>CANTUV010000024.1:53750000-55000000 GCA_947685225.1 Garcia nutans
TTTTTCCTTGAGTTTAATTAGTCAATTACCAATTCATTAGTTTTCACATTCATGAATTAATAATAACCAATTATTTTACATTTTCAAATTAATAAAACCTTGAACTTATATTTCTAATTCATTCATAGGGTGGTTGATTATATAGTTCCGATATCAAATTTCACCTCTCGGTCCGTTATCCAATATTAAATGATTAATAGGTAGCTAATCTATCAACCTAACATTCAATCTAATACAATAAACCTTCAACAAGGTATATTAATAGAAATATCAAATCAAGACATTCAATCAAATCTACTACAAACCCTAGGCATGAGTAAATTAGCTCATCATCATTAATTTAAAATAAACATTCATCTCAATATAAATCAAATCACAATTGTCCATTGAAATATTAATTCTCTTAATAAAAAACAACAATCTAGAAATGAATTAAAAGAGAGAATAGAAAAGCCCCTTGTAGATGCCAAGAGTTGGAATACTTGTCTTCCTCCTAGCTCCACTTTGATGTTGATGAAGAACTCAAGCCCTCTTCAATTGATGATTCTACCTATGAATGATGGAATGGAGCTTTCTCAAGTCATTAAACCTTCAATGAAGCTTTCTTCAAACCCTAATCTTCAAGAGCATGTTAACCCAATTTACCCCAAAGAACCAAGTTGAAGTGTTGTCTATGGAAGATGGAGAAGATGGAAAATGGAGGATGGTGATGGTGGTGTCTTCTTCTTCAAGAAGGAGAAGAATGGAGTTCAATTGGAGAGTGTCACCCTCTCCAAATGTGTTCCTCTTTCTCTCAATTCCTCTCTTTTTAATTCTTTCAAAACACCAAGAATGCTTGCCAACTCACCACACTCACTCTTGTCTCCCTCTTTTTTCATTGGTTAATATTTCTTCCATAAATCCATCCACCTTTCACCGTTTTTTGTTATTTCTTTTCAAAAGATAATGCATGTTGTCCCCCACTTTGTCCCCAATTCATGCAAATAATTCAAGTATTCCATAGGTGACACGGCCAAGCCATGGTGGATTCGCTGTGTTTCTCACTTTTTTTTGGGACACGACCAAGCTTGCTGGCAGTGTCCATGGCAGCCATTCTTTCTTTCTTTCTTTTCAAGAAGTGACAAGGCCAAGCTCCTGGTCATGTCATGTGACACGGCCAGTGGCTTGGCCGTGTCTTATGAGGGTGTCTCTTTCTACATCTTTCTTTTCATTCTTTGCTTTTATTCCTTGGGTGAGACACAACTAGTGGCTTGGCCGTGTCTCCTGCCCGTGTCAGCCTTTGCCTCAATTTCTTTAAGGGACACGGCCAAGCCAACTTGACTTAGCCATGTCTCTTATTTCTTCCTTGCCTTGGTGAGTGACACGGCCAAGCTTGCTTTGACTTGGCCGTGTCTTGCTTGATTCATGCTCTTCCATCATCGTTTTGATCCATCCAAGGGAGTTTTTACACTTTAACCTAAAACCAACACTTCAAACAAACTTCAAACACAAATCAAATGAAAAACTAACTAAAAACAAATAAAAATACTTTAAGAATACATGCATAAATGATCTAAACACCCAAATCTTTTTAGAATCCAGAATTCATTTTGGATCCAGAACCCAAACCAACTTCAACCTCGGGTCGAGAACCTATCCTCATCTAAAACTTGATAAAAAATCATATTATTTTATTTAATTTTAGATTTGATTATGTAGTTTATTATATGTCTTGATGATTAATTTATTTAATTTTGATGTTTGGTTTATTTAATTTATCATGGATGAATATTTTTTCAATTATTATTTGTTTATTAAAATTGTAAGACATATGTTTCCATGATTGGGTACCTCATTAATTAATTTTCATGTAATTTAAATTAGTTTTATATTTTTGCATTAATGTAAAGGACACATTTCCACCTTTTGGTGGGTGTCCTATTTAGTTTTAGACATTGGATCATGTAAGGACACATTTCCATCCTCGGATGGGTGTCCATTTATTTATTTTGTATGAACATTACTTTGATTTTAATATAATGATGCTTTATTTTAATTATTGCATGTAGTATGGATAATATCATTATATTTAAGAATTTCATAATATTAAGACCTGAAAAGGAGGTCGGTTCTAATGAATCGGGTGTTGTGGGTGTGCCGGGCCTTTTCTCACCTTCCCCACACATACCAAACTTTCTAAACCCATTAGGGGGTTGGGGATTCCTTAGGAATTGATTCATCCACCCCTTTCTTTTTCCAGGCCCGTCCGGGTGGCGACTCCATTTTCTTTGGGCTTAGGCTCTTGTTCTCTAAGGCTCTAAGCCTAACAATGAGAAAGTCGCAAGAACCATTCCACACAGAAGTGGGGGCAAAAATCTCCGCTCATAGTGGTGACTCCACTAGGGATAAGAGAAGTTGATTCCATTGGTCTTTTATTATATTATTCTTTCTTATTATGATATTATCCATTGCCTTATTTAAGTTATATTGTGCGCGTGAGTTAGGACGGTCGTGTTACCCATATTATGTTATGTAAGGGATACCATACTTTCACTCAAGGTATGGAGATCGAGCATGGCATAACCACTCATAGCCTTGTACCTTTTGGTATATACTTGCTATGGGAACCTATGCCTTTTAACCCAAAGACTAAAGCTCATGTAATTGGCCTAGTTACTTTCCTTAGGTTTTACCCCAAATGTTTATTGTTTGACTATGGTTAATTTATCTTGGTTTAAATCATGGCTTATTTGGTTTGTTCTTTTTCTAATATGTCCTAAGTACATTGTAAGCTCAAAATAAATTTTTCTTTAATGCCCAAAAGACCAAAGCTATTTTCAAAACTTTTCTAGATGGTCTTTAGACATAAAACTTTTCTAAAAAGAAATCAAAAATTCTTTTCTCATGACTCAAATACAAAGTCAAAAATCCATTTTTTCTAAAATCTTTTTACAATGGGTTTTTTTAAACAAAACTAATTTTGCATTTCATTCAACCTTTACTTTAAAAGAGCTTACAAAATATTTAGGTCAATTATGGAATAACAAAAATTAATTGTGAAATTTTATACTAAGAATTATTAATCATGGGCTTGTTTGCGGCATAAATCATTAGTTACTTTTTCAAGTGTGAAATTTATTTATAATAAACCTCTTAATTTAGTTTTAATCCACTAGAGCATAAAAGCTGCTTTAGTTGATAGGATGGATTAAAGACTAATTAATGGGAATTATCATGAACTGATTTCCATATAACTATTGGTTGATACATCCGAGGGAATTATTCGAAAACAAAATATCCCATGCTGTTATTTTGTTAACCATATGCCTAGGAAAAGAGACTCGCCATTCATGCGTGGAAGTTATAAGGTTGGAAGGAACGTCCTAATTATCTTTGATTGTTTGTTATTTGTGCATGCATGCATACATGCATACATACATTTTCATCTCATATCATTAATCCTCTCTGGCTCATATCCCTGGATTATAATAGTTCAAAAGCCTATGACAATCCAACCTAAGCCGGAGGCAAAAAATCTAGCAACAACTTAATTACTTTCTCACCAAAAGCAATGGAGCCAGAACAAATTCAAAGAATAGTGGATGGTGCCCTCAATGCTAAAATGGAAGAGCTAAAGGAGGCCCTGACTGAGACCATGAAGAACCAATTGGCTGCAATTTTAGGGAACAATGTCAAAGCATCTACTAGCACCAAGATGCCAAAGGATAAGGGGAAGGCTAAGGTTGGTAAAATGGCTTTTGATGATGACAAGGTAGTCATCGATAATGATGATGATTGGGCTTAATACTTCCAAGATCCTTAAGACAAGAAGAAGGAGCTGAAGGTTGTTGAAAGATAAGATGTGGAGAAAACTGATACTTCAGATGTTGAGAAGTTGATTGCTGACCTGAAAAAGAAGTTTGAAAAGAGGCAAAAAATTGAGGAGATGTCAAAAGTCAACAAGTTGTTTGAGCTAGATGAAGAGGTTTCGTACAAGTTTAAGATGCCATCCTTTGCAAAGTTTAAGTGAACTGAAAATCCTCACCTCCATGTGAAGTAGTATATCATTGCTATGCAGTCCGTACGAGCTACTAAGGCTCAAACCCTAATGTACTTCATGCTCTCATTGGATCCTATTATCCAAAATTGGTTCAACACCTTAGATGATGGCACTCAACAAAGTTGGGATCTGCTATACAAGGCCTTCATCCAACAATATGGACACAATGTCGAGCTGAAAGTTACCTTAATGGAAGTTGAGTCCATTAGACAAAGGCCAAATGAGAATTTTTTGTACTATGTGAAAATATGGAGGAATAAGGTTACTTTGCTAAGGAACTTGCTCACTCAATTTAATCCCCAAACTTGATTGACTCTTCTCTATGAAAGAAATGAAGGATGAATGGTAATGAAGATGAAGAGAGAATGGTGTCTCTCCTCTTCTAAAACTAAAATGAAGGATGAATGGAAATGAAGATGAAGAGAGAGAATGGTGTCTCTCCTCTTCTAAGATGAAGATAGTGGCTTGGCCGTGTCTTCTCCCAGTGTCTGCCTCTGCCAATTTGTTCTGAAGGACACAGCCAGTAGCTTGTGAACTCAGGCCGTGTCATGTAAGTGTTGCCTTGGATGAGGGACACAGCCAAGACATGAAGTGCCTTGGCCGTGTCACATGCTTTTCCACCTTTTTGGTCCTTCAATCCATTCTTTTGCACTTCCATCTAAATTTAACACTTCAAGCAAACTTTAAACACAAATTAAAAGCTAAATTAACTTAAAGTCAATAAAATTAACCTAAATATATGTACATATATGATCAAAACAGGGTCCAAGTACCCAATTCAGTCTCTGGTCTAATTACCTATTCTCGGGTCCAAGTACCCAACCAAATATTAGGTCCAAGTACTCAAATCCAATTCAGTCTCGGGTCCAAGTATCTAGTCTCGGGTCCAAGTACCCATATCTTAGGTCCAAGTAACCAAATTAAATTCAATTCAGTCTCGGGTCCAAGTACCCAATTTATTTTCAAGTCCAAAAATCATTTCGGGTTCAGAACCCAAACCAACTTTAACCTCAGGTCAAGAACCTATCCTCATCTAAAACCTTATTAAAAATCATATCGCTTTATTTAATTTTAGATTTGATTATGTAGTTTATTATATGTCTTGATGATTGATTTATTTATTTTTGATGTTTGGTTCTACGAAGATCCCTTATTTTCAGAGTTATTTTGATTTATTTAATTTTAAAAAATCATTGGGTTTTTTTTTTTCATTAAAAAACTGTAGACCCTTAATTTTTTACCAAGTCCAGTCCAATGATTTTAAAACAGTCCCAATAATTTTTGTAGGATATATTATTAATTTTATTATTTATTATTTTAATTATATAATATTTATTCTATATTATTTATTTTAATTATTTTCTTAAAAAATATATATAATATTTATTATTTATCATTCACTATTTATTTTAATAATATGATATTTATTTTATAATATTTATTTTAATAATATTTATTATTTGTTTTTTAAAATATATTATTTATTATAATAAAATAACATTTATTATTTATGATTTATTTTATTCATTTAAATAATAATATAATTAATTATAAATATTTTAAATATAATGTTTTTAATAGTAAAAATGAAAAATAAAAATATATACATATAAAAATAATAAAAAATAAAAATTGAAGGGTCAAATCGGTGTGCGGCATGAGACGATGGGTAATTGGCTTGCCGCACATTAAAACAATTACAGAGGGATCTTTGGACTTTTTGGGAGAATTTTGGGACTTTTAGAATTTTAGGATTGCAGAATTTTTTGGGGAGGAATTGATTCAGACGACACTCTTTGCAAACTTTGGCTTTTTTTTCTTTTTTTGGGCAGAAACAAAAACAACAAAAGAGGCAGAGACTTGGACTTCAGATTTTTTTTCTGGGGACTTTTTGAAACTCTAGAGGCAGAGAGGACTTTTGAAAATTTATTAGGACTTGGACTTGTTCTATTTTGAGGTAGAAACACAAAACAAAAGAAGAGGCAGAGAGCAACGGAGCTTTAGCAATTTTCATCAACAAAGGAGAGACAAAGGAGAACAACAACGCACAAAAATTTACAAAGGCAGTGCACTCACTGTCTTGGATAAGTTAACCCAGAATTCTCACTAAACGATTTTAGTGGAGCCAACAAACGACAATATACTCTAAATTAAATAAATACAATATGTTGTGATTGTTTTAAATATTGGATGAGTTCATTATTCATTTAATTAAAGTCATAGTAGCCCCTATTAAGCTTTTAAAAATATTATCACAGTGACCTAATTCATTCAAATCCTTAAACTATTAATATTATTTTTTATAAATACCAAACCCTAATTTATTTCTTCTTAAAACCCTAATTGCATGGTATTAGCCCTAAATCCTAATTTA
This sequence comes from Garcia nutans, assembly GCA_947685225.1. Classification (NCBI taxonomy): domain Eukaryota; kingdom Viridiplantae; phylum Streptophyta; class Magnoliopsida; order Malpighiales; family Euphorbiaceae; genus Garcia; species Garcia nutans. The sequence continues at coordinate 53,756,414 of CANTUV010000024.1, forward strand.
ATTAACCAAAAACTCTACTACTTTCTTAAAACTATAAACCCTAATTAATTCTATTTTTTCAAAATCCTTACAGTAGACAAAAAAAAAAATTATGCTAAAACCTAAATTTTTTCCAATATCTTCTAATTTCAAACCCTAGAACCTTGAGACCCCAATTTGGTCTATTTATTGATTTAAATTATATCTCTTAGCTACTTAATTGTTATTCATATGTTTTGATTAACGGTTTATTTAAATCTTTGATGAATAATTTATTTATGATGAATGGTTGGTTATTTTTATTGATTTTTTTAGTTTCAAGATATTGTAAGAGGTATATTTCCATGATTGGGTACATCATTAATTAATTTCCATGTAATTAAAATTTTTTTTAAATTTTGGGATTAATGTAAAGGACACGTTTTCACCTTTTGGTTGGTGTCCTATTTAGTTTTAGACATTTGACGATGTAAGAACATGTTCCATCCTCGGATGGGTGTCCATTTTTGAACATTGCTTTGATCTTAATATAATAATGCTTTATTTTAATTATTGCATGTATTATGGACAATATCTTTATATTTAAGAATTTATAATATTAAGACCTGAAAAGGAGGTCGGTTTCAATGAACCGGATGTTGTGGGGGTGCTGAGCCATTTCTCACCTTCCCCACACGTACCCAACTTTTTGAACCTAATAGGGGGTTGGGGATTCCTTAGGAATCGAGTCATCCACCCCTTTATTTTTCCTAGCTCATCCGGGTGGCGACTCCATTTTCTCCGGACTTAGGTCGGTGTTCTCTAAGGCCTAGTGGCAAGAAGATAAAAAAAAAAGGAATGCCTAGTGGAGACCATAAAAAAAGAAGAAAAGAAAAAGAAAGAAAAGAAAAACAAGGAAAAATAAAACCCAAAACGGTTCAGAAAGTCAGCCAAGTTCTCTTTTACCTAAAGCAGCAAAAGACTTCCATAAGGACAGTTTAACTTGAATTGGTCCAACCCAATCAAAGATTCAATCAAAATTAGAGAGATAGAAGAAAGGTCATCCAGTTCTTGAAAGTCTTATACTTGACAGTCCTATAGGGAAGAAGGACAAAATGATAAAATGGTCAAAGAAAGGGAAGAGTAAGAAAAAGAAAGAGAATGAAAAGGGAAAAGAAAAAAAAAGAAATGACTATGGGTACCAAACTTTTTGCAAAGGAAAAGACTGTCCCAATCAAGATCCAGATTAACGTCAATAAGAAAGAAGAATGTTCAAAGCTCTATCTTATTCCTGCTTCTAACTATCTAAATAAGAAATTTGAAGTGAGGGTTTGCCCATAGTGTCACAATGGCTCCAACTTACAAATGACCTTCATTTAACCCGTGTCCCTTATAGACCCCATTTCAAACCTATCAAAGACCTATTGATCTCTCTTCATAGGTAGAGTCTATTAGTAGAGATAGTTTGAATAAGTATGCATATGAGATAGACAATATTTAAACTTAATAAGACCTTTGGCCAAGTAATATGTATGTGCCTACCTGATGTTCAGCAGTTCTTTCTCAAAAGAAATGATTCCCGAGTTTAGTGCAGAATCTAGGGTTGTCATGTTATAGATATGTTAATTTGGGAAATCGAGTCCTGAGGTACAATGACACTAATGTGACAAAGTCAACATTTGATTTAAAAATAAATAAATAAATAAATATTTTTTTCATACAAAGCCTTCAAGTTAAGGGAATTTTGTTGAACCATTGAACTTCGAAGGACCCATTGGGCAAAGTAAATAATTATTGGCATGGTTGTGTAAAAGTTGCCAACTGACATGCTAAAACATAGTTTGAAATGGATCTATCTCTGCTGCTTAGGCCTCACCACTCATGTTTTCAACATCTTAAAGATAAAAGTCATAAATGCAAAGCTTTTTGTCATTCCAATGCAAGGCCTGAATAGGCATCTAGAAGGAGTGTTAGAATACTTCATTTGATCACCTCGGTCTGTGAGTCGACAGAACAACTGTAAGTATTATCCATACATGTCATGCATACAGGAGCATATTATATTGCATCTTGTTATCTTGTGTTACCTATTATTTATCAAAGTGAATAGAAAACACCCTGTGAAGTAAAGAATCAAAAGAAGTTATTGAATAATGGGGGAATGGAAAGCCCATGCTTGAGGAAGCTCCAAGTCATTTTGCAAAAAGAAGAAATTCATGCTTGTGCGAAGAACTAGACAATAAAAACATCAATATGAACCTGCATGTAAAAAATCATTGGTTTGAGCCTATACAGGAGGCAAAGTTTCTGCTTTTCAATTTTTGAGTTTATGCTTGTATAAAACAATTTCAAACTCACTTTCAATATTTTGCCATGCATGGGGCAAGGAGAAGATATAAGGTACAGGTAAATGGTAGCTGAATTTTTTGCAAAAGGAAAAAAAGAATGGAATCTTAGAACTCTCAAAAGGATGAGAATCCAATTTAGGATCGAGCATCCACATGCATTTTAGGATCGCGTATCCAAATCTAGTTTTATGTCAAGTACTCAAAAATCTAATTTCGAGTCGAGTACCCAAAATCCAGTTTCGGGTTGAGCACCAAACTCCTGTTTTGGATCGAGTATCCAAATCAAGTTTCAGGTCGAGCACCCAAAATCCAGTTTCGAGTCAAGCACCCAAATTCAGTTTTGGGTCGAGCACCCAACTCCTATCTCGAGTCCAAGTACCCAATCTAGTTTCGGGTTGAGCACCCAAAATTCAGTTTTGGATCGAGTATCCAAATCTAGTTTAGGATTGAGCATCCAAATCCAATTTAGGATTGAGAATCCAAATCCAATTTCGGGTCGAGCACCCAGAATCCAATTTCAGATCGAGTATCCAAATCTAGTTTAGGATCGAGCATCCAAATCCAATTTAGGATCGAGAATCCAAATCTAATTTAGGATCGAGCATCCACATCTAGTTTAGGATCAAGTATCCAATTCCTTTTTTGGGTCGAGTACCCAAAAATTCAATTTTAGATTAAGTACCCAAAATACAGTTTCGGGTCGAGTATCTAAAATCTAATTTCAGATCGAGAACCCTAAATCCAGTCTCGAGTCGAAAACCAAAAAATCTAGTTTCGGGCTGAGAGCCTAAAAATCTAGTCTCGGGTCGAGAACCCAATCAAACTTATCCGGATTCAGAACCAAAAACATTTTCAGGTCCATAACTCATTTCAGGTCCAAACCCAACCATCTCCAATATCGGGTTGAGATTCCATCCTTATCCGAAATCTGCTCAAAGTCATATTGTTTTTCACTCTCTTCTACTGAAAGTCTCAGATCGTTCAAGTAGGGGGCAAACTGTAGACCCTTAATTTTTTACCAAGTCCAGTCCAAAGATTTTAAAACAATCCCAAATAATTTTTGTAGGATTTATTATTTATATTATTATTTATAATTTTAATTATATAATATTTATTCTATAATATTTATTTTAATTATTTTCTTTAAAAATATATATGTATAAGATTTATTATTTATCATATATTGTTTATTTTAATAATATGATATTTATTTAATAATATTTATTTTAATAATATTTATTATTTATTTTTTTAAATATATCATTTATTATAATAAAATAATATTTATCATTTATTATTTATTTTATTCATTTGAATAATAATATAATTCATTATAAATATTTTAAATATAATATTTTTAATAGTAAAAATAAAAAATAAAAATACATACATATAAAAATAATAAAAAAATAAAAAACAAAAAATCGCAGGGTCGAATCGGTGTAAGGCACGTGACAACAGGCAATTGGCTTGCCGCAGGCCAATTCACCGTAGGCATGCCAATCCTCGTAGGCCATTCTCGCGCGACGCAGCGTGCCTCGCCAATTCGCATATTTTTTAGGCCAAACCTTATTTTACTTGGATTTAAAATTTTATTTTCTAAACAATTTTATTTCCTTAAACAAATTTATTTTCTTAACCAATTAGTATTAGATTTTTTATTGTTTCTTATAAGTACCATAGAAAAACAATTACAAAGGGATCTTGGGACTTTTTGGGAGAATTTTGGCACTTTTAGAATTTTAGGATTGTAGAATTTTTTGGGGAGAAATTGATTCAGACGACACTCTTTGCAAACTTTGGCTTTTTTCTTTTTTCGGGCAGAAACAAAAACAACAAAAAGAGGTAGAGACTTGGACTTTGGATTTTTTTTCTAGGGACTTTTTGAAACTCTAGAGGCAGAGAGGACTTTTGAGATTTTATTGGGACTTGGACTTTTTCTATTTTTAGGCAGAAACACAAAACAAAGGAGATCGTAGAGAGCAACAGAGCTTTAGCATTTTTCATCAAGAAAGGAGAGACAAAGGAGATCAACAACACACAAAAATTTATAAAGGCAATGCACTCACTGTCTTGGATAATATCACCTAGAATTCTCATTCAACGATTTTGGTGGAGCCAACAAAAGATGATATACTCTAAATTAAATAAATACAATATGTTGTGATTGTTTTAAATATTGGATGAGTTCATTATTTATTTAATTAAAGTCATAGTAGCCCCTATTAAGCTTTTAAAAATATTATCACAGTGACCATTATCATTCAAATCCTTAAGCTATTAATATTATTTTTTTATAAATACCAAACCTTAATTTATTTCTTCTGAAAACCCTAATTGCATGGTATTAGCCCTAAATCCTAATTTAATTAACTAAAAACCCTACTACTTTCTTAAAACTATAAAAACCTAATTAATTCAATTTTTTTCAAAATCCTTACAGTATACAAAAAAAATTATGCAAAAACCTAAATTTTTTCTAGTATCTTCTAATTTCAAACCCTAGAACCTTGAGACCCCAATTTGGTATATTTATTGATTTAAATTATATCTCTTAGCTACTTAATTGTTATTCATATGTTTTGATTAACGGTTTATTTAAATCTTTGATGATTAATTTATTTATGATGATTGGTTGGTTATTTTTATTGATTTTTTTGGTTTCAAGATATTGTAAGAGGTATATTTCCATGATTGGATACCTCATTAATTAATTTCCATGTAATTTAAATTATTTTTATATTTTGGGATTAATGTAAAGGACTTGTTTCCACCTTTTGGTGGGTGTCCTATTCAGTTTTAGACATTAGATGATGTAAAGACACGTTTTCATCCTCGGATGGGTGTCTATTTTTTAACATTGCTTTGATCTTAATATAATGATCCTTTATTTTAATTATTGCATGTAGTATGGATAATATCGATATATTTAAGAATTTTACAATATTAAGACCTGAAAATGAGGCCGGTTCCAATGAACCGGATGATGTGGGGTTGCTGGCCATTTCTCACCTTCCCCACATGTACCTAACTTTTTGAACCTAATAGGGGGTTGGGGATTCCTTAGGAATTGAGTCATCCAACTCTTTCTTTTTTTCAGCCCGCCTGGGTGGCGACTCTATTTTCTCCAGGCTTAGGCTCGTGTTCTCTAAGGCCCCGAGCCTAACAGTGCAAAATTTGCAAGAGCCATTCCACCGAGAGTGGGGGTAAAAATCCCCGCTTATAGTGGTGGCTCCACTGGGGATAAAAGAAGTTGATTCTGTTGGTCTTTATATTATTCTATTCTTTCTTATCATGATATTATCCATTGCATCATATTAGATTGCATTGTGTGTGTGAGTTAGGACGCCCGTGTTACCCGTGTTGTGTTATGTAAGGGATACCATACTTTTAGTCAAGGTATGGAGATCGAGCATGGCATAACCACTCATAGCCTTGTACCTTTTTGGTATATACTTGCTATGGGAACCTAAGCTTTTCAACCTAAGACTAAAGCTCATGTAATTGGCCTAGTTACTTTCCTTAGGTTTTACCCTAAATTCTTGTTGTTTGACTATGATTGATATATTTTGGTTTGAACCATGGCTTATTTGGTTTGTTCTTTTTCTAATATGACCTACCTATATTGTAAGCTCAAAATTAATTCTTTAAATATCCAAAAGACTAAAACTATTTCAAAAATTTTTAAGAATGTCTTTGGACATTAAAACCTTTCAAGATGGGTCAAAAATTATTTTACACCTTATGGCCCAAACAAACAAAATTATCATTTACTTCATCTAAAAATACAACCTTTTTCTTTAAAAGAGCTTACAAATATTTAGGTCAATTACGAAATACCAAAAAATCAATTGTGAGCCTAGTTTATACCAATAGTTATTAACCATGGGCTTGTTTTTTGCATGAATCACTAGTTACTTTTTCAAATAAAGAAATCTATTTATGATGAACCTCTTAATTTTGCTTTAATCCAATATAGCATAAAAGCTATTCAACGGGTTAAAACCTAATTAATGGGAATTATCATAGACCAACTTCTATGTTAGAAAATGCAATTATTGGTTAAATCATCTAAGGGAATCTTTTGAAAATAAAATATCCCATGTTGGTATTTTGTTGACCACATACCTAAGAAAAGAGACTCACCATTTGTTTGTGGAAGCTATAAGGTTGGAAGGAACATCCTAATTATCTTTGTTTGTTTGTTGTTTGTGCATACATGCATACATGCATACACACATTACATAACATATGATTAATCCTTTCTGGCTCATAGACATGGAGTACAATAGTTCAAGAGCGTATGATAACCCTACCCATGCCAATGACGTAGAATCCAGCAGTGACTCAATTACCTTCTCACCAAGAGCAATGGAGCCCAAACAAATTCAAAGAATGGTGGACAATGCCATCAATGCCAAAATGGAAGAGCTAAAAAAGGCCCTGGCTGAGACCATGAAGAACCAATTGGCTGCAAATTTGGATGACAATGTCGAGGCATCCACTAGCACCAAGAAGCCAAAGGACAAGGGGAAGGGTAAGGTTAGTGAAGTGGCTTTTGATGATGACAAGGTAGTCATCGATGATGACGACGACCGGGCTTAATACTTTCAAGATCCTCAAGACAAGAAGAAGGAGTGAAAAGTTGTTGAAAGATCAACTGTGGAGAAAACTGAAATTTTAAATGTTGAGAAGTTGATTTCTAGACTAGAAAAGAAGTTTGAAAAGAAGCTGAAAACTGAGGAGATGTTGAAAGTTGACAAGTTGTTTGACCTAGATGAAGAGGTTTCGCACAAGTTCAGGATGCCATCCTTTGCAAAGTTTGATGGAATTGAAAATCTTCACCTCCATGTGAAGCAGTATATCACTGATATGCAGTCCGCAAGAGCTACAAAGGCTCAAACCCTAAGGTACTTCATGCTTTCATTGGATCCTGTTATCCAAAATTGGTTCAATACCTTAGATGATGGTACTAAAAAAAGTTGGAATCTGTTATACAAGGCCTTCATCCAACAATATGGATACAATATTGAATTGGAAGTTACTCTAATGGAGGTTGAGTCCATTAGACAAAGGCCAAATGAGAATTTTGTGGACTATGTGAAAAGATGGAGGAATAAGGTTGCTTTGCTCAAGAAGAGTCCTGATGAGTCAGATCAAATAAAAATGATTATGAGAAAGGGTGGGAAAGGGATGTCTCATACACTCATTCGGGACTTCAAAGACCTTTTGCAAGCTAGTTTGCAAATCAAAGAGTGGGAAAAGGAGAAGAACCACTTTTTGGCAAGAAGGAATGAGAAAGGGAACTAACAGTTTGGTAATCAAAGCATGCAAGAGGGAGTTAATGTTAAACCGATCAAGAAAATAGAAGACAGTTCTCAGAATTGGGGAAACCTCTATCTTAGGTTTTTAATAAGCTGGAAAAGAAGGGGTTGTTACAACTGTTGGCTCCTCTACCACTATACAATCCTCTACCACTGAATTTCAATACTGAGGCCTTCTATCAATTTCATCAAATACTAAGACATGAGATGGATAAATGTGCTCGTCTAAGGCATGAGATCCAAGATTTGATTGACAACGGTAAGCTACTTGAGCCAAATAAGCCCAATACCAAAAGCAATCCTCTGTCTAGGTTCAACAGAGTGCCACCACTAACAACTTTCATGGTAGGAGGATGATTGGAGGAAGATATTGTCTTATCCTCCTTTTAAGATGGGAATATTGAAGATGTGAAGGGAGAAGAAGCTTAACTCAACAAACTTCCCTTAGCTTGTTTGGTTTTTTTATTTTATTTTTTTTATTTGGTGTTTTATGGAACAATCGTGTTTTTTAAATTGAAAGTTGTTTGAAAAAATTATTTTCGTTAAATTTTTGTTGGTCTTTGCACATTTTGGTGCTCAACCAATGAGGAGTCTAGATAATGACCTTTGTCTAGGTCCTAGTCAATCTTAGAACATGCTTTGACAAATTTTCAAGTTGAAATTGAACTCTACTTATTAAAGAGAGAGGTGATCTAGGCATTATTTGATAAGCCAACAACTAGTATCAATCCTATTGATATCAATCACTAGTTGTCCCTTTGTGCCTTCATAAGATTTTAGCTTGCTTTTTATTGGCTTACAAACCTCAACAACCTAACATAAGCTGTTGTGATGCTTATGACAAATCTAATGATCACTAAGGGGAAGAGGCAAGAAGATCAAAAAGAAAGGAATGCCTAGTTGAGACCATAAAAAAAAAAGAAGAAAAGAAAAGAAGAAAAAGAAAAGAAAAAAGAAAAATAAAGAAAAATAAATCCCAAAACAATTTAGAAAACCAACCGAGTTCTCTTTTACCTAAAGCAGCAAAAGACTTCCATAAGGACAGTTTGTAACATCCGTGATTTTGGAGAAATTAAATAAGTATTTGGAGATATAAATTGTATATACTCAATATATATATCTAGAGTATATATAACATATACAAATGGTATATTAATTGTATATGTTGGATTAATATATTACATACTTAATATATTTAATACACATATAAGGTACATTTGATGTGTATATAAGATGCACATTACTTGCGCATATGTGTAATACCCAAATTTTTTGAAAAGTTCTAATTTTTGGAAATTTAATAAAATAAATTATAATTTAAATGGATAAATTAAATTAATTATTTTAAATGAAAAATAAAGGGATTTTAAATGAAAAAGTGGAATATAAATGTGATATATATGTAAAAGATATACAACATATAAAAGTCAACACTTTTTAAAAGAAAAGTCAAAGTAAAAGGGTATTTTGGTAATTAAATCTTAAAAATTTAAAATTAATAAAATAATTCAAAAATAAATAATTTTGGATGGAAGACAATATTTTGGGGTTTTAATTAATTAATTAAAAATATATTAAAATAATAATATATATAAGGTTGAAAATGTGAGTGGGAGGAAAGAGAAAATCATTTTTTTTCATCTTCTTCTTCTTCTTTCCTTCAAGGCCGATTTTCTTGGCTTCAAGAGAGGATTTTTCTTCTTCCAAGCAACCATAATTGAAGAGATTTCAAGGATTTAAGTAAAGTTTTAGAAGACTCTTCATAAATTGGGAAGCTTCTTTACCAATTTAGCCTATTCTATGGAAAAGTGTGTTATGTGAATTTTTGGATTTCATAGTAGCATGATTTAATTGCTTAATTGGATATGAATGAAGTTGTTTTGATTGGTTATTAATGATTTTAAGATTAGATTTAAGAAATGGTTGAATTTAAGTTGAGTTTAGTGAAGAGAGAGAATTTAGGGTTATGGAACATTTGAGTTTTTGAAATCATAATTTTTAATTGTGCAAATTGGTTCCAAATGTGTTATTTTGATGCATAAACAAGGATTTTAAAATCAAATGATGGATTTAGTTAAGTTTGGATAGAGTTTGAAGATAGTAGTATTGATTTAGGGTTTTGGAAAAGTGAATTTCTAAAGAATGATTAATTGTTTGATTTTAGTGCTTAAATCATGTTATTTAATGATATAAGTGGTGGAAATAAGATTAAAATGATAATTGGATTGAGTTGGAATGGAGATCCTTCAATGGTGAAGATTATGTCATTTTAGTATTTTGAACATAAGCATGTGGTTAATTAATGTAATTGGTTTAAACATTTTAAAATATGTTAGTAATGATATAAATAAACTCAAAACAATAATTTAATGGGTTAATATGGATTTGCTAAGTTAAAGTAAGGGATGACTTAATTTTCAAAATTTGTAGGAATGTTGTTAAATTAAGGTTTGATGTTGAGAATGCCTTAGAATGTGATATTAAATGATTGTTTATGATCACATTTGATATAGGCATTGAGGGAAGTTTATTTGCTTCATTCATGTCATATCTGTGATTTTGGAGAAATTAAATAAGTACTTGGAGATATAAAAGTTGTATATACCCAATATATATACCTAGTGTATATATAACATAAACATATGGTATGTTAATTGTATATGTTTTATATATATATTACATACATAATATATTTAATACACATATAAGGTACATTTGATGTGTATATAAGATACACATTATTTGTGCATATGTGTAATATCCCAAATTTTTTTTTGAAAATTTCTAATTTTTAAAAATTAAATAAAATATATTATAATTAAATTAGATAAATTAAATTAATGGTTTTAAATGAAAAATGGAGGGATTTTAAATGAAAAAGTGGAATATATATGAGATATATATGTAAAATATATAAAACATATAGAAGTCAACACTTTTTAAAGAAAAATCAAAAGTCAAAGTAAAAAGGGTATTTTGATAATTAAATCTTAAAAAATTTAAAATTATTAATTTAATTTAAAAATAAATAATTTTTGAATGAAAGAGGTATTTTTGGACTTTTAATTTATTAAATAAATAAATAAATAAATAATTATTAAATTAAATTAAATTAAATAATATATATATGGTTAAAAATAAAAGATGAAAGGAAAGAGAAAAATCAAAAGCCATTTTCATCTTCTTCTTCTTCCTCCTTGGCCGAAACCTCCATTGGTGGTGTGCAAGGAATTTTGGTCTTCCATACTCAATTTATTGAAAGATTTAACAAGTTTAAAGTTAATTTTTTGCGATTTCCACTAAATTTGGTAAGTTTCCAACTCCTTTCTTTGAATTCCATAGAAATTTTGATTACGTGTGATTTTGGATTTTTAAGCAGTATGTTATAATTATTTGAATTGGTGTGTATCATGTTATTTTGGGTAGTTAACAATGATTTTAATGTTGGATTGAAGAAATGGTTGAGTTTGGGTAAGATTGGCGAAGAGAGAGAATTTAGGGTTATGTAATTTTTGGAGTTTTGAAATCATAGTTTTTAATTGTGAAAATTGATTCCAAATGAGTTTTTTTGTCGCATAAATAAGTATTTTAAAGTCAAAAATTGGATTTAGTTGTGTTTGGTTGCAGTTGGAGAATGGAAGTGTTATTTAGGGTTTTGGGGAAATGATTTTTCCAAAGTTGTTGAATTGTATAATTTTATTAGTTTAATCTTGTTGTTTGGTGATATAAGTGATGAATATATGCTTAAAATGATTAATGGATTGTGTTGGAATGGAAAACCTTCAATGGGGGGAAGGTTATGCCATTTTAGAGTTTTATGTTTAAGAGTGTGTTTTTATAATGTAAATGGTTTAAATGTATTAAAATATGTTTCTAATAATATAAATAAACTTAATATATTAAAATAAATGGCCTAGTATGAGAATTCAAAGTTAAAGTGTGGTTAGCCTTAACTTTTAGATTTTTGCTTGGATGGGATTCAATTATGGTTTAATATTACAAATGCCATTAAATGTGATACTAAATGATTATTTGCTATCACATTTGGTTTAGGCATTGAGGGAGGTTGTTTTGCTTCATCCATGTAGTGAAGGGCAAATTGGAAGGATTGGATTGGAGTTGTTTTAAGCTTGTTTGGGTTGCTATTTGAGGTAAGTACAAACTTTGAATACATTGGTTATGTTTGCATGACATTTAGGCTTAACACATTTTGGTTGAAAAATGTGTTAAGCTACTTGATACATTGGTTATGTATAAATAATGTGCTATGACATTTGTAATGTCATATATGTGTTAAATGCATTGTGAAAAGCCATTGATAATGGCTAAATTGTGTAAATGTGATTAATATGTGAATTATGTAGAAATACCCAAAGTAATTAGGAAATGTGTTGTGAATGCAAAAATGTGGTATAATGTAAGGAAATATGTGGAAACATAATGAAATGAATTGATATTGATATAAATGAGAAAAGTGAGAAAAGTGAGAAAAAAAAAAGAGAAAATAAGGCAATGTGCCTAGCTTGATTATGTGATAATTAAAAAGAGATTGAGAATGAGAAATATGAATAAATTGTGTGCCTAGTATGTTATTCAATTTTCAGAGTTCTGTGTTTGGCGGCATGCCTATGATTTGCCTATGGGCTAGACGCATGGTGTCATTATAGACCAAAACAGTAACTCTGGAATTTGAATAGCATATTAGTTATCTTTGGGCCCATGTTTTGTTTGTTTTTATGTGAATTGTGGATTGTGAAATATTTGAAAAGAATGAGAAAATGGAATGATGTGATATCCATAAGCATTTGGCGTTGGCCTTACTTTACAATTTTATTATTATTAAAATTTGTACCGCTAAGCTTTTAGCTTAGCGTGATTATAATTCGTTGCGTAGGTGACGTGGGCCATTTGGTAGAGTCGAAAAGTCCTACTAGACCTAGTCGTGTCTAGGCTTGTATTTATCGAGATTGAAGAATTTTTTGATACATCAATATCATAGCCATTTGCCAGCTTGTACATATTTGATATTATTATATTTTGATATTATGTATATTATATTTATTTTTGAAGTATATATTGTAAATTGTAAAGAATGTTTTAGTTAATTTGTTTAAAATGGGATTCTATATGTGTTGTTGATATATATATCTATGTATAAATATTTTGAGAAAATATGGAGAAATTGAGAAGTATTGGAGAAATGGATATTTGATTTTATTGGGAGTGTTTGTTTTATGCAGGTTGAGTTTATTAAATTTTAAGATGTCTAATTTACAGATAAAACTCTGGCGAATTATTTTCTAGAGATTTTCATATAAAATGTTTATTTTGGGTTCCTATAACAATTAAAGAATATTTATATACTATTTAATTTTATATATTTAGTTTTTGAAATTTTAAATCAGAAATGTGAAAATTTTTTATTAAATAGGTCTATGATATTTTTGTACCATATATGCATATTGTACATATGTTGTAAATATGTACTGTACGTATATAGGGTATAAGGGTGTCACATTTATTTTGATATCAGAGCCTAGATTTGAGGTTCTCGACCTAGGCGGGTTGTTAGAGAGAGAAAATTGGGATTTAAAAAAATAGTTTTCAATTATGATACATGCATTGGCACTGGCAATTTATTTGATCCCTGATGTGGCAATGTCCATTTGATATATCAGATATGAGTTAAGATGACGTCTAGGTTATATAGATCAGAGTGGCACAATAAAAGCGTCATTCTAGAGCTTATGGATTAAGAATTTTTGGAACTTTTATTCAAAATTAAGATTCATAGTTGATTGAATTGATGAATTAGTGAAATTTAGAAAAATAATCTAGGAAATGATTTAAGATATGAAATAAAAAGTTTGAGAAATGGGCATGATAGTTACAGAAAATTCTATATGTGTACTGCAACGTGATATTATTTGAATTTTTGGATAAATCTAGGAATTTTGGATAAGTTTGAAAATTTAATGGAAAGTTATTCTACATGTTAGAATCCAATGAATAAAAAAATTCATAATTTTTAAAGATGGATTTCTAATTAAGAAAAATAGAAGAACACGGGTTGTTGGAACAGTTCCAGCAACTCAGAATATGTAAAAATTGAGAAAAATATTTAAAAGGTATGGCAAAAAAAATTTGAAAATTTGCATACAATATTATATGTATTCCTAGAACATGTGGTTAAAAGTTTATGAATCTTTATTAAGGTTTAATACCTAAAAAAATGGATAATTGGGTGCTTCTAGAGGAATTATTAAAGAGACAAATTCTGCGGGTTTGGAAGATTTAATTTTTAAATATAGTAAATCAGCTTGGAAAAATCTAAAATTTTTAAATATAAATCCATATATGTGTCAAGTGCACATGGATAAAATTTTACAAGCTTTTATAAAGAATTGGTAAGGAATATAAAAATTGAAAGTGAGATTGACATGAAACTAAGAAAGTCATACAACTTTGTGTACATGAGTAATAAATTAATTTCATGAGACAAATGAATAAGAAAAAATATAAAAATTTATATATAGATGGGTAGAAGTATGAAGAAAGAATGTGGAGTTATTAATAATTTAGAACAAAGAGTTCATAATTAAAAAAATCAAAGAGGGAAATGATATGTGATAGTGAATTGTTTATTATGAAAAAAAATGATGCATGATTTAGGGTTTGAGTATGTAAAATTAGGATATCTAAATGGATGATGTTAATTAGTGTAATGAGTTAATTAGTGTAATGAAATGAATTAGTGTTGTTTAAAAGTAAGTAAATGTTATGATCTTAAGATTGGGAATTGTAGACCCTTAATTTTTGACCCAGTCCGGTCCAATATATTTTATTTAGTCCAAAATAATTTTTGTGTTGTCAATATATTTTAATTGGTCCAAAATAATTTTTGTTATCTTAATTAAATAATTTTTGCTTTATTATGTAATTTTTATTAATAAAAATTAAAAATAAACAAATAAAAATAAAAATCGGCGACGATTTTTTCGTCGCCGAAAATTCCAGCGCGAAATGGCTCACACCATTTCACTCACAGGATTTTCCTGCGGGAGCCATTTCGCCCGTACGAATTTCTTGCGGGCAAAATGGCCCGCAGGCCTATTCCCCGCCCCCTATCGCAGCCAACTGCGGTAGATTTTTTTGCCAGTGCAATTTTTCCGCAGCAGTTTTTTTTCGCCAGCAAAATTTTCCTATGCAAATTTTTCGAAACCTAATATAATTAGGTTTCGGTTTCCTTTTCTTATTAAATATTATGCTGTAAGTAACTAGAAAAAAACCAAAAAAAAAACTTCTATAAATAACAACACAAAAAGGGAGGAAAAGTAAGCAGAATTGGGGGACGAAAATTGGAAAGAATTTGAAACTGAATCTGTGAAAGAAAGTAGTGTAACCAAGTTGATTTTTTGAGAGAGTCAAAAAACAATTCAAGCAATTCATCAAAGGCATCAACTGCCTTTGTTTTTGTTGATCCAAGAAGCAATTTTTTGGGTGTAACTCACGAAACAAGGTTTGAGCTCTTAAATTTTTTTTTGTTCTATCACAGTAGCTTAATTCATGAAATTGTGTCTTTCAAAATTAAAAACCCTAGCACTTTAATATAGCTTTTCTAAAGTTAAAAACACTATTTCTTTGCTTTATTTTCCAAAAAAACTTACAATTGTTATTTTTGATTCATCAAAATCTTAAAACCCTAATTTAACATGTTTCTTTTCAAAACCTTAAATTAAAATCTGTTTCTTTCAAAAAGCCTTAAAAATCACCTTTTCTATTTATAAAAGCTTTAAATCGTTTGTTTATTTTCATAAACTTCATTAATATTGAAAATTGACTTTCCAAATCCTAAAATAAATTCATTATCCGAAACCCTAATTCTAAAACACTAAACCCAAATTCAACTTCCAAACCTAAACTATTAAACTCTAACCCCTTTAAAACCTTAAACCTAACTTTTTCTAAACCTTAATCCTTTAAAACTTTAAAAACCATAAAAACATAAATATTTTAAATTTACACAGTAAGCTTGAAATCATCATTTAAAACCATAAATCAAAAGTATTTTAAAGTGTCCAAAACCCTAGTTTCATAATTTCACCATTCAAACCTTAATTTGGTTAATCAAAGAGTCTTACCAACATTTTAAAACATAAAACCTTAATCTATTTTAATTCCATAAAAAGTCATAGTAGCTTAACCTCATGAAAATCCTAAATCCTAAACACATAAAATAAAGAACCCTAAATGGAAACAGTAACTATAATTTGGATTTTTATTTACCTTATTCAATTCCATATTTGATTATGTTTTGATTTATTTTACATACTTTAATTTATTTAAGTTCAATGCTTGGTTTATTAAATTTATCATGGATGGATGTTTACTTTCAATTTAATATCTTTGATGAATGATTTATTTACAATGAATGATTATTCACTTTTATCAATTTATTCAGATTTCCAAATGTTGTAAGAGGTATGTTTCCACTTGGTGGGTACCTCATTAGTTAAATATCATGTAATTTAATTTGCTTTTTTATTTTAGAACCTATGTAAAGGACATGTTTCTACCTTACGGTGGGTGTCCTATTTAGGCATGTGATGTAAGGACATATTTCCATCTTCGGATGCGTGTCTATTTATTTGTTTTGCTTGGACCTTGCTTTGATTTTAATATATTGATGCTTTCTTTTAATTATGGTGTATAATATGGATAATATTATTACATTTAAGAATTTTATAATATTAAGACCTGTAAAGAAGGCCGGTTCCAATGAACCGGGCGTTGTGGGCTTGCTGGGCCATTTCTCACCTTCCCCACACGTACCCAACTTTCTGAACCCATTAGGGGGTTGGGGATTCCTTAGGAATCGAGTCATCCACCCCTTTCTTTTTTCCTGGCCCGTCCTGGTGGCAACTCCATTTTCTCCGGACTTAGGTCCGTGTTCTCTAAGGCCCCAAGCCTAAACAGTGCCGAAGTCGCAAGAACTATTCCACTAGGAGTGGGGGCAAAAATCCCAACTCATAGTGGCGACTCCACTGGGGATAAGAGAAGTTGATTCCGTTGGTCTTTGTATTATTCTATTCTTTCTTATAATGATATTATCTATTGCATCATATTAGATTGCATCGTGTGCGTGAGTTAGGATGTCGTGTTACCCGTATTAAGTTATGTAAGGGATACCGTACTTTCACTCAAGGTATGGAGATCGAGCATGGCATAACCACTCATAGCCTCGTACCATTTAGTATATACCTGCTATGGGAACCTAAGCCTTTTTACCCAAAGACTAAAGCTCATGTAATTGGCCTAGTTACTTTCCTTAGGTTTTACCCCAAATGCATGTTGTTTGACTATGGTTCATTTATCTTGGCTTAAATTATGGCTTATTTGGTTTGTTCTTTTTCTAATATGACCTAAGTATATTGTAAGCTCAAAATAAATTTTTCTTTAAAATCCAAAAGACCAAATCTATTTTCAAAATTTTTCAAGATGGTCTCTGGACGTAAAACTTTTCTAAAAATTAATCAAAATTTCTTTGGCTCATGGCCCAAATGCTAAGCCCAAAATCCATTCTTCCTAAAATATTTTTACAATGGGCTTAGAAACATAATTATTTTCATCCAACCTTTTCTTACAAAGAGCTTGCAAATTATTTAGGTCAATTACGAAATACCAAAAATCAATTGTGGGCCTAGTTTATACTAAGAATAAATTAATCATGGGCTTGTTTTTAGCATGAACCATTAGTTACTCTTTTCAAGTGAGAAATCTATCTATAATAAACCTCTTAATTTTGTTTTAATCCAATATAGCATAAAAGATACTATAGTTGGTAGAATGGATTAAAACCTAATTAATAGGAATTATCATGGATTGATTTCCATTTTTGAAAATATAACTATTGGTTGAAACGTCCGGGGGAATTATTCAAAAATAAGATACCCCATGTTGGTATTTTGTTAACCATTTACCTAGGAAAAGAGACTCGCCATTCGTGTGTGGATGTTATAAGGTTGGAAGGAACGTCCTAATTATCTTTCTTCATTGATTGTTTGTGCATACATGCATACATTTGCATCTCATATCATTGGTCCTTTCTGGCTCACAGCCCTGGATTATGAAAGTTCAAAAGCTTACAACAATCCGACCTACACCAAAGATGAAGTATCTAGCAATGACTCAATCACTTGCTCATAAAAAACAATAGAGCCTGAACAAATTCAGAGGATGGTGAATGAGGGCCTCAACGCCAAAATGGAAGAAATAAAAGAGGCCCTAGCTGAGACCATGAAGAACCAATTGACTACAATCTTAGAGAATCATTCCGAGGCATCTGCTAGCACTAAGAAGCCAAGGGACAAAGGGAAGACTAAAGTTGGTGAAGTGGTTTTTGATGATGAAAAGGTGATCATTGATGATGATGATGATTGGGCTCAATACTACCAAGATGTTCAAGAGAAGAAGATAGAACTAAAGGTTGTTGAGAAAGCAACTCTTGAAAAGACTGAGACATTCGATGTTGAAAAGATGATTGCTGATTTAGAAAAGAAATTTGAGAAGAAGTTGAAAACCGAAGAGATGTCTGAGATCGACAAACTATTTGAACAAGATGAAGAGGTCCCTTATAAGTTCAAGATGCCTTCCTTTGCTAAGTACAATGGCACCGAAAATCCTCATCTCCATGTGAAACAGTATATCACTGCCATGCAGTCTGCCCGAGCTACTAAGGCTCAAACCCTAAGGTACTTTATGCTCTCATTGGACCCTGTTGTCCAAAATTGGTTCAATACCTTAGATGATGGAACACAAAAGAGTTGGGATCTACTTTACAAAGCCTTCATCTAATAATATGGATATAATGTTGAGTTAGAAGTTACCTTAATGGAAGTGGAGTCCATTAGGCAAAGGTCGAATGAGAATTTTGTAGATTATGTGAAGAGATGGAGAAATAAGGCTGCTTTACTCAAAAAGAGACCCGATGAATCCGATCAAATAAGGATGATTGTGAGAGGGGTGTTGCCTAATCTTTGTGAGAGGATGTCTCATACACTTATCCATGAGTTCAAAGACCTTCTCCAAGCTAGTTTGCAAATTGAAGAATGGGAAAGGGAGAAGAGTCGTTTTGCAACAAAAAAGAACAAAAAAGGGAGCTATCAATCTAGTAGCCAAAGCATGCAAAAGGCCGTCAGTGTTAATGCTACTAACTAAGGAACAAGGAGACAATTTTTGGAATTGGGAAAACCGATGTCTTAGGTTCTCAATAAGCTTCAAAGAAAGGGGTTGCTACAACCCTTAAATCCTCGTCCTTTGCCTAACCCTCTCCCACCTAATTTTGACACCAAAGCATTTTGTCAATTTCACCAAATGCAAGGGCATGACATGGATAGATGTGTGAGGTTGAGACATGAGATTCAAAATCTAATTGATAATGGGAAGCTACCCGAGCCCAACAAGCCAAACACCAAAGACAACCCATTACCAAAATTCAATAGGGTACCACCACCAGCAACCTTCATGATTGGAGGAGGTTTGCATGAGGATTTTATCATGTCTCCTTTTCAAGATATGGGTGGGGAAGCAACCAAAGAAGAAGAGGTATTTGGTGAAATTAAACAAGCTATGATGTGTGGAGAAATAGCAATTTGTGTTGTCAACGGGTTTTGGGATTCAAGTGATAGTGATGATGATATTGTACCCAAGAAGGAGGAGTGGACTTGGTCCGAGCCCGAAGAAGACAAGGTGATGAACACTAGATCCAGTAAGCCTTATGCAAGGCCACCACCTAAGGAGGTAGAAACTAATAAGGGAAAGGAAGTTGAAGTAGAAGAAGATGATGTTGTGCTCAAGTAATTGAAAAGAACCCAAGCAAGTGTTAGGCATTTGGGACTTATTAGCTACTTCTAAAAAGCACTGAGAAACTATGGCCAAAGCCTTAGCTAGCATGCCAATCTGTACCTCCACAACACCGGAGGAGTTAATCAACTTCATAAAAATTGGGGAAGTAATGAAATGTGAAGAGGTTCAAGAAAAGAGTGAAGTTAATATGGGAGCAGTTTCTTTTTCAGATGCGGACTTATCGGAGGAGGGGAGAGACCACATCCGCCCTCTCTTTATCAAAGTAGAAGTCAAGGTGAAGAGGACTCCATGTGTAATGGTTGATGATGGATCCGCCATAAATGTTTGTCCACTTAAGATATTGCCAAAGCTAGCCATGTCAACAAGAGATCTAAACCCAACCGAGGTGACGATTCGTGCTTATGACAACACTAAGAGGCATGCTGAAGGGATTTTCAAAGCGGTTGTCAAGGTTGGTCCAATTGAATCTATTATTGAGTTTGTTGTTTTAGACATACTAGTCACCTTCGCCTTGCTCTTGGGACGACCATGGTTTCATCCTCTTGGTGGAGTTCCTTCCACCCTTCATCAAAAGATCAAGTTCCCCAACGGAGATGAGACAGTGGTCATTGAAGCTGAAGATAATGAGATTGTTAACGCTCTAATGATTGAGAGGCCTCTCAATGGTTTTCAAGTAGCCACAATTTCTGATGATGAAGTGGTGGACTCCAAAGTCTTGAATATGATGAGGAACATGAACTACCTTCCCAGAGCTGGTCTTGGAAAGGGTAAGGCCGGTTTGACAAAGTTGCCAGATTTTAGAACTCAAACTTCCAAGAAGTGGTTAGGATATGATGAAGACAACAATGTCCAGCCAAAGAAGAGTGAGAAGATAAACTTCCCACCACTTGAAGAGATCTTTGTCAAGGCTCTAGATATGGGACTACTCCAAGGAAAGCCCGAGCCAATCATGTTCATGGGTAAGTTAATCCCAGGTTTTGAAATTTTTACAGATGTTGTCGAGCTAGTGGAGCAAGTGAAGAAAGAACTCACCCTGCCAACCAGCAAAGAATCCAATCCAAAAGAGAAGAATGAAGCTGTCATGAAAGCCGAGAAGACTCTGGAAGAGATTGCTACCCTGGTCGAAGAAAAGTTTGAAGACATCCTGCTTTATTATTCTAAGAACAATGATTTTGATTTTGATTTTAATTTTTCTGCTTTGTATGAGGATGTTGATGTTTTCTTTTCCAAAATGAATGCAATAAAGTCTGATTTTGCTTACTTATGTGATGTTTCTCCTGATGGTTGCATACATTCAATTAGCAGTTACTTGAGCATCTTTAATATTAATTCTGTTAACACACAATCATTAAATTTGGGAACAACTGAAAATCCTAAAAACATTGGCATAACATCCAACTTTACTCCTGATGAGAAAGAGAGATTTGAAAAAATATTCAAAAAATATGAAGAAGTATTTACCTAGTCTTATGAAGATATGCCGGGGATAGATCGAGACATAGACGATCATCATATCCCTACTTACACTCACATAAAACCTGTCAAACAAAAGCTTAGGCGATTAAGACCTGAGTGGGCTGAATTGGTTAAAGAAGAGGTCACCAAGCAAATACAAGTGAAGTTCCTTGAAGTGATAGAATACCCAGATTGGCTAGCCAACATAGTACCCATGCCCAAGAAAGATGGGAGAATAAGGGTCTGCATGGACTATAGAGATTTAAACAAGGCTTCCCCTAAGGATGATTTTCCTTTACCTCATATAGATGTTCTCATTGATAGTGCAGCCTCTAACGTGCTACACTCGTTTGTAGATGGATTTTTCGGATACAATCAAGTGTTAATTGCCCAAGAGGATAAAGCCAAAAATGCTTTCATTACTACATGGGGTATATTTTGTTATAGTGTGATGTCGTTCGGCTTAAAGAATGCTGGAGCGACCTACCAAAGGATGGCCACCACACTATTCCATGACATGATGCACAAAGAAGTTGATGTATATGTTGATGATATGATGGTTAAATCGGACACAAGGGAACAACACTTCCAAAACCTAGAATTATTCTTCAATAGAGCTTTGAAATATAAGCTAAGATTAAACCTGAAGAAGTGTGTATTCGGTGTTACCTCAGGTAAATTGTTGGGACATGTAATTGGTCCGAATGACATTGAGATTGATCCTAACAAAGTCAAAGTAATCAGGGATATGCCAGCCCTAAAGACGGAGAGAGAAGTTCGGGGATTCATTGGTAAACTGCAGTACATTAGCAGATTTATAGCAAAGCTCACAACAATCTATGAGCCTATCTTCAAATTGCTTAGAAAGAATCAGCTGGTCATATGGAATGAAGAATGTCAAAAGGCCTTTGAGTGAATAAAAGAGTATTTGACGAATCCACCTATTTTAAAACTGCCTAAACCCGGCAAACCTCTATTACTATACTTAGTGGTAGAAGAAGAGTCAATAGGAGTCATGCTAGCCCAAGCAGATGAGTCAGGGATTGAGCATGCAGTTTACTATTTGAGTAGAAAGCTCCTACGTTATGAAATTAAGTATAGTATCATTGAAAAGACTTGTATAGATGTGGTTTGGTGTTCTAAGAAGTTGCGGCATTACTTTCAATCGTATAGTGTGCAAGCAATTTCCAGTCTAGATCCAATGAAGTACTTAAGGGAGACACCTTCTTTGATTGGAAAATATGGTCGATGGTTGATAATATTAGAAGAATTTGAGATCGAGTATGTAACCAGGAAAATAATCAAAGGAAGAGCGGTGGCAGAATTCCTGGCCCAACAACCATTACCATAAAGCGAAGAGATAATCTTGGAATTTTCGGATGAACATTTAGAAGCAATTGAAGTACAAGGGTGGAAAATGTATTTTGATGGAGCAGTAAACAGGAAAGGAGCAGGTTTGGGAGTTATACTAGAATCGCTCGAGGGGGAACTCATCCCTTCAGCTAAAAACTTGAAATTTAGGGCAACCAATAATATGGTAGAGTAAGAAGCTTGTATTTTCGGTTTGGAAACCCTAATGATTATGAAGTTGGATAAGGTGGAAGTTTATGGCGATTCATTGCTAGTTGTATCCCATGTAAATGGAGAATGGGAGTTGAAAGAAGAAAAATTGAAACCATACCACCATTACTTGACCATGGTGAAGAAGAAATTTAAGGAGTGTAGGTTTATACACCTATCAAGAGAAGAAAATCAGATGGATGATTCCCTAGCCACATTGGCTTCAGTATGGGAAAACCTTGTTAGCCTATTCCTTAAGCCTCTGATCTTAACCAATTCATCAACTCCTTGCTATGAATATGAAACAATCAAGGAAATTGATACAGACCATGATGCGTGGTATGATACTATAAGGCGATTTTTGGAGGAAAGAGAATACCCGCCGGGGGCAACAAAGAAAGAGAGAAAAGCCATAAGGTGTTGGTCATTGCAATACATCACCTTCCATGGGGAGTTATATCGAAGATGGCCGGATGGGTTGCATTTAAGATGTTTAAGAAAACCTGAAGTCGAGAGCGTATCATGTCAGAAATACATACGCAAAGTTGCGGTCCGCACATGAATGGTTTGGCCCTAGTTAAGAAGATTATTCGACAAGGTTACTACTGGTTGACCATGGAGAAAGATTGTATTGAGTTTGTAAAGAAGTGCCAACAATGTCAGATGCATGGTAACTTGAATCACATGCCTCCTGAAGAATTGCATTCTATATTTTCACCCTGGCCCTTTGCCACCTGGGGTATCGACATTATAGGAGAGATACATCCGACAGCTTCAAACGATCACCGTTTCATTATGGTAGCAGTAGATTATTTTTCAAAATGGGTTGAAGCTGAATCTTTCAACAAACTGGGTGCAAGCCAAATGGCTAGGTTTATTGAAAAGAACCTCATCTGCAGATAAGGTATCCCGTATAGTGTGATATCAGACAATGGGGTACAATTTCAAGGAGCAGTTAAGGATTTATTCTCGAAGTACCAAATCCATCATCATAGATCCTCTCCTTATAGACCAAAGGCTAATGGTGCGGTTGAAGCAACAAACAAAACAATTAAGCAAATTCTATCCAAGATGACCAAGACTTATAGGGATTGGTCAGAGATGCTTCCCTTTGCTTTATGGGGATATAGGACAAGTGTGCGAACACCTACTGGAATGACACCGTTCTCTTTGGTTTATGGGATGGAAGCAGTATTGCCAATTGAAATTGAGATCAAGTTGTTAAGAGTACTCTTGGAAGCTGAACTGCCTGAAATGGAATGGGTAGCAAGTAGATACACACAGTTAGCTCTACTAGAAGAGAGAAGGTTAAAGGCACTATATCATCACCAACTGTATCAAAAGAAAATAGCTCGGGCCTACAATAGAAGGGTTAAAATCAGTAAATTCAGAGTCGAGGATTTGGTGTTGAAGCAATGTAAGCCTAATATATCTGATCCAAGAGGGAAGTTCAGACCTAGCTGGGAAGGGCCATATGTCGTGAAACAAGTCATGAACAAAGGTGCGGTGAAGTTGTCAAACATGGAAGGGAACAAATTTAGTGAGCCAGTAAACATTGACAGGTTGAAGAAGTTTTATGTATGAAAAAAAAAGAGCTCGCTAGGTTGAAAACCCAAAAAGGGCGGCCTAGGCAAAAGTTAGAGCAGTCCGCTAGTTCCAAAAACCCGAAAGGGCGGGCTAGGCAACAATTAGGGCTAAATGAGAGAAAATCATCAATTAGAAAACCCGAAAGGGCTAGTTGGCAACAGGAGTGATCTTGTGTATGCTGGCTTTATATTTGGTTGTTCCTCAATTTAATAAAACAGAATTAATATTAAAATTGTTCTATGTGCACTATTATAAGTATCTGACCAAATATGGATGAAATAAATAAACACAATAGCAAAATGTGATGACAAATTTTAAATGGAAAAGAAGCATCTTTTATTACTTTAATTATTTTTCATCTTAACAAAACACTTTCTGAATAATGTAAAATCTATGGCAGTCGATAAGTGTAACATGCAGGCCAACTTTGCCTCAACCGATCCAAGTAGGCTTCAGTCAAGCAAGGAATGTCTAAGTCGGAAGCAAAGTCAGAATCACGAGGCTTAGCTCCATACTGATGCCCAAGTCGGCAAGGATCATAGCATGTACCTTGACGAAGAGTAGCAAGGGGAACGTACATCAAGTATGTCCGCATGGTGATATGAGAAATCTTCCACCAAGGTACCAACCAACGGATATTAACTTCAGAGCATGAGTGGATCCAGTCAACCCAGTCAGCATATGAAGAAGCAGGATGGAGTAGCCTCCTAGTAGAATGATGACGTGGTAGGTATCTAGCAAAATCCATGGATGGAGTATCAAGCAAGCAAAGACACTTCTGAAGTCAAATCTGTGGAAAAAAGAATTAAATTAAAAAAAAAGGTCCGCTAAGTTGAAAACTCGCAAGGGCAACTTAGGTAAAAATTAGGACAGCTCGCTAGTTCTGAAAACCTGCATGGGCGGGCTAGGAAAAAGTTAGAGTAATAAAGAAAAGATAAAAGAAAACCTAAATTAAAAATCTAAAAGGGCAGTTTGGGTAATTACCCGAAGCAGCAACGGACTCCCAATCAGTCTCTTTGACAATCCTGATTTAAATCGGTCTAATCCAACTAAGGTCTCGGCTAAGATCACAGGTATAGGCGACAAGCCTCCTTCCATTTGTTCCATGATATCCAATACCCGTGGATCAATATCGCTGTAGGAAGAAACAAGTAAGAATTGGCCAAGCAAGCAAAAACAAAGCATGTGTCCCTATGCCTTAGTAAGGGCCAAATGAGAGAGACAAAAGTCAATCAAAGGAGCAAGTAGAATTTTTTCAACTCTCATCAACCGAAGAACTTCGGGTTTTGGAATTTGAAATAACATTTGCATCTTCTGCTGAGTCTTAGAAATCAATATGGGTAACGCCATTTGTTGATTATTTGGATATCCAAGGATGGCCTCAAATTCTTCAATCAAGGGACATATTTCAAAGCCATTAATTTTAAATGCCCTAGAATCCGTATCCCAAAAGGAAGCCACAGCATGTAAGAAGGAGTGGTCCAATTAAACATTTTGAAAAAATTTAAAACATCAAGTTTTGACCATGAAATTTGATTCCAATGAATGGCATCCATATTCTTAAATAGAATTTTTATTCTCTTTAAATGATGCTCGGTCATGATGAGTGAATGAAGAAAAAAATTAAAATTGTTAAAGGGAGTCTTCACGTTGAAAGAGAAAGAATTTTGGTTTATGTATTATAATATGGAATGAAGGGTGATTTATATAGAAGAAACAAACCTTTTCCAAAAGTGAAAAGGAAAAGATGATGGGAAAGAATAAGACCATATGGCATAAGGAAAGGAATTGGCAATGAATTTCCTTTACCACGTTGGATTTGGTTTAACAAAAGAAGTGGATGTAAATTAATGGTGTACTGTAACAAAAAAAAAGTGGTGCAGTAACGTAAAAAAAAAGGGAGTTACAGTAAAGAGGAAAATTGTATTTTTTCATTATTGTACAAGATTTTACAATTGCTACAATATTTACATATCACTAAGAGGGTGGTGGTAGGTCATCAAATAAAGCCTTAAAAAAATCGTCTCTTGTTGGAGGAAGGGGCAAATTACTCATCCCTGGATCACCCGAAGCAGGATCACCGAAATCCCTATTACCTTGGTTCCGATCCATCATGGTGCTCATCAGAAGCAGAAGAAAGGATCTCATGTTCATCAATCTGGGGGCCTCTTTTTGAAGAAGCGCCAGGATCCCTCATTCCCCGAAATCGGAAGTTTCAGAAATTTTTTTCGGATTGATGATATAAACTTTCAAAATGAGAAGCCTACTGACGACTTGCAGCCAACTCTTCTTGAAGTTTCCTATTTTGTTCTTCGAGCATCCGCTGTGAGCCAAGAAGGAAAAGGTAAGAGCGTGCATAATCATGCATACATATAGCATAAATTACCATGAAATGAGGAATGTACCAGGTAATTCAAGTCAATGCCCTGCGGATGAGATGGCATATCTAGCGGGCTAGAATGAGCAAATGAAGGGGCAGTAAAAGAAGGTCCAGCCTCATGATCAAACGAGCCAACAACCTGCAGCAATCATTAAAGAGTCAAGAAAGAAAGAACCAATTGCAAGGGAAAAGTGGTAAAAGTTTTACCTGAGAAGTACTGGCCCCGAGATATGGAACGGACTCTCCTGCATCTCCATGATGTTCCTCTTCATCTCTATCCTCATTTTCGTCGAAAATCTCCCGTACACCAACAGGAGATACATCAAAGTTTAAGAGTCTTATTTGAATAAAATGGGCATAAAATGGGCCCGGTAAATGGAGAAATGACTCGGCATCATAACCATACCGAGCTGACCACCATGCATCCTCTGGCATTGACATAATATTTAAAGTATATTTCAGGATTTGCATCGGAAACTTCCGCTGCTCTGGACCGAGAAACCATTCATAAACTCTCTCCTCGAGAAACCAGCCACTAGACACTGGGCACTCAACACTGACAAGTGGATGGAGAATTCAGTGCTGCCTAAGATGGTCGACCTGAGCAGATATAACAAAAATCCTCGAGCATACTATTCGGCTGTGTCTCTGCCAACCCATCCTTCGTAGTTCATCCAATAACTACGAATTGGCTCGAATTTTATCTTAAAAGGCCCTTTATATGATGGTTCCATACCAATTAATTCCTGAATTTCTTCAAATGTTAAAATATCGTTGGTCAGAGGGACTAGTTCACCATCATATTGAAGGCCGGTTATGGCAGTAAAATCGACCGGACCAATTGTCATTTCCCCAATGGGCAAGTGAAAAGTATGGGTTGTATCCAACCATCGCTCTGCAAGCGCCTGGACTATGCTCCGGTCTATCTGATATTCCTCGGATGATAATTGTAAGATGAACTGCTCAAAGCCACAATCTCGGATAATCCGCCTTACCCGAGAGGGCACTACATCGTACCATTGTCGGGCTTTGTAAACACACCCTCTAACCCGAACAACACAACGATCATGCTAACACAGACCCAGGTAAGTTAATACCAGGTAAGTATGTATTATTCTATCTACTTAAATTAATTTCTTTTCACAATAATAAATAATAACAAAAAGAATACAAAAAATATATAACAAAAAAAAGCGCAAAACAGAAAGACAAAAAAAATCAAGGAAAAAAAAGGAAGAAATAATTACTTCGCACTTTTGATTGGAACTGCGATGGAGTGGCATCCCGGCCAGTATATCTAAATTTCCATCTTCATGATGCCGAATAAACTCCAATAACTCGGTATTAGAATGACTCCCTAACCTCGAAGCATGCATTGTTTTTGAAAAAATATGTGCTAAAATTGAAAGAAATTTCAGAGAATTATGAAATTGAAATTGTGCTGTGAAATAAAATGAAGGAATGGTGAGTTTTTATAGAGAAACGGCAAGCAAAAAACAAAATTCAATACTGTTCATGAATAGTAATTTTTTACTATTCACGAATAGTAAACTTACTATTGATGAATAGTAAATTTTACTATTGATTAATGGTAATTTTTACTATTCATAAATAGTATTACTATTGATAAACAGTATAATTTACTATTCATAAATAGTATTATTATTGATGAATGATAAATTTACTATTGATAAACAGTATAAATACTATTTCCAATAGTAAGTACTATTTGATACTATTTGTGAATAGTGAATTTACTATTTATGAATAGTAAATAGTGCATGAACAGTGACTACACAGTAAATTCAAATAATTGCAGGTATATAAATATTTTTATACCCAGGCGGCAATAAGAAGACATATGTATAAAAATTAGCCAAACTTTTTGAAATAAAAATTATTGGCTCGGGTCCGGAACCTAAATTTTCCTAAGGTCCAAAACCTAGAATTATCCTTGAGTCCAAATTTTTCTTAGCTCCAGAACCTAGAATTATCCTTGAGTCCAGAACTCGAACCGGGTCCAGAACCTAAATTTTCCTTAAGTCCAGAACCTAGAATCTTCCTTGAGTCCAGAAATCGAACCGGGTCCAGAACCCAAATTTTTCTTAGGTCCGAAACCTAGAATTTATTTCTAAGTCCAGAACTTAGCTCGGGTCCAGAATCCAAATTTTTCTTAGGTCCAGAACCTAGAATTATTTCTAAGTCCAGAACTTAGTTCGGGTCCAGAATTCAAATTTTTCTAAGGTCCAGAACCTAGAATTATCCTTGAGTCCAGAACTCGAACCGGGTCCAGAACCTAAATTTTCATTAGGTCCAGAACCTAGAATTATCCTTGAGTCCAGAACTCGAACTGGGTCCAGAACCTAAATTTTTCTTAGGTCCGGAACCTAGAATTTATTCCTAAGTCTAGAACTTAGCTCGGGTTCAGAACCCAAATTTTACTTAGGTCCAGAACCTAGAATCTCTTCTAAGTCCAAAACTTAGCTTGGGTCCAGAACCCAATTTTACCATTAGGTCCAGAACCTAGAATTATTTCGAAGTCCAGAACTTAGTTCGGGTTCAGAACCCAAATTTTCCTTAGGTCCACATCCTAGAATTATCCTTGAGTCCAGAACTCGAACCGGGTCCAGAACCCAAAACCTCCACCATCTCAAAAATTAAGTCTTGTTGCTTTTCACTCTCTTTCACTAAAGTTTCAGATCATTCAAGCAAGGGGCAAACTGTAGACCCTTAATTTTTGACCCAGTTCGGTCCAATATATTTTATATAGTCCAAAATAATTTTTGTGTTGTCTAATATATTTTAATTGGTCCAAAATAATTTTTGTTATCTTAATTAAATAAATTTTGCTTTATTATCTAATTTTTATTAATAAATATTAAAAATAAACAAATAAAAATCAAAAAATAAAAATCGATGACGAAAAAATCTCGCCGAAAATTCCAAAATGGTTTGCAGGCCTATTCCTCGCCCCCTGCCGCAGCCAACCGCGGCAGATTTTTTCACCAGCGCAATTTTTCCTGCGGTAAATTTTTTCAATAGCCCAATTTTTCCGCAGCAGTTTTTTTCGCCAGCGAAATTTTCCAAAACCTAATACAAATAGATTTTGGTTTCCTTTTCTTATTAAATATTGTATGCCGTGAGTAACTAGGAAAAAACCAAAAAAAAAACTTCTATAAATAACAACACAAAAAGGGAGGAAAAGTAAGTAGAATTGGGGGACGAAAATTGGAAAGAATTTGAAACCGAATCTGTGAAGGAAAACAGTGGAACCAAGCTGATTTTTTGAGAGAGCCGAAAAACAATTCAAGCAATTCATCAAAGGCATCATCTGCCTTTGCTTTTGTTGATCCAAGAAGCAATTTTTTGGGTGTAACTCACGAAACAAGGTTTGAGCTCTTAAATTAATTTTTTTGTTCTATCACAGTAGCTTAATTCATGAAATTGTGTCTTTCAAAATTAAAAATCCTAGCACTTTAATTTAGCTTTTCTAAAGTTAAAAATACTATTTCATTGCTTTATTTTTCAAAAAACTTACAATTGTTATTTTTGATTCATCAAAATCTTAAAACCCTAATTTAACATGTTTCTTTTCAAAACCTTAAATTAAAATTCTGTTTCTTTCAAAAAGCCTTAAAAATCACCTTTTCTATTTATAAAAACTTTAAATCGTTTGTTTATTTTCATAAACTTCATGAAAATTGTCTTTCCAAATCCTAAAATAAATTCATTACCCGAAACCCTAATTCTAAAACACTAAACCCTAATTCAAACCTTAATTTGGTTAATCAAAGAGTCTTACCAACCTTTTAAAACATAAAACCTTAATCTATTTTAATTCCATAAAAAGTCACAGTAGCTTAACCTCATGAAAATCTAAAATCCTAAACACATAAAATAAAGAACCATAAATGGAAACAGTAGCTATAATTTGGATTTTTATTTACCTTATTCAATTCCATATTTGATTATGCTTTGATTTATTTTACATACTTTAATTTATTTAAGTTCAATGCTTGGCTTATTAAATTTATCATGGATGGATGTTTACTTTCTATTTAATATCTTTGATGAATGATTTATTTACGATGAATGATTATTCACTTTTATCAATTTATTTAGATTTCCAAATGTTGTAAGAGGTATGTTTCCACTTGGTGGGTACCTCATTAGTTAAATATCATGTAATTTAATTTTCTTTTTAATTTTAGAACCTATGTAAAGGACATGTTTCTACCTTGCGGTGGGTGTCCTATTTAGGCATGTGATGTAAGGACATATTTCCATCTTCGGATGGCTGTCCATTTATTTGTTTTGCTTGGACCTTGCTTTGATTTTAATATATTGATGCTTTCTTTTAATTATTGTGTGTAATATGGATAATGTTATTACATTTAAGAATTTTATAATATTAAGACCTGTAAAGGAGGCCGGTTCCAATGAACCGGGCATTGTGGGGGTGCTGGGCCATTTCCCACCTTCCCCACACGTACCCAACTTTCTGAACCCATTAGGGGGTTGGGGATTCCTTAGGAATCAAGTCATCCAGCCCTTTCTTTTTTTCTGGCCCGTCCGAGTGGCGACTCCATTTTCTCCAGACTTAGGTCCATGTTCTCTAAGGCCCCGAGTCTAAACAGTGCCAAAGTCGCAAGAACCATTCCACCGAGAGTGGGAGCAAAAATCCCCGCTCACAGGAATGTGACATGGATGAGATTTGGTGAGGTTCATGTTGTTGGTTGTATTATATGAAATTTAAATTTTTGAAATGGGTTTTCATAATTGTGAAAGTGATGTGTTTTGATGTTATATTAATATAAAAATAATGTTTATAAAGTTGGCTCTTGAAAATGAGATTAATAGAATGAAGTTTAAGTAAAGTAGTAAGTTGAAAATTTAGAGTTGTAAGGAAATTTCGATGAAGATTGTTTAGATATTGATAGTTTAATGTTTAATAAGCATGGGAGCAATTTTGAATGAGTAATATTACTTATGAAATATCATGTAATGTGTAATGTGGTTGATAATATAGATATTGGATATGAAATAAAGAGAAATGATTAAGAAAGTAAAAATATATATATAAAGAGTATGGTAGTGTATGGAAAATGTGAGAGAGAAGTCACAATAGAAATGTGACTAATAATTATGTAAAAAAAATGATGAATGAGGATAATTTATGTAATACCCTTATACCCTATATACGTATAATACATATTTCAAGCATATGTAAAATACACATATACGGTACAAAAATATCACAGACCGATTTAATAAAAATTTTCACAATTATGTTTTAAAATTTCAAATATCAAATATATAAAATTAAATAATATATAAATATTCTTTACTTGCTATAGTAACCCGAAATAACATTTTATATGAAAATCTCTGGGAAAAATTCGCTAGAGTTTTGTCTATAATTTGAATGTTCCCAAAACTCAGTAAAATACAACCTGCATAAAACAAACACTCCCAATAAAAAATCAATTCACCATTTCACCAATACTTCTCAATTTCTCCATATTTTCTCAAAATACTTATATATAGGTATATATATCAACAACACATATAAGATCCCATCTTAAACAAATTATTCAAAATATTTTTTACGATTTAAAAAATATACTTCAAAAATATATCATAACATATATAATATTAAAATATACTGTAATATCAAATATCTACATGCTGGCAACTGGCTCTGATCTTGATGTACTGAAAAACTCTTCAAGCTCCAAAAACTACAAACCTAGACCCGACCAGGTCTAATAGGACTCTCTGGCTCTACTATAACGTCTATATTACTTGTGCAACAAATTACAATCGTGCTAAGCCAAAGCCTAGTGGTACAAACTTTGATAATAATAAAAATGTAAAGTAATGTTAATGCAAAATGCTTATGAACATCACATCATTCTATTTTCTCATACTCTTCAATTATTTCACAATCCACAATTCACATATAAACAAACACAAACATGGGCCCAAAGATAACTAATATGCTATTCAAATTTCAGAGTTAATATTTTGGTCTATAATGACACCATGTGTCTAGCCCCGTAGGCAATATATCCATGGATAGTCCAACTAGATCTGAGCTTATGACCCAGTCTTTTCACTCAGTCTAGCTTCAAGGATTTGTTTTTGAGGCATACAACCCAGTCTTTTCACCACAAAAACATCAGATTTATCAGTTGGGCCTGGCTTACGATCCGATCTTTTCACCAGCCCAGCGTTTAGCCCATAGGCAATCATAGGCATGCCGCCAAGCACATAACTTTGAAAATTGAATAACATACTAGCCACACAATTTATTCATATTTCTCATTATTAATCTCTTTCTCATTTTCTCATATTTAATCAAGGCACATTGCCTTATTTTCACATTTTTTTTCTCACTTTTCTCATTTTTCACATCTTTCTCATTTTTCTCACTTTTCTCACTTTTCTCATTTTTATCAATATCAATTCATTTCATTATACCACATATCTCATTTTTGCATTCACAACACATTACCCAATTACTTTGGGTATTTCCACATAATATGCATATTTCACATTTTACACAATTTAGGCATTAACAATGGCTTTTCACAATGCATTTAACACATATATGACATTACAAATATCATAGCACATTATACATACATAACCAATGTATCAAGTAGCTTAACACATTTTCCAACCAAAATGTGTTAAGCCCAAATGTCATGCAAACATAACCAATATATATTCAAAGTTTGTACTTACCTCAAATAGCAACAAAATAATCTTAAAACTCCCACCAACTTTCTCTTCTAAGTTGCCCTTCAACACTTGGATTGGCCAAACTACTTCCTCTCAATGCCTATATCAAATGTGATCATAAATAATCATTTAATATCACATTCTAAGGCATTCTCAACATCAAACCTTAATTTAACAACACTCCTACAAAATTTCAAATAATAAGTCTTTCCTTACTTTAACTTAGCAAATCCATTTTAACCCATTAAATTATTGTTTTGAGTTTATTTATATCATTATAAACATATTTTAACATGTTTAAACCAATTACATTAATTAACCACATGCTTATGTTCAAAACCCTAAAATGGCATAATCTTCACCATTGAAGGATCTCCATTCCAATTCAATCCAATTATTATTTCAATCTTATTTCCACCACTTATATCATTAAATAACATGATTTAAGCATTAAAATCAAACAATTAATCATTCTTTGAAAATTCACTTTTCCAAAACCCTAAATCAATACTACCATCTTCAAACTCTATCCAAACTTAACTAAATCCATCATTTGATTTTAAAATCCTTGTTTATGCATCAAAACAACACATTTGGAACAAATTTGCACAATTAAAACTCAAGATTTCAAAAATCCAAATGCTTCTTATCCCTAAATTCTTTCTCTTCAATCAACTTAACTCAAACTCAACCATTTCTTAAATCTAACCTTAAAATCATTGTTAATCACTTAAAATAACTTCATCCATACCCAAATATACAATTAAATCTTAGAACTTCAAAAAATCAAAACACACATATTCAAACTTTCATGAAATCCAAATAAAAAGGTTGAAAACTTACTAATTTTGGTGAAAATCACCAAAAATCCACTTTGAATACTTGAAATCCTTCAATTTGTGGAGTATGGAAGAAGTAAAATCCTTGGCTTCTCTTCAATGGAGGTTCGGCCCTTGTGAGAAGAAGAGGAAGATGAAGACAACTTTTAAATTTTCTTTTTCTTTTCACCTTTATTTATAACCATATATATATATATTAAAATAATTTAATAATTAATTATATAATTATTTATTTAATAAATTAAAAGTCTAAAATCCCTCTTCCATTCAAAAAATAATTTATTTTTGAAGTATTTTATTAATTTTAAATTACTAAGATTTAATTACCAAAATACCATTTTACTTTGACATTTCTCTTAAAAAGTGTTGACTTTTATATGTTGTATATATTTACATATATATCACATATATATTCCACTTTTTCATTTAAAATCCCTTTATTTTTCATTTAAAACCATTAATTTAATTTATTCATTTAAATTATAATTTATTTTATTAAATTTTCCAAAATTAGAACTTTTCAAAAATTTGGGATATTACACATATACACAAGTAATGTGTATCTTATATACACATCAAATGTACCTTATATGTGTATTAAATATATTAAGTATGTAATGTATTAATCCAACATATACAATTAATATACCATATGTATATGTTATATATACACTAGATATATATATTTGGTATATACAACTTTTATATTTTTAAAATCACGGATGTGATAATTTTCTCCTTCTTAAATAATTTTCCTCAAAATTATCCAGTACGGTAATAAATCATCCAAATAAAACATAATCTTAAAATCTCATCAAAATTATTATTTCATCAAATTGCATAATTTCTATTTTCCCCCTTAGGTTAATTCTCAATTACCTTTTTACCATTCCATAACTCATCATTATACTGTCTATTTACTCAAACAATCACAATGGATTGTCATATCATCAATCGAATTGCCATTAAACAAAATTAGTTCATCTCTTTAATATATATGCACCACACACCTATTACACTCAAGATATTTGATCATTTCATTATCTTAAAATATATTCTTATCACCTTAAATTCAAATGTTAATAACTTTTATCTTAACTGTAATATCCTCATATATGCCCTAGAAGTTGTGATTATGTTGTTGTTGTTGTTATATAATTGGATTGAATATATGTGTTAAATTACAAGAGAAAAGAAATAGAGAAAAGAATGTTTATGTATATGTGATTTGGGAAAGAATTTAGGGTTTAGAGAGAATGGTATATGTTGTGTATATGATGATATATATAACATATAAGTTGGTCAAAATGAAGAGTCAAGGAAAGAAGATATTTATTTTTGTTAAGTGTGAAGTTACTATAAAGGGCATGTAATGAATGGTAATCAAGACAAATGGTATAAGGGTGTTTAGGTAATTACTCTTGTTGAATCACTTGGTGGAGATTTAAAGAGGTGATATTTTGTCTTTTCTTCATTTCCTTCTTCTTCTTCTTCTCTTCTCCACGTTGGTTGGCTCCTCCTTAGACAAGAGAGAGCAAAGTGAGATTTTTTTAATTCTAACATCAAATTGAAGGGAGAATCAAAGGATTTAATTGAAGATTTGTGGAATTCAACAACTTAGGTAAGTTCTTTCTCTTGATTTTCCTTTGTTCTTTTGAAATTGTGTTTGGGATTGGTGAGTTGATATGGATGGTTGATGGAGTGTGTTTGTGTATGGTTTGTGTAAAAGTGTTGAAATGGAATTAAAGATAAGAAGCTAGGTTGGTGTTGGTGATGGAAGAGTAAGAGTTGTGTTTAGTGAATTTTTTTCTGTTTTACAATTAGTAAAGGCTGTGACTTGTATGATTTTTAATTAATTATAGAAAAATGTTCTTGAAGTAAATTTTTGATATGTTGTGCCTCTATGAGTCTAGAATGACTGAAAAATATGTTGATTCGATTTTGGAATGGTTATGAGTTTAGAAAGATTATTTTTATTAGACCTGTTCCAGCAGGTACCTTAACTGAGACAGCTATATTTCGGGATTTTTAATAAAATGTAGAAAAATCATATCCAATTGAATTTTGGATATGTTGTTGCTTAGTGAGTCTAGTATTTGAGAAAAATAATTTGGAACCACGTTGATTGAATTTGATTTATGGAATTCACAAAGTTCAGAACTGCTGCCAGGATGCAGGGCAATTGGGGCAGTCTGGTTAGGTGAACTATTTGACCAAGATTTTGTGTTCAGTTTGATCTGAAATTTTAAAGAAATGATTTTAAGATACAAAACTAAATTCTGTAAAAATTTTAGAATTTTTAGTCAAGTAGATTATGTTATACAATTTTTCAAAATAAGGATAAAATGGAGTCTTAAACCAGAATGTACTATTCATATGGTCATTTTGCTAATATTCCTTTGGATTAGGTTTTGAAGAGATTAGGTTGCATTAACCTAAATGTGGAGAATTCTTGGAAAGAAAAGAAATGTATAGATTGATGGGACTAGTTCTTGAGGTAAGTACCAATACATATGATTGTATTTAATTACATAATTTGAGGCTTAACACATTTGTTTGCAAATGTGTTAAGTGATCTATTATATTGTTAACATAATTGGACTAAGGTGATGATTGAATGATGTGAAGGATGTGAAGATCATTAACCAGGTAAGCATAAACCCTATTTGATTGTATATCCTTATATGTCTTTGAACATTAACACATTGGGATGAAAGTGTTAAATAAGCTATTATATTGTGAATGTAAATGAAGAATATATATAAAGGATGAAATATGAAATGGGAAAGGTAGGAAGAAATGAGGATCATTCTTAAGGTATGTGCAATTTGTTATGATAAATGCTCTAGTAATGAATGATGTTAATGTGTTTTGAGAAGTGAGAAAATGTTATGTTATATGCATTGTGAATCTTGTGTATGGCAATGTATTATATGAATAATATACTTTGAAATGTGATATCAATGATGCTATATATATCATATGGATTGAGATATGATATGATATGAAGCCATTGTGATTGGCTATGATAATTCAATTGAAAGAGATAAGGCATGTTGGCCTAATTGATGATGAGATTGATAATGAAATAATAAATGAATTGTTTGTTTAATATGTTATTCAGTTTCAGAGTTCTGGATTTGGGTGGCATGCCTAAGAAATGATGAAAGGTAACAGTCTTGCCGGGTTGAGGATCTCCTCATATGTGTTGAGTTGATGGTCCAAGAGACTGGGTCTGTTACACTATGAGAATTGTGAATATGAGATATATGATTTGTAACAGTCTTGCCGGGTTGAGGATCTCCTCATATGTGTTGAGTTGATGGTCCAAGAGACTGGGTTTGTTACACTATCCATGGATAGAGATACATGTATATACATTGCCTACGGGCGTGATGATTGTGACTATGAACCAAAGCAGTAACTCTGAACTTTGAATAACATATTAGTGTTTTGGGCCCGAGTCTGTCTTTATTGTCAATGTGAATTGCAAGTATTGAAATATTGATTGTGAGTATTAATAATGAATTATGCTTGGTGAATTGTGAATAATATAATGTTATTAAGTGTAATATGTAAATGAATTGTGGTTGATGATAAAGGTTGTCTTTATTGTAAATGTGATTTATGATTTGTATGATATGTAATTTGTGTATTGCAATAATGATTGGTATGGTATATATAATGTAGGGGTATTAATATATTGGTTTTGAGTATTGGTGATGCATTGGGGTTGGTGATAATATTATGTATATATGTACATCATATTTGAAATTAGCTAGGATATATTAAAGATGAAATTAAAAAGAAAAGAAGATATGATAAGAACTAATTATATATTGAATTGATGTATCATTATATGTCAATACTTCTATACTATATGTTTATATTTTATAGTTGGACTACTAAGCTCTCGGGCTTAGCGCGGGTGTTTATTCGCGCAGGTATATAGATGGAAGATATGAAGTCTTTTGTTATGCCACAAGAAGAGTAAAGTTTGTCGAGACCAACTAGAGGGTAATGCATACATGTATAAACTTTAATTATGATGTATTTCTGACGAGAGAGTATTTATATGTATAAATGAAGTTTTTGATAAAGATAATGATTTTGTAAATGTTATTTAAATTAATGTATTATGGTTTGAACTCTGTTACAGGTTTTTAAAAGGTAACGAAAAGTGACATCCTTATACTTTATATATTTACTGTATGTATACTAGGTATACGCATAGTACTTATATAGGGTATCGGGGTGTTACATTAACACAATAATTTTACACATCTTCACTTTAATCATACTCTTTATACAGTCACCACATATTAATTTAATATCACCATTATACAACAATAAAATCATATTTCCTTATTTAAGATTCATTCCAATTATACTATAACTAACATAACTTAGCTCCTTTTATATGCATATACATATCAGATCAATGTATTATGCATATTATCACATAGCTTGCATATTCTTAATACAACTACATACATTGAATTTCAATAAATACTTGTAAACTTATTACATTTCAGATCAGTTGATCTAACTATCACAATATGACCACACAACCTTATTCCATTTTGACTAACCTTTAGTCTATTTTAAATTCATCAATTTGTTTTCAATTCATAACCTAATTCTATTAGGTCAAATTTATTCTCAAATCTTAATTCCCTTCAAATTCATCATTACGGATAATATTCATTTCCCCTAGTCTTATTCACTTTAAACATCATTTTCATCAACTTATTCATTTTATACCACTTTCAAACACATTCAAAATAACTTTTACTCACATTTCATAATTCCTTTCATTTATCATTTCTCACATTTCTTATAGTTACCATATTTACAAAAATCACTTTTCTTACACATCATTTAAAGCTCATCATATTTTCACAATTCTCTTCTATTCCACACTTTCTATAATATAAATAAATTTCTAACATAAAATTATAAGATATAACTATGCAAACCATAAGTCTTGACTATGTTTCTTGAAACATAACTATCAATCTCACCAAATCTATCCAATGGTCGGGTCATCTCAGGCCCATGTCCGTGGATAACAAAACTAATTGGTCAATATACTAAACAAATCATAGGCCATGGCATAATAATGGTCATGCCAGTGGCTTATAAATAAATAATGCTCCTCTATCATTTTTCTTCAAACATTTCCAATCACAATGTCAAGTTCGTATCGCAAAGATCACATATTCATTTTCTAATCTTTTGCTACACAAAGAGTTAACACATTTCAGTTCTGTTTCAAAGCAATTTACTTTTGATGACTTCTGTTTCAAAATAATTTACTCTTAATCACTTGATCATCATTAGCCTAACTCAAGTTTCAACATTATTATCATTAACATCTCTTACATATACACATTCGTTCATATGCTAATTTTACACAATTTCCATTTATTACTCCATTTCTAATCTATCTCTTATAAAAATTTTCATTCATTTTCATTTTTTTCATTTTTTTTTTCATTTTTTTCATTTTTTTACTTCGATACTTTCTTCATTATACTTTCCTTTTCCTTAAAATCTCTTATATATATGCATATACTTTGGGCCCAACACTATACAATCATCAAGTTCAGTCGTTACAATAACAATTTCACCGTCCAGTGCTACTTGGGTCCATTCTCAATCTCAATTTTATCACATGACCTAACTCTACGCAAGTCAAGACCTAATCTCTCTTAGGTATATTAATACTTGCAATATCATTCTCAATATCACTAGACAAGTAATTGTATAAGGTAACAAACACTCGATAATATTTTTTTAATCATCCACATACACATTCGTAAGTCATATTCACAATGTGACTTACTTTCCACATTTTCTTATATATCACAATTGTATTCATATTGAAAAATCTCATCACACATATCATATAATTATACGCAATTCCTCTTTTACATACAACCTATACAAAGTTAACATTTATCACCTTTCAGAGAACATTATCATTTCTCATTCTTTTGACATTACTTAGGTTATTCATCAATTCAACATATATATACACTCTGACCACAACATAATTAACATCTTTCTTATTTAATTGCCCATCTTTTAAATAAGTTTCTTATTATATTTTTTTTAACACTTCACATAAATCTTAGTCACATTTCCAATGTGACATCTCTCTCACATTTGTTTTTTATGCATTTATCATACCTTTCATATCCATTTTTTCATCATTTCCAATTCAATTAACTAAAGTAACTCATTTTCACTTGCTTAACATTTCCCTTTATTTCATAACAAATTTCTATATTATCAACCGCATTACACCTTAGTTAGTACTTTCATAAATAATATTACTCATTCAAAATTACTCCCATGCTTATTAAACATTAAGCTATCAATATCTAAACAATCTTCATCGAAATTCCCTTACAACTCTAAATTTTCAACTTACTACTTTACTTAAACTTCATTCTATTAATCTCACTTTCAAAACTTCATTCTATTAATCTCACTTTCAAGAGCTAACTTTATAAACATTATTTTTATATTAATATAACATCAAAACACATCACTTTCACAATTATGGAAACCCATTTCAAAAATTTGAATTTTATATAATGCAACCAACAACATGAACCTCACCAAATCTCATCCATATCACATTCTCAATCTTAAGATCATAAAATTTACTGTTAAACAACACTAATTAATTTCCTTACACTTATTAACATCATCAATTTAGATATCCTAATTTTACATACTCAAACCCTAAATCATGTATCATTCTTTTTTTTAACCAATTCACTATCATATACTATTTTCCTCTTTTTTTTTGAACTCTTTGCGCTAAATTATTAAAATTCCATATTCCTTCTTCATACTTCTACCCGTATGCATATAAATTTTCATAATTGTTCTTATTCATTTGTCTCATGAAATTAATTTATTACTCATATACACAAAATTGTATGACTTCCTTAGTTTCATATCACTCTCACTTTCAATTTTTATATTCCTTACCAATTCTTTATAAAAGCTTGTAAACTTTTATCCATGTGCAATTGACACATATATGGACTTATATTTAAAGTTTTAGATTTTTCCAAATTGATTTAATATATTTAAAAATTAAATATTCTAAAATCAGAGAATTTGTCTCTTTAATAATTTCTCTGGCAGCACCCGGTTGTCTATTTTTTTTAGATATCATAACTTAATAAAAATTCATGAAATTTTAACCATATGTTATAGGAATACGTATGATATTGGGTGTAAATTTTCATATTTTTCTGGGTTGGTTTACCATAGTTTTTAAATATGTATCTCAATTTCTACAGATTCTGAGTTTCTAAAATTCCTCCAACAATCTGTGTTCTTCTATCTTTCTTAATTAGTAATTCATCTTTAAAAATTTTGAAATTTTATACATTAGATTCTAACATATAGAAAAACTTTCAATTAAATTTTCAAACTCATCCAACATTCCTATATTTATTAAAAAATTTGAACAATATCATTTTACAGCACACCTATAAAATTTTATGTAACCATCATGCCCTTTTCTCAAACTTTTTATTTCATATCTTAAATCATTTCATAAATTATTTTTCTTAATTCCACTTATTCATCAATTGAATCAGCTATGAATTTTAATTTCAAATAAAGGTTCTAAAAATTCTTAATCCATACGCTCCAGAATGACATTTCTATTGTGTAACTCTAATCTATTTAACCCAGACGCCATCTCAACTCATATCCATTATATCAAATGGACATTGTCACATCATGGATCAGATAAATTACCAGTGCCAATATATGCATCACACTTGAAAATCATTTTTTTTATATTCTAATTTTCTCTCTCCTACAACTCACCTAGGTCGAGAACCTCAAATCTAGGTTCTGATACCAAAATAAATGTAACACCCTTATACCCTATATACGTATAATACATATTTTCAGCATATGTAAAATACGCATATACGGTACAAAAATGTCACAGACCGGTTTAATAAAAATTTTCACAATTCTGTTTTAAAATTTCAAGTACCAAATATATAAAATTAAATAATATATAAATATTCTTTACTAGCTATAATAATCCGAAATACCATTTTATATTAAAATCTCAGAAAAAATTTCGCCAGAGTTTTGTCAGTAATTTGGATGTTCCCAAAACTCAGTAAAATACAACCTGCATAAAACAAACACTCCCAATAAAATCAAT
Organism: Garcia nutans; assembly: GCA_947685225.1. Lineage (NCBI taxonomy): Eukaryota > Viridiplantae > Streptophyta > Magnoliopsida > Malpighiales > Euphorbiaceae > Garcia > Garcia nutans. Next base: position 53,798,692 of record CANTUV010000024.1, read on the forward strand.
TCACCATTTCACCAATACTTCTCAATTTCTCCATATTTTCTCAAAATACTTATATATGGGTATATATATCAACAACACATATAAGATCCCATTTTAAATAAATTATTCAAAACATTCTTTACAATTTACAATATATACTTCAAAAATATATCATAACATATATAATATCAAAATATACTGTAATATCAAATATCTACATGTTGGCAACTGGCTCTAATCTTGATGTACTGAAAAACTCTTCAAGCTCCAAAAACTACAAACCTAGACCCGATAAGGTCTAATAGGACTCTCCTGCTCTACCAAAACTTCCATATCACCTGCGCGACGAATTACAATCGCGCTAAACCGAAGCCTAGTGGCAAAAACTTTGATAATAATAAAAATGTAAAGTAATGCCAATGCAAAATGCTTATGAACATCACATCATTCCATTTTCTCATACTCTTCAATTATTTCACAATCCACAATTCACATATAAACAAACACAAACATGGGCCCAAAGACAACAAATATGCTATTCAAATTCTAGAGTTACTGTTTTGGTCTATAATGGCACCATGTGTCTAGTCCCGTAGGTAATATATCCATGGATAGTTCAACTAGATCTGAGCTTATGACCCAGTCTTTTCACTCAGTCTTGCTTTAAGGATTTGTTTTTGAGGCTTACCGCCTGGTTTTTTCACCCCAAAAACATAAGATTTATCAGCTGGGACTGGCATACAACCCGGCCTTTTCACCAGCCCAGCATTTAGCCCGTAGGCAATCATAGGAATGTCGCCAAACACAGAACTCTTAAAATTGAATAACATACTAGACACACAATTTATTCATATTTCTCATTATTAATCTCTTTCTCATTTTCACATATTCAATCTAGGCACATTGCCTTATTTTCAATTTTTTTTTCTCATTTTTCTCACTTTTCACATCTTTCTCATTTTTCTCACTTTTCTCACTTTTCTCATTTTTATCAATATCAATTCATTTCATTATACCACATATCTCATTTTTGCATTCACAACACATTACCCAATTACTTTGGGTATTTCCACATAATATGCATATTTTACATTTTACACAATTTAGCCATTAACAATGGCTTTTCACACTTCATTTAACACATATATGACATTACAAATGTCATAGCACATTATACATATATAACCAATGTATCAAGTAGCTTAACACATTTTTTAACTAAAAATGTGTTAAGCCCAAATGTCATGCAAACATAACAAATATATATTCAAAGTTTGTACTTACCTCAAATAGCAACAAAATAATCTTAAAACTCCCACCAACTTTATCTTCCAAGTTGTCCTTCAACACTTACCAAACTACTTCCTCTCAATGCCTATATCAAATGTGATCATAAATAATCATTTAATATAATATTATAAGGCATTCTCAACATCAAACCTTAATTTTACAACACTCCTATAAAATTTCAAAAATTAAGTCTTTCCTTATTTTAACTTAGCAAATCCATATTAACCCATTAAATTATTGTTTTGAGTTTATTTATATCATTACAAACATATTTTAACATGTTTAAACCAATTACATTTATAACCACATGCTTATGGTCAAAACCCTAAAATGACATAACCTTCACCATTGAAGGATCTCCATTCCAACTCAATCCAATTATCATTTCAATCTTATTTCCACCACTTATATCATTAAATAACATGATTTAAGCATTAAAATCAAACAATTAATCATTCTTTGAAAATTCACTTTTCAAAACCCTAAATCAATACTACCATCTTCAAACTCTCTCCAAACTTAACTAAATCCATCATTTGATTTTAAAATCCTTATTTATGCAACAAAACAACACATTTGGAACCAATTTGCACAATTAAAACTCATGATTTTAAAAATCCAAATGTTTTATAACCCTAATTCTCGTCTTCAACCAAGTTAACTCAAACTCAACCATTTCTTAAATCTAACCTTAAAATCATTGTTAATCACTTAAAATAGCTTCATCCATACCTAAATAGACAATTAAATCTTAGAACTTCAAAAACCCAAAACACACATATTCAAACTTTCATGAAATCCAAATAAAGAGGTTGAAAACTTATTAATTTTGGTGGAAATCACCAAAAATCCACTTTGAATACTTGAAATTCTTCCATTTGTGGAGTATGGAAGAAGTAAAATCCTTAGCTTCTCTTCAATAGAGGTTTGGCCCTTGTGAGAAGAAGAGGAAGATGAAGACAACTTTTAAATTTTCTTGTTCTTTTCATGTTTATTTATAACCATATATATATTAAAATAATTTAATAATTTAATATTTATTTATTTATTTATTAAATTAAAAGTCCAAAATCCCTCTTCCATTCAAAAATTAATTTATTTTTGAATTATTTTATTAATTTTAAATTACTAAGATTTAATTACCAAAATACCCTTTTACTTTGACTTTTCTTTTAAAAAGTGTTGACTTTTATATGTTGTATATATTTTACATATATATCACATATATATTCCACTTTTTCATTTAAAATCCGTTCATTTTTTTTTTAAAACCATTAATTTAATTTATCCATTTAAATTATAATTTATTTTATTAAATTTTCAAAAATTAGAACTTTTCAAAAATTTGGGATATTACACATATGCACAAGTAATGTGTATCTTATATACACATCAAATGTACTTTATATGTGTATTAAATATATTAAGTATGTAATGTATTAATCCAACATATACAATTAATATACCATATGTATATGTTATATATACACTAGATATATATATTGGGTATATATAACTTTTATATTTTCAAAATCACGGATGTGTTAATTTATTTATTATATAAGAATGAGAAGCCAATGCATGTATCTTATTTAAAAACCATATTTTAAAAACCAAAATTTTATTTTTCTTACAATTCACCTAGGTTGAGAACCTCAAACCTAGGCTCCAATACCAAAACAAGTGTAACACCCCTACACCCAATATATGTATACCACATACATCCACATTTGTAATATATGTATACCGGATACAAGAGTGTCACTGTCCATTTTAAACAAACCAAGCCAAACTTTAAAACTTTACTTCAAATCATCATTTCAACAATATGAGTAAACTTCAAATATTTAACTTATTTAATAGAAAGTAATAAAGAAGAACTCTCTGGCTCAGCTGAATCTACCTTGTCACCTATGCGATGTAAACAATCATGCAAAGCTGAAGCCTAATGGTACAAACTTTGATAACAACAATAAAACTCAAATGCAATGCCAATGCACAATGCATATGGATATTGCATCATTCCATTTTCTTATACTTTCAAATATTTCACAATCCTCTATTCACATAAAAACAAACACAAACATGGGCCCAAAGATAACTAATATGCTATTCAAATTCCAGAGCTACTGTTTTGGTCTATAATGATACCATGTGTCTAGCCCTGTAGGGAATATATCAATGTAATAATCCAACTAGGCCTGAGCTTATGACCCGGTCATTTCACCCAGCCTAGCTTTAAATATTTATTTTTGAGGCTTACAACCCGGTCATTTCATCTCAAAAACATTTCACAATGACGCCCAGCGTCTAGCTCATAGGCAATCATAAGCATGCCGCCAAACACAGAACTCTGAAAATTGAATAACATACTAGACACAATTTATTCATATTTCTCATTATTAATCTCTTTCTCATTGTCACATATTCAATATAGGCACATTGCCTTGTTTTTTTTTTTCTCACTTTTCTCATTTTTCTCATTTATCTCAATATCAATTCATTTTACTATATTTCCACATATCTCATTACATTATATCACATTTTGTTTTTCATTCACAACACATTACCCTATCACTTTGGGTATTTTCACATAATACATATTTTAATCACATTTACATAATTTAGCCATTATCAGTGGCTTTTCACAATGCTTTTAACACATATATGACATTACAAATGTCAGAGCACATTATTTATGCACAACCAATATACCAAGTAGCTTAACACATTTTTCAACCAAAATGAGTTAAGCCCAAATGTCATGCAAACATAACCAATGTATTCAAAGTTTGTACATGCCTCAAATAGCAACCCAAAGAAAGCTTAAACAACCTCCAACCCTATCTTTCCAACTGGCCCTTCACCACTTGGATGAAGGAAATCAACCTCCCTCAATGTCTAAGCCAAATATGATAACAAATAATCATTTAGTATCACATTTAATGGCATTTCCAATATTAAACTATAATTAAACATCACTCCTACAAATTTTCAAAAATTTAGCCTTTCCTTACTTTAACATTAGAATTCCATTCTATTCCATTTAAATTAGTGTTTTAAGTTTATTTATATTATTAAAAACATATTTTAATACATTTAAACCATTTACATTACAAAAACATATTCTTATACACAAAATCCTAAAATGGCATAACCTTCCCCCATTGAAGGTTTTCCATTCCAACACAATCCATTAATCATTTCAAGCTTATTTTCATCACTTTTAACAATAAACAACATGCTTAAACAAATAAAATCACACAATTCAACAACTTTAGAAAATTACTTTTCCAAAACCCTAAATCTCCACTTCCATTCTCAAATTCCAACCAAACACAACCAAATCCAATATTTGACTTTAAAATACTTTTTTATGCATCAAAACAACTCATTTGGAATAAATTTGCACAATTAAGGCTCATGTTTTTATAAACTCAAAAGTTCCATAACCCTAAATTCTCTCTCTTCACCATTTTATCCAAACTCCGTCTCTTCAATCTAACGTTAAAATCATTGTTAACTACCCAAAATAACATCATACACACCAATTCCAACAATTATAGCATACTACTTCAAAAATCAAAAACTCACATAATTCAATTTTCCTTGGAATTTAAAGAAAAGAGTTGGAAACTTACCAATTGATGAAGAAACTTCTAAAACTCCACTTGAATCCTTAAAATTCTTTCAATCCTTGGTGTATGGAAGAAGAAAAAATCTCCCCTTGTTGGCTATGGAGTTTCGGCCTAGATGAAGAAGAAGAAGAAGATGAAGACTTTTTTTAATTTTCTTTTTTCCTTTCATCTTTATTTTAAACCATATATATTAAAATAATTTAATAATTAGTTATTTAATTATTTATTTAATAAATTAAAAGTCCTAAATTCCCTCTTCCTTTCAAAAATAATTTATTTTGACTTATTTTATTAATTTTAAATTTCTAAAATTTATTAACAAAAATGCCATTGGACTTTGACTTTTCTTTTAAAAAGTGTTGACTTTTATATGTTATGTATATTTTACATATTGTAGACCCTTAATTTTGACCCCAATTTGATACGGTCTTGATTAAAGGATGCCAAAATAAATTCAATCCGATTTACAACTTCTAATAAATCGGTCCAATTTTAAAAGTCACAAACTCAACTACAAAATCCTAAACCAAGTCTTTTTTAGATGGTCCGGTCCAAAAAATTGAAAAATGCGAAACTAGTTCAAGTTAGGAGGGCCCAGGTGATATGACCCTTGGCTCATGTCGACCTGGATGCCCCAGGTCGACATGGCTTTGGTCCATGTCGATCTAGTTGCCCCAGGTCAACATGGTTTTAATTGTTTTTTGAAATTAGTTTCCGAATTGAATTAAAATTTGTTTTAAGGATGGATTAATATTAGGGTTAGGGATTTTGAGTGAGGTTTGCCTATAAATAATAATGTTTTAGAGTTTAACAAGGGGGAGAAAAATGGAGAAAACCCTAGAGGTCGACAATTAACATTAAGAGGATTAGGAACAACAAACAGAGAAGAAAAGCAGCAATTTTTTTGAGAATGAAAGAAACAACAAATAGAAATATCAAGACAACCAAAGAAGAAGGCAGAGTCCATACTGTCTTCACATTGTTCATCTAGAAATCAATTTTTTGGTGGAACCAACGATGGAGGTTTGATCTTTAATCATAAATTATTCATGCTCACAGTAGCTTCGTTTTCTTTGATTAATAAGAACATGCAGTAACTTGATCTTTGAACATGCAGTAAATTGATCTTTGTTTTAATAACTTTAACTGTTTGCTTTAGTTAATACATTAATCAGTTGGTGTTCATAACTCCACTTGCATGTTTTATAAAAGACTTAAAACTACCCAGTAGCTATTGAGGATTTAAATTAATTGTCAGAATCTATTTTGTTTACTAAAACCTCAAGAACCGTAAGTTATTTTATTGAAACTCAAAACCTTAAACTATTTTTATCCAAAAGCTTAAACCATTTCATTATTAAACTCTAAAATATTGATTATTTCTCCAAATTCTTAATTTATCTCTCCAAATCCAAAATTATCTTTCAAAGGCAATAAGTTAAAAATCCCATAAATCTTTCTCTCTTACCCTAAATTTCTTAAACCCTAAAACCCTAATTCCAAAACCTAAATTTCAAAACCCTAAAAACCAAAACAACAATATGTTTGCTTAAAACCCTAACCAAACCTATTTTTTAAATCACAGTAGCATTATTTTCATAAAAACATCCTAAACCCTAAATCTTTAGAACATCTAGCAGCATTATTCTTTTAAAAAATAATATTATGAGTCAAAACCCTAAATGAGGGACCGCCGTATGGGCTCATCGAAGGGGTCAATATTCATTTGTGTATTATGAGTCCGTGTATTTAACTTTCCTTTTTCCAAAGCCCTAATTTAGTAATTAAAATTCTAAAACTCTATTTTAAGATGTGAACCCTAAATTTATGTATTTATTGCTTTATTTAATTTTAGATTTGATTATGTAGTGTTATTATATGTTTTGATGGTTGATTTATTTAATTCCAATACTTGATTTATTTAATTTATAATGGATGGATATTTTCTTTATTATTATGATTATTATTTGTTTATTTTGGTATTAAAATTGTAAGAGGTATGTTTCCATTATTGGGTACCTCATTAATTAATTTTTATATAATTTAAATTACTTTTATATTTTGGACCAATGTAAAGGACATGTTTCGACCTTTCAGTGGGTGTCCTATTTAGTTTTAGACATAGACGATGTAAGGACATGTTTCTATCCTCGGATGGGTGTCCATTTATTTATTTTGTTTGGACATTGCTTTGATTTTAATATAATGATGCTTTATTTTAATTGTTGCATGTAGCATGGAATCGAGTCATCCACCCCTTTCTTTTTTTAGGCCGTCCGGATGGCGACTTCATTTTCTCTGAGCTTAGGCCCGGTGTTCTCTAAGGCCCGAGCCTAAACAGTACCGAAGTCTCAAGAACCCTTCCACTGGGAGTGGGGAGCAAAAATCCCCGATCACACATATATATCACATATATATTCCACTTTTTCATTTAAAATCCCTTCATTTTTTATTTAAAACCATTAATTTAATTTATCCTTTTAAATTATAATTTATTTTATCAAATTTTCTAAAAATTATAATTTTTCAAAAATTTTGGGATATTATAGGGGAACACTACTAAGGCATCTGCCAGCACAAAGAAGCCGAGGGACAAAGGAAAGGCTAAGGTCGGTGAAGTAGCCTTTGATGATGACAAAGTAGTCATTGATGATGATGATGATTGGGCTCAATACTTCAAAGATCCTCAAGATAAGAAGAAAGAGTTGAAGGTTGTGGAAAAGACCGAAGCATATGATGTGGAGAAGATGATTGCTGATTTAAAGAAGAAATTTGAAAAGAAGCTGAAAGTTGATGAGATATCAGAAATAGACAAGCTATTCGAACAAGATGAGGAGGACCATTATAAGTTCAAGATGACTTCCTTTGCTAGATCAATGGTACAGGAAAACCTCACTTGTATGTTAAGCAATACTTCACTTCCATGCAACCTGCCAAAGCTACTAAGGCTCAAACTCTAAGGTATTCCATGCTCTCATTGGATCCTATTGTTCAGAATTAGTTCAATACCTTGGAGGAAAGTATCCAAAAACATTGGGATATGCTAACAAAGATTTCATGTAGCAATATGGGTATAATGTTGAGCTAGAAGTTACCTTGATGGAGGTGGAGACTATCAGACAAAAATAAAATGGAAGTTTTGTTGATTATGTAAAGAGATAGAGAAATAAGTTCGCACTTCTCAAAAGGAGGCCTGATGAGTCAGACCAGATCAGGATGATAGTCAACAGCGTCTTGCCCAATCTTCTTGAAAGGTTGTCTCGCACCCTTATAAGGGATTTCAAAGATCTTCTTCAAGCTGGCTTATAAATAGAAAAGTGGGAAAGAGAGAAGAACCATTTTTTTACAAAATGGAATTATCAGTCTGACAATCAAAGTATACATAAGAAAGTCGATATTGATGCAACTGGTCAAGAAAGTAGAAGACAATTTTCAGAGTTGGGAAAACCTTTGTCTTGGGTTTTCAACAAGCTATAAAAGAAGGGGTTATTACAACCCTTGGCTCCTCGACCACTACACGATTCTCTGCCATCAAACTTCAATGCCGAGTCCTTCTGTCAATTCATCAAATGCAAGAGCATGAGACAGATAAATGTGCTCAATTAAGGCATGAAATTCAAGATCTTATTGATAGTGGTAAGCTACTTGAGCTGGAGAAGCCAAATACCAAAAGCAATCCTTTGCCTAAATTTGGAAGAGTACCTCCACTGGCAACCTTCATGGTAGGTAAAGGATTGGAGGAAGATTTTGTCTTATCCTCTTTTCAAGATTAGAGTATTCAAGATGTGAAGAGAGAAGAAGCTCAACTCAATGACCTTAGCTTGAATGTTTCTCTTCTATTTTGCTTTCATCAATATTTATTTGGAACAATTATGTTTTTTTCAAATTATGTCTATTCAAATAAATTATTTTCATTAAATGTTTCATGGTCTTTGTTCATTTTGGTGCTCAACCAATGACAAATCTAGCTTGATATTTATAAATTAGCATATCTATGCATCATGATTTGAATGACTTTACTAGATGAGGGAATTGTCCCATAGTATTGAATTGTGTATGCTTACTTAGAGAGGGCTCCTGTATAATGACCTTTTCTAGGTTCTAGTCAATCTTAGAACATTGAGGTGAAATTGAACTCTACTTATTTAAGGGAGAGATGATCTAGGCATTGTTTGATGAGCCAACAACTAGTATCCACTCAATTAAATATCAATCCCTAGTTGTCCCTTTGAGCCTTCATAAGATTTCAACTTTCTCTTTATTGACTTATAAGCAAAATGACCCACCCTGAGCTGTTGTTACACTTTTGACAAATTTAATGATCATAAGGTGAAGAGGCATGAAGATCAAAGAAAGGAATGCATAGTCAAGACCATAAGGGTAGTTGAAGTTCACCTGATTTTAGACATGATATCTCAAATTTATTAAGATGACATCAGGGCAACAAATGATTTATCCTTGTTGAAGCAAACTCACTCTACTCCACTCATCCATAAACAAAAGTATAGAATGGTGAAAGCGAGAATTCTTTTAGAGCTAGGACCCAACAGCACAAAAAAAAGAAAAAAAAGATAAATACAGAAAAAAATAAAAAAGAAAAAGGAAAAATAAAAAAAGAGAAAAAAAGAAAAAGGAAAAAAAAGAAAAAAAATTGAAAAAAAATGAAAAAAAAAAATGAATCCTGAGTTTATGCAAAAGGAAAAGGAAAAGGAAAAGATGAAGATTGTATTAATAAGTTCTATATTTTTTTCAAGGAGATAGAAGGAAATTGGATTCAAGCAAGATTGCTTCCAGCTGCCTAAGATTCCAATAAGAAGTTTGTAGTATGAAGGCTTGTTCATTGTGTCACATCAGCTCCAATCTCAAAATGGCCTTCACTTAAACCATATACCTTATAGACCTCGTTTCAAGCCCATTAAAGACTTATTGATCTCTCTTAGTAGATAAAGTCTATTAGTAGAGATAGTTTGAATAAGCATGCATATGAGATAGACAATATTCAAAATCAATGAGACCTTTGGCAAGTAATGTGTATGTTCCAATCTGAAGTGCAATGGTTCTTATTCAAATAGAAATGATTTTTGAGTTTAGTACGGTAACTAGGGTTGTCATGCTATAGATATTTTAATTTAGAAAATCGAGTCCTGAGGTATAATGACATTGATTTAAAAAAGCCAAAATATAATTTTAAGATTTTAAAAAAGTGTTTTTGTCATATAAAGCCTTCAAATTAAGGGAAGTATGTTGAACCATCGAACCTCGAAGGACACATTGGGCAAAGTAAATGATTATTGTCAAGGTTATGAAGAAGCTACCAATTGACATGTTGAATCATAGTTTGAAATGGATGTATCTCTGCCGCTAGGCATCTCTACCACTCATGTTTTCAACATCTTAAAGATAAAAGCCATAAATACAAAGCCTTTTGTCATTCCAATGCAAGACCTGAACAAGCATCTTGAAGGAACCAATGAGAATACTTCAGCTGATCACCTCGATCTGTGAGTAGATAGAACCACTGTAAATATTATTCATGCATATCATGCATACATGAGCATATCACACTGCTTTTTATTGTCTTGTATTGCATATTCTTTGTCAAAGTGAACAACAAATACTCTGTGAAGCAAATAAAGAGAAGCTAATGTGGAATTAGGGGCATAGAAGTCCATTACTTAAGGAAGATCCAGTCACTTTATAAAAATAGAGATGCATGTCATGCAAGGAACCAGACAATACACAAATATCAATCAAAGCCTGCATGGAAAAAATTATTGGATTGAGCCTACACAGGGCTCAAAACTTTCTCTTTTCAATTTTTAAGTTTATGCATGTACAAAATATTTTTAGACTCACTTTCAATATTTTGCCACGCAAGGGGCAAAGAGAGGATATGAGGACTAGCTAAAAAATAACTGAATTTTTACAAAAGAAAAAAATAAAAAGAATGACACAAGAAGAAAATTAGAAAAGAATGAAGATACGAATGGTAAAAGATCAGTCCAGCTAAAAGAGCTAAAGCCAATATAGGACAATCTCCAAGGATAAAGATCAATTTTTGAAGGGCGAAGACCCAATGACCAAGGATGAAGATCCAATGTCTAAGGATGGGGATCAATTTTAAGGGTGAAGAGCCACAATCTATTGAAGAATGGAACAACTGGGTAGAAGAAAGCTAGAACTCTCAAACTGACATAAGGCCAACCCAAATCTAGTCTCAAGTTGAGAACCCAAATCCAGTTTAGGGTTGAGAACTCAAAATTCAGTCTCGGGTCGAGAACCCAAATCTAGTTTAGGGTCGAGAACCCAAATCTAGTTTAGGATTAAGAACCCAAATCCAATTTAGGGCCGAGAACCCAAAATTCAATCTCTGATCGAGAATCCAAAATCTAGTCTCCGGTCAAGAACCCAAAATCCAGTCTTGGGTAGAGAACCCAAATCAAATTTAGGGTTGAGAACCTAAAATCTAGTCTCAAGTCGAGAACCCAAATCCAATCTTAGGTCAAGAACCCAAATCCAGTTTTGGGCCGAGAACCCAAAACCCAGTCTTAGGTCTAAGTACCCAAATCAAATTATTTTTGTAACACCCCCACATCCAATGCACACACACTACAATCACAACAATGTAGCATAAGTGCACCAAACATAGGGATGCTACGGTTTTCTTCAACATTCAAAACATTTTAAACTTGATACAATACCCTAATCATTATACATTATAGAAATTAAGTCATTGACTTAAAATATAAACATATTAGATATACATATATATATATATACATTTAATTATTACACAGCGGAAGTTATAAATTAGGTACATATTTACATTATAAACATTACTTTACAAAATATAAAAGAAAAATACATGATTGGCAAGTCTGCTCTGATCTTTAAGTCCTCAAAAATCAACTCTTCACTGTCCACTCTCACTCGGTCTTAATGAACTCTCGGGTTCAACTCTACCAACTCTACTACCTGCGCGATCAAACACTATCGCGCTAAGCCAACGGCTTAGTAAGATAAAACATGCTAATGTTTTGCTTTGATGCAATGCCATGCCAATTCTCAATCCATATTAAACATGTAACATCATATATGCAAAGCTAACAACATGCCTTTACATTTCATAACTCAACATAAATAGACATATCATATTTCAACATCTTATCATATACCTCATTAGTATTCATTTAATCATTCATAATCAACATTAAGCAAAGACAAGCATCATTCATGACTCACATTAACCATAGACAAGCATGGGCCCAAGACACACTAATATGTCATTCAATTTTCAGAGTTAATGTTTTGGTTCTATCATCACATTTATCAATATCATATACCCAACTAGGCTTCAAGGATTAGGTTCAACCAAGCTTCAAGGGGAGCAAAGCATGCTAAGCTTCAACCCAACTTGGCTTCAAGAACCAACCCAACCTAGCTTCAAGGGTGGTAACATCTCAATTAGGCTTCAAGGATTCAATCCAACCTAACTTCAAGAGATTGTTACACTTATTAGGCATGCCACCAACAACCAACTCTGAAAATGGAATAACACATTAGCCACACAATTCATTTATTATTCAATTATCATTTCCATTTCCAATTATCATCAACATTTAGGCATACATGCCTTCTTTCTCTCAATATCATCATCATAGCCAAAAACAATGGCTTTGTATCACATTTCACATTTCAATTCATATTATGCATAAAGCATCATTGATATCACATCTTTGATATAACATTTCAAGGTACATTACTCATAAAACACATTACCTTTCACAATGCATAACATAACCTTGTTTAAATCTCAACAATGCAATTAGGGCAAGGAAAACAAAACTTACCTAACCCATATGAGAGACACGGGCAGCACACATGAGGGACACGGCCAAGCTTGTGGCCGTGTCACTCAAACCAATTGGACAGTAAGAAACACGGGCAAGGGACACGGCCAAGCTTGTGGCCGTGTCTCTCAACCAAACTTTGGCAGTAGCAAACACGGCTTGGGGACACGGCCGTGTCTCTCAAAAATCAATCCAACACCTTTAAAATTTCATGTCTTGGCCGTGTTTCCCATAGCTTTTGGCCGTGTCACCCGTAATCAAAACCCTAACCAAAGCCAACACTTTCCCAATTGCATTTAAACTCAATATACATCATACCACATGCTTCAAATGAACATAATCAATGTTCTAAACACATATTCATTACAATAATCACTTTAAAACACATTAATATCACAATTAAACAAACACCATCTCAAAACCCTAATTAATCACCATCCTTTTTCATCTTTCAAAAACAACATCCATTTAAACATACAATCTTCACAATCAACCCAACACTAATTCCATCTTTTAACTTACAATAAATTTTAACACTTAAAAACATAACACAAACTTATCTCATCATCACACCAACAAAACCTAATTCCTTTCTCACACCACTTCAAAAGAATTGAAGAAAATAAAGAGAAGATCTTACCTTATATGAAGAAATTCCACAAATCTTTCACCAAATCTCTCAATTCCTTCTTCAATTGAGTATAGCATCAAGAACACTTCTCTTTCCCTCTTGTCTTCTTCAATGGCCGGCACAAACATGAGAAGAAAAGAAAATGCACAAGTCAACCTCTCTTTCCTTCTTAATCTCCACCATGCATTTCATCCAAACAATTACCAAAATGCCCTCAAACATATAACTAACCTTTTGTCTTATATAAGCCCATATATGTACTTACACACTCAACAATAAAATATCTTCTTCCACTAACCAACACCTTGACTCTTCTTTGACCCATTTATATGTTATATATATCAACATATACACAACATATACCATTCTCTCTAAACCCTAAATCCTTCCCAAAACACATATACTTTTCTTTTCCCAATTCTTTATCTTGCAATTTAAAACAACCACAATAACAACAACATACAAAACTTCTAGGGCATAAATGAGGATATTACAATTTTTGTGTCAAGTACTCACCTTGGGTCCAGAACCCAAATTATTTTTAAGTCCAGAACCCACCTCGGGTCCCTAAGCCAAATTATTTTTTGAGTTCAGAACTCATTTGGAGTCTGGAATCCAAATTATTTTTGAGTCCAAAACTAAATCCAACCTCGGTACGGAGACCAGTCTAGCTCTAAACCCAGTTAAAAAGCTTGTTTCTTTTCACTTTCTTTTGCTATAGTCCCAGATCACTCATGCAGGGGGGCAAACTGCAGACTCTTATTTTTTGACCAAGTCCAGTCTGACAGTAATTAAAAGATGGTTAAGTCAAGGCTAAAGGTTTAAAATAGTCCGGAATAATTTTACAAACTAAAATGTGGTCTTACAAAATATTAAAATCTCAACACATAATAATTTAATATTTAAAAAAATAAAAAAAGAAAAAGAAAATATAAATGTTTACTTTATAAAAATATAATTTTTAATAATAATAAAAATAATACAATAATAAAACAATAAAAATAATGGATGAATTGGCGAACGACATGCGGCAGGCCTTCCTGCGCAAATTGGCAAGTGGCATGCAGTAATTTGGCTTGTGCCAGTGCCCCACACACGCAGCAGCCAATGCGTTTGCAGCCCGTGCCCGCGTGCAATTGGCCTTGCCAATTTTACCAAAACCTAATTTAATTCAGACCATTTTAAATATTTCCTTAACCAATAACGATTAGATTTTTTTTATTAATTGCCTATAAATAAAGACTTAAAGATGAAAGAAGGGACTTTTGGAGGCTGGGACTTGGAGACTTTTTGAGCTTAAGGAACGGATTAGCAAGAACAAGATAAAAACCCTAGCAAGCAAAACGAGAAGGATAAAACAGAAGAACTACCTTAGAAAGGCAGTGACCTACTGCTTTGGTCTTGCTCAGCCAGAATTTCAACGTGTAATTTTGGTGGAGCCAACAAACGATGGTACACTCTAAATTAATTCAATTAACATGCTTTGATGGTTCTAAATATTAAATATGTTTGTTCTTTGTCTAAATTAGTTCCAATAAGTTATATCCTTTAGTTTTGATTCATATCAATTTGTGTGAAGCATGACTTGATGATGTTGTTTGTTATTCATACAAAATAAATCCAGTAACCTATTAGCTTAAGTTCTAATAAATTAGATGTGTAAATTTGATGTTTTTCAGTGCATGATCATTTAGTTTAAACATATTCCAATAAGCCCAAGATTTATAAATATAATCATAGTAGCCTTGTTTTTTATAACATCCCCTGACAATTCTCATTAAAACTATCAGAGAATGTTACTCAGCATACTGCCAGTACTCTAATCATTTCATCGACAAAGTTTCCTTTCAAAGTGTTACTAACAAAAATTTTCAAATAATAATATAATCTATATAATATAACACTTATAAATCCAGCATTTAAACCAATCTCCAATATCTCGAATAATCCAAATACTAATTATAAACATATTTTGTCGCTTAATATTAAAGAAAAATACTTATGGAAATATAGTAATAACACTCAATTTTAAGAACAATTTCAATATATTAACTATTTTCAATAACAAACCAACATAATATTTTGATTACACAAAATAATAACTTTAACTGTATAAAAGTCATCATGTTATACTATACTTTCGGTATTGCAACTTTTCTCTTTATGAATCATTTTATTTAAGATATACTTTCTCATTTGTTAACATTGCTCATAATATGCTTATTTTATTTTTCTGTAAGTCTTACTTTTCAGTTTCACATATAGGATAATTTCATTCAATCTATAATTTTTGGCACTTAAATTAGTACTATACTATGGGGCACTTTGTATCTTATATCATTATATACATTTTCAATCATTGTAACGCTTAGAAAGTTATTGATCAATTCAATAACTTGAGTATAACATTTCTATTCCATGCATCAGAACTTTCACTTAGAAACATTAATATATACATCGCCAATCACTTTCACATCGTAACACAGTAAGTCAATTTTAAGTAATTGACTTATATTATTATTTTGCATTTCTTCCATTTTTCATAACATCATATTCACATATATTTTCAATTTAGATAACTTCATTAAATATGCCCATACATACTAAACTCAGATCATAAGTTTGGATAACGAGTTAGTGTAGCAATTTTAATGTGCCCACTATCACTATGGCTATCCTTCCTCTTGTTAGCCATTCAATCTAATGCTAAATATAAAATTAGTATGATTTGGACAATTCATTAGTTTTGTTTAACACTAAATTATGTATATCACTTCAATGGAACAATTCTTTAATCAACGCTTGGTATTACACATATTTATCATATATTTAAAATCTATTGCACTACTTGCTAGGGTTGATTTCAAGAATATTTTACACTTTGCGGCCTTATAGTAATTTAGGCTGAAATCACACATGAAAGACAAGGAAAAGAACTACTTTAGGAAAATTCTTCAAGTGACACGCCCAACCTCATGGGCGTGTCAATGACCGTGTCACTTGTCCATTTTACAAAAGCTTTGACACACCTAATGACATGGGTGTGTCATTGGCCTTGTCATTTAACTTGCATTATAGTAACTATGACATGCCCAACGACACGGGAGTGTCACTGGCCGTGTCATTTAATTTTCATTATAGTAGCTATGACACGCCCAATGACACGGGCGTGTTATTAGTCATGTCATCAACATTGAAACACATCATCATTGACACACCCAGTGACATGGTCATGTCAATGGCTATATCAGGCAAAATTCCATGTTTCGTACACTCAACCACTTAAACACAATATACTCAAGATCTATGATAAAAATGAATCAAGAACTAGTTTCTTTGACATAGAAAAAGTCTATATCAAATACTTTACTTAAACATCAATTAATCAATCTTTAACCATCGCTCATGGCTAAAAATAACATCAAGCCACTCAACTCTTATCATGATTGAATTAAGAATCATACCCATCACCACAAGTTCCTTTAACTCATTTTTCACTCATCAATCCATTTAACCAAAACTTTTCAGTAATAATTCTTTATAGATGACTCAATCAATTAATTCAAACATTAAAATTCATAGAATTTCAAATATTTGTAAATTAAAATACAAAAGCACATACCTCTTTCAAAAATCTCTTTTCTTCTTTAATCACCTATTGATAATCTCAACTTTTCCAACTTATTCTTCTAAAAACTTATAACTAGATATGATTTCCTCTTAAATTTTAGCTAAATTCTTGAAAAGAAGGAAGAAAGGAGGAGCTTTGGTGGTGTTGGTGATGATGATCATGGAAAGAAGAAGAGAGAAATTAGAAAAAAAAAAACTTCTACATACTCACATACCTGTCAACTATATATATAGTTTAATCTAGTTTGGCCACACTCATATTAGCTATGGTGCATCCTCACTCTTAACCTTTGATTCTAATTCAATTTTTAGTCTTGTAAAACCGTAAAATATTTTTTTATTAGACTTTAAAATATACTATTCACTATTCTCTGCTTATAGCATTTATCCACATTATTTTTTTTATCACTATACACTATTAATTATCAATATTATTTAGAAAGCTCCCAGTTTAAAATTTTGAAACATTACAATTCTCCCCCACTAAAGAAATTCCATCCTCGAAATTTACCTGTTTTGGCAATAAGCCATTTAATTCATAACTAATCTTAAATCTCACATAAAATCAATTGTTTTATTAATTTACATAACTTTTATTTATTTACTTATATTTTTTTATGTTTGATATCACTCAATGTAACACTTTCAGAATAATCTTATTATAGAACTACAAAAGATGTAGTTCTACACACTTACACTATTCAAGCTCAATTCAGTAATTGCCTTTAATTCCCTTTAGAAATTTTTTTAATATAATTTGTGTCATTACATTCCACTGTTATATGTATATCTTTTTCTTTCCCTTTTATGCTAAACTTTAAATCCTAGGTTTGAATAGCGGGTCATTGATGGCAAGTAAATGCCCATTGTAACGATATGGCCAAAGGCCCACTATGGCACTAATTCCCACTGTACTGATATGGCCAAAGGCCCATTATGGCAAGAATGCCCACTGTAATGATATGGCCAAAGGCCTACTATTGAACGAAAGCCCACTGTAATGATAATGGGATTAAAGATCCTCTATGATGCAAAGCGTCCACTGTTGGGATAAAAGTCAATATCATTAGGACATAAAATGTGTCCTTTATGGCACAGAGTGCCCACTATCACTATGGCATAAAATGTCCACTGTCACTATGGATATTCACCCTTTAGCTAATTCGAAAACTAGATTTAATATCAGTATAATCGAGTAATACATTTATTTCACTGTTTCAAATTATTTTCAATCATAATATCTTATGGTATATAAAATTTTCTTTTAAAATTGTTTGCTTATTTTGTGAATTTATAAGATATGAGAAATTATTTCAATCACATTTATCATATGAACATATATACACATTATATTTATTTCTGATTAGTTTAACTAATTTTATTTATTCATCAATCTTTATCTTTCAAATAACTTCCATGTTTCCACTGTAGTAATGAAATCTAAATAGATTTCCACTCTTACTTGTTTAATTCTCTTCTTAACATATTAAGAATTCACAACTATTCTTTCACTTTAACAGTATATGTACAAATATAATGTATTCACTATGTTTAATACACACACTCACACACACACACACACATATATATATTTCTAACTTGATCCATAGTATATTATTTCACTAAAACGGTTAACTCTTTAACACTTCTATATATAATCTATAACTTGTCTTTAATCACCAAATAATGTTACTATCATGTATTCCATGTATTCCATAAGTACACAATATGTAAATCTCACATTCTTACTTTCATCACTCAATCAATTCGTATATACACCTCTTTGTTTTCTTTATCTTGCTCTTCAAACTATTTAAAATCATCAATAATTCATCAATATATCATTCTTCTTACCTTGCTTCATAAATTTTCTTATTTTTTCATGAATAATGTGAAATCCACTAATCACTTGTAATCATCTTTTATCTTTTCTCTAATCTTACACTTATTTCAAATATCCAATTATATTTATCCATACTTTCCTCAAGTTTTCTTCACATCTAAGTTTCATCATTTAATGGATTGATTTCATTTCAATCTTATAAGTAATCTTTCATCGATTATAACTGTTTCCAAGATGTATTCAATAATTCACTACTAATTCCACCCATAAACTCTACTTTGTGAAGGTATAAGAAGGTATAAATATGTATGGATAAATGCATGACCGTACAAGTGATCATGCACGTCACTACTTGAATTATTTTTAAAATTTTGAAGAATAGAAGTATGCATAGCCAGATGCATAACCATGCGAATAGTCATACACATCTCTACTGAAATCTCCTTTCAAAATTTTAAGGGCACAAATATATGCATGTCCATATGAATGATCATGCGCCTTACACAAGCATACGCATGACTATACAAATTATCATGTGTATCTCTGCTATAATTTCTTTTCATGACTTAATCAATAAGTTATCAATAATTTAACTCAAACAAATTAAGGAAATAGAATCCAACCCTTCAAAGCACAATCAAATTCAAATCCAAACTTCCATAACCCTAAAATCTTTCAAAACCTTATTTTCTTCCACAGCCTTATATCAACTCATAAATGATTCAATGATGAATTTAATCATTGTTTTAGTTAACAATCAATAAATACACATTTACATATTGTAAGAATAACTTTACTATCACAGAAGTAAAGTTTTATACTCATATTTTCACAATTATTCAATACATAATATCTTTCACAAGTAATGGTGTTTTATCAGTTCACAAATCTCTTTTCATAATAAAAATCAAGATCAATTCAATAAATAGCAAAATAAGTATTACACAAGGACTAACCTCTTTAAAAATACTCTTCCATCACTTTTCATTTCAATCTTTTGTTTTGATAATGTTTTTCTCGATAGATCATGCTTAAATTAGCTAAAATCCATCAAAACTTTGTTTTTTTTTTTTTACCAATTCTCCATGATTTCTATGGTGAGAAATGGAAGAAGAAGAAAAAGAGATGAAGATGGAGGTGAAGACGATAAGTATGACATTTTAGAAGACAATAGAAGACTCTATAAATCTTTAAATAGGCTTTAGGACTTTTATCTAATACACTCATTTATACAATAGTTTTGATGCATTCACTTTCTTTAATTAACTATTACTCCAATTTTAACATTGAATCATCATAAAAACAATTACTTTAGACACTTTAAAGCCCCATTATCCATATTTCACACATATATTACAGCTCAAGTTCATTTTGGGCTATAAGGGCATTTTCATAATTTCTTACCTCTTCGATATCTTTTCCAAAAATACAGATATTATCCATACTCGGATTTAATGTTACTCTTATTAAGGCTTATTTAACCTTATTACTATCAGTTCCAACTGCTCAAGCTACACATAAAATCATAATCAATCCAATTTACACTCATATATTCACTTGATGTAGAAAATCAATACTTAAAATTTTAAAGCATTACAATTCTCACCCTCGTAAGAAATTTCATCCTCGAAATTTATCTATCTGTTATAATTCATTCCTCAAATTCCAATAAATTATCACACTTCCACTGTGTTACTTTGATATATCTCTTTAACTACTCATATCTTGTTTTCTTTTCATATCCTTCTTTTTCATAAATAGGTCTAGTGTACTCCAAACAATACAATATGAATTCTCAATCAATTCTTTGAAAACATTCTACTACCATAAACATATGAAATATCAATTGTATAAAAAACAAATCCACTTATTCGATTCACATTACTTAGACAATTGCATTTCACTTCTCCCATAACTCCACATGTCAGAAACACCTAAACCAAGCCTTGATACCACTAAATTTAACATCCCCTGACAATTCTTATTAGAACTATTAGAGAATGTTACTGAATATGCTGTCAATACTTTAATCATTTCATCGGCAAAGTTTTCTTTCAAAGTGTTGCTAACAAAAAATTTCAAATAATAATACAATTTGTATAATATAACACTTACAAATCCAACATTTAAACCAATCTCCAATATCTCCAATAATCCAAATACTAATTATAAATCAGATAACCATCATAAGTTTGTCAAATCATATAAATATATAATACATTGCTTTATTTGATAATCATTCACTAGAATCTCAAACTTCATCCTCTAAATACATATATTCCTTTCATGTTTACAAATTTGTACAATCTTTCAAATAGCCAAATTAAATTGTATATATACATTTCATAACTTACGAGTACAATATACAAAAGATCTCTATATATATTGTAGATAATTTTTGAGATCCTTAATTCAACTGCCTAACTTGCTCCGATGACATGATACCTGCGTGTCATCAAACAATTCTAACATGCTAAGCAAAGCTTAGTGATGCTTGTATAAACATATTTTGTCGCTTAATATTAAAGAAAAATACTTATGGAAATATAGTAATAACACTCAATTTTAAGAAATATTTCAATATATTAACTATTTTCAATAACAAACTAACATAATATTTTGATTACACAAAATAATAACTTTAACTTTATAAAAGTCATCTTGCTATACTATAGTTTCGATATTGCAACTTTTCTCTTTATGAATCATTTTATTTAAGATATACTTTCTCATTTGTTAACATTGCTCATAATATGCTTATTTTATTTTTCCGTAAGTCTTACTTTTCAGTTTCACATATAGGATAATTTCATTCAATCTATAATTTTTGGCACTTAAATTAGTACTATACTTTGGGGCACTTTGTATCTTATATCATTATATACATTTTCAATCATTATAACGCTTAGAAAGTTATTGATCAATTCAATAACTTGAGTATAACATTTCTATTCCATGCATTAGAACTTTCACTTGGAAACATTATTGTATACATTACCAATCACTTTCACATTGTAACATAGTAAGTCAATTTTGAGTAATTGACTTATATTATTATTTTGCATTTCTTCCATTATTCATAGCATCACATTCACATATATTTTCAATTTAGATAACTTCATTAAATATGCCCATACATACTAAACTCAGATCATAGATTTGGATAACGGGTTAGTGTAGCAATTTTAGTGCCAAATCTCAAGAATATATAATGGCCATTATACCCACTATCACTGATGACACAATGTGTCCATTAATGGCATGAGGTGCACTAACACTATGGCTATCCTTCCTCTGGTTAGCCATTCAATCTAAAGCTTGGTCTAAAATCAGTATGATTTGGAAAATTCATTAGTTTTGATTAACACTGAATTATGTATATCACTTCAATGGAACAATTCTTTGATAAACACTTGGTATTACACATATTTATCATATATTCAAAATTTATTACACTACTTGTGAGCGGAGATTTTTGCCCCCACTCCCGGTGGAATGGTTCTTGCGACTTCGGCACTGTTTAGGCTCGGGGCCTTAGAGAACATGGGCATAAGCCCAGAGAAAAATGGATTCGCCACTTGGACGGGCCGGGAAAAAGAAAGGGGTGGATGACTCAATTCCTAAGGAATCCCCAACCCCCTAATGGGTTCAAAAGGTTGGTACGTATGGGGAAGGTGAGAAATGGCCCAGCACCCCCACAACGCCCGGTTCATTGGAACCGGCCTCCTTTGTAGGTCTTAATATTATAAAATTCTTAAGTATAACAATGTTATCCATATTACATGCAACAATTAAAATAAAGCATCATTATATTAAAATCAAAATAATGTCCAAAAAAAGCAAATAAATGGACACCCATCCGAGGATGGAAACCTGTCCTTACATCATTCATGTCTAAGCTAAATAGGACACCCACCGAAAGGTGGAAACACGCCCTTTACATTAGTCCAAAAACTTTAAAATAAGAATAAATTACATTATGCTCACAATATGAGGTACCCAAAAATATGAAAACATACCTCTTACAATATTTGGAAATCAAAATAAATCAGTAAAAGTAAATAACCATTCATAATAAATAAATCATTCATCAAAGATATCAAACATCAATCAAAATATATAATAAACATTCATCCAATTTAAATAAAACAGTAAATATATTAACTTTAGGGGTTCATGCATTAAGTAGAGTTTCTAGGGTTTCGCATATAATAGTTTAATTTTTTGAGAAATATTTTAAAGTAATAACATAGCTACTGGATATTTTAAATATTTAGGGTTTTGAATGTTTTTTTATGAAGATCATGTTACTGTGACTTAAAAAAGGTAGGTTTAGTTAGGATTTTATGGTTTGAAACCTTGATTTTGTAGATTATGATTTAGGATTTGATGCATTGCCGTGATCAAAGGTAAGTATGGTTTTAGTATTGACTATAATAACTACTTAAGTATTTTTAGATGAAACAAACATAGAAAGTCTTTGATGGAGTTATTGAAAGATTAAAATATCCCAATGAATAAAATTATAAAAAGCTACTGTGAAGATTTGAAAACAGAATTAGGATTTATGGTTTGAATAAATTAGGGTTTAGGTTTATATTTTGAATAACGCTGCTGTATTTTGAATAATCATAATAAAGGAATTTAAACATAAAGATTTATAATACATAAATAAATATTGACTCGAGCCCAAACGGTGGTCCCGCTAGCTGGTTAGCGGGCAGGGGTCAAGGGGCCACGCCCTGAAATATTTTGAAAAGTGGCTTTTAGGGTTATAGGTTTTGGTGTTGAAAATTAAGATTTTAGTGTTTAAGATTTAGAAATAGGGTTTCAAAATTGGAAGAAACTAATGTTTTTTTTTAAAGAATAATGCTTACTGTATGATAAATCTTTTGATACTTGAAAAAATAAGGCTATTGGATTTTTGAAATAGAGATTAGGTTAGGGTTTTAAAGTTTTGGAAGCAAAAGAGTAATTTAGGGTTTTTGAAGTTTTAGAAATAGAAGGATGATTTAGGGTTTTTTAAGTTTTTTAAGTTTTTGATCAAATTGTATGATGAAACAATTAATCCAATTTGAATGATGAAGTTACTGTAAAGAAATAAATAAAGAAAATAGAAATTCAAACCTTCGTTCGTTGGTTCCACCAAAAATTGATTTCTAGATGAATAATGACAAAGGCAAAGTTGCTGCCTTTGATGGATTGATGATTGTTTGCTGCCTCTTGATCTTTCAAGCTTGATGTTGGTTGAAGAAATCCAAAAGTCCCAAGGTCACGTCCAAAATTTCCGATCCAGTAAAATGATTTTCTCCCCCCTTTGTAAAATAATTTTTTCCCCTCTTGTAAAACAATTTTTTTCGACCCTTAATTATGTGTTTTAATGTGATATTTATAGGAAAAATCATAAACCTACTTCTAATTGTCTAAAAAAACTAAAACTAATTAGGAAAAGAAACCAAAACCATATAGAATTTGGTTTCGAAAAAAAACTGCGTTGGAAAATTGCGCTGGAGAAAAAATTGATGCGGGCAAAAACTGCGAGAGCTGGCGGGCCAGTGCTGGGAGGGTGCCAATTCCTGCACCTGTGGCCAATTCGCCCGCAGGAAATGTACTTCATATTTCATTATCTTAAAAAAACATACTCTTATAACCTTAAGTTCAAATGTTAATAACTTATATTGTAACACTGACTATTTTGTCATCATAGTCATTTTTAAAATTGTATCTCTGTTTAATTACCACCTTGTTTATATTTATAAATAGTTGTTTGTAAGAATCACAAATGATAACAACTCCCAATTCCAGCTAATAAGTCTTAACACAATAATTTTACACATCTTCACTTTGATCCTACTCTTTATACAATTACCACATATTAATTTAATATCACCATTATACAACAACAAAATCTTATTTCCTTATTAAGATTCATTCAAATTATATTATAACTAACATTTTTCTCTAATAATTATTTGAAACTAATATAACTTAGCTCCTTGCATATGAATATATATATCAGAACATTGTATGATGCACATTATTATATAGCTTGCATATTCTTAATACAACTACATATATTGAATTTCAATAAATACTTGTAAACTTATTACATTTTAGATCAATTGATCTAGCTATCATAATATGACCATCACAACCTTATTCTATTCTGACCAATCTTTAGACTATTTGAAATTAATCAATCTGTTTTCAATTCATGACCTAATTCTATTAGGCCAAATATATTCTCAAATCTTAATTTTTTCGAATTCATCATTATAGATAATATTCATTTCCCCTAGTCTCATTCACTTTCAATATCATTTTCATAAACTTATTCATTTTATACCACTTTCAAACACATTCAATATAACTCTTACCCACATTTCATAATTCCTTTCATTTATCATTTTCTCACATTTCTTATAGTTACCATATTTACAAAAATAACTTTCCTTACACATCATTTATAGCTCATCATATTTTCACAGTTCTCTTCTGTTTCCACACTATCTATGGTCATAAATAAATTTCTACATAAGGTTATGAGTCCAACTATACTAGCCACAAATCTTGCTTGTATCTCATGAAACAAAAACTAGCAATTTCACTAAATATATTCCACAGCTGTATCATCTTAAGCCCACATCTATGGGTTACAAATAAACACCGCCTTCACTGTAATTCTTTCTCAAACAGCTCTTATCTCTAAACTTTGCCCAAGTCTCAATGGTCACAAACCTGTGGCATTTCAAAATCACATATTAGTTCTTTAAACTCTTACTATATGAAGAGTTAACGCGTATCAATTCTGTTTTAAGACAAGTTACCCTTATCCACTTGTTTTTATTAGCCTAAACACATGATCCATTAACATTATCATCAACAACTCATATATTTATATACTAATTTTATACAATTATTTAACAAAAACTCCTTTTCCAATTTTAAAATCCATTTACTAATAATTACCAATTATATCTCAACTTATTCATCAAATTTTTTTTACCAATTTCTCTGTAACACCCCTACACCCAATATACATATACCACATACACCCACATTTGTAATATACGTATACCAGATATAAGAGTGTCATAGTCCATTTTAAACAAACCAAGCCAAACGTTAAAACTTTACTTCAAATCATCATTTCAACAATATGAGTAAACTTCAAACATTTAACTTATTTTATAGAAAGTAATAGATGAAACATCCCTTGTTAAAATATATACATATATATATATATATATTCTCATCACCCCAAAAGTTTATCCAAAATATTTGTTTAATAAGTAGCGAAAAATGCAGTGGAATATACATATGTTTACATCAAAATCAATAAGTGCAAAAATATGAAATTTATACATGCTGGCAGTTCGTCTCTGATCTTGATGTCCACTAACAACTTTGATCTCAATGTCTCAAGCCTAGAATCAACTCGGTCTTGACGAGCTCTCCGGCACAACCAGATATACCCTGTCACCTGCGCGATGAACCACAATCGCGCTAAACAAAAAGCTTAGTGGTACAAACTTTGATTCAATATAGATTAATGCGATGCTAATGCACAACACATTTGAATATAAAAACTCATTATATTATATCTCAATATATTAATCATTTGCATCACATTTCATGATTCACATTAAAGCAAAGACAAGCATGGGCTCAAAAAGATCTAATATGCTATTCAAATTTTAGAGTTACAGCTTTGGTCTATAATGACACCTTGTGCCTAGCCTCGTAGGCAATATATATATCCATGGATAATCCAACTATATCTGAGCTTATGACCCGGTCTTTTCACTCAGTCTAGCTTCAAGGATTTATTTTTGAAGCTTACGACCTGGTCTTTTCACCCCAAAAACATCACATTAATTAGCTGGGCCCGGCTTACGACCCCGTCTTTTCACCTGCCTAGCAATTCATAGGCATGCCGCCAAATCCAGAACTTTGAAAATTGAAAAACATAATAGGCACACAATTTATTCATTTATCTCATTATCAAATACTTTCATAATTCCATTCTCATTTCATTTCTCATAATCAAACTACGCACATTGCCTTATTATATCATTATTTTTCTCACCTTTCTCATTCTTCTCTTTTGTATCAATATCAATTTGTTACATTGTGATTTCACATATCTTATCATTTACAACACATTACTCAATTGAATTGATACATCATCATAATTCACATTATGCATATCATAACATTTAACTCATTCATCAACAATATATCAAGTAACTTAACACATTTCTCAACTAAATGTGTTAAGTCCCAATGTCATGTAAATGTATGCAATCATTCAAAGTTTGTACTTACCTCTAAAAGCAACAACACCACTCTATCAACCTCCTCTTCCAAGATATCCCTCAATCCTTGGCTTGGGTAACTCAATTCTCTTCAAAACCTAATCCAAAGGTGATTACACATACTCACTTAGTGATACATATAAGAAAATAAGAATAAGAACTATCTAGGGCAAACACTACACATGACACGCTCAACAACACGGGCGTGTCCCTGACTGTGCCTTAAACCCACAACATATAAGCTTTGACATGCTCAGTGACATGGGTGTGTCATTGCACGTGTCAATTCTCCTCCAACACAGAAGCTATGACATGCTCAGTGACATGGGCATGTCACTGGATGTGTCAAAACTACAACTACACAGAAGCTGTGAAACGCTCAGGGACATGGGCGTGTTATTGGACGTGTCACCAACCCAGAAAATAGAACCAACGACATGCCCAAAGACATGACCATGCTACTGGGCGTGTCAGGCCAAAAACCCTGAAATCGACACAAAAATACCACATCTAACTATCATCTTTCAATAACCTTATCAACACCACACAAACTTAACCAAATCCATCAACATACCATAATAAACTTGCATAACATTAAAACAACTCAATTACAAACACCAAAACACAATCACAGCCATATTATACAACTCAAAACTTACACAATCCACAACTCTTGCTTTCTTCATCAAACTTAACCCTTTTCTTCAATCCAACCTCAAAATCAAAGTTAACAAGACAAAACACTTCAACCATACCAAATCAACCATAAACACATCTACAACCACCATTCACCAAACTCATAAACACAAACTCAAAAGAAATCAAAGAAACAAGTTGAAAACTTACCAAAAGTGAAGAAAATCCTTAAAACTCCAACTTGATCTCTTGAAATCCTTCAATTCCTTGAGTAGGGAGCAACAAAATCTCTTTTCCTTTGGTTGATAATGGTGGCTGGCCAATAAAGAAAGAAGAAGATGAAGAAGAAAGTCAAACCACACTCTTCTCTTTTAACCAAACACCTTTTCCCCAAATTACTCTCCACCAAGTATTTAATTAATATAATATTAAACCCAATTATGTCATCTTCCACTATCCTTAATTAAATCTATTTAAATAAAAATATCTCTTGACCATAATATGACATTAATTTATATATATATTGTATATATCTTCATATACATAACATATACACACTCCTTCCTCTTATCTTTCACTTAATTACATACACACTTAAAATCATTTAATTAAATTTTAACAATTAGCATTTCAAAAATTTTAGGGTATCATTGGGATATTACAATTCCCACCCTCTACAAAAAAAATTTCGTCTTCGAAATTACCTGTCTCAAGTCTGAAATAACTGGGATACTGATCTCGCATCACTTACTCACTCTCCCAAGTTGCTTCTTCCTTAGCATGATTCTTCCAAAGAACCTTCACAAGCGGCACTTTCTTATTTCTCAATTCTTTCACTTCATGTGCCAAAATAGCCGCCGGTTCTTCTACAAAAGTCAAATCCGAACTCACCTCAATAGATTCTACTGACAGAACATGAGATAGGTCTAATTTGTATCTCCGTAGCATAGAGACATGGAAGACATTGTGAATTTGATCCAACTCAGGAGGTAAAGCTAGTCTATAGGCCACTGGTCCAACTCTTTCCAGTACCTCATAAGGTCCAATGAAATGAGGACTCAACTTCCCTTTGCAGCCAAATCTCAATATTCTCTTCCAATAAAATTGAATTTACCTAATACTTACACCGAGTTTCATTTTGCAGAAAGTTATTTCTTTTGAAGAAAATATGAAAAGTCCGATCAGAGCACCTAGAAGACCGACCAGACCATTGATGACCAAATGAGCCAAAAGACATAGAAGGTCTCACGGTGGAGAGTACTTTCAAAATTTCACCATACCACATAAAGTTTGACCGGACCACATATTCTACCGATCAGACCCTTGAATGAGAAAAGAGCCAAAACACACAGAAGGATTCACAGTCAGAAGTACTCCCATTTTCTCAGAGTATCACACAAGTTCGACCAGACTCCATGATATTTCGATCGAACCATAGAAGGTAATTTTCTCTAAAATATCCAATAAATTTCTTGGTCGAGGGTACGACAAAAAATTAGATGGACCAAGGCAAGTCTGACCAGTCCTGATGCAAGACCGACGAGACTATTTAAAAAATTACTTAAGTCAAAAGTCATTACATCTCCACTCAATAAGTGGAAGCTATGTGGACCAACCTTTGGAAGAGCATTAAGCAGAATTTCAATTACTCCGACCAGACCGTGCATAATTATGATCGGACCACACTACTTCTGAGTGAACCCTTAGAAGTTCGATCAGAAAATTTCTCTGGCAAAGAAATTAGTGAAAGACAAGAATCGAACATATTGGCCCGAACCTCAAACGACTAATTCTTGACCTGATGGCTTTAAATACCTTCATTTTTATGTAAGTTTGTGATTGTACATATATATAAATGTTTGAGAAACTTAGTGAAATTGAGGAGTATGGTTGATGTAAGCTGTTATTTCTGGTACTTTTACATTATTTGCTATTTCAGTTCTTGCATTATTAGACCCTAGGTCTACTCATTCTTACAATAGTGCATCCATTTTGTCTATGAGTGATTTGCATTCTGAGTTCTTAGGATTTGATGTTTTAGTCACAAATCCTTTAGGGCATAGTGTTGTGGTGAGCAGGGTGCACCGAGATAGTTCAGTTGTTGTTCAGGATGAGGAAGTTTCTCGGTGGCCTGATTGAGATGCCTTTTAGGGAGTATGATCTGATTTTAGGCATGGATTGGTTATCCAAGCATGGAGCTATGGTAGACTATTAGAAGAAATGTGTTACTTTAAGAACACGTGATGATAGGGATGTGATGGTATCTAGTGAGCAGAGGTATCTTTCATCCATGTTTGTTTTAGCTGTTTCAACTGGGAGGATGATTCGGAAGGGATGTGAGGCTTATCTTGTTCATGTTGTAGATACTAGAGTAGTGCGGTCCCAGCTTAACAGCATATCCACAGTTGCCAAGTTTTTAGATGTTTTCCCTGATGAGTTGTCAGGGGTACCTCTTGAGAGAGAAGTGGATTTTGGTATCGATCTGTTGCCTAGTACCACTCCTATCTCTATTACCCCTTATCGAATGGCACCTGCTGAGTTGAGAGAGTTGAAGGTGCAGTTGTAGGAGTTATTGGAAAAAGGATTCATTCGCCCTAGTGTGTCCCCGTGGGGAGCACTTGTGTTATTTGTAAAGAAGAAGGATGGCATCTTGAGATTGTGTATTGATTATAGGCAGTTGAATAAGGTGACCATTAAGAACAAGTATCCTTTGCCTCGAATAGATGATCTCTTTGATCAATTGAAGGAAGCAGTAGTATTCTCTAAGATTGATCTGAGATCAGGGTACCATCAGTTGAGAGTCAGAGATGTGGATGTACCCAAGATAGCTTTTCGTATGAGGTATGGGCATTATGAGTTTCTAGTGATGCCCTTTTGAATTGATGAATGCGCCAGCAGCTTTTATAGATTTGATGAATAGGGTGTTCAGACCATATTTAGATTAGTTTGTGGTGGTCTTCATTGATGACAATTTGGTGTATTCGCATAACGAGGAGGATCATGATAGGCATTTGCAAATTGTATTGCTGACTTTGAGAGAGAAGCAGTTGTATGCTAAGCTATCTAAGTGTGAGTTCTGGCTCGATTAGGTAGTTTTTCTTTGTCATGTGGTTTCAGTAGAGGGTATTAGAGTTGATCCGAGTAAAGTTGAGGCTATCTTGAATTGGAGTCCACCGAAGAATGTGACAGAGGTTAGAAGTTTTCTGGGATTGGCAGGCTATTATCATCGATTTGTGCAGGCTTTTTCTATGATAGCTTCACCACTCACCCGATTGCTTCGGAAAGGAGTTAGATTTATGTGGACAGATCGGTGTCAGGTGAGTTTTGAGCAGGTGAGGGAGATGTTGACTCAGGCTCCTATCCTTACCCTGCCTATGGAAGGTAAACCATATGTGATATACAGTGATGCTTCACATAGTGGTTTAGGTTGTGTTCTAATGCAGGAGGGTAGAGTCATTGCTTATGCCTCTTGACAGTTGAAGCCACATGAGCTGAATTACCCGACGCATGAATTGAAATTAGCAGCAATAGTTTTTGCCTTGAAGATTTGGCGGCACTACTTGTATGGGAAAAAATGTTTCATTTATACGGATCACAAGAGTTTGAAATACCTGGGTGTTCAAAGAGAACTGAATCTTTGGCAAAGATGATGGTTAGAGTTGATTAAAGACTATGACTATTTGATTGATTATCATCCTGGCAAGGTAAATGTTGTTACTGATGCCATGAGTCGAAAGTCTTTGGTAGGTTTTACTGTTTATTCACTCTCGTTGCTTGTTGAGTTGAGAGTATTGCATGCTAGATTTAAGTCTTCTGATGATGGTGCTTTAATGGCTCAGTTGCAGTTGATGCCAATCTTGTTGGATCATATTAGGGAGGCTCAGTTGGCAGATGAGGAAATTCAGAAAAATGTGTTGATTTGTTAGAAGGGGGAGAATCGAGACTTTTATGTGAGGGATGATGGAAGTCAATGGTACAGAGATAGGTTGTGTACTCATGATAAGGCAGAATTGAAAAGGATGATATTAGAGGAAGCACATCAGTCACTTTTTGCTATGCACCCTAGGAGTACCAAAATGTATCAGGACTTGAAGCGATATTATTGGTGGTAAGGTATGAAGAGGGACATAGCAGAGTTTGTATCTAGATGTCTCACTTGCCAGAAAGTGAAGCCTGAGAACCAAGTTCCTTCAGGGTTGCTCCAACCTTTATCAGTGACTGAGTGGAAATGGGAGCGAGTGACAATGGATTTTATAACTGGACTGCCTTTGACTTAGAAGAAGAATGATTCAATCTGGGTGATAGTTGATCGGATGACAAAGATAGCTCATTTTCTTCCAGTTTCGATGGATTATTCTCTTGAGAGGTTGGATGAGCTGTATATCAATGAGATAGCAAGGTTGCATTTTAGTACTGCTTTCCATCCTCAGACAGATGGGCAGTCAGAGAGATTGATACAGATTCTGGAGGATATGTTGAGGAGATGTATCATTGATTTTACCTGGAATTGGGATAGATTTTTCCCACTAATTGAGTTTGCTTATAACAACAATCATCAGTCCAGTATTGGGATGGCTCCTTATGAGGCCTTATATGGCAAGAGATGTAGAACACCTTTGTGTTGGGATGAAGTTAGAGAAGGTAAACTGGTCGGTCCCAATTTGATTAAGGAAATAGAAGACAAAGTGAAGGTGATTCGGGGTCGTTTGAAAGCAGCTTTAGACCTACAGAAATCCTATTTAGATTTGAAGAGAAGAGACATAGAGTTTAGTGTGGGAGATAAAGTGTTTCTGAAGGTGTCTCGTCTCCATGGAAGAAGATTCTGAGGTTTGGTTGAAAAGGAAAGTTGAGCCCTTGTTTCATAGGACTATATGAGGTATTGGAGAGAGTTGGTTTAGTGGCTTATAGACTAGCGTTGCCGCTTGAATTGGATCGAATTCAAAATATCTTCCATGTCTCTATGCTTTGGAGATACAGGTTTGACCCATCTCATATCATATCAGTGGAGTCTATTGAGGTGAGTCTAGATCTTACTTACGAAGAAGAACCCGTGTCGATTTTGGTACGAGAGGTTAAAGAATTGAGGAATAAGAGGGTGCCACTTGTGAAAGTCCTTTAGAGGAATCATGCCACTGAGGAGGCAACATGGAAGAGTGAGCAGGTGATGCAGAGTCAGTTTCTCTAATTATTTCAGACTTATGAACAGGTAATTTCGAGGACGAAATTTGTTTTAGGGGGAGAGAATTGTAATATCCCAAAATTTTTGAGAAATTCTAATTTTTGGAAAATTTGATAAAATAAATTATAATTTAAAAGGATAAATTAAATTAATGGTTTTAAATGAAAAATGAAGGGATTTTAAATGAAAAAGTGGAAAATATATGTGATATATATGTAAAATATACATAACAAATAAAAGTCACCACTTTTTAAAAAGAAAAGTCAAAGTCCAATGGCATTTTTGTAAATAAATTTTAGAAATTTAAAATTAATAAAATAATTCAAAAATAAATTTTTTTTAATGGAAGAGGAAATTTAGAACTTTAAATTTATTAAATAAATAATTAAATAACTAATTATTAAATTATTTTAATAAATATATATGGTTTAAAATAAAGTTGTAAGGAAAAAAGGAAATTAAAAAAAGTCTTCATCTTCTTCTTCTTCTTCATCTAGGCCAAAAATCCATAGCCAATAAGGGGAGATTTTTTCTTCTTCCATACACCAAGGATTGAAAGAATTTTAAGGATTCAAGTGGAGTTTTAGAAGTTTCTTCATCAATTGGTAAGTTTCCAACTCTTTTCTTTAAATTCCATGGAAAATTGAATTATATGAGTTTTGAATTTTTGAAGTAGTATGTTATAATTGTTGGAATTGGTGTGTATGATCGTATTTTGGGTAGTTAACAATGATTTTAAGGTTAGATTGAAGAGATGATGGAGTTTGGATAAAGAATGGTAAAGAGAGAGAATTTAGGCTTATGGAACTTTTGGGTTTGTAAAAACATGAGCTTTAATTGTGCAAATTGATTCTAAATGAGTTGTTTTGATGCATAAAAAAGTATTTTAAAGTCAAATATTGGATTTGGTTGTGTTTGGTTGGAGTTTGAGAATGGAAGTGGAGATTTAGGGTTTTGGAAAAGTAATTTTCCAAAGTTGTTGAATTGTGTGATTTTATTTGTTTAAGCATGTTGTTTAGTATTAAAAGTGATGAAAATAAGCTTGAAATGATTAATGGATTGTGTTGGAATGGAAAACCTTCAAAGGGGGAAGGTTATGCCATTTTAGGATTTTGTGTATAAGAATGTGTTTTTGTAATGTAAATGGTTTAAATGTATTAAAATATATTTTTAATAATATAAATAAACGTAAAACACTAAATTAAATGGAATAGAATGGAATTCTAATATTAAAGTAAGGAAAGGCTAAATTTTTTAAAATTTGTAGGAGTGATGTTTAATTATGGTTTAATATTGGAAATTCCATTAAATGTGATACAAAATGATTATTTGTTATCACATTTGGTTTAAGCATTGAGGGAGGTTGATTTGCTTCTTCCAAGTGGTGAAGGGCAAGTTGGAAAGATAGGGTTGGAGGTTGTTTAAGCTTGCTTTGGGTTGCTATTTGAGGTATGTACAAAATTTTAATACATTGGTTATGTTTGCATGACATTTGGGCTTAACTCATTTTGGTTGAAAAATGTGTTAAGCTACTTGGTACATTGGTTGTGCATGAATAATGTGCTATGACATTTGTAATGTCATATATGTGTTAAATGCATTGTGAAAAGCCATTGATAATGGCAAAATTGTGTAAATGTGATTAAAATATGTATTATGTGGAAATACCCAAAGTGATTGGGTAATGTGTTATGAATGAAAAAAAGTGATATAATGTAATGAGATATGTGGAAATATAGTGAAATGAAATGATATTGAGATAAATGAGAAAAATGAGAAAAGTGATAAAAAAAAATAAGAAAATAAGAAAATAAGGCAATGTGCCTATATTGAATATGTGAGAATGAGAAAGAGATTAATAATGAGAAATATGAATAAATTATGTGTTGAGTATGTTATTCAATTTTCAGAGTTCTATGTTTGGCAGCATGCCTATAATTACCTACGGGCTAAACGTTGGGCATCATTGTGAAAATATTTCTGAGGTGAAATGACCGGGTCGTAAGCCTCAAAAATAAATATTTAAAGCTAGGCTGGGTGAAATGACTGGGTTGTAAGCTCAGGCCTAGTTGGATTATTACATTGATATATTGCCTACGGGGCTAGACACATGGTGTCATTATAGACCAAAATAGTAACTTTGGAATTTGAATAGCATATTAGTTATCTTTGGGCCCATGTTTGTGTTTGTTTTTATGTGAATAGTGGATTGTGAAATATTAGAAAAGTATAAGAAAATGGAATGATGTGATATCCATATGCATTGTGCATTGGCATTGCATTTGAGTTTTATTATTTTTATCAAAGTTTGTACCACTAGGCTTCAGCTTTGCACGATTGTTTACATCGTGCAGGTGACAGGGTAGATTTAGCTAAGCCAATGAGTTCTTCTAGACCATGTCGGGTCTAGACTTGTGGTTGAGCGTGTAGAGTTGATATCGAGATAAAAAACACTACAAGCAGGATGTATATATTTTATGTATTGTAAATTATAAAGAATGTTTGGGTTAAGTTATTTGAAATGGGAGTGTAAATGTGTTCTAAATTATATATTTATACATCTATATATAAATGTTTGAGAAACTTGGTGAAATTGAGGAGTATGGTTGAGATGGTGAATTGAAATTATTTGGGAGTGTGTTCTTTTTGCAGGTTGTGTTTTGCTAAATTTTGGGAATATCCAAATTATAGACAAAACTCTAGCGAATTTTTCCCAGAGATTTTCATATAAAATGTTTATTTTGGGTTCCTATAACGAGCAATGAATATTTATATACTATTTAATTTTATATATTTAGTATTTGAAATTTTAAATTAGAAATGTGAAAAATTTTTATTAAACCGGTCTGTGACATTTTTGTACCATATATGCATATTTTAAATATGCTGGAAATATGTACTGTACGTATATAGGGTATAAAGGTGTTACATCCCCAAAAGTGTTGCCAGTTCTCCTCATAGTCTTAGTCAGGGCCTCTTTTAGTTCTTCCACCTTGGCATTGAGAGCGTCGTCCACCATCTTTTGAATCTATTCAGGTTCCATTCCTCTTGGTGAGAAGTTGATCGAGTTGCTACTGGATTTTGCGTCACTCGCATAGGTTGGGTTGCCTTATGCTCTTTAACTGCTATACTCTAGGTCTGTGAGCCAGAATGGATCAATGACATGTTATGCAATGTGTGTTATGCATGTATGCGCAAACAAAGCAAAAAAAGATAATTAGGACATCCCTTCCAACCTTATAACTTCCACACACGAATGGCGAGTCTCTTTTTCTTAGGCATATGGTCAACAAAATATCAACATGGGATATTCTATTTTTAAAAAATTCCCTCGAATGATTTTAACCAATAGTTATATTTTAAAAATGGAAATCAGTTCATGATAATTTCCATTAATTAGGCTTTAATCCATCTAATCAATTAAAATAGCTTTTATGATATATTGGATTAAAACTAAATTAAGAGGTTTATTATAAATAGATTTCTCATTTGAAAAATTGACTAATGATTCATGCTAAAAATAAGCCCATGATTAATAGTTTTTAGTATAAGCTAAGCGCAGAGCCTTGATTTTGGCCCCCAGCTAATCTGGTGTTAATTCCAAATCTTTGATTGGATTAATTTATTTTAATAGGGCCTAAAATAAGCTATTTAAACTTTTAAAACCCTAATTGAGTATGATTTAAAA
Organism: Garcia nutans; assembly: GCA_947685225.1. Classification (NCBI taxonomy): domain Eukaryota; kingdom Viridiplantae; phylum Streptophyta; class Magnoliopsida; order Malpighiales; family Euphorbiaceae; genus Garcia; species Garcia nutans. Next base: position 53,835,374 of record CANTUV010000024.1, read on the forward strand.
GGTTTGGTTGATTTTTATTTGATACAGGTACGCTAAACCCTAAATGGGTCTGATATGAAGGTTTGGTTGGTTTTCCCCAATTCGATATGGAGGCTCCCCCATTTTGATTTGGGGCAATTTTTTAGAAGTCCATATCGAATTTGGATTGTCAATTTGATATGGACTTGGATTCTATCGAATTAAGGTCACTTGAATTCAAGATGGTGTCAGTTTTCCTCGAATTAAAGTGGTTCTAATTCGATATGGTCTCGGTTTGTGTCGAATAAAATCCATTAATTCAATATGAATTAGAGGATCCGTTTTTAAAATGGAAAGCTTCCACCGTTTAACATAATACACCCTTATAAATACATGTTTTTAAACCATGGAGAAGGACTTTTTGTTGACTTTTGGAATGGGAGAGGAAAGATTAGCAACAGAAAAAATCCCTAAACAAGCAAGTAAGACATAAAAGAAAAGAACAACGAAACTCAAGGATCAAAGGTAGAACGTATTAATAAGGCAGTAGCTTGCTGTCTTGTTTTTTATTCAACCAACAAGTGTAAGGCTGGTGCAAAAAAAAGTTTGGATCAAAGTTTAATTATTGGTGGAATCAACAAATGAAGGTACGTCTCCTAAATTAAATCCATTTAAATACAACATATTTAGCTTCGATGATGTTGTTTACCCTTCATGCACAGTAAATCCTAGTAACCTTTAGTTCTAGTAACTCAGACGTGTTAAATGGATATTTTTTTTAGTGCATGATTATTTAGTTACAAATATCACAACAACTTATTTTTTCCAACATGAAAACTTTATTCTTATTTCATAAATTTCAATCCTATTTACTTAAACCCTAAACCCTAATGTTATTTTCATAAAAATTCCAAACCCTAATTTTCTCAAGCCCTAAATCCTAATTAATTTTGTTTTCAATATACATAGTAACTTAATCTTTTTAAATAATAATAATAATAACAATAATAATAGTTTTCTAAATCAAAACCCTATTTTCCAAATCTAAAACCTGAAAATCTTAATTTTTAAACATAAACCCTCTAAATCCTAATTTCATTCAAGAAACACTAATTGAAGTGTAAAACCTAATTTTTTATAACTATTTCTTTACTTAAGTTTGAATGCATGAATTATCATATGTCTTAATGGATGATTCATTTTTATTCGATTTTATAATGAATGTTTGAATACTTTGATTTATTTTTAGTTTCAAGAAATTGTAAGAGGTATGTTTCCATGATTGGGTACCTCAATTGTTAAGTTTCATGTAATTTGATTTATTTTAAATTTTGGATCAATATAAAGAATACATTTCTACCAATTAGTGGGTATCCTATTCTATTTGTTTTCTTTTGGACATCAGACAATTGTAAAGGCATGTTTCCATCTGTGGATGGGTACCTATTCATTTATTTTGTTTAAACTCATTATGATTTTAATAAAATATTTATTTATTCTTATGATTGCTTGTAGTATGGATAATATCATTATAATTAAGAATTTTATAATATTAAGACCTAAAAAGGAGGCCAGTTCCAATGAACTGGGTGCTGTGGGGGTGCTAGGTTATTCTCACCTTCCTTACATTTACCTAACTTTCTGAACCCAACAGGGGGTTTGGGATTCCTTAGGAATCGAGTCATCCACCCCTTTCTTTTTCCCGACCTGTCCGGGTGGTGAGTCCTTTTTCTCTAGGTTTAGGCCAGTGTTCTCTAAGGCCCTGAGCCTAACACTGCTGAAGTCGCAAGAACCATTCCACATGGGAGTGGGGCCAAAAATCCCCGCTCATAGTGGCGACTCCACTGGGATAAGAGAAGTTGATTCTGTTGGCCTTTATATTATTTTATTCTTTCTTATTATGATATTATCTATTGCATTATTTTGATTGCATTGTGTGCGTGAGTTAGGATGCCTGCATTACCCATGTTGTGCTATGTAAGGGATACCATACTTTCATTCAAGGTGTGGAGATCGAGCATAGAATAATCACTCATAGCCTTGTACCTTTTGGTATATACGTGCTATGGTAACCTAAGCTTTTCAACCCAAAGGCTAAAGCTCAAGTAATTGGCCTAGTTATTTTCCTTAGGTTTTTACCCCAAATGCTTGTTGTTTGACTATGATTGATATATCTTAGTTTGAACGTGGCTTATTTGGTTTGTTCTTTTTCTAATATGACCAACCTATGTTGTAAGCCCAAAATAATTTTTATTCTTTTAAACTATAAGACTAAAAATAATTTTAATCCCTTTTTCAAGATGGTCTTTGGAGATAAAAATCTTTTAAGATGGGTCAAAAATCTTTTTCCTCATGACCCAAGTACAAAGCCCAAAGTTCATTTTTAAACAAATTTTTTATAATGGGCTTTCAAACAAAACTATTTTTACATTTCATCCAAATTAAAACCTTTTTTTTGTTAATAATCTTACAAGTATTTAGGTCAATTATCGAATACCAAAAATTAATTGTGAGCCTAGCTTATGCTAAGAACTATTAATCATGGACTTGTTTTTGTCATGAATCACTAGTTGCCTTTTCAAATAAGAAATCTATTTATGATAAACCTTTTAATTCAGTTTTAATCCAATATAGCATAAAAGCTATTTTAATTGAGATTCAATGGATTAAAACTTAATTAATGGAATTATCATGGACCGACTTCTACATTAGAAAATGCAAAAATCATCCGAAGGATTTTTTCCAAAAATGAGATATCCCATGTTGGTATTTTGTTGACCATATACCTAGGAAAGGAGACTCACCATTTGTGTGTGGAAGTTATAAGGTTTGAAGGAACGTCCTAATCATCCTTGTTTCCTTATTGCTTGTGCATACATGCATACATGCATACATGTATTGCTTAACATATCATTGATTCTTTCTAGCTCACAGACCCGGAGTACAGCAGTTCAAAAGCGTACGACAACCCAACCTATGCTAGTGATGTAGAATCCAGCAGCGATTCAATTAGCTTTTCACTAAGAGTAATGGATCCCAAATAGATTCAAAGGATGGGGGATGATGCCCTTAATGCCAAAATGGACGAACTGAAGGAGGCCATGGCTGAGACTATGAGGAGCAACTAGCTGCACTTTTGGGGAACACTACTGAGGCATTAGCCAGCACTAAGAAATCGAAGGACAAAAGGAAGGCTAAGGTTGGCGAAGTAGCCTTTGATGATGACAAAGTAATCATTGATGATGATGACAACTGGGCTTAATGTTTTCTAGATCCTCAAGAAAAGAAGAACCAAAGATTTTTGAACGAGCAACTATGGAGAAGACCAAAAAATCTAATGTGGAGAAGATGATTGCTAATTTAGAGAAGAAATTTGAAAAGAAGCTGAAAACTGATTAGATGTTAGAAATAGACAAGTTGTTCGAATAGGATGAGGAGGTCCCTTATAAGTTCAAGATGCCTTCATTCGCTAGGTATAGTAGTACATGAAATCCTTACTTGCATGTTAAGTAGTACATCACTGCCATGCAGTCTGCCAAAGATACTAAGGCTCAAACTCTAAGGTATTTCATGCTCTCATTGGATCATTCTATGTAGAATTGGTTCAATTACTCAGAGGAAAGTACCTAAAAAGATTGGGATATGCTATACAAAGCTTTCATTCAGCAGTATGGGAATAATGTCGAGCTAGAAGCTACCTTGAAGGAGGTGGAGACTATAAAGCAAAAATAAAATGAATGTTTTGTTGATTCTGTAAAGAGATGGAGAAATAAGGTTGCACTTCTCAAAAGGAGGCCTGATGAGTCGTACCAAATCAGAATGATAGTCAGAGGCATCCTACCCAATCTTTGTGAAAGGCTGTCTCACACCCTATTAAGGGATTTCAAAGATCTTCTTTAACCTGGCTTGCAATTAGAAGAGTGGGAAAGAGAGAAGAACTATTTTTCTGCAAAATGAAATTATCAGTCTGGCAATCAAAGTCCACATAAGGAAGTCAATGTTAATGCAACTAGTCAAGGAAATAGAAGATAGTTTTCAGACTCAAGGACATGAGACAGATAGATGCACCCGATTGAAGCATGAGATCCAAGATCTGATCGACAGTGGTAACCTACCTGAACCTGATAAGCCCACCACAAAGGATAATCCTTTGCCTAGGTTAAACAGAATGCCACCACCAACAACCTTCATGGTAGAAAGAGGATTGGAGGAAGATGTTATCTTATCCTCTTTTCAAGATGAGAGTATTGAAGATGTAAAGCAAAGAGGAGAAGCTCAACTCAACAAAATTCCCTTGGCTTGTTTGGTTTTTGTTTTATTTTCTTTCTTTGTTTTTTATGGAGAAATTATGTTTTTCAAATTTAATGTTGTTTGAATAAATTATCTTTGTTAAATTTTTATTGGTCTTTGTTCATTTTAGTGCCCAACCAATGATAAATCTAGCTTGATATTTATAAATTAGTGTATCTATGCATCATGATTTGAATAACTTTACTAGGTGAGAGAATTGTTCAATAGCATTGAATTGTGTATGCTTACTAAGAGAGAGCTCCTACATAATGACCTTCGTCTAAGTCCTAGTCAATCTTAAAACATGCTTTGATGACCTTTCAAGGCAAAATTGAATTTTAATTATTTAGGGGAGAGATGATCTAGGCATTATTTGGTAAACCAACAACTAGTATCCACCCCAATTAAATATTAATCCATAGTTGTCCCTTTGAGCCTTCATAAGATTTCAACTTTCTCTTTATTAACTTAAAAGAATAATGACCCACCCTGAGCTGCTATTACACTTTTGACAAGTCTTATGATCACTTAGGTGAAGAGGCAAAGAAAGGAATGCATAGTCAAGACCATAAGGGTAGACGAAGCTAACCTGATATTAGACATGATATCTCTAATTCCTTAAGATGACATCAGGAAAATTATCCTTGTTGAAATAAGACTCACTCTACTCTACTCATCAATAATCAAGATAATTCTTTTGGAGCCAGGACCTAACAAGAAAAAGAAAAAAAAAGAAAAAAAGAAGAAAAAAAGAAGAAAAAGAAAAGAAAGGAAAAAACAAAAAGAAAAAAGAGGAAACAAAAAGGAAATAAAAAAGAAAAAACTGGTCCTGAGTTTGTGCAAAAGCAAAAGGAAAAGATGAAGATCGTCTTAATCAGTTCCATTTTTTTCCAAGGAGATAGGAGGAAATTGGAGTATAGCAATATTACTCGTAGCTGCCTATGGCTCCAACAGAAAATCATAGTGTGGAGATTTGTCAGCAGTGTTACATCATCCCCAGCTCAAGTATAGCTTTCATTTAACCTGTGTCCCTTATAAACCTCATTTCAAGCCTATTAAAGACCTATTGAACTCTCTTGGTAGGCAGAGTCTATTAGTAAAGATAGTTTGAATAAGCATGCATATGAGATAGACAATATTTAAACTCAATGAGACCTTTGGCCAAGTAATGTATATATGCCTATCTGAAGTGCAATAGTTCTTGTTCAAATGGAAATGATTCCTGAGTTTAGTATAGTAACTAGGGTCATCGTGTTATAGATATGTTAATTTGGAAAATTGAGTCTTGAGGTAAATTGACACTAATTTAGTAAATCCAACATTTGATTTCAAAATTAAAAATTCAAGATTTAAAAAATTCTATTTTCTTGTCATATAAACCTTCAAGTTAAGGGAAGTATGTTGAACCGTCAAACCTCGAAGGACACATTAGGCAAAGTAAATGATTATTGGCAAGATCATGAAGAAGCTACCATTTGACAAGTTGAATCATAGTTTGAAATGGATGTATCTCTGCTGTTTGGGGTGTAACACCCTTATAACCAATATACATACACTACATACTCTCCACATATGTATTATACGTATAGAGGATATAAGAATGTCACAACCCATTTTAAACAAAACAAATCTTCAGTTATAAAATCTGTATAAATATAAAACATTCAATTGATATCATATAAATAATTGATATAAATAATAGTTGAAACATTACTTGTTAAAACATATATATTACTTCATTACCAAAGATTAATCCAAAACATTTTTGATAGTTTGTGGAATATACATATTTATATACATCAAAATCAATATGTACAAAATATAAAAAATCTATACATGCTAGTAGTTAGTCTCTGATCTTGATGTCCAAACCAACTCTGCACTCAAAGGCCCAAGCTTAGACTCGACTCGGCCTAGACGAACTCTCTAGCTCAACCGGATCTACTCTGTCACCTGCGCGATGAAAATCTCTGGGAAAAATTTGCCAGAGTTTTGTTTGTAATTGGAACGTTTTCAAAATTCAACAAAACACAACCTGCATAAAACAAACACTCCAAATAAAATCAATTCACCAATACTTCTCAATTTCTCCATATTTTCTTAAAATACTTATATATAGGTATATATATATATATCAAAATTACATATAAAATCCCATCTTAAACAAAATTATTCAAACCATTCCTTACAATTTACAATATATGCTTCAAAAACATAACATAACATACATAATATAAAAAATGTACATGCTGGCAACTGGCTCTGATCTTGATGTACCCAAAACAACTCTTCAAGCTCAATAAATACAAACCTAGACCCAACCAGGTCTAGTAAAACTCTCCGGCTCTACCAAAAAATCCATGACACCTGCGCGACGAATTACAATCGCGCTAAGCCGAAGCTTAGTGGTACAAACTTTGATAATAATAAAAATGCAAAGTAATGCCAATGCACAATGCATATAGAGGTCACATCATTTCACTTTCTTATATTTTTCAAATATTTCATACTCACAGCTCATAACATTATATTGCTCAATTGTATCACAATTCATAATTCACATTAAAGCAAAGACAAGCATGGGCCCAAAAAGGATATAATATGCTATTCAAATTTCAGAGTTACTACTTTGGTCCATAATGACACCATGTGTCTAGCCCGTAGGCAATATATATATCCATGGATAATGTAACAGCCCTAGTCTCTTGAACCTCAACCCGGCTAGACCCTTAGGCCCCAGTATCTTGGTCCTCAACCCGGCTGGACTGCTACGGTTTTTAAGACTTACGACCCAGTCTTTTCACCCCAAAAACATCATATTTATCATTTATTAGTTGGGCTCGGCTTACGACCTGGTCTTTTTACCTGCCTAGCAATTCATAGGCATGCCGTCAAACCCAGAACTCTAAAAATTGAATAACATACAAGGTACACAATTAATTCATTTATCGCATTATCAAATACTTTCACAATTCATTTCTCATTTTATTTCTCATAATCAAACTAGGCTCATTGCCTTATTTTCACATTTTTTTTTCATTTTTTTCATTTTTCACATCTTTCTCATCTTTCTCACTTTTCTCATTTTATTCTCATTTTTATCAATATCAATTCATTTCATTATTCCACATATCTCATTTTTGCATTCACAACACATTACCCAATTACTTTGGGTATTTTCACATAATATGCATATTTCACACTTTACACAATTTAGCCATTATCAATGGCTTTTCACAATGCATTTAACACATATATGACATTAAGCACATTATTTATACTCAATCAATGAACCAAGTAGCTTAACACATTTTTCAACCAAAATGTGTTAAGTCCAAATGTCATTCAAATATAAACATTATACTCAAAGTTTGTACATACCTCTACTAGCAACCCAAAGCAAGTTTAATACAACCTCCAATCCTATCATTCCAACTTGCTCTTCACCACTTGGATGAAGCAAATCAACCTCCCTCAATGCCTATACCAAATGCGATCATACATAATCATTTAATATCACATTCTAAGGTATTCTCAACATCAAACCATATTTAAACATCACTCTAAACCAAATCCCAAAATTAAGCTTTACCTCACTTTAACTTTGAAAAACCATATCAAGCCATTTAAATTAGTGTTTTAAGTTTATTAATATCATTAAAACATATTTTAATACATTTAAATCATTTACATTATAACAATACACTCTTATACACAAAATCTCAAAAATGGCATAACCTTCCCCCATTGAAGGTTTTCCATTCCAACACATTCCATTACTCATTTCAAGCTTATATTCATCACTTTTAATACTAAACAACATGCTTAAACAAATAAAATCACACAGTTCAACCACTTTGGAAAATCACTTTTCCAAAACCCTAAATCTCCACTTCCATTCTCAAACTCCAACCAAACACAACCAAATCCAATATTTGACTTTAAAATACTTGTTTATGTATCAAAACAACTCATTTGGAATCAATTTACACAATTAAAAACCATGATTTCAAAACCCCAAAAATTACATAACCCTAAATTCTCTCTCTTCACCAATCTTACCCAAACTCAACCATTTCTTTAATCCAACCTTAAAATCTTTAATAACCAATCAATACAACTTCATTCATATCCAATTAAGCAATTAAATCATGCTACTATAGAATTCTAAAATTTACATAACACACTTTTCTATAGAATTTGAAAATTTGGTAAGAAAGCTTACCAATTGATGAAGAAACTTCTAAAACTCCACTTGAATCCTTAAAATCTCTTCAATTTTTGGAGTGTGGAAGAAGCAAATCCCTCTCTTGAAGCCATGAAATTCGGCCTTGAAGGAAAGAAGAAGAAGAAGACTTTATTTTTTTTTATTTCTCTTTCCTTTCACCCTTTAATTTTAAATCATATATATATATATATTAAAATAATTTAATAATTATTTATTTAATTATTTATTTAATAAATTAAAAGTCCTAAAATCTCTCTTCCATTCAAAAATAATTTATTTTTGAATTATTTTATTAATTTTAAATTGCTAAGATTTAATTACCAAAATACCCTTTTACTTTGACTTTTCTTTTAAAAGTGTTGACTTTTATATGTTATGTATATTTTACATATATATCACATATATTATCCACTTTTTCATTTAAAAGCGCTTCATTTTTCATTTAAAACCATTAATTTAATTTATCCATTTAATTTATAATTTATTTTATCAAATTTCCAAAAATTAGAACTTTTCAAAAATTTAGGATATTACACATATGCACAAGTAATGTGTATCTTATATACACATCAAATGTACCTTATGTGTGTATTAAATATTAAGTATGTAATGTATTAATCCAATATATACAATTAATATACCATATGTATATGTCATATATACTCTAGATATATATATTGAGTATATACAATTTATCTCTCCAAATACTTATTTAATTTCTCCAAAATCACGGATGTTACAAACACATACTGCATCAAACATCAAATTCACACAAATACAACTTTCAAAGAAAAGCAAAGAAACAAGTTGAAAACTTACCAAATATGAAGAAAATCCTTAAAACTCCAACTTGAACGCTTGAAATTCTTCAATTACTTGAGTTAGCAAGAAGCAAAATTCCTCTCTTCCTTTGATGAAGGTGGCCGACTTCAATGGAGAAAGAAGAAGCAGAAGATAATGATCACCAACTCCACTACTAACTAATCCCCTTTAAACCATACACTTATCCCTCCTTCATTCTCCACCAAGTAAAATATAATACTTAATTAATATATAATATTTCATCTTCCACTAACCATTTAATTACTATTTTAATAATTAAAATATCATTTGACCATGTTAAAATCTTGACCTATATATATATTATGTATATCTTCATATACATATCATATACACATTTTTTTCTTTTTCACTTAATTATATATATACTTTTAAATCATTTATTTAATTTTCAAAATTTAATATTTTTAAAATTTTAGGATATTACATGCATCTACTTAGTGACTTCTTCTTTGATCAATTCTTCCCATTCCGGTCTTAACTGTTTAAGCTTTTGTTTGATAGGTTTCATGTGAGTGTTAGTTGAAATCATGTGCTCGGTTATATCTTGATCAATTCCAGGCATATCATCATAAGACCAAGCAAAGACTTCATATTTTTTAAATATTTTTCTAATCTCTCTCTCATCAGGAATAAGGTCGAATGCTATGCTAATATTTTTAGGATTATTGGTTGTTCCCAAATTTAATGATTGTGTATCAACATAAAGTTAATATTAAAAATGCTCATGTAACCACTATTTAAATGTATGCAAGCATCAGGAAAAATATCACACAAGTAAGCAAAATTAGACTTTATTACATTCATTTAGAAAAGAAAACTTCATCATCCTCTTACAGAGCAGATAATTTAAAATCAAAATTGCAATGAACATCAATGTTCTCATCATCATAAACAAAAAGGTCTTCAAACAGATCTTCGATGAGGTAGCAACTTCCTCTAGAGTCTTCTGGATCTTTAGGGCAACTTCTTTCTTCTCTTCCAGGCTAGGCTCTTTGTCAGTTGGCAGGTCAAGCTTTTTCTCTTCATGTTCCACCAATTCAGCAACATTAGCAAAGATTTCAAACCTAGGGATCATCTTTCCCATGAACATGATAGGCTTAGGCTTTCCTTGTAGTGGTCCCAGCTCTGATGCTTTGATAAAAATTTCTACAAGTGGAGGAAAGCTCATCTTCTTATTCTTTTTCAGCAAAACACTTCCATTTGCTTAATCATATCCCAACCCTTTCTTAGAAGTTTGAGTCTTGAAATCTGGGAGCTCAGTAACACCTGCCTTCCCCTATTCAAGGCAAGTACTGAGTAGATAGTTCATTTTCTTCATCATACTCAAAATTCTAAAACCCATCATTTCAATATCAGAAGCAACATCCACTTGAAAACCATTGAGAGGCCACTCAACCATCAAAGCATTTACTACTTCATTATTCTCAACCTCGATAACCACTGTTTCATCTTCATTTGGGAACTTGATCATCTGATGGAGTGTAGAATGAACTCTACCAAGAGGATGAAACCAGGGTCGTTCCAATAGTAATGTAAAAGTAATGGGTATATCCAAAACCACAAACTCAACCATGGATTCAATTGGACCAGCCTTCACAGTAGCTTTAAAAGTCCCTTATGCATGTCTCTTAGTATTGTCATAAGCCCTAATCATGACCTCTGTTGGGCTTAGATCCCTTATTGACATAGCAAGCTTTGGCAAGATCTTAAGTGGGTAGACATTTATGGTGGACCCATCATCAACCATCACATATGGAGTCCTTTTCCCTTTATCTCTACCTTGATAAAGAGTGGACAAACATGATCTCTCCCCTCTTCCTATAAATCCGCATCCAAAAATGATACCATCCCCACAGCAACCTTGTTCTTCTTTTGAATATCTTCACACTTCATTACTCCTTTTACTTTCATGAAATTAACCAGCTCATCTGGTATTGTAGAAGTGGAAATTGGTATGCTAGCCAAAGCCTTGGCCATAGTTTTGCAATGTCTCTTGGATGTGGCTAATAGATCCCAAATGTTGACACTTGCTTGAGTCCTTTTCAATTGTTCAATTACTGTATCATCTTCATCTTCCTTCACTTCTTTTTCAGCATCCCTCACCTTGTTGACTTCTACTTCCTTTGGTGGTGGCCTTGCATAAGGCTTACCAGAGCGTGTGTTCATTACCTCATCCTCTTCACGTTCGGACCATGTCCACTCCTTCTTCTTTGACTCAGAATCATCATCACTATCGGTTGAGTCTCAAAATTTGCTCACAACACAAATGGCTACTTCCCTTTTCACTTCGACTTACTCCATCTCGCTTAACACTACTTTTACTTTATTTTCCTCTCCATCTACATTTTGAAAAGAAGACGTGAAAAAACTTTCATGCAAACCTCCTCCAATCACGAAAGTTGCTGGCAGTGGTACTCTGTTAAACCTTGGTAGTGGATTGCCTTTTGTACTAGGCTTATTGGGTTTGGGCAGCTTCCCACTATTGATCAAATTCTGGATCTTATGCCTCGACCTCAAACATTTGTCCTTCTCATGCCCTTACATTTGATAGAACTGACAAAATGCCTTGGCATCAAAGTTAGGTGGTGGAGGATTTGTTAAAGGGCAAGGAGTCAAGGGTTGTAACAATCCCTTCTTTTGTAGGTTATTGAGAACCCAAGACAGTGGCTTTCCCAACTCTAAAAATTTACTTCTTCCTCTTTGACCAGTTGCATTAACATCAACTGCCTTTTGTGTGCTTTGATTACCGAACTGGAAGTTTCACTTCTCATTTCTTCTTGCAGAAAAATGGTTCTTCTTCCTTTCCCATTCTTCTATTTGCAAGCTAGCTTGAAGGAGATTCTTAAAATTTCTAATAAGGGCATGGGACATCCTTTCATGAAGATTAGGTAGCACCCCTCTCACAATCATCATAATCTGATATGATTTATTGAGCCTCTTTTTGAGCAAGGCTGTTTTGTTTCTCCATCTTTTCACATAGTCAACAAAATTCTCATTTTGTTTTTGCCTAATGGACTCAACATCCATCAAAGTAACATACAACTCAGCATTATACCCATATTATTGGATGAAGGCTTTGTATAGTAAATCCCAGCTCTTTTGAGTACCATCCTCTAAGGTGTTGAACCAATTCTAGACAACAGGGTCCAACAAAAGCATGAAGTACTTTAGAGTTTGAGCCTTAGTATCTCGGGCAAACTGTATAGCAGTGATGTATTGTTTCATATAGAAATGAGGATTCCCAGTTTCATCAAATTTAGCAAAGGAAGGCATCTTAAATTTGTACGGGACTTCTACATCTTGTTCAAACAACTTTTTCACCTCTGACATCTCTTCAATTTTCAGCTTCTTTTCAAATTTCTTTTCCAAATCAGCAATCAGTTTCTTAACATATGAAGTTTTAGTCTTTTCCATGGCCCATCTTTCCACAACCTTCGATTGTTTCTTCTTATCTTGAGGATCTTAGAAGTATATAGCCCAGTCATCATCATCATCAACAACTACTTTGTCATCATCGAAGGCTACTTTGCAAACCTTAGCCTTTCCTTTATCCTTTGACTTCTTATTACTGTCAGATACCTCAGCAGGGTTCCCCAAAAGTGCAGCTAGGTGGCTCTTCATAGTCTCAGCCATGGCCTCCTTCAGTTCTTCCATCTTGGCATTGAGGGCGTCGTCTACCATCCTTTGAATAAGTTCGGGCTCCATTGCTTTCAGTGAGAAGCTAACTGAGTCACTACCTGATTCTACATCACTGGCATAGGTTGGGTTGTCGTATGCTCTTGAACTGTTGTACTCTAGGTCTGTGAGCCAGAAAGGATCAATAACATGTAATGCAATGCGTGTATTCATGTATGCGTATATGCATAAATAACAAGCAAACAAAGATAATTAGGACGTTCCTTCCAACCTTATAACTTCCACACACAAATGGCGAGTCTCTTTTTCTAGGTATATGGTCAACAAAATACCAACAAGGGATATCTTTTTTTTTTCAAAAATTCATTCGGATGATTTTAACCAACAGTTATATTTTCGAACTTAGAAGTCAGTCCATGATAATTCTCAATAATTAGGCTTTAATCCATTAAATCTCAACTAATATAGCTTTTATGCCAAATTGGATTAAAACTAAATTAAAAGGTTTATCATAAATAGATTTCCCATTTGAAAAAACAACTAATGATTAATGCCAAAAATAAGGCCATGATCAATAATTCTTGCTATAAACTAGGCCCACAATCGATTTTTGGTATTCCATAATTGACCAAAAGAATTTATAAGCTCATTTTAATAAAAAGTTTGTAATTTTTGAAGTGAAAAATAATTTTATTTCAAAGCCTTTGGGCTTTTATGTTTAGGTCATAAGGTGGAAGAAGATTTTTTAACCCATCTTGAAAAGTTTTATGTCCAAAGGCCATATTGAAGATTTTAAAACTGTTTTGGTCTTTTGGATTTAAAGGAAAAAATTATTTTGAGCTTACAATATTATTAGGTATATTAGAAAAAAGAACAAACCAAGTAAGCCATGGTTCAAACTCAGATATATTAATCATAGTCAAATAAAAAGCATTTTGGGTAAAAACCTAAGGAAAGTAACTAGGCCAATTACATGAGCTTTAGTCTTTAGGTTGAAAAAACTTTTGGCTCCCATGGTAAGTATATACCAAAAGATACAAGGCCATGAGTGGTATGCCATGCTCAATCTCCATACCTTGAGTAAAATTATGGTATCCCTTACATAACATAACACGGGTAACACGGGAGTCCTAACTCATATACACAATGCAATCTATATGATGCAATAGACAATATCATAATAAGAAAGAATAAAATAATATAAAGACCAATGGAATCAACTTCTCTTATCTCCAGTGGAGTCGCCACTGTGAGTGGGGATTGTTGCCCCCACTCCCATATGGAATTATTTTTGCGACTTCGACACTGTTAAGCTCAGGGACTTAAAGAACACAGGCCTAAACCCATAAAAAATGGAGTTTCCACCCGGATGGGCAAGAAAGAAGGAAATGGGTGGATGACATGATTCCAAAGGAATCTCCAAGCCCCTAATGTGCTTGGAAAGTTGGGTACATATGGGGAAGGTGAGAATGACCCAGCACCCCCATAACACCGGGTTCATTAGAACTGGCCTCCTTTTCAGGTCTAAATATTATTGAATTCTTAAATATTATAATACTATCCATAATACATACAATTATCAAAAGAATAAACAACCATCACTTCATTAAAATGAAACAAACAAAACAGGCACCCATCTATAGATGGAAACATGCCTTTTACAATGTCCAATGTTCAAAAATAAAATAAATAAGATAGGGCACCCACTATTTGGTGAAAACATGCCCTTCACATCAATCCAAAGCTTAGGTAAATAAAATTACATTAAACTTAACAAATGAGGTACCCACAAAGTGGAAACATACCTCTTACATCTTTTAAAACTTAAATATTTAACCAAACTAAATCATTCAATCATTCACCATGAGCAAAATAAAAACAAATCATTCATAAAAGTAAAACATTAAAAAATCATCCATTTATAATATAAAATGATCACATATAAGTTTTAGACCTAAATAAAGCAATAAATATACAACTTTAGGGTTTACATTTTAAATTAGGGTTTTAGAATTTTAACTAGCTTATTTTATGTCACATAAAATTGTACCAATCAAATTGAAGGCTTTAAAATAGGTTTAAGCCATTAAAAGTGGACTGAACATGACTAGGCATTATTTAATTAGGATCAGATTAGCTAAGGCCAAAATCAAAGGTCTACAGGCTGAGTCCATAAAACTATTAAGCCAGTGTGGTTGGCAGATGATGGATCGAATGAAGAGAGCAGAAGCTTCAATTGCTAGGGCACAACCTAACAATGCTCTTAATGTTAGGCCTATGAGGGCTAATACGAGAGCCAATGAGGGAGATGAGTCAAAGTGTGGAGAATCTTTTAGAGATAATGAGGATGAGTTTTATGTGTGACCTAGGATTAGGAACAACAATAAATATGGAGGAGGTGGAGTTAAATTGAAGATTCCTTCATTCCATGGTATCGATGCCTACCATGATTGGGAGAAGAATATAGAACTTGTGTTTGATTGTCACAATTATAAGGAGTCTAAGAAGGTGAAACTAGTTGTGGATGCCTTAGAAAGATTAAACCATAACTTGGTGCAATGACAACAAATAGAAACAAAGGAGAAATAGAGAGAGACATATAGAGGAGTGGAATGATTTAAAGTATATAATGAGGAGTTTGTACCAAGTCATTACCATTAGGAACTATACAACTGCCTATAAAATCTCACCCAAGGGTCTAAAAGTGTAAAGGAGTATTATAAAGAGATGGAGATTGCTATGATCCATGCAAATGTAGAGAAAGAGAGTGAAGTTACAATGGTAAGATTTCTCAATAGCCTCAGTAGAGAAATCTCAAATATAGTGGAGTTGCAACCTTACATGGAGCTTCAAGAATAACTTCATTTAGCTTTGAAAGTTGAAAAGGAATTGAATAAGAATAGTAGCTCAAGTTGATTCTTATCTACATCAACTTTTAAGCCTAGTTAAAGAGAGATGGTAAAGCTACAACTTTAAAGCCTAATGTAGAATCAAAAGAAGCACCTAAGGCATCCACTTCTAACAAGGACAAAAGTAAATTCAAACCTTCTTCTAATTCTAAAATTAAATGCTTTAAGTGTGGTGGTGTTGGGCATTACAAAAGGGATTGTCCTAGCTTACAGATAATTTATATAATGGATGGAGTTATTTATTATGCCAGTGATAAGAAGTCTAGTGAGTAGAAAACAACCCCCTAAGGAGGAGAGTAGTAATGTTGAGGATGAATCCTTGACCTTAACAGAGAGTGGTAGAGCACTAGTATCTTTGAGGACTTTGAACTTGCAAGTCCAACCCGAAGAATGTGATCAAAGGGAGAATCTTTTTCACACTATATAATTGGTGCAACATGAGGTTTGTGATGTTATTATTGATGGTGGGAGTGTTATGAATGTCCCTTATAGAGAAGTTAGGACTTCCTACCCTTAAACACCTACGGCCCTACAAATTGAAATAGCTAAATGATTGTGGGGAGATTAATAGAAAGTTTTAGTTGCTTTTAAAATTGGGAAGTACAAGGATGAGATGTTGTTTGATTTTGTAACCATGCAAGCTAGCCATTTACTTTTGGGTAGGCCTTGGCAATTTAATAGAAGAGTGATGTACAACGGGTACACCAATCAATATATCTTTCAGAAAGATAGAAACACTCTTGTACCCTAAATACATATGATACATATACCACTGTATACGTAAAATACATACTTAAGTTATAAGGGTACTACACTAATTATATATAAAGCCCTCGTTTAAATATTAAAAATAATTTATAAATTTATAAAAGAAATTATCTGGGAAAATTTTGCGAGAGTTTTATTTGTAATTTCAATAAAACCTAAAACCAATGAACACACACAGCCTACATAAAACAACACTCCGAAAATATTTATACCATCAAACTCCAAAAATTCTCCAAAACATTTTTTCATTAATTTAGATATCATGATTTTAATTCCAAACATTATTTATAAATTTCACATACATTTAAAATATTACTAGTCTCATTTACACACATATATATAAATACAACATTTTCCAAAATAATTTAATGTATTTAAATCTCAGTTAGAATGTTCAAATATGAAAGTACATATTAGTAAAACTATACATGTATACAATCCTAGCACGATTGGTCTTGAGGCAAAAATAAACACTTAAATCCTAGCTCACTCTAGGCAGCTTTACTCTGTTTCCTGCCACCTATGCTATACATCTAATGGTGCTAAGCATATAGCTTAGTGGTACATATTCATCAACAATAAACTACTAAATTAATATTCAATTACATGTTATAAAGTACATTGTTTTAACCAATCCCCATCAAGACATAATATCCACCATCATATCACCATTAGAATGTTGCCTCAAATATAAATTGATGGCATCTAACACATTATGCCACCTCATGATACACCATATATTTTATCAACAATACACATGGTTTCACAAACCATTAAAACATAATACATCCACAACTCACACATAAACATATACTCACATACACTGGGCCCGACATTTAATTTAAAGCGACCCAAAGGTCTAACACCAGGGACATAGTGTTACATCCATAGGCCGTCCCCTATCGACACCGGAGGTGAATGTCAAATATCACCCCGAAGGCAAATGTCAAATATCACATGAAGGCCGCCTCCTCTCAACATTGAGGGAAAAGTGTCAAACATATCAACCGAAGGCCACCCTGTAGACCCTTAATTTTTGACCCGGTCCAGTCCAATATATTTTAATTAGTCCAAAATAATTTTTGTGTTGTCCAATACATTTTAATTAGTCCAAAATAATTTTTGTTATCTTAATTAAATAATATTTGGCTTAATGTCTAATTTTTATTAATAAAAAATGAAAAATAATAATAATAAACAAAAAATGAAATGGCCCAAGCTATTTCCCCCGCAGAAATTATCTACGGGCGAAATGGCTTGGCCATTTTGCTCACAGGAAAAACCTGCGTGCCAAATGGCCAGGGCCATTTCACCCGCAGCTGCAGCAGCTTTTTTCCAGCGTAATTTTTCCTGTGGCAATTTTTTTCGCCAGTGCGATTTTTCTGTAGCAGTTTTTTTCGCCAGCAAAATTTTTTCGATGCAAATTTTTCGAAACCTAATACAATTAGGTTTCAGTTTCCTTTTCTTAATGAATAAAGATGTCATGAATAATTAGGAATGAAGGATATAAAACTTCTATAAATAAGGACTAAACAAGAGAGAAAAAGGGGAGGAAAATTGAAAAGTGGAAACCGAATTTGTGAAGGAAACTTTAATCAAGCTGATTTTTTGAGAGAGCAGAAAAGCAATTCAAACAATTCATCAAAGGCATCAACTGCCTTTGTTTTTGTTGATCCAAGAAGCAAATTTTTGGGTGTAACTCACGAATCAAGGTTTGAGCTCCTAAATTCCTTTTGTTTTTTTTTCACAGTAGCTTAATTCATCTAGTTGCTTCTTTTTATTCAAAAATCCCAGAACCTTAATTCCTTTTGTTTAAAGTTTAAAAACCTTATTTCATTGCTTTGTTTTCCAAAAAACTTACAATCGTTATTTTTGTTTCATCAAAATTTTAAAACTGTAATTTAACATGTTTCTTTTCAAATCTATAAATTAAAATTCTGTTTCTTTCAAAAAACCCTAAAAATAACTTTTCTATTTATAAAAAACTTTAATTCGTTTGGTTTACTTTCATAAAATTATCAATTACTTTTTCTAAATTCTAAAGAACCTAAGAACACAAAACCCTAATTCAACTCCAAACCTAAAATAATAAACCCTAACCCCTTTAAAACCTTAAACCCTAATTTTTTCTAAACTATAATCCTTTAAAACTTTAAAAACCATAAAAACACAAATATTTTAATTTCACATAGTAAGCTTGAAATTACAAATCAAAAGTATTTTAAGGAGTCCAAATTCTAGTTTCATAATTTTATCCTTAGTTTGGTTAATCAAAGAGCCTTACCAACCTTTTAAAACAAAAAAAATATGTAATATCCCAAAGTATACCCTAAAAGTTTTGGAATATTTATTGTTGTATTTGGATTAAATGTATATGTTTTAATGGAAAGAGAAATGAGGTAAGGAAAGAGTGTATATGTTGTATATATAGTGATATATACAACATATACAAGTCAAAGAAATGGAAGTCAAAGAAGATTAATTAATTATTTTAAATTAATTAAATTAATTAAATGGAAAATTGAATTAGTGAGTGGATGAAGATATTTGATTATTTTAATATTTAATTGCTTGGTGGAGGTTTAAAGAGAAGAAGTGGTTGACCTTGCCATTCATTCTTTTTCTTCTTCTTCTTTCTTTGTTGTTGGCCGGGTATCACAATAGCAAGAGAGGAAGATAGTTTTTGATTTTCCAAACTCAAGATTGAAGGATGTTTCAAGTGATCAAGTTGGAAATCTAAGAGTTTTCATCACTTTTGGTAAGTTTTCCACTTGATTTCCTTGTTTTCTTTTAAGTTTGTGTTGTGGGTTTGGTGTTTGGATTGTTATTGATATGTGTATATTTGATTATGGTGTATTTGAGGGTGTGTAATCTTCTTGGTGTTGATTTTTGGGGTTAGATTGAAGAGAAAGTGTTAGGTTTGGTGGAAGAGCAAGTGTTGTGTTTGAGTTGTGTGTATATGTGATGTATGTTTTGAATTGTTTTGGTGTTTTTGCAAGTATTATGCTTTATGGGTGTGTTTAGTTAAGTTTGTTTGAAGTGGAAAATGGTAGAAGTAAGAGGATTGTTGGATGTGAGGTTGTTGTTACCAGAATCATGATTTTTGGCCTGACACGCCCATGAGCATGGTCAGATCTTTAGGCATGTCAATGGTTCTATTTTCTGGATGGGTGACACGACCAGTGACACGCCCATGTCACTGAATGTGTCACAACTTCTGTGTTGTAGTAGCATTGACACGTCCAGTGACACGCCCATGTCACTGAGCATGTCACAGCTACTGTGTTGAGGGAGAATTGACACGGCCATGAACACGCCCATGTTGTTGGACGTGTTAATGTTTCTGTGAGACAGAATGAATGACACGGCCAGTGACACACCCATGTCACTGAGCATGTCAAAGCTTCTGTGTTGTGAGTTTAGGGCACGGTCAGGGACACGCCCGTGTTATTGAGTGTGTCATGTGTAGAGTTTGTCCTAGTTGGTTTTTATCTATATTATCTCATGTGTATCTCTAAGTAAGCGTGTATGATCACCTTTGGTTTAGATTTTGAAGAGAGTTGAGTTGCCCTAATCCAAGTGTTGAGGATTCTTGGAAGATGAGTTTGGTGTTGTGTGAGGTGCACTTAAGGTAAGTACAAACCCTACATTTTGCATACATTTACATGACATTGGAACTTAACACATTTGGTTATAAATGTGCTAAGTGATCTATTACATTGTTGATACATTTAATTAATACTATGATTTGCATAATGTGAAAGATATGATGATCATTCAAAATGTATGTTCAATGCAATTGGTTATATATATACTCTAATGATGAGATGTGAAGCCATTGTTGTTGGCTATAATATTGCAAATGAAATAATTGAGGCATGGTTGCCTAGATGATTAAGAAGAAATGAGAATGGAATTGATATGAAATAATGAAAGAATTGTGTGCCTAATGTGTTATTCACTTTTCAGAGTTTTGTTGTTGGTGGCATGCCTAATAGTAACAATCTCTTGAAGCTGGGTTGGGCTTGATCCTTGAAGCCAAGTTGGGTTGAAGTTTAGCATGCTTAACTCCCCTTGAAGCTTGGTTGGGTCTAGTCCTTGAAGCCTAGTTGAGATGTTACAACCCTTGAAGCTAGGTTGGGTTTGGTTCTTGAAGCCAAGTTGGGTTGATGCTTAGCATGCTTTGCTCCCCTTGAAGCTTGGTTGAGCCTAATCCTTGAAGCCTAGTTGGGATGATGATAAATGTGATAATTAAACCAAAACATTAACTCTGAAAGTTGAATGGCATATTAGTTTCTTTTGGGCCCATCCTTGTCTTTATTTAAATGTGATTCATGAATGGTGAAATAAAATAAATAATATGATTTAATGTAGGGTTTGAAATATGATATATGAATGTGTGACATTAGCATTACATTAAAGCATATTGTTATTGTGGTTTGTACCACTAAGCCTATGGCTTAGAGCGATTATGGTTCATCACGCAGGTGACAGGGTAGAACCGGAGAGTTCAACTAGACCGAGTCGAGTCTAGACTTTGAAGTGTTGATTGTGGGCTTAAAAGATCAGAGACAAACTTCCAAACATGTATAAATTTTATGTTTTGTAAACATGGATTTTGATGACTTATATATGTAAATACCACTACATTTTCCGCTGCATAATGAACAAATGTTTTTATCTGGTATAGTTTATAATGTAATTTGAATGTTTTAAGTTTTCTTATAATGTTGTTAAATTAAAAGATTGGTTTGCTTATTATAAACCGTGGCACTCTTGTATTCGGTATACGTATATTACAAGTGTAGTAGTATGTAGTGTGCGTATACGGGGTATAGGGGTGTTACAAATTCAATCTATTTTAATTCTCTTAAAGTCACAGTAGCTTAAACCCATGAATTTTCAAAACCCTAAATACATGAAATAAAGAGCCCAAAATGGAAACAGAAGCTATAATGTGGATTTTTATTTGCCTTATTCAATTTTATATTTGATTATGCTTTGATTTATTTATTTAAGTTTAATACATGGTTTCTTTAATTTATCATGGATGGATGTTTACTTTCTATTGATATTTAATGAATGATTTATTTATGATGAATGATTATTTACTTTTATCAATTTATTTAGATTTCCAAATGTTGTAAGAGGTATGTTTCCACTTGGTGGGTACCTCATTAGTTAAATATCATGTAATTTAATTTGCTTTTCTATTTTAGAACCTATGTAAAGGACATGTTTCTACCTTTCGGTGGGTGTCCTATTTAGGTATGTGATGTAAGGGCATGTTTCCATCTTTGGATGTGTGTCCATTTATTTGTTTTGCTTGGACCTTGCTTTGATTTTAATATATTTATGCTTTCTTTTAATTATAGTGTGTAATATGGATAATGTTATTATATTTAAGAATTTTATAATATTAAGACCTGTAAAGGAGACCGGTTCCAATGAACCGGGCATTGTGGGGGGTGCTGGGCCATTTCTCACCTTCCCCATACGTGCCCAACTTTCCAAACCATTAAGGGGTTGGGAATTCCTTAGGAATCGAGTCATCCACCCCTTTCTTTTTTCCCGGCCCGTCCGGGTGGCGACTCCATTTTCTCCGGACTTAGGTCCGTGTTCTCTAAGGCCCCGAGCCTAAACAGTGCCGAAGTTGTAAGAACCATTCCACCGGGAGTGGGGGCGAAAATCCCCGCTCACAGTGGTGACTCCACTGGGGATAATAGAAGTTGATTCCGTTGGTCTTTATATTATTCTATTCTTTCTTATAATGATATTATCCATTGCATCATATTAGATTGCATCGTGTGCATGAGTTAGGACACCCGTGTTACCCATGTTGTGTTATGTAAGGGATACCATACTTTCACTCAAGGTATGGAGATCGAGCATGGCATAACCACTCATAGCCTCGTACCATTTGGTATATACTTGCTATGGGAACCTAAGCCTTTTTACCCAAAGACTAAAGCTAATGTAATTGGCCTAGTTACTTTCTTTAGGTTTTACCCCAAATGCATGTTGTTTGACTATGGTTAATTTATCATGGCTTATTTGGTTTGCTCTTTTTCTAATATTACCTAAGTATATTGTAAGCTCAAAATAAATTTTTCTTCTAAATCTAAAAGACCAAAGCTATTTTCAAAACATTTTCAAAATGGTCTTTGGACATAAAATTTTTCTAAAAACAAATAAAAAATTCCTTGGCTCATGGCCCAAATACTAAGCCCAAAATCCATTTTTCTAAAATCTTTTACAATGGGCTTAGAAACAAAACTATTTTCACCCAACCTTTTCTTACAAAGAGCTTGCAAAACTATTTAGGTCAATTATGAAATACCAAAAATCAATTGTGGGCCTAGTTTGCACTAAGAATAAATTAACCATGGGCTTGTTTTTGGCATGAACCATTAGTTACTCTTTTCAAGTGAGAAATCTATCTATAATAAACATCTTAATTTTATTTTAATCCAATATAGCATAAAAGCTACATTAGTTGGTTGAATGGATTAAAACCTAATTAATGGGAATTATCATGGATGGATTTCCATTTTTGAAGATATAACTATTGGTTGAAACGTCCGAGGGAATTATTCGAAAACAATATACCCCATGTTGGTATTTTGTTAACCATATACCTAGAAAAAGAGACTCGCCATTCGTGTGTGGATGTTATAAGGTTGGAAGGAATGTCCTAATTATCCTTGTTTGTTGATTGTTTATGCATACATTCATACATTTGCATCTCATATCATTGATCCTCTCTGGCTCACAGCCCTGGATTACGACAGTTCAAAAGTTTACGACAATCTGACCTACACTAAAAGCGAAGAATCTAGCAACAACTCAATCACTTGCTCACCAAAAACAATGGAGCCCGAACAAATTCAAAGGATGGTGGATGAGGCCCTCAACGCTAAGATGGAAGAAATAAAAGAAGCCCTAGCTGAGACCATGAAGAACCAGTTAGCTGCAATTTTAGGAAACAATGCCGAAGCATCTGCTAGCACCAAGAAAGGCAAGGGGAAGACTAAAGTTGATGAAGTAGCTTTTGATGATGATAAGGTAATCATTGATGATGATGATTGGGCTCAATATTACCAAGATCTTCAAGAAAAAAAGGAGCCGAAGGTTGTTGAGAAGGCAACTATTGAAAAGACTAAGACTTCTGATGTTGAAAAGATGATTATTGATTTAGAAAAGAAATTTGAGAAGAAATTGAAAACCGAAGAGGTGTCCGAGATCGACAAATTGTTTGAGCTAGATGAAGAAGTTCTGTACAAGTTCAAGATGCCATCTTTTGCGAAGTATGATGGAATCGAAAATCCTCATCTCCATGTGAAGCAGTATATCACTGCTATATAGTCTGCCCGAGCTACTAAGGCTCAAACTCTAAGGTACTTTATGTTCTCATTGGGTCCTGTTGTCCAAAATTGGTTCAACACCTTATAGGAAGGTACACAAAAAGATATGGACATGTTGTAAAAGGCTTTCATTCAACAATATGGGTACAATGTCGAGTTGGAAGTTACATTAATGGAAGTTGAGTCTATTAGGCAAAGGCCAAATGAGAATTATGTGGACTATGTGAAGAGATGGAGAAACAAGGCTGAATCCTATCAAATAAGGATGATTGTGAGAGGGGCGTTGCCTAGTCTCCGTGAAAGGATGTCTCACATCCTTATAAGGGATTTCAAAGATCTTCTCCAAGCTAGTTGCAAATTGAAGAATGGGAAAGAGAGAAGAACCGGTTTTCAATGAAAAGGAATGAGAAAGGGAATTATCAGCCTAGCAATCAAAGCACGCAAAAAGAAGTTGATGTTAATGTGGCTGGTCAAGGAAATAAAAGACAATTTTCAGAATTTGGGAAGCCACTATCTTGGGTCTTCAACAAGCTACAAAAGAAGGGACTATTACAGCCATTAGCCCCTCGACCTTTGCCAAATCTGTTACCCCCAAAATTTGATATTAAGGCTTTTTGTCAATTTCATCAAACTCAAGGGCATGAGACTGATAGATGTACTCGATTAAAGCATGAGATCCAAGACCTAATTGATAGTGGTAAGCTACCTGAGCCGGATAAGCCCAACACCAAAGACAATCCATTATCAAGGTTCAATAGAGTACCTCCACCGGCAACCTTCATGGTGGGAAAAAGATTGGAAGAAGATTTTGTTTTATCCTCCTTTCAAGATGGAAATATTGAAGATGTGAAGGGACAAGAAGCTTAAACTCAATGAACTTTCCTTAGCTTGAATGTTGCTTTTCAATTTTGCTTTCTTTAATATTTAATTGGAACAATCTTATTTTCAAATTGTGTTTGTTTGAATAAATTACTTTCATCAAAAAATTTTATTGGTCTTTGTTCATTTTGGTGTTCAACCAATGAGAAATCTAGCTTGATAATTCATAAATTAATGTGTCTAGGCATCATGACTTGAATGACTTTACTAGGTGAGGGAATTGCTCTATAGCATTGAGTTGTGTATGCTTACTTAGAGACGGCTTCTACATAATTATCTTTGTCTAGGTCCTAGTCAGTCTTAGAACATGCTTTGACAAACTTTCGAGGCAAAATTAAACTCTGCTTATTTAAGGGAGAGATGATCTAGGCATTGTTTGGTTAGCCAACAACTAGTATCTACCCAATTAGATATCAATCCCTAGCTGTCCCATTGAGCCTTAATAAAATTTTAGCTTTCTTTTCATTGGCATATAACTCCAACAACCTACCCTGAGCTGTTGTGATACATTTGACAAGTCTTATGATCACTAAGATGAAAAGGCAAGAAGATCAAAGAAAGTAATGATTAGTCAAGATTATGAAGACAGTTGAAGTTCTCAAGACCATAAGGGTAGTTGAAGTTCTCAATACCATAAGGGTAGTTGATGTTTTCAAGACCACAAGGATAGTTGAAGTTCTCAAGACCATAAGAGTGGTTAAAGTTCTCAATACAATAAGGGTAGTTGAAGTTCCCTTAATATCTCCAATATATGAAGACAACATCAACATCAGAGTAACAAATGATTTATCCCTGTTAAAGTAGATTTATGTTACTCCACTCATCCATTATTGGAAGCCTAAGTTAGTACAAACAAGACAACTCTTTTAGAGCTAGAACCAACAACAAAAAAAAAACAATAAAACAAAGCAAAAGAAAAAGAAGAAAAAGAAGAAAAGAAGAAAAGAAGAAAAAAATGAAGAAGAAAAAGAAGAAAAAAGAGAGAAAAAAAAGAAAGATAAAACCTAAAAAGGCGGTTCAAAAAGCCAACTTAGTTCTCTTTTACCTAAAGTAGCAAAAGGCTTCCATTTGGTTCATAAAGACATTTTTACATGAATTGGTCCAACCCAACCAAAGATTCAATCAAAATTGGAGAAAAAGGAAGAAGACCATCTACTTCTTGAAAGTTCTATACTTGATAGTCCTACAAGGAAGAAGGAAGAAATGATAGAATGCTCAGAGAAAGAAAGGGAAGAGTAAGAAAAATAAAGAGGAAAAGGGAAAAGTAGAAAAGAAACAAATTTGGGTCTTAAACTTTTTGCTAGGGAAAAACTATCCTAATCAAGATCCAGATTAATGCCAAGAAGATAGAAGGAATTTGGGAGCCTTGCAAGATTGCTCCCAACTGCCTAAAGTTCAAACAAGAAATTTATAATGTGAGGGTTTGTCCATTGTGTCACACCAGCTCCAATCTCAAAATGGCCTTCATTTAAACCGGTGTTCCTTATAGACCCCATTTCAAGCCTATCAAAGACCTATTGATCTCTCTTAGTAGGTAGAGTCTATTAGTAGAGATAGTTTGGATAAGCATGCATATGAGATAGACAATATTTAAACTCAAATGAGACCTTTGGCCAAGTAATGTGTATGTGCTCTGAAGTGCAACAATTCTTGCTTAAATAGAAATGATTCCCGAGTTTAGTACGGTAACTAGGGTTATCATGTTATAGATATGTTAATTTGGAAAATCAAGTCCTGAGGTATATTGACATTGATTTGGCAAAGCCAACATTTAATTTCAAATTCAAAAAAACAAAAACAAAAAAAGAGAGAGAGTGTTTTGTCATACAAAGCCTTCAAGTTAAGGGAAGTATGTTGAACCTCCAAAGGACACATTGGGCAAGGGAAATTATTATTGGCAAAGTTATGAAGAAACTACCAACCGACATGCTGAAATATAGTTTGAAATGGATGCATCCCTAACTCTGCTGCTTAAGGTCTCCACCACTCATGTTTTCAACATCTTGAAGATAAAAGCCACAAATGCAAAAGCTTTCAATCATTCCAATGCAAGACATGAACGAGCGTCGAAAAGGAACCAATAAGAGCACTTCTGCTGATCACCTCTGTCTGTGAGTCAATGGAACAACTGTAAGTATTATTCATGCATATCATGCATACATGAGCATATCACATTGCACTTTCTTGTCTTGTATTGTCTATTCTTTATCAAAGTAAATAGCAAACACTCTCTAAAGTAAAGAATCAAAAGAAGATTTCAAATCAGGGAGGCATGGAAAGCCCATTACTTGAGAAAGCTCCAGTAATCTTGCAAAGAGAAGAAATGCGTGCTTATGCAAAGAACTAGACAAGAAAACATCAATCAAAGCTTGCATGGAAAAAAAAATCTTTGGTTTGAGCCTACATAGGGGGCAAAGTTTCACCTTTTCAATTTTTTTAAAGTTTATATACCAAATATTTTCAAACTCACTTACAAATATTTTACCACACAGGGGGGGCAAGGAGAGGATATAAGGTCCAATTAAAAATAGCTGAATTTTTGCAAAGGAAGAACAAAAAGAATGGAACATTAGAACTATCAAAAGAATGATGACGGAAATGACAAAAGGTCAGTCTAGCTAGAAGAGCTGAAGCCAATATAAGACTTAATCTCAACGGATGAAGATCCATTTGCAAGGGTGAAGACCCGATCTCAAAGGATGAAGATCCATTTTCAAGGGTGAAGACCCGATCTTAAGGGATGAAGATCCATTTTCAAGGGTGAAGACCCGATCTTAAAGGATGAAGATCCATTTTCAACGGTGAAGACCCAATCTTAAAGGATGAAGATCCATTTTCGAGGGTGAAAACCCGATCTCAAAGGATGAAGATCCATTATGAGGGCGAAGAACCTCCATGCATAGAACAGCTGGAGCAGTCAGACTTCTCAACTGAATAAAAGGTCAGTCAAACTCAGTCTCGGGTCCAAATACCCATTCTCGGGTCCGAGCACCCATTCTCGGGTCCAAGTACCCAAATCAAATAAATTTCTGGTCCAAGTACCCAAATCAAATCAATCTTGGGTCCAAGTATCCAAATTCAATCCAATCTTGGGTCCAAGTACCCAATCTCGGGTCCAAGTACCCATTCTCAGGTCCAAGTACCCAAATCAAATAAATTTTGGGTCCAAGTACCCAAATCAAATCAATCTCATGTCCAAGTACCCAAATTCAATCCAATCTTGGATCCAAATACCCAATCTCGGGTCCATGTACCCATTCTCGGATCCAAGTACCCAAATCAAATAAATTTCGGGTCCAAGTACCCAAATCAAATCAATCTCGGGTCTAAGTACCCAAATTCAATCCAATCTTGGGTCCAAGTACCCAATCCCGGGTCCAAGTACCCAAATCAAGTTCAATCTCGGGTCTAAGTACCCAAAACAAATTTAAATAACCATCTCAAAAATTAAGTCTTATTGCTTTTCACTCTCTTTCACTAAAGTCTCAGATCGTTCAAGCAGGGGGCAAACTGTAGACCCTTAATTTTTTACCCAGTCCGATCCAATATATTTTAATTAGTCCAAAATAATTTTTGTGTTGTCCAATACATTTTAATTAGTCCAAAATAATTTTTATTATGTTAATTAAATAATATTTAGTTTAGTGTCTAATTTTTATTAATAAATAATAATAATAATAATAATAAACAAAAAATGAATAATAAAAAACAAAAAAAAGGGGTCGGCTGCGCGAAATGGCCTGGTGCCATTTCGCTCGTAGGAAAAACCTGCGAGCAAAATGGCCCGCAGGCCCATTTCGCCCGCAGCTTTTTCGCCTTGGCAGAGGCCCGATGATTGTTTTTGTTGATCCAATAAGCAATTTTTTGGGTGTAACTCACGAACCAAGGTTTGAGCTCCTAAATTCTTTTTGTGTTTTTCACAGTAGCTTAATTCATCTAGTTGCTTCTTTTTATTCAAAAATCCCAGAACCTTAATTCATTTTGTTTAAAGTTTAAAAACCTTATTTCGTTGCTTTGTTTTCCAAAAAACTTACAATCGTTATTTTTGTTTCATAAAAATTTTAAAACCCTAATTTAACATGTTTCTTTTCAAAACTATAAATTAAAATTTTGTTTCTTTCAAAAAGCCCTAAAAACAACTTTTCTATTTATAAAAACTTTAATTCGTTTGGTTTACTTTCATAAAATTATCAATTTCTTTTTCTAAATTCTAAAAAACCTAAGAACACTAAACCCTAATTCTAGAACTCAACACCCTAATTCAACTACAAACCTAAAATAGTAAACCCTAACCCCTTTAAAACCTTAAACCCTAATTTTTTCTAAACCCTAATCCTTTAAAACTTTAAAAACCATAAAAACACAAATATTTTAATTTCACACAGTAAGCTTGAAATCACAAATCAAAAGTATTTTAAGGAGTCCAAATTCTAGTTTCATAATTTTATCCTTAGTTTGGTTAATCAAAGAGCCTTACCAACCTTTTAAAACAAAAAAAAATCAATGTATTTTAATTCTCTTAAAATCACAGTAGCTTAAACCCACGAATTTCCAAAACCCTAAATACATGAAATAAAGAGCCCTAAATGGAAACAGTAGCTATAATTTGGATTTTTATTTGCCTTATTCAATTCTATATTTGATTATGCTTTGATTTATTTATTTAAGTTCAATACTTGGTTTCTTTAATTTATCATGGATGAAAGTTTACTTTCTATTGATATTTAATGAATGATTTATTTATGATGAATGATTATTTACTTTTATCAATTTATTTAGATTTCCAAATGTTGTAAGAGGTATGTTTCCACTTGGTGGGTACCTCATTAGTTAAATATCATGTAATTTAATTTGCTTTTCTATTTTAGAACCTATGTAAAGGACATGTTTCTACCTTTCAGTGGGTGTCCTATTTAGGCATGTGATGTAAGGGCATGTTTCCATCTTCGGATGGGTGTCCATTTATTTGTTTTGCTTGGACCTTGCTTTGATTTTAATATATTTATGCTTTCTTTTTAATTATAGTGTGTAATATGGATAATGTTATTATATTTAGGAATTTTATAATATTAAGACCTGTAAAGGAGGCCGGTTCCAATGAACCGGGCGTTGAGGGGGTGCTGGGCCATTTCTCACCTTCCCTACACATACCCAACTTTCCGAACCCATTAGGAGGTTGGGGATTCCTTAGGAATCGAGTCATCCACTTCTTCTTTTTTCCCCGCCCATCCAGGTGGCGACTCCATTTTCTCCGGACTTAGGTCCGTGTTCTCTACGGCCCCGAGCCTAAACAGTGCCGAAGTTGCAAGAACCATTCTACCGGGAGTGGGGGCGAAAATCCCCGCTCACACACCCTCTCTTGACACTGGAGATAAAGTGTCTATCATCACCCAAAGACCAACTCCTTAGCACATATGTTCTTGACACTAATTTGTCTCACCTGAAGGCACAATACCTTGCCCGTAGGCATAACCACCACCAAAACATTTAGCTGACAACCTAACTTGACATAGTTAACACTAGCTCTCCTAACCACTTTTCTCATTACTTATTTAAAGACATTTGACAATTTCATTACCAAGTTATATTCACATTACTTATTCTTGAGTCACATTCACAATGTGACTCACTCCACACATTTTATCAGATTTTGTCAATTTTCATAATATTCACTTTTTAATCACAACTTTTCAAATTTTTCATATTCCTTAACTATTTTCCTCCTTTTTATGTTTATTTCCCACTTTCCACATTATTAATTCACATAGAATATATTACTTAGCCATATTCACAATGTGGCCTATCCCCTCATTTTCCTCATATTCACATCACATTAATATATCTCATACATTCCAATGTACAATCATTAATTTTATATTGAACAAATGTCCAATGTGACACACATCACATAACTATGCCACCTTGCATAGATTATGTGAATATCAACATTACAAAGAAGCCATATACATTAAGCCAATACATGCTTAATAAAATCTTACGTAAAATAAATATGTACTAACCTTGAAAAAGCTTTAAAAATACTCCAATTCTTTCTCCACCTCTTAACTTCACCAAGACCCTAATGATATTCTTATGGAATTTCTTATCCCACACACACATAATCTATACAACAAACAACATTATTCATTTAAAATCACGTCCATGTTCAATGTATATCAAATTATCATTATTCATGTAATTTCCACCAAAATCTCAACAAAACCCTATTTTCACCCTTTTCTACTTTGTTTAAACTTCATCAAACCCAACTCATATCCAATATTTAACCATAAAATCATTAATTACATTTCAAAATAACATCAAAACACTTCAATTTGATAATTATAGACATTTCTTTCAAAAACCCTAATTTCACATATTTTTGCCATAAACCTTAACTCCATCAAAACTCAATCATATTTAATTTTCAACTTTAAAATCATAATATATACATTAAAATAACACTAAATTAACCAATTACAACAATTATACTCACCCATATAAAAACCATATTTTTTACATCATCATCCCATAACCCTAAATTCACAATTTATACATATCTCAATAAATTAATCAATAAACATCACATATCCACCATATTAACTTTAATTCTATCAATTTATAAATTTTAATTCAAATTTCTCTCTTTACCCTTATTAAAATGTAACCCAAAAATTTATGAAAACAGAGCTTAGTAAGAGTTTTACTTGAATTCTTGATTTCCTTTAAAAATTCACTTGATTCCTTAGGTTTTTTGATGGATTTTAATGTCTTTGGAAAGATCACTCTTCTCCCTTTGGTTTGACCCTAAGATGATGAAGAAGGATGAAGAAAACTATCTTTTGTTTCTTATAATTTTCCCATCCATAAATATATTTATACATATTAATTAATTAATTTACTTTTAATTCCAACCACATGCTTTTTTTTTCTTCTTTTGGGTTTACTTTTTATTTTCTCTTTTAGTTATTTATTTATTGATATTATCATCATCTACCAACAATAAATATATAATTATGTGATTATATCACATTTATATGTTGCATATAATTTATGTACATGTATATGTAATGTATATATAATGTGTATTTTATGTATATGCCAAATATACATTTTGGGTATTTCATGTATATATTAAGTGTACAATATATATCCAACATATATAATAAGTATATATGAGGTTTATAGTATGTATACACTAGGGATACATTAGGCATATACTGCACATATACCTCTCCCAATACTTTAATTCATTCCATATGCTTATGTAATTTATCTAAAACCTTGGATATTACAAAGATGGAAGAAAGATTACACTTGTACCTCTTTTCCCTAAGAAAGTTTATGAAGGTGAGCTAAGGAGAATACAAAGGGAGAGTATGGATAAAAATAAGGGAAAAGGCTAAAGTGGAGAGGAGAGAAAAATGTAAGAGTTGACAAAAGAAAAAGAGAAGAATGATAAAAACAATGAGGGAAGAACAAAAGAAAGAGAAAAGAGAGAGCTCCAAGGAAAAATAAAAGAGAGAAAATGAGGGTAAAGAGTTTATAATAAGTGAGAAAAAGAAAGAGAGCTTTTATGCTAAAAGGAGTGATATTAGAGAGGCTTGGTTTTCTCACAAAAGCATCCTTCTACTTGTGTATGAGGAGGCTTATTTCAAAGTAGAAGATATTGACAAATCTTTGCCTAGTGTTTTTGTGTCTCTTTTGCATGAGTTCGATAACATATTTTCGAAGGAAAATTCTAATGGATTGCACCCATTCGAGGAATTAAGCATCAAATCAATTTCATCTATAGAGCCACTATCCTAAATAAACCAGCCTATAGGAGTAACCCGTAGGAAACAAAGGAGCTTCATCGCCAAGTTGAGGAGTTATTGACAAAGGGTTATGTGTGAGAGAGTATGAGCCCATGTGTTATCCTAGTGTTACTTATTCCAAAGAAAGATGGATACTGGATGTGCATGGATTGTCATGTGGTAAATAGTATTATGGTAAAGTATCACCATACCATACATAGGTTAAATGACATGCTTGATGAATTGCATGGTAGTGTCATAATTAGTAAGATAGATATTATGAGTGGCTACCATTAGATTAGGATGAAGGAAGAAGATGAGTGGAAAACTACTTCCAAAACAAAGTATGGTTTATATGAGTTGTTGGTTATGCCATTTGGCTTAACTAGTGTGCCTAGTACATTTATATGCTTAATGAATAATTTTTTGAAAGAGTTATTACAAAATTTGTTGCGGTTTATTTTGATGACATTCTTGTATATTCTAAGTCTTTTGATAACCATTGGTTTCATTTGCATAGTGTTTTGTTAGTTTTATGTAAGGAACATTTGTTTGGTAATTTAGTGAAGTGTTGCTTTGGTTTGGATAGAGTTATGTTTCTAGGATTTATAATTAGTAAAGATGGAGTAGAAGTGGATGAAGAGAATATTAGTCTAATAGTGAGGTTCGTAGTTTCCATGGTTTGGATAATTTTTATAGGCAATTTGTTCAAGATTTTAATACCATTGCTTCACCTTTAACTACTGTAATTAAAAAATAATAATGCTTTTGTTTGGGGTATTGAGCAAGATAGTGCAGTTACCTTATGGAAAGAGAATCGTGTAATGCAATAGCTCTAGCTTTAACTGATTATTCCAAAACATTAAAATTG
Source organism: Garcia nutans (assembly GCA_947685225.1). Taxonomy (NCBI): domain Eukaryota; kingdom Viridiplantae; phylum Streptophyta; class Magnoliopsida; order Malpighiales; family Euphorbiaceae; genus Garcia; species Garcia nutans. Next base: position 53,868,916 of record CANTUV010000024.1, read on the forward strand.
AGTGAGATGCATCAGGTGTAGGCATAGGAGCTATTTTGATGTAGGGTAAGAAGCTAATTGCTTTCTTTAGTTAGAAGCTCAACTGTGCTACATTGAACTGCCCAACATGCGACAAAGGGTTATATTACTTGGCCGTTGGAGCATTAGCAACATTATCTACGACCTAAGGGGTTCATCATACACATGGACCACCAATCATTGAAATTCATAAAGGGCTAAGGTAAGTTAAAGAAGCACCATGTCAAATGGATAGAGTTCATTGAGACCTTTCCCTATATCATCAAGTACAAAATGGTAAGGAAAATGTTGTTATGGATGCATTGCCTAGAAGGTACAATCTTTTGTCTACTTTAGATGCTAGAATATTAGGATTTAAATTTCTTAAAACTTTATATGATAACAATACTAATTTTTCTCTTATTTTTTTGGCTTCTGAAAATAGTGCATTTGGTAAGTTTTAAAAGTTAGATGGTTTTCTTTTTAGAGAGAATAGATTGTGTGTGCTGTATTGTTCAATTCATTTGTTGCTTGTAAAATAGTCCCATTGTACTGGTTTGATGGGGGCATTTTAGGGTTTTTAAGACTGTGGATGTCTTAAGTGAGCATTTTTGTTGGCCTAAGTTGAGAGTTAATGTGCAGAATTTCATTATTAAATGTTCTAGGTGTAGACAAGAAAAGTCTAGGCCAATGAATCATGGGTTGTATGCACCTTTGCCTATTCCTACACAGCCTTGAACCAATATTTCTATGGATTTTGCATTGGGATTGCCTAGATCTAGGAAAGGTAGAGATTCGACATTTGTGGTTGTTGATAGGTTTTCAAAAATGGCACATTTAATGCCTTTCCACAATGCCATGCACATTGCAAACTTTTTCTTTAGTAAAGTAGTCGAATTGCATGGCATTACTAAAACAATTATTAATGATAGGGATGTAAAGTTCTTGAGTCATTTTTGGATGGTTTTATGGAGTAAGTTAGACATTAATCTTTTGTTTTCAACAACTTGTCATCCACAAACTGACGGGCAAATCGAGGTTGTCAATAGGACTCTTGGTACATTGTTGTGTACAATTATTAAAAAGAATCTAAAGAATTGGGAAGGGTGTATACCATTTGTTGAGTTTGAATATAATGGGGCAGTGCATTCTACTACCAATTTCTCACATTTTAAGGTTGTGTATGGTTTTAACCCACTAATGCCTTTGGATTTAGTTTCTTTGCTTTATGATGAAAGGTTAAGCTTGTATGGCAAGAAGAAGGTGAAGTTAGTGAGGAAAATCCATGTCAATGTGAGAGCTAACATAGAGAAAAGAAATTAACATGTTACATATCAAGTCAGCAAAAGGAGAAAGAAAGTAATCTTTGAAATGAAGGAATGGGTGTGGGTCCATATGTGTTAAGAAAGGTTTCCTAACCATAAGAAATCTAAATTACACCCACGTGGCTATGCTTCTTTCCGTGTATTGGAGCAAGTCAATGATAATGCATAGAAAATTGACATACCAGGTGAGTATAATGTTAATGCAACTTTTAATGTTGCGAAATTGTCCTCCTTTGATTTTGAACGTGACAATTCTAGAGTGAATCCTTTTGTGGAGGGAAGGAATGATGCAACCAAGGATCAACTCATGCCAAAGATTAAGGATCCTTTGAGTCTTCCTGATAGACTTGTTACAAGAGGTCAACTTCAATGGTTCAAGGATGGATTGTTCTTAATGAACCAAGAACTTTGGAATTATTAGGTTATCATCAAGAATCACAAGGAGCAATCACATGTTAAGCTTGGTCTCTCACATCCCAATCCAAGTCTTGTCTCGCTTTGTTTAGTCTAAGAAGGCCATTTAGGCTAGTTGTCTTCAATAAGCCCAATTGAAAATGTCATTATATTGTGAGCGGGGATTTTTTCCCCACTCCTGTGTGGAATGGTTCTTACGACTTCAACACTGTTAGACTCAGAGCCTTAGAAAACACGGGCCTAAACCTAGAGAAATTGGAGTCACCACCCTGACAGGCTGGGTAAAAGAAAAAGGTGGATTGACTCAATTCCTAAGGAATCCCCAACCCCCTATTATGTTGGGAAAGTTGGGTACATGTGGGGAAGGTAAGAAATGGCCCAGCACCCCCACAATGCCTGGTTCATTAGACCCGGCCTCCTTTTTAGGTCTTAATATTATAAAATTCTTAAATATAATGATAATATCCATAATACATGCAATAATAAAAATAAACAAATACTTTAGAAAAACCATAATAATGTCCTAACAACACAAACAAATAGGCACCCATCCATTGATGAAAACATGCCTTTACAATTGTGCAATGTCCAAAAGAAAATAAATAAAATAGGATGCCCAACAATTGGTGGAAACGCATCCTTTACATTGATCCAAAACTTGAAATAAATTAAATTACATGATGCTCAATACATGAGGTACCTAAAGACATGGAAACATACCTCTTACAATGTTTTGAAACCAAAGCAAATCAATAAAAATAACCAACCATTCATCATAAATAAATTATTCATCAAAAATATAAATAAACCATTAATCAAAACATATAATAAATATACATCTAATTTAAATAAAGCAATAAATATATAAATTTAGGGTTTACATCTTAAATTATGATTTCTTGAACCAAGTTTGGGGTTTTTAGGGTTTAGAAAAATAAAGCTAGGGTATTGATTAAAAAACTATAACTATTATTTTAAGAGGAATAATGGCTACTGTTTTAATTTTTCAAAAATTTAAACGAAGCCACTGAAGCTACGGATGTATTTAAACTTTAAATACATAATTTTTTGTGAATTAATTTTGGTGAAGAAGGAACATATTCAATAGTTAAAACAATCAAAGCATATTATATTTATTTATTTTGGAATATACCTTCATTGTTGGTTCCTCCATAATTTATTGACTGAAATTATGGGTGAACATATCCAAGTCAATGAATGCATTGCCTTTCAGAATTTTTGTGTGTTGTTGATCTCCTTTGTCTCTCCTTTGTTGATGAAAAATTGCTAAAGCTTCATTGCCCTCTACCTCTTCTTTTGTTTTTATGTTTCTGCCCGAAAAAAGAAAAAAACAAAACTCTAATAGCTACTGCCTCCAAAATTTTAGTCTGAATAAAATCTCCTATTCGAAGAAAAATCAAAATTCCCTCTTTCTGTGTGTTTTTACCGTGCTATTTATAAGAAAAAAAATAAAAATATAATACTATTTAGTTAAGGAAATAAAACTGTCTAGGAAAATAAAATTAAAAATTGAGATTAAAAAGGTTTTGTCGAAAAACTATGCGGGCTGGAGCGAGAATGGCGCTGGGCATTGTTGCACGCGAGATTGTGCTGGGATGTTGGCATGCAGGCTCAGCAATCACTGCTGCGGGGTGCGAGGATCTACTGGCAATTACGCCGGGGGTGCAATTTTGCTAGGCAGCACTTCGCTGCAGGCCCAAGCCTACAGCGAATTGGCTGCTGCTATCTAATTCGCCGCAGGCCCAGGTTGCGGCAAATTGACTTCCAGCCAATGGATCCATGTCCTGCGATAGCGCTGCCGGCTGTTGCTCATGGATCCGTTCAATTTTTTATTTTTATTTTTTTATTTTGATTTTTTGATTTTATTTGTAACACCCCTATACCCCGTATACGTACACAACATGCTTATACGATTGTAATATACGTATACTGAATATAGAAAATGCCATAGTTTATAAAATACACAAGTCATAACTCGAAAAGAAATAAAACAAATATCAAAGGTTTAGAAGAAATTCATAAAACATAATAGATAAAAATGTTTGTTAATACGCAGCGGAAATTATAACAAATAAGTACGAATACATTAAAAATCAAAATTTACAAAACATGAAATATATACATGATTGACAGCTTGACTCTCTGATCTTTAAGCTCTAGGCCAACTCTTCAAGCAAAAACTCAACTAGGTCTAGAAGAATCTTCCGTCTCAACCCTATCACCTGCGTGATAAATCACAATCGCGCTAAGCCAACTGCTTAGTGGTACAAACCATAATGATATTATGCAATGTCAATATCAATGTCATACATTCAATAATAATAACATAGACACACATGGGCCCAACAAGTATTTAATATGATATTCAAAGTTCAGAGTTATTGCTTTGGTCTATAATCACAATGATCAAGCCCATAGGCAATATATCTCATATCTCTATCCATGGATAGTGTAACAGACCCAGTCTCTTGGATCATCAACTCAACAAGCTTGAGGAGATCCTCAACCCGGCAAGACTGTTACTAGTAACAGACCCAGTCTCTTGGACCATCAACCCGATTGAAATCGAGGAGATCCTCAACCCGGCAAGACTGTTACTTTTCATATATTTCATATCAATAATTCACATAGTGTAACAGACCCAGTCTCTTGGGCCTCAATTCAACTCAATTTGAAGAGATCCTCAACCCGGCAAGACTGTTACCTTTCATAGGCATGCCACCAAACCCAGCACTCTGAAAATTGAATAACATATTAGGCATACAATCAATTCATTTACCTCTTCACCATTCTCTTTCTCAATTCATGTATTCAACATCATTTACAATATCATAGCCAACCACAATGGCTTCACATTTCATTCTATTTCAATTCATATTCAAATACTCATAATCAATATACATACATCATATTGCATTTCACAAAGTTCACATTGTATAAAACATAACATTATTTATATATATCAACAATGCAATAAGATTCCTTAGTACATTCATACTCAAATGTATAAGTTCCAAAATCACATGAATGTATGCAATAATGCAAGGTTTGTACTTACCTCAAAAACAACTCACACAACTCTATTGACTTCCTCTTCCAAAAATCCTTCACTTCTTAAATTATCGCAAATCATCTTCTTCACAACCTATTCCAAAAGAATGATGAAACCCACATGAGATCATAAGGCTAAGAACCAACTAGGGCAAACTCTAAACATGACACGCTCAACCACACGGGCGTGCCCCTGACCGTGCCCTAACTCTATAACACAGAAGCATTGACACGCTCAGAACCACGGGCATGTCACTGGGCGTGTAATACATTCTGTCTCTCAGAAATATTGACACGTCCAACAACATGAGCGTGCTCATGGCCGTGTCAATTCCCCAATAACACAGTGGCTATGACACGTTCAATAACACGGGCATGTTATTGGCCGTGTCAAACCTACTGCCACACAGAACAATTGACACGCCTAAAGACCTGGACGTGCTCGTGGGCGTGTCAGGCCAAAAACCCAGATTCCAGCCACAACAACCTCACAACCAACATTTTTCTTCTTACCACCAACATCCACTTCAAACCAACTTAGCCCAAACATACCCAAAACCATATCAAACTAGTAAAAATAACAAAACAACCCAAAATATACATCAAACACAATCCAAAATATCATCACCACCCTAAACACAACCACAACACTTCTAGACCAACAAACTTACTCTTTCCTTCCATACCCCAAAATCCAAAAATCAATAGAACCAAACACTCTTAAACACACCCAAAATCAAACAAACACATTCTCAAACACAATTTCAACTCACAAACCAAAACAAATCAAAGAATCAAGTGGAAAGACTTACCAAGAATGAGGAAACTCTTAAATCTCCAATTTGATCTCTTGAAAACTTCCTTCAATCTTAAACTTGGAAGATCAAAACTCTTCTTGCTCCCTTGCTTCTTTGATGGTCGGACAACAAAAGGAAAAAGAAAGAAAAGGAAAGAGAACCACGATGAAGAAAGAGAGAAAGAAAGAAACCAAAGAAATCAAAGTCAAACTTTTCCTTAAAACCCTCTCATCCAAGCAATTATAATATTAAAATAATCCAAATTAACCTCTTCCATTCATTTAATTTCCCATTCCCACTAATTAACTTAATTAATTTAAAATAACTAAATATCTTCTTCCACTAACCTTCTTTGACTTTGACTTGTGTATATGTTGTATATATTTTCATATACACAACATATACATTCTCTATATAATTCTTTTCTCTTACCAAAGAAACATATACATAAAATCCAATTTTAACAATAATACCAAAACTTCTAAGGTACATTTTGGGGTATTACAATTCTCCCCCTCTAAAAGAAATTTCATCCTCGAAATTACCTGATATCAAGTCTGAAAAAGTTGAGGATATTGGTCTAGCATCGCTTGCTCATTCTCCCAAGTTGATTATTCTCTACCATGATTCTTCCAAAGAATCTTTATAATTGGTACTTTCTTATGTCTCAATTCTTTCATCCCATATGCTAAAATAGCCACTGGTTCTTCTTCAAAAGTTAGATCCGAACTCACCTCAATAGATTCAACAGACAAGACATGAGATGGATCTGATCTGTACCTCCGCAACATAGAAACATGGAAGACATTATGGATTTAATCAAACTCAAGCGGCAAAGCAAGCCGATAAGCAACTGGCCCAATTCTTTCCAATACCTCGTAAGGTCCAATAAAACAAGGACTCAGTTTCCCTTTTTGACCAAATCTCAATATCTTTTTCCAAGGAGACACTTTCAAAAATACTTTATCTCCCACATTATACTCAATGTCTCTCCTCTTCAAATCTGAATAAGATTTCTGCCGATCTGAAGCTGCTTTCAACCTATCCCGAATCATCTTTACTTTCTCTTCTGTTTCTTTAACAAAATCAGGACCAATTAACTTGCCTTCTCCAATTTCATTCCAACATAAAGGTGTTCTGCATCTTCTACCATACAATGCCTCAAATGGTGCCATTCCAATACTGGATTGATGACTGTTGTTGTAAGCAAATTCCACAAGTGGTAAGAATCTGTCCCAACTTCCAGAAAAATCAATGATACAGCTTCTTAACATATCCTTGATAATCTGTATCACTCTCTCTGACTGCCCATCTGTCTGCGGATGAAAAGCAGTGCTAAAATGCAATCGAGAACCCAAAGCCCCATGTAAACTCTTCCAAAACCTAGAAGTGAACCGCGGATCTCGATCCGACACTAAAGAAATTGGGACTCCATGCAACTTCACAATCTCATGGATATACAGCTTAGCCAACTTATCAAGAGAATAATCCATCCGAACTGGAAGAAAATGAGCTGTTTTTGTCAATCTATCAATAATCACCCAAATAGCATCATGTTTCCTCTGAGTTAATGGCAAACCAGAAACAAACTCCATTGTCACCCTCTCCCATTTCCATTCAGGCACTGTTAAAGGTTGAAGCAACCCTGTTGGAACTTGATGCTCCGCTTTTACCCTCTGACAAGTGAGACATTTAGACACAAATTCCTCTATGTCTTTCTTCATACCAGACCACCAATAATGTTGTCTTAAATCATGGTACATCTTTGTACTTCCTGGATGCATAGCAAACATTGATTGATGTGCTTCTTCCAAAATGATCCTTTTCAAACTATCATCATCAGAAACACACAATCTATCCTTGAACCAAAGACTACCATCATTTTTCACATGAAAATTTCGGCTCTCTCCATTTCGGCAATCTGATACAATCTTCTGAATTTTCTCATCCACCAATTGGGCCTCCTTTATCTGATCTAACAATATTGGTCTCAACTGTAGCTGAACCAATAATGTACCATCATCACATGCTTCAAAACTAGCATGTAACGCTCTCAACTCAACAAGCAACGAGAGTGAGTAAATAGCCAAACCTGCCAAAGATTTCCGACTTAAGGCGTCAGCAACAACATTTGCCTTACCAGGATGATAATCAATCAAACAGTCGTAGTCTTTGATCAACTCTAACCATCGTCTCTGCCGAAGATTGAGCTCTCTCTGAAACCCCAAATATTTCAAACTTTTTTGATCCGTATAAAAAAAACATTTCTCCCCATATAAATAATGTCGCCAAATCTTCAAAGCAAACACTATGGCTGCTAACTCCAAATCATGGGTTGGATAATTGAGCTCATGCGGCTTCAACTGTCGAGAAGCATAAGCTATAACTTTACCCTCTTGCATCAATACACATCCTAAACCATTATGTGAAGCATCACTGTAAATCACATATGGTTTATCTTCTACGGGTAAAGTAAGAACAGGTGTTTGTGTTAACATCTCTTTTAACTGTTCAAAGCTAGCCTGACATTGATCTGTCCACACAAATCTAACTCTCTTTCGAAGTAATATGGTAAGTGGAGTAGCTATCAAAGAAAATCCTTTCATAAAGCGTCGATAATAGCCTGCCAAACCCAGAAAACTTCTAACTTCAGTCATAGATTTTGGTGGACTCCAATTCATAATAGCCTCAACTTTACTCGGATCAACTCTAATACCATCTGCTGAAACTATATGACCGAGAAAAGTCACTTGATCAAGCCAAAACTCACACTTTGACAGCTTAGCATACAATTGCTTCTCTCTCAAGATCTGCAACACAATCCGCAAATGCTTGTCATGCTCCTCTTCATTACGCGAATACACCAAAATATCATCGATAAAAACTACCACAAACTGATCTAGATAGGGCCTAAATACTCTATTCATCAAATCCATAAAAACTGCAGGTGCATTCGTCAACCCAAAAGGCATTACTAAAAACTCATAATGCCCATACCTGGTGCGGAAAGCTGTCTTAGAAACATCTTCAGCTCTAACTTTCAATTGATGGTACCCAGATCTCAAATCAATCTTGGAAAACACTGCTACTCCCTTCAATTGATCAAAGAGATCATCAATCCTAGGCAAAGGGTATTTATTCTTACTAGTCACTTTGTTCAATTGCCTATAATCAATGCATAACCTCATGGTACCATCTTTCTTCTTCACAAAAAATACAGGAGCTCCCCAAGGAGAAACACTGGGGCGAATAAACCCTTTATCCAACAACTCCTGTAACTGCACTTTCAACTCTCTCAATTCAGCAGGTGCCATGCGATAAGGAGTGATAGAGATGGGAGTGGTACCAGGCAACAAATCGATACCAAACTCAACCTCTCTCTCAGGGGGCAACCCTGGCAACTCCTCTGGAAACACATCTGGAAAATGTGCAATTGTGGTTATAATATCAAGTTGAGAACCTACTACTCTAGTATCCACGACATGAGTAAGATAAGCGTCACACCCTTTTCTAATCAACCTTCTAGCGGTTACAGCTGATACAAACAAGGATGCAAGCTGTTTCTGCTCACTAGATACCAACACAAATCTACCATCATTAGTTCTCAAAGTAACACACTTTTGTTGACAATCTACCACAGCTCCATGTCTAGACAACCAGTTCATGCCCAAAATCAAATCATATTCTTTAAAAGGCATTTCAATCAAATCTCCACGAAACTCCTTACCTTGCACCACAACTGCACTATCTCGGTGCACCTTGCTAACAATCACACTATGCCCTAAAGGATTTGTCACCAAAACATCAAATCCTAGGGACTCAGAATGCAATTCAGACACAGGCAATATGGATGCACTTATATATGAATGAGTAGATCCTGGATCAATCAAAGCAAGAACTGGAATGCCAAATAAAGAGAAAGTACCCGCGATAACTGCTGAAGCATCTGGTTGTCTTTGCATCACATATACTCGTTGAGAAGGCACAACCTCATCTGGCCTACTAACCCTGGATGGAGATCCTCCTCTCTGACTAACTCCAGGTCTACCCCCTCTGCTGAAACCTCTGCCCCCTCGACCACCTCTGACACTAGGTCGAGAAACTGCAGAATCTGCCGGCCTCTGCTCCTGCATCTCAGGACACTCTCTAATAAAATGATCAGGAGATCCACATCTGAAGCATATAGCTGGTCCACTATTCTTCCAACAAACACCTCTATGAGAACCCCCCACACTGAGCACATATAGGTAGAGTAGATCTCTGAACTACTGGAGTCAGAGCACTCGCTACTGAAACTGTAGGTCTCGATCTCTGTCTCTGAAACTGAACTGACCTACCAGCCTGCCTCTGACTCCTACTGATCCTGGGAACAAAATTTCCTCTACCTCTCATCACAGATGAAGACCCTGCCTCAAACTGGGGTCTCCTAACCCTGGTCTCCTCCTCGGTCACAGCTACTGCAATACCCTGAGCTCTCTCCACACTCCTAGCTGCTGCAACAAGCTGGGAAAAATCCTGGTATCTAGAACCAGCCACAAGACACATGATAGAGGGCCTCAATCCCTCCTCAAATCTTCTGCACCGGTCTATCTCGTCTGAAATAATTCCCCCAGCATAGTGACTCAACCGGATGAACTCGACCTCATATTCTGTTACAGCCCGGCTGTCTTGCTTCAAATTCAGAAACTCCATCTTTTTCACATCTTTATATTCCCTCGGAGTATATTTTAGCTCAAACTCCCGTAGAAAATCACTGTAGGACAATGTAGGTGGATCATCCATGGCATGAGGAACTGTTTTCCACCAATCATATGCATCCTTCTGTAACAATGATCTAGCATAATCAAATTTTTCTTCTGGAGTGGCTTGCAACTGAATGAATATCCTCTGTATTCTATCTAACCATTGTTCAGCTACTGCTGGATCAATAGTACCCAGAAATCTTCTGCTCCATACTTTCTTAATTTATCGTAATGTCTCACTGGTACCAATGGCTGTGGGGGTGGTGGCGGCTGTACTGGGGCTTGCCTAAACAATTCTATCACATGTCTAAGCCAACCCGACAGAGCCTCCTCACTAGCTGGTCTCCCAGACACAGAAACAGGTACCTCTCCAGCTCTATCCACTCTAGCTCCATCTCTACTCTCTTCAGGAGCTAAACTCTCCGCACTACCCTCAACAGACTGACGTGAATAAGAATCCATTACAACCTATATCTGTAAACACAACAGAATACACCTCATTAAAGATCAGAGACTGCCAATACCAAACATGTATTTTATTTAAAAACCCACTTTTTAAAATCAAAATACTCTTTTTCTTATAATTAACCTAGGTTGGGAATCTCAAACCTAGGCTCTGATACCAAAATAATTGTAACACCCCTATACCCCGTATACGTACACAGCATGCTTATACGATCATAATATACGTATACTGAAAAGAAATAAAACAAATATCAAAGGTTTAGAAGAAATTCATAAAACATAATAGATAAAAACGTTTATTAATACGCAGCGGAAATTATAACAAATAAGTAAGAATACATTAAAAATCAAAATTTACAAAACATGAAATATATACATGATGACAGCTTGACTCTCTGATCTTTAAGCTCTAGGCCAACTCTTCAAGAAAAAACTCAACTAGGTCTAGAAGAATCTTCCGTCTCAACCCTATCACCTGCGCGATAAATCACAATCGCGCTAAGCCAACTGCTTAGTGGTACAAACCATAATGATATTATGCAATGTCAATATCAATGTCATACATTCAATAATAATAACATAGACACACATGGGCCCAACAAGTATTTAATATGATATTCAAAGTTCAGAGTTACTGCTTTGGTCTATAATCACAATGATCAAGCCCGTAGGCAATATATCTCATATCTCTATCCATGGATAGTGTAACAGACCCAGTCTCTTGGATCATCAACTCAACAAGCTTGAGGAGATCCTCAACCTGGCAAGACTGTTACTAGTAACAGACCCAGTCTCTTGGACCATCAACCCGATTGAAATCGAGGAGATCCTCAACCCGGCAAGACTGTTACTTTTCATATATTTCATATCAATAATTCACATAGTGTAACAGACCCAGTCTCTTGGACCTCAATTCAACTCAATTTGAAGAGATCCTCAACCCGGCAAGGCTGTTACCTTTCATAGGCATGCCACCAAACCCAGCACTCTGAAAATTGAATAAAATATTAGGCATACAATCAATTCATTTACCCCTTTACCATTCTCTTTCTCAATTCATGTATTCAACATCATTTACAATATCATAGCCAACCACAATGGCTTCACATTTCATTCTATTTCAATTCATATTCAAATACTCATAATCAATATACATACATCATATTGCATTTCACAAAGTTCACATTGTATAAAACATAACATTATTTATATATATCAACAATGCAATAAGATTCCTTAGTACATTCATACTCAAATGTATAAGTTCCAAAATCACATGAATGTATGCAATAATGCAAGGTTTGTACTTACCTCAAAAACAACTCACACAACTCTATTGACTTCCTCTTCCAAAAATCCTTCACTTCTTAAATTATGGCAAATCACCTTCTTCACAACCTATTCCAAAAGAATGATGAAACCCACATGAGATCATAAGTGTAATATCCTCATTCATGCCCTAAAATTTTTGCATGTTGTTGTTGTTGTTGTTGTTGTTGTTGTTGTATTGTTGGTTTAAATTGAGAAAAGAAAAGTATAAGTGTTTTGGGAAAGAATTTAGGGTTTAGAGACAAGTTTATATGTTGTGTATATTGTGATATATATAACATATACATTGGTCAAAAGAGTTGGTCAAGGCAAGAGGAGATATTTTTTTAGGGCATGTGAAATTACCAAAATGGGCAAGAGATAACAAAGAGAATTAAGATATGTATGAGGGCATTATAGTAATTTTCCTTTGGATGGGTATTTAATGAAGTTTGACTTTGTGATTCTTCATCATCTTTTCTTCTTTCTTTCAAGAGGTGGCCGGCTCTCCATTAGCAAAAGGGAAGGAGAAGTGTTCTTGATACTAAGATCAAATTGAAGAAGGAATTGAGAGCTTTGGTGAAAGAATTGTGGAATTTCTTCATCTAAGGTAAGTATTCTTTTGTTTCCTTTACTTATTTTGTAGTAGTGTTGAAGTTATGATTAGGGTGATTTGTGATTTGTTGGTTTGATGATTAGATATGTTTGTGTTGTGTTCTCAAGTGTTGAATTGGTTTTAAGTTAAGAGTTTAAATAGGTATTGTTGTTGGAAGTGGTGGATGTTGATTTTGAAAGATGGTGATTTTAGGGTTTTGAGATGATTTGTGTTTAAGTGTAATATTAATGTGTTATGAGGTGATTCTTATGATGAATATGTGTTTAGAACATTGTTTATGTTCATTTGAAACATGTTGTATGGTGTATATTGTGATTGTGTGCAATTGAAAGAGGGTTGAAGATGGTTAGGGTTTGGTTTGGGTGACACGGCCAAAAGCAAAGGAGAGACATGGCCAAGTCATGAATGTTTTGGGCGTGTTGAATTGGTTTTGAGAGACACGGCCGTGTCTAGTACCTGTGTTCACTACTGTGAGTTTTGGTTTGAGTGACACGGCCACAAGCTTGGCCGTGTCCCATACCCGTGTTGCCTACTGTCCAATTGAGTTGAGAGACACGGCCACAAGCTTGGCCGTGTCCCTCATGTGTGCTGCCCGTGTCTCTCATATGGGTTAGGTAAGTTTTGTTTTCCTTGACCTAGTTGCAGTGTTTTGGTTCTTCAAAGGTAGGTTGGTTCCTAAACCTAAGCTTAAACACTCTAAACATACTTTAAACTATGAATGAGCTAATCAAATGCATATGAAAGATCCTAAAGCTATGAATCATATAAATTGTTCTTTGCCCTAATTGCATTGTTGAGATTTAAACAAGGTTATGTTATGCATTGTGAAAGGTAATGTGTTTTATGAGTAATGTACCTTGAAATGTTATATCAAAGATGTGATATCAATGATGCTTTATGCATAATATGAATTGAAATGTGAAATGTGATACAAAGCCATTGTTATTGGCTATGATGATGATATTGAGAGAAAGAAGGCATGTTTGCCTAAATGTTGATGATAATTGGAAATGGAAATGATAATTGAATAATAAATGAATTGTGTGGCTAATGTGTTATTCTATTTTCAGAGTTTGTTGTTGGTGGCATGCCTAGTAAGTGTAACAATCTCTTGAAGTTAGGTTGGATTGAATCCTTGAAGCCTAATTGAGATGTTACCACCCTTGAAGCTAGGTTGGGTTGGTTCTTGAAGCCAAGTTGGGTTGAAGCTTAGCATGCTTTGCTCCCCTTGAAGCTTGGTTGAACCTAATCCTTGAAGCCTAGTTGGGTATATGATATTGATAAATGTGATGATAGAACCAAAACATTAACTCTGAAAATTGAATGGCATATTAGTGTGTCTTGGGCCCATGCTTGTCTATGGTTAATGTGAGTCATGAATGATGCTTGCCTTAGCTTATTGTTGATGATGAATGATTAAATGAATATAAATGAGGTCTATTATAAGATGTGAAGTATGATATGCCTATATATATATGTTGAGTTATAAAGTGGAAAGCTATGTTATCAACTTGGCATATATGATGTTACATGCATAATATGGATTGAGAATTTGTACAGCATAACATTAGCATGATTATCTTACTAAGCCGTTGGCTTAGCGCGATAGTGTTTAATCGCGCAGGTAATAGAGTTGATAGAGTTGATCCCGAAAGCTCTTCGAAACCAACCGAGGGTAGACAGTGAAGAGTTGATTTTGGAGACTTAAAGATCAAAGAAAACTTGCCAATCATGTATAACTCTTTTATATTTTGTAAAGTATTGATTAAATGTACATATATGTATATTTGTAAATATGGAATTAAGTGTTTTCAAATATGTAAATATTTTATGACTTCCGCTGTGTAATAACTATATGAATGTATATATATATATATATCTAATGTGTTTTATTTTAAAAGTAAATGATCTACTTTTCTATAATATATAATGATAATAGTATTGTATCTATTTAAATGTTTTGAATGTTGAAGAAAATCGTAGCATCCCTATGTTTGGTGCACTTATGCTACATTGTTGTGGTTGTAGTGTGTGTGTGCATTGGATGTGGGGGTGTTACAATTGTTTTGGTATCAGAGCCTAGGTTTGAGATTCTCAACCTAGGTAATATGTTATAAAAAAATATATATATATTTTGAATTAAAAAGTGAGTTTTTGAAATAAAATACATGTTTGGGATTGGCAATCTTTGATCTTTAATAAGGTGTGTCCTGTTGTGTTTGCAGTGTTAGGTGTTGATGGATCCTCATTTGAGACAGTCAGTGGAGGGCAGTGAGGAGAGTGTTGCTCCTGATGAGGGAGTTAGAGTTGAGAGTGCTGGGGAGGCACCTGCTTTTGGGTCAGGGAGACCAACTGGTGAGGAGGTTCCACCAGCTTGGTTTGTGAATATGATGGAGACTTTCAGGCAAGCGCCAGTACAACCAGTGCCACCACCCCCTCAGCCTTTGGTGCCAGTGAGGCACTATGACAAGTTAAGGAAGTATGGAGCTGAGGATTTTATTGGTACCACTGATCCAGCTGTAGCAGAACAGTGGCTTGACAAAGTTCAGAGGATCTTTATTCAGTTGCAAGCCACCCCTGAGGAAAAGTTTGATTATGCAAGATCCTTGTTGCAGAAGGATGCATATAGTTGGTGGAAGACAGTGCCCCATTCTATGGATGATCCACCAACCTTGTCATATGCTGACTTTTGGAGAGAATTTGAATTGAAGTATACTCCAAGGGAGTATAAAGATGGGAAGAAAAGAGAATTTTTAGATTTGAAGCAAGATCACCGGACCATAACTGAATATGAGGTTGAGTTTATTCGATTAAGTCAGTATGCTGGGGGCATAATATCAGATGAGGTAGATAGATGTAGGAGGTTTGAAGAGGGATTGAGGCCCTCTATCATGTGTCATGTGGCTGGATCCAGATATCAAGATTTTTCCCAGCTAGTGGCAGCAGCTCGGAGTGTGGAGCGAGCTCAGGGTATTGCAGCTGCTTCAGAGGATGAGGTTAGGGTGAGAAGGCCCCAGTTTGAGGCAGGGTCTTCTTCAGTGAAGAGGGGTAGAGGAAGCTTTGTTCCTTGGAGTATTAGGAGTCTGAGACCAGCAGGTAGATCAGTGCAGTTCCAGAGACAAAGATTCAGACCTGCAGCTTCAGTGGCAAGTGCTCCAACCCCTATGGTTCAGAGATCCACCTTACCTATCTGCATCCATTGTGGGAGGCCCCATGGTGGTCCTTGTTGGAAGGCTGGTGTTGCAGGGGTATGTTTCAGGTGTGGGTCACCTGACCATTTTGTGAAAGATTGCCCTGAGAGGCAAAGGCAGATGCCAGTTGATTCTGCCGCTTCTCGAGCCAGTGTGAGGGGAGGCAGAGGTGTCAGCAGAGGAGGTAGATCAGTGTTCATTGCTAGAGGAGGTGCTACATCCAGGGAGAGTAGACCAGAGGAGGTTGGATCTTCCCAGAGGATGTATGTTATGCAGAGGCAGCCGGATGCATCGGCGGTCATAGCTGGTACTTTTTCTTTATTTAATACTGCAGTACTTGCATTGATTGACCCTGGATCCACACACTCTTACATTAGTGCATCTGTGTTACCTGTGTCTGATATGCATGCTGAGTCCCTAGGATTTGATGTTTTGGTAACAAATCCGTTAGGGCATAGTGTGATTGTTAGTAAAGTGCACAAAGATAGTGCAGTAGTGGTGCAGGGTGAGGAGTTCCTTGGGGATTTGATTGAGATGCCATTTAAGGAATATGATGTTATTTTGGGCATGGACTGGCTATCTCGACATGGAGTTGTGGTAGATTGTAAAAAGAAAATTGTTTCTTTGAGAACTGGTGATGGTAGGGAGGTGATAGTATCTAATGAGCAAGGACAGCTAGCCTCCTTATTTGTTTCAGCTGTTGCAGCTAGGAGGTTGATTAGGAAAGGGTGTGAAGCCTATCTTGCTCATGTGGTAGATATTAGAGTAAGAGGTTCTCCTATTGATAACATTGCCACAATTGCAGAGTTCCCAGATGTATTTCCAGAGGAGCTGCCAGGATTGCCTCCTGAGAGAGAGGTGGAGTTTGGTATTGAATTGTTGCCTGGTACCACTCCTATCTCTATTACTCCTTACAGAATGGCACCAGCAGAATTGAGGGAGTTGAAAGTACAATTACAGGAGCTGTTGGATAAAGGATTCATTCGCCCCAGTGTTTCTTCTTGGGGAGCTCCTGTGTTATTTGTAAAGAAGAAAGATGGTACTATGAGGTTGTGCATCGATTATAGGCAATTGAACAAGGTGACCATTAAAAATAAGTATCCTTTGCCTAGAATCGATGATCTCTTTGATCAGTTGAAGGGAGCGTCAGTATTCTCTAAGATTGATCTGAGATCGGGGTACCATCAGCTGAGAGTCAGAGCTGAGGATGTTCCGAAGACCGCATTTCGGACCAGGTATGGGCATTATGAATTTTTAGTTATGCCTTTTGGTCTGACAAATGCACCTGCAGCTTTCATGGATTTGATGAATAGGGTGTTTAGGCCCTATTTGGATCAGTTTGTAGTGGTCTTCATCGATGATATTCTGGTGTATTCGAGGAATGAAGAGGAACATGATATGCATCTGCGGATTGTGTTACAGATCTTGAGAGAGAAGCATTTGTTTGCTAAATTGTCGAAGTGTGAGTTCTGGTTGGATCAAGTCGCTTTTCTCGGACATATTGTTTCAGCAGAAGGCATTAGAGTTGATCTGAGCAAAGTTGAAGCCATTTTGAATTGGAGTCCACCCAAGTCGGTGACAGAGGTTAGAAGTTTTCTGGGTTTGGCAGGCTATTACCGACGGTTTGTGAAAGGGTTTTCTGTGATAGCTACTCCACTCACCAGATTGCTTCATAAGGGAGTGAAATTTGTGTGGACGGATCAGTGTCAGGCTAGCTTTGAGCAGTTGAGAGATATGTTGACTCAAGCGCCTGTTCTCACTTTACCTATAGAAGGCCAACCCTATGTGATCTACAGTGATGCTTCACATAGTGGTTTGGGTTGTGTGCTAATGCAGGAAGGTAAAGTTATAGCTTATGCATCTCGTCAGTTGAAACCGCATGAGCTTAACTATCCTACCCATGATTTGGAATTGGCAGCCATTGTCTTTGCATTAAAGATTTGGCGCCATTATCTGTTTGGGGAGAAATGTTTCATTTACACCGATCACAAGAGTTTGAAGTATTTGGGTGTCCAGAAAGAGCTCAACCTTCGGCAGAGGAGATGGTTAGAATTGATTAAAGACTACGATTGCTTGATAGATTATCATCCAGGTAAAGCAAATGTTGTTGCTGATGCCTTGAGTCGAAAGTCTTTAGCTGGTTTAACTTTTTACTCGCTATCGTTGCTTGTTGAGTTGAGAGCATTGTGTGCTAGTTTTATACCTTGTGATGATGGTGCATTGATAGCACAGTTGCATGTGAAACCAGTTTTGTTGGATCAGATTAAAGAGGCTCAGTTGGCTGATAAGAAGATTCAGAAGATTATTTCAGATTGTTAGAATGGAAAGAGTAGAGATTTTGTTGTGAAAAGTGATGGAAGCCTCTGGTTTAAAAACAGATTGTGTGTACCCGATGATGCTGATTTGAAAAGGATCATTTTGGAAGAAGCACATCAGTCAGTGTTTGCTATGCATCTAGGCAATACAAAGATGTATCATGACTTGAGACAGCATTACTAGTGGATTGGGTTGAAGAGAGACCTTGCTGAATTTGTATCTAAATGTCTCACTTGTCAGAAGGTTAAAGCAGAGCATCAAGTTCCCACTGGGTTGCTTCAACCGTTGTCAGTGCCAGAATGGAAGTGGGAAAGAGTGACAATTGACTTTGTGTCTGGATTGCCTTTGACACAAAAGAAATATGATGCCATATGGGTGATTGTGGATAGATTGACTAAGACAGCTCATTTCCTTCCGATTCGGATGGATTACTCTTTGGAGAGGTTGGCTGAGCTGTACATCCATGAGATTGTGAGACTGCATGGTGTTCCAACTTCTTTAGTGTCTGATCGAGATCCTAGGTTTACTTCGAGATTTTGGAAGAGTTTGCATAGTGCTTTGGGTTCTCGACTGCATTTCAGCACTGCTTTTCATCCACAGACGGATGGACAGTCTGAGAGGGTGATATAGATTCTTGAGGATATGTTAAGAAGCTATGTCATCGATTTCACTGGAAGTTGGGATAGATTCCTACCTCTTGTGGAGTTTGCTTACAATAACAGTCACCAATCCAGCATCGGAATGGCCCCATTCGAGGCATTGTATGGCAGACGGTGTAGGACGCCTCTGTGTTGGAGTGAGCTTGGTGATGGTAAATTGATTGGGCCTGATTTGATTCAAGAAACTGAAGAGAAAGTGAAGTTGATTCGAGGCAGATTGAAAGCAGCTTCAGACCGACAGAAGTCTTATGCAGATCTGAAGAGGAGAGACATAGAGTTTGATGTTGGAGATAAGGTATTTTTGAAAGTGTCTCCTTGGAAGAAGATTTTGAGGTTCGGTCGGAAAGGGAAATTGAGTCCTCGTTTCATCGGACCGTATGAAGTGTTAGAAAGAGTTGGGCCAGTGGCGTATAGACTTGCTTTGCCACCTGAGTTGGATCGTATTCATAATGTGTTCCATGTATCTATGTTGAGGAGGTACAGGTCGGATCCATCTCATGTGTCGCCATTTGAATCTATTGAAGTGAGCCTAGACTTGACATTTGAAGAGGAACCAGTTGCTATCTTGGCACGGGAAGTGAAAGAATTGAGGAACAAGAGAGTGCCATTGGTGAAGATTCTTTGGAAGAATCATGCAAAAGAAGAAGCAACTTGGGAAAGTGAGCAGACTATGCGAGAGCAATATCCTCAGTTGTTTCAGAATTGATTTCAGGTAATTTCGAGGACGAAATTTCTTTTTAGAGGGGGAGAATTGTAATATCCTCATTCATGCCCTAAAAGTTTTGCATGTTGTTGTTGTTGTTGTTGTTGTTGTTGTTGTATTGTTGGTTTAAATTGAGAAAAGAAAAGTATAAGTGTTTTGGGAAAGAATTTAGGGTTTAGAGACAAGTTTATATGTTGTGTATATTGTGATATATATAACATATACATTGGTCAAAAGAGTTGGTCAAGGCAAGAGGAGATATTTTTTTAGGGCATGTGAAATTACCAAAATGGGCAAGAGATAACAAAGAGAATTAAGATATGTATGAGGGCATTATAGTAATTTTCCTTTGGATGGGTATTTAATGAAGTTTGACTTTGTGATTCTTCATCATCTTTTCTTCTTTCTTTCAAGAGGTGGCCGGCTCTCCATTAGCAAAAGGGAAGGAGAAGTGTTCTTGATACTAAGATCAAATTGAAGAAGGAATTGAGAGCTTTGGTGAAAGAATTGTGGAATTTCTTCATCTAAGGTAAGTATTCTTTTGTTTCCTTTACTTATTTTGTAGTAGTGTTGAAGTTATGATTAGGGTGATTTGTGATTTGTTGGTTTGATGATTAGATATGTTTGTGTTGTGTTCTCAAGTGTTGAATTGGTTTTAAGTTAAGAGTTTAAATAGGTATTGTTGTTGGAAGTGGTGGATGTTGATTTTGAAAGATGGTGATTTTAGGGTTTTGAGATGATTTGTGTTTAAGTGTAATATTAATGTGTTATGAGGTGATTCTTATGATGAATATGTGTTTAGAACATTGTTTATGTTCATTTGAAACATGTTGTATGGTGTATATTGTGATTGTGTGCAATTGAAAGAGGGTTGAAGATGGTTAGGGTTTGGTTTGGGTGACACGGCCAAAAGCAAAGGAGAGACACGGCCAAGTCATGAAAGTTTTGGGGGTGTTGAATTGGTTTTGAGAGACACGGTCGTGTCTAGTACCTGTGTTCACTACTGTGAGTTTTGGTTTGAGTGACACGGCCACAAGCTTGGCCGTGTCCCATACCCGTGTTGCCTACTGTCCAATTGAGTTGAGAGACACGGCCACAAGCTTGGCCGTGTCCCTCATGTGTGCTGCCCGTGTCTCTCATATGGGTTAGGTAAGTTTTTTTTTCCTTGACCTAGTTGCAATGTTTTGGTTCTTCAAAGGTAGGTTGGTTCCTAAACCTAAGCTTAAACACTCTAAACATACTTTAAACTATGAATGAGCTAATCAAATGCATATGAAAGATCCTAAAGCTATGAATCATATAAATTGTTCTTTGCCCTAATTGCATTGTTGAGATTTAAACAAGGTTATGTTATGCATTGTGAAAGGTAATGTGTTTTATGAGTAATGTACCTTGAAATGTTATATCAAAGATGTGATATCAATGATGCTTTATGCATAATATGAATTGAAATGTGAAATGTGATACAAAGCCATTGTTATTGGCTATGATGATGATATTGAGAGAAAGAAGGCATGTTTGCCTAAATGTTGATGATAATTGGAAATGGAAATGATAATTGAATAATAAATGAATTGTGTGGCTAATGTGTTATTCTATTTTCAGAGTTTGTTGTTGGTGGCATGCCTAGTAAGTGTAACAATCTCTTGAAGTTAGGTTGGATTGAATCCTTGAAGCCTAATTGAGATGTTACCACCCTTGAAGCTAGGTTGGGTTGGTTCTTGAAGCCAAGTTGGGTTGAAGCTTAGCATGCTTTGCTCCCCTTGAAGCTTGGTTGAACCTAATCCTTGAAGCCTAGTTGGGTATATGATATTGATAAATGTGATGATAGAACCAAAACATTAACTCTGAAAATTGAATGGCATATTAGTGTGTCTTGGGCCCATGCTTGTCTATGGTTAATGTGAGTCATGAATGATGCTTGCCTTAGCTTATTGTTGATGATGAATGATTAAATGAATATAAATGAGGTCTATTATAAGATGTGAAGTATGATATGCCTATATATATATGTTGAGTTATAAAGTGGAAAGCTATGTTATCAACTTGGCATATATGATGTTACATGCATAATATGGATTGAGAATTTGTACAGCATAACATTAGCATGATTATCTTACTAAGCCGTTGGCTTAGCGCGATAGTGTTTAATCGCGCAGGTAATAGAGTTGATAGAGTTGATCCCGAAAGCTCTTCGAAACCAACCGAGGGTAGACAGTGAAGAGTTGATTTTGGAGACTTAAAGATCAAAGAAAACTTGCCAATCATGTATAACTCTTTTATATTTTGTAAAGTATTGATTAAATGTACATATATGTATATTTGTAAATATGGAATTAAGTGTTTTCAAATATGTAAATATTTTATGACTTCCGCTGTGTAATAACTATATGAATGTATATATATATATATCTAATGTGTTTTATTTTAAAAGTAAATGATCTACTTTTCTATAATATATAATGATAATAGTATTGTATCTATTTAAATTTTTTGAATGTTGAAGAAAATCGTAGCATCCCTATGTTTGGTGCACTTATGCTACATTGTTGTGGTTGTAGTGTGTGTGTGCATTGGATGTGGGGGTGTTACAATAAGGCTAAGAACCAACTAGGGCAAACTCTAAACATGACATGCTCAACCACACGGGCGTGTCCATGACCGTGCCCTAACTCTACAACACAGAAGCATTGACACGCTCAGAACCACGGGCATGTCACTGGGCGTGTAATACATTCTGTATCTCAAAAATATTGACACGTCCAATAACATGAGCGTGCTCATGGCCGTGTCAATTCCTCAATAACACAGTGGCTATGACATGTTCAATAACACGGGCGTGTTACTGGCCGTGTCAAACCTACTGCCACACAGAACAATTGACACGCCTAAAGACCTGGACGTGCTCGTGGGCGTGTCAGGCCAAAAACCCAGATTCCGGTCACAACAACCTCACAACCAACATTTTTCTTCTTACCACCAACATCCACTTCAAACCAACTTAGCCCAAACATACCCAAAACCATATCAAACTAGCAAAAATAACAAAACAACCCAAAATATACATCAAACACAATCCAAAATATCATCACCACCCTAAACACAGCCACAACACTTCTAGACCAACAAACTTACTCTTTCCTTCCATCCAACCCCAAAATCCAAAAATCAATAGAACCAAACACTCTTAAACACACCCAAAATCAAACAAACACATTCTCAAACACAACTTTAACTCACAAACCCAAACAAATCAAAGAATCAAGTGGAAAGACTTACCAAGAATGAGGAAACTCTTAAATCTCCAATTTGATCTCTTGAAAACTTCCTTCAATCTTAAACTTGGAAGATCAAAACTCTTCTTGCTCCCTTGCTTCTTTGATGGTCGGACAACAAAAGGAAAAAGAAAGAAAAGGAAAGAGAACCACAATGAAGAAAGAGAGAAAGAAAGAAACCAAAGAAATCAAAGTCAAACTTTTCCTTAAAACCCTCTCATCCAAGCAATTATAATATTAAAATAATCCAAATTAACCTCTTCCATTCATTTAATTTCCCATTCCCACTAATTAACTTAATTAATTTAAAATAACTAAATATCTTCTTCCACTAACCTTCTTTGACTTTGACTTGTGTATATGTTGTATATATTTTCATATACACAACATATACATTCTCTATATAATTCTTTTCTCTTACCAAAGAAACATATACATAAAATCCAATTATAACAATAATACCAAAACTTCTAAGGTACATTTTGGGATATTATATTATTTATTATTTATTTTATTATTAATTTTTATTATTAAAAATAAATATTTACAATTTTCATTTTTTTCTTTTTTCTATTTTAAATAATAAATATTATATTATTAAAATAAATACTAAATAGTGCAAAAAATTATTTTGGACTGTTTTAAAATTCTAGACTGGACCTAGTAAAAACTTAAGGGTCTACAGTTTGCCCCCTGCTTAAATGACCTAAGACTTTCATTAGAAGAGAGTGAAAAGCAACATGACTTTGAGTTGATTTTGGATGAGGATGGGTTCTCGACACAAGATTGAAAATGGTTTGGATTTTGGACTCGAAGTGAGTTCTGGACTAAAAAATATTTGGGTACTTGGACCGGAGACTGAATTTTGAATTGGGTACTTAGACCCGAAAGAGATTTGGGTAGTTGGACCTGAGATTGAATGGGGTACTTGGACCTGAGATTGAATTGAATTTGGATACTTAGACCCAAGACTGTGTACTTGGACCTTAGACTAAAATTGATTTGGATAATTTGACCTAAGGCTGAATTTGATTTACATTTTATCAGTTGAGAATTCTGGCTGCTCTGGCTGCTCCATTCTTTAATGGATTATAGGTCTTCAGCCTCAAAATGGATCTTCATCCTTAGACCTTGGATCTTCATCCTTGGCATTGGGTCATCATCCTTGAAAATGGATCTTCATCCTTGGAGATTGGGTCTTCACCTTTGAAAGTGGATCTTCATCCTTGGCATCGAGTCTTCACCCTTGAAAATCGATTGTCATCCTTGGAAATCTGGTCTTCACCCTTGAAAGTGGATATTCATCCTTGGATCGGATCTTTACCCTTGAAAATGGATCTTCATCCTTGGAGATCTGGTCTTCACCCTTGAAAGTGGATCTTCATCCTTTAAGCTGGATCTTCATCCTTGGCAGGGTCTTCACCCTTCAAAACAGATCTTCATCCTTGGAGATTAGGTCTTTATCCTTAAAAGTGGATCTTCATCCTTGGCATTAGGTCTTCACCCTTGAAAATGGATCTTCATCCTTGGAAATCAGGTCTTCACCCTTGAAATTGGATTTTCATCCTTTAAGCTGAATCTTCATCCTTGGCAGGGTCTTCACCCTTCAAAATGGATCTTCATCCTTTAGACTTCAAGTCTTCACCCTTTAATTGGATCTTCAACCTTTTAAACTTTTGTCTTATATTGGCTTTAGCTCTTCTAGCTGGACTAATCTTTTGTCTTTTGCATCTTCATTCTTTTGATAATTCTAATGTTCCATTCTTTTGCACTTTTTGCAAAAAAAATCAGCCATTTTTTAGCTGGCCCCTTATATCTTCTCCTTGCCCCCTGTGTGGCAAAAATATTGAAAGTGAGTCTGCAAATTTTTTGTACATGCATAAACTCAAAATTTGAAGAGAGAGACTTTGCCCCCTTGTAGGCTCAAACCAAAGATTTTTTTCATGCAGGCTTTGATTAATGTTTTTGTTGTCTAGTTCTTTGCACAAGCATGCATTTCTTCTTTTTACAAAATGACTGGAGCTTCCTCAAGCAATGGGCCTTCCATACGACCTGATTCCATGTCCGCTTCATGTTTGCTTCATAGAGTATTGTTGTTTACTTTTGATAAAGAAAAATGCAGTGTGATATGCTCATGTATGCATGATATGCATGAGTAATACTTACAGTGGTTCCGTCAATTCACAGGTCGAGGTGATCAGTTAAAGTGTTCTCATTGTCTCCTTTCAGATGCCTGTTTAGGTCTTGCATTGGAATGATAGAAAGCTTTACATTTATGGCTTTTATCTTCGAGATATTGAAAACATGAGTGGTGAGGCCCAAGGAGTCAGGGATACATCCATTTCAAACTATAATTCAACACGTTAATTGGTAGCTTGTTCAGAACCTTGCCAATAATCATTTCCTTTGCCCAATGTGTCCTTTGAGGTTTGACAGTTCAACATACTTCCCTTAACTTAAAAGTTTTTACAACAAGAAAACATTTTTTTAAAATCAAATGTTGACTTTGTCAAATCAGTGTCATTGTACCTCAGAACTCAATTTTTCAAATTAATATATCTATAACATGACAACCCTAGTTAGCATACTAAACTTGGAAATCATTTCTATTTGAGCAAGAACTATTACACTTTAGATAGGCACATACACATTACTTAGCCAAAGGTTTCATTGAGTTTGAATATTTTCTATCTCATAGACATGCTTATCCAAACTATCTCCACTGATAGACTCTTACTACCAAGATAGATCAACAGGTCTTTAATAGGCTTGAAATGGGGTCTATAAGGGACACAGGTTAAATGACACTATGGGCAAACCCTCACACTACAAATTTCTTGTTTGAACTTTAGGCAGTTGGGAGCATGAAAAGATAGAGCTTTGAATGTTCTCCCATCTTCTTGGCATTAATCTGGATCTTGATTGGGATAGTCTTTGCCTTTTCAAAAAGTTTGGTGCCCATATTAATTTCTTTTCTTCTTTTCCCTTTTCATTCTCTTTCTTTTTCTTTCTTTTTCTTTTCTTGTAGCATTTTTATCATTTTTTCCTTCTTCCCTGTTGGACTGTCAAGTACAGGACTTTCAAGAACTGGATGACCTTTCTCATTTTTCTCTGATTTTGATTGAATCTTTGGTTGGGTTGGACCAATTCAAGTCAAACTGCCCTTATAAACCAAATAGAAGTCTTTTGCTGCTTTAGGTAAAAGAGAACTCGATTAGCTTTCTAAACTATTTTGGGTTTTATTTTATTTTTCTTTTTTTTCCTTTCTTTTCTTTCTTATTTTTTCTCTCTTTTTTTTATCCTTATGGTCTTGACTAGGCATGCCTTTCTTTTTTATCTTCTTGCCTCTTCCCCTTAGTGATCATCAGACTTGTCAAAAGTATCACAACAGCTCAGGATAAGTTATCGAGCTTATAAGTCAATAAAGAGAAAGTTGAAATCTTATGAAGGCTCAAAGGGACAACTAGGGATTGCTATTTAATTGGGTGGATACTAGTTGTTGGCTAACCAAATGATGCCTAGATCATCTCTCCCTTAATTAAGCAAAGTTCAATTTTGCCTCAAAAGTCTATCAAAGCATGTTCTAAGATTGACTAGGACCTAGACAAAGGCCATTATGCAGGAGTCGTCTCTAAGTAAGCATACACATCTCAATGCTATAGAATAATCCCCTCATCTAGTAAAGTCATTCAAATCATGATGCCTAGATACATTAATTTATGAACATCAAGCTAGATTCCTCATTGGTTGAGCACCAAAATGAGCAAAGACAACAAAAATTTAACAAAAATAATTTATTCAAGCAACTTTAAATTTGAGAAACACGATTATTCCATAAAACACCAAATAAAGAAAATAAAACAAAAAACCAATCAAGCCCAGGGAAGTTTGTTGAGTTAAGCTTCTTCTCATTTCAAATCTTTAATTTTCCAATCTTGAAAAGAGGATAAGACAAGATCTTCCTCCAATCCTCCTCCTACCATGAAAGTTGCTGGTGGTGGCACTCTGTTGAACCTAAGCAGAGGATTACTTTTGGTATTGGGCTTATCAGGCTCAGGCAGCTTTCCACTGTCAATCAAATCTTGGATTTCATGCCTTAATTGAACATTTTTATTTGTCTCATGCCCTTGCACTTGATGAAATTGATAGAAGACCTTAGCATCAAAATTTGCTAGTAGAGGTTTATGTAGAGGTCGAGGTGCCAATGGTTATAGCAAATCCATCTTCATTAGATTTTCTAACATCTTTGACAAAGGCTCCCTTAAGTATGAAAATTTATGCTTCTTTGCTAGTTTAGTTGTTGCATTTTTCTCAGCACCTTCTCTTTCCCTTTGACTTTGCCCACTAGGGTGGTAGCCGCCCTTATTGCTCTACTTAGACAGCACATGGTTCGACTGGTCTTGTAGAATAGGGATTGATCCCTAATTTTTCATTCAATCTCTATTAGTGAACATGTTCCCCATTGATGCTACCTTTCCCTTCTTTCTTATGTCAATGGGAGATGCCTCATTAGCATTATTGATGATCTCTAGAATTTCAATGAACTGGATCTTCATGATTTCAACCAATTGATCTCGTAGCTCAGACATCCTAGCTTGACAACTTCATCGAATATGTCCCTTAACTGGTTTACATCCATCCTTCCAATGAAGCACTTGAATCAAAATCAATGTTGTAGGTGGTATCATTGTATTCTCTTGAATTGCCATACTCCATGTCCGTGAGCTAGAAATGATCAATGCCATGTAATGCAATGCGTGTATGCATGTATGTATGTATGCACAAACAATAAGAAAAGAAAGATAATTAGGACACCCCTTCCAACCTTATAACTTTCACACATGAATGGCGAGTCTCTTTTCCTAGGAATATGGTCAACAAAATACCAACATGGGATATTTTGTTTTCGAAAAATTCCCTCAGACGATTTAACTAATAATTGCATTTTCTAACATAGAAGTCGGTCCATGATAATTCCCATTAATTAGGTTTTAATCCATTGAATCTCAATTAAACAGCTTTTATGCTATATTAGATTAAAACTAAAGTAAGAGGTTTATCATAAATAGATTTCTTTTTTTTGAAAAAGCAATCATTGATTCATGCCAAAAATAAGCCCATGGTTAATAATTCTTGATATAAGCTAGGCTCACAATTGATTTTTGGTATTTCATAATTAATCTAAATAATTTATAAGCTCATTGTAAAAAAATGTTGTATTTTTAGATAAAGTGAAAGATAAATTTGTTTGTTTGGGCCATAAGGTGTAAAAAGATTTTTGATCCATCTTGAAAGGTTTTAATGTCCAAAGACCTTCTTGAAAAATATAAAAATAGTTTTGGTCTTTTGAATCTTAAAGAAAAAGAATTATTTTTGAGCTTACAATATAGGTAGGTCATATTAAAAAAAGAACAAACCAAATAAGCCATGGTTCAAACCAAGTGTGAGTGGGGATTTTCGCCCCCACTCCCTGTGGAATGGTTCTTGTGACTTTGACACTGTTTAGGCTCAGGGCTTTAAAGAACATGGGCCTAAGCCCGGAGAAAATGGAGTCGCCACCCTGACAGGCCGAGAAAAAGAAAGGGGTGGATGACTCAATTCCTAAGGAATCCCCAACCCCCTAATGGGTTCGAAAAGTTGGGTACGTGTGGGGAAGGTGAGAAATGGCCCAGCACTCCCACAACGCCCAGTTCATTGGAACCGGCCTCCTTTTCAGGTCTTAATATTATAAAATTCTTAAATATAATAATATTATCCAAATTACATGCAACAATTAAAATAAAGCATCATTATATTAAAATCAAAGCAATGTCCAAACAAAGCAAATAAATGGACACCCATCCGAGGATGGAAACATGTTCTTACATCGTTCATGCCTAAACTAAATAGGACACCCACCAAATGGTGGAAACATATCCTTTACATTGGTCCAAAATATAAGAGCAATTTAAATTACATAATACTTAGCTAATGAGGTGCCCACAAAGTGGAAACATACCTCTTATAATTTTAATACTAAAACAAACAAATAATAATCATAATAATAAAGAAAATATCCATCCATGATAAATTAAATAAATCAAACATTGAAATTAAATAAATCAACCATCAAAACATATAATAAACTACATAATCAAATCTAAAATTAAATAAAGCAATAAATATATAAGTTTAGGGTTTTAAAGAATTTAGGATTTTTTGGAACTTAGGGTTTTGGAACATAGGGTTTTAAAATTAGGGTTTTGTAATTAGGGTTTTGAATTAGGGTTTTGAGGGTTTTTGAAACTAGGGTTATGGAATTCAGAGTTTGGAATTAAGGTTTTAAAATTAGGGTTTTTGAAACTTGGATTTTGGAATTCATAATTTGGAATTAGGGTTTTTGGGTATAACTTATTGCCTTAAAAACATAATTTTTGGTTTGGAAAGATAAATTACGGTTTTGGAAAAATTATCAGTATTTTGGAGTTTAATAATGAAATGGTTTAAGCTTTTGGATAAAAATAGTTTAAGGTTTTGAGTTTCAATAAAATAATTTACGGTTCTTGATGTAAAGTAAACAAAATAAATTCTAACAATTAATTTAAATCCTCGAAGGCTACTGGATAGTTTTATGTTTTTTATGAAATGTGCATGGGGGCTTATGAATACCAAATGATCAATGTGTTAAATAAAGCAAACGATTAAAGTTACTGAAACAAAGATAAATTTACTGCATGTTCAAAGATTGAGTTACTACACGTTCAAGGATAATGTTACTGCATGCATGGTCTTATTAATCAAAGAAACGAAGCTACTGTGAGCATGAATAATTTATGATTAAAGATCAAACCTCCATCGTTGGTTCCACCAAAAAGATTGATTTTTGGATGAATAATCTGAAGACAGTATGGATTATGCCTTCTTCTTTGGTTGTTTTGATTTTTCAGTTTGTGGTTTCCTTCGCTCTCCAAAAAGCTACTGCTGTTCTTCTCTCTTTGTTGTCGTCTCTTCTATTTTGTAGTTTTAATCTCTCTTAATATTCATTACCGACCCTCTTTAATGTTCCTTTCTCCTTTCTAAATTCTGAAATGTTATTATTTATAGGCCCTAACCTCACTCAGAATCCTTAACCTAATATTAATCAGTCCTTAAAACAAATTCTAGTCGAATTAGGAAAGTTATTGAACCCATGTCGACCTCGTTGCCCTAGGTCGACATGAGACCAACCTCATGTCAACCTTGGGCTGCCCAGGTCGACATGAGGCATGTTCATGTCGACCTTGGGCTGCCAAGGTCGACATGAAGCATGCTCATGTCGACCTAGCTTGCCCAGGTCGACATGAAGCATGCTCATGTCGACCAACCTCATGTCTATTTGGGCTGCCAGATCGATAGGAGGCATGCTCATGTCTCACCGGCCAGCCTCACTCAAATTATTCTGGTCTTTTTTAATTAATGGACCGAAGAGTTTTAATTTGGGCTAAATCCACTTGATTTTAGAGTTTTACAATTGAATTCATGCCTCTTTAATCCGAACCGACTCCTTTAAAAATTATAAACTAGGTTTAAATATTTAAAGTTGGATCAAATTTATTTTGGCATCCTTTAATTAGAACCATATCAATTTGTGGTCAAAAATTAAGGGTCTACAGTTTGCCCCCTGCTTGAGCGATCTGAGACTACGGCAAAAGAGAGTGAAAAGCAATGTGATTTTTTACTGAGTTTAGAGCCATATAGGACTCCTTACCCAAGGTTGGTTTGAGTTCTAGACTAAAAAATTATTTGGGTTCTGGACCCAAGTTGAATTTAGGGTTTTGGTTCTGGACCATAGACTGAGTTTGACTGACCTTTTATTAGTTGAGAATTTTGATTGCTCCGGCTGTTCTATTCTTTAACGCATTGTGGGTCTTCACCCTCAAAATGGATCTTCATCGTTGGACCTTGGATCTACATCCTTAGCATCGGATCTTCACCTTTGAAAATGGATCTTCATCCTTGGAGATCAGGTCTTCACCCTTGCAAATGGATGTTCATCCTTGGAGATCGAGTCTTCACCCTTGTAAATCATCCTTGGAGATCGGGTCTTCACCCTTGTAAATGGATCTTCATCCTTTAAAATCGGGTCTTCACCTTGAAAATGGATCTTCATCCTTTGGACTTTGGGTCTTCACCCTTGAAAATGAATCTTCATCCTTTGGACTTCAAGTCTTCACCCTTTGTAAATGAATCTTCATCCTTTGAGATCAGGTCTTCACCCTTGAAAATGGATCTTCATCCTTGGAAATTGGGTCTTCACCCTTAAAAATGGATCTTCATCCTTTGGACTTCAAGTCTTCACCCATTGAAATTGGATCTTCATCCTTGGAATCAGGTCTTCACCTTTGAAAATGGATCTTCATCCTTGAAAATTGGGTCTTCACCCTTGAAAATGGATCTTCATCCTTTAAGCTGGATCTTCATCCTTGGAAATTGGGTCTTTGCCCTTGAAAGTGGACCTTCATCCTTAGAGATTTGTCCTATATTGGCTTCAGCTCTTCTAGCTGGATTGATCTTTTGTCTTTTGCATCTTAATTCTTTTGATAGTTCTAATGTTCCATTCTTTTGTTCTTCCTTTTTGCAAAAATTTAGCTATTTTTAGTTGGCCCTCATATCTTCTCCTACCCCCATGCAAGCTTTGATTGATGTTTTTGTTGTCTAGTTCTTCGCACAAGCTTGCATTTCTTCTCTTGCAAAATTACTGGAGCTTTCTTAAGCAATGGGCTTTCTATGCCCCCCTGATTCAATATCTTCTATTGATTCTTTACTTCACAGGGTGTTTGCTGTTCACTTTGACAAAGAATAGACAATACAAGACAAGAAAGTGCGATGTGATATGCTCATGTATGCATGATATACATGAATAATACTTACAATGGTTCCATCGACTCACAGACCGATATGATCAACTGAAGTATTCTCATTGACTCCTTCCATATGCCCATTCAGGTTTTCCATTGAAATGATAGAAAGCTTTGCATTTATGGCTTTTATCTTCAAGATGTTGAAAATATGAATAATGGAGGCCCCAAACAGTAGAGATACATCCATTTCAAATTATGATTCAATATGTTAATTGGTAGCTTCTTCATAACCTTGCCAGTAATCATTTCCTTTGCCCAATGTGTCCTTCGAGGTTCGACTTGTTCAACATACTCCCCTTAACTTGATTTTTTTTTTAATTTTCAATTTTGAATTTTGATTTTGAAATCAAATGTTGGCTTTGCCAAATTAATGTCAATTTACCTCAGGACTCGATCTTCAAAATTAATATATCTACATCATGATAACCCTAGTTACCGTACTAAACTTGGGAATCATTTCTATTTAAGCAAGAATTGTTGCACTTCAGATAGGCACATACACATTACTTCCCCAAGGTCTCATTGAGTTTGAATATGGTCTATCTCATATGCATGCTTATCCAAACTATCTCCACTAATAGACTCTACCTGCCAAGAGAGATCAATAGGTCTTTGATATGCTTGAAATGGGGTCTATAAGGGACACCGGTTTAAATGAAGGCCATTTTGAGGTTGGAGCTGATGTGACACAATGGACAAACCTTCACACTACAAATTTCTTGTTTGAATTTTAGGCAGTAGGAAGCAATCTTACTAGACTTCAAATTCCTTCTATCTTCTTGACATTAATCTGGATCATGATTAGGTCAGTCTTTGCCCTTGCAAAAAGTTTGGTACCCAAATTTGTTTCTTTTCTTCTTCTCATTTTCTTTCTTTTATTTTTCTCACTCTTCCCTTTCTTTGAGCATTTTATCATTTTGTCCTTCTTCCTTGTGGGACTGTCAAGTATAGAACTTTCAAGAATTGGATGGTCTTTCTCCTTTTTTCTCCAATTTTAATTGAATCTTTGGTTGGGTTGGACCAATTCAAGTCAAAATGTCCTTATAAACCAAATGGAAGCCTTTTGCGGCTTTAGGTAAAAGAGAACTCAGTTGGCTTTCTGAACCGCCTTTTTAGGTTTTATCTTTCTTTTTTCTCTTTTCTTTTTTTCCCTTTTTTTATTTTTTTTTGTTTTGTCTTCTTTTTTCTTTTCTTTTTTTCTTCTTCTTTCTTTTCTTCTTCTTTTTCTTTTCTTCTTTCTTTTTTTTTTTTGGTTCTAGCTCTAAAAGAGTTGTCTTGTTTGTACCAACTTGGGTTTCCAATAATGGATGAGTGGAGTGACATAAATCTTCTTTAACAGGGATAAATCATTTGTTACTTTGATGTTGTCTTGATATATTGGAGATATTAGGTGAACTTCAAATACCCTTATAGTCTTGAGAACGTCAACTATCCTTATGGTCTTGACTATGCATTCCATTCTTTGATCTTCTTGCCTCTTCATCTTAGTGATTATAAGACTTATCAAAAGTATCACAATAGCTCAGGGTAGGTTGTTGGGGTTATATGCCAATGAAAAGAAAGCTAAAATTTTATGAAGGATCAAAGGGACAACTAGGGATTGATTTTTAATAAGGTGGATACTAGTTGTTGGCTAACCAAACAATGCCTAGATCATTTTTTCCTTAAATAAGTAGAGTTCAATTTCACCTCAAAAGTTTGTCAAAGCATGTTCTAAGACTGACTAGGACCTTGACAAAGGTAATTATGCAGGAGCCCTCTCTAAGTATGCATACACAACTCAATGCTATAAAGAAATTCCCTCACCTAGTAAAGTCATTCAAGTCATGATGCATAAATATATTAATTCATGAATTATCAAGCTAGATTCCTCATTAGTTGAGCACCAAAATGAACAAAGACCAACAAAAATTTTGATGAAAAGTAATTTATTAAAAAAAATTTAAATTTGAAAAACACGATTGTTCCAATTAAATATTAAAGAAAGTAAAATTGAAAAGCAACATTCAAGCTAAGGAAAGTTTGTTGAGTTAAGCTTTTTTTCCTTTCACATCTTCAATATTTCCATCTTGAAAAGAGGATAAGACAAAATCTTCTTCCAATCCTTTTCCCACCATGAAGATTGCCGGTGGAGGTACTCTTCCAAACTTAGGCAAAGGATTGTTCTTGGTATTGGGCTTGTTCGGCTTAGGTAGCTTACCAGTATCAATTAGATCTTGGATCTCATGCTTCAATCGGGTACATCTATTGGTCTCATGCCCTTGAGTCTGATGAAATTGACAAAAATCCTTAGTATCGAATTTTGGGGGTAAAGGATTAGGCAAAGGTCGAGGGGGCCAATGGCTGTAATAGTCCCTTCTTTTGTAGCTTGTTGAAGATCCAAGACAAAGGCTTCCCCAGATCTGAAAACTGCCTTCTATTTGTTTGACCAGTTGTATTAACATCAACTTCCTTTTGCATGCTTTAATTACCAGACTGATAGTTCCCTTTCTCATTCCTTCTTATTGAAAAGCGATTCTTCTCCCTTTCCCATTCTTCAATTTGCAAACCAGCTTGGAGAAGATCTTTGAAATCATGGATGAGTGCATGAGACATCTTTTCACGAAGACTAGGCAACACCCCTCTCACAATCATCCTTATTTGATCAGATTCATCGGGCCTCTTCTTGAGCAAAGTAGCCTTATTTCTCCATCTTTTCACATAGTCCACAAAATTCTCATTTGGCCTTTGTCTAATGGACTCAACTTCCATTAAGGTAACTCCCAGCTCAACATTGTACCCATATTTCTGAATGAAAGCCTTGTACAACATGTCCCAATCTTTTTGAGTACTTTCGTCTAAGGTGTTGAACAAATTTTGGACACTAATGGTCCAATGAGAGCATAAAATACCTCAGAGTTTGAGCTTTAGTAGCTCGAGCAGACTGCATAACAGTGATGTACTTGTTGTGCTCTAATAAACACTACTATAACTACACTCGCAAGTATACGAGGCTGCTGTAGTATTTTAGTGAACACCTCAAGGTCGTCTCACAAGGAAGCTAGATGAGCTAATTATTTATCAAGTCATAATAAACAAATTATTAATTAATAGTTTTTGATTTATAAAATTAAATTGCTAACAACTATTTAAAATAGAACAAGTTGAATTTAGAACAATGAAAGAAAACTGAACAGATATATTGATTCACTTAATAGAAAAGTCTAGGGTCAATTGATTTAATTTCAAAGATCAGATTTCAAGCAACTTAATTAATCAAATCAAGGAAATAAGCTCTCGCATTCAAACCTAGTTCAATTAATCTTATTACAATCGAAATGATCTTGTCCTTAGGTTTATATTTCTAATTCGCCTAAGTCCCTAATTGAATTATTCCAGTATTAGATTTCATTTCTCAATCCTTCATCTAAATACCTAAAATACATAATTGGTGGCCAATCAATTATATATTAACATTATTCCATTCAATTAAGGAAAAAAGAAAGACAATCATAGTAGATCCATACAAACCCTAGACTAGATCAAAAATAGTTCATAAAGGTGCTATCAAACATATTCATCTCATTAAAATTCAAAGAAATTAATTTAGAAATTAGAGAATTCATAAA
The DNA here is from genome assembly GCA_947685225.1 of Garcia nutans. NCBI lineage: Eukaryota > Viridiplantae > Streptophyta > Magnoliopsida > Malpighiales > Euphorbiaceae > Garcia > Garcia nutans. Next base: position 53,904,283 of record CANTUV010000024.1, read on the forward strand.
TACAATTCCAATGAAACTTAAGAGATAGAGTTTGAGAACAAAACCAAAATACAAACTTCATTTGGCTTCTGAAGAATCTCTTGCTCAGATTTTTACTAAAAGAATAATGCAGTGGCTAAAACTAATTTGATCTAGAGTGTTTGCATGAAAGTGAAATCAGTCTTCAAAAGAAAAGTGAAGAATAGCTGAAAAGTATGTGTTGGACTGCTGAAAGTGTGGACTCCCTTTCTCTTGCCCTAATCTTCTTATTTATACAAATCCCTTACTAAAAATCTGCGCTTTCTTTCTTTCTCTGGTCCCATGGAGTGACATGGCCAAGTTTGTGGCCGTGTCATGTGACACAGCCAGTGGCTTGGCCGTGTCACCTGGGTGTGTCAGCTTCTGTTTCTTTCCTTGCTCTTCTTTGTTCTTTGTAGATGAGAGTGACACGGCTAAGCTCCTGGCCATGTCATGTGACATGGCTAGTGGCTTGGCTGTGTCACCTGCCAGTGTCACCTACTGTTTCTCTTCTTTCTTTACTCGGTCCTTCTTGGCTTAATATGGAACACGACCAAGCTTGTGGCCGTGTCAATTGACATGGCCAGTGGCTTGGCCGTGTCATTTGCCAGTGTCGGCTTCTGCCAAATTTTCCTTGAGGTGACACGGCCAAACTTGATTTGGCTTGGCCATGTCTTGCAGCTTCATGCTCTTCTTTCTTTGTTTTGATCTTCCAAGGGAGTTTTTGCACTTTATCCTAAAACAAACACTTAAAACAAACTTTAAACAAGAATCAAATGAAACATTAACCAAAAACACATAAACATCACACTAAAAACTAGTACAAAAATGACATAAACACTAGGATAAATTAAAAACTAACAAATTGATGAAATCACTAAATAAACAGATTAAAACTACCAAAATGCATGAAGAAAACAATAATCATCATAATAAATAAATTACAATTTTATGACAAAAACTAATAAAACAACTACCCCACACTTAAAACTTTGCTTGTCCTCAAGCAAATTTACATAGCATAAATTAAAAACTCAATTAACCTTAACTATAATTCAAGTATATAAGATGAAATCCTTTAATACTCGGCAATAAATAAATGCAATTTACTCCAATCAAGATTTTCTTAACTCATTCATTAATTCAGACATAACAAATCTCATCTCTCATCTAAGTGTTTCACTCAATTTTAAAGATTAATTCACTCAAACCACTCATGACTACATACTGCCATAGACTTGCTTAATTATCCAATCTCTCTCACTGATTTTCTCAAGAAATAATCCGAAGGTCTTTTTGTTTGGATGTATTGGGGCTAAGGTGAAGGTGTGAGAAAAGACATTTAAGTTGGAACATCAAGAAATGGAGTATCTAAATTAGACAATAATCTTGCTTAGAAACTCATAACTCCCTCAAATGACATATTCACCAACCTTTGATAGTCTCACATACTTGCATACTTAAAGAAAAGTAAATGAGTCGAAATTCCTCTTTAATGACCAATGCTAGAAAATATATGAATTTTGTATATCTATATATATCTTCTCTTTTTTTATTTTTTTTATTATATATATATATAAAATATAAAACTGCATTGAACATCTAGCTGAAATGTAGAAGAAAAGAATAATCGACTCTTAGTCAAATACAATCTGTAAAGTATGCATTTCAGCCCCAAATCTTACTAGAACAATACTATTTTATTTCTTTTTATTTTTATTTCTATTTCTATTTTATTATTTTTTTCTTTTCTTTTTATTTATTTATTTACCCCACACTTATCAATTAAACCACTCCTATTGTCATATCATAAGAAACTCCATTCCTTAATGAAGGTATGATAATAAAAGCAAAATGTTGAGTTGTGAATTGTGTTGATCAATCATGAAAAGGTCAAAGGCTCAACTTGGCTCACTAAGGAATTCATAATGAAGGGAGGTCTTTTTAAGCTAAAGGGGGTAATCCTAATTTGCCTTCATCATTTTAAAACGTGAGATGAAATCATAATGTGAGTTCAATTAGAGATGCAAAATCATGAAGGTGCACACTTAAGAAAAGAAAATTGATTGACAATAATATTCAATCTATGAGGCTCAAAACTCACAAAGGGTGGGTTCTCAAAGATTTATATGTCATGAATTGCAGAATGTGAAAATTGATCCTGAATGAATTGAAATGCTAATCTCTATGCTGATACTAAAGGCTCAAATGTGATGCTAGAATTACATAAAAGTCAATAAGTTTCCAACAATTATGCCATGAAAAATGCACAATAACTCACAAAGAAAACAAAACCAAAAATTCACAATATAACTCACAAAGAAAACAAAACAAAAATTAAAGAAAAGCTTAAAAAGTACCCCACACTTATGAGTTACATTGTCCTCAATGGAAACAAGGATAATAAAGAAAAAGAGTTAAGGTACAACCTATTTTCCATCGTTCCCTTGTGAGGCAAACGCTACCTTTTCACCCACAAACATCAATTGTTCAGGAACAAAATAATATATATATAAAATAACCAAAATATAAAGTGTTAACTTTAAAAACAAAAATGAAAAATAACAATGAAAATATGCGATAACAAAACATAAGAAAGTAAGAAATTTTCTCAAAAGATTGGAGCCGATTTGATCTATGGTGATGGAGGATGTGATGATGATGCAACTGAAGGATGGAGGCTAAGAATCTTAGCAAGGTTGCTATTGATTTGGTCTAATTGTTGCAGGACCGCAGCATGGTTACGATCGACCTTGCTTTCCAGTGCTTCTATCCTATTAATGATCTCCTGATTGTCCAGGATCGGAGCATCTTCATCCAAATCAAGAGAATCCTAGTCGGACTCCTCATGGACTCGTGTTCTCTTTTGTCGGCCCCCAGGTGCATCTGGCTCAACTGAAGCCATCACATAGGCCCCTCCTCTTTTTACAACCATATGCATCTTCTCAAATGTGGCCAGGTCTAACGAATCATTACCCGAAATAGTAGTCATACGGTAGTTACTCGGGTCAAAACCATCAAGAAGGGCTGTTGCTAAAGTGGTAACCAATCCTCCAATACAAATGGCACCCTTCTTTTTATTCGCCATAATGTCAAAAACATCGGCCAACCAATAGCCGGCACTAACGGGTATGGCATTACAAGCATAGTCTAAGAAAAAGAGTTTGCTAATTTCCACAACACCTGTGCTTTCTTTCCATGCAAAGAACCCACAAGACATAAAGCGATGTAAATATCTTAGAGCGGGATTACTCAATTTTGTTGCCTTGGCCAATTTGGCCACATATGTTCCCGAGCCCAGTGCTCCCCATGCAAATTGCTGTTTAAAACCGTTAGGTACAGATTTTCCCTTTGATGATGGAAACCAAAGATAGCATTCAATTGCTCAATACTAATTACACATGGTTTCCCAAGCAATTTAAAATTTAACCTAGTGTAAATTTTCTGTTCATCTCTTTCAACCTTAAGAGAGGTTAAAAATTCCATGGTAAGCTCTTGAAATTGCAAAGGTCGAAGGGAAACTAATTTCTCCCATCCAAGGTTTTGAACATAGCTATAAAAATTATCCTTAATATGAAGAGCATTAAGGGATTCATCGCTTACATACCTCGTTGGAAAGAAACCCCTAGCAAGAAGAGTCGCTCTCCTTGAAGATGATGAAGATGAAGATGGAGTTGAAGTTGGAGGTTGCCTCCTCTTGTGGTGGCACACCATCTTTGTTCTAGTCATATTGATAGTTTTGGTGAAAATTGAAGCTTTAACGGATTTAATTGGTTTTTGATGAGAAAGGAAGAAGATTGAATGGGTTTAATTTGGTTTTTGTGAAGAAAAATGGAGAATTTAGTGGGATTTTAGAGCTTTTAGAAAATGATCATGGAGGTTTTGGAGGGAGGGAGCCAAGAGAGAGAAAAAGGAAAAGGGAAAATAGGGATTTAAAATGAAAGAAAAGGGGCTGAAATTGTGTTTTTAGGCTTAGAAATAAGGGTGACACAGCCAAACTTGGTTTAGCTTGGCCGTGTCTGAAACTTTTGGGAGGACACGGCCAGTGGCTTGGTCGTGTCCCTTGAATGTGTTTGCTACTGTGAAAGAAGAAATTGCAAGACAAAGAAAGGAACATGGGCATAAGCTTGGCCGTGTCTATGTGACACGGCCAAGAACACGGCCAAGCTTTTGACTGTGTCTGAGCCTGTGCATTTTGGGCTTGCTTGACACGGCCAGTGGCTTGGCCGTGTCAAGTGGCAGTGTCCTTCACTGCCATTTTGGCTTCTTTTTTTTGTGTCACCAAATCTAAAAAAAAATGCAATCTTCTTTCTTGCTTAACCCTGAAACACATTAAAAAAATTAAAAAATAAAAAACCGATGAAAGCACCCATTCCATTTTATTTAAACCAAACATGAAATTAAAATTGCTAAATATGGAATTGTAACTATGAAAAGAAATGCAAACCGATGGGTTGCCTCCCATTTAGCGCTTCTTTAATGTCATGTAGCTGGACATTACTGCAAGACTTAAGGATCGTAGATCAAAGTACTATCGACGATCCTTACTTCTTGGAACCCCTCATTATATGCTTTAACTCTCTGTCCATTTACTTTAAAAGTTTCATTCATTCGAGAGTTAAGTAATTCTATAGCACCGGAAGGATATACCTGAGTTATCTCGAAAGGACCGCTCCATCGAGACTTGAGTTTCCCTGAAAATAGTCGGAGATGATAATTGAAAAGTAAGACCTTCATACTTGGGCTCAACGTCTTTCGTACCAAAATTTGGTCATGAAGTGCTTTAGTACGGTCTTTATAAATCCTTGAACTCTCATATGCCTCATTCCTTAGTTCATCTAACTCCAAAATTTGCAAAAAATGTTCTCTCTTTGCCTTGTCCAAATCTAAATTCAGAGTCTTCATTGCCCAATACGCCATATGCTCTAACTCCACTGGCAAATGACAAGCGTTACCAAAAACCAATCGGTATGGACTCATACCCAAGGGAGTCTTGAAAGCAGTTCAATATGCCCATAATGCATCATTCAGTCTACTTGCCCAATCCTTGCTTGATGAGTTGACTGTTTTTTCCAGAATTCCTTTGATTTGCTCGTTGGATGTTTCAACTTGCCTTGAAGTCTGTGGATGGTATGGGGTCGCCACTTTGTGTTTCACACCTGACTTGTGCATTAACTTCTCGAAACGTTTGTTGCAGAAATGACTTCCCCCATCACTGACTATCACTCTTGGCATGCCAAATCTGCTAAGAATGTATTCCTTCATAAATTTAACAACCACATTAGCATCATTAGTTCGGGTAGGGATTGCCTCCACCCATTTTGAAACATAATCAATAGCAACTAAAATGTACTCATAACCAAAAGACTTGGGAAAAGGACCCATGAAGTCTATTCCCCAAACATCAAACAGTTCAACAACAATATAAGATTGAAGGGGCATTTCATTCCTCCTTCCAATGTTACCTACTCTTTAACAGTGGTCACAATGCTTACAATATTCTTGAGCATCTTTGAATAGAGTAGGCCAGTAAAATCCACTTTGAAGCACTTTTTCTGTAGTCTTTCTCCCTCCAAAATGGCCACCACAGTGAAGGTCATGACAAAATTGAAGAACACTAAGTTGTTCTTCCTCAGATACACACCTGCAAACTATCTCATCTTTGCATATCTCATCTTTGTACTCATGTGCAAAAACCTTTTCTTTTCCTGAAATGACATGTCAGAACGCAAAATACCACAAGCAAGATAGTTAGCAATATCTGCAAACCAAGGTGAATTCATTATCGCAAACAACTGCTCATCAGGAAATGCTTCTAAATTTCTATGAATCCTATCAGATGCAAGGTTTTCACCAAAGAAAGGTAACCTAGATAAATGATCAGCTACAACATTTTCACTTCCCTTAGTATCTTTGATTTGAAAATCAAATTCTTGCAATAATAGCACCCATCTAATTAAACGAGGTTTAGCATGTTGTTTTGTCAAGAGATATTTTAGAGTTGCATGATCTGAATGCACAATAATTTTAGACCCAATCAAATATGCTCTAAACTTATCTAAGGCAAAAACAACAGCTAGCATTTTTTTTTTTTAGTTGTTGTGTAATTAACTTGTGCGCTATTTAGGGTCAAGCTAGCATAATAGATCACTCTCAAAAATTTCTCAACCCTTTGCCCAAGGACAACTCCTACTGCATGATTGGATGCATCACACATAATCTCAAAAGGTAAAGACCAAACAGGAGCTACAATTACCGGTGCACTAGTCAATTTTTCCTTACGGGAATTGAAAGCTCGCATGCATTGTGCAGTAAATTCAAATGGAACATCTTTCCCAAGCAAATGACACAATGGTTGGCTTATTTTAGAAAAATCTTTAATAAACCTCCGGTAAAAACCTGCATGCCCAAGAAAGCTTCTTATTCCCTTAACAGAGGTAGGTGGGGGTAATTTAGCAATCAACTCTACCTTAGCTTTATCCACCTCAATCCCTTTTCTGGACACAATATGGCCCAATACAATTCCGTGAGTAACCATGAAATGACTTTTTTCCCAACTCAAAGTGAGGTTACATTCAATACATCTTTCCAGCACAAGAACAAGTTTACTGAGGCAATTATCAAAAGAATCACCAAAAACAAAAAAATCATCCATAAATACCTCAATAAAGTCATCTATCATGTCTGTGAAAACAGACATCATGCATCTCTGAAAAGTTGCAGGCGCATTGCACAAGCCAAAGGGCATACGCCGAAATGCATAAGTCTTAAAAGGGCAAGTAAAAGTGGTCTTGGATTGATCCTCTGGTGCTATCGCCACCTGGTAATAACCTGAAAGTCCATCCAAAAAGCAATAATGTCAGTGTCCAGAAAGTTTATCCAGCATCTGATCAATAAAAGGAAGAGGGAAATGATCTTTCTTTGTGGTATTGTTCAACTTCCTATAGTCGATACACATTCTCCACCCAGTGGTAGTCCTAGTAGGAACCAATTCATTCTTTTCATTTTTTACCACAGTGATTCCTGATTTCTTAGGCACTACATGTACTGGGCTAACCCACTCACTATTGGCTATCGGGTATATCACTCCTTCATCAAGAAATTTAAGCACTTCCTTCTTAACCACTTCACTCATGTTTGGGTTAAGGAGCCTTTGGGTCTCTCTCACAGGTTTAGCTCCCTCTTCTAAGATAATTCTATGCATGCATATTGAAGGGCTAATACCTTTGATATCACTCAACCCCCATCCTATAGCTCTTTTCAATCTTTTTAGTTCACTCACCAACCTCATCTCTTCCCTTTCACTAAGTTCGCTAGAAATTCTCATAGGTAAGGTGTTGTGATCTCCTAAAAACACATATTTTAGGTTTTTAGGCAACTCTTTTAGCTCTAACTCAAGTGAAGGGTTATTCTCTTCTTTTTGGATGGAGGGAGCTCAAATGATGACTCCTCTTTAAGTTCCTCTATTTCAGCACTTTCTAAAATATCAATGCAGCTGGCTACTTCTGAGTCAAAAATATCCAATTCACGATCTAAGGTCAGTGCCAGCTCCAATTTATCCGAAGAACCTGTTTGCAAGAAAACATCTGAAACAACTACGTCAATACAATCAATCAAAGAGCAATCCTCATATAATGCAGCTGTAGGAATGGGAGAAGTGTTAAAAATAGAAAATTCAACCATTTATCGCATGCCAGTCATTGACAATTTACCATTTTTAAAATCAATCAAGGTGTTGGTCGTAGCCATAAAAGGCCTACCCAGTAGAATAGTGTGTGCGGATGGTGTAGGGTTATTTCCTTCCATGTCAAGAACTATAAAATCCACAAACACTATCAACCCACCAACCTTAACTAACACATCTTCTATAACTCCTTTTGGGAATCTAAGAGATCTGTCAGCTAATTGCAAGACCATTTTGGTAGGTTTTAGTTCCCCAAGTTCTAATTTAAGATACACAGAATAAGGCATCAAATTAACACTGGCTCCTAAATCACACATGCCATCAGTCCCCTTTACATTACCCATAGTAATTTTAATTATGAAACTGCCAGGATCCTTTAGCTTCAGAGGTAGTTTATGTTGTAGAATAGCACTAGCTACCTCTAATACTATCACCTTTTCATTTGGCTCATACCTCTTTTTCTTGGTATTCAATTCCTTGAAGAATTTGGCATAAGCCGGCATGTTCTTTATTGCTTCAAGTAAAGGTAAGTTAATACTTACCTTAGAAAGCATGTTGAAGATGTCTAAAAATTGCTTATCTTGTTTATCATTCTTCAACCTGCTGGGGAATGGTATAGGTGGCCGGTAAGGATTACTTGCCTTATGTAAATCTGCTGAAGGAGATTTGTCCATTGATTTTTCTCCATCATCCTTGTCCTCTGGTTCTCCTTCCTTTTTGTTCTCTTGATCACCTGCATTCACAGAATTATTTTCAACACCATTATTTATTACCTTGCCACTTCTAAGAACAGTCACTGCTTGTGCTTGCTCAGGTTGACTAGGAAATTTTCCTTTTTGTTGAATCTGCATCTGTTGTGCAAGTTGTCCCACTTGGGTCTCCACTTTCTTGAAAGATGCTTCCAATGAATCCAACCATTTGTTATTCATCTCTTGATTCTTGGTACTGACTTGGATAAAAGCATGTAAACTATCCTCCAAACTGTCTCTCTTAGGCTGCCCTTGATTTGAAGATTGCCCTAGCAGTTGATTTTTTCTCTGGAGCAAATGGAAAGGCTGTTGAGAATTATTTGTTGCCCAAAAAAAGTTTGGATGATTCCGCTAACAAGGATTGTAAGTGTTTGAGAAAGGATCATTTCGGGCTCTTGGTTGATATCCCCCCATAGCGTTAACTTGCTCAACCTCTTCTCCATAAGACTCATACACAGAGGGGCATATATTTGCTCCATGCCCTAAAGTTCCTCAAATTCCACACACTTCTTGAGTGGATGAAGAAGTATTGTTCTTCATGTTCAGCATCTGCACTTGCCTTGTCAATTCAGCTATCTGATTGACCATCTCACTGTTGGCTTCCAATTGATTTACCCCTTTACTTCTTCCTCTTACACTTTTCTGCTGGGAATTAGCTCCCAACATTTCAAAGATTTCATAAGTCTCATCTGCTGTCTTTTCTCCCATAGCTCCCCCAGCTGCATTATCAACAGTATTCTGAAATTGCTGGGTTAGACCATCATAGAAAAACTGATTCAGCAGTTGAAGTGGGTAGTGATGGTGTGGACACTGGATTAACAACATCTTAAACCTGTCCCAAGCCTCATGAAATGGCTCTCCCTCAAATTGAGCAAATGTAGCTATTTCTTAATTCAGCTGTCTTTTGATGTGAGTAAAATTTGCCCATAAACTTGTTATAAACTTGCTCCCAAGTTGTTAAAGAATTTTCAGGCAACATCATAAGCCAGCTCTTTGCCCTATCCTTTAATGTGTACGGAAAACACCTCATCCTCAACTGGTCTTCTGTTAGTCCTCCCAATGGAAATGTGTTGAGGGTGGAATAGAAATCCCGGATAAAATTCAAAGGATCCTCATTCGGAACTCCATAGAATGATGGCAGCATGTTGTAATGGATATTCTTCAACTCATAATTTCTTGCTGCATCTATCAATCTTATACATGAGGTGGAAGTTCCAATGACTAGTCTTGCAAAATCCCTCATAGTTCTTTGCCTTTCGTCTCCCATATTGGTAGACTGTGCAGTATCCGACTCAAAATGAAAAATTTCCTCCTCTGTATTGAACCCGGTATACAGTTCAAACTCTTCTCTGCTCCTTTTCACTCTCTAAATTTCTGGAATAAGTGGGTAAAGCTCTCCTACGAGTGATCTCCTACCTTGCATAAACAAAATTTCTGGAAAAAAAGGAATTATTAAAAGCAAAAGAAAAATAAAAATGTAAACAATAAAAATAATTTAAAATATTTTTGACTAATAAACAATTATGCCAATTAGCTCCCCCGGCAACGGCGCCAAAAACTTGTTGCATTCTAATAAACACTGCTAGAACTACACTCGCAAGTATACGAGGCTGCTGTAGTATTTCGGTGAACACATCAATGTCGTCTCACAAGGAAGCTAGATGAGCTAATTATTTATCAAGTCGTAATAAATAAATTATTAATTAATAGTTTTTGATATATAAAATTAAATTGCTAACAACTATCGAAAACAGAACAAGTTGAATTTAGAACAATGAAAGAAAACTGAACAGATATATTAATTCACTTAATAGAAAAGTCTAGGGTTTGAACTTCTCCACTAATTTATATGTATAAGCCGCTATTCCTCTCAATTGATTTAATTTCAAAGATCAGATTTCAAGCAACTTAATTAATCAAATTAAGGAAATAAGCTCTCGTATTCAAACCTAGTTCAATTAATCTTAATACAATTGAAATGATCTTTTCCTTATGTTTATATTTCTAATTCGCCTAAGTCCCTAATTGAATTATTCCAGTATTAGATTTCATTTCTCAATCCTTCATCTAAATACCTAAAATACATAATTGGTGGCCAATCAATTATATATTAACATTATTCCATTCAATTAAGGATAAAAGAAATAAATCAGTTAAGAGCAATAACCATTTCATACAATCATAGTAGATCCATACAAACCCTAGACTAGATCAAAATTAGTTCATAGAGGTGCTATCAAACAAATTCATCTCATTAAAATTCAAAGAAATTAATTTAGACATTAGAGAATTCATAAATACAATTCCAATGAAACTTAAGAGATAGAGTTTGAGAACAAAACCAAATTACAAACTTCCTTTGGCTTCTGAAGAATCTCTTGCTCAGATTTTTACTAAAAGAATAATGCAGTGTCTAAAACTAATTTGATCTAGAGTGTTTACATGAAAGTGAAATCAATCTTCAAAAGAAAAGTGAAGAATAGCTGAAAAGTATGTGTTGGACGGCTGGAAGTGTGGATTCCCTTTCTCTTGCCCTAATCCTCTTATTTATACAAATCCCTCGCTAAAAATCCGTGATTTCTTTCTTTCTCTGGTCCCATGGAGTGACACGGCCAAGCCTATGGCTGTGTCATGTGACACAGCCAGTGGCTTGGCCGTGTCACTTGGGTGTGTCAGCTTCTGTTTCTTTCCTTGCTCTTCTCTCTTCTTTGGAGATGAGAGTGACACGACTGCCGTGTCACCTGCTAGTGGCTTGGCCGTGTTGCCTGCCAATGTCACCTACTGTCGGTCCTTCTTGGCTTAATATGGGACACGGCCAAGCTTGTGGCCGTGTCTGGCTTGGCCGTGTCATCTGCCAGTTTTAGCTTCTTCCAAATTTTTCTTTCTTTCTTGGTTCCCTTAGTTTTTCCCTTTAGGTGAGACATGGCCAGTAGCTTGGCTGTGTCTCCTGCCCGTGTCATGATCTAACAAAAATTTCCTTGGGTGACACGGCCAAGCTTGTTTTGGATTGGCCATGTCTTGCTGCTTCATGCTCTTCTTTCTTTGTTTTGATCTTCCAAGGGAGTTTTTGCACTTTATCCTAAAACAAACACATAAAACAAACTTTAAACAAGAATCAAATGAAACATTAACCAAAAACACATAAACATCACACTAAAAACTAGTACAAAAATGACATAAACACTGGGATAAATTAAAAACTACCAAATTGATGAAATCACTAAATAAACAGATTAAAACTACCAAAATGCATAAAGAAAACAATAATCATCATAATAAATAAATTACAATTTTATGACAAAAACTAATAAAATAGTACTGCTTCACATGGAGATGAAGATTTTTAGTACCATTGTACCTAGCAAAGGAAGGCATCTTGAACTTATAAGGGACGTCCTCATCTTGTTCAAACAGTTTGTCGATCTCGGACATCTCTTCGGTTTTCAGCTTCTTCTCAAATTTCTTTTCTAGGTCAACAATCATCTTCTCAACATTAGAATTTTCAGTCTTTTCAAAAGTTGTCTTCTCAATAACCTCTGCCAATACCAAAACATGTATCTTATTTAAAAATCAACTTTTAAAAATCAAAATTTTCTTTTTCCTTACAATTTACCTAGGTTGAGAATCTCAAACCTAGGCTCTGATACCAAAACAGTTGTAACACCCCTATACCCCATATACGTACACTACAAACTACACCTGTAATATATGTATACCGAATATAGGAGTGCTACGGTTTATAATAAGCAAACCGATCTTTCAATTTAGCAATATTATAAGAAACTTAAAACATTTAAATCATATTATATAGTACAATAAATAAAACATTTATTTGATACGCAGCGGAAAATATAGCAGTATTTACAAATACATATACATCAAAGTCCATGTTTTACAAAACATAAAATTTATACATGTTTGGTAGTTCGTCTTTGATTTTTAAGCCCCCTATCAACACTTCAGAATCTAGACTCAACTCGATCTAGCTGAACTCTCTGGTTCTACCCTGTCACCTGCGTGATGAACCACAATCGCGCTAAGCCAACAGCTTAGTGGTACAAACAAATATATAATAGTATGTTTCAATGCAATGCCAATGTCACACATTTCAACAATAAAGACAATATTCATAAATGATATATTACTATTTTTCGTAACACTATATTCTATTATTTTATTCAATTGTTTCACCATTCATGAATCACATTGACACAAAGACAAGCATGGGCCCAAAAGACACTAATATGTTATTCAAAGTTCAGAGTTACTGCTTTGGTCCATAATCACAATCATCAAGCCCGTAGGCGATACATATATATCTATCCATGGATAATCCAACTAGATTTGAGCTTACGACCCAGTCTTTTCACTCAATCTAGCATCAAGGATTTGATTTTGAGGCTTACGACCCGGTCTTTTCATCTATCCAGCGATTCATAGGCATGCCGCCAAACTCAGAACTCTGAAAATTGAATAACATATTAAGCACACAATTATTTCATTTATCTCTTTATCATTCTCTTTCTCATTTCATTTCTCATAATCAAATAAGCATTCATGCCCCAATTATTTCATTTGCATTATCATAGCCAACAACAATGGCTTCACATTTCATCATATCTCAATTCACATTAAAGCAATTCATCATTAAAGTATACATAACCAAATGCATTGAACATATATTTTGAATGATCATCATATCTTCCACATTATGCAAATCATAGCATTAATCAAATGTATCAACAATGTAATAGATTACTTAACACATTTACAACCAAATGTGTTAAGTCCCAATGTCATGTAAATGTATGCAATAATGTAGGGTTTGTACATACCTCACGAACAACTCACACCAATCTATACACTTCCTCTTCCAAGAATTCTCAACACTTAGGTTAGGGCAACTCAACCTCTTCACAACCTAATGCAAAAAGAATAATACACACTTATTTACAAATTCACATGAATTCCAATACAATTATGCACCTATTAGTCTCATACTAGACTCATAGATCACAAATTATAAACCAACACAACTATCTAGGACCCACAGTCATGGCCTCACGAACCCCCATGGTCGTGGGTTAGCAAACGAATCTGTACAATTTGCTTAACACCCCACGGTCGTGGCATCCAAGGGCCACGGGTGTGGCGTCCAATATGCTTCTGTTTTGGACCCAACTCATGTATTCTATGCTTTAAACTTTATTAAACACAAACATCTTGAAGATCTACCAAAAATAATTGATCAAACACAATATTTGCATCAATTACCAATTCAAAACCATAATATAAACACAACTCTTACTCTTCCATTACACTCCAAAATCTCAATCAATTAAATCCAACACTCTCAAACACACCACAATCAAACATACTCATGCTCTTGATAATCCAACACCAAACTCAAATACCACTTAAAATAAAACAAGAGAATCAAGAAGAAACTTACCAAAATTAATGAAATTTCTTTAAATTTCCTACTTGATCACTTGAATTCTTCTTCAATTTTGAGCTTGGAATATCAAAAATCTCACTTCCTCTCTTGCTTCTTTGATAGCCGGCCAACCCAAAGAGAAAAGAAGAAAAAGAACAACATAAATGACCAAGTCAAACTTCTCTTCTCTTTAAACCTCCAAGAAGAAATTTTATAATAAAATAATCTAAAATATTCTCTTCCTTTCATAAATTTCCATTTAATTTATTTCACTAATTTAAAATAAATAAATATCTTCCTCCACTAACTTAATTAATAAATAGCCAATTCACTGCAGGCCCAGGCTGCGACAAATTGGCTGCCAGCCAATGGTTCCTTGTCGTGCGGCAGAGCTGCCGCACGTCGCTCGTGCAACCATTCGATTTTTTATTTTGAATTTTTTATTTGAATTTTTTTATTTTTATTTATTTTTTATTTTATTATTAAAAATAAATATTTACAATTTACTTTTTTTTTCTTTTTTCTATATTAAATAATAAATATTATATTATTAAAATAAATACTAAATTCTGCAAAAAATTATTTCGGACCATTTCAAAATTCTGGACTAGAGCTGGTAAAAAATTAAGGGTCTATATATATGTTTTGTATATTTTCTTTATATTTTGTGTGCTAGAATATCAAACTTGAATTTGGGTTTTTGTTATCTTTTTTTCCATAGTTTTGTATGTGAATTGCTCATCGGGTTATTCTATGTTTGGGTTAGTTATTTTTTGAATTAGGATGCTTGTAAGCTTTTTTCCAAATAAGTTAGAGTAGGGTTCAACATGAAATCACTATATTTCCATACAACTCCTCTTGTATGGAACTATAATGACTTCATGTCGAAGAACTGCATAACACTACTGTAGAACCTTAAATTTGTGCCAGATTAAATTTAAGAAGCTTAACCTAGTTCGTTAAAATTGTTAAAAAGCCTTAACCTAATTTGAAGGCTTGAATTAAATTAGTCCAATCCATAACAACCCAAAATTAAATTTGTGAAATAAATTTGTGAAAGAGGTTGGGCCTAAAAATTAAGAAGTTTGGATTCGGTTTGATTTGGAGTGGGTCAAAGTCAACATGAGCTAGTGCTCATGTCAATTTGGAGTGTCTAATTCGTAGCTCATATCGATTTGGACACCCCAAATTGATATGAATAATGGCTCATGTCAATTTGGAAACTCCAAATTGACATGAGCTGGATCCATGTCTATTTTGAGCTTCCAAATTGACATAAATCCTAATTTTGAAAGAATTTAGCTTGTTAGGAATCCTAATTGTGTTTAATTTTGGAACCATTAACCCCAATTGCCACATTATAAATAGAAAGAAGCTTAAACAATTCAAAAGGGGACGGTGATTAGCAACAAAGACAATTAAAACACAACCACCATAGAGGCAGTAGCCATTGTCTCAAGCTTGTCTCAAGCTTGCTTCGCTCAGCCAAACTCAAAGTTGATTCAGGAGGTAAAACAAGCAGTTTGTTTCAACACCTTTAATTTGGAGGAGCCAACAAATGGAGGTTAGATTTAGAGCCAACAAATGGAGGTTAGATTTAGAGCCAACAAAATGGAGGTAAGATTTATGTGCTAAACTTATTTAAACTTACAGTAGCCACATTTATTATTATCCAACAACTTGCAGTTCTTTAAACTTCTAGTAGCAATCCCTATTCTGAAAAATAATATTTACATACAGAAGGTTATCTTGATGCTTGGAATAAGATTACTTGTCACATCCGTGATTTTGGAGATATAAAATTTTATATATACTCAATATATATATCTAGAGTATATATAACATATACATATGGTATATTCATTATATATGTTGGATTAATACATTACATACTTAATATATTTAATACACATATAAGGTACATTTGATGTGTATATAAGATGCACATTACTTGTGCATATGTGTAATATCCCAAATTTTTTGAAAAGTTCTAATTTTTGGAAATTTAATAAAATAAATTATAATTTAAATGGATAAATTAAATTAATAGTTTTAAATGAAAAATGAAGGGATTTTAAATGAAAAAGTGGAATATATATGTGATATATATGTAAAATATATATAACATATAAAAGTCAACACTATCAAAAGAAAAGTCAAATTAGAAATTTAAAATTAATAAAATAATTTAAAAATAAATAATTTTAGATGGAAGATAATATTTTGGGGTTTTAATTAATTAATTAATTAAAAATATATTAAAATAATAATATATATATAAGGTTGAAAATGTGAGTGGGAGGAAAGAGAAAATCAATTTTTTTTTCATCATCTTCTTCTTCTTTCCTTCAAGGCCGATTTCATGGCTTCAAGAGAGGGATTTGCTTCTTCCAAACTCATTTAATTGAAATATTTATAAAGTTTCAAGTGGATTATTAAGGTTTTCCTCTTTAATTAGTAAGTTTACTCACTTTTTCTTTGGATTTCCATGAAAGTTTGAATATGTGTGTTTTGGATTTTTGAAGTTCTAATTTTTAATTATCTATTTGGATATGGATGAAGTTATTTTAAGTGATTAACAATGATTTTAAGGTTGGATTAAAGAAATGGTTGAGTTTGGGTAAGATTGGTGAAGAGAGAGAATTTAGGGTTATGGAACATTTGAGTTTTTGAAATCATGAGTTTTAATATGCAAATTGGTTCCAAATGTGTTGTTTTGATGTATAAACAAGGATTTTAAAAGCAAATGATGGATTTAGTTAAGTTTGGATAGAGTGTGAAGATGGTAGTATTGATTTAGGGTTTTGGAAAAGTGAATTTTCAAAGAATGATTAATTGTTTGATTTTAATGCTTAAATCATGTTATTTAATGATATAAGTGGTGGAAATAAGATTGAAATGATAATTGGATTGAGTTAAAATGGAGATCCTTCAATGGTGAAGGTTATGCCATTTTAGGGTTTTGAACATAAGCATGTGGTTAATTAATGTAATAGGTTTAAACATGTTAAAATATGTTTGTAATGATATAAATAAACTCAAAACAATAATTTAATGGGTTAATATGAATTTGCTAAGTTAAAGTAAGGAAAGACTTTTTGAAATTTTGTAGGAGTGTTGTTAAATTAAGGTTTGATGTTGAGAATGCCTTAGAATGTGATATTAAATGATTGTTTATGATCACATTTGACATAGGCATTGAGGGAGGTTGATTTGCTTCATCCAAGTGGTGAAGGGCAAGTTGGAAGGATAGAATTAGAGGTTGTTTTAAGCTTGCTTTGGGTTACTAGTGGAGGTATGGACAAACTTTGAATATATTGTTTATATTTGCATGACATTTGGACTTAACACATTTTGGTTGGAAAATGTGCTAAGCTACTTGGCACATCGATTGTATATGAATAATGTGCTATGACATTTGTAATGTCATATATGTGTGTTAAATGCATTGTGAAAAGCCATTGATAATGGCTAAATTGTGTAAAATGTGAAATATGTATATTATGTGAAAATACCCAAAGTAATTGGGTAATGTGTTGTGAATGCAAAAATAAGATATATGGTATAATGAAATGAATTGATATTGATAAAAATGAGAAAAGTGAGAAAAGTGAGAAAAATAAGAAAGATGTGAAAAATGAGAAAAGTGAGAAAAAAAAAAGTGAAAATAAGGCAATGTGCCTAGATTGAATATGCGACAATGAGAAAGAGATTAATAATGAGAAAAATGAATAAATTGTGTGTCTAGTATTTTATTCAATTTTTAGAGTTTTGGGTTTGGCAGCATGCTTATGATTGCCTACGGGCTAAAAGCTAGGCTAGTGAAAAGTTCAGGTCGTAAGCCAGGTCCAGCTGATAAATATGATATTTTTGGGGTGAAAAGACTTGGTCGTAAGCCTCAAAAATAAATCTTTGAAGCTAGACTGAGTGAAAAGACTAGGTCGTAAGCTCAGATCTAGTTGGATTATCCATGGATATATTGCCTACGGGGCTAGACACATGGAGTCATTATAGACCAAAGCAGTAACTCTGAAATTTGAATAGCATATTAGATCCTTTTGGGCCCATGGTTGTCTTTGTTTTACTGTGAATTATGAATTATGATACAATTGAGTAATATAATGTAATGAGTTGTGCTTATGAATTATTTGATAAATATAAGAAAGTGGATTGATGTGACATCTATATGCATTGTGCATTTGGTATTGCATTGAGTTATATTTTTATTATCAAAGTTTGTACCACTAGGCTTCGGCTTAGCGCGATTGTTTCCATCGTGTAGGTGATAGGGTAGACCCAGTTGAGCCAGAGAGTTCTTCTAGACTAGGTCAGGTCTAGACTTGTAGTTGAGCTTGTAGAGTTGCTATCGAGATCAGAAACACTCTATTATGTTTGGAAAGTTGGGTACGTGTGGGCAAGGTGAGAAATGGCCCAGCACTCCCACAACGCCCGGTTCATTGGAACCGACCTCCTTTTCAGGTCTTAATATTACAAAATACTTAAATATAATGATATTATCAATAATACATGCAATAATAAAAATAAACAAATACTTTAAAAAACCATAATAATGTCCAAACAAAACAAACAAATAGGCACCCATCCATTGATGGAAACATGCCTTTACAAATGTCCAATGTCCAAAAGAAAATAAATAAAATAGGAAGCTCACCAATTGGTGGAAACATATCCTTTACATTGATCCAAAACTTGAAATAAATTAAATTATATGTTGCTCAATACATGAGGTACCCAAAGACATGGAAACATACCTCTTATAATGTTTTGAAACCAAAGCAAATCAATAAAAATAACCAACCATTCATCATAAATAAATCAAAGATATAAATAAACCATTAATCAAAACATATAATAAATATACATCTAATTTAAATAAAGCAATAAATATATAAATTTAGGGTTTACATCTTAAATTAGGGTTTCTTAAACCGAGTTAGGGGTTTTTAGGATTTAGAAAAATAAAGCTAGGGTTTTGATTAAAAAACTATAACTATTATTTTAAGAGGAATAATGGCTACTGTGTTAATTTTTCAAAAATTTAAACAAAGCCACTGAAGCTACTGTGATGCATTTAAACTTTAAATATATAACTTTTTATGAATTAATTTAAGTGAAGAAGTGATAAGTCTGAGGGTTTGGAGGGTTGTGGATAAGGTTCGACAAGGTGGCACATAAAGTCGAAAGAGACTGGTGAGCCATGTTTGATCCAAATAAAGGAAATGGGTGTGCCTCTGCTGACAGCTTAAGGTTTTGGTAGAAATGGTTAGCGTTCTTTCCGGTTAAGCGTACTGGTGCAGGGTTAGTATCAGGATGGGTGACCTCCTGGGAAGTGCTTGGCCCAGTCGCATCATTTGGTATCAGAGCCTATTTATTGGGTCTGGTCCCATTGCTACAGGTTCGAGGATGAACCTCCTTAAAAAAGGAGGGAATGATAAGTATGAGGGTTTGGAGGGTTGTGGATAAGGTTCGACAAGGTGGCACATAAAGTCGAAAGAGACTGGTGAGCCCATGTTTGATCCAAATAAAGGAAATGGGTGCGTCTCTGCTGACAGCTTAAGCTTTTGGTAGAAATGATTAGCGTTCTTTCCGGTTAAGCATGCTGGTGCAGGGTTAGTATCAGGATGGGTGACCTCCTGGGAAGTGCTTGGCCCAGTCGCATCAAGAAGGAACATATTCAATACTTAAAACAATCAAAGCATATTATATTTATTTATTTTAGAACATAACTTTGTCATTGGTTCCTCTACAATTTATTGAGTGAAATTCTGGGTGAACTTATTCAAGTTAATGAGTGCACTACCTTTGTGAATTTTTGTGTCTTGTTGATCTCCTTTATCGCTCATTTGTTGATGAAAAATTGCTAAATCTCCATTGCTCTCTACCTCTTTTTTTTATGTTTCTGCCCGAAAAAAGAAAAAAGCAAAACTCTAAAAGCTACTGCCTCCAAAATTTTTGTCCGAATAAAATCTCCTGTCTGAAGAAAAATCAAAAGTCCCTCTTTCTGTGTGTTTTTATCTTGCTATGTGAAATATGTATATTATGTGAAAATACCCAAAGTAATTGGGTAATGTGTTGTGAATGAAAAAAAAAGATGTGGTATAATGAAATGAATTGATATTGATAAAAATGAGAAAAAATGAGAAAAGTGAGAAAAATAAGAAAGATGTGAAAAATGAGAAAAGTGAGAAAAAAAATGTGAAAATAAGGCAATGTGCCTAGATTGAATATGCGACAATGAGAAAGAGATTAATAATGAGAAAAATGAATAAATTGTGTGTCTAGTATTTTATTCAATTTTTAGAGTTCTGGGTTTGGCGGCATGCCTATGATTGCCTATGGGCTAAAAGCTAGGCTAGTGAAAAGATCGGGTCGTAAGCCAGGTCCAGCTGATAAATATGATATTTTTGGGGTGAGAAGACTGGGTCGTAAGCCTTAAAAATAAATCCTTGAAGCTAGACTGAGTGAAAAGACTAGGTTGTAAGCTCAGATCTAGTTGGATTATCCATGGATATATTGCCTATGGGGCTAGACACATGGTGTCATTATAGACCAAAGCAGTAACTCTGAAATTTGAATAGCATATTAGATCCTTTTGGGCCCATGGTTGTCTTTGCTTTAATATGAATTATGAATTGTGATACAATTGAGAAATATAATGAAATATAATGTTATGAGTTGTGATATATATATATATATGTGTTGTGCATTGACATTACGTTTGGACTATATTATTATCAAAGTTTGTACCACTAGGCTTCGGCTTAGCGTGATTGTAATTCATCGCGCAGGTGTCATGGATGTTTTGGTAGAGCCGTCGAGTTCTACTAGACCTGGTCGGGTCTAGGTTTGTAGTTTTAAGCTTGAACATTTTTTCAGTACATCAAGATCAGAGCTAGTTGTCAGCATGTAGATATTTGATATTATAGTATATTTTGATATTATGTATGTTATGATATGTTTTTGAAGTATATATATTGTAAATTGTAAAGAATGATTTGAATAATTTGTTTAAGATGAGATCTTATATGTGATGTTGATATATATACCTATATATAAGTATTTTGAGAAAATATGGAGAAATTGAAAAGTATTGGTGAAATGGTGAATTGATTTTATTGGGAGTGTTTGTTTTATACAGGTTGTGTTTTGCTAAATTTTGGGAACGTCTAAATTACTGACAAAACTCTCGTGAATTTTTCCCAGAGATTTTCATATAAAATGTTATTTTGGGTTACTATAGCAAATAAAGAATATTTATATACTATTTAATTTTATATATTTAGTATTTGAAATTTTTAAAATAGAAATGTGAAAATTTTTATTAAATCGGTTTGTGATATTTTTATACCGTATATGCATATTTTACATATGCTGGAAATATGTATTGTACGTATATAGGGTATAAGGGTGTTACATTGCTAGCTTTGGATGGTAGCAAAATTATATTTTAAACCCTAATCTTATTTTTGAGACTATAAAACTCTAATTTGCATGAATACAAAACCTAGCTTACCATAAACCCTAAATTGCATGTGTTAGCTTTAGATTATTTTCCAAAACCCTCAATTGCATGTTTTAGCCTAAGTTTAATTTTTCAAAACCCTAAATTTCATGATTTTTAATTTTAGTTTACATATTAAATCTTAGAATTGCACACCAAAAACCTAATTTGCATTATTAAAACGTAAAAACCCTAATTTTCATGTTAAAACCCTAATTAGTATTTTAAACCCTAAAAAACCCAAGTTTGTACCAATGAACCTCAATTTAATATGTAACACCCTAATTTTATTTCCAAAATTATTAAAACCCTAATTCAGTATTAAGAACCCTAATTTTATACCAATAACCCTTGTTTCATTTAAAAAACTCTAATTTTACAAGTTTATCACTTAATTAAGAATAAACACTAGAATTGCATGTCTAACCTTAATTTCCATTTCATTAAAGCCTAGATTCAATTATTTGATTTATTATTATGTGCTTGTGATGAATGATAAGCTTTGATTTTATTTGTTGTTTATGATGAATGATTGAGTGGTTTAATTATATTTAATAACTGGAATTTGAAAAATGATGTAAAAGGCATGTTTTCACTTTGTGGGTGCCTTGGTTTTGATTATGTAATATATTTAATTTACCTTTTAAAGATTTTGGAACAATGTAAAGGACATGTTTCCATCAATTGGTGGGTGTCCTATTTTATTTAGTTTTAGACATTGAACATTATTATAAGGGTATGTTTCCATTTTGTACGGGTGCCTATTTTGTTGGTTTGGACTTTCTTGATTTTAATGAATATTTCTTTATTTCCATTGCATGTATTATGGATTGCATTATAATAGCTAAGAATTCAATAGTATTAAGACCTGAAAAGGAGGTTGGTTCCAATGAAGCTGGCATTATGGATGGTGCTAGGTCATCCTCACTGTCCCCATGCATGCCCAACTTTTTAAACTCAATAAGGGGTTGGGGATTTCCTTAGCAATCAAGTCATCCACCCCTTTCTATCTTCTCGGCCCATCCGGTTGACGACTCCATTTCTCCAAGTTTAGGCATGTGTTCTCTAAGGCCCCGATTTTAACAGTGTCGAAGTCGCAAGTACTATTGCATCAGGAGTGGGGGCAAAAATTCCCACTCACAGTGGCGACTCCACTTGGGATAAGAGAAGTTGATTCCATTAATCTTTATATTATTTTATTCTTTATTAGTATGGTATTATTAATTGCGTCATTTAGATTGCATTGTGTGCATAAGTTAGGATGCCCTTGGAACCCTTGTTATATATATGCAAGTGATACCATACTTTCATTCAAGGTGCGGAGATCGAGCATTGCATAACCATTCATAGTCTTGTACCTTTTGGAATATATTTGCTATGGGTACCTAAGCCTTTTTAACCCAAAGACCAAAGCCCATGTTGATGTTATGTTGACCACATGACTAGGAAAAGAGACTCACCCCTAGTGTGTGTGGCAGTCATAAGGTTGGAAGGAACGCCCTAACTTTGTTTGTCCGTTTGTTTATTTGCTTCACATGCATACATGCATACATGTATTACATATCATAAGCATTAATCCTTTCTAGCTCATTGACCTAGAGTATAGTAGTTAAAGGGCTTACGACAACCTGACCTACAACATTGACTCATAATCTCATAAAGGTTCATTTAACTTCATACCAAGACCAATGACCTGAGCAAATTTAGAAGATGGTGAATGATTCCCTTAACTCCAAGATGGAAGAACTAAAGGGGGCCCTAGCTGAGATTGTGAGAAGCCAACTGCTTTCACTGTTGGAGGATAACAATTCTGAGGCATCTGCTAGTAACAAGAAGCCAAAAGATAAGGGAAAGGCCAAGGTTGTTGAAGTGGCCACTGATGAAGACAAGGAAGCTATGGAGGATGATGTTTGGGAACAATACTTTTAAGATCAACAGGATAAGAAGAAAGAGAACAAGGTCATAGAGAAGAATGAGTATGCTGGTTTTGAAAAAATGATTATTGATTTAGAAAAGAAGTTTGAAAAGAAGTTGAAAGGTGAAGAAGTGTTAGAGATGGATAAGGTATTTAAGCATGATGAAGAAGTTCCTTACAAGTTCAAGATGCCTTGTTTTGCCAAATTTCATGGAACTGGAAATCCTCATATGCACATCAAGTAATACATTACGACTGTGCAGTCTATTAGGGCGACTAAAGCTCAAAATCTAAGGTAATTCATATTCTCATTGGACCATGTTGTGCAAAACTTGTTCAATACCTTAGAGGAGAATACTCAAAAAGACAGGGATTTGCTATACCATGCCTTCATCCAACAGTATGGATGCAATACTGAATTGGAAATGACCTTAATAAAGTGGAATCAATAAGGCAAAGATAGAATGAAAATTTTATTGATTATGTGAAGAGATAGAGGAATAAGGTTGCACTATTTAAGAAGAGGCCAGATGAGTCTGATCAGATTAGGATGATAGTGATAGAAGTCCAACCTAATATTCATAAATGGTGTCCCACACTCTTATTAGGGACTTCAATGACCTCCTCCATGTCGGATTGTAAATAGAAGATTGGGAGAGGGAAAAGAACTGTTTTGCTAGGAGAAGCAATGAAAAGGGGAGTTATCAGTCTGGCAATCAAGGTATACAGAAGGCAGTATATGTCAATGCAACTGATCAAGGAAATAGAAGACAATTTTTAGAATTAGGGAAACCTTTGTCTCGGGTTTTCAACAAGCTGCAAAAGAAATGGTTGTTACAACCACTGGCTCCTCGACCATTGCCAAATCCCTTACCACTAAACTTTGATGCTAAAGTTTTCTGTCAGTTCCATCAAATACTAGGGCATGAGATAGACAAATGCATGCAGTTAAGGCATGAGATTTAAAATCTGATTGATAGTGGAAAGTTACCTGAACCTAATAAGCCCAACACAAAGGACAGAGGGGGACTGAATGAGAAGATTGTCTTGGCATCATTTCAAAATATAGAAGGAGAAGCTACAAAAGAAGCAGTTTTGTTTGATGAAATAGTTATGAAAGAAAAGGAATTAATCATTTATGCTATGAACGAGTTATAGGATTCCACTTATAGTGATTAGGAACAAGAAGCCAAGAAAGAGGAATGGGGTTGGTCCCTACCCGAAGAAGAAGTATTGAATACCCATTCTAGAAAACCCTATGCTAGAGCTCTACCAAAAGAAGCAGAGACTGACAAGGGAAAGGATGATGAGAGAGAAGTGATGGAAGATGAAGCTGATACAGTCCTTAAGCAATTGAAAAGGACTCAAGTAAGCATTGACATATGGGATCTATTAGCTACGTCTAAGAAACATCTTGAAATTATGGCCAAACCTTTGGCTAGCATGCCAATTTCCATTTTTGTAACACCAGAGGATTTGGTAAATTTTATGAAAGTTGAAGGAGTGATTAAGTGAGAGGAGGTTCAAGGGGACAACAAGATTTTAAGTAGAGATGGTTTCTTTTTCACATGTTGATTTACTAGAGGATGGAAGAGACCATGTCAGTCCGCTTTTTGTTAAAGTGGAGGTCAAAGGAAAATGAACCCCTTATGTCATGGTTGATGATGGCTTTGCCATAAATGTTTGCCCATTAAAGATTTAGCCAAAGCTTGATATGTCTACTCATGATCTAAATTTTTTAGATGCGACGATCTGAGTATATGACAACACTAAAAGGCAAGCTGAAGAAATCTTCAAGACCCTAGTGAAGGTAGGCCCTATTGAGTCCATGGTGGAGTTTATAGTTTTGTATATACCAGTTACCTTTGCATTTGTGTTGGGATGCCCATGGTTTCACCTTCTTGGTGGAGTCCCTTTTATGCTCCACCAAAAGATCAATTTTTCGAGCAATGACGAGATGGTAATAATCAAAGCTGAACACAGTGAAGCAGTTCATACCCTTATGGTGGAACGGCCCCTCAATTGTTTTCATATAACCGGTATTTTTTAAGTCATGGTAATCAGTTCTAAGGTTTTGACTATGATGATGCAAATGAACTACTTGCTAGAAACTTAACTTGGGAAAGGAAAAGTAGGGGTGATGGATCTTCCCAATTTCAAGACTCAAGTATCAATAGAGGGGCTGGGATATGAAGAGATAGATGAAGGAACTCTATTGAAGGGAGACAAGAAGATGGAATTCCCTCCACTTGAAGAAATATTTTTCAAAGCACCAGTGTTGGGACCACTGTAAGGGAAACTAAAGCATGTTATGTTTATGGGAAAGATGATCCCTGGGTTTGAAATTATTGTTGATGTCGCCGAGCATTCTGAATAGGTGAATAAAGAGATCATGAAACCAGTTGACCAAGGGAAAAGGAAGAAAGTTGGCCCAAAAGTCCTAAAGACTCCAGAAGAGGTTGCTACACTCATTGAAGATCAATTTGAGAATATTGCAATATTTGATGATAAGAACATTGATGCTAATTTTAATTTTGATTTGCCTGCTCTATATGAGGATGTTAATGTTTTCTTTTTCAAAATGAATGCAATAAAGTCTGATTTTGCTTACCTAGTGATGTTTTTCCTGATGGTTGCATAAATTAGTGTGATGGTTACATGAGTATTTTTAATATTAACTTTGTTGACACATAATCATTAAATCTGGGAATAATTGAAAACCCTAAAAACATTAGCATAGCATCCGACGTTACTCCTGAAGAGAGAGAGAGATTCAAAAAAATATTAAAACAAATATGAAAAAGTCTTTGGTTGGTCTTCTGAGGATATGCCTGGGATTGATCGGGACATTGCTGAACACATGATTCCAACATATACTCACATGAAACCCATCAAGCAAAAGTTAGGTGTTTGTGACCAAAATGGGTGAAATTGATCAAAGAAGAAGTCACTAAGCATATATAAGTAAAATTCCTAGATTCCTAGAAGTAATAGATTATCCTGATTGGCTAGCCAACATCATCCCAGAATTGAAGAAAGATGGGAGAATTAGGGTTTATGTGGATTACAGAGATTTAAACAAAGCTTACCCAAAGAATGATTTTCCTTTACCTTATATAGATGTCTTAATCGATAGTACAACCTTTAGTGTGTTACACTCATTGGTAGATGGATTTTTTGAATATAATCAAGTGTTAATGGCCTAAGAGGATAAAGCCAAAACTGCCTTTAACTACATGGGGTATATTCTACTACAGGGTGATGCCATTTAGATTAAAAAATGCTCAGGCAACTTATTAGAGAATGGTCACTACCTTATTTCATGATATGATACATAAGGAGGTTGAAGTCTGTATGGATGATATGATGGTAAAATTCGATACAAGAGAACATTTCCAAAACATGGAAATTTTCTTTGAAAGAGCAGTCAAGTATAACCTTAGGTTGAATCCAAAGAAGTTTTTGTTTGGAGTTACCTAAGGTAAGATGTTGGGGCATGTCATTAGCTCTAAGGGCATTGAGACTAACCCTGACAAAGTTAAGGCAATCTAGGATATGTAATATCCTCATGTATACCTTAGAAGTTTTGATTATGTTATTGTTGTTGTTGTTATAAATTGGATTGAATATATATATGTGTCAAATTGCAAGGGAAAAGATATTGAGAAGAGAATGGTTATGTATATGTGTTTTGGGAAAGAAAAGAGGGTGTAGAGAGAAGTGTATATGTTGTTTATATGGTTGTATAATTAACATATACATAAGTCAAAGGTGGAGTCAATGCAAGAGGATATTTTTGTGTGACATGTGTAATGACTATAATGGGCACATATGAGACAAAAGGTTAATTAATTGGTTGAGGGCATTTTAGTAATTGCTTGGATATAATCTCTTGGTGGAGATTTAAAGAAGGAAAGAAGAGTTGACTTGTTCATTTCTTGTCTTTTCTCATGTGTGTGGCCGGCTATCCAAAGGAAGGAAGAGAGCAAAGTGTTGTTTTGATTTCTAAACTCAAATTGAAAGGAGATTCAAGGAATTAAGTGGAAGATTTGTGAAATTCAACAATTTTGGTAAGCTCTTTTTCTTGATTTACTTTATTCTTTTGAAGTGGAGTTTGAAATGAATTTTGGTTTGTTGAGATGATGATTAAATGTGTTTGTGATGTGTTATCAAATGTTATTTTTGATTTTAAGTGAAGAGGTTTTAGAGGTGTTGTTGTTGGAAGTGTTGGAGTTGAAATTGTTTTAGGGTTTTGAAGTGTTACATGATGTTTTCCTTGTGTTTGCTTTATTATTTTCAAAGATCTTCTTGTGGTTGGTGTTTGTTGGAATTTTAGGCTTGGAAATGGGATGTTGATCGAAGGCAGTAGCCTTTTTGATGCCACGCCCGTGGCCTTGATTGGCCATGGCCGTGGCCATTGGTAGGCTTATGGTGCCATGGCCGTGGAGGATGGAAGCTTGGGTGGCAGAACTGTTTTGTACCCCACGCTCTTGGGGATTATGGTGGCCACGACCGTGGCCTATAATGAATGATGTTGAAGTGTAATTTTGTGATTTAAGGTTTAAGATGAAGTTGTTAAGTGATTAAATGGTATTGGAATTGATGGATTGTATCATTCTTTGGATTAGGGTTTGATAGAAGGTGATTTGCCCTAAATTGGGAAGTGAAGAACTTTGGAAGAAGGAAGGTGTTTAGAGTTGTGTGAAGTGTGATTGAGGTAAGTACCAATACATATGATTGTATTTATTTACATGATTTGAGGCTTAACACATTTGTTTGCAAATGTGTTAAGTGGTTTACTATATTGATAATATAAGTAGACTAAGGTGATGATAAAGATGTGAAGAATGTGAGGATCATTAAAAAGGTAAGCATAAACTCTATTTGATTGTATATCCTTATATGTCTTTGAACATTTACACATTGGAATGAAAGTGTTAAATAAGCTATTATATTATGAATGTGAATGAAGAATGTAAATCATTTTATTTATATAAATATGAAGGATGAAATATGAAATGGGAAGGTAGAAAGAAATGAGGATCATTCTTAAGGTATGTGCAAATTGTTATGATAAATGTTCTAATAATGAATGGTGTTAGTGTGTTTTGAGAAATGATGAAATGTTATGTTATATGCATTGTGAATGGCAATGTATTATATGAATAATATATTTTGAAATGTTATATCAATAATGTTATATGTATCATATGGATTGAGATATGACATGTTGTGAAGTCAATGTGATTGACTATGATGATTCAAATGAGATATGAAGCCATTGTGATTGGCTATAGTGATTCAAATGAGATGTTAAGCCATTGCTATTGGCTATGATAATTCAATTGAGAATGAAATGAAAATAAAAGATTCTGTGTCTAATATGTTGATTCAATTTTCAGAGTTCTGGATTTGGCGGCATGCCTAGAGAATGTGAAAATGTAATAGTCTTGCCGGGTTGAGGATCTCTTCAATTTGAGTGAACTGAGGTCCAAGAGACTGGGTCTGTTACACTATGTAAATTATTGATGCGAAATACATGAAAGGTAACAGTCTTGCCGGGTTGAGGATCTCTTTACATTGAGATGAATTGAGATCCAAGAGACTAGGTCTGTTACTTGATAAAATGTGAAATGTGAATTGTAGTAACAGTCTAGCCGGGTTGAGGATCTCCTCGAGTTTAGCCGAGTTGATGATCCAAGAGACTGGGTCTGTTACGCTATCCATGAATAGAGACATGAGATATATTGCCTACGGGCTTGATCATTGTGATTATGGACCAATGCAGAACTCTGAACTCTGAATAACATATTAGTGTTTTGGGCCCGAGTCTATCTTTATTGTCAATGTGAAATGCAAGTATTGAAATATTGAGTGTGAGTATTAATAATGAATTATGCTTGGTGAATTGTGAATAATATAAGGTTATTAAGTGTAATATGTAAATGAATTGTGGTTGATGATAAAGGTTGTCTTTATTGGAAATGTGAATAATAATTGGTATGATATGTAAAGTGTGTATTGCAATAATGATTGATATGGTATATATAATGTGGATGTATTAATATATTGATTTTGAGTATTGGTGATGGATTAGGGTTGGTGATATTATTATGTATATATGTACATCATATATGAAATTAGCTAGGATATATGAAAGATGCAATTAAAAAGAAAATAAAATATGATAAGAACTAATTATACCTTGAATTTATACATCATTATATGTTAATATTTCTATACTATATGTTTATATTTTATATTTGGACTACTAAGCTCTCGGGCTTAGCGCGGGTGTTTATTCACGCAGGTATATAGATGGAAGATATGAAGTCTGTTGTTATGCCACAAGAAGAGTAAAAGTTTGTCGAGACCAACTAGAGGGAAATGCATACATGTATAACTTTTATATTGATGTATTTATGATGAGAAAGTAATTATATGTATAAATGAAGTTTTGATAAAAATAATGATTTAGTAAATGTTATTTAAATTAATGTATTATGGTTTGGAATTCTTTTACAGGTTTTAAAAAGGTAACGAAAAGTGACATCCTTATACTTTATATACTTACCGTATGTATACCAGGTATATGTATAGTACTTATATAAGGTATCGGGGTGTTACAGGATATACCAGCCCCTAAAAGATAGAAAAGGTGGTCAGGGGATTTATTGGAAGATTACAATATATAAGTAGGTTTATTGCAAAACTCAAGACCATCTGTGAACCCATCTTTAAGCTACTCACGAAGAACCAGCCGATGAATGGAACAATGAGTGTCAGAAGGCTTTTAAGAACATAAAAGAATACCTGTTGAATCCACTGTCCGAAAGCCACCAAAACATGGCAAGCCATTGATACTGTACTTAGCAGTAGAAGAAGAATCAATAGGAGTAATGCTAGCCCAAGCAGATGAATTGGGAGTTGAGTGAGCAATCTACTACTTAAGTAGAAAAATCCTGCCTTATGAGGTCAAGTATAGTATCATTGAAAAGACTTGTATTGCCATAGTTTGGTCATATAAGAAATTACGGCATTACTTTCAATCCTATAGTGTGTAAGAAATTTCCAAGATAGTTTCGGTGAAATACTTGAGAGTGACACCTTTGTTGATCGAAAATATGGTTGATGGATGATAATCCTAGGGGAATTTGAGATCGAATATAAAACTAGGAAGAGCATTAAGAGCAGAGCAATGGCAAAATTCCTGGCTCCTACCTAACAGTGGAGAAGTAACTTTTGAATTCCCTGATGAGCATTTGAAGGCCATAGAAGCACAAGAATGGAAAATGTATTTTGATGGCACAGTTAATAGAAGAGGAGATGGATTGGGAGTAATATTGAAATCACTCAAAGGAGAGCTCATCTCCTTGACCAAAAAATTGAGATTCAGGGTAACCAACAATATGGTGGAGTACGAAGCATGTGTCTTTAGTTTGGAAACCTTGATAATGATAAGAGTTGATAGAGTGCAAGTTTTCGGTGACTCATTGCTGGTGGTATTGTAACATCCCCAGTATTTTTAGAATTAAATAAAATAAAATAAATTTAAATTTAAATAAGTTAAAGAAAATGATTTTAATGGAAAATTAAGGGATTTTAAGTGCAAAAGTAGAATGTATATGTGAAATATACCTAACATATACTTAACATAAACATTAGTCAACTCTGTTAAAAGAAAAGTCAAAAGTCTAAGGGCAAAATGGTAATTATACCTTACATGTAACACCCCTTCCCGACCTACCTGTGTAAACTGAGTAGAGGCGCCACACTATCAAAAAATTGCTACCAATTTTACTTAGTCAAATTTTAGTTCCGATTTTTACAGAAATTTTGCCATAGTTTCGCCTAGAAATTGAGTCCCAAGTGTCGACAAAACTGGTTTTTTTCTGATTTTTGAAAACATTTTTACACAAACCAATGCAAACAAAATCATTCTCAGTACACTCCCAATAAATCCCCCTTATAACCTCAACTACAACCTGCAAAAAGGGTTTACACTTCTAGTACAGAATAAACTAAAGGTTTATTATGAAACACAGTAGATAAAATATTTGTTCACTATACAGCGGAAAAGTAACAATATTTACAAATTCATATACATCAAAACTCAAGTTTTACAAAACATAAAGTTTATACATGTTTGGCAGTCAGTCTTTGATCTTTAAGCCCACTATTCACACTTCAGAATCTAAACTCTACTCAGCCTAGAGGAACTCCCCGGTTCCACCCTGTCACCTGCACGATAAACCACAATCGCGCTAAGCCAACGGCTTAGTAGTACAAACAACTATAATATTATGCCTCAATGCAATGCCAATGTCACACAATCAAGTTTCATAAACAATTCAAAAGAATATTATATTTCACAATCTTACATTATTTAATAATTAATCAAATATTCATGATTCACATTGAAAACAAAGACAAGCATGGGCCCAAAATACACTAATATGTTATTCAAAGTTCAGAGTTACTGCTTTGGTCCATAATAACAACCATCAAGCCCGTAGGCAATATATATATATCTTATTCACACTTCAGAATCTAAACTCTACTCAGCCTAGAGGAACTCCTCGGTTCCACCCTGTCACCTGAACGATAAACCACAATCGCGCTAAGCCAACAGCTTAGTAGTACAAACAACTATAATATTATGCCTCAATGCAATGCCAATGTCACACAATCAAGTTTCATAAACAATTCAAAAGAATATTATATTTCACAATCTTACATTATTTAATAATTAATCAAACATTCATGATTCACATTGAAAACAAAGACAAGCATGGGCCCAAAATACACTAATATGTTATTCAAAGTTCAGAGTTACTGCTTTGGTCCATAATCACAACCATCAAGCCCGTAGGCAATATATATATATCTCTATCCATGGATAGCATAACAGACCCAGTCTCTTGGACCTCAA
The DNA here is from genome assembly GCA_947685225.1 of Garcia nutans. NCBI lineage: Eukaryota > Viridiplantae > Streptophyta > Magnoliopsida > Malpighiales > Euphorbiaceae > Garcia > Garcia nutans. The sequence continues at coordinate 53,936,519 of CANTUV010000024.1, forward strand.
CCCGGTTAGAACGGAGGAAATCCTCAACCGGCTAGACTGTTGCTGTTTTTGAGGCTTACGACCCAGTCTTTTCAACCCAAAAACATCATATTTACATTTATCATTTCACATTTTCAACTGGAATCAGCTTACGACCCTGTCTTTTCACCTATCCAGTGATTCATAAGCATGCCGCCAAACCCAGAACTTAAAAAATTGAATTAACATATTAGGCAGACAATCATCATATCTTTCACATTTCATATTCCATATTTCATTTCATCATCATATAGGCAAATATGCTTCAACCATCTTATTTACATCATTATAACCAAACACATTGGTTTTACATCTCATTATATCTCAAATCACATTAATCAATTCATCACTCAAGTGTATATAACCAATGGCATTAACACACATTTTACATGCTCATCACAACATTCACATTATACCAAACATACATTATTAATATGCATTAACAATGCATTAGATTTCTTAACACATTTACAATCAAATGTATGTTAAGTCTCAACATCATATGAATGTATGCAATAATGTAGTTTGTACTTACCTTAAAACCAACTCACACCAATCTATACACTTACTCTTCCAAGAATCCTCAACACTTAGGTTAGGGAAATTCAACCTCTTCACAACCTAATCCAAAAGGAATATTAGCAAAATGACCATATGAATAGTAAATTCTGGTTTTGGACTCAACTTAATCCTTATTTTGAAAAATTGTATAAAATAATCTACTTGAGTAAAAACTCTAAAAGTTTTACAGAATTTATTTTTACATCTTAAAATCATTCCTTTAAAATTTCAGATCAAACTGAACACAAAATCTTAGTCAAATAGTTCACCCAACCAGACTGCTCCAATTGCCCTGCATCCTGGCAGCAGTTCTGAACTTTGTGAATTCCATAAATTAAATTCAATCAACGTGGTTCCAAATTATTTTTCTAAAATACTAAACTCACCAAGAAACAACATATCCAAAATTCAATTGGATATTATTTTTCTACATTTTATTAAAAATCCTGAAAGATAGCTATCTCAGTCAAGGTACCTGCTGGAACAGGTCTAATAAAAATAATCTTTCCAAAATCATAACCATTCCAAAATCAAATCAACATATTTTTCAGTCATTCTAGACTCATAGAGGCACAACATATCAAAAATTCACTTCAAGAACGTTTTGCTATATTTAATTTAAAAATCATACAAGTCACAGCATTTACTAATTGTAAAACAGAAAAATTTCAAAAAGAGTTCAATGGTTAAAGTACCAAACTCATGTATTCTATGCTTTCAACTTCACTAAACACAACTCTTACTCTTCCATCACCAACACCAACCTAACTTCTTATCTTTAATTCAATTTCAACACTTTTACACACACCTTACACAAACACACTCCAACCATCAACAACACTCCATCAAACTCAAACAAAATTCCAAATAGAACAAGAGAAATCAAGAGAAAACTTACCAAAAATGATGAACTTCTTGAATTTCTAACTTGCTTTCTTGAAATCTTCCTTCAATTTGATCCTAGAAATCAAAACCTCTCTTGCTCTCTTGTGTCTTTGATGTGCCGGCCAACCCAAAAGAAAAAGAAGAAAATGAAGAGTAAAATAAATCAAAGTCAAATATTTAGTCTCCTCTCAATTCTCCACCAAGTATTTTTAATATTAAAATAATCCATCTTCTCTCTTCCACTCAACTAAATTTCTATTTTCCATTAATTAATTAATTCAACAATAATAAACATAAATATCTTCTTCTTTTGACTTTCTTATTTGACTTGTGTATATGTTATATATATTTCCATATATACAACATATACACTCTCTCTTAAATTCTTTTCTCTTTCAAATTTAACATATACATTCAATCCAAATAAAACAAGAATTATATCAAAACTACTAGGGCACACTTTGGGATATTACAATTCTCCCCCTTTAAAAAGAAATTTCGTCCTCGAAATTACCTGATATCAAGTCTGAAACAGTTGAGGATACTGATCTCGCATCGCTTGATCACTCTCCCAAGTTGCCTCTTCTCTACCATGATTCTTACAAAGAATCTTTACAAGTGGCACTTTCTTATTTCTCAACTCTTTCACTTCATGTGCCAAAATAGCAATTGGTTCTTCTTCAAAAGTTAGATCCGGACTCACCTCAATAGATTCAACTGGTAAAACATGAGATGGGTCAGATCTATACCTTCGCAACATAGAAACATGAAAGATATTATGGATTCTATCCAACTCAGGCGGCAAAGCAAGACGATAAGCAACTGGTCCAACTCTTTCTAATATCTCATACGGTCCAATGAAACGAGGACTCAGCTTCCCTTTTCGACCAAATCTCAATATCTTTTTCCAAGGAGACACTTTCAAAAATACTTTATCTCCAACATCAAACTCTATGTCTCTCCTCTTCAAATCTGAATAAGACTTCTGTCGGTCTAAAGTTGCTTTCAACCTATCCCGAATCATCTTCACTTTTTCTTCAGTCTCTTTAATCAGATCAGGACCAATTAACTTGCCCTCTCCAATTTCATTCCAACATAAAGGTGTTCTACATCTTCTTCCATACAATGCCTCAAATGGTGCCATTCCAATACTGGATTGATGACTGTTGTTGTAAGCAAATTCTACAAGTGGCAAAAATATGTCCCAAGTTCCAGAGAAATCAATGACACAGCTTCTCAACATATCCTCGATAATCTGTATCATTCTCTCTGACTACCCATCTGTCTGCGGATGAAAGCAGTGCTAAAGTGCAATCGAGAACCCAAAGTACCATGTAAACTCTTCCAAAACCTCGAAGTAAATCTAGGATCTCGATCAGACACTAACAAAATTGGAACTCCATGCAACTTCACTATCTCACTAATATACAGCTCAGCCAACTTCTCAAGTGAATAGTCCATCCGAACCGGAAGAAAATGAGCTGTCTTTGTCAATCTATCAACAATCACCCAAATAGCATCATGCTTCCTCTGTGTCAATGGTAAACCAGACAAAAAATCCATTGTCACTCTCTCCCATTTCCATTCAGGCACTGATAAAGGTTGAAGCAACCCTGTTGGAACTTGATGCTCAGCTTTCACCCTCTGACAAGTGAGACATTTGGATACAAACTCTGCTATGTCTCTTTTCATACCTGACCACCAATAATGCTATTTCAAATCATGGTACATCTTTGTATTTCCCGGATGTATAGCAAAAACCGACTGATGTGCTTCTTCTAAAATAACCTTTTTCAAACTATCATTATCAGGAACACACAATCTATCCTTAAACCAAAGGCTACCATCACTTCTCACAAAGAAATCTCGGCTCTCCCCATTTTGGCAATCTGAAACAATCTTCTAAATTTTCTCATCTGTCAATTGAGCCTCCTTAATTTGATCCAACAATACTGGTCTCAATTGCAACTGAGCCAACAATGCACCATCATCACATGCTTCAAAACTAGCATGTAACGCTCTCAACTCAACAAGCAACGAGAGCGAATAAACAGCCAAACCTGCCAGAGACTTCCGACTCAAGGCGTCAGCAACTACATTTGCCTTACCAGGATGATAATCAATCAAACAATCGTAGTCTTTGATCAGCTCTAACCATCACCTTTGCCGAAGAGTCAGCTCCCTCTGGACACCCAAATATTTCAAACTTTTATGATCCGTATAGATAAAACATTTCTCCCCATACAAGTAGTGTCGCCAAATCTTCAAAGCAAACACTATGGCTGCCAACTCTAAATCATGCGTCGGATAATTAAGCTCATGCGGCTTCAATTGTCGAGAAGCATAAGCTATAACTTTACCCTCTTGCATTAAAACACATCCTAAACCATTATGTGAACATCACTGTAAATCACATATGGTTTATCTTCCACAGGCAAAGTAAGAACAGGAGCTTGAGTCAACATTTCTTTCAACTGATCAAAACTAGCTTGACACTGATCTGTCCACACAAATCTAACTCCCTTTCGAAGCAATCTGGTGAGTGGAGTAGCTATCAAAGAAAAACCTTTCACAAATCTTCGATAATAGCCTGCCAAACCCGGAAAACTTCTAACTTCAGTCACTGACTTTGGTGGACTCCAATTCAAAATAGCTTCAACTTTACTTGGATCGACTCTTATACCATCTACTGAAACTATATGACCGAGAAAAGTTACTTGGTCAAGCCAAAACTCACACTTTGACAGCTAAGCATACAACTGCTTCTCTCTCAAGATTTGTAACACAATTCGCAGATGCTTGTCATGTTCTTCCTCATTACGTGAATACACCAAAATATCATCGATGAAAACCACCACAAACTGATCCAGATAGGGCCTAAACACCCTATTCATCAAATCCATGAAGCTGCAGGTGCATTCGTTAATCCAAAAGGCATTACTAAAAACTCATAATGCCCATACCTTGTACGAAAAGCTGTCTTAGGAACATCTTCAGCTCTGACTCTCAACTGATGGTACCCTGATCTCAAATCAATCTTGGAAAACACTGCTGCTCCCTTCAGCTGATCAAAGAGATCATCAATTCGGGCAAAGGATACTTATTCTTGATAGTCACCTTATTCAATTGCCTATAATCAATGCATAACCTCATAGTACCATCCTTCTTCTTCACAAATAAAACAGGAGCTCCCCACGGTGAAACACTAGGGCAAACTCTCTCCAACAACTCCTGCAACTGCACTTTCAACTCTCTCAATTCAGCAGGTGCCATTTGATATGGAGTAATAGAGATGAGAGTGGTACCAGGTAACAACTCGATACCAAACTCAACCTCTCTCTCAGGGGGTAACCCTGGCAACTCCTCAGGAAAAACATCTGGAAACTCCGCAACTGTGGGTATACTATCAAGTTGAGAACCCACTACTCTGGTATCCACAACATGAGCAAGATAAGCATCACACCCTTTTCTAATCAACTTTCTAGCTGTTACAGCTGATACAAACAAGGATGCAAGTTGTCTCTGCTCACTAGATACTAATATACTTCTACCATCACCAGTTCTCAAAGTAACACATTTCTTTTGACAATCCACCACAGCTCCATGCTTAGACAACCAATCCATGCCTAAAATCAAATCATACTCTTTAAAAGGCATTTCAATTAAATCTCCAAGAAACTCTTCACCTTGCACCACTACAGCACTATCTCAGTGCACCTTGCTAACAACCACACTATGCCCTAAAGGATTTGTCACCAAAACATCAAATCCTAAGGACTCAGAATGCAATTCAGACACAGGCAATATAGATGCACTTATGTATGATTGAGTAGATCCTGGATCAATCAAAGCAAGTACTGAAATGCCAAATAAAGAAAATGTACCTGCTAAACTGCTGAAGCATCAGGCTACCTCTGCATCACATATACTCTCTGAGAAGATCCGGCCTCATCTGGCCTGCTACCCCTGGATGAAGATCCTCCTCTCTGACTGAACCCAGGTCTACCACCTCTACTGAAACCTCTTCCCCCTCGACCACCTCTGCTGACACTAGGTCGAGAAGCTGCAGTATCAACCTGCCTATACTCCTGCATCTCAGGATAATCTCTAACAAAATGAGCTGGTGACCCAGATCTAAAACACCCAGCTGATCCACCAATCTTCCAACAAACACCCCCATGGGTCTTACCACAATGCTCACATACAGGTGGAGTAGACCTCTGAATCACTGGAGTCGGGGCACTAGCTATAGAAACTGTCGGTCTCGGCCTCTGCCTTTGATACTGAACTGATATGCCCGACTGTCTCTGGCTTCTACTGGTTCTCGGAACAAAACCTCCTCGACCCCTCTTCATAGATGAAGACCCTGCCTCAAACTGGGGTCTCCTTACCCTGGTCTCTTCCTCACTAGCAGCTGCTGCAATGCCCTGTGCATTGTGGCTGGTTCCCGGTACCAGGATTTTTCTCTTAAAATCAAAATATTCTTTTTCTTACAATTCACCTAGGTTGAGAATCTCAAACCTTGGCTCTGATACCAAAAATTGTAACACCCCTTCCTGACCTACCTGTGTAAGCTGAGTAGAGGCGCCACACTATCCAAAAATTGCTACCAATTTTACTTAGTCAAATTTTAGTTCCGATTTTTACAGAAATTTTGCCATAGTTTCACCTAGAAATTGAGTCCCAAGTGTCGACAAAACTAGTTTTTTTTTTCTGATTTTTGAAAACATTTTTACACAAGCCAATGCAAACAAAATCATTCTCAGTACACTCCTAATAAATCCCCCTTATAACCTCAACTACAACCTGCAAAAAGGGTTTACACTTCTAGTACAGAATAAAGTAAAGGTTTATTATGAAACACAGTAGATAAAATATTTGTTCACTATACAGCGGAAAAGTAACAATATTTACAAATTCATATACATCAAAACTCAAGTTTTACAAAACATAAAGTTTATACATGTTTGGCAGTCAGTCTTTGATCTTTAAGCCCACTATTCACACTTCAGAATCTAAACTCTACTCAGCCTAGAGGAACTCCCCGGTTCCACCCTGTCACCTGCGCGATAAACCACAATCGCGCTAAGCCAACGGCTTAGTGGTACAAACAACTATAATATTATGCCTCAATGCAATGCCAATGTCACACAATCAAGTTTCATAAACAATTCAAAAGAATATTATATTTCACAATCTTACATTATTTAATAATTAATCAAACATTCATGATTCACATTGAAAACAAAGACAAGCATGGGCCCAAAATACACTAATATGTTATTCAAAGTTCAGAGTTACTGCTTTGGTCCATAATCACAATCATCAAGCCCGTAGGCAATATATATATATCTCTATCCATGGATAGCGTAACAGACCCAGTCTCTTGGACCTCAACCCGGTTAGAACCGAGAAAATCCTCAACCCGGCTAGACTGTTGCTGTTTTTTAGGCTTACGACCCAGTCTTTTTACCCCAAAAACATCATATTTCACATTTATCATTTCACATTTTTCAACTGGAATTGGCTTACGATCCGGTCTTTTCACCTATCCAGTGATTCATAGGCATGCCGCCAAACCCAGAACTCGGAAAATTGAATTAACATATTAGGCACACAATCATCATATCTTTCACATTTCATATTTTATATTTCATTTCATCATCATATAGGCAAATATGCTTCAACCATCTTATTTACATCATTATAACCAAACACATTGGTTTTACATCTCATTATATCTCAAATCACATTAATCAATTAATCACTCAAGTGTATATAACCAATGGCATTAACACACATTTTACATGCTCATCACAACATTCACATTATACCAAACATACATTATTAATATCCATTAACAATGCATTAGATTTCTTAACACATTTACAATCAAATGTATGTTAAGTCTCAACATCATATGAATGTATGCAATAATGTAGTTTGTACTTACCTTAAAACCAACTCACACCAATCTATACACTTACTCTTCCAAGAATCCTCAACACTTAGGTTAGGGCAATTCAACCTCTTCACAACCTAATCCAAAAAGAATATTAGCAAAATGACCATATGAATAGTAAATTCTGGTTTTGGACTCAACTTAATCCTTATTTTGAAAAATTGTATAAAATAATCTACTTGAGTAAAAACTCTAAAAGTTTTATAGAATTTATTTTTACATCTTGAAATCATTCCTTTAAAATTTCAGATCAAATTGAACAAAAAATCTTGGTCAAATAGTTCACCCAACCAGACTGCTCCAATTGCCCTGCATCCTAACAGCAGTTCTGAACTTTGTGAATTCCGTAAATTAAATTCAATCAACGTGGTTCCAAATTATTTTTCTCAAATACTAAACTCACTAAGCAACAACATATCCAAAATTCAATTGGATATTATTTTTCTACATTTTATTAAAAATCCCGAAAGATAGCTGTCTCAGTCAAGGTACCTGCTGGAACAGGTCTAATAAAAATAATCTTTCCAAAATCATAACCATTCCAAAATCAACTAAACATATTTTTTAGTCATTCTAGACTCATAGAGGCACAACATATCAAAAAAGCACTTCAAGAACGTTTTTATATATTTAATTAAAAATCATACAAGTCACAACATTTACTAATTGTAAAACAGAAAATTTTCAAAAAGAGTTCAATGGTTAAAGTACCAAACTCATGTATTCTATGCTTTCAACTTCACTAAACACAACTCTTACTCTTCCATCACCAATACCAACCTAACTTCTTATCTTTAATTCAATTTCAACACTTTTACACACACCATACACAAACACACTCCAACCATCAACAACACTCCATCCAACTCAAACAAAATTCCAAATAGAACAAGTGAAATCAAGAGAAAACTTACCAAAAATGATGAACTTCTTGAATTTCTAACTTGTTTTCTTGAAATCTTCCTTCAATTTGATCCTAGAAATCAAAACCTCTCTTGCTCTCTTGTGTCTTTGGTGTGCCGGCCAACCCAAAAGAAAAAGAAGAAAATGAAGAGTAAAATAAATCAAAGTCAAATATTTAGTCTCCTCTCAATTCTCCACCATGTATTTTTAATATTAAAATAATCCATCTTCTCTCTTCCACTCAACTAAATTTCTATTTTCCATTAATTAATTAATTCAACAATAATAAACATAAATATCTTCTTCTTTTGACTTTCTTATTTGACTTGTGTATATGTTATATATATTTCCATATATACAACATATACACTCTCTCTTAAATTCTTTTCTCTTTCAAATTTAACATATACATTCAATCCAAATAAAACAACAATTATATCAAAACTTCTAGGGCACACTTTGGGATATTACATTACAAACTTAAAATTATTTAAATAAATTATTTTTTATTAGAAGAGGTCATTTGGGGTTTTAAAATAATTAAATAATTAATTAATTATTAAAAATAAAATAATATATGTGTAGTGATATTTTTAAGTGGAAATAAAGAGAAAGTCAAATAAATTCATCTTTTCCCTTCTTCTTCTTCTTCAAAACCGTGCCACCATTAGATAGAAAGAGAAATCTTCTTTTCTTCCAAGCTACCTAAGATTGAAGAGATTTTAAGGAACTAAGTGGAGTTTTGGTGATTTTCTAATAAGTAAGCTTTCTTCCCTTATTTTTGAATTTCTAGGAAAACTATGAATATGTGGATTTTGGGATTTTCTATTATCATTGTTTAATTGTTTAATTGGGTATGAATGAAGCTATTTTGATTAATTATTAATGATTTTCAAGTTAAATGGAAGAAAAGATTAAGTTTGGGATGAGTCGGGTGAAGAGAGAGAATTTAGGGTTATGAAAAATTTGGATTCTTGGAATCATGTGTTTTAATTATGCAAATTGATTCCAAATTTGTTGCTTTGATGCATAAACAAGGATTTTAAAGTCAAATAGTAAATTTGATTAAGTTTGGTTAGAGTTTGGATGAGGTAGTATTGAGTTTAGGGTTTTGAAAAGAGAGTTTTTAAAGAATAGTGAATTGTTGAATTTTAACGTTTAAATCATGTTAATTCATGGTATTAGTGAAGGAAATAAGCTTGGATTAATAATTGGAATATGCTAGAATGAAAAACATTCATTGGTGAAGGTTATGCCATTTTATGGTTTTGAATAAGAGTGAGTATTTAAGTAATGTGTATGAATGAAACATGTTAAAATATATTTTTAATAATATAAATAAACTTAAAACACTAGTTTAAATGGAATAGAATGGAATTCTAATGTTAAAGTAAGGAAAGGCTAAATTTTTGAAATTTGTATAAGAGTGATGTTTAATTAGGGTTTAATGTTAGAAATGCCTTAAAATGTAATATCCCAAAATTTTAAAAATATTAATTTTTGAAAATTAAATAAATGATTTAAAAGTATATAATATATAATTAAGTGAAAAAGGAAAAATGTGTATATGATATATATGTGTAGATATACATAATATATATATAAGTCAACATTTTAATATGGTCAAATGGCATTTTAGTTATTAAGATATTAATTAAATGGTTAGTGGAAGATGTCATATCATATATTAATTAAGTAATATATTTTACTTGGTGGAGAGTGAAAGAGGAATAATTGTGTGGGTAAAAGAGATTAGTTGGCAGTGGAGTTGGTGATCATTATCTTCTTCTTCTTCTTTCTTCTCCATTGAAGCCGGCCACCTCCATCAATGGAAGAGAGGAATTTTGCTTCTTGCTAACTCAAGTAAATGAAGGATTTCAAATGTTCAAGTTGGAGTTTTAAGGATTTTCTTCATATTTGGTAAGTTTCCAACTTGTTTCTTTGATTTCCTTTGGAAGTTGTATTTGTGTGAATTGGATGTTTGGTGTAGTATGTGTAAGGTTGATATTGGTATGTTTGAAGTTCTTTTGACTAGTTAACTATGAAATTAGAGTTGGATTGAAAAAAAAAGGGTTAAGTTTGGTGAAGAGAATAAGAGTTTTGGATTGTGTAACTTTTGAGTTGTGAAGTCATGGTTGTAATTGTGTATTTTTGCTTTTAATAGAGTTGTTTTGATTTTTACACAAGGATTATGTGGTATAATGATGGATTTGGTTGAGTTTGTATGGAGTTGAAAAGGTTAATGAAGGATAATAGTTGGATGTGCCATTTATGTGTGGATATCAGGATTTTGGCCTGACACGCCCGGTGACATGACCATGCCTTTAGGCATGGCGATGCTTCTGTTTTCAGTGTTGGTGACACGAGCACTACACGCCCATGTCACTGAGCATGTCACAGCTTTTGTGATGTTATAGTATTGGACGTGCAGTGGCACATCCATGTCACTGAGTGTGTCATAGCTACTATTTTGTTGTAGTATTGACACGTGCAGTGACACACCCATGTCACTAAGCGTGTCATAGCTACTGTGTTGTAGGAGTTTTCGCACGATCATTGACATGCCCATGTCACTGAGCATTTCAAAGCTTCTGTGTTATGGGTTTAGAGCACGGTCATTGACACGCCCGTGTTATTGAGCTTGTCATGTGTAGAGTTTGCCCTATGTAACACCCTTATATCCAATATACATACACTACATACACTCATATATGTAATATAGAGGATACAAGAATGTCACAACCATTTAAACAAAAACAAAACTTCCCTATTCTTTGCCTGTATAAACTTAAAACAATTAATTGATATCTTATAATTAGTAAATAAAACATTACTTGTTAAAACATATATGTATCTTCATTACCCAAAAGTTTATCCAAAACATTTTTTATTAAGGAAGTGAAATATACATTTCTATATACATCAAAAGTAATATATACAAAAATCTAAAATATATACATGCTGGTAGTTCATCTCTGATCTCGATGTCCGGCAATCAACTCTTCAAAAGAGATCACAAGCCTAGACTCTACTCGGTCTAGCTGAACTCTCTTGCTCAATCGGATCCACCCTGTCACCTGCGCGATGAACCACAATCGCGCTAAGCCAAAAGCTTAGTGGTATAAACTTTGGTAACAATATAGTCCAAATGAAATGTCAATGCACAACACATATATATAACACAACTCATAACATTATATCTCATTATATTGCTCAATTGTATCACAATTCATAATTCACATCAAAGCAAAGACAAGCATGGGCCCAAAAAGGTTCTAATATGCTATTCAAATTTTAGAGTTACTGCTTTGGTCCATAATGACACCTTGTGTCTAGCCCGTAGGCAATATATATATATCCATGGATAATCCAACTAGATCTGAGCTTATGACCCAATCTTTTCACTCAGTCTAGCTTCAAGGATTTATTTTTGAGGCTTATGACCTAGTCTTTTCACCGTGAAAACATCACATTTATCAGCTGGGCCCGGCTTACGACCCGGTCTTTTCACCTCCCCAGCATTCATAGGCATGCCGCCAAACCCAGAGCTTTGAAAATTGAATAACATACTAGGCACACAATTTATTCATTTTTTTCTCATTATCAAATACTTTCATAATCTCATTCTCAAATCCTTTCCCATGATCAAACTAGGCACATTGCCTTATTATAACATCTTTTTCTCACTTTTCTCATTCTTCTCTTTTATATCAATATCAATTCATTACATTATGCTTTCACATACCTCATCACGTTAATTCACATTTCTTTAATACATCAACATAATTCACATTATGCATATCATAACATATTTTTCATTCATCAAAAATATATTAAGTAACTTAACACATTTTTCCAATCAAATGTGTTAAGTCCCAATGTCATGTAAATGTATGCAATCATTCAAAGTTTGTACTTACCTCTAAGAGCAACAAACACCAATTCTGTTATATCCCTCAACACTTGGATTAGGATAGCTCAAATCTCTTAAAAGCCTAAACCAAAGGTGATTATAAATACTCACTTAGTGATACACATAGGAAATAAGAAAAAGCACTATCTAGGGCAAACTCTACACTTGACAAGCTCAACAATAGGGGCATGTCCATGACCGTGCCTTAAACCCACAACACAGAAGCTTTGATATGCTCAGAGACATGGGCGTGTCACCTCACATGCCAATTCTCCTCCAACACAGTGGCTATGACACACTCAGTGACATGGGCGTGTCACTAGACGTGTCAATACTACTACTACATAGAAGCTGTGACACACTTAGTGACATGGGCGTGTCACTGAGCGTGTCACCCACACTGAAAATAGAACCATCGACATGCCCAAAGACATGGCCATACTACTGGGTGTGTTAGGCCAAAAAATTGATATCGACACAAAAATGCCACAACCAACAAACATCTTTCATCACCTCCTTTCAACTCCACACAACTCAACCCAAAACCATCATAATGCCACAATAAACTTGCATAACATCAAAACAATTCAATTACAAGCATCAAACACAATCACAATCATATTTCACAACTCAAAAATCACACAATCTACAACTCTTATTCTTTACACCAACTTAACCTTTTTCATCAATCCAACCCCAAATTCAAAGTTATCTAGACACAAGAACTTTAAACATACCCAAAATCATCCATAAACACAACTACACCAAACAATCCAACAAACTCAAATACACAACTCAAAGGAATCAAAGAAACAAGTTGGAAACTTACCAAATATGAAGAAAATCCTTAAAACTCCAACTTGATCACTTGAAGTCCTTCAATTGCTTGAGTTAGGAAGAACAAAATCTCTTTCCTTTGGATGAAAATGGTGGTGGCCGGCCCAAAGAAGAAAGAAGAAGATGAAGATGAAAGTCAACCACAACTCAAACCACACACTACTCTTTTAACCAAACACATGCCCCTAATTCACTCTCCACCAAGTAATTAATTAATATAATAATAATCCAAATTATGTCATCTTCCACTATCAATAATTAAAATATCTCTTAATCTTATCAAGATATTAAATTGTATATATATTGTATATATCTTCATATACATAACATATACACATCATCCTTTTCTCTTTTCTTTTCACTTAATCAATTATATACACTTTTAAATCCTTTAATTAATTTTCAACAATTAATATTTCCAAAATTTTGGGGTACTTTATGGGATATTACACCCTAGATAGTTCTTTCCTTATTTTCCTTTGTGTTTCTTATCCTTGTGTTGAGAGGTTTTGTTTATACCTATAAGTGTATCAGTAAGTGATTATTCATAATCACATTTGGTTTAGGCTTTGAAGAGACTTGAGTTACCCAATCCATGTGTTGAGGGATATCTTGGAAGAGGAGGTTGAAAGTGGTGTTTTTTGCTTTTAAAGGTAAGTACAAACTTTGAATAATTGTTTATATTTACATGAAATTAGGACTTAACACATTTGGTTGGAAAATGTGTTAAGTTACCTACTACATTATTGGTGCATGAGAAATATGTTATGATTTGTATAATGTTACAAATGCATTATATGTAATGTGAACTTTGTGCAAAATATGATAATGGCCAAAAACGTATGGGTATTGGAATTTGTTATGTAAAAATTAAAGATGGTATGTAAAGCCATTGGTGATGGCTATATTGATATAAATGAGATATTTGAAGCATTGTGCCTAGTTTGATCATGAGAAAATGAGAAAGGTTTTTTTAATGGAATTATGGAAGAATTGTGTGCCTAGTATGTTATTCAATTTTTAGAGTTTTGTGTTTGGCGGCATGCCTAAGACATAAAAGTCCTATGAAGCTAGGTTGGGCTTGGTCCTTGAAGCCTTGTTGGGTGTTACATGATGTAGCAGACCCTTGAAGCTGTGTTGGGCCTAATCCTTGAAGCCTAGTTAGGATACTACATATGATGTAATCCTCATTGCGATTATAATTTGCCTTCAGGCTAGACACATGGTGTCATCTTGGACCAAAGTTGTAACACCCTTATACCCCGTATACGTACACAGCATGCTTTTACGATCATAATATACGTATACTGAATATAGGAATGCCACGGTTTACAACCAAACGACTCATTTATGAACAAATTTAAAACATTTAAAAGAAAATATAAAACACAAAAGATAAAGTGTTTATTTAAAACGCAGCGGAAAATATAACAAATATTTACAAATACTTATACATCAAAACTCAAGTTTTACACAATATAAGATATATACATGTTTGGCAGTATGTCTTTGATCTTTGAGCACCACTATCAACACCTCAAATTCTAGACTCTACTCGGCCTAGAGGAACTCTCCATTTCTTCCCTATCACCTGCGCGATGAACCACAATCGCGCTAAGCCTACGACTTAGTGGTACAATTACAATAACAATATGCTTCAATGCCATGTCAATGTCATGCATTCAAACAATAGAGATCATACTCATAAATGTTACATTTCATTATTTCAACAATTGTATCATCATCCATCACACACATTCAACATAGACACACATGGGCCCAACAAATATTTAATATGATATTCAAAGTTCAGAGTTACTGCTTTGGTCCATAATCACAATGATCAAGCCCGTAGGCAATATATATATACATCTCTATCCATGGATAGGGTAACAGACCCAGTCTCTTGGACCATCACCCCAATAAACTTGAGGAGATCCTCAACCCGGCAAGACTGTTACCTGTAACAGACCCAGTCTCTTGGACCATCAACCCGACTGAAATCGAGAAGATCCTCAACCCGGCAAGACTGTTACTTATCATATATTTCATATTCATAATTCATATAGTGTAACAGACCCAGTCTCTTGGACCTCAATTCAACTCAAATTGAAGAGATCCTCAACCCGGCAAGACTGTTACCTGTAACAGACCCAGTCTCTTGGACCATCAACCCGACTGAAATCGAGGAGATCCTCATCCCGGCAAGACTGTTACTTTTTTTTATTTTATAGGCATGCCGCCAAATCCAGAACTCTGAAATTGAATAACATATTAAACATACAATCAATTCATTCACTTCTTTACCATTCTCTTTCTCAATTCATATCTCATAAACACATAGGCAAACATGCCTTAATAATTTCATTTTGCATAACCATAGCCCACAACAAAGGCTTCATTATATCTCAACACACATTTCATATATCATCATCAATATACATATAACACATTACATTTCACAAGGTTAACATTATTCATATATATATATCAACAATGCAATAAGATTTCTTAGTACATTCATATCCAAATATGTAAGTTCCAAAATCACGTAAATGTATGCAAAAATGCAAGGTTTGTACTTACCTTAGGAACAACTCACACCAATCTACAACCTTTCTCTACAAGAATTCTTCACCACCCAGGTTAGGACAATTCAACCTCTTCAATACCTAAACCAAAGGTTATAATACATACTCACTTAGAGATACACATGAGAAAACAAGACTAAGAACCAACTAGGGCAAACCCTAAACATGACATGCTCAACAACACGGGCGTGTCCTTGACCATTCCCTAAACTCACAACACAGAAGCTTTGAAACGCTCAGAACCACGGGCGTGTCACTGAACGTTTAATACATTCTGTCTCACAGAAACATTGACACGTCCAACAACATGGGTGTGTTCATGGCCGTGTCAATTCCTTACCAACACAGTAGCTATGACACGCTCAGTGACATGGGCGTGTCACTGGACGTGTCAATACTACAATTACAAAGAAGCTGTGACACGCTCAGTGACATGGGCGTGTCACTGCTCGTATCACCCATCCAAAAACACTGAACGATCGACACGCCCAAAGACGTGGCCGTGCTCATGGGAGTGCCAGGCCAAAAACCCAGATTCTGGCAACATCAACAACACAACCAACAAATCACTTCCTTTCACCAAAATCCACTTCAAACAAACATAGCTCAACATACCCAAAAACCATAACAAACTTACAAAAACACCAAAAACAACTAAAAACATACATCCAACACAAATCAAAATCATCACCACAAACCCAAAACTCAACCACAATACATTCACTTCTAACAACTTACTCTTTCCTTCAATCCAACCACAAAATCCAAAATCACTAGAACCAAATACTATTAAACACATCTTAATCAAACATAATCACATACTATCAACAATCAACCCACAAACTCAAACACATCTTAAAAGAAAATCAAGGAATCAAGAGGAAACTTACCAAGGATGAAGAAACTCTTAAATTTCCACTTGATCACTTGAAAACTTCCTTAGATCTTGAGTTAAGAAGATCAAATCTCTCTCTCTCTTGTTCTCTTGCTACTGCCGGCCAAAAGGAGAGAAAAGGAAAGGAAAAGAAAAGTGATACATGAGAAAGAAAGAAGGAAAGAAGAAGAGGAGGAAAATAAAGTCAACCTTCTCCTCAAAACTCTCTCCTCCACACATTTAATATTAAAATAATCCATAAATCACAACATAAATATCTCCTTCCACTATCTTTCTTTGACTTTGACTTGGGTATATGTTGTATATATTTTCATATACACAACATATACACTCTCTTTATAAATCTTTTCTCTTTCCAAAGAAACATATACATTAAATTCAATTAAAACAACAATTATACCCAAAACTTCTAGGGCACATTTTGGGATATTACAATTCTCCCCCTCTAAAAAGAAATTTCGTCCTCGAAATTATCTGATATCAAGTTTGAAACAACTGAGGATATTGATCTTGCATCGCTTGCTCATTCTCCCAAGTTGACCCTTCTCTACCATGATTCTTCCAAAGAATCTTCACAATTGGCACTTTCTTATGTCTCAACTCTTTCATTCCATATGCCAAAATAGCAACTGGTTCTTTTTCAAATGTCAGATCCGAACTCACCACAATAGATTCAACTGATAAAACATGAGATGGATCTGATCTGTATCTCCGCAACTTAGAAACATGGAAGACATTGTGAATTCTATCCAATTCAGGAGGTAAAGCAAGTCGATACGCAACTGGTCCAACTCTTTCCAATACCTCGTAAGGTCAAATAAAACGAGGACTCAGCTTCCCTTTTCGACCAAATCTTAAAATCTTTTTCCAAGTAGACACTTTCAAAAATACTTTATCTCCAACATCAAATTCTATGTCTCTTCTCTTCAAATCTGAATAAGATTTCTGTCGGTCTGAAGCTGCTTTTAACCGATCTCGAATTATCTTCACTTTCTCTTCAGTCTCTTTAACCAAATCAGGACCAATTAGTTTGCCTTCTCCAAGTTCATTCCAACATAAAGGCGTCCTACATCGTCTACCATACAATGCCTCAAATGGTGCCATTCCAATACTTGATTGGTGACTATTGTTGTAAGCAAATTCCACAAGCGGCAAAAATCTGTCCCCACTTCCGGAGAAATCAATGACACAGCTTCTCAACATATCCTCAATAATTTGTATCACTCTCTCAGACTGCCCATCTGTCTGTGGATGAAAAGCAGTGCTAATGTGTAATCGAGAACCCAATGCATCATGCAAACTCTTCTAAAACCTTGAAGTGAACCGGGGATCTCGATCAGACACTAAAGAAATCGGGACTCCATGCAACTTCACTATCTCATTAATATACAGCTCAGCCAGTCTCTCAAGAGAATAATCCATTCTAATTGGAAGAAAATGAGTTGTCTTTGTCAACCGATCGACAATCACCTAGATAGCATCATACTTCTTCTGAGTCAAAGGCAAACCAGATACAAAATCCATTGTCACTCTCTCCCATTTCCATTCGGGCACTGTTAAAGGTTGAAGCAACCCTGTTGGAACTTGATGCTCAGCTTCACCCTCTGACATGTGAGACACTTGGATACAAATTTCGTTGTCTCTCTTCATACCAGACAACCGATAATACTATTTCAAATCATGGTACATCTTTGTAATTCCCGGATGCATAGCAAAAATTGAGTGGTGTGCTTCCTCCGAAATAAACTTTCTCAAACTAGTGTCATCAGGAACACACAACCTATCTTTAAACCAAAGGCTACCATCATTTCTCACATTGAAATCTCTACTTCCTCCATGTTGGCAATCTGAAACAATCTTCTGAATTTTCTCATCAGCCAATTGAGCCTCTTTAATCTGATCCAATAATACCGGTCTCAACTGTAATTGAGCCAATAACGCACCATCATCACAAGATTCAAAACTAGCATGCAACGCTCTCAACTCAACAAGTAACGAGAGCGAATACACAGTTAAACTTGCCAAAGACTTCTGACTCAAGGCATCCCCGACAACATTCGCCTTACCAGGATGATAATCAATCAAACAGTCGTAGTCTTTGATCAGCTCTAACCATCGCCTTTGCCGAAGATTCAGCTCCCTCTGAACACCCAAATACTTCAAACTCTTATGATCTGTGTAGATGAAACATTTTTCTCCATATAAGTAGTGTCGCCAAATCATCAAAGCAAACACTATAGCTGCCAACTCCAAATCATGCGTCGGATAATTAAGCTCATGCGGCTTCAACTGTCGATAAGCATAAGCTACAACTTTACCCTCTTGCATCAAAACACATCCTAAACCATTATGTGAATCATCACTATAAATCACATAAGGTTTATCTTCCACAGGCAAAGTAACAGCAGGCGCTTGAGTCAACATCTCTTTCAACTGTTCAAAACTAGCTTGACACTGATCTGTCCACACAAATCTAACTCCTTTTCAAAGTAATCTGGTGAGTGGAGTAGCTATTAAAGAAAAACCTTTCACAAAACGTCGATAATAGCCTGCCAAACCTAGAAAACTTCTAACTTCAGTCACTGACTTCGGTGGACTCCAATTCAAAATAGCTTCAACTTTACTTGGATCAACTCTAATACCATCTGCTGAAACTATATGACCCAGAAAAGTCACTTGGTCAAGCCAAAACTCACACTTTGATAGCTTAGCATACAATTGCTTCTCTTTCAAGATCTGCAACACAATCCGCAAATGCTTGTCATGATCCTCTTCATTTCGCGAATACACCAAAATATCGTCGATGAAAACCACCACAAACTGATCCAGATAGGGCCTAAACACCCTATTCATCAAATCCATGAAAGCTGCAGGTGCATTCGTCAACCCAAAAGGCATTACCAAGAACTCATAATGCCCATACCTTGTGCGAAAAGCTGACTTAGGAACATCTTCAGCTCTAACCCTCAACTGATGGTACCCTGATCTCAAATCAATCTTGGAAAACACTGCTGCTCCCTTCAATTGATCAAAGAGATCATCAATCCTAGGCAAAGGATACTTATTCTTGACAGTCATTTTGTTCAATTGCCTATAATCGATGCACAATCTCATAGTACCATCCTTCTTTTTCACAAACAAAACAGGGGCTCCCTATGGAGAAACACTAGGGTGAATAAACCCTTTATCCAATAACTCCTGTAATTGCACCTTCAACTATCTCAACTCAACAGGTGCCATTCGATAAGGAGTAATAGAGATGGGAGTGGTACCCGGCAACAAATCGATACCAAACTCAACCTCTCTCTCAGGTGGTAACCCTGGCAACTCCTCAGGAAACACGTCTGAAAAATCTGCAACCGTGGGTATACTATCAAGTTGAGAACCCACTACTCGGGTATCCACAACATGAGCAAGATAAGCATCACACCCTTTTCTAATCAACTTTCTAGATTTACAGCTGAAACAAACAAGGATGCAAGTTGTCTTTGCTCACTAGACACCATCACAATTCTACCATTACCGGTTCTCAAGGTAACACACTTCTTTTGACAATCTACCACAGCTCCATGCTTAGACAACCAATCCATGCCTAAGATTAAATCATACTCCTTAAAAGGCAATTCAATTAAATCCCCAAGAAACTCCTCTCCTTGTACTACCACTGCACTATCACGATGAACCTTACTCACCACGACACTATGTCCTAAAGGATTTGTCACCAAGACATCAAATCCTAAGGACTCTGAATGCAATTCAGACACAGACAATATGGATGCACTAATGTATGAATAAGTAGATCCTGGATCAATCAAAGCAAGTACTGAAATTCCAAATAAAGAGAATGTACCCGCTATAGCTGCTGAAGCATCCGGCTGCCTCTGCATCACATAAAATCTCTGAGAAGATCCGGCCTCATCTGGCCTACTGCCTCCGGATGATGATCCTCCTCTCTGACTATATCCGGGCTGACCACCTCTACTCAGCCTGTCTATACTCCTGCATCTCAGAACAATCTTTAATAAAATGAGCTGGTGACCCACATCTATAACACCCAGCCGATCCACCCACCTTCCAACAAACACCTCCATGGTTCCTACCACAAAGCTCACATGTAGGTGGAGTAGACCTCTGAATAAATGGAGGCGGAGCACTAACTAAATAAGTTGTAGGTCTCGGTCTCTATCTCTGATACTGCACTGACCTACCCGGCTGTCTCTGACTCCTACTGATCCTCGGAACAAAACTTCCTCTACCCCTTTTCACAGATGAAGACCCTGCCTCAAACTGGGGTCTCCTTACCCTAGTCTCCTCCTCGGCAGCAGCTGCTGCAATACCTTGTGCTCTCTCAACACTCCTAGCTGCTGCAACAAGCTGAGAGAAATCCTGGTACCGAGAACCAGCGACAATACACATAATAGAGGGCCTCAAACCCTCCTCAAATCTTCTGCATCGGTCAATCTCATTCGAGATAATCCCTCCGGCATAATGACTCAACTAGATGTAATCAACCTCATAATCTGTCACAGTCCGGTTGTCTTGCCTCAAATTCAGGAATTCCATCTTCTTAATATCTTTATACTCCCTTGGAGTATATTTCAGCTCGAACTCCCTCAGAAAATCACCATATGATAATGTAGGTGGATCATCCATGGCATGAGGGACCGTCTTCCACCAATCTTAGGCATCTTTCTGCAGAAGGGATCTTGCATATTCAAACTTCTCATCCGAAGTAGCTTGCAACTGAATGAATATCCTCTGCACTTTATCCAACCACTGCTCAGCCACTGCAGGATCGGTAGTGCCCAATAAATCTTCAGCCCCATACTTTCTCAACTTATCATAATGTCTTACTGGCACTTGAGACTGTGGTGGTGGTGGTGGCTGTACTGGAGCTGGTCTCAATAGGTCTATCATATGCCTTAACCAACCCGGCGGAACCTCCTCTGCAGCTGATCTCTCTGGCACAGAAACAGGTGCCTCACTAACTCTCTCAACTCTAGCTCCATCTCTATACTCTTCAGGAGCTACACTCTCCGCACTAACCTCTACAGACTGTCGTGAATGAGATGCCATCTCTATCTATATCTGCAAACATAGCAGATTATACCTCATTAAAGATCAAAGACTGCCATACCAAAACATATATCTTATTTAAAACAACATTTTAAAACTCAAAATTTTTCTTTTTCTTATAATTGACCTAGGTTGAGAATCTCAAACCTAGGCTCTGATACAAAAATAATTGTAACACCCTTATACCCCGTATACGTACACAACATGCTTTTACGATCATAATATACGTATATTGAATATAGGAATGCCACGATTTACAACCAAATGACTCATTTATGAACAAATTTAAAACATTTAAAAGAAAATATAAAACACAAAATATAAAGTGTTTATTTAAAACGCAGCGGAAAATATAACAAATATTTACAAATACTTATACATCAAAACTCAAGTTTTACACAATATAAGATATATACATGTTTGGTAGTATGTCTTTGATCTTTGAGCACCACTATCAACACCTCAAATTCTAGACTCTACTCAGCCTAGAGGAACTCTCCGGTTCTTCCCTGTCACCTGCGCGATGAACCACAATCGCGCTAAGCCTACGACTTAGTGGTACAATTACAATAACAATATGCTTCAATGCCATGTCAATGTCATGCATTCAAACAATAGAGATCATACTCATAAATGTGACATTTCATTATTTCAACAATTGTATCATCATCCATCACACACATTCAACATAGACACACATGGGCCCAACAAATATTTAATATGATATTCAAAGTTCAGAGTTACTGCTTTGGTCCATAATCACAATGATCAAGCCCGTAGGCAATATATATATACATCTCTATCCATGGATAGGGTAACAGACCCAGTCTCTTGGACCATCACCCCAATAAACTTGAGGAGATCCTCAACTCGGCAAGATTGTTACCTATAACAGACCCAGTCTCTTGGACCATCAACCCGACTGAAATCGAGAAGATCCTCAACCCGGCAAGACTGTTACTTATCATATATTTCATATTCATAATTCATATAGTGTAACAGACCCAGTCTCTTGGACCTCAATTCAACTCAAATTGAAGAGATCCTCAACCCGGCAAGACTGTTACCTGTAACAGACCCAGTCTCTTGGACCATCAACCGGACTGAAATCGAGGAGATCCTCAACCCGGCAAGACTGTTACTTTTTTTTATTTTATAGGCATGCCGCCAAATCCAGAACTCTGAAATTGAATAACATATTAAACATACAATCAATTCAATCACTTCTTTACCATTCTCTTTCTCAATTCATATCTCATAAACACATAGGCAAACATGCCTTAATAATTTCATTTTGCATAACCATAGCCCACAACAAAGGCTTCATTATATCTCAACTCACATTTCATATATCATCATCAATATACATATAACACATTACATTTCACAAGGTTAACATTATTCATATATATATATCAACAATGCAATAAGATTTCTTAGTACATTCATATCCAAATATGTAAGTTCCAAAATCACATAAATGTATGCCAAAAATGCAAGATTTGTACTTACCTTTGGAACAACTCACACCAATCTACAACTTTTCTCTTACAAGAATTCTTCACCACCCAGGTTAGGACAATTCAACCTCTTCAATACCTAAACCAAAGGTGATAATACATACTCACTTAGAGATACACATGAGATAACAAGACTAAGAACCAACTAGGGCAAACCCTAAACATGACACGCTCAACAACACGGGCGTGTCCTTGACCGTGCCCTAAACTCACAACACAGAAGCTTTGACACGCTTAGAACCACGGGCGTGTCACTGAACGTGTAATACATTCTGTCTCACAGAAACATTGACACGTCCAACAACATGGGCGTGTTCATGGCCGTGTCAATTCCTTACCAACACAGTAGCTATGACACGCTCAGTGACATGGGCGTGTCACTGGACGTGTCAATACTACAACTACACAGAAGCTGTGACACGCTCAGTGACATGGGCGTGTCACTGCTCGTATCACCCATCCAAAAACACTGAACCATCGACATGCCCAAAGACTTGGCCGTGCTCATGGGCGTGCCAGGCCAAAAACCCAGATTCCGGCAACATCAACAACACAACCAACAAATCACTTCCTTTCACCAAAATCCACTTCAAACAAACATAGCTCAACATACCCAAAAACCATAACAAACTTACAAAAACACCAAAAACAACTAAAAACTTACATCCAACACAAATCAAAATCATCACCACAAACCCAAAACTCAACCACAATACATTCACTTCTAACAACTTACTCTTTCCTTCAATCCAACCCCAAAATCCAAAATCACTAGAACCAAATACTCTTAAACACATCTTAATCAAACATAATCACATACTATCAACAATCAACCCACAAACTCAAACACATCTTAAAAGAAAATCAAGGAATCAAGAGGAAACTTACCAAGGATGAAGAAACTCTTAAATTTTCACTTGATCACTTGAAAACTTCCTTAGATCTTGAGTTAAGAAGATCAAATCTCTCTCTCTCTTGTTCTCTTGCTACTGCCGACCAAAAGGAAAGAAAAGGAAAGGAAAAGAAAAGTGATACACGAGAAAGAAAGAAGGAAAGAAGAAGAGGAGGAAAATAAAGTCAACCTTCTCCTCAAAACTCTCTCCTCCACACATTTAATATTAAAATAATCCATAAATCACAACATAAATATCTCCTTCCACTATCTTTCTTTGACTTTGACTTGGGTATATGTTGTATATATTTTCATATACACAACATATACACTCTCTTTATAAATCTTTTCTCTTTCCAAAGAAACATATACATTAAATTCAATTAAAACAACAATTATACCCAAAACTTCTAGGGCACATTTTGGGATATTACAATTCTCCCCCTCTAAAAAGAAATTTCGTCCTCGAAATTACCTGATATCAAGTTTGAAACAACTGAGGATATTGATCTTGCTTCGCTTGCTCATTCTCCCAAGTTGACTCTTCTCTACCATGATTCTTCCAAAGAATCTTCACAATTGGCACTTTCTTATGTCTCAACTCTTTCATTCCATATGCCAAAATAGCAACTGGTTCTTTTTCAAATGTCAGATCCAAACTCACCTCAGTAGATTCAACTAATAAAACATGAGATGGGTCTGATCTGTATCTCCGCAACTTAGAAACATGGAAGACATTGTGAATTCTATCCAATTCAGGCGGTAAAGCAAGTCGATACGCAACTGGTCCAACTCTTTCTAATACCTCATAAGGTCCAATAAAACGAGGACTCAGCTTCCCTTTTCGACCAAATCTTAAAATCTTTTTCCAAGGAGACACTTTCAAAAATACTTTATCTCCAACATCAAATTCTATGTCTCTTCTCTTCAAATCTGAATAAGATTTCTATCGGTCTGAAGCTGCTTTTAACCGATCTCGAATTATCTTCGCTTTCTCTTCAGTCTCTTTAACCAAATCAGGACCAATTAGTTTGCCTTCTCCAAGTTCATTCCAACATAAAGGCGTCCTACATCGTCTACCATACAATGCCTCAAATGGTGCCATTCCAATACTTGATTGGTGACTGTTGTTGTAAGCAAATTCCACAATCGGCAAAAATCTGTCCCCACTTCCGGAGAAATCAATGACACAGCTTCTCAACATATCCTCAATAATTTGTATCACTCTCTCAGACTGCCCATCTGTCTGTGCATGAAAAGCAGTGCTAATGTGTAATCGAGAACCCAATGCATCATGCAAACTCTTCCAAAAGCTTGAAGTGAACCGGGGATCTCGATCAGACACTAAAGAAATCGGGACTCCATGCAACTTCACTATCTCATTAATATATAGCTCAGCCAGTCTCTCAAGAGAATAGTCTATTCTAATTGGAAGAAAATGAGCTGTCTTTTTCAAGCGATCGACAATCACCCAGATAGCATCATACTTCTTCTGAGTCAAAGGCAAACCAGATACAAAATCCATTGTCACTCTCTCCCATTTCCATTCTGGCACTGTTAAAGGTTGAAGCAACCCTATTGGAACTTGATGCTCAGCTTCACCCTCTGATATGTGAGACACTTGGATACAAATTTTGTTGTCTCTCTTCATACCAGACCACCAATAATACTATTTCAAATCATGGTACATCTTTGTACTTCCCGGATGCATAGCAAAAATTGAGTGGTGTGCTTCCTCCAAAATAAACTTTCTCAAACTAGTGTCATCAGGATCACACAACCTATCTTTAAACCAAAGGCTACCATCATTTCTCACATGGAAATCTCTACTTCCTCCATGTTGGCAATCTGAAACAATCTTCTGAATTTTCTCATCAGCCAATTGAGCCTCTTTAATCTGATCCAATAATACCGGTCTCAACTGTAACTGAGCCAATAACGCACCATCATCACATGATTCAAAACTAGCATGCAACGCTCTCAACTCAACAAGTAACGAGAGCGAATACACAGTTAAACTTGCCAAAGACTTCCGACTCAAGGCATCCGCGACAACATTTGCCTTACCAGGATGATAATCAATCAAACAATCGTAGTCTTTAATCAGCTCTAACCATCACCTTTGCCGAAGATTCAGCTCCCTCTAAATACCCAAATATTTCAAACTCTTATGATCTGTGTAGATGAAACATTTTTCTCCATATAAGTAGTGTCGCCAAATCATCAAAGCAAACACTATAGCTGCCAACTCCAAATCATGGGTCGGATAATTAAGCTCATGCGGCTTCAACTGCCAATAAGCATAAGCTACAACTTTACCCTCTTGCATCAAAACAAATCCTAAACCATCATGTGAAGCATCACTATAAATCACGAAAGGTTTATCTTCCACAGGCAAAGTAACATCAGGCGCTTGAGTCAACATCTCTTTTAACTGTTCAAAACTAGCTTGACACTGATCTGTCCACACAAATCTAACTCCTTTTCAAAGTAATCTGGTGAGTGGAGTAGCTATTAAAGAAAAACCTTTCACAAAACGTCGATAATAGCCTGCCAAACCTAGAAAACTTCTAACTTCAGTCACTGACTTCGGTGGACTCCAATTCAAAATAGCTTCAACTTTACTTGGATCAACTCTAATACCATCTGCTGAAACTATATGACCCAGAAAAGTCACTTGGTCAAGCCAAAACTCACACTTTGATAGCTTAGCATACAATTGCTTCTCTCTCAAGATCTACAACACAATCCGCAAATGCTTGTCATGATCCTCTTCATTTCGCGAATACACCAAAATATCATCGATGAAAACCACCACAAACTAATCCAGATAGGGCCTAAACACCCTATTCATCAAATCCATGAAAGCAGCAGGTGCATTCGTCAACCCAAAAGGCATTACCAAGAACTCATAATCCCCATACCTTGTGCGAAAAGCTGACTTAGGAACATCTTCAGCTCTAACCCTCAACTGATGGTACCCTGATCTCAAATCAATCTTGGAAAACACTGCTGCTCCCTTCAATTGATCAAAGAGATCATCAATCCTAGGCAAAGGATACTTATTCTTGACAGTCATTTTGTTCAATTGCCTATAATCGATGCACAATCTCATAGTACCATCCTTCTTTTTCACAAACAAAACAGGGGCTCCCCATGGAGAAACACTAGGGTGAATAAACCCTTTATCCAATAACTCCTGTAATTGCACCTTCAACTCTCTCAACTCAACAGGTGCCATTCGATAAGGAGTAATAGAGATGGGAGTGGTACCCGGCAACAAATCGATACCAAACTCAACCTCTCTCTCAGGTGGTAACCCTGGCAACTCCTCAGGAAACACGTCTGGAAAATCTGCAACCGTGGGTATACTATCAAGTTGAGAACCCACTACTCGGGTATCCCCAACATGAGCAAGATAAGCATCACACCCTTTTCTAATCAACTTTCTAGCTGTTACAGCTGAAACAAACAAGGATGCAAGTTGTCTTTGCTCACTAGACACCATCACAATTCTACCATTACCGGTTCTCAAGGTAACACACTTCTTTTTACAATCTACCACAGCTCCATGCTTAGACAACCAATCCATGCCTAAGATTAAATCATACTCCTTAAAAGGCAATTCAATTAAATCCCCAAGAAACTCCTCTCCTTGTACTACCACTGCACTATCACGATGAACCTTACTCACCACGACACTATGTCCTAAAGGATTTGTCACCAAGACATCAAATCCTAAGGACTCTGAATGCAATTCAGACACAGACAATATGGATGCACTAATGTATGAATAAGTAGATCCTGGATCAATCAAAGCAAGTACTGAAATTCCAAATAAAGAGAATGTACCCGCTATAGCTGCTGAAGCATCCGGCTGCCTCTGCATCACATAAAATATCTGAGAAGATCCGGCCTCATCTGGCCTACTGCCTCCGGATGATGATCCTCCTCTCTGACTATATCCGGGCTGACCACCTCTACTAAAACCTCTGCCCCCTTGACCACCTCTGCTAACACTCGGTCGAGAAGCTGCAGACTCAGCCTGTCTATACTCCTGCATCTCAGGACAATCTTTAATAAAATGGGCTGGTGACCCACATCTATAACACCCAGCCGATCCACCCACCTTCCAACAATCACCTCCATGGTTCCTACCACAAAGCTCACATGTAGGTGGAGTAGACCTCTGAATAAATGGAGGCGGAGCACTGACTACATAAGCTGTAGGTCTCAGTCTCTGTCTCGGATACTGCACTGACCTACCCGGCTGTCTCTGACTCCTACTGATCCTCGAAACAAAACTTCCTCTACTCCTTTTCACAGATGAAGACCCTGCCTCAAACTGGGGTCTCCTTACCCAGCAGTTGCTGCAATACCTTGTGCTCTCTCAACACTCCTAGCTGCTGCAACAAGCTGAGAGAAATCCTGGTACCGAGAACCAGCGACAATACACATAATAGAGGGCCTCAAACCCTCCTCAAATCTTTTGCATCGGTCAATCTCATCCGAGATAATCCCTCCGGCATAATGACTCAACCAGATGTAATCAACCTCATAATCTGTCACAGTCCGGTTGTCTTGCCTCAAATTCAGGAATTCCATCTTCTTAATATCTTTATACTCCCTTGGAGTATATTTCAGCTCGAACTCCCTCAGAAAATCACCATATGATAATGTAGGTGGATCATCCATGGCATGAGGGACCGTCTTCCACCAGTCTTAGGCATCTTTCTGCAGAAGGGATCTTGCATAATCAAACTTCTCATTCGAAGTAGCTTGCAACTGAATGAATATCCTCTACACTTTATCCAACCACTGCTTAGCCACTGCAGGATCGGTAGTGCCCAAGAAATCTTCAGCCCCATACTTTCTCAACTTATCATAATGTCTTACTGGCACTTGAGGTTGTGGTGGTGGTGGTGGATGTACTGGAGCTGGTCTCAATAGGTCTATCATATGCCTTAACCAACCCGGCGGAACCTCCTCTGCAGCTGATCTCTCTGGCACAGAAACAGGTGCCTCACTAACTCTCTCAACTCTAGCTCCATCTCTATACTCTTCAGGAGCTACACTCTCCGCACTAACCTCTGCAGACTGTCCTGAATGAGATGCCATCTCTATCTATATCTGCAAACATAGCAGATTATACCTCATTAAAGATCAAAGACTGCCATACCAAAACATATATCTTATTTAAAACAACATTTTAAAACTAAAAATTTTTCTTTTTCTTATAATTGACCTAGGTTGAGAATCTCAAACCTAGGCTCTGATACCAAAATAATTGTAACACCCTTATACCCCGTATACGTACACAACATGCTTTTACGATCATAATATACGTATACTGAATATAGGAATGCCACGGTTTACAACCAAACGACTCATTTATGAACAAATTTAAAACATTTAAAAGAAAATATTAAACACAAAAGATAAAGTGTTTATTTAAAACGCAGCGGAAAATATAACAAATATTTACAAATACTTATACATCAAAACTCAAGTTTTACACAATATAAGATATATACATGTTTGGCAGTATGTCTTTGATCTTTGAGCACCACTATCAACACCTCAAATTCTAGACTCTACTCAGCCTAGAGGAACTCTCCGATTCTTCCCTGTCACCTGCGCGATGAACCACAATCGCGCTAAGCCTACGGCTTAGTGGTACAATTACAATAACAATATGCTTCAATGCCATGTCAATGTCATGCATTCAAACAATAGAGATCATACTCATAAATGTTACATTTCATTATTTCAACAATTGTATCATCATCCATCACACACATTCAACATAGACACACATGGGCCCAACAAATATTTAATATGATATTCAAAGTTCAGAGTTACTGCTTTGGTCCATAATCACAATGATCAAGCCCGTAGGCAATATATATATATATATATATATCTCTATCCATGGATAGGGTAACAGACCCAGTCTCTTGGACCATCACCCCAATAAACTTGAGGAGATCCTCAACCCGGCAAGACTGTTACCTGTAACAGACCCAGTCTCTTGGACCATCAACCCGACTGAAATCGAGAAGATCCTCAACCCGGCAAGACTGTTACTTATCATATATTTCATATTCATAATTCATATAGTGTAACAGACCCAGTCTCTTGGACCTCAATTCAACTCAAATTGAAGAGATCCTCAACCCGGCAATACTGTTACCTGTAACAAACCCAGTCTCTTGGACCATCAACTCGACTGAAATCGAGGAGATCCTCAACCCGGCAAGACTGTTACTTTTTTTTATTTTATAGGCATGCCGCCAAATCCAGAACTCTGAAATTGAATAACATATTAAACATACAATCAATTCATTCACTTCTTTACCATTCTCTTTCTCAATTCATATCTCATAAAGACATAGGCAAACATGCCTTAATAATTTCATTTTGCATAACCATAGCCCACAACAAAGGCTTCATTATATCTCAACTCACATTTCATATATCATCATCAATATACATATAACACATTACATTTCACAAGGTTAACATTATTCATATATATATATCAACAATGCAATAAGATTTCTTAGTACATTCATATCCAAATATGTAAGTTCCAAAATCACATAAATGTATGCAAAAATGCAAGGTTTGTACTTACCTTAGGAACAACTCACACCAATCTACAACCTTTCTCTTACAAGAATTCTTCACCACCCAGGTTAGGACAATTCAACCTCTTCAATACCTAAACCAAAGGTGATAATACATACTCACTTAGAGATACACATGAGATAATAAGACTAAGAACCAACTAGGGCAAACCCTAAACATGACACGCTCAACAACACGGGCGTGTCCTTGACCGTGCCCTAAACTCACAACACAGAAGCTTTGACACGCTCAGAACCATGGGCATGTCACTGAATGTGTAATACATTCTGTCTCACAAAAACATTGACACGTCCAACAACATGGGCGTGCCGTGTCAATTCCTCACCAACACAGTAGCTATGACACGCTCAGTGACATGGGCGTGTCACTGGACGTGTCAATACTACAACTACACAGAAGCTGTGACACGCTCAGTGACATGGGCGTGTCACTGCTCGTGTCACCCATCCAAAAACACTGAACCATTAACACGCCCAAAGACTTGGCCGTGCTCATGGAAGTGCCAGGCCAAAAACCCAAATTCCGGCAACATCAACAACACAACCAACAAATCACTTCCTTTCACCAAAATCCACTTCAAACAAACATAGCTCAACATACCCAAAAACCATAACAAACTTACAAAAACACCAAAAATAACTAAAAACATACATCCAACACAAATCAAAATCATCACCACAAACCCAAAACTCAACCACAATACATTCACTTCTAACAACTTACTCTTTCCTTCAATCCAACCCCAAAATCCAAAATCACTAGAACCAAATATTCTTAAACACATCTTAATCAAACATAATCACATACTATCAACAATCAACCCACAAACTCAAACACATCTTAAAAGAAAATCAAGGAATCAAGAGGAAACTTACCAAGGATGAAGAAACTCTTAAATTTCCACTTGATCACTTGAAAACTTCCTTAGATCTTGAGTTAAGAAGATCAAATCTCTCTCTCTCTTGTTCTCTTGCTACTGCCGGCCAAAAGGAAAGAAAAGGAAAGGAAAAGAAAAGTGATACACGAGAAAGAAAGAAGGAAAGAAGAAGAGGAGGAAAATAAAGTCAACCTTCTCCTCAAAACTCTCTCCTCCACACATTTAATATTAAAATAATCCATAAATCACAACATAAATATCTCCTTCCACTATCTTTCTTTGACTTTGATTTGGGTATATGTTGTATATATTTTCATATACACAACATATACACTCTCTTTATAAATCTTTTCTCTTTCCAAAGAAACATATACATTAAATTCAATTAAAACAACAATTATACCCAAAACTTCTAGGGCACATTTTGGGATATTACAAAAGTAGTAACTCTGAAATTTGAATGGCATATTAGATCCTTTTGGGCCCATGCTTGTGTATATTTTTATCTGAATTATGAATTGTGGAACAATTAAGCAATTTATCAAGATATAATAATATAATATTATGAAATATAATATCCTTATGTGTTGTGCATTAGCATTGCATTTGAACTATATTATTATCAAAGTTTGTACCAATAAGCTTTTGGCTTAGTACGATTGCGATTTATCGCGCAGGTAACAGGGTAGATTCGGTTGAGCCGGAGAGTTCGTCTAGACCGTGTTGAGTCTAGGCTTGAGATCTTGAGTGCAGAGTTGATTGTTGGACATCAAGATTAGAGATAAACAGCCAGCACGTATAAATTTTATATTTATGTACATATCGATTTCATGTATATTAGGTTATATTTTGATGTATATATATGTATATTCCACAAACTATCAAAAATATTTTGGATAAATCTTTGGTAATGAAGTTATATATGTGTTTTGACAAGTAATGTTTCATATATTATTTATATGATAACAGTTGGATGTTTTAAGTTTATACAGATTTTATAAGTGAAGATTTGTTTTGTTAAAATGGGTTGTGATTTTCTTGTATCTTATATTTGTATTTACATATGTTGGGAGTATGTAGTGTATGTATATTGGGTATAAGGGTGTTACATTTGTTTTGGTATCAGAGCCTAGGTTTGAGGTTCTCAACCTACGTGGATTGTAAGAGAAAGAAAATGGAATTTTTAAATATGGTTTTTAAATATGATACATGCATTGGCACTGGAAGTTTCTGATCTCTGATGTGGCAAATTCTACTGTGTTTGCAGATATAGGTAGTTATGGCATCTCAGACACATCAGTCTGCTGAGGGTAGTGCAAAGTGTGTGGCTCCTGTTGAGGGTAGAGATGGAGCTAGAGTTGAGATAGCTGGAGGGGCACCTACTCCTATGTCAGAGAGACCAGCAGTTGATGAGATTCCACCGGGTTGGGTATGGCATATGGTGGAGCTATTGAGGCAGGCTCCAGTTCAACAGTCGTCGTCACCGTAGCCACAGCCGCAATTATCGATGAGGAATCAGGAAGTTTGGAGCTGAGGACTTTATTGGTACTACAGACTCTACTGTAGCTTAAAAGTGGCCAGATAGAATCCAGAGAGTGTTCATCCAGCTGCAGGCTTCTCTAGAAGAAAAGTTTGATTACGCCAGATCTCTTTCGCAGAGGGATGCATATGACTGGTGGAAGATGATTCCACATGCCCTGGATGATCCACCAATATTTTCCTACGATGATTTTTTGTGAGAGTTCGAGCAAAAGTATACTCTAAGGGAGTATAAAGATGCAAAGAAGATAGAGTTCTTAAGTTTGAAGCAGGATGCCAGGACTATGTCGGAGTATGAAATAGAGTTTACCCGGTTGAATCAGTATGTTGGCGGGATTATTTCTGATGAGATTGACCGGTGTCGGAGATTTGAGGAGGAGTTGAGACCCTCTATCATGTGCATTATTGTAGGATCCCAGTATCAGGATTTTTCCCAGTTGGTTGCAGCTGTCAGGAGTGTTGAGAGAGCATAGGGTCTTGCAGCAGCTGCTAAGGATGAGGAGACTAGAGCTAGGAGACCTCAAAGTGAGGTAGGATCTTCATCTGTAAAGAGAGGTCGAGGAGGATATTTTTCAAAGTTCAGTAGGAGCCAGAGATAGTCTGATAGGTTAGTACAGCAGCAGAGGCAGAGATCGAGACCTACAGTTTCTGTGGCTAGTGCTCCGACTCCAATAGTTCAGAGGTTAGTTCCATACACATGTGTTCATTATGGTAGAGCACACGGAGGTGCTTACTGGAAGACAGGTGGACCAGCAGTGTGTTATAGATGTGGGTTACCAAATTATTTCATCAGAGATTGCCCTGAGCCACCAGAGGATAGACATACAGATACTGTAGCTTCTCATTCCAGTGTTAGAGGGGGTCGTGGTGGCAAAGGTTCTAGCAGAGGAGGTCAGACATGGTCTGGTAAGAGAGGAGGTTCTATCGCAGGTAGTAGACCAAATGAGGCAGGACCATCTCAGCGGGTATATGTGATGCAGAGGCAACCAGATGCTTCAGTTGTTATTGTTGGTACTTTTTCTTTATTTGGTACTTCAGTTCTTCCTTTGATAGATCCTAGATAAACTCATTCATACATTAGTACATCCATTTTGCCTGTGACTAATTTGTATTCAGAGTCCCTAGGATTTGATGTTTTGGTGACAAATCCTTTAGGGTATAGTACTGTAGTTAGCAAGGTGCACCGAAATAGTCCGGTTGTGGTTCAGGATGAGGAGTTCCTTGTTGACTTCATTGAGATGCCTTTTAAGGAGTATGATTTAATTTTAGGCATGGATTGGTTATCTAAGCATGGGGCTATGGTAGATTGTCAGCAAAAGGGTGTTACCTTAAGAACCTGTGATGGTAGGAATGTGATGGTCTCTAATGAGTAGAGACATCTTTCATCCACGTTTATTTCAGCTGTTTTAGCTAGGAGGATGATTTGGAAAGGATGTGAAGCTTATCTTGCTCATGTTATAGATACCAGAGTAGTGGGTTTCCAGCTTGACAGTATATCCATAGTTGCTGGGTTTCCAAATATTTTTCTTGAGGAGTTACCAGGGATACCCCCTGAGAGAGAGGTTGATTTTGGTATCAATTTGTTACCTGGTACTACTCCCATCTCTATTACTCCTTATCGTATGGCACCTACTAAGTTGAGAGAGTTAAAGGTGCAGTTGTAGGAATTGATGGATAAAGGTTCGTTCACCCTAGTGTGTCTCCGTGGGGAGTGCCCATTTTGTTTGTGAAGAAGAAAGATGGTAACTTAAGATTGTGCATTGATTACCGGTAGTTGAATAAAGTGACCATCAAAAACAAGTATCCATTGCCTAGGATAGATGATCTCTTTAATTAGTTGAAAGAAGCAGCAATATTCTCTAAGATTGGTTTGAGATCAGGATACCATCAGTTGAGAGTCAGAGATGAAGATGTACCTAAGATAGCTTTCCATACAAGGTATGGGCATTATGAGTTCTTGGTGATGCCTTTTGGGTTGACGAATGCACCAGCAGCATTTATGGATTTGATGAACAGGGTATTCAGACCTTATCTAGATCAATTTGTGGTGGTTTTATTAATGATATTTTGGTGTATTCACGTAATGAGGAGGATCATGACAAGCATTTGTAGATTATATTACAGACTCTGAGAGAGAAGCAATTGTATGCTAAGCTATCTAAATGTGAGTTTTGGCTTGACCAAGTGAATTTTCTTGGTCATTTGGTTTCAGCACAGGGTATTAAAGTTGATCCAAGTAAAGTGGAGGCTATTTTGAATTGGAATCCACCGAAGGCTATGACAGAGGTTAGAAGTTTTCTGAGTTTTGTAGGCTATTATTGTCAGTTTGTGAAAGGTTTTTCTATGATAGCTACTCCACTCACCATATTACTTCGGAAGGGAGTTAGATTTGTGTGGACAGATTAGTGTCAGGTGAGTTTTGAGCAGCTAAGGGAGATGTTGACTCAGGCTCCTGTCCTTACTTTGCCTGTGGAAGGTAAACCTTATGTGATTTACAGTGATGCTTCACATAGTGGTTTAGGTTGTGTTCTGATGCAGGAGGGTAGAGTTATTCCTTATGCCTCTCGATAGTTAAAGTCGCATGAGCTAAATTACCCGATGCATGATTTGGAGTTAGCAGCTGTAGTTTTTGCTTTGAAGATTTGGCGACATTACTTGTATGGGGAGAAGTGTTTCATTTATATGGATCACAAGAGTTTGAAATATTTGGGTGTTCAGACAGAGTTGAATCTTCGGCAGAGATGGTGGTTAGAATTGATTAAAGACTATGACTGTTTAATTGATTATCATCCTAGTAAGGCAAATGTTGTTGCAGATGCCTTGAGTCAGAAGTCTTTGGCAGGTTTGACTGCTTATTCACTCTTATTGCTTGTTGAGTTGAGAGCATTGCATTCCAGATTTGAGTCTTGTGATGATGGTGCATTGATGGCTCAGTTGCAATTGAGGCCAGTGTTATTGGATCATATTAGGGAGACTCAGAAGGCAGATGAGAAAATCTAGAAAGCTGTATTGGATTTCCAAAAGGGGGAGAATTGAGACTTTCATGTGAGAAGTGATGGCAGTTTGTGGTATAGAGATAGGTTGTGTGTTCCTGATGATGCAAGATTGAAAAAGGTAATTTTGAAGGAAGCACATCAGTCAGTTTATGCTATGAACCCTGGGAGTACCAAAATATATCAGGATTTGAAACAATATTATTGGTGGTCAGGTATGAAGAGGGACATAGCAGAGTTTGTATCCAAATGTCTCACTTGTCAGAGAGTGAAGGCTGAACACCAAGTTCCTTCGGGATTACTTCAGCCATTAACAGTGCAGGTGTGGAAATGGGAGCGAGTGATGATGGATTTTGTGACTAGATTGCCTTTGACTTAGAAGAAGCATGATGCAATCTGGGTGATTATTGATTGGATGATGAAGACAGCTCATTTTCTTTTAGTTCGGATGGATTATTCTCTTGAGAGGTTGGTTGAGCTGTATATCAGTGTAATAGTGAGGTTTTATGGAGTTTCAATTTCTTTGGTATCTGACCGAGATCCCCAATTTACATTGAGATTGTGGAGAAGTTTGCAGGATGCTTTAGGCTCTTGGTTACATTTTAGCACTGCTTTCCATCCTCAGACAGATGGGCAGTCAGAGAGAGTGCTACATATTTTAGAGGACATGTTGAGGAGCTGTATCATCGATTTCTCTGGGAGCTGGGACATATTCTTACCACTGATTGAGTTTGCTTATAATGACAGTCATCAGTCCAGTATTAGAATGGCACCTTATGAGGTGTTGTATGGTAGGAGATGCAGGATACCTCTATGTTGGGATGAGGTTGGAGAAGGTAAGTTGATTGGTCCTAATTTGATTAGGAAAACAAAAGAGAAAGTAAAGGTGATTAGGAATTATCTAAAAGCAGCCTCAAACCGACAAAAATCATATTCAGATTTAAAAGGAAGAGACATAGAGTTCAGTGTAGGAGATAAAGTATTTTTGAAAATGTCTCGTTGGAAGAAAATTTTGAGATTTGGCTGCAAAGGGAAGTTGAGTCCTCTTTTCATAGGACCTTATGAGGTACTGGAGAGAGTTGGACCAGTGGCCTATAAACTAGCTTTACCGCCTGAATTGGATAAAATTCACAATGTCTTCCATGTCTCTATGCTTCGGAGGTACAAGTGAGTCCAGATTTGACTATGAGAAGAACCAGTGGATATTTTGGCACGTGAAGAGAAGGAGTTGAGAAATAAGAAGGTGCCACTTGTGAAAGTTCTTTGGAAGAATCACACTATTAAAGAGGCAACATGGGAGAGTGAGCGGATGATGCGAAATTAGTGCTCCCAGTTGTTCCAGATTTGAGAGCAGGTAATTTCGAAGACGAAATTTATTTACAGAGGGGGAGAATTGTAATATCCCAAAATTTTAAAAATTTTAATTTTTGAAAATTAAATAAACGATTTAAAAGTATATATATATAATTAAGTGAAAAAGGAAAAATGTGTATATGATATATATATATATATGTAGATATACATTTTATATATAAGTCAACATTTTAATATGGTCTAATGTCATTTTAGTTATTAAGATATTAATTAAATGGTTAGTGGAAGATGACATATCATATATTAATAAAGTAATATATTTTACTTGGTGGAGAGTGAAAGAGGAATAATTGTGTGGTTAAAAGAGATTAGTTGGTAGTGGAGTTGGTGATCATTATGTTCTTCTTCTTCTTCTTTCTTCATTGAAGCCGGCCACCTCCATCAAAGGAAGAGAGGAATTTTGCTTCTTGCTAACTCAAGTAATTTAAGCATTTCAATTGTTCAAGTTGGAGTTTTAAGGATTTTCTTTATATTTGGTAAGTTTCCAACTTGTTTCTTTGATTTCCTTTGGAAGTTGCATTTGTGTGAATTGGATGTTTGGTGTAGTATGTGTAAGGTTGATATTGGTATGTTTGAAGTTCTTTTGACTAGTTAACTATGAAATTAGAGTTGGATTTAAAAAAAAAAGTTAAGTTTGGTGAAGAGAATAAGAGTTTTGGATTGTGTAACTTTTGAGTTGTGAAATCATGGCTGTAATTGTGTATTTTTGCATTTAATTGAGTTGTTTTGATGTTTATACAAGGATTACGTGGTATAATGATGGATTTGGTTGAGTTTGTATGGAGTAGAAAAGGTTAATAAAAGATAATAGTTGGATGTGGCATTTATGTGTGGATATCAGGATTTTGGCCTGACACGCCCGGTGACACGGCCATGCCTTTGAGCTTGTCGATAGTTCTATTTTCAGTGTTGGTGACACGAGCAGTGACATGTCCATGTCACTGAGCGTGTCACAGCTTCTGTGATGTTGTAGTATTGACACGTGCAATGAAATGCCCATGTCACTGAGCGTGTCATAGCTACTGTGTTGTAGGAGTTTTGGCAAGGTCATTGACATGCCCATGTCACTGAGCGTGTCAAATCTTTTGTGTTGTGGGTTTAGCGCACGGTCATAGACATGCCTATGTTGTTGAGTGTGTTATGTGTAGAGTTTGCCCTAGATAGTTCTTTTCATTATTTTGCTTTATGTTTCTTATCCTTGTGTTGAGAGGTTTTGTTTATACCTATAAGTGTATCACTAAATGATTATTTATAATCACATTTGGTTTAGGCTTTGAAGAGACTTGAGTTACCCAATCCAAGTGTTGAGGGATATCTTGGAAGAGGAGGTTGAAAGTGGTGTTTGTTGCTTTTAAAGGTAAGTATAAACTTTAAATAATTGTTTATATTTACATGACATTAGGACTTAATACATTTGGTTGGAAAATTTGTTAAGTTACCTACTAAATTATTGGTGCATGAGAAATATGCTATGATTTGTATAATGTTACAAATGCATTATATGTAATGTGAACTTAATGTAAAATATGATAATGGCCCAAAATGTATGGGTATTGCAATTTGTTATGTATAAATTAAAGATGGTATGTAAAGCCATTGGTGATGGTTATATTGATATAAATGAGATATTTGAAGCATTGTGCCTAGTTTGATCATGAGAAAATGAGAAAGGTTTTTTTAATGGAATTATGGAAGAATTATGTGCCTAGTATGTTATTCAATTTTAAGAGTTTTATGTTTGGCGGCATGCCTAAGACATAACAGTCCCATGAAGCTAGGTTGGGCTTGGTCCTTGAAGCCTAGTTGCATGTTACATGATGTAGCAGACCCTTGAAGCTGGGTTGGGCCTAGTCCTTGAAGCCTGGTTGGGATGTTAGATATGAGATAATCCTCATTGTGATTATGATTTTCCTTCGAGCTAGACATATGGTGTCATCTTGGAGCAAAGTAGTAACTCTAGAATTTGAATGGCATATTAGATTCTTTTGGACCTATTCTTGTATTTGTTTTTATGTGAATTATGAATTGTGGAACAATTGAGCAATTTATCAAGATATAATGATATAATATTATGAGATATAATATCCTTATGTGTTGTGCATTAGCATTGCATTTGAACTATATTGTTATCAAAGTTTGTACCACTAAGTTTTTGGCTTAGTGCGATTGTGATTCATTGCACAGGTGACAGGGTAGATCCGGTTGAGCCAGAGAGTTCATCTAGACCGAGTCGAGTCTAGGCTTGAGATCTTGAGTGCAGAGTTGATTGTTGGACATCAAGATTAGAGACAAAATGCCAGCATGTATAAATTTTATATTTATGTACATATTGATTTCATGTATATTAGGTTATATTGTGATGTATATATATGTATATTCCGTAAACTATCAAAAATATCTTGGATAAATCTTTGGTAATGAAGTTATATATGTGTTTGAACAAGTAATGTTTCATCTATTATTTATATGATACCAGTTTAATGTTTTAAGTTTATACAGATTTTATAAGTGAAGATTTGTTTTGTTAAAATTGGTTGTGACATTCTTGTATACTATATTTGTATATTACATATGTTGGGAGTATGTAGTGTACATATATTGGGTATAAGGGTGTTACCTAAAATGTGATATTAAATGATTGTATTTAAACACATTGTGTATAGGCATTAAGGAGAAGTGAATTGCTCAATCCTAGTTTTGAAGAGCAATTTGGAAATGAAGGTTGGTGGGAGATTTTAAGCTTGCATTTAAGTGCTTAGTGAGGTAAGTACAAGCTTTGATAGTTTTAAAGTACTTGTGTTTAATTTTGCCTTAACACATTTTAAATGGAAAATGTGTTAAGCTACTTAATCATTTTAAAATCCATATACATTGTGTTATGGCATGTGAGTTGATGTGTATGCATTATAAACATTATGAAAACCCATTG
Source organism: Garcia nutans (assembly GCA_947685225.1). Lineage (NCBI taxonomy): Eukaryota > Viridiplantae > Streptophyta > Magnoliopsida > Malpighiales > Euphorbiaceae > Garcia > Garcia nutans. The sequence continues at coordinate 53,976,935 of CANTUV010000024.1, forward strand.
TAAATGGCTAAATTGCATGAAATGTGATTTTATTATGAAATACCCTGTGATGTGATGAAATGAAGTAACATTGATATGAATGAGAAAAATGGAATATGAGAAAGGAATTGAGAATGGGACATATGAAATAATTGTGTGTCTAGTATGTTATTCAATTTTCAGAGTTCTATGTTTGGCAACATACCTAGGATATAGCAGTCCCTTGAAGCTGGGTCGGGCATAGCCCTTGAAGCCTAGTTGGGATGTTACATATGAGGTTTACCTCACTATTTTCCTTTGGGGCTAGACGCTTGGCGTCACTATGATATGACTTACCTTCAGGGCTAGACACTTAGTGTCAATTTGGACCAAAATGGTAACTCTAGAATTTGAATAATGTATTAATTTATTTGGCCCATGCTTGTATGTGTGTTTGTGTGAATCATAAACAAATGAAAAATTATGTTATTAAATTGAATGGAATACTACATTTGTGGCATAGCATACAAATGCATTGTGCATTGGCATTGTGTAAAAGTTTTACTTTTATCAAAGTTGTACTGCTAAGCTTTTAGCTTAGTGCGATTGTAATTTATTGTGCAGGTGATAGGGGAAATTCGGTCCAGCTGGAGAGTTCTTCTAGACCGGGCCGGGTCTAGATTTAAGATTGCTCGTTGAGCAAATTTTGGACACATCAATAACAAGCCTTTTGCCATCATGTATACATTTTATGTTTTTGTACATTATTAAATCATGTATATTATGTTTATGATTTTAAAGTATATGCATTGTAAGTTATAAAGAATTTTGGATAAATTGTGTAGGATGGGTTTTGATATGTTTGTTTTGCATATATATATGTGAATATGTATAAATGTTTTGAGAAAATGTGGAAAATTGAGAAGTTAAGGTGAAGATATGGTTTATTGTTTATTGGATGTGTTCTTTTTGCTTGTTGTGTAATTGATAAATTTTGGGATGTTCAAATTATAGACAAAACTCTGGCAAATTTTTCCCAGAGATTTTCATATAAAATGTTTATTTTGAGTTTCTATAATAAGTAAAGAATATTTATATACTATTTAATTTTATATATTTAGTATTTGAAATTTTAAATTCGAAATGTGAACATTTTTATTAAACCGAGTTGTGACATTTTTATAACGTATATGTGTATTCTACATATACTGGGTGTGTGTATTATACATGTATAGGGTATAAGGGTGTTACATTTATTTTGGTATCAGAGTCGAATTTTGAGGTTCTCGACCTAGGTGGGTTGTAAGAGAAAGAAAATTGAGTTTTTTAAATATGGTTTTTAAATATGATACATGCATTGGCACTGGCAGTTTTTGATCTTTGATGTGGTAATTTCTATTGTGTTTACAGAAATAGGTAGTTCTAGCATCTTAGACGCATCAGTCTGCAGAGGGTAGTGCTGAGAGTGTGGCTTCTGGTGAGGGTAGACATGGAGCTAGAGCTGAGATTGCTGGAGGGGCACCTACTCCTATGCCAGAGAGACCAGTAGTCGATGAGATTCCATCGGGCTAGGTACAGCATGTGGTGGAGCTGTTGAGGTAGGCTCCAGTACAACAGTTACCGCCATCGCAGCCGCAACCACAGTTGCTGACGAGGAAATATGATAAACTGAAGAAGTTTGGAGCTGAGGACTTTATTGGCACTACAGACCCTGCTATAGCAGAGTAGTGGCTAGACAGGGTCTAGAGAGTGTTCATTCAGTTATAGGCTAGTCCGAAAGAGAAGTTTGATTATGCCAGATCTCTTCTGTAGAGGGATGCATATGATTGGTGGAAGATGGTTCCACATGCTCTGGATGATCCACCAGTTCTGGCCTATGATGATTTCATGTAGGAGTTCGAGTAGAAGTATACTCCGAGGGAGTATAAGGATGCAAAGAAGATAAAGTTCTTAAGTTTGAGGCAGGATACCAGGACAGTGAATGAGTATGAGATAGAGTTTATCCAGTTGAGCCAGTATGCTGGTGGGATCATTTCTGATGAGATTGATCGATGCTGGAGATTTGAGGAGTGGTTAAGACCCTCTATTATGTGCTTAGTGGTAGGCTCTCGGTATCAAGATTTTTCCCAATTGGTTGCAGCTGCCAGGAGTACAGAGAGGGCACAGGGCTTGTAGCAGTTGCCAGAACAGAGGAGAGAGCAGAGTTAGGAGACACCAAAATGAGGTAGGGTCTTCATCAGTGAAGAGAGATTGAAGGGGATATCCTCAGAGGTTCAATAGGAGCCAGGGGCAGCCTGGCAGGTCATCACAGTAGCAGAGGCAGAGATAGAGACCTGCAGCCTCAGTGGCTAGTGCCCCGACCCCAATGACTCAGAGGGCTGCTCCACCTACCTATGTTCATTGTGGTAGGATACATGGAGGTGCTTGTTGGAAGACAGGTGCACCAGTAGTGTGCTACAGATGTGAGTCACCAGATCACTTTTTCAGAGATTACCCAGAGCCACCAGAGGACAAGCAGACTGATACAGTAGCTTCTAGACCTAGTGTTAGAGTGGGTTGTGGTGGCAGAGGTTTTAGCAGAGGGGGTTGAACATGGTCTGGTCAAAGAGGAGGTTCTATAGCAGGTAGTAGACCAAAGGATGCAGGGCCATCACAGCAGGTATATATGTGATGTAGAGGCAGCCAGATACATCAACTGTTATTGTTGGTACTTTTTCATTATTTGGTACATCAATTCTTGATTTAATGACCCTCTATCGACTCATTCATACATTAGTGCATCCATCTTGCCTGTGAGTGATTTGCATTTCGAGTCCCTTGGATTTGATGTTTTGGTTACAAATCCTTTAGGGCATAGTATTGTAGTTAGCAGGGTGCACCGAGACAGTCCAGTTGTTATTCAGGATGAGGAGTTTCTCGGTGACTTGATTGAGATGCCTTTTAGGGAGTATGATTTGATTTTAGGCATGGATTGATTATCTAGGCATGGGGCTGTTGTAGACTGTTAGCAAAAATGTGTTACCCTAAGAACATGTGATGATTCGGAAGGGATGTGAGGCATATCATGCTCATGTAGTAGATACCAGAGTAGCGGGGTCCCAGCTTGACAGTATACCCACAGTTGTCGAGTTTTCAAATATTTTTCCTAATGAGTTGCCAAGGGTACCTCCCGAGAGAGAGGTGAATTTTGGTATTGATTTATTTCCTGGTACCACTCTTATCTCTATTACTCCTTATCGTATGGCACCTGCTTAGTTGAGAGAGTTGAAGGTGTAGTTGCAGGAGTTGTTAGATAAAGGGTTCGTTCGCCCTAGTGTGTCTCCATGGGGAGCACCTATTTTGTTTGTTAAGAAGAAGGATGGCACCTTGAGATTATGTATTGATTATAGGTAGTTGAATAAGGTGACCATCAAGAATAAGTATCCATTACCTCGGGTAGATGATCTCTTTGATCAGTTGAAGGGAGCAGTAGTATTCTCTAAGATTGATATGAGATCAGGGTACCATTAGTTGAGAGTTAGAAATGTGGATGTACCCAAGACAGCCTTCCGCACGAGGTATGGGCATTATGAATTTCTAGTGATGCCTTTTGGATTGACAAATGCACCAGTAACATTTATGGATTTGATGAACAGGGTGTTTAGACCCTATCTAGATCAGTTTGTGGTGGTTTACATTGATGATATTTTAGTGTATACACATAATGAGGAGGATCATGGCAAGCATTTCTAGATTGTATTGCAGACTCTGAGAGAGAAGCAGTTGTATGCCAAGCTATCTAAGTGTGAGTTCTAGCTTGATCAGGTGGCTTTTCTCGGTCATGTGGTTTCAACAGAGGGTATTAGAGTTGATCCGAGCAAAGTTGAGGCTATTTTGAATTGGAGTCCATCGAAGACTGTGACAGAGGTTAGAAGTTTTTTGGGTTTGGCAGGCTATTATCGTCGATTTGCGAAAGGTTTTTCTATGATAGCTACTCCACTCACCATATTACTTCGAAAAGGAGTTAGATTTGTATGGACAGATCAATGTCAAGCGAGTTTTGAGCAGCTGAGGGAGATGTAAACTATATGTGATATACAGTGATGCTTCACATATTGGTTTAGGTTGTGTTCTGATGCAGAAGGGTAGAGTCATTGCTTATGCTTCTCGATAGTTGAAGCTGCATGAGGTGAATTACCCGACGCATGATGTGGAATTAGCAGCTATAGTTTTTGCATTGAAGATTTGGCAGCATTACTGATATGGGGAGATATGCTTCATTTATACTGATCATGAGAGTTTGAAGTATCTGGATGTTCAGAGAGAGTTGAATCTTTGGCAGAAATGATGGTTAGAGTTGATTAAAGACTATGATTGTTTGATTGATTATCGTCCTAGCTAGGCAAATGTTGTTGCTGATGCCTTGAGTTGGAAGTCTTTGGCAGGTTTGACTGCTTATTTGCTCTCGTTGCTTGTTGAGTTGAGAGCGTTGCATGCCAAATTTGAGTCTTGTGATGATGGTGCATTAATGACCTAGTTATAATTGAGGTCAGTGTTATTGGATTAGGTTAGGGAAGCCCAGTTGGTAGATGAGAAGATCCAGAAGATTATGTCAGATTGCCAAAAGGGGGAGAGTCGAGACTTTCATGTGAGAGATGATGGCAGTCTATGGTATAGAGATAGGTTGTGCATTCCTGATGATGCAGGATGGAAGAGGATGATATTAGAGGAAGCACATAAGTCAGTTTATGCTATGCGCCCTAGTAGTACCAAGATGTATCAAGATTTGAAACAACATTATTGGTGGTTAGGTATGAAGAGGGACATTGCAGAGTTTGTATCCAGATGTCTCACTTGCCATAAAGTGAAGGCTGAGCATAAATTTGCATACATTTGTGGCATGACTGGACTTTATGCTCAGCCTTCACTTCCTTCAGAGTTTGTATCCAGATGTCTCCTTCAGGGTTGCTTTATAAAGTTCCTTCAGGGTTGCTACTATTTCCACTTCAGGCTGAGCATAAAATCTATCATTACTGGAGTGGAAATAGTAGTGAGTGACGATAGATTTTGTGACTGGACTGCCTTTAATGCTAAAGAAGCATGATGTAGTATGGGTAATAGTTGATCTGATGGCGAAGACCGCTCATTTCTTCCAGTTTGGATGGATTACTCACTTGAGAGATTGGCTAAGTTGTATATCAATAAGATAGTGAGGTTACATGGAGTCCCAGTTTCTTTGGTGTTAGACTGAGATCCTCGCTTTACATCGAGGTTTTGAAGGGGTTTGCAAGATGCATTGGGTTCTCGGTTACATTTTAGTATTGCTTTCCATCCTTAGACAAATGGGCAGTCAGAGAGAGTGATACATATTTTAGAGGATATGTTGAGGAGTTGTATCATTGATTTCACTAGGAGCTGGGATAGATTCTTACCACTGATTGAGTTTGCGTATAACAATAGTCATCAGTCCAATATTGGAATGGCACCTTATGAAGCCTTGTATGGCAGGAGATTCAGGACACCTTTGTGTTGGGATGAGGTTGGATAAGGTAAATTGGTCAGTCCTGATTTGATTAAAGAAACAGAAGAGAAAGTGAAATTGATTTTAGGTCGCCTGGAAGCAGCTTCAGACTGATAGAAATCCTATACAGATTTGAAGAGGAAAGATGTAGAGCTCAGTGTGAGAGAAAAAGTGTTTCTAAAGGTGTCTCTATGGAAGAAGATTTTGATATTCGATCGCAAAGGGATGTTGAGTCCTCGTTTCATAGGACCATATGAGATTCTAGAGAGAGTTGGTTCAGTGGTTTACAGACTGGCTTTACTGCCTGAGTTGGATTGAATACGTCTTCCATGTCTCTATGCTTTGAAGGTATAGGTCAGACCCATCTCATATCCTGTTAGTGGAGTCTATTGAGGTGATCCGAGATTTGACTTATGAGGAAGAATCAGTGGAGATTTTGGCACGAGAGATAAAAGAGTTGAGGAACAAGAAGGTGCCACTTGTGAAAATCCTTTGGAGGAATCATGCCACTAAGGAGGCGACATGGGAGAGTGAGCAGACAATGCAGAGTCAGTTTCCCCAGTTATTCTAGAGTTGATAGTAGGTAATTTCACAGACGAAATTTTTTTCTTTAGGGGGAGAGAATTGTAACATCCCTAATATTTTTGAAATAAAATAAATTTAAATTTAAATAAGTTAAAGAAATGATTTAAATGGAAAATTTAAATTCAAAATCGTGCCACCATTAGAGCGAACGAGAGATCTTCTTTTCTTCCAAGCTACCTAAGATTGAAGAGATTTTAAGGAACTAAGTAGAGTTTTGGTGATTTTCCAACAAGTAAGCTTTCTTCCCTTATTTTTGAATTTCTAGGAAAACTATGAATATGTGTATTTTGGGATTTTCTATTAGCATGATTTAATTGTTTAATTGGGTATGAATGAAGCTATTTTGATTAATTATTAATGATTTTCAAATTAAATGGAAGAAAGGATTAAGTTTGGGATGAGTTGGGTGAAGAGAGAGAATTTAGGGTTATGAAAAAATTGGATTCTTGAAATCATGTGTTTTAATTGTGCAAATTGATTCCAAATGTGTTCCTTTGATGCATAAACAAGGATTTCAAAGTCAAATGGTAGATTTGATTAAGTTTGGTTAGAGTTTGGATGAGGTAGTATTGAGTTTAGGGTTTTGAAAAGGGTGTTTTTAAAGAATGGTGAATTGTTGAATTTTAATGTTTAAATCATGTTAATTCATGGTATTAGTGAAGAAAATAAGCTTGGATTAATAATTGGAATAGGCTAGAATGAAAAACCTTCATTGGTGAAGGTTATGCCATTTTAGGGTTTTGAATAAGAGTGAGTATTTAAGTAATGTGTATGAATGAAACATGTTAAAATATGTTTTTAATAATATAAATAAACTTAAAATACTAATTTAAATGGAATAGAATGGAATTCTAATGATAAAGTAAGAAAAGGTTAATTTTTTGGAATTTGTATAAGAGTGATGTTTAATTAGGGTTTATTGTTGGAAATGCCTTAAAATATGATATTAAATGATTGTATTTAATCATATTGTGTATAGGCATTAAGGAGAAGTGAATTGCTCAATCCTAGTGTTGAAGAGCAATTTGGAAGTGAAGGTTGGTGGGAGATTTTAAGCATGCATTTGATTGCCTAGTGTGGTAAGTACATGCTTTGATAGTTTTAAAGTACTTGCATTTAATTTTAGCTTAACACATTTTAAATGGAAAATGTGTTAAGCTACTTGATCATTTGAAAACCCATATACATTGTGTTATGGCATGTGAGTTGATGTGTATGCATTATAAATATTGTGAAAGCCATTGTAAATGGCTAAATTGTATGGAATGTGATTTTATTATGAAATACCCTATGATGTGATGAAATGAAATAACATTGATATGAATGAAAAAAATGGAATATGAGAAAGGAATTGAGAATGGGACATATGAAATAATTGTGTGTCTAGTATGTTATTCAATTTTCAGAGTTCTGTGTTTGTCTGCATGCCTAGGATATAATAGTCCCTTGAAGCTAGGTTGGGCGTAGCCCTTAAAGCCTAGTTGGGATGTTACATATGAGGTTATACTCACTATTTACCTTTGGGGCTAGACCTTTAGCGTCACTATGATATGACTTGCCTTCAGGGCTAGACACTTGGTGTCAATTTGGACTGAAATGGTAACTCTAAAATTTGAATAATGTATTAGTTTATTAGGCCCATACTTGTATGTATGTTTGTGTGAATCATAAACAAATGAAAAATTATGTTATTAAATTGAATGGAATACTACATTGTGGCATAGAATGCAAATGCATTATGCATTGGCATTGTGTAAAAGTTTTACTTTTATCAAAGTTGTACTGCTAGGCTTTTAGCTTAGCACGATTGTAATTGATTGCGCAGGTGACAGGGGAGATCCAGTCGAGTAGAAGAGTTCTTCTAGACTAGGCCAGGTTTAGATTTGAGATTGCTCGTTGAGCAAATTTTGGACACATCAAGAACAAGCCTTTTGTCATCATGTATACATTTTATGTTTTTGTACATTAAGAAATCATGTATATTATGTTTATGATTTTAAAGTATATGTATTGTAAGTTATAAAGACTTTTGGATAAATTGTGTAGGATGGGTTTTTATATGTGTGTTTTGGATATATATATATATATATATATATGAATATGTATAAATGTTGTGAGAAAATGAGGAAAAATTGAGAAGTTAAGGTGAGGATGTGGTTTATTGTTTATTGGGTATGTTCTTTTAGTAGGTTGTGTAATTGATAAATTTTGGGTTGTTCAAATTACAGACAAAACTTTGGCAAATTTTTTCCAGAGATTTTCATAGAAATGTTTATTTTGAGTTCCTATAACAAGTAAAGAATATTTATATACTATTTAATTTTATACATTTAGTATTTGAAATTTTGAATCAGAAATGTGAAAATTTTTATTAAACTGGGTCATGATATATTTGTACCGTATATGCATATTCTACATACATTGGGTGTATATATTATATGTGTATAGAGTATAAGGGTGTTACAAGTATCCCAAGTGAATGGAGAATGGGAGCTGAAGGAAGAAAAATTAAAGTTGTACCATGACTACTTAACTGTGATAAGATGGAACTTCAAGGATTCTAAGTTCCTACACCTACTAAGGGAGAAAAACTAGATGGCCGATGCCCTAGCCACACTGGCTTCGGTATGGGAGGATCTCATAAAATTAGTCAACAAACCTCTGGTTTTGACTAGTTCAACAACTCCTTTCTATGAGTGCTAAATGCTCATGGAAATTGATACGGACCATGATGCATGGTATGATACTATAAGGCGATTTTTGTAAAAATAGGGAATACCCATTAGGGGCAACAAGAGAATAGAGAAGGGTAATAAGGCGATAGTCTTTGCAATACATCACCTTCCAAGGAGAATTGTACTGAAGATGGCTTGATGGGGTGCATTTAAGATGTCTGAGAAAGTCTAAAGTTGGACAGATCATATTAGAAATACATGCAGAAACTTATGGACCCAACATGAATGGCTTAGCCCTGGTAAAGAAAATCATCCAGCAAGGCTATTATTGGCTGACCATGGAAAAAATTGTATTGATTTTGTGCGAAAGTGTTAATAATGACAGTTGTATGGAAACTTGATTCATTTACCTCCTAAGGAAATGCATTTTATGTCTTCACCCTGGCCATTCGCGACTTGGGGAAGAGACTTTATCGGGGAAATACATCCGACAGCTTTAAATGGCCACCGATACATAGTGGTAGCAGTTGATTACTTTTCAAAATGGGTTGAAGTGAAATCCTTCAATAAATTGAGGGAAAGACAAATGGCTCAATTTATTGAAAGAAATCTCATCTATAGATATGGAATTTCGCACAGTATAGTGTCAGATGGATCAATTCCAAGGAGCTATTAGGGATTTGTTTGCCAAATATCAGATCAGTCATCATCAATCGAAAAGCCAATGGTGCCATAGAAGTGACCAACAAGATGATTAAGTAGATTCTTTCCAAGATGACCAAGACATATAGGGACTAGTTAGACATGTTGCCTTTTGCTTAATGGGGGATATAGGACAAGTGTGCGAACGCCGATCGGAATGATGCCATTTTCTTTCATCTATGGAATGGAAGCAGTATTGCCTATTGAAATTGAGAGCAAGTCACTAAAGGCAGTATTAGAAGCAGAATTGCCTAAGACAAAATGGGTATTAAGCAGATATATGTAGTTGGCTTTGTTGGAGGAAAGAAGGTTGAAGGCATTGTATCATCATCATCTTTACCAAAGAAAGATAGCCCAGGCTTATAATAAGAGAGTCCATGTTTGATGATTTAAGGCAGGTGACCTGGTTCTAAAATAGTGCAAAGCAAATGTTCCTAATCCACGAGAAAAGTTTGGGCAAAGCTAGGAAGGGCCCTATGTTGTGAAGGAGGTAATGAAGAAAGGCACAGTCAAGTTAGCTGATATGGATGGAAACAAGTTCAGCAAACCAGTAAACATTGATCAGCTAAAGAGCTTCTATGTCTAATTAAAAAAAAGAGGAATAAACTCGCTAGGTTGAAAACCCAAAAGAGTAGTCTAGGCAAAAATTAGAGTAGCCCACTAGTTTTGAAAACCCGAAAGGGTTGGCTAGGCAATAGTTAGGGCAAAATGAGTGAAAATCATCAATTAGAAAACCTGAAAGGGCTTTTTGGCAACATGAGTGATCTTGTGTATGCTGGCTTCATATTTTTAGTTGTCCCCAATTCAATAAAACAGAGTTAATAATAAAATTATTCTCTGTGCATCATCTTAAATATCTTACAAAAAGAGTACATAAATTATATAATAGCGAAAAGTTATGACAAATCATAATAAAAAGAAAATATCTTTCATCCTAAACATCATTTTATTTAAAGACTACCAATTGAAGATTCATGGCAATCGTTAAGTGTAATGTGCAAGCCAGCTTTGCCTTAGATGATCCAGGAAGGCTTCAACAAGCAAGGGCATGTCCAAGTCAGCAGTAAAGTTAGAATCCTAAGGTTGAGCTCCATAATAGCAGCCAAGGCGACGTAGATCATGGCAAGTACCTCGACGAAGGGCAGTGAGTGGAACGTACATCAAATATGTCTGGGTGGTAATATTGCTGATTTTCCACCAAGGCAATAACCATCAGATATTAACAACATCTCTTGAATCGATCCACTCAATCCATTCGACATATGATGAAGCAGGTCGAAGAAGCTTTCTTCCATAACTTTCTTCCATAATGGTGTCGGGGTAAGTACCTTCTATGATCTAGAGCTGGGATGTTGAGTAGGCAAAAGCATTCTAGGAGCAAAATATGATGAAAATAAGGTTAAAAAAAAGAAGAAGAAAAAGCCCGCTAGGTTGAAAACCCATAAGGGTGGCCTAGGCAAAAGTTAGGGTGAACTATTAGCTCCAAAAACCCATAAGGGCGGACTAGGCAAAAATTAGGACCAAAATCAAAATAATAAAGGCTTGTTAATTCTAAAAACTCATAAGGGTAGGCTAGGCAAAAGTTAGAGCAATAAATAAATGATGACCTAAATTGAAAACTCGAAAGGATAGTTTAGGTAATTACTTTAAGCAGCAGAGGACTTCCAGTCAACCTTCTCGAAGAGCAAGTCTTGAATTGGTCCAATCCAACCAAAGTCTCAGCTAAAATCAAGGGTATTGGTGACAATCCTTCGTCCATTTGGTCTACGATGTCCACAAGTCATGGATCAATTCCATTAATAGAAACAAGTAGAAATTGACCAAGTAGGCACAAGCAGACCATGCATCCCCATTCCCTAGTGGGAGCCAAATGAGATGTGCAGAAATTAACTAAAGGACAATGGAGGATTTTCTCACCTTTGGTTAATTGAACAACTTCAGGCTTTGAAAGGTGGAATGACATCTGCATTTTTTAATGGGTTTTTGAAGTCAATATGGGCAATGCTACTTGACGATCACCCGGATATCCAAGTATAACTTTAAAATCTTAAATCATGGGGCACAATTCAAAATTGTTGATTTTAAAAGTCCTAGATTCCACATTCCAAAAAAATGTCATGGCATGCAAAAAAGGTTGATTCAATTTGATATTTTGATAACACTTCAAAGTATCAATAAGAGACCAAGATATTTGGTCCTAGTATATAGTTTTGAGGGTCTTCAATAAATTCTTCATCTTCTTCATATTAGCTTTAGTCATATTCTATGAAATGTAGAAACACTTCTTTTGATATGAATGAAAGACGTTTCTTTTTTAAAAAAAATTAAGGATTGTGGTTTTAGGAAAGTGATAATGTGCGCAAATTGCTTTGGCTTGAGATGAGGAGATCAGAATGATTTAAACAAGCGATTGGCAGAAGACCGAGCAAAATAGGGAAAAGCGTTGCACCAGTTAATTTAGTTTCAGATTTGGTATGGCCTAATCGGTTATGGTTTTTCAATTAATGCCGAATTCAAAATTTGTTTTGTTTTTTAAAAGAAAATTTTTTCAGCTTATGTTTTGTTAAATATTTGAATCCACGTCGAATTCAATTTTTAATTCAACATGAACACTATATATATATAAAAAGTCAAAAAAGTCAAAAAGTTAAAAGTTAATTATTTAATTTATAAAAATTATTTAATTACAGTCTGTTTGTCTTACATGTCCAATACAAGTTGATTAAATTACATGATCGCTAAGATGAAGGAAGTAGTCCATAATCAAATAAAGTTCTAAAAAAATAATCACCTGATAGAGGAGGAGGCACATCACTTGCCCAAGATGAAGAAGCACTAGGATCTTTGTCGCTTTGAAAATTGACCCTAAAGTAATAATCACCTTACCATGGAGGAAGCACATCATGGTCACTGTCATCAACCTGGGGTCCCCTCGAAGAAGATGCACTAGGGTCCCGCATACCCTAAAATCAGAAGACTAGAAAGCTTTGTTCTCACCGATGATATAAATCTTGGAAATGAACAGTATCTTAACGACTGTGCGTCGAACTCTCAACGACTGGCGACTAACTCCTCTTACAACTTCTTGTTTTGTTCCTCAAGCATTCGCTGTGAGCCAAAAAAGAAAAAGGGTAAGGACATACATAATCATGCATACATACAATATAAATCGATATTGAAATAGGAACACAGACCAAGTGATTCAAATCAAAGCTCTGGGAATAAAATGACGCAGTAGGATGAGGAGGTTGAACAAAAGGCAGAGTGAATGGAGAAGATTATCATTGAACTTGAGTAACATATGATGACCCAACTTCAGGATAAAATGAACCAATAACCTGTAATGATCATAAAAGATATTTAGAACAAGTTAAGAAGAGATAATGTATAATGCCCTTATACTCTATAAACGTATAATACACACACTCCCAATATGTAAGATATGCATATAGGTATAAAAATGTCACAATTTGGTTTAATAAAAACTTCCATATTCCCTTATTAATCAAAACATTTGTATTTATACACAGATATATATATGTATCAGAATACATGATGCCTCACATTACTTTATTATTTAAAACAATCTTAATAATTTACAATATATACTTACATACTCCCAAAACATAATATTAAAATATACTTTAATATAAGATTTATACATGCTGGCAAAATGGCTCTGTTCTTGATGTAGCAATACACTTCAAGCTCAACCAACAAAAGCCTAGACCCGATTGGTTTAGAAGAACTTTTCGGCTCTGCCGGATCACCTCTGTCACCTGAGCGATTAATTACAATTGCGCTAAGCAGAAACCTAGTGGTACAAACTTTGATAATAATAAAATTCAAAAACAATGCCAATGCAGAATGTTCATATGCTATGTCATCACATGATATTCAAGTCCACTTTTGGATATATGCTTGCATCACTTGATAATTCATACAAACACATACACAAGCATGGGCCCAAACAACTAATACATTATTCAAATCTCAGAGTTACCATTTTGGTCCATAATGACACCATATGTTTAGCCCCGAAGGCAAAATATCAATGTAACAGTCCAACTAAGTCTGGGCTTACGACCCAGTCTTTTCACCCAGCCTAGTGTTGCGGCCTCAGCCTCAATATCTGCAAGTGCACAGATCGTTAACAAGTAATATAATGATGAGTAGAGTATCGTTCCCATGAGGAGGTTAATTCTAAGTACCAAACAATTAAACTAATTAATATTTGGACAATCAAATTCAATTTTATGATTTAATTAACTAAAATGACAATAAATCAAGAATAAATTTCTAATATTTTAAGACTTAGGGTTTGGTCACCTTTATTGATTTATCATGGATTTTCTAAGGTATCGATTTAATTCAGTCTTCCTTTCGATTAATGGTTAGATTCTCCTAATTCAAGCTCAAGTCTCTCTCAAGTACTAGAACTAATATCGAATTTAATCCTTACATCTACTCTTGTGATCATAAGTAATTAAATCAATTCATTAAGTTTTATGAGAATCTTGAATCAACCTCTTAAGGGTTTAACCTTATCTCTATGTGAGAAACTTACTTAAGATTGTTATCTCCTTGGACTAATGTCATGCTTCCACTCTCGCTCCATCACACAACATCTCAAATTAATTAATCATTGGCCAAATAATCAAAGCATTAAAATTAAAGACAACAAAATAATCAAAGGATAACTAAATTAACCAAATAGACATTTATAGCTCTATGATAAATTCAATTAAAGGGACCAACCCTAAAAAGGATTAGTTCTTCATTATTGAAATAAAAACATTACAAATATTAAAAATGGTAAATGAAAACATAATTTAAAAGGAACAAGAAAGATCAAACTCTATTTCTTTGAAGAAGATCTTGACTTGGATCTTGAGCTCCTCCTTGAAGCAGAATTTCACACTTCTAAACTAAATTTATTTGGATGAATCTAATCTAATCTATTACATCTCTCATACCTTGGAGGAAGTGTGTTTAAATAGAGTGTTTGGAAGCTTCTTTAGTGGGGAAAAACTGAAAAAGGTTAGGCCACACCTTGTTTGGTTCAACACCTACCCAATTGTTTGCTCAAAGTCATGATTTTTGGCCCCACAGTCGTGGCTTTTGAGTGCCACGGTCGTGGCCTGAGTTGGTTTGGTCGGTTTGAGCACTTTAGAGCTGTAAAATGGTCGGTTTGGAAGGCCATGGTCGTGGCTTTTGAAATGAGGCTGCCAGACTTATTTTCTTCTTGTTTTCCTACATCAGAACATAACCTAAACCACTATGTGAAGCATCACTGTAATTGACATAAAGTTTACCTTCCATAGGCAGGGTAAGAATAGGAGCCTGAGTCAACATCTCACTCGCCTGACACTAATCTGTCCACACAAATCTAACTCCCTTTCAAAGTAATCTTATGAGTGAAGTAGCTATCATAGAAAAATGCTTCACAAACCGACAATAATAGGCTGTCAAACCCAGAAAACTTCTAACCTCTGTCACAGTCTTAGGTGGACTCCAATTCAAAATAGCCTCAACTTTACTCGAATCAACTCTAATACCCTTTGCTGATACCACATGACCATGAAAAGTTACCTGATCAAGCCAGAACTCACATATAGATAGCTTAGCATACAACTGCTTCTCTCTCAAAGTCTATAATACAATCCACAAATGCCTATCATGATCCTCCTTATTACGTGAATACACCAAAATATCATCAATAAAGACTGCCACAAACTGATCTAGATAGGGTCTGAATACCCTGTTCATCAAATCCATGAATTCTACTGGTGTATTCATCAATCCAAAGGGCATCACCAAAAACTCATAATGCCCATACCTCATTCAGAAAGCTGTCTTATGTACATCCACTTCTTTGACTCTCAACTGATGGTACCCTGATCTCAAATCAATCTTAGAGAATATTGTTGTTCCCTTCAACTGATAAAAAAAATCATCTATATGAGGCAATGGATACTTATTCTTGATGGTCACCTTATTCAACTGCTAGTAATCAATACACAATCTCAAGGTGCCATCCTTCTTCTTTACAAACAACATAGGTGCTCCCCACGGGGACACACTAGGGTGAATAAACCCTTTTTCCAACAACTTCTAAAACTGCACCTTCAACTCTCTCAACTCAGCAGGTGCCATACGATAAGGAGTTATAGAGATGGGAGTGGTACTAGGCAATAAATTGATACCAAACTCAACCTCTCTCTCAAGGGGTATTATTGGTAACTCCTTAGGAAAAATATCTGGAAACTCAACAACTGTAGGTATACTGTCAAGTTGGGATCCTACTACTCTGGTATCTACCACATGAGTAAGATATACTTCACATCCCTTCCGGACCATTCTCCTAGTTGAAATAGTTGAAATAAACATGGATGAAAGATGTCTATGCTCACTAGATACCATCACATCTCTACCATCACGTGTTCTCAGAGTAAAACACTTTTGCTTATAGTCTACCATAGCCCCATGCTTGGATAACCAATCCATGCCTAAAATCATATCATGCTCCCAGAAAGGCATCTCAATCAGGTCACTAAGAAACTCCTCATCCTGAACCATAACCAGGCTATCTCGGTGCACCCTCTTAACCACAATACTATGCCCTAAAGAATTTGTCATTAAAACATCAAATCCTAGGGACTCTGAATGTAAATCACTCACAGTCAAGATGAATGCACTAATGTATGAATGAGTCGACCCAAGGTCTATCAATGCAAGAACTGAAGTACCGAATAAAGAAAAAGTACCAGCAATAACAGCTGAAGCATATGGCTACCTCTGCATCACATAAACCTATTGTGATGGCCCTGCCTCATCTGGTCTACCTCCAGCTATAGAACCACCTCTCTTACTAGACCTACCACCCCTACCAAAACCTCTGCTACCATGACTCTTTCTAACACTGGGTCAAGAAGCTATAGTATCTATTTGTCTATCATCTGGTGGCTCTGGACAATTTCTAATAAAATGATCTGGTGATCCATATCTATAACATACTGCTAGTCCACCTATCCTCCAGCAAACACCTCTATGTACTTTACCACAATGAACATAAGTAGGTGCAATAGACCTCTGAGTCACTAGGGTTGGAGCACTAGCTACTGAAATTCCAGGTCTCTGTCTCTGTCTCTGTTGCTGTACTAACCTGCTAGACTATCCCTGGCTCCTACTGAATCTTTGAAAATACCCCCTCTACCTCTCTTCACTGATAAAGACCCTGCCTCACTCTGGGGTATCCTAACTTTGGTCTCCTCAACCCTAGCAGCTGCTGCAAGACCCAGTGCTCTCTTAACAGTCTTGGCAGCTGCAACCAATTGGGAAAAATCCTGGTACTGGGAGCCTAATATAATGCACATAATAGAGGGTCTCAGCCCCTCCTTAAACCTCTGACACTGGTCAATCTCATCTGAAATGATCCCACCAATATACTGACTCAGGTGAGTAAACTCTATCTCATACTCTGGCATTGTCCTGGTATCCTGCCTCAAACTCAAGAACTCTATCTTCTTCTCATCCTTATACTCCCTTGGAGTATACTTCTACTCGAATTCCCATAAAAAATCATCATAGGTGAGGACTGGTGGATCATCTAGAGCATGTGGAACCATCTCCCACCAATCATATGCATCCCTTTGCAGAAGAGATCTGGTATAATCAAACTTCTCCTCTGCAGTATCTTGCATATGGATGAATACTCTCTGGACCCTGTCTAGCTACTACTCTGCTATAGTAGGGTCTATAGTACTAACAAAATCCTCAGCTCCAAACTTCCTCAGCTTATCATATTTTCTCATCGACAACTGCGGCTATGGTTGAGATGGCGGCGGCTCCTAAGTTGGAGCCTACCTCAATAGCTCCACCATATGTCGTACCTAGCCCCGCAAAATCTCATCAATTGTTGGTCTCTCTGGCACAGGAGTAGGTGCCTCTCTAGCAATCTCAGCTCTAGTTCCATCTCTACCCTCACTAGGAGCCACAATCTCTACACTACCCTCTGCAAACTAATGCATCCGAGATGCCATAACTACCTATAACTACAAACACAGCAGAAATTGCCACATCAAATATCAAAAATTGCCAATGCCATTGCATATATCACAATTGAAAACAATATTTAAAAATCCCTAATTCTTTTCTCTTAGAACCCACCCTAGGTTGAGAACCTCAAACCTAGGCTCTGATACCAAGGGAATTATTCAAAAATAAGATACCCCATGTGTAGACCCTTAATTTTTGACCCAGTCCGGTCCAATATATTTTATTTAGTCCAAAATAATTTTTGTGTTGTTCAATATATTTTAATTGGTCCAAAATAATTTTTGTTATCTTGATTAAATAATTTTTCTTTAGTATCTAATTTTTATTAATAAAAATTAAAAATAATCAAATAAAAATTAAAAAATAAAAATAAAAATTGGCGACGAAAAAATCATCGCGAAAAACCAGCACGCGGGACGATGGCTGCAGGCCAGTCCCTACCCCCTGCCGCAGCCAACTGCGGCAATTGTTTTTTCGCCTGCGCAATTTTTCCACAGTAGTTTTTTTTCGCCAGCGAAATTTTTTCGACGCAAATTTTTTTGAAACCTAATGCAATTAGGTTTCGGTTTCCTTTTCTTATCCATATTATGTTTCGTGAAAAATTAGGAATGAACTATAAAATTCTTCTATAAATAAGACCAAAAACAACACAAAAAAGGGGAAGAAATCGAAGGAGAAATAGGAACAAAAATGGGATCCGAAACTGAGTAGGAAAGGCAGTAAATCAATCCAATTTTTTTGAGAGAGCAGAAAATATAATTCAGGCAATTCAAAGGCAACAAAGCTTGTCTTTGTTTTTGTTCATCCAAGAAGAAATTTTTGGTGGACCCAACAAACGGAGGTATGCATCAATTATTTAAATTCTATTCTTCACAGTAGCTAAATCATCCCTTTGTTTCTTTTAATTCAAAAACCCTAGAACCTCAATTCACTTTTTCTAAAGTTTGAAAACCTTAATTCATTGCTTTGTTTTCCAAATGTTTAAAGTTATTAGTTTTGTTTCTTCAAAACCCCAAAACCAAATTTTGTTTTCCAAATTCTCAAAACCCTAAATTGAGTTCTGTTTCTTTCCAAAAGCCTTAAAAACTTCTTTTTTGCTTCTATAAACTTTAAATCATTTTGTTTATTTTCATAAAACTTCATAAAATTATCAATTGATTTTCAAATTCTAAAAATTAATTCATTTCCCGAAACCCTAAATAAAAAATTCTAAAACCCTAATTCAACTCCAAAAACCAAAACAGTGAACCCTAACCCCCTTAAAACCTTAAACCCTAATTTTTTCTAAACCCTAATCCTTTAAAACTTTAAAAACCATATAAACACAAATGTTATAATTTTACATAGTAAGCTTGAAAACATAATTCAATGAGTAACCATAAACCATAAATCTAAGTATTTTAAAGTGTTTAAACCCTAGTTTCATGATTTCACCATTCAAACACTAATTTGGTTAATCAAAGAACTTTATCAACTTTTTAAAACATAAAGCCTTAATCTATTTTTAATTCCTTTAAAAACTCACAGTAGCCTAATTCCACAAATTCCAAAACCCTAAACACATGAAATAAAGAACCCTAAATGGAAACAGTAGCTATAATTTAGATTTCTATTTGCCTTATTCAATTTTATATTTGATTATGCTTTGATTTATTTTATATGCTTCAATTTATTTAAGTTCAATGCTTGGTTTATTTAATTTATCATGGATGGATGTTTACTCTCTATTGATATTTAATATCTTTGATGAATGATTTATTTATGATGAATGGTTATTTAACATTTATCAATTTATTTAGATTTCCAAAAGTTGTAAGAGGTATGTTTCCACTTGGTGGGTACCTCATTAGTTAAATATCATGTAATTTAAATTGATTTTATGTTTTAGAACCAATGTAAAGGGACATGTCTCTACCTTTCGGTGGGTGTCCTATTTTATTTAGGCAAGGATTATGTAAGGACATGTTTCCATCCTCGAATTGGTGTTCATTTATTTGTTTTGTTTGGACATTGTTTTGATTTTCAATATATCGATGCTTTATTTTAATTATTGTGTGTAATATGGATAATGTTGTTATATTTAAGAATTTTATAATATTAAGACCTGTAAAGGAGGTCTGTTCCAATGAACCGGGCGTTGTGGGGGTGCTGGGCCATTTCTCACCTTCCCCACACGTACCCAACTTTCCAAACCCATTAGGGGGTTGGGGATTACTTAGGAATCGAGTCATCCAGCCCTTTCTTTTTCCCGGCCCGTTCGGGTGGTGACTCCATTTTCTCTGGACTTAGGTTCGTGTTCTCTAAGGCCCCGAGCCTAAATAGTGCCGAAGTCACAAGAACCATTCCACCGGGAGTGGGGGCAAAAATCCCCGCTCACAGTGGTGACTCCACTGGGGATAAGAGAAGTTGATTATGTTGGTCTTTTTATTATTCTATTCTTTTCTATAATGATATTATCCATTGTATCATATTAGATTGCATCATGTGCGTGAGTTAGGATGCCCATGTTACCCGTATTATGTTATGTAAGGGATACCATACTTTCACTCAAGGTATGTAGATCGTGCATGGCATAACCACTCATAGCCTCGTACCATTTGGTATATACTTGCTATGGGAACCTAAGCCTTTTAACCCAAAGACTAAAGCTCATGTAATTAGCCTAGTTACTTTCCTTAGGTTTTACCCCAAATGCATTTTGTTTAACTATGGTTAATTTATCTTGGCTTAAATCATGGCTTATTTGGTTTGTCCTTTTTCTAATATGATCCCTGTACATTTGCAAGCTCAAAATAAATTTTTCTTTAAAATCCAAAAGACCAAAGCTATTTTCAAAATTTTTCAAGATGGTCTTTGGACATAAGACTTTTCTAAAATTCTTTTGCTCATGGCCCAAATACTAAGCCCAAAATCCATTTTTTCCAATATCTTTTTACAATGGGCTTAGAAACAAAATTATTTTTATCCAACCTTTTCTTGCAAAGAGCTTGCAAATTATTTAGGTCAATTATGAAATATCAAAAATCAATTGTGAGCCTAGTTTATACTAAGAAATAATTAATCATGGGCTTGTTTTTGGCGTGAACCATTAGTTATTCTTGTTCAAGTGAGAAATCTATTTATAATAAATCTCTTAATTTAGTTTTAATCCAATATAGCATAAAAGCTACTTTAGTTGGTTGAATGGATTTTCATAAGTTGATTTTCATTTTCAAAAATATAATTATTGGTTAAAAAGATACGAGAGAATTATTCGAAAACAAAGTACCCCATGTTGGTATTTTGTTAACCATATACCTAGGAAAAGAGACTTGCCATTCGTGTGTGGATGTTATAAGGTTGGAAGGAACGTCCTATTTGTCCTTGTTTGATAATTGTTTATGCATACATGCATACATTTGCACCTCATATCATTGATCCTCTTTAGCTCAAAGCCCTAGATTACGACAGTTTAAAAGCTTACAACAATCCGACCTAGCCGGAGATGAAGTATCTAGCAACGACTCAATCACTTGCTCACCAAAAATAATGGAGCCCGAACAAATTCAAAGAATGGTGGATGAAGCCCTCAATGCCAAAATGGAAGAAATAAAAGAGGCCCTAGCTGAGACCATGAAGAACCAATTGACTGCAATCTTAGAGAATCATGCCGAGGCATCTACTAGGACCAAGAAGCCAAAGGACAAAGGAAAGACTAAAGTTGGTGAAGTGGTTTTTGATGATGAAAGATGATGATGATGATTGGGCTCAATACTACCAAGATGCTCAAGAGACAAAAAAGGAATCGAAGACTATTGAAAGATCAACTATGGAGAAGACCGAGACATCCGATGTTGAAAAGATGATTGCTGATTTAGAAAAGAAATTTGAGAAGAAGCTGAAAACTGAAGAGATGTCCGAGATCGATAAACTATTTGAACAAGATGAGGAGGTCCTTTATAAGTTCAAGATGCCATCCTTTGCTAGATACAATGGTACTGAAAATCCTCATCTCCATGTGAAGCAGTATATCACTGCTATGCAGTCTGCCCAAGCTACTAAGGCTCAAACTTTAAGGTACTTTATGCTCTCATTGGACCATGTTGTCCAAAATTGGTTCAATACCTTAGATGATGGAACACAAAAGAATTGGGATTTGCTATACAAGGCCTCATCCAGCAATATGGGTATAATGTCGAGTTGGAAGCTACCTTAATGGAAGTGGAGTCCATTAGGCAAAGGTCGAATGAGAATTTTGTGGATTATGTGAAGAGATGGAGAAATAAGGCTGCTTTATCAAGAAGAGGCCTGATGAATCCAATCAAATAAGGATGATTGTGAGAGGGGTGTTGCCTAGTCTTCGTGAGAGGATGTCTCATACACTCATCCGTGATTTCAAAGACCTTCTCCAAGCAGGTTTGCAAATTGAAGAATGGGAAAGGGAGAAGAACCATTTTTCAACAAAAAGGAACAAGAAAGGGAACTATCAATCTGGTAGCCAAAGCATGCAAAAGGCAGTCGGTGTTAATGCTACTAACCAAGGAACAAGGAGACAATTTTCAAAATTGGAGAAACCAATGCCTTGGGTTCTCAATAAACTTCAAAGAAAGAGATTGTTACAACCCTTAAATACTTTTCCTTTGCCTAACCCTCTCCCACCTAACTTTGACACTAAAGCATTTTGTCAATTTCACCAAATGCAAGGACATGACACGGATAGATGAGACATGAGATCCAAAATCTAATTGATAATGGGAAGCTACCCGAGCCCAACAAGCCAAACACTAAAGACAACCCATTACCAAAGTTCAATAGAGTACCACCGCCTGCAACCTTCATGATTGGAGGAGGTTTGCATGAGGTTTTTTTCATGTCTTCTTTTCAAGATGTGGGTGGAGAAGCAACCAAAGAAGAAGAGGTATTTGGTGGAATTAATCAAGCTATCTTCAAATTGCTTAGAAAGAATCAGCCCGTCCTATGGAATGAAGAATGTCAAAAGGCCTTTGAGCGAATAAAAGAGTATTTACTGAATCCACCAATTTTAAAACTACCTAAACCTGGCAAACCTTTATTACTATACTTAGCAGTAGAAGAAGAGTCGATAAAAGCCATGCTAGCCCAAACAGATGAGTCAAGGATTGAGCATGCAGTCTACTATTTGAGTAGAAAGCTCCTACGTTATGAAATTAAGTATAGTATCATTGAAAAGACCTGTATAGCCGTGGTTTCATTTCTAAGAAGTTGCGACACTATTTTCAATCGTATAGTGTGCAAGTAATTTCCAGGTTGGATCCAATGAAGTACTTAAGGGAGACACCCTCTTTGATTGGGAAATACGGTCGATGGTTGATAATATTAGAAGAATTTGAGATTGAATATGTAACCAGGAAAACAATCAAAGGTAGAGCAGTGGCAGAATTCCTAGCCCAACAACCATTACCAAATAGCGAAGAGGTAATCTTGGAATTTTTGAATGAACATTTAGAAACAATTGAAGTACAAGGGTTGAAAATGTATTTTGATGGAACAGTAAACAGGACAGGAGCAGGTTTGGGAGTTATACTAGAATCGCCCGAAGGGGAACTCATCCCTTTAGCCAAAAAGTTGAAATCTAGGGCAACCAATAATATGGTGGAGTACGAAGCTTGTATTTTCGATTTGGAAACCCTAATGATTATGAAGGTAGATAAGGTGGAAGTTTTTGGTGATTCATTGCTAGTAGTATCCCAAGTAAATGGAGAGTGGGAGTTGAAAGAGGAAAAATTAAAACCATACCACCATTACCTGACCATGATGAAGAAGAACTTTAAGGAGTGTAGGTTTATACACCTATCGAGAGAAGAAAAACAGATGACTGATGCCCTAGCCACATTGGCTTCGGTATGGGAAAGCCTTGTTAGCTTATTCCTTAAGCCTCTGATCTTGACCAATTCATCAACTCCTTGCTATGAATATGAGACAATCATGAAAATTGATACGGATCATGATGCGTGGTATGATACTATAAGGCAATTTTTGGAAGAAAGAGAATACCCGTTGGGGGCAACAAAGAAAGAAAGAAGAGCCATAAGGAGGTGGTCATTGCAATACATCACATTCCATGGAGAGTTATATCAAAGATGGCCTGATGGGGTGCACTTAAGGTGTTTAAGAAAACTTGAAGTGGAGCGTATCATGTCAGAGATACATGCGGGAAGTTGCGGTCCACACATGAGTAGTTTGGCTCTAGTTAAGAAGATTATTCAACAAGGTTACTACTGGTTGACCATGGAGAGAGATTGTATTGAGTTTGTCAAGAAGTGCCAACAATGTCAGATATATGGTAACTTGAATCACACGCCTCCTGAAGAATTACATTCTATGTCTTCGCCCTGGCCATTTGCCACCTGGGGTATCAACATTATAGGAGAGATACATCTGACAGCTTCAAAAGGTCACCATTTCATTGTGGTAGTAGTAGATTATTTTTTGAAATTGGTCGAAGCCGAATCCTTCAACAAACTGGGTGCAAGCCAAATGGCTAGGTTTATTGAAAAGAACCTCATCTGCAGATACGGGGTCCCGCACAGTGTGATATCAGACAATGTGGTACAGTTTCAAGGAGCAGTTAAGGATTTATTCTCAAAGTACCGCATCCATCATCATAGATCCTCTCCTTATAGACCAAAGGCTAATGGTGCGGTAGAAGCAACAAACAAGACATTTAAGCAAATTCTGTCCAAGATGACCAAGACTTACAGGGATTGGTCAGATATGCTTCCCTTTTCTTTATGGGGATATAGGACAAGTGTGCAAACGCCTACTGAAATGACACCGTTCTCTTTGGTTTACAGGATGGAAGCAGTGTTGCCAACTAAAATTAAGATCAAGTCATTGAGAGTAGTCTTGGAAGCTGAACTGCTTGAAACGGAATGGGTAGCAAGCAGATACACACAGTTAGCTCTACTTGAAGAGAGAAGGTTAAAGGCACTGTATCATCATCAACTGTATCAAAAGAAGATAGCTCGGGCCTACAATAGAAGGGTTAAAATCAGAAAATTCAGAGTCAGGGATTTGGTGTTGAAGCAATGTAAGCCTAATGTATCTGATCCAAGAGGGAAGTTCAGACCTAGCTGGGAAGGCCATATGTCGTGAAACAAGTCATGAACAAAGGTGTGGTGAAGTTGTCAGACATGGACAGGAATGAACTTAGTGAGCCAGTAAACATTGACAGGTTGAAGAAGTTTTATGTATAAAAAATAAAAAAGAGCTCGCTAGGTTGAAAACCCAAAAAGGGCGGCCTAGGCAAAAGTTAGAGCAGTCCGCTAGTTCTGAAAACCCGAAAGGGCGGGCTAGGCAACAATTAGGGCTAATTGAGAGAAAATTGTCAATTAGAAAACCTGAAAAGGCTAGTTGGCAATAGGAGTGATCTTGTGTATGCTGGCTTTATGTTTGGCTGTTCCCCAATTTAATAAAACAAAATTAATGTTAAAATTGTTCTATGTGCACTGTTATAAGTATTTGACCATAAATGGATGAAATAAATAAACATAATAGCAAAAAGTAATGACAAATTATAAATGGAAAAGAAGCATCTTTTATTACTTTGATTATTTTTCATCCTAACAATACACTTTCTGAATTGACAAATGTAAAATCTATGGCAGTTGATAAATATAATGTGCAGGCCAGCTTTGCCTCAGCTGATTTAAGTAGGCTTCAGTCAAACAAGGCATGTCTAAATCAGGAGTAAAGTTAGAATCATGAGGCTAAGCTCCATACTGGCAGCCAAGTCGGTAAGGATCATAGCATGTACCTTGACGAAGAGCATAAAGGGGAACATACATCAAGTATGTCCGTATTGTGATACGAGAAATCTTCCACCAAGGTACCAACCAACGGATATTGACTTCAGAGCATGAGTGGATCCAAACAATCCAGTCAACATATGAAGAAGCAGGATAGAGTAGTTTCCTAGCAGAATGATGACGTGGCAGGTATCTGGCAAAATCCATGGATGGAGTATCAAGCAAACAAAGACGCTCCTGAAGCCAAATCTGCGAAGAAAGAATTAAATAAAAAAAGGGGTCTGCTAAGTTGAAAACCCTTAAGGGCAGCTTAGGCAAAAATTAGGACAGCTCGCTAGTTCAGAAAACCCACATGGGCGGACTAGGCAAAAATTAGAGCAATAAAAAATACACAATAAAAAAGGGGTCTGCTAAGTTGAAAACCCTTAAGGGCAGCTTAGGCAAAAATTAGGACAGCTTGCTAATTTCAAAAATCCACATGGGCGGACTAGGCAAAAATTAGAGCAATAAAAAAATACACAATAAAAGAGAGGTCCGCTAAGTTGAAAACCCGCAAGGGCAGCTTAGGCAAAAATTAGGATAGCTCGCTAGTTCCGAAAATCCATACGGGTGGACTAGGCAAAAATTAGAGCAATATAGAAAAGAAGAAAAAAGAAAACCTAAATTGAAAACCCGAAAGGGTAGTTTAGGTAATTACTTGAAGCAACAATGGACTCCCAGTCAGTCTCTTTGACAATCCTGATTTAAGTCGGTCTAATCCAACTAAGGTCTCGGCTAAGATCAAGTCTCCTTCCATTTGGTCCATAATATCTAATACCCATGGATCAATATAACCGTTGGAAGAAACAAGCAAGAATTGGCCGAGCAAGCAAAGACAATGCACGTGTCCCCATGCCTTAGTAGGAGCCAAATGAGAGAGACAAAAATCAATCAAGGGAGCAAGTAGAATTTTTTCATCTTTCATCAACTGAAGAACTTCGGGTTTTGGCATTTGAAATAACATCTGCATCTTCTGTTGAGTCTTGGAAATCAATGTGGGTAACGCCATTTGTTGATTATTTGGATATCCAAGGATGGGCTCTTATTCTTCAATCAAGGGACATATTTCAAAGCCATTAATTTTAAATACCTTAGAATTCGTATTCCAAAAGGAAGCCACAGCAGGTAAGAAGGAGTGGTCCAATTTAACATTTTAAAAACATTTTAAAACATCAAGTTTTGATCACAAAATTTGCTTCCAATGAATGGCATCCATATTCTTAAATAGAATTTTTATCTTCTTTAAATGATGTTCAGTCATGGTGGATGAATAAAGAAAAATTAAAATTATTAAAGGGAGTTCTTTGCGTGGGAATGGAAAGAATTTTGAATTCTGTATGAAATATGGCATGAAAGGTGATTTATATAGAAGAAGCAAACCTTTTCCAAAATTGATAAGGAAAAGGTGATGGGAAAGGGTAAGACCATATGGCATAAGGAAAGGAATTGGTGACAATTTCCTTTACCATGTTGAATTTAGTTTAGCAAAATGATGTGGATGTGAATTATGAAATTGTGATGTACTGTGACAAAAAAAAAAAGTGGCACAGTAATAAAATAATAATAATAATAATAAGTTATAGTAAAGATGGAAATTATATTTTTTTTCATTATTATACAATATTTTACAATTGCTAAAATATTTACATATCACTAAGAGGGTGGTGGTAGGTCATCAAATAAAGCCTTGAAAAAGTCATCGCCTGTTGGAGGAGGGGGCAAATTACTCGTCCCTAGTCCGCCCGAAGCGGGAGCACCAAAACTCGGCAAATTACTCATCCCGGGATCACCCGAAGTGGGAGCACCAAAATCCCTATTACCTTGAAGTTTCGATCCGTCATGGTCCTCATCAGAAGCACATGAAAGGATCTCATAGTCATTAGTATGGGGGCCTCTTGATGAAGAAGCGCCGGGATCCCTCATCCCCTGAAATCGAAAGTCTCAGGAATGTTGTTCGGATTGATGATATAAACTTTAAAAATGAGAAGCCTGCTGACGACTTGCAGCCAACTCTTCTTGAAGTTTCCTATTTTGTTCTTCGAGCATCCGCTATGAGCCAAAAAGGAAAAGGTAAGAACATACATAACCATGCATACATATAGCATAAATTACCATGGAATAAGGAACGTACCAGGTAATTAAAATCAATACCCTGCGGATGAGATGGCATATCTGGCAGGCTAGAATGAGCAAATGAAGGGGCAGTAAAAGAAGGTCCAGCCTCATGATCAAATGAACCAACAGCTTGCAACAATCATTAAAGAATTAAAAAAGAAAGAAGCAATTACAAGGGAAAAATGGTAAAAGTTTTACCTGAGAAGTACTGGTCCTGAGATGTGGAACAGACTCTCCTATATCTCTGTGATGTTCCTCTTCATCTCTCCCCTTATTTTCTTCGGGAATCCCCTACACACCAACAAGAGATATATCAAAGTTCAAGAGCCACCTTTGAATAAAATGGGCATAGAATGGACCCAGTAGATGAACAAATGACTCAGCACCATAACCATATCGGGCCGGCCACCATGCATCCTCCAGCATCGACATAATATTTAAAGTATATTCCAGGATATGTATCGGGACCCTTCCGCTGCTTTGGACTGAGAAACCACTCGTAAACTCTCTCTCCAAGAAACCAGCCATTGGACACTGGGTCAGTGATAACTCGGCGAGAATGTTGGAAAGATAGTGTAGCCCTCATCAAGGGAGACCAGTTTGCTTGCTCTTTTGGGTTCCACCAGGCCAAATTCACCTGCAAAATAACATAAGGTAAGTAAACTTTCACATAAAATTTAAAGCATACTAATGTTATTTTACCTGATCCCAGGTTAAGCTGCTCAACACAAAGCGATGAGTATGCACATGATGAGAGCTGGGAATGTCCACACGATCGGACAACCAGTAATTTAATCTCGGATACCCGACCCTATCTCGGGAAATACCATGTACCCTCACAAGAAAAGAGCGGAAATGACATTGGTAGAAGAAGATTACCTCGACAACCGACATCAAGCCGACAAAAGACTTCTTATTTAGGCAAAGTTTATCAAGACCATGGTAAAGACAAGCGAGACCAGCTTCACCCCAGCCAGAAGATGGTACCATTCTGAAATAAGAAAGGGCATTCAACACTGACAAGTGGATGGAGGATTCAGTGCTGCCTAAGATGGTCGACTCAAGTAGATATAACAAAAATCCTCGAGCATATTGTTCGGTTGTGTCTCTATGAATTCGTCCTTCGTACTTCATCCAATAACTCCGAATTGGCTCAATTTTTATCTTGAAAGGCCCTTTATATGATGGTTCCATACCAATTAATTCCTGAATTTCTTCAAATGTTAAAATATCGTTGGTCAGAGGAACCGAAATACCATCATATCGAAGGCCGGTTATAGCAGTAAAATCGACCGGACCAATTGTCATCTCTTCAACGGGCAAGTGAAAAGTGTGGGTTGTGTCCAACCATCGTTCTGCAAGTGCCTGGACTACGCTCTGGTCTATCTGATATTACTCGGACTGCAATTGAAAGATGAACTGCCAAAAGTCTTAATCTTGGATAATACGCCTTACCCGAGAAGGCACTACATCGTACCATTGTCGGGCTTTGTAAATACACCCTCTAGCCCGAACAACGCAACTATCATGCTAACACGGAGCCAGATAAGTCAATGCAAGGTAAGTACATACTATCCTAGATTAATTTATTTTTTATATAAAAATGTAAATAAAAGTTAGGCAAATACAATAATAAAGAAACATAATATAAAAACATAAAACAAAAATAATAAAACAAAAATAAATAACAGACAAAAAAATTAAAAAATCAAGAGAAATAAAAAAGGAAAAAATAATTACATCGCTTTTTTGATTGGAACTGCGATGGAGCAGCATCCCGGCCAGTATATCTATATTTCCATCTTAATGATGTCGAATAAACTCCAATAACTCGGCATTAGAATGAGTCCCTGACCTTGAAGCATGCATTTTTTTGAAAAATATGTGCTAAAATTGAAAGGATTTAAGAGAATTATAGAATTGAGGAGTTATGTTGTGAATTGAATGAAAGAATCATCTTCTTTATATAGAGAAAAACGGAAAGTAAAAAAACAAAATTCAAAACTGTTCATGAATAGTAAACTTTACTATTCATGAACAGTAAATTTTACTATTCATGAATAGTATTATTACTGATGAAAATTACTATTTATAGTAAATACTAGTAAAATTACTATTTATAATAGTAAATAGTGCATGAACAGTGACTACACAGTAAATAAACAGT
Source organism: Garcia nutans (assembly GCA_947685225.1). Classification (NCBI taxonomy): domain Eukaryota; kingdom Viridiplantae; phylum Streptophyta; class Magnoliopsida; order Malpighiales; family Euphorbiaceae; genus Garcia; species Garcia nutans. The sequence continues at coordinate 54,006,500 of CANTUV010000024.1, forward strand.
AAATTCATTTATTGACTTTAATCATTAAAATAATTGTGTGTATATAAATATTTTTACATGCATGGGGCAATAAGAAGACATGCATAAAAATTAGCCAAACTTTTTAAAATAAAAAATTATTTGCTCGGGTCCAGAACCCAAATTTTCCTTAGGTCCAGAACCTAGAATTTATTTCTAAGTCCAAGAACTTAGCTCGAGTCCAGAACCCAAATTACCTTTAGGTCCAGAACCTAAAATCTCTTTTAAGTCCAGAACTTAGCCCGAGTCCAGAATCCAAATTACCCTTAGGTCCAGAACCTATAATTTATTTCTAAGTCCCAAAACTTAGATCGGGTCCAGAACCCAAATTTTCCTTAGGTCCAGAACCTAGAATTATCCTTGAGTCCAGAACTCGAACTGGGTCCATGTTTTGTTAGTTTTTGTTATAGATTTGCATCTTATTTGTTATGATAATTATTGATTTTCTTTACGTATTTTATTAGTTTTAATATGCTTATTTAGTGTTTTCATTAATTTTGATAGTTTTAATTTATTTAAGTGTTTATGTTATTTTTGTCCTAGTTTTTAGTGAGTGTTTATGTTTTGTTGGTTAATGTTCATTTAATTCTTGTTTAAAGTTTGTTTCAAGTTTTGTTTTAGGTTAAAAAGCTAAGGAACCAAGAAGAAGGAAAAAATCGACAGTAGCTGACACATGCAGAGGACACCGCCTAGCCACTAGTCGTGTCCCATACCAAGTTAAAGAGGAAGACCAAGACACAGGAGCAAACACATGCAAGGGACACGGCCAAGCTTGTGGCCGTGTCCCTCCAAAAAAGCTCCAACATGACCAAGTTGCTTAAGCTTTGCCGTGTCTCACTTAAGTCCAAAGGAAAAAAGAAAGATCAACATCAAGCAGTAGAAGACACAAGTAAGGGACACGGCCAAGCTTGTGGCCGTGTCCCTCCAAAATTGTCCAACACGGCCTAGAAACTTCCAACACGGCCGTGTCACTCAATCACACCAAAGAAGAAAAGAAGAAACTCTCACAGAAGCGAACACAAGCAAGGGACACGGCCAAGCTTGTGGCCGTGTCCCTCCAAAGACCTCCAACACGGCCAAGTCTTATCCAACTTGGCCATGTCTCTCATGGACCAAAGACAACGCAAATTTTTAAGTGGAGGATTCATATAAATATTAAAAAAGTTAGGGTTTCCAGGGTTGTTGAGAATTTGAGTTTGGTTTCAGCCGTCAAAGAGAGTTTGAGGGTTTAACATTTGTTTTTCTTTGATTTTTGATTACACTTGGATTAAACTAGCTAGATTAGATTTGTTCAAGCCATTGATACATTCTTCTTGCAAGATTTGAACAAGAGATTCTTCAGAAGCTTCAAGGAGTTTGTAATTTGGTTTTGTTCTTGAACTTTATCTCTTTATTTTCATTGGAATTGCATTTATGGATATTATCATGTCTAAATTGATTTCATTGAATATTAATGAGATGAGTATGTTTGATAGCATTATGAACTAATTTGATCTAGTTTAGCGTTTGTATGGATCTGCTATGATTGTATGAATTGGTTATTACTCTTAACTCAATTATTTCTTTAAGCCTTTATTGAATGAAATATTATTAATATATAATTGATTGGCCACCAATTATGTGTTTTAGGTATTAGATGATGGATTGAGAGATGAAGTCTAATGCTGGAATAATTCAATTAAGGACTTAGGTGAATTAGAGATATAACCTAGGAAAAGATTATTTCAATCGTAACAAGATTATTTGAGAAATGTTTGAATGCGAGCTTATTTCCTTTATTCAATTAATTAAGTTGCTTGAGATTTAATCTTTGAAATTAATTTGGTTAAGAGGAATAACCGTTCATGCATATAAATAGTAGAGAAGTGCAAACCCTAGACCCTTCTATTAAGTGAATTAAAACATCAGCTCAATTTACTTTTATTGTTTTAAACTTCGATCAATCTGTCTTTATTAATTGTTAGCAATTTAAATTTATTCATTACTTGTTATTTATAATTTGATAATCAATTAGCTTCTTTAGCTTCCTTATGAGACGACCTTGGGGCGATCACCTTTGTTATTGCTACCTCATATACTTGCGAGTGACGCTTTCTGGTAGAGTTAATTCGAGCGCAACAAGTTTTTGGTGCCGTTGCCGGGGAAGCTAATTGGCTTAATTATTTATTAGGCAAAAATACTTTAGATTATTTTTCATTGTTTACTTTTGATTTTATTTTGTCTTTTGCTTTTAATAATTTTTTTTTGTTCTAGAAATTTTGTTTATGCAAGGCAGGAGATCACTCGAAGGAGAGTTGTATCCATTTATTCCAGAAATTCAGAGAGTGAAAAGGAGCAGAGAAGAATTTGAACTTTATACCGGATTTGATACCGAGGAAGACACTTCTGATTTTGAGTCGGAATCTGCACAATCTGTTAAAATGGCAGAAGAAAGACAAAGGACTATGAGAGATTTTGCTAGACCTGTCATTGGAACTTCCACCTCTTGCATAAGACTGACAGATGCAGCAAGAAATTATGAGTTGAAGAACATTCATTACAATATGCTGCCATCATTCTATGGAGTTCCAAATGAAGATCCTGTAAACTTTATTCGGGATTTTTATTCTACCCTCAACACTTTTCCATTGGGAGGACTAACAGAGGACCAGTTGAGGATGAGATGTTTCCCGTATACATTGAAGGATAGGGCAAAGAGCTGGCTTATGATGTTTCCCAAAAATTCTTTGACAACTTGGGAGCAAGTTTATAATAAATTTATGGGCAAGTTTTACTCACATCAAAAGACAGCTGACTTGAGAGGGAAGATTGCTACATTCTCTCACTTTGAAGGAGAGCCATTTCATAAGGCTTGGGACAGATTTAAAATGTTATTGATCCAGTGTCCACATCATCACTACCCACTTCAACTTCTTAATCAGTTTTTCTATGATGGTTTAACCTAGCAATTTCAGAACACTGTTGATAATGCAGCTGGGGGAGCTATGGGAGAAAAGACAGCTGATGAAACTTATGAGATCTTTGAGATGTTGGGAGCTAATTCTCAACAAAAAAGTGTAAGGGGAAGAAGTAAAGGGGTGAATCAACTGGAAGCCAATAGTGAGATGGTCAATCAAATAGCTAAATTGACAAGGCAGGTGCAGATGCTGAATATGAAAAACAACACTTCTTCATCTACTTAAGAAATTTGTGGAATTTGTGGAACTTTCAGGCATGGAGCAAATATTTGCCCCTCCGCATATGAGACTTATGGGAATGAAGCTGAGCAAGTCAATGCTATGGGAGGATTTCAACCAAGGGCCAGGAATGATCCTTACTCTAATTCTTATAATCCTGGTTGGCAGAATCATCCTAATTTTTCCTGGGCAACAAATAATTCTCAGCAGCCTTTCTATTTGCTCCAGAGATAGAACCAACAGTAGGGTTAATCCTCAAATCAAGGGCAGTCTATGAGAGTTTGGAGGAAATTTTACAAGCTTTTATCCAAGTCAGTGCTAAAAATCAAGAGATGACCAATAAGAGGCTGGATTCATTAGAAGCATCTTTTAAGAAAGTGGAGACTCAAGTAGGACAACTTGCACAACAGATGCAGATTCAACAAAAGGGGAAATTCCCAAGTCAACCTGAGCAGGCACAATCAGTGACTATTCTTAGAAGTGGTGAGGTTATTAACAATAATGTTGAAAATGATTTTATGAATGCAGGTGACCAAGAGAACAAGAAGGAAGGGGAAATAAAGAATAAAGGTGCTGGAGAAAGATCAATGAAGAAGTCCCCTTCAGCAGATTTACACAAGGCAAGCAATCCATACCGGCCACCTATACCATTCCCCAGCAGGTTGAAGGATGATAAACCAGATAAGCAATTTTCTAACATCTTCAACATGCTGTCTAAGGTAAGTATTAACTTACCCTTACTGGAAGCAATAAAGAACATTCCGGCTTATGCTAAATTCTTCAAAGAGCTGATCACCAAGAAAAAGAGGTATGAGCCAAATGAAAAGGTGATAGTTTCAGAAGTAGCTAGTGCTGTTCTGCAGCATAAACTACCTCCCAAACTAAAGGATCCTGGAAGCTTTATAATTCAAATTACTGTGGGAAATGGAAAGGGGACTGATGGCATGTGTGATCTAGGAGCCAATATAAATTTGATGCCTTATTCTGTGTATAAAGAATTAGAACTAGGGGAACTCAAACCAACCCCCCGAAAGGGGTTATAGAAGATGTGTTAGTTAAGGTTGGTGGGTTAATAGTACCTGTAGATTTCATAGTTCTTGACAAGGAAGGGAGCAACCCTGCACCATCAGCACACACTATTTTGCTGGGTAGGCCTTTTATGGCTACTACCAACACCTTAATAGATGTTAAAAATGGTAAATTATCAATGACTGTCTTGGGATAGAAGGTTGAATTTTCTATTTTTAACACCTCTCCCATTCCTACAACTGCTTTATATGAGGAATGTTCTTTAATTAATTGTGTTGAAGCCGTTGTTTCAGATGCTTTCTTGCAGACAAGTTCCTCAGATAAATTGGAGCTGACATTGACTTTAGAAGAGGGGGCTAAACCAGTGGGGGAGACCCAAAGGTGCCTTAACCCAAAGGCATATGAGAGCTCGAGGAACTATAAGGATCGCACTAAAGCACTTCATGACAGATTTATTGTGCGACAGACACTGAGTCCAGGTATGAAAGTTTTACTTTTTAATTCTCGACTCCGTCTATTTCCAGGTAAACTCAAGTCTCGATGGAGTGGCCCTTTCGAGGTAACTAAGGTATGTCCTTCTGGTGCCATTGAATTGCTTAACTCTCGAGCCAATAAGACTTTTAAAGTAAATGGACAGAGAGTTAAACCATATAAAGAAGGATTTCAAGAAGTGAGGATCATTGACAGCACTTTGATCCACGAGCCCTAGACTTTGCAGTGATGTCCAGCTTTATGACATTAAAGAAGCGCTAAATGGGAGGCAACCCATCGGTTTGCATTTCTTTTTCATAGTTATAATTTTATATTTAGCAATTTTGATTTTATGTTTAGTTTAAATAAATGGAAACCCTAAAGCTCTCTTGTATTTTGTTTTTGAACATTTGTGTTTGTGATGAAAAGTTAGGGTTTTGCCTCACCAGGGTACGATGGAAGACAGGTTGTCCTTTAACTCTTTCTCTTTATTATTCTTGTTTTCCATTGAGGACAATGTAAATTCTAAAGTGTGGGGTAATCTTTAAGCTTTTCTTTAATTTTTGTTTTGTTTGTCTTTGTGTGTTATTTTGTACATTGTGCAAGGCATAATTGTTGAATACTTATTGACTTTTTCTGTGATTCTAGCATTATAGTTGAGACTTTAGTATCAGCATAGAGATTAGCATTTGAATTCATTCAGGATCAATTTTCACATTCTGCAATTCATGACATATAAATTTTTGAGAACCCACCTTTGTGAGTTTTGAGCCTTATAGATTGAATATTAGTGTCAATTGATTTTCTTTTCTTAAGTGTGCTTATTCATGATTTTGCATCTCTAGAGCTTGCTTTTGCATACTAATTGAACTCACATTATGATTTTATCTCAAGTTTTAAAATGATGAAGGCAAATTAGGCTAGCCCTTTAGCTTAAAAAGACCTCCCTCAATATTGAATTCCTTAGTGAGCCAAGTTGAGCCTTTGACCTTTTCTTGATTGATCAACACAATTCATAACTCAACTTTTTCTTATTGTCATTATACCTGCATTAAGGAATGGAGTTTCTTATGATATGACAATAGGGTGGTTTGATTCAAAAGTGTGGGGTAAGCAAATAAAAAAAATTGTATTTGGGGTTGAAATGCATACTTTGCACAATGTATTTGCTAAGAGTTGGTTATTCTTTTCCTCTTTATTTTAAGCTAGATGTTCCATGCAATTTTATATTTTGTATATATATATATATATAAAAGGGAAATATAAAAAAAAAAGAAATAAAAGTGATAAATAAAAGTAAATAAAAAAAAGATATATATATATATATACAAAATTCATATATTTTCTAGCATTAGAGGAATGTTGACTCATGTATTTTTCTTTAAGTGTGCAAGTATGTAAGATTATCAAGGATTGGTGAGTATGCCATTTGAGGGAGTTATGAGTTTCTTAGCAACAGTATTGTCTAATTTAGATACTTCATTTCATGATGCTCCAGCTTAAATGTCTTTTCTCACACCGTCATCTTAGCCCCATTACATCCAAATGAAAGACCTTAGGATTATTTCTTGAGAAAATCAGTGAGGGAGATTGGATAATTAAGCAAGTTTATGGTAGTATGCAGTCATGAGTGGTTTGAGTGATTAACTTATGAAATCGAGTGAAACACTTAGATGAGAGATGAGATTTGTATGTCTGGATTAATGAATGAGTTAAGAAAATCCATGATTGAAGTAAATTGCAATTATTTATAGCTGAGTCATAAAGGATTTCATCTTATATACTGGAATTATAGTTAAGGTTGTTTGAGTTTTTAATTTATGCCATGTGAATTTGCTTGAGGACAAGCAAAGTTTTAAGTGTGGGGTAGTTGTTTTGTTAGTTTTTGTTATAGATTTGTATCTTATTTGTTATGATAATTATTGTTTTCTTTAGGTATTTTGTTAGTTTTAATATGCTTATTTAGCGTTTTCATTAATTTTGGTAGTTTTAATTTATTTAAGTGTTTATGTTATTTTTGTCCTAGTTTTTAGTGAGTGTTTATGTTTTGTTGGTTAATGCTCATTTAATTCTTGTTTAAAGTTTGTTTCAAGTTTTGTTTTAGGTTAAAAAGCTAAGGAACCAAGAAGAAGGAAAAAATCGACAGTAGCTAACACATGCAGAGGAAACCGCCAAGCCACTGGTCGTGTCCCATACCAAATTAAAGAGGAAGACCAAGACACAGGAGCAAACACATGCAAGGGACACGGCCAAGCTTGTGGCCGTGTCCCTCCAAAAAAGCTCCAACACGGCCAAGTTGCTTAAGATTGGCCGTGTCTCACTTAAGTCCAAAGGAAAAAGAAAGATCAACATCAAGCAGTAGAAGACACAAGCAAGGGACACGGCTAAGCTTGTGGCCGTGTCCCTCCAAAATTGTCCAACACGGCCATATCACTCAATCACACCAAAGAACAAAAGAAGAAACTCTCACAGAAGCAAACACAAGCAAGGGACACGGCCAAGCTTGTGGCCGTGTCCCTCCAAAGACCTCCAACACGGCCAAGTCTTATCCAACTTGGCCGTGTCTCTCATGGACCAAAGACAACGCGGATTTTTGAGCGGAGGATTCATATAAATATTAAAAAAGTTAGGGTTTCCAGGGTTGTTGAGAATTTGAGTTTGGTTTCAGCCGTCAAAGAGAGTTTGAGGGTTTAACATTTGTTTTTCTTTGATTTTTGATTACACTTGGATTAAACTAGCTAGATTAGATTTGTTTTAGCCATTGATACATTCTTCTTGCATGATTTGAACAAGAGATTCTTCAGAAGCTTCAAGGAGTTTGTAATTTGGTTTTGTTCTTGAACTTTATCTCTTTATTTTCATTGGAATTGCATTTATGGATATTATCATGTCTAAATTGATTTCTTTGAATATTAATGAGATGAGTATGTTTGATAGCATTATGAATTAATTTTATCTAGTTTAGGGTTTGTATGGATCTGCTATGATTGTATGAATTGGTTATTACTCTTAACTCAATTATTTCTTTAAGCCTTTCTTGAATGAAATATTATTAATATATAATTGATTGGCCACCAATTATGTGTTTTAGGTATTAGATGATGGATTGAGAGATGAAGTCTAATGCTGGAAAAATTCAATTAAGGACTTAGGTGAATTAGATATATAACCTAGGAAAAGATTATTTCAATCGTAACAGGATTATTTGAGAAATGTTTGAATGCGAGAGCTTATTTCCTTTATTCAATTAATTAAGTTGCTTGAGATTTATTCTTTGAAATTAATTTGGTTAAGAGGAATAACCGTTCATGCATATAAATAGTAGAGAAGTGCAAACCCTAGACCCTTCTATTAAGTGAATCAAAACATCAGCTCAATTTACTTTTATTGTTTTAAACTTCGATCAATTTGTCTTTATTAATTGTTAGCAATTTAAATTTATTCATTACTTGTTATTTATAATCTGATAATCAATTAGCTACTTTAGCTTCCTTGTGAGACAACCTTGGGGCGATCACCTTTGCTACAGCTACCTCGTATACTTGCGAGTGACGCTTTGTGGTAGAGTTAATTCGAGCACAACAGTCTAGAACCCAAAACCTCCACCATCTCAAAAATTAAGTCTTATTGTTTTTCACTCTCTTTCACTAAAATTTCATATCATTCATGCAGGGGGCAAACTGTAGACCCTAAATTTTTGACCTAGTCCGGTCCAATATATTTTATTTAGTCCAAAATAATTTTTGTGTTGTCCAATATATTTTAATTAGTCCAAAATAATTTTTGTTATCTTAATTAAAAAAATTTTGCTTTAGTATCTAATTTTTGTTAATAAAAAATAAAAATAAACAAATAAAAATCAAAAAATAAAAATAAAAAATCGGCGGCGAAAAAATCATCTTCGAAAACCAGTGCGCGGGACGATGGCCTTGGGCCATTTCGCCCGTAGGAGTTTCCTGCGGGCGAAATGGCCCGCTGGCCAGTCCTTCGCCCCTGCCGCAGCCAATTATGGCAACTTTTTTTTTCTCCAGCATAATTTTTCCGCAACAGTTTTTTTCTCCAGCGAAATTTTTTCGACACAAATTTTTTTGAAACCTATTGCAATTAGGTTTCGGTTTCCTTTTCTTATCAATATTATGTTCCGTGAATAATTAGGAATGGACTATAAAATTCTTCTATGAATAAAACCAAAAACAATACAAAAAAGGGGAAGAAATCGGAGGAGAAATAGGAACAAAAACTGGATCCAAAACTGAGTAGTAAAGGCAGTAAATCAATCCAATTTTTTTGAGAGAGAAGAAAAAACAATTCAGGCAATTCAAAGGCAGCAAAGCTTGTCTTTGTTTTTGTTCGTCCAAGAAGAAATTTTTGGTGGAACCAACAAACGGAGGTATGCATCAATTATTTAAATTCTATTCTTCACAGTAGCTAAATCATCCCTTTGTTTCTTTTAATTCAAAAACCCTAAAACCTCAATTCACTTTTTCTAAAGTTTGAAAACCTTAATTCGTTGCTTTGTTTTCCAAAAGATTAAAGTTATTAGTTTTGTTTCGTCAAAACCCCAATACCAAATTTTGTTTTCCAAATTCTCAAAACACTAAATTGAGTTCTGTTTCATTCCAAAAGCCTTAAAACTTCTTTTTTTGCTTCTATAAACTTTAAATCATTTTGTTTATTTTCATAAAACCTCATAAAATTATCAATTGATTTTTAAATTCTAAAAATTAATTAATTTCCAGAAACCCTAAATCAAAAATTCTAAAACCCTAATTCAACTCCAAAAACCAAAACAGTGAACCCTAACCCCTTTAAAACCTTAAACCCTAATTTTTTCTAAACCCTAATCCTTTAAAACTTTAAAAACTATATAAACACAAATGTTATAATTTTACACAGTAAGCTTGAAAACATAATTCAATGAGCAACCATAAGCCATAAATCTAAGTATTTTAAAGTGTTCAAACCCTAGTTTCATGATTTCACCATTCAAACACTAATTTGGTTAATCAAAGAACTTTATCAACCTTTTAAAACATAAAGCCTTAATCTATTTTAATTCCTTTAAAAACTCACAGTAGCCTAATTCCACAAATTCCAAAACCCTAAACACATGAAATAAAGAACCCTAAATGGAAACAGTAACCATAATTTAGATTTTTATTTGCCTTATTCAATTTTAATTTTGATTATGCTTTGATTTATTTTATATGCTTCAATTTATTTAAGTTCAATGCTTGGTTTATTTAATTTATCATGGATGGATGTTTACTCTCTATTGATATTTAATATCTTTGATGAATGATTTATTTATGATGAATGGTTATTTAACTTTTATAAATTTATTTAGATTTCCAAAAGTTGTAAGAGGTATGTTTCCACTTGGTGGGTACCTCATTAGTTAAATATCATGTAATTTAAATTGCTTTTATGTTTTAGAACCAATTTAAAGGGACATGTTTCTACCTTTCGGTGGGTGTCCTATTTAGGCATGGATTATGTAAGGACATGTTTCCATCCTTGGATGGGTATCCATTTATTTGTTTTGTTTGGACATTGTTTTGATTTTCAATATATCGATGCTTTATTTTAATTTTTGTGTGTAATATGGACAATGTTGTTATATTTAAGAATTTTATAATATTAAGACCTGTAAAGGAGGCTGGTTCCAATGAACCAGGCATTGTGGGGGTGCTGGGCCATTTCTCACCTTCCCCACACATACCCAACTTTCTGAACCCATTAGGGGGTTGGGAATTCCTTAGGAATTGAGTCATCCACCCCTTTCTTTTTCCTGGCCCGTCCGAGGAGCGACTCCATTTTCTCCGGACTTAGATCCGTGTTCTCTAAGGCCCTGAGCCTAAACAGTGCCAACGTCGCAAGAACTATTCCACCGGGAGTGGGGGCAAAAATCCCCGCTCACACCATGTTGGTATTTTTTTAACCATGCACCTAGGAAAAGAGACTCACCATTTGTGTGTGGAAGTTATAAGTGTGGAAGGGACATCCTAACTATCTTTGTTTGTTTGTGCATACATGCATACATGCATACATACATTTGCATCTCATATCTTTGATCCTCTCTGGCTCACAGCCCTGGATTACAATAGTTTAAAAGCTTCTCACCGAAAGCAATGGAACTACAGCAAATTCAAAAGATGTTGGATGATGCCTTTGAAGTCAAGATGGAAGAATTAAAGTGGGCCCTAGTTGAGATCATGAAGAGTCAAATGGCTACAATGTTTGGAAACACTGCGGAAGCATCCGCAAGCTCCAAGAAAGACAAGGGAAAGGCTAAAGTTGGTGAAATAGCTTTTGATGATGACAAGGTAGCCATTGATGATGATGATGACCGGGCTCAATACTTTCAAGATCCTCAAGATAAGAAGAAGGAGTCAAAGGTTATTGAAATATCAGCCGTGGAAAAGACTGAAACTTCAGATATTGAGAAGTTGATCGCTGACCTAGAAAAGAAGTTTGAAAAGAAGCTAAAAATTGAAGAAATGTCTGAGGTGGACAAGTTATTTGAGCTTGATGAAGAGGTTATGTATAAGTTCAAGATGCCATCCTTTGCAAAGTTTGATGGAACTAGAAATCCTCATCTCCATGTGAAGTAATATATCACTACTATGTATTATGCCCAAGCTACTAGGGCTCAAACTTTAAGATACTCCATGCTCTCATTGGATCCTATTATCCAAAATTTGTTCAATACCTTAGATGATGGCACTCAAAAGAGATGGTATTTACTATACAAGGCCTTCATCCAACAATATGGATACAATGTTGAATTGAAAGTTACTTTCATAGAGGTGGAGTCCATTAGACAAAGGTCGAATGAGAATTTCATGGACTATATGAAGAGGTGGAGGAATAAGGCCGCATTGCTCAAAAGGAGGCCCGATGAATCGGATCAAATTAGAATGATTATGAGAGGGGTGCAGCCTAGCCTTCGTAAAAGAATGTCTCATACACTTATCCTGGATTTCAAAGACCTTTTGCAAGCTGGCTTGCAAATTGAAGAGTGGGAAAGGGAGAAGAACCACTTTTTGGCAAGAAGGAATGAGAAAGGAAACTACCAGTCTGGTAACCAAAGCATGCAAAAGGCAGTTGATGTTAATGCCACTGGCCAAGGAGGAAGAAGGCAGTTTTCAGAATTGAGAAGGCCGCTGTCTTGGGCTCTCAATAAGCTACAAAAGAAGGGATTATTAGAGCCCTTGAATACTCATCCTTTGCCTAACCCTCTTCCACCTAACTATAACACTAAGGCATTTTGCCAATTTCATCAAATGCAAGGATAAGACACTATAAATGTTTGAGATTGAGGCATAAAATCCAGAATTTGATTGATAATGGGAAATTGCCTAACCCGAACAAACCAAACACCAAAGACAATCCATTGCCAAGATTTAATAGAGTGCCACCATCGGCGACCTTCATGATTGGAGGAGGTTTGCATGAAAGTTTTGTCATGTCTTCATTCCAAGATGTAGATGGAGAAGCAACCAAAGAAGAAGTGGTATTTACTGAAATTGAAAAAGCAATAGTTGGTAAAAAGTAGTAATCTATTTTGCGGATGAATTTTGGGACTCAAGCGATATTGATGATGATCTTGAGCCCAAAAATGAGGAATGGACCTGGTCCAAGCCTGAAGAAGATGGAGTGATGAACACTAGATCTGGTAAGCCTTATGCAAGGCCACTGTGTGAGCGAGGATTTTCTCCCTCACTCTCGGTGGAATGGTTCTTGCGACTTTGGCACGGTTAGGCTCGGGGCCTTAGAGAACATGGGCCTAAACTCAGAGAAAATGGAGTCACCACCCGAATGGGACGGGAAAAAAAAGTGGTTGATGACTCAATTCCTAAGGAATCCCCAATCCCCTAATGGGTTCAGAAAGTTAGGTACATGTGGGGAAGGTGAGAAATGTCCCAACACCCCCCACAACGCCCGGTTCATTAGAATCGGCCTCCTTTTCAGGTCTTAATATTATAAAATTCTTAAATATAATGATATTATCCATACTACATGCGATCATAAGAATAAGTAAATACTTTATAAAAATCACAATAATGTCTAAACAAAATAAATAAATGGACACCCATCCGAGGATGGAAACATTTCCTTACAACATCCATGTCTAAAACTAAATAGGACACCTACTGAAAGGTGGAAACGTGTCTTTTACATTAATTCCAAAATATGAAGATAATTTAAATTACATGAAAATTAATTAATGAGGTACATAATCATGAAAACATACCTCCTATAATTTTAATAAATAAATAATAATTGAACAAATATTCATCCATGATAAATTAAATAAATCAAACATTGAAATTAAATAAATCAATCATCAAAGATATAAATTGAAGATATAAATAAACCATTAATCAAAACATAAAACAAACATACTTCTAACTTAAATAAAGCAAATAAAGATACAATTTTAGGTTTGCATCTCAATTTAGGGTTTCTTAATTAACATTTAGGGTTTTGGGATTTTGGAATTAACACAGTTATTATTATTATTATTTGAAATATTTAGCCTACTGTAATGAATTTGGAAAAATAGAATTGATTAGGATTTTATAGTTTTAAGAAAATAGTAGGGTTTTTAGTTAATCAAATTAGGGTTTAGGGCTAATGCAATGAGGGTTTTTAGAAAGAAATAAATTAAGGTTTGGTATTTATAAAAAATAATGTTTGTAGCTTAAGATTTTACATGAATTAGTGTTTAGAAAATAGAATTTAAGTTTTGTAGTTTAGAAGAAATAAACTTCTATGAAGATATATGAAAAAACTTTAATGAGGTTATTATGAGAGTATATTGACTAAATAATCATGCACTCGAAAGAACTTTAAGCTATTACTGAACTTGTTTTATATGAGTGACAATACAATATCATCAAAATTGGCAGAAATTAAAACCGGAGATGCACAGGTTACTGGAACTTTAATTAGATGAAGAACGAACATATTCATATTTAAAACAATTAAAACATATAGAATTTATTTAACTTAAAGCATACCATCATTTGTTGGCTCCACCAAAATTATTTGAATGAGATTCTGGATGAGCTTTGGTATAGACAATGAGTACACTGCCTTTGTAGAGTCTCGTGTTATTGAACTTCCTCGTCTAGCCTTGCTGTTTCTTTTTATTTATCAAGCTTGTTAGGGTTTGTTGGTTGATTACTGAATTTTTCAGAGTTCCAGCAGCCAACCAAAAGCCAAAGGTTCCCAAAGACCCGATCCTTCTTCAGGTTTTTTAAAACATGTATTTATAATCACTCTATGAAAGTTTTCCTATTTAAGAATGGTTTGTTCTGATGCATGTTGAATTCATAGGTTCGACACAAACTGAGACCATATCAAATTACAATTACTTGAATTCGATATAGACTGAGTCCATATCGAATTAAAATGACTTTATTTTGATAGAAACTGAGCCTATATCAAAGTAGGTATCTAGATTCGACATGGAATTGAAAATAATTTCCCATATCAGACTAGGAGAGCCCCATTTCGATATGGGGCTGCCCCATATCACAATGGGACCCCATTTCAATATGGGACAGCCTCATATTGAATTGGGGCTTCCTATTTGATATGGGGAGCCCCATATCGAATTGGGAGGCCCCAATTTGATATGGGCCTTCCCCATGTTGAATTGGATGCCCTAATTCAACATGGGACACCCCTACTGCAAAAATCATCCGAATTAAGTTAAAAAGCATCAAAACCTTTGAATAGAACCTATTTTAGGGTTTAGTGCACCGCTGTCTTATAAAAATGAATCAAATCTTCTAAAATAGACCTAATTAGGGTTTTAAAAGTTTAATTGGCTTATTTTAGGTCTTATTGTAATACATTAGTCAAATCAAAGGTTTAGAATTAGCACCAGACTAGCTAGGGCCAAAATCAAAGGTCTACAGTTTGCCCCCTGCTTGAATGATCTTGAATTTATTCAAAGAGTGAAAAGCAACATGGTTTTGAATTGATTTTGGACAAAGATGATTCTGGACTCGGAATGATTCAAATTCTGGATCCAAGGTGAGTTCTGGACTCGAAAATAATTTTGGTTCTAGACCCGAAGTGAGTTCTAAACTCAAAAAATAATTTGGATTCTTGACCCGGAGTGAGTTCTGGACTCAAAAAATAACTTGGACTCTAGACCCGGAGTGGGTTCTGAACTCAAAAAATGATTTGGTTTAGGTACTTAGACCCGAGAATGGGTACTTGGACCCGAGACTGAATTTTTGGGTTCTCGACACTAAACTAGATTTTGGATTCTCGACCTGAGACTGAATTTTGGGTACTTGACCCAAGACTAGATTTTTAGGTGCTTGACCCAAAACTGGATTTAGGATTCTTGACCCGAAACTGGATTTGGGTGCTCGACCTGAAACTGGATTTTTGGGTTCTCTACCTAAAACTGAATTTTGGGTGCTCGACTCAAAATTGGATTTTTAGGTGCCTGTAATTGGATTTTGGGTACTTGACCTGAGATAAGACTTGGGTTGTAATACCCCGATACCCTATATAAGTACTATGCGTATACCTAGTATACATACAGTAAATATATAAAGTATAAGGATGTCACTTTTCGTTACCTTTTAAAAACCTGTAACAGAGTTCAAACCATAATACATTAATTTAAATAACATTTACAACATCATTATCTTTATCAAAACTTCATTTATACATATAAATACTCTCTCATCAGAAATACATCATAATTAAAGTTCAGAAATACATCATAATTAAAATTTATACATGTATGCATTACCCTCTAGTTGGTCTCGACAAACTTTACTCTTCTTGTGGCATAATAAAAGACTTCATATCTTCCATCTATATACCTGCGCGAATAAACACCCGAGCTAAGCCAGAGAGCTTAGTAGTCCAACTATAAAATATAAACATATAGTATAGAAGTATTGACATATAATGATACATCAATTCAATATATAATTAGTTCTTATCATATCTTCTTTTCTTTTTAATTTCATCTTTAATATATCCTAGCTAATTTCAAAAATGATGTACATATACACATAATATTATCACCAACCCCAATGCATCACCAATACTCAAAACCAATATATTGATACCCCTACATTATATATACCATACCAATCATTATTGCAATACACAAATTACATATCATACAAATCATAAATCACATTTCCAATAAAGACAACCTTTATCATCAACCACAATTCATTTACATATTACACTTAATAACATTATATTATTCACAATTCACCAAGCATAATTCATTATTAATACTCACAATCAATATTTCAATACTTGCAATTCACATTGACAATAAAGACAGACTCGGGCCCAAAACACTAATATGTTATTCAAAGTTCAGAGTTACTGCTTTGGTCTATAATCATAATTATCAAGCCCGTAGGCATCATATATCAATATCTCTATCCATGGATAGCGTAACAGACCCAGTCTCTTGGATCATCAACTCGGCTAAACTCGAGGTGATCCTCAACCCGGCAAGACTGTTACCAATCATATATCTCATAATCACAATTTCTCATAGTGTAACAGACCCAGTCTCTTGGATCTCAATTCAACTCAAAATGAAGAGATCCTCAACCCGGCAAGACTGTTACTTTTTTTTCATTTTATAGACATGCCTCCAAACTCAGAACTCTGAAATCGAATAACACATTAGTTACACAATTCATTTATTATTTCATTATCCATTTCATTCTCAATTGAATCATTATCTAGGCAAACATGCCTCATTTATCACAATTGAATCATCATAGCCAATCACAATGGCTTCACATCTCATTTGAATCATCATTGCCAATCACAGTGGCTTTATATCCCATTTAAATCATCATTGCACATTTGAATCATCATATCACATTTCATTCATTATATCACATTTGAATCATCATAGCCAATCACAATGGCTTCACATCATACACATCATTATTGATATATATATATATATATATACAACACCAATTACATTAACTACACGAACATGTCATTATTCGAACATACATCATTAATTTCATTGCATATGTATCTTAAATTCATCGTCATATAAACAATATGTCTATTTATTTCATTTCAACCATTTCTCAAGACACATTAACATCATTCATTATTAAAATGTTTATCATAACAAATTACATTGTACGTACCTTTTTGAATGATCATCGCCTCTTTCGCGCTATATAAGTCATAACACTAGTCACGTTATGCAAACAATATAATACATTACCATTCACAATACATAATAAAACATTGTTCAATCTCAACAATGATGTTAGACAAATGATCTCTATTTTGATCCTTGACAACTCATATGGATGATCTATTTAACATGTATTTGAGAATCTTGTTACAAAATTAAATTGCTTCAAATAAAGCAGAACAGAACACTTCTAGCAGTCGCGCCTCACCTGAATACGACCGCGCCATACAGTTACACGATGAAACCTTATCACAGTAGGTTTCGCGGTCAGAAGTCCGACCTAAGTCGCGACCGCACATGACTAAATAGCGACCGCCCATGACTAATAGCGACCGTCCCAAATTACGTCTCTCATACATAAACCCTAAATGTAGCCAAACTTCTTTTGGTTAACTTAAAACACATTGTACACAACATAACCTCATTCAAATGGACATAATCAACATCATTAGCAATTATTTTACATACTCATCACAACATTTTCATCACCAACATATAACAATCAAACTTTCAAACAACTTCAATTAGCAAGAGAAACAAGTGTGTACTTACCTTAAGCACCACTTCTAAACACTTCCTTTTCCAAGACTTCTTCACTTCCCAAATCAATGACAATTCATTTCCTTCAAAACTTAATACTTAAAAACACATCACAAACACACTTAATCAACCATCCATATCAACTCACCAATCCCAAACGCAATTTCAAAAGAACAAAGGAAAATCAAGAGAAAGAACTTACCTAAGTTGTTGAATTCCACAAATCTCCAATTAAATCCTTTGATTCTCCCTTCAATTTGATGTTAGAATTAAACAAATCTCACTTTGCTCTCTCTTGTCTAAGGAGGAGCCAACCAACGTGGAGAAGAGAAGAAGAAGAAGAAGGAAATGAAGAAAAGACAAAATATCACCTCTTTAAATCTCCACCAAGTGATTCAACAAGAGTAATTACCTAAACACCCTTATACCATTTGTCTTGATTACCAATCATTACATGCCCTTTATAGTAACTTCACACTTAACAAAAATAAATATCTTCTTTCCTTGACTCTTCATTTTGACCAACTTATATGTTATATATATCATCATATACACAACATATACCATTCTCTCTAAACCCTAAATTCTTTCCCAAATCACATATACATAAACATTCTTTTCTCTATTTCTTTTCTCTTGTAATTTAACACATATATTCAATCCAATTATATAACAACAACAACAACATAATCACAACTTCTAGGGCATATATGAGGATATTACAATTCTCTCCCCCTTAAATAATTTCGTCCTCGAAATTATCAGTACCATAACAATTTATTCTTAACAAAATACTATCTTAACTCCCATATGAAATTAATTATACGCTTAAGTCATTATATCATCAAATCATATAACTCCAACTCTCCTCTTTAGAATCAACCACCTTCTTTAAATTCTATAACTCATCATTCTATATGTTTATACATCTGGTTACTTCCTTAATCAAACATTCAAAAGATCACATTACATTTCCTATTAATATCTTTATACCAGAATCAGATCATCATATAGCACAATAATACTTTGTCAAATCTTTATATTTAATATATTTTGTTATTTCACCTTTGTATAATTACTCTCTTAACTTTAACATTAAAAACCATTGACTTATATCTGAACATTAATTATCCCTTCATTACAATCACTGTCTAAATAGACATTTATCACTCTCAATAGATAACAAAATCCTGATTTTTCATAAATGGAGTTATATCTTTAGCATGCTTTTCACTTAACTTACATATTAATACATTATCTTTCAACTTATTTTATAGATAACCAATCTTTTTCTCTTCTTATCATGATTAACAATTACTATACTCCACTCATTCATGTCCAATCATACTTTAAAATTTACATCATATACATTATCATGTAAATACCTATTTTCTTAATACAACTATACACATTAAATTTCAATAATGATTCATAATCTTAGCCAATACTAGATCCATTGATCTATCTGTCACAATATATCCATATTCAAATCTTATTCAACTCCAACCAACAATTAATGTATTTGACTCATCATAAAATTTCACCATATTCATATATGTATATATATAACTTAATTCCATTAGGGCAAACTTATTTTCAATTCCTGAACTCTTCCGATCCATTTTCAGCCAATTCATCATGATAACAAATTACTTCCAATTATCTTTTAATATACACATAGTTTATTCTTTATTATCTTAGTATAATTTCCACCAATTTTCATAAAAATGTTATATCATACTTAATATCTATAATTCATTCACTCAAACTTTGAGTTCATTCCCTTAAACCTCAAGTTACATACCATAAACATATTCAGTATAACTTTCATTCATATAATATAATTTCTCCCTTTTAATATCTCTTCACATTTCCTATCATTGGTATATATATATATATTGTTTACCTTTTTGTCATATTATCCATAACTCAACACATTTCCAAAAATTTTTTTTCTTCTCTTTACCTTCACAGTTATAACCAAATTCTTAACATAAAAAATAATAATAAGGTACAACTTTAACCATCATAACTTTTAACTATACTTCTCAAACAAAATCGTCAACCTCACCAAATCCGTATTACAATCATTATATCTAAGATCCAAATCCAGGGATAACAAATTAACCGATCAAATATACTAAACAAAACACATGGCTTTAAAAGATTAATATTCAAGCCTAGGACTTTCAGATCAATACTGTTTTTCTCATAATTTTATTCTCAATCTATACAAATACAAGGTTAAGATGTATTTCAAGAATTACACATTCCTTCTTTACATTTTTGCTATATCAGAAGTTAATACATTCCAACTCCGTTTCAATCCAATTTGCACTCGATTATATGATCTTTATCCACTTAATTCATGTTTCAACAATATTACTTTATACATATTCAATCATATGCAGCTGCTATACAATTTTATTCATCACTTCATTTCTAATCCATTTACAATTTCTTATAATGTATAATTGCATAAAACTTTCCATATATGAATACTTTGGAACTCTAAATATCATATGATAATTAAGTTCAATGCTCACTATCACAAACTCCACTGTTCCATAATACTCAAGTCCATTCCATTTTCACTTCCATTACATCACTCATCTAGCTGTACCCAGTTCAAGTCCTAGTCTCTCTTAGGTCCACTAATACATACTACATCATTTCCATAACACTAATTCTATAATTATACCACATACAAATTCATAGGTCACATTCATGTCATAATTTCATTCACATTGAGAAACTCAGTTTACATATCATATAAATGTATATACTTAATTATATACTCTTGTTTTATTTTCCTTTTTCATACATTCACTAAAAATGTTCCTTTATAACTGTAACAACCGTCCTAGTCCACCTACTGAGCCATTCCTATCCGGAGAAACCCCCAGAGCCTTTGGGCTGAGCTGCTACAGTACTAATTCTTCCCGTATAATGTAAAGTATTTATTCACACAACATATATACATATATATTGACTGTAATAATATTTCACATCCATCTTGGTCATATTCTCAAGGTGACATCTCTTTCACTTTCGTCTTTAAAAGCATTTAATATACTTTCATATCCATTTTTACTCTTTGCAATAAAATGATTTAAAATGGTTCATTTTCGTTTACTCATCCTCTTCCCTTTTTACTTCAGAACCAATTCTCATACTATCAATCACATTACTCAATTCACTATACTTTCATGTGCAACATTAGTCATTTCACCTAGCCCATGTATGGTATATACATTAAACCATCAACATCCCAATAATCTTTAACAATTTCTACTAAAATTTTAACTTTTCAACCTATTAATTCGCTCAAGCTTCAACTCGCCAAACTCATCTTTTTTCATCTTTTTTTTTATCAACTTTAAGAACATCTTACAAATATATCACAAAGCAATATTAAAACATATAATTTCCACAATCATAAAGCTCACTTAAAAAAAATCTCAAATATCACATATTATCACCATTATCATGAGCTTTCACAATATCCAAGCATCTCACATTTCTAACATTGAATTTACTATGCTCGCATTATAGTAACAATACTAAGTTATATTCTTACTTAACCACTATCATCTCTTTTTCCTTTAAACACAACCTTAACTGTATACACATCCCAACTTTACATAATCACACTTTGTCTCTACTAAACAACTCATTCAACATTCCACCATACTCTCCTCATTTAAATAACATAACTTTCAATTTTAACAATTTGATATCATTTTCGTTGTCTAGAAAATTCAACATTAGCAAAACCAACATAAACTTTATTATAAAGAGGTTCAAAGTATAGAAGAAAAAGTACATACTCTTATCTTGATTTGATTTTCAACTCATTTTCAAATTTATTCTCCTTTTCATTTCTTTATGTTTCAATTCATATTATGTCCTACATAATATTGCTCATAAACATCAACATTACATTCCATGTTGCACACAACATGACATTTTCATATGCATCATCAATATACATATATCATATTACATTTCACAATTAGTTTCTCATAATCAATTAGGCACTATGCCTCAATTATAATTCATTTCCAACATCATTGTCAACAATCATAATTTCTCATCACATCAAAATAGTATACACATATATCATCAACTATATTGAACATCTCATATAACACAAATATTCTATAATTCATATAATGCCACATCCGAGACCAACCTAGGTGTCAATGCATATGCATGTATTACAAATTTCATTTCAAAACTTTTCCTTTTTACTTTTATTTAAACTTTTCAAAATTTTTTTTCTCACTTAGGCAGAGAATCTCGAACCTAAGCTCTGATACCAAAATAATTGTAATACCCCGATACCCTATATAAGTACTATGCGTATACCTAGTATACATACAGTAAATATATAAAGTATAAGGATGTCACTTTTCGTTACCTTTTAAAAACCTGTAACAGAGTTCAAACCATAATACATTAATTTAAATAACATTTACAAAATCATTATCTTTATCAAAACTTCATTTATACATATAAATACTCTCTCGTCAGAAATACATCATAATTAAAGTTTAGAAATACATCATAATTAAAATTTATACATGTATGCATTACCCTCTAGTTGGTCTCAACAAACTTTACTCTTCTTGTGGCATAATAAAAGACTTCATATCTTCCATCTATATACCTGCGCGAATAAACACCCGCGCTAAGCCCGAGAGCTTAGTAGTCCAACTATAAAATATAAACATATAGTATAGAAGTATTGACATATAATGATACATCAATTCAATATATAATTAGTTCTTATCATATCTTCTTTTCTTTTTAATTTCATCTTTAATATATCCTAGCTAATTTCAAAAATGATGTACATATACACATAATATTATCACCAACCCCAATGCATCACCAATACTCAAAACCAATATATTAATACCCCTACATTATATATACCATACCAATCATTATTGCAATACACAAATTACATATCATACAAATCATAAATCACATTTCCAATAAAGACAACCTTTATCATCAACCACAATTCATTTACATATTACACTTAATAACATTATATTATTCACAATTCACCAAGCATAATTCATTATTAATACTCACAATCATTATTTCAATACTTGCAATTCACATTGACAATAAAGACAGACTCGGGCCAAAAACACTAATATGTTATTCAAAGTTCAGAGTTACTGCTTTGGTCTATAATCATAATTATCAAGCCCGTAGGCATCATATATCAATATCTCTATCCATGGATAGGGTAACAGACCCAGTCTCTTGGATCATCAACTCAGCTAAACTCGAGGTGATCCTCAACCCGGCAAGACTGTTACCAATCATATATCTCATAATCACAATTTCTCATAGTGTAACAGACCCAGTCTCTTGGATCTCAATTCAACTCAAAATGAAGAGATCCTCAACCCGGCAAGACTGTTATTTTTTTTCATTTTATAGACATGCCTCCAAACTCAGAACTCTGAAATCGAATAACACATTAGTTACACAATTCATTTATTATTTCATTATCCATTTCATTCTCAATTGAATCATTATCTAGGCAAACATGCCTCATTTATCACAATTGAATCATCATAGCCAATCACAATGGCTTCACATCTCATTTGAATCATCATTGCCAATCACAATTGCTTTATATCCCATTTAAATCATCATTGCACATTTGAATCATCATATCACATTTCATTCATTATATCACATTTGAATCATCATAGCCAATCACAATGGCTTCACATCATACACATCATTATTGATATATATATATATATATACAACACCAATTACATTAACTACACGAACATGTCATTATTCGAACATACATCATTAATTTCATTGCATATGTATCTTAAATTCATCGTCATATAAACAATATGTCTATTTATTTCATTTCAACCATTTCTCAAGACACATTAACATCATTCATTATTAAAACGTTTATCATAACAAATTACATTGTACGTACCTTTTTGAATGATCATCGCCTCTTTCGCGCTATATAAGTCATAACACTAGTCACGTTATGCAAACAATATAATACATTACCATTCACAATACATAATAAAACATTGTTCAATCTCAACAATGATGTTAGACAAATGATCTCTATTTTGATCCTTGACAACTCATATGGATGATCTATTTAACATGTATTTGAGAATCTTGTTACAAAATTAAATTGCTTCAAATAAAGCAGAACAGAACACTTCTAGCGGTCGCGCCTCACCTGAATACGACCGCGCCATACAGTTACACGATGAAACCTTATCACAGTAGGTTTCGCGGTCAGAAGTCCGACCTAAGTCGCGACCGCACATGACTAAATAGCGACCGCCCATGACTAATAGCGACCGTCCCAAATTACGTCTCTCATACATAAACCCTAAATGTAGCCAAACTTCTTTTGGTTAACTTAAAACACATTGTACACAACATAACCTCATTCAAATGGACATAATCAACATCATTAGCAATTATTTTACATACTCATCACAACATTTTCATCACCAACATATAACAATCAAACTTTCAAACAACTTCAATTAGCAAGAGAAACAAGTGTGTACTTACCTTAAGCACCACTTCTAAAACACTTCCTTTTCCAAGACTTCTTCACTTCCCAAATCAATGACAATTCATTTCCTTCAAAACTTAATACTTAAAAACACATCACAAACACACTTAATCAACCATCCATATCAACTCACCAATCCCAAACGCAATTTCAAAAGAACAAAGGAAAATTAAGAGAAAGAACTTACCTAAGTTGTTGAATTCCACAAATCTTCAATTAAATCCTTTGATTCTCCCTTCAATTTGATGTTAGAATTAAACAAATCTCACTTTGCTCTCTCTTGTCTAAGGAGGAGCCAACCAACGTGGAGAAGAGAAGAAGAAGAAGAAGGAAATGAAGAAAAGACAAAATATCACCTCTTTAAATCTCCACCAAGTGATTCAACAAGAGTAATTACCTAAACACCCTTATACCATTTGTCTTGATTACCAATCATTACATGCCCTTTATAGTAACTTCACACTTAACAAAAATAAATATCTTCTTTCCTTGACTCTTCATTTTGACCAACTTATATGTTATATATATCATCATATACACAACATATACCATTCTCTCTAAACCCTAAATTCTTTCCCAAATCACATATACATAAACATTCTTTTCTCTATTTCTTTTCTCTTGTAATTTAACACATATATTCAATCCAATTATATAACAACAACAACAACATAATCACAACTTCTAGGGCATATATGAGGATATTACATGGGTGCTCGACCCAAGACTAAATTTGGGTGCTCGACCCGAAATTGGACTTGGATACTCAATCCTAAACTGAATTTGAATTCTCGATCCTAAATTGGATTATGTGTTCTCGACCCAAAACTGAATTTGGATGCTCGACCCAACACTGGATTTGGGTGCTCGACCCAACACTGGATTTTTGGTGTTCGACCCAAAACTGGATTTGACTGACCTTTTATCAGTTGAGAATTCTGGCTTCTTTTTAACCTGTTGTTCCATTCTTTAATGGATTGTTGTTCTTTACCCTCAAAATGGATCTTCATCCTTGGACCTTGGATCTTCATCTTTAGTCTTTCGGTCTTCACCCTTGAAATTGGATCTTCATCCTTTTGACTTCGGGTCTTCACCCTTGAAAATCGATCTTCATCCTTGGAAATTGGGTCTTATATTGGCTTTAGCTCTTCTAGCTGAACTGATCTTTTATCTTTTGCATCTTCATTTGAGAGTTCTAATGTTCCATTCTTCTTATTCTTCCTTTTGCAAAAAATTCTGCTATTTTTTAGCTGGCCCTTATATCTTCTCCTTGCCCCTTGCATGGAAAAATATTGAAAGTAAGTCTGCAAATATTTTATACACGTATAAACTCAAAAATTTGAAAGGAGAAACTCTGCCCCATGTGTAGGCTCAAACCAATGATTTTTCTCACGTAGGCTCATATTGATTTTTGTGTTGTCTAGTTCTTCGCGCAAGCATGCATATCTTCTTTTGCAAAATGGCTGGAGCTTCCTCAGGCAATGGGACTTCCATGCCTCTTGATTCCATACCCGCTTCATGGAGTATATGTTGTTCACTTTGATAAAGAATAGACAATACAATACAAGAAAATGCAATGTGATATGCTCATGCATGCATGATATGCATGAATAATACTTACAGTGGTTCTATCGACTCACAGACCGAGATGGCCAACTGAAGTGTTCTCATTGACTCCTTCTAGATGCCCGTTCAGGTATTTCTTTGGAATGACAGAATGCTTCACATTTATGGCTTTTATCTTTAAGATGCTAAAAACATGAGTGGTGAGGCCCAAGCAACATGTCAGGGATACATCAATTTCAAACTATGATTCAGCATGTCAGTTGATAGGTTCTTTACAATCTTGCAAATAATCATGTACTTTTTCCAATGTTTCCTTCAAGATTTGACTATTCAACAAACATCTCTTAACTTGAAGGCTTTGTATAACAAAAACATTTTTTTAAAAAAAAACCTTAAAATAATATTTTGGCTTTGTCAAATCAGTGTAAATTATACCTCAGCACTTGATTTTCTAAATTAACATATCTATAACATGAAAACCCTAGTTACCGTACTAAACTCGAGACTCATTTCCATTTGAGCAAGAACTGTTGCACTTCAGATAGGCACATAAACATTACTTGGTCAAAGATCTCATTTGAGTTTGAATATTTTCTATCTCATAAGCATGCTTATCTGAACTATCTCCACTAATAAACTCTACCTACCAACAGAGATCAACAGGTCTTTAATAGGCTTGAAATGGGGTCTATAAGGGACATGGTTTAAATGAAGGTCATTTTGAAATTGGAGCAGATATGATACAATTGACAAACCTTCACACTGTAAACTTTTTGTTGGAACTTTAGATGGGTTGGAGCAAGAAAAGATAGAGCTTTGAATGTTCTCCCATCTTCTTGGCGTTAATTTGGATCTTGATTGGGATAGTCTTTTCCCTTACAAAAAGGTTGATACCCACATTCCTTTCTTTTTCTTCTTTTCCCTTTTCTTTCTCTCTCTCTCTCTCTTTCTTTTCCTTGAGTATTTTATCATTTTGTTCCTCTTCCTTGTAGAACTGTCAAGCATAAGACTTTCAAGAACTGGATGCCATTTCTCCTTTTTCTCTTATTTTTATTGAATCTTTGGTTGGGTTGGACCAATTCAAGTCAAATTGTCCTTATGGAAGTCTTTTGCTGCTCTAGGTAAAAGAGAACTTGGTTGGCTTTCTGAACCGTTTTGGGTTTTATTTTTTTTCTTTTTATTTTTTTTTGTTTTTTTCTTTTCTTTTGTTTTTTTCTTTTTTTCTTTTCTTTTAGCTCTAAAAGAGTTGTCTTGTTTATACCAACTTGGGTTTCTAATAATGGATGAGTGGAGTGACATAAATCTTCTTTGACAGGGATAAATCATTTGTTACTCTAATGTTATCTTGATAGATTGGAGATATTAGGCAAACTTCAACTACCATTATGGTCTTGAGAACATCAACTATCCTTACGGTTTTGGCTATGCATTCCATTCTTTGATCTTCTTGCCTCTTCACCTTGGTGATCATTAGATTTGTCATAAGCATCACAACTGCTCAGGGTAGGTTGTTGGGGCTTGTAAGCCAATGAAAGAAAGCTAAAATTTTATGAAGGCTCAAAGGGACAACTAGGGATTGATATCAATAGGGTTGATACTAGTTGTTGACTAACCAAATAATGCCTAGATCATTTCTCTCCTAAATAAAGCAAAGTTCAATTTCACTTCGAAAAGCCGTCAAAGCATGTTCTAAGACTGACTAGGACCTAGACAAAGGTAATTTTGTAGGAGCCCTCTTTATGTAAGCATACACAACTCGATGCTATAAAGTAATTCCCTCACCTAGTAAAGTCATTCGAATAATGATGCATAGATATATTAATTTATCATCATTGGTTGAGCACCAAAATGAACAAAGACCAAAAAAATTTTGACAAAAATAATTTATTTCAAGCAATTTTAAATATGAAAAACATGATTGTTCCATAAAACACCAAATAAAGAAAATAAAACAAAAAAAAAATAAATAAACAAGCCAAGGGAAGTTTGTTGAGTTAAACTTCTTCTCCCTTCACATTTCATCTTGAAAAGAGGATAAGATAAGATCTTCCTCTAATCCTCCTCCTACCATGAAAGTTATTGGTGGTGGCACTCTGTTGAACCTAGGCAGAGGATTGCTTTTGGTATTGGGCTTATCCGGCTCGGGTAGCTTACCATTGTCAATCAAATCTTGGATCTCGTGCCTCAGATGAGTACATATATCCATCTCATGCCCTTGCATCTGATAAAATTGAAAGAAGGCCTCAGCATTAAAGTTTGGTGGTAGAGGATTATGTAGCGGTGAGGAGCCAATGGTTGTAACAGCCCCTTCTTTTGCAGCTTGTTGAAAACCCAAGATAGAGGTTTCCCCAATTCTAAGAACTGTCTTCTATTTCTTTGACCAGTTGCATTAACATTAACTTCCTTTTGTGTGCTTTAATTACCTGACTGGTAGTTCCCCTTCTCATTCCTTCTTGCCGAAAAGCAGTTCTTTTCTCTTTTCCACTATTCAATTTGTAGACTAGCTTGGAGAAAATATTTGAAATCCTGGATGAGTGCATGAGACATCTTTTCATGAAGATTAGGCAACACCCCTCTCACAATCATCCTGATCTGATCTGACTCATCAGGCCTCTTCTTGAACAAAGCAGCTTTATTTCTCCATCTCTTTACATAATCAACAAAGTTCTCATTTGGTCTTTGCCTAATAGTCTCCGCCTCAATCAAGGTAACTTCCAGTTCAGCATTGTATCCATATTGTTGGATGAATGCCTTGTATAGAAGATCCCAATTCTTTTGAGTGCCATCATCTAAGGCATTGAACCAATTTTGGATAACGAGATCCAATGAAAGCATGAAGTACCTTAGGGTTTGAGCCTTAGTAGCTCAAGTGGACCGCATAGTGTGAGCGGGGATTTTTGTCCCCACTCCCGGTGGAATGGTTCTTGCAACTTCGGCACTATTTAGGCTTAGGGTCTTAGAGAACATGGGCCTAAGCCCAGAGAAAATGGAGTCGCCACCCAAACGGGCCGAGAAAAAGAAAGGGGTGGATGACTCGATTCCTAAGGAATTTCCAACCCTCTAATAGGTTCAGAAAGTTGGATACATATGGGGAAGGTGAGATTGCAGGTCTTAATATTATAAAATTCTTAAATATAATAATATTATCCATATTACATGCAACAATTAAAATAAAATATCATTATATTAAAATCAAAGCAATGTTCAAACAAACAAATAAATGGACACCCATTCGAGGATGGAAACATGTCCTTACATCGTTAATGTCTAAACTAAATAGGACACCCACCGAAAGGTAGAAACATGCCTTTTACATTAGTCCAAAAATTTTAAAATAAAATAAATTACATGATGCTCACGACATGAGTTATCCAAAAATATGGAAACATGCCTCTTACAATATTTGAAAATCAAAATAAATCAATAAAAGTAAATAACCATTCATCATAATTAAATCATTCATCAAATATATCAAACATCAATCAAAATATATAATAACCATTCATCCAATTTAAATAAAACAATAAATATATTAACTTTAGGGATTCATGCATTAGTTAGGGTTTCTAGGGTTTTATGTTCAATAACTAATGCTTTGCATATACTAGTTTAATTAGTTGAGAAATATTTTAAGGTAATAACATAGCTACTGGATGTTTAAAAGATTTAAGGTTTTGGATGTTTTTATGAAAATAATGTTACTGTGATTTAAAAAAAAAAGTAGGTTTAGTTAGGGTTTTAAGTAAATAGATTGTTGTTTTGATTTTTAGAAAGATGTAATTAGGGTTTTAGATTTGAAAAACAATGTTTTAAGGATATTAAGGTTTTAGAGTTTTACAGATAAGATATTAGGGTTTTATGGTTTGAAATCTTGGTTATATAGATGATGATTTTGATTTTAGAATTTGATGTTTTTCCGTTATCAAAGTTGAGTGTGCTTGTATACTGACTATATCAACTACTTATTTATTTTTTAGTGAAACAAATATAAAAAGCCAAATTTATTGTTGAAAGATTAAAATAGCTTACTGAATAAAATTATAGCAAAATAGATAATATGAAAGTTTGGAAACGAAATTAATTAAGAAATAGGATTTGAATAACTTAGGGTTTATGAAATTAGATTTGTGTTTAATGATTATATTATTTACTTTAATTAATTAAATAATTAATTAATTAATTAATTAAAAATATCTTAAAATAATAATATATATAAGGTTGAAAATGTGAGTGGGAGGAAAGAGAAAATCATTTTTTTTTCATCTTCTTCTTCTTCTTTCCTTGAAGGCCGACTTTCATGGCTTCAAGAGAGGATTTTCCATCTTCCAAGCAACCATAATTGAAGATATTTCAAGGATTTAATTGAAGTTTTAGAAGATTCTTCATAAATTGGTAAGCTTCTTTACCAATTTTGCCTATTCTATGGAAAAGTGTGTTATGTGAATTTTTGGATTTCATAGTAGCATAATTTAATTGCTTAATTGGATAAAATGAAGTTGTTTTGATTGGTTATTAATGATTTTAAGGTTAGATTTAAGAAATGGTTGAATTTAAGTTGAGTTTAGTGAAGAGATAGAATTTAGGGTTATGAAACATTTGAGTTCTTGAAATCATGAGTTTTAATTGTGTAAATTGGTTCCAAATGTGTTGTTTTGATGCATAAATAAGGATTTTAAAATCAAATGATGGATTTATTTAAGTTTGGATAGAGTTTGAAGATGGGAGTATTGATTTAGGGTTTTGGAAAAATTGAATTTTTAAAGAATGATTAATTGTTTGATTTTAGTGCTTAAATCATGTTATTTAATGATATAAGTGGTGGAAATAAGATTGAAATGATAATTGAATTGAGTTGGAATGGAGATCCTTCAATGGTGAAGGTTATGTCATTTTAGTATTTTGAACATAAGCATGTGGTTAATTAATGTAATTGGTTTAAACATTTTAAAATATGTTTGTAATGATATAAATAAACTCAAAATAATAATTTAGTGGTTTAATATGGATTTGCCAAGTTAAAGTAAGGAAAGACTTAATTTTTGAATTTTGTAGGAGTGTTGTTAAATTAAGGTTTGATGTTGAGAATGCCTTAGAATGTGATATTAAATGATTGTTTATGATCACATTTGATATAGGCATTGAGGGAGGTTGATTTGCTTCATCCAAGTGGTGAAGGGCAAGTTGGAAGGATAGGATTGGAGGTTGTTTTAAGCTTGATTTGGGTTGCTAGTGGAGGTATGTACAAATTTTGAATATATTGTTTATATTTGTATGACATTTGGGCTTAACACATTTTGGTTGAAAAATGTGTTAAGTTACTTGGTTCATTGATTGAGTATGAATAATGTGCTATTACATTTGTAATGTCATATATGTGTTAAATGCACTGTGAAAAACCATTGATAATGGCTAGATTGTGTAGAATGTGAAATATGTATATTATGTGAAATAAGTAATTGGGTAATGTGTTGTGAATGCAAAAATGAGATATGTGGAATAATGAAATGAATTGATACTAATAAAAATGAGAAAAATGAGAAAAGTGAGAAAAATGAGAAAGATGTGAAAAGTGAGAAAAATGAGAAAAAAAAAGTGAAAATAAGGCAATGTGCCTAGATTGAATATGTGACAATGAGAAAGAGTTTAATAATGAGAAAAAGAATAAATGAAAAAAAAAGTGAGAAAAAGATGATAAAATAAGGCAATGTGCCTAGTTTGATCATGAGAAAATGAGAGAAGTTTTGATAAAAGAATTATGAAAGAATTTGATAATGAGAAATATGAATAAATTGTATGCATAGTATGTTATAAAATTTTCAGAGTTTTGGGTTTGGCGGCATGCCTATGATTGCCTACGGGCTAAACGCTGGAATGGTGAAAAGACTGGGTCGTAAGCCAAGCCAGCTGATAAGTATGATGTTTTGGGGTGAAAAGACTGGGTCGCAAACCTCAAAAACTGTAGCAGTCTAGCCAGGTCGAGGACCAAGATACTGAGGCCTAAGGGTCTAGCCGGGTTGAGGTCCAAGAGACTGGGGCTATTACATTATCCATGGATATATTGCCTACGGGGCTTGACACATGGTGTCATTATGGACCAAAGTAGTAACTCTGGAATTTGAATAGCATATTAGATCCTTTTAGGCCCATGCTTGTCTTTGCTTTAATGTGAATTATGAATTGTGATACAATTGAGCAATATAATGAGATATAATGTTATGAGTTGTGGTATATATGTGTTGTGCATTGACATTTCATTTGGACTATATTGTTATCAAAGTTTGTACCACTAGGCTTTGGCTTAGCGTGATTATAATTCGTCGCGCAGGTGTCATGGACATTTTGGTAGAGCCAGAGAGTTCTACTAGACCTGGTTGGGTCTAGGTTTGTATTTATTGAGCATGAAGAGTTATTTTTGGGTACATCAAGATCAGAACCAGTTGCCAGCATGTACATTTTTTATATTATAGTATATTTCGATATTATGTATGTTATGATATGTTTTTAAAGTATATATTGTAAATTATAAAGAATGATTTGAATAATTTTGTTTAAGATGGGATTTTATATGTAATGTTGATATATACCTATATATAAGTATTTTGAGAAAATATGGAGAAATTGAGAAGTATTGGTGAATTGATTTTATTGGAGTGTTTGTTTTATGCAGGTTGTGTTTTGTTGAATTTTGGAAACGTCCAAATTACAGACAAAACTCTGGCGAATTTTTCCCAGAGATTTTCTTATAAAATGTTATTTCGGGTTACTATAGCAAGTAAAGAATATTTATATACTATCTAATTTTATATATTTAGTATTTGAAATTCTAAAACAGAAATGTGTAAATTTTTTATTAAATCGATTTGTGACATTTTTATATTGTATATGCGTATTTTACATATGCTGAAAATATATATTGTACATATATAGGGTATAAGGGTGTTACAAGACGGATTATCCGAGATTGCGATTTTGAAAGCTTTATCTTGCAATTAACATCTAAGGAGTGTCCGATAGACAGGAGTGTAGTTCAAGCATTGTAAGAGCAGTGGATGGACACGACCCATACTTTTCACCTACCTATAGGAGAAATGACCATTTGCCCAGTCGATTATACAGTCATAACTGGTATCCGGCCCTCTTACCAATGATATTCTAACATTTGAAGAAGTCCAATAGTTAATTGGTATGGAACCATCATTTAAAGGGCCTTTCAAGATAAAAATTGAACCAATTCTGAGTTATTAGATGAACTACGAAGGACGGGTTCGTAGAGAAATATCCAAGCAATATGCTTGAGGATTTTTACTGTATTTGCTCAGGTCGACCATTTTAGGCAGCATCGAATCCATCATCCATTTGTTGGTGTTGAGAGCCATTATTGATATGAGTATGGTATGACTTTATGGCTTGGGTGAAGCTAGCCTTGCCCGTCTTTACCATGGACTTGACAAAATTTGCAAAAATAAGAAGCCTTTCGTTGGCTTTATGGTAGTTGTTGAGGTACTCTTCTTCCACCATTATCAATTCCATTCTTATTCTTGCATGAATTTGATTTTTATTATTGTTATAGGCATGGGCATATGAGCAAAATTTTGTGAGGGTGCCTTGCATTTCCCGAGAGAGAGTCAGGTATCCGAGATTAGATTTTTAGTTGTCAGATTGTGTGGAAGTTCCTGGCTCTCACCATGTGCACACCCAGCGCTATCTCTTGAGTTGCTTAACTTGGGGCCAGGTAAAATAGCATTAGTATACTTTAAAATTTATATAAAAGTTCACTTACCTTATGTCATTTTGTAGGTCAATTTGGCCTGTGGAACACAGAAGAGAGGGTGAATTGGACTTCCTCCATGAATGCCGGACTGCCTTTTCAACATACCCGCCGAGTCATTGCCGGCCCTGTGTCTAATGGCTGGTTTCTCGGAGAGAGAGTATATGAGTGGTTTCTTGGTCTCGAGCAGTGGAGGATCCCGATGCGTTGCCTAGAGTATACTTTAAATATCACATCAATGTCGGAGAATGCATGGTGGTTGGCTCGGCGCGGTTATGATGTTCAAACCGTTCTCTATCCACCGGGTGCATCTTATACCCAGTTTATTCGAATAAGGCTCTTGAACTTTGATGTATCTCATCTTGGAGAGGTAAACTTTGATGAACTTTGAGGAGGAGTATCACGGAGAGGGAAGAGAGTCTGTCTCACATCTTGGGCCTAGCACTTCTCAGGTAAACTTTTACCATTTTTCCCATTGCAATTACTTCTTTCTTAACTTGTTTTGACTTTTTTAATGATTGTTGCAGGCTGCTGGCTCGTTTGGTCATGAGGCTGGACCTTCTTTTTACTACTCCTCCATTTGCTCATTCTAATCTACCGGAGATGCCATCTCATCCACAGGGCATTGATATGAATTACCTAGTAGGTTTTCTTCTTCCATGATAATTTATGCTATATGTATTTATGATTATGCATGCTCTTACTCTTTTCCTTTCTGGCTCACAGCGGATGCTTGAGGAATAAAACAAGAAACTTCAAGAAGAGTTGGCTGTTAGTCGTCAACAGGTTGCCCATTTTGAGAATTGTATCACCAGCCAGAGCCAGATTTTTGAGCCTTCTGATTTCAGAGGATGAGAGATCCTGGTGCTTCATCATCTATAGGACCCCAAACTGATGACCATGAGATTCTTTCGTCTACTTCAAATGAGGACCGTTACAGATCTAAATTTCAAGGTAATAGAGATTCAGGTGCTCTGCTTCAGGCGGACTCGGGAGGGGTGATATGCCTCCTTCTTCAATAGGCAATGAGTTTTTTAAGGCTTTGTTTGATCATGATCCACCACCCCATTCTTAGTGATCTATTAGTATTGTATGAATTGACTAAATAATGATAAAAATAATAATGATGATATATAATTTTTATTTTTACTGCAATTCTTTTTTTCGTTTTCTTTTTTTTTATCATCATTATTACTACGATGCAATTATTAAACTTTCCTCTTCACATTTAATATTTCCACAGTATCACTAACCTACAAAACCAAAGGCAACGCGGTAATTCAAGATCCTTTCATCGCCAATTCCTTATCCTCGTGCATCTCGGTCTCACACTTTTCCTTATCAATTTTGGAATAGCACAATCATCC
Source organism: Garcia nutans (assembly GCA_947685225.1). Classification (NCBI taxonomy): domain Eukaryota; kingdom Viridiplantae; phylum Streptophyta; class Magnoliopsida; order Malpighiales; family Euphorbiaceae; genus Garcia; species Garcia nutans. Next base: position 54,041,265 of record CANTUV010000024.1, read on the forward strand.
CATATAAATCTCTTTTCATGCCACGATTTCATACAGAGAAGCCAGGAGATTTTCTACTTCAACGTAAAAATTCCTTTTAACAATTCCAATTTTCCTCCAGTCATCAATAATGACCGAACTCAATTTAAAGAAAATAAAAGTTCTATTTAAAAATATGAATTCCATTCATTGGAAACAAATATCTTGGTCAAAAATTGATACTTTGAAGTGTTTTCAAAATGTTAAATTGGACCATTCTTTTTAACATGCCTTGGCTTGTTTTTGGAATGTGAATTCTAGGACATTTAAAATTAATGGCTTTGAAATATATCCCTTGATTGAAGAATTTGAGGCCATCCTTGGATATCCAAATAATCAACAAATGGCGTTACCTATATTAATCTCCAAGACTTAACAAAAGATGTAGATGCTATTTCAACTTTCAAAGCCTGAGGTTCTACAGTTGATGAGAGGTGAGAAAATTCTGCTTGGTCTCTTAATTGACTTTTGCCTTTCTCATTTGGCTCCTACTAAGGCATGGGGACTTATGCTTTGTCTTTGCTTCATAGAGTGTCTGTTGCTCGATTTAACAAAGAATAGACAATACAATACAAGAAAATTCCATGTGATATGCTCATGTATGCATGATATTCATGAATAACACTTACAGTGATTCCATCGACTCACAGACCAAGGTGATCAGCAGAAGTGTTCTCATTGACTCCTTCCAGATGCCCATTCAAGTCTTGCTTTGGAATGATAGGATGCTTCACATTTATGGCTTTTATCTTCAAGATATTGAAAACATGAATAATAGAGGCCCCAAGCAACAGAGATACATCCATTTCAGTATTTCCTTTACCCAATGTGTCCTTCGTGGTTCGATAGTTCAACATACTCCCCTTAACTTGATTTTTTTTTGAATTTTCAATTTAGAATTTTGATTTTGAAATCAAATGTTGGCTTTGCCAAATTAATGTTAATTTACCTCAGGACTTGATTTTTCAAATTATCATATCTATAACATGACAACCCTAGTTACCGTACTAAACTCAGGAATCATTTCTATTTAAGCAAGAATTGTTGCACTTCAGATAGGCACATACACATTACTTGGCCAAAGGTCAGATTGAGTTTAAATATGGTCTATCTCATATGCATGCTTATTGAAACTATCTCCACTAATAGACTCTACCTACTAAGAGAGATCAATAGGTCTTTGATAGGCTTGAAATGGGGTCTATAAGGGACATGGGTTAAATGAAGGCCATTTGTAAGTTGGATCCGATGTGACACAATGGACAAACCCTCACACCATGATTTTTTGTTGGAGCCATATGCAATTGGAAACATGAAAAAAAAGAGCTTTGAACATTCTTCTTTCTTTTTGGCGTTAACCTGAATCTAGATTGGGATAATCTTTGCCTTTGCAAAATGTTTGGTACCCAAATTCATTTCTTTTCTTCTTCTCCCTTTTCTTTCTTTTAATTTTTCTTACTCTTCCCTTTATTTGAGCATTTTATCATTTTGTTCTTCTTCCTTGTAGGACTGTCAAGTATAGAGCTTTCAAGAACTGGATAGTCTTTCTCCCTTTTCTTTGATTTTGATCGAATCTTTGGTTGGGTTGGACCAATTCAAGTCAAACTTTCCTTATAAAACCAAATGGAAGCCTTTTGCTACTTTAGGTAAAAGAGAACTCAATTGGCTTTCTGAGCCACATTTTTAGGTTTTATCTTTCTTTTTTTTCTTTTTTTTTTGATTTTTTTCTTTTTCTTTTCTCTTTTTTTTTTGGTTCTAGCTCTAAAAGAGTTGTCTTATTTGTACCAACTTGTGTTTCTAATAATGGATGAGTGGAGTGACATAAATCTCCTTTAACAGGGATAAATCATTAGTTACTTTGATGTTGTTTTGATATATTGGAGATATTAGGAAAACTTCAACTACCCTTTTGGTCTTGAGAACTTTAACTATCTTCATGGTCTTGATTATTCATTTATTTCTTTGATCTTCTTGCCTCTTCATCTTAGTGATCATAAGACTTGTCAAAAGTATCACAACGGCTCAAGGTAGGTTGTTGGGGTTTGTAAGCCAATGAAAAGAAAGATAAAATTTCATGAAGGCTTAAAGGGACTAGGGATTGATATTTAATAGGGTGGATACTAGTTGTTGGCTAACCAAACAATGCCTAGTTCATCTCTCCCTTAATTAAATAAGTAGGGTTCAATTTTGCCCCGAAAGTTTGTCAAAGCATGTTCTAAGACTGACTAGGACCTAGACAAAGGTAATTATGCAGGAGCCCTCTCTAAGTAAGCATACACAACTCAATGCTATAGAGTAATTCCCTCACCTAGTAAAGTCATTCAAGTCATGAATGCATAAATATTTTAATTCATGAATCATCAAGCTAGATTCCTCATTGGTTGAGCACCAAAATGAACAAAGACCAAAAAATTTTTTATGAAAGTAATTTATTCAAACAACTTTAAATTTAAAAAAATACAATTGTTCCAATTAAATATTAAAGAAAGCAAAATAAATAAAGCAATATTCAAGCTAAGGAAAGTTTGTTGAGTTGGAGGCAAGGATTTTTTCCATCATCAAGGATCATTGCTTCATCATCCACAGTTAGTCCAAGCTTGCTTAGTAGCACATCATCTTTAGCAGCTTCTCTATCCATATCATCACAGGATGACAAGATAAAACTCTTCATGGAGGTTGTAAGCGATGGCACCCTTCCAAATTTAGGTAGAGGATTATTCTTAGTGTTGAGTTTATCAGGTTTAGGCATCTTACCATTGTTGATTAGATTTTGGATCTCATGCTTCAATCGGGTACATCTATCTATTTCATGCCCTTGCATTTGATGAAATTTACAGAAGGCCTCAGCATTGAAGTTTGGTAGCAGAGGATTATGTAGCGGTCGAGGAGCCAACGGTTGTAACAACCCCTTCTTCTGTAGCTTGTTGAAAACCCAAGATAGAGGTTTCCCCAATTCTGAAAATTTTCTTTTATTTCCTTGACCAGTCCCATTAACATTAACTTCTTTTTGCGTGCTTTGATTGCTAGACTTATAATTTCCTTTCTCATTTTTTCTTGCCGAAAAGCGATTCTTCTCCCTTTCCCATTCTTCAATTTGTAGACCAGCTTGGAGAAGATCATTGAAATCACGGATGAGTGTATGAGACATCCTTTCACGAAGACTAGGCAACACCCCTCTCACAATCATCCTTATTTGATCAAATTCATCGGGCCTCTTCTTGAGCAAAGCAACCTTATTTCTCAACCTTTTCACATAGTCCACAAAATTCTCACTTGGCCTTTGTCTAATGGACTCAACTTCCATTAAGGTAACTTTCAACTCAACATTATACCCATATTGCTAAATGAAAGCCTTATATAACATGTTCCAATCTTTTTGAGTACTTTCCTCTAAGGTGTTAAACCAATTTTGGACAACAGGGTCCAATGAGAGTATGAAATATTTTAGAGTTTGAGCTTTAGTAGCTCGGGCAGACTACATAGCAGTGATGTACTGCTTCACATGGAGATGAGGGTTTCCAATACCATTGTATCCAGCAAAGGAAGGCATCTTGAACTTATAAGGGACCTCGTCATCTTGTGTAATATCCTCATATATGCCCTAGAAGTTTTGATTATGTTGTTGATGTTGTTGTTATTGTTGTTGTTGATATATATTGGATTGAATATATGTGTTATATTGCAAGAAAAAAGAATTGGAAAGTGAATGCTTGTGCATATGTGTTTTGGGGAAAGAAATAGGGTTTAGAGACAAATGTATATGTTGTGTATATGATGATATATATAGCATATAAATTGGTCAAATATAGAGTCAATGAAAGAGGATATTTTATGTGGAATGTGCAATTACATATAAGGGCTTATATGAGACAAAAGGTTAGTTATATGATTGAGGGCATTTTGGTAATTGCTTGGATAAGATCACTTGGTGGAGATTAAAAGCAAAATTTGACTTTGTGTCTTCATGATTTTCTTCTTTCTTTCAAGAAGTGGCCGGCTCTCCAAAAACTAAAGGGAAAGAGAAGTGTTCTTGATGCTAGAAGTAAATTGAAGAAGGAATTGAGAGTTTTGGTGAGAGATTTGTGGAATTTCTTCATTTAAGGTAAGAAATCTCTTGTTTTCCTTTGTTAATTTTTAAGTTATGTCTTAGGTGAATTGTGATTTGTTGATGTGATGATTTGCGATGTTTGATATGTGTTTACAAGTGTTAAAATTGATTGTAAGTTAAAAGATTGACTTGGTGTTGGTTTGGTTGTAAAGATTGTAAGTTTAAGTGGATGTTGAAAGTGGATGATCAAGTGTGAAGTTTGGTTTTAGGGTTTGGAATTGATGAATGATTTAATGTTTGGTTAATATGAATATTGTGTTAAACATGCAAAATGAGTGTTAATGACTTTGATTACATTCATTTGAATGAGTTTGTGTGGTGTTTAATGTGTTAGAATGCATTTAGAAGAGTTTGGCCAAAAATTAGGGTTTTGTTTTTAAGTGAGACGGCCAAAGGGAAAGTGAGACACGGCCAAGCCAAGAGAATTTGGGCGTGTTGGATTGGTTTGTGAGAGACACGGCCGTGTCTAGTGCCCGTGTTAGCTACTGTGATTTGTTGGTTGAGAGACACGGCCACAAGCTTGGCCGTGTCCCTTGCCCGTGTTGCCTACTGTCAATTTAGGTTGAGAGACACGGCCACAAGCTTGGCCATGTCCCTCAAGTAGGCTGCCCGTGTCCTTCAAATATGTGGGTTAGGGTTTTTATTTTTGGTTCTAATTGCATTGTTTTGATTCTTCAAAGGTATGTTGGTACCTAAACCCTAATATAAACATTTTAAACATACTTCAAACAAAGAATGCCCTAATCAAATGAATGTGGAAGATCTTAAAGCTATGAATGATATAAATTGTTCTTTGCCCTAATTGCATTGTTGAGATTGAACAATGTTATGTTATGCATTGTGAATGGTAATGTGTTTCATGAGTAATATACATTGAAATTGAAATGTATATCAAAGATGAAATGGTAATTCAAATAAGACATGATATGAGATAATGCCATTGTGTTTGGCTATGATGATGCATTTGAAAGAAATAAGGCATGTTTGCCTAAACGTTGTTGAGAATTGAGAATGAAAATGATCATTGAATAATAAATGAATTGTGTGGCTAATGTGTTATTCCATTTTCAGAGTTGGTTGTTGGTGGCATGCCTAATAAGTGTAACAATCTCTTGAAGTTAGGTTGGATTGAATCCTTGAAGCCTAATTGAGATGTTACCACCCTTGAAGCTAGGCTGGGTTAGTTCTTGAAGCCAAGTTGGGTAGAAGCTTAGCATGCTTTGCTCCCCTTGAAGCTTGGTTGAACTTAATCCTTGAAGCCTAGTTGGGTATATGATATTGATAAATGTGATAACAAAACCAAAGCATTAACTCTGAAAATTGAATGGCATATTAGTGTGTCTTGGGCCCAATGCTTGTCTTTGTTTAATGTGAGTCATGAATGATAACTTGATTGATTAATGAAGAATGTGGTATGCTTATATGATTATGATTGGTGAAATGCAAAAGTATGTTGTTAACTTTATATCTATGATGTTGATCTTATCAATAACATATGTGGCATTGCATTACATTAAAGCATACCATTAGCACGATTATCTTACTAAGCCATTGGCTTAGCGCGATAGTGTTTAATCGCGCAGGTAATAGAGTTGATAGAGTTGAACCCGAGAGTTCATCAAGACCAAGTGAGAGTAGACCTTGAAGAATCCATTTTGGGAGCTTAAAGATCAGAGCAGACTTGCCAATCATGTATATTTCTTTATATTTTGTAAAGAAATGTTTAATATGTAAATATGTACTTATTTTATAACTTTCGCTGTGTAATATTTAAGTGTATATATATATAACTAATATGTTTTGTTTTATAAGTAAATGATTTACTTTTCTATAATGTATAATGATAAGGGTATTGTATCAAGTTTAAAGTGTTTTGAATGTTAAGAAAACCGTAGCATCCCTATGTTTGGTGCACTTATGCTACATTGTTGTGGTTGTAGTGTGTGTGCATTGGATATGGGGGTGTTACATCTTGTTTAAATTGTTTGTCGATCTCGGACATCTTTTTGGTTTTCAACTTCTTCTTAAATTTCTTTTCTAAATCAGTAATCATCTTCTCAACATCAGACGTCTCAATCTTTTCAATAGTTTTCTTCTCAACAACCTTAGGCTTCTTTTTGTCTTGAGGATCTTTGAAGTATTGAGCCCAGTCGTCATCATCATCAAGGAATACCTTGTCATCATCAAAAGCCACTTCACCAACCTTAGCCTTCCTTTTGTCCTTTGGCTTCTTGGAGTTAGCAGATGCTTTGGCAATGTTCCCTAAAATTGTAGCTAATTGATTCTTCATGGTCTCGGCCAGGCCTCTTTTATTTCTTCCATCTTGGCATTGAGGGCGTCATCCACCATTCTTTGAATTTGTTCGGGCTCCATTGCTTTTAGTGAGCAAGTGATTGAGTCATTACTAGATTCTTCATCTCCGGCATAGGTTGGATTGTCGTAAGCTTTTGAGCTATCGTAATCCAGGGCTGTGAGCTAGAAGGGATCAATGACGTGAGATGCAAATGTATGCATGTATGCACAAACAATCAGCAAACAAGGATAAATAGGACGTTCTTTCCCACCTTATAACTTCCACACACGAATGGCGAGTCTCTTTTCCTAGGTATATAGTTAACCAAGTACCAACATGGGGTATCTTGTTTTCAAATATTTCCCTCGGACGTTTCAACCAATAGTTATGTTTTCAAAAATAGAAATCAGTTCATGATAATTCCCATTAATTAGGCTTTAATCCATCCAACCAACTAAAGTAGCTTTTATGCTATATTGGATTAAAACTAAATTAAGATGTTTATTATAAATAGATTTCTCACTTGAAAAAGTAACTAATGATTCATTCCAAAAACAAGCCCATGATTAATTATTCTTAGTATAAACTAGGCTCACAATTGATTTTTGGTATTTCGTAATTGACCTAAATAATTTGCAAGCTCTTTGTAAAAAATGTTGGATGAAAATAATTTTGTTTCTAAGCCCATTGGAAAAAGATTTTAGAAAAAATGGATTTTGGGCTTTGTATTTGAGTCATGAGAAAAGAATTTTTTATTTGTTTTTAGAAAAGTTTTATGTTCAAAGACCACCTTGAAAAGTTTTGAAAATAGCTTTGGTCTTTTGGATTTTTAAAGAAAAAATTTATTTTGAGCTTACAATGTACTTAGGTCATATTAGAAAAAGAACAAACCAAATAAGCCATGATTTAAACCAAGATAAATTAACAATAGTCAAAGAGCAAGCATTTGGGGTAAAAACCTAAGGAAAGTAACTAGGCCAATTACATGAGCTTTAGTCTTTGGGTGAAAAGGCTTAGGTTCCAATAGCAAGTATATACCAAATGGTACAAGGCTATGAGTGGTTATTCTATGCTCGATCTCCATACCTTGAGCGAAAGTATGGTATCCCTTGTATAACACAACACGGGTAACACGGGCGTTCTAACTCACACACACGATGCAATATAATATGATGCAATGGATAATATCATGATAAGAAAGATTAGAATAATATAAAGACCAACGGAATCAACTTCTCTTATCCTCAGTGGAGTCGCCACTGTGAGCGGGGATTTTCTCCCCCACTCCCGGTGGAATGGTTCTTGCAACTTTGACATTGTTTAGGCTCAGGGCCTTAGAGAACACGGGCCTAAGCCTGGAGAAAATGGAGTCACCACCTAGACAGGCTGAGAAAAAGAAAGGGGTGGATGACTCGATTCCTAAGGAATTTCCAACCCCCTAATAGGTTCAGAAAGTTGGGTACATATGGGGAAGGTGAGAAATGGCCTAGCACCCCCACAATGCCCGGTTCATTGGAACCGGCCTCCTTTGCAGGTCTTAATATTATAAAATTCTTAAATATAATAATATTATCCATATTGCATGCAACAATTAAAATAAAATATCATTATATTAAAATCAAAGCAATTTTCAAACAAACAAATAAATGGACACTCATTCGAGGATGGAAACATATCCTTACATCGTTCATGTCTAAACTAAATAGGACACCCATCGAAAGGTAGAAACATGCCCTTTACATTAGTCCAAAAAATTTAAAATAAAATAAATTACATGATGCTCACGACATGAGTTATCCAAAAATATGGAATCATGCCTCTTACAATATTTGAAAATCAAAATAAATCAATAAAAGTAAATAACCATTCATCATAAATAAATCATTCATCAAATATATCAAACATCAATCAAAATATATAATAACCATTCATCCAATTTAAATAAAACAGTAAATATATTAACTTTAGGGATTCATGCATTAGTTAGGGTTTCTAGGGTTTTATGTTCAATAACTAGTGCTTTGCATATACTAGTTTAATTAGTTGAGAAATATTTTAAGGTAATAACATAGCTACTGGATGTTTAAAAGATTTAAGATTTTGGATGTTTTTATGAAAATAATGTTACTGTGATTTAAAAAAAAAAGTAGGTTTAGTTAGGGTTTTAAGCAAATAGATTGTTGTTTTGATTTTTAGAAAGATGTAATTAGGGTTTTAGATTTGAAAAACAATGTTTTAAGGCTATTAAGGTTTTAGAGTTTTACGGATAAGATATTAGGGTTTTATGGTTTGAAATCTTGGTTATATAGATGATGATTTTGATTTTAGAATTTGATGTTTTTCCGTGATCAAAGTTGAGTGTGCTTGTATATTGACTATATCAACTACTTATGTGTTTTTTGGTGAAACAAATATAAAAAGCCAAATTTATTGTTGAAAGATTAAAATAGCTCATTGAATAAAATTTTAGCAAAATAGCTACTGTGAAAGTTTGGAAAAGAAATTAATTAAGAAATAGGGTTTGAATAACTTAGGGTTTATGAAATTAGATTTGTGTTTAATTATTATATTATTTACTTTAATTAATATCTTAAGTATTGTATGAATTAATTCATGTTATTGCCTAAATTAAATTGAAGGAAGAATTAAATAACTAGGCAGTGTGATGATTGTTTAAAAGATGAAGATGATTGATGATTGAATAAACTAAAGTTAGAGCAATTTACCTACGTTTGAAGGCTCCACCAAATTTGAAGAAATTGAACCAAGCTGTTGCCTGCTTCAAATTTAATTTTGGCTAAGCAAAGCAATCTGAATATGATTGCTTCCTTTGGTTGTTGTCCCTTGAACTTCTCCTTGCTTCTTAGGTTTTTCTTTTACCCGAAAGAATTTTTGAGTCCCAAGTTTTTTCCTCCAAAGTCCAAATCAAGTAAAATAATTTTTTGATCCTTGATTCTATGTTTTAATGTGGTATTTATAGGAAAAATAAAAAACTTACTTCCAATTGTCTAAGGAAATTAAAACCATTTAGGAAAAGAAATCAAAACCAAATAGAATTAGGTTTGAGAAAAAACTGCGCTGGAAAATTGCGCTAGCAAAAAATCACTACGGGAGAAAATTGCGAGAGCTGGGGCGAGCTAGCCAATTTGCCCCAGGAAATTCCTGCAGTGAATTGGCCCAAGCCAATTCACTTTCCGCGATGAAAATTTTTCATCGCCGCTTTTTCTGTCATCGATTTTTATTTATTATATATATATATATTAACTTTATTAATATTACCTTTTTTATTTTTATTAAAAATTATAAATAATAAATACTAAAATAAATATTATTTAATTAAAATACCACAAAAATTATTTTAGACTATATAAAAAATATTGGATCAGACTGGGTAAAAAATTAAGGATCTACACATAGCAGTGATATACTGCTTCATATAGAGGTGAGGATTTCCAGTTCCATCAAACTTTGCAAAGGATGGCATTTTGAACTTGTAAGGTACCTCCTCATCTTGTTTGAACAGTTTGTTGACCTCCGACATTTCTTCAATTTTTAGCTTCTTCTCAAATTTCTTTTCCAAATCAGCAATTAGTTTCTCAACATATGAAATTTTAGTCTTTTCTATTGCCGATCTTTCAACAACATTTGGCTCCTTTTTCTTATCTTGGGGATCTTGAAAATATTGAGCCCAGTCATCATCATCATCAACGACTACCTTGTCATCATCAAAAGCCACTTCACTAACCTTAGCCTTCCCTTTATCCTCCGGCTTCTTGGTGCTAGCAGATGCTTCGACATTGTTCCCTAAAATTGTAGCCAACTGGTTCTTCATGGTCTCAGCTAGGGCCTCCTTTATTTCTTCCATTTTAGCATTGAGGTCGTCATCCACCATTCTATGAATTTTTTTGGGCTCCATTGCTTTTGGTAAGAAAGTAATTGAATCGCTGCTGGATTCAATGTCACTGGCATAGGTGGGATTGTCGTACGCGCTTGAGCTCTTGTACTCCAGGTCTATGAGCCAAAAAGGATTAATGAAATGCTATACAATGCGCGTATGCATGTATGCACAAACAACAAACAAAGAAAGATAAATAGGACGTTCCTTCCAACCTTATAACATCCACACACGGATGGCAAGTATCTTTTCCTAAGTATATGATTAACAAAATAAAATATGGGATATGTGAGCGGGGATTTTTGTCCCCACTCCTGGTGGAATGGTTCTTGCAACTTTGGCACTGTTTAGGCTCGGGGCCTTAGAGAACACAGACCTAAGTCTGGAGAAAATGGAGTCGCCACCCGGATGGGCCGGGAAAAAGAAAGGGGTGGATGACTCGATTCCTAAGGAATCCTGACGCGGACCCTTAGCAACGATGGCAGCAAAGCCAACGTATAACAATGGTAGAGAACTCCTTGAAACTTGATAATCACCTCCTAAGGAACCCAACGCCTATAAAGAGACGCGAACTCACTATGATTGAAGGATTTAGTTGGTAAGAAGAAGGAAAATGCCATAACTCTTGTTGATAAGTAAACCTAATTCTTGATGCAAAGAAAGAATTAAAGAATCCACTCTAATCTCTCTCACACAAAAATTCACAAGAAGAGCTTGTAGAAGAATTCCAAAATTTTTATTAATTGTTGTAGTATGAAATTCGGCCTAATAGTGCCCTTAAATAAGGGTTACAAAATTCCTAATTGCATATGGAAAACTAAAACATTCCTAATTGCATAAGGAAAACATTCCTAATTGCATAAGGAAAACATAAAGTATGGAAACAAAATCCTAATCCACTAAGGAAAATATAAAGTATGGAAACAAAATTCTAATCCACTAAGGAAAATATAAAGTATGGAAACAACCAAACTAATCCCTTCAACATAAGAAACGCCCCACACTATTTGGGTTGTCCATGGGCCTTAAATTACTTCCCAAGGCTTTATATGAACCCCCATGGACCTTTCTTGCACGTTGGACCTTTCTTTAGCTAGCCTTTAGCTTCCACACTAAGCATCATAATCAGCTTTGGTGTGCCTTCTTCAAGCTCTATCTCCATCTTCTTGAATGATAATTCTTGAAGCTCTTTGGAAATCTCTTCTTGAATATGCAAAGCCATGCTAGCTTGATATCTCTTTACCTTGCTCCTAGTGATTGGTCCACTTGCTAGCTTCAAGGGATCCTTTCTTGCATCATTCTCCCCCTCTTCAAAAAGATTTGTCCTCAAATCTGCATCATCAAAAGGAGAAAGATCACTTACATTGAAAGTAGCACTAACATTATACGTACCTGGTAAGTCGATCTTGTAGGCATTGTCATTAATCTTCTCCAGCACTTGGAATGGGCCATCTCCCCTTGCTTGCAACTTGTTCTTCCTTTGGTTAAGAAACCTCTCTTTTCAAAAATGCACCCAAATCCAATCTCCTACTTGAAACTTAATCTCACGACTCCCTCTATTTGCAGAATCAGCATATCTCTTGTTCCTTTTCTCAATATTCACCCTTGCTTTCTCATGCATCTCTTTCACCAATTTAGCTTCCTTCTCACCATCTAAACTAAAAAGCTCATGAGAAGGTAAAGAAACAAGATCCAAAACTGTTAGTGGGTTAAAACCATAAACAAGCTCAAAAGGTGAATATCCTGTAGAAGAATGAATAGCACGATTATAAGCAAACTCAATAAATGGCAAACAATCTTCCCAAGAACTCAAATTCTTACCCACTAAAGCTCTCAACATGGTACCTAAAGTTCTATTTACTACTTCTGTTTGTCCATCTGTTTGAGGATGACAAGTGGTGGAAAATAACAACTTGGTACCTAACTTTCCCCAAAGCACACGCCAAAAGTGAGACAAAAACTTGGTGTCTCTATCAGAAACTATGGATTTTGGTATCCCATGAATTCGAACCACCTCCCTAAAGAAGAGTTCGGCCACTAAACTAGCATCATCACTCTTATGACATGGGATAAAGTGTGCCATCTTACTAAACCTATCAACAACCACAAATATGCTATCTCTCCCCCTCTTAGTCCTTGGTAATCCTAAAACAAAGTCCATACTAATGTCCATCCAAGGAGAACTAGGAACGGGTAATGGCATATACAAACCATGAGGCATAGATTTAGACTTAGCTTGCCTACAAGCCAAACAAGCCTTACAAATCCGAATTACATCCCTTTTCATATTTGGCCAATAAAAGTGTTCATTCAGCATGTCTAAAGTCTTATCAACTCCAAAATGCCCCATCAAACCCCCACAATGTGATTCTAATACTAGCAAATCTCTCATAGAACATCTAGGCTTGCATAATTTCGAACCCTTAAACAAAAACCCATCATGTCTATAGAAAGAATTAAAAGCACCATGCTCACAAGCATCATAAACATTGCCGAAATCAGAATCACCAACATATAAGTCATTTATCCATTAAAATCCAAGCAATTTAGTACTCAAAACATTAAGTAAAGCGTACCTCCTTGAAAGTGCATCTGCCACTACATTGTCTTTACCTTGCTTGTATTTGATCACATAAGGAAACTTCTCAATCTTCATAACCCATTTTGCATGTCTTTTATTCAACTTGCCTTGCCCTCTCAAATACTTCAATGATTCATGGTCTGAATGGATCACGAATTCCTTGGGCAGCAAATAATGCTCCCATACTTCCAATGCTCTCACCAAAGCATATAGCTCCTTGTCATAAGTTTAATAATTCAGCTTTGCTCCATTAAGCTTTTCACTAAAGTATGCAATGGGCTTCTTCCCTTGCATCAAAACATCTCTAATACCTACACCAGAAGCATCACATTCAATTTCAAAAGTAGAATCAAAGTTAGGTAAAGCTAAAATGGGTGTAGTAGAAAGCTTCTCTTTCAAAGCATCAAATGCTTCTTGTTGCTCCTTGCCCCAAACGAATCCCACTTCTTTCTTGATTATGCTAGTCAAGGGGGCTGCCAATGTAGAGAAATTATCTCCTATAGAAGCTTGCCAAACCGAGAAAACTCCTCACTTCTGTCACACTTGAAGGATTCGGCCACTCTTGGATAGCTTTCACCTTCTCTTGATCAACTTCAATTCCCTGCATACGTAAACAAAACCAAGAAAAACAACCCTATCTAGACAAAAAGAACACTTTTTAAGCTTAGCATAAAGGTTTTGCTCCCTAAGGATTTCAAGCACTTTCCTAACATGTTCAACATGTTCTTCCTCAGTTTTGCTACAAATCAGAATATCATCAAAGTAAACTACCACAAACTTACCTAAATAAGCTCTCAAAACATGGTTCATTAATCTCATGAAAGTACTAGGTGCATTAGATAAACCAAAAGGCATAACTAACCATTCATACAAACTATATTTTGTTTTGAAGGCAGTCTTCCATTCATCTCCAGGCTTCATGCAAATTTGATGATAACCACTCATAAGATCAATCTCTGTGAAATATTTCGCCCCATGCAATTCGTCCAACATGTCATCAAGTCTAGGAATGGGATGTCTATACTTCACAGTAATCTTGTTCACAACCCTACAATCAACACACATCCTCCAAGAACCATCTTTCTTGGGTACTAATAAGACTGGAACGGCACAAGGACTAAGGCTCTCGCGAACCAAGCCTTTCTCCAAAAGCTCTTCAACTTGTCTTTGCATCTCTTTTGTCTCCATAGGATTGCTCCTATATGCTGGCCGGTTTGGAATTGTAGAACCGGGTATGAAATCAATTTGATGTTCAATCCCTCTTAATGGCGGCAAACCACTAGGAAGGTCTTCAGGAAACACATCCTTAAAATCCTGCAACAAAGACACAAAACTAGAAGGTAAAGAATCAAGAGATTCTTCACTGTCAACAAGTAACAATTCTTTATACATAATAATGAGTATAGGCTGCCCTACATCTATCTCTCTTGCTCTTGCATAAAAAGTATGTTTTGCTTTTTCTCCTTGCTTATTTTCTCTCACCAATGGGCCATTTATTTGTTTGCTTACTTTCTTTTGACTCTCGGCCTCTTTTCCCTTTCTGCACTCACTCACTTTATTATTTTCTCTCTCCCTACCCTTAGAATTACCCTTGGGTGTGGAAGAAATATCATTGGCTGAATATGAACCCCCTTGGTTCATGTTGGCTGAAACTTCTTTCTCCCTCTCTAGCATCCTCTTCTGATCTTCATACACCTCTTGAGGTGATAATGGTGCTAAAACAACCTTCTTTCCTTCATAAGTAAAGGTATAATTATTAGAAAAGCCATCATGTTGTGCCCTTCTATCATGCTGCCATGGTCTTCCTAATAGCAAATGTCCAGCTTGCATTGGCACTACATCACACAAAACCTCATCTTTATACCACCCAATGGAGAATGGTACCTTGACTTGCTTCAACACTTTTACTTCCCCAGCGTCATTGAACCATTGCAACTTCTAAGGATTGGGATGTTTAAAATAAGTTAACCCCAATTTATCCACCATTGTAGTACTAGCAGCATTGGTACAACTTCCACCATCAATGATAAGTGTACAAACCTTACCATTCACCAAACACCTAGAGTGGAAAAGATTCTCCCTTTGATCCAAGCCTTCTTCCTTGACTTGAATATTCAAGGCTCTTCTAGTAACAAGCATCTCTCCATGTTCAGCATTCAAGACTTGATTCTCCCAAGCCTCTTCATCATATTCGGCCCTATCACCACATTCGACATCCTCTTCTTCTTCATGTTCAGATTCTGATTCAATTTCCCCTTTATGGGTAGCAATCATTGCCCTCTTATTCGGACATTGAGAAGCAATGTGTCCACTTTCCAAACACTTGTAGCATTTAATTTCCCTACTTGGAGTAGGTCTAGAAGGTGTTTCCTTGGCTGTTTTTGCATCCCCATCATTCGGCTTCTTGAAATTAGGATTGTAGGAAGAATTCTTTTGGAAAGAACCCTTGTAATCCCCTTTGTAGGAACCTCCACTCAAACTTGAACCCTTGAAGTTTGAAAAATGTCCACTAGCTTTAGAGTAGCTAGTTTTCAAAATAGCTTTATTCTTCAATCTTCTCTCTATCTTCATGGCCTTTTGAACTAACTCTTCCATTGTGCTGAATTCATACATCTCCAATTCATTGGCTATGTTCAAATTCAATCCCCCAAGAAATCATGACATCTTCTTGTCTTCATCTTCATCAATATTTGCCCTAGCCATGATCATCTCCATCTCTTTGTGGTACTCTTCCACACTTCTTCCACCTTGAACTAGTCTTGCTAGTCGATTGTACAAATCCTGAATGTAGTGAGATGGTATAAATCGGCTTCTCATTAGTTCTTTCAAGGTTGACCATTCAGGAATAGGCCTCATACCTTTCCCTCTTCTATTAGCTTTCAATTGATCCCACCAAAAGGTAGCATACCCTTTGAACTCTATGGCTGCCAAAACTAATTTCTTCTCTTCGGTGTAGTTATGGCATTCAAAAATCTGCTCAACTTTCCTCTCCCATTCTATGAACTCTTCTGCATTGTTCTTCCCTTCAAAGGAAGGAATCTTCATCTTGATGGAAGTAAGGTCACCATCAGTGGTAGGTTGTTTTCCACCTTCATCTTCATCTTCTACCCTTTCGGCTGCTTCTAGGGCTTTAAGATTTCCTTGCCCTTCTCTTCTAAGCACTCTTCTAGCTCGCATTATGGGATTTGGATGTGTGGCTGGCTGCCCTTGTTGCACTTGCTGAATTTGTTGTGCTTGTCGTGTTGCATTCTCTTGCAATCTAGTATCCATCATCTCCATTTGACCAAGCATTGCTACCAAAGTTTCATTAAGCCTAGCCAAGCTTTCAGCCATAGCTCCTTCTTTGCTAGTCTCTTCTCCTTTTCCAGCCATGTTAACAAACAAACAAACTCAAATAAACAAGATTAGTAATAATCAAAATTCACTCAAGTTTTTAGAATTACCTCACTTTTCTTGTCTTCCTTGATTGCACTTCAGAACCAAGCTCACCAACCAACAATTGTCAAGTCGTTCAAGAAACTAGAACCTAAATCCTAGAACTAGATAGAAAACAAGACAAGTATCCGGAGGCAATGCAAGGTAATTTGCACTACACGATATAAAACTAAGTATCGACACAAGCAAATGATACTTAGCAATGTAATGGAATTAAAAGCTAGATAAAGAAATTAGAAACAATGAAGACAATAAACAAGACAAATTTGGATATAATGAATCAAAAACAACCCACACTTGGCAAGCTGCTTTATGGACCTAATCAATTCTACCCAAAACGCTAGCTTCTAGACTCTAATTCCCACCTATAACACTCAAATAACATGAATATTAAGGTCTGATTTTCGAATTCCAAAAGTCCCTCAAAAGGTGAAATTTTTTGCCCAAAAATTTTATTACTTCTCACCCACCTAGATCTGATCCTTAGCACCCAAATAGCAAGAATATCAAACAATTTTTGTTGAGGTGGTTTTGTACTTTTTTTTTTGCTTCCTCTCACTATCCCCTTGATTCGGGACTTAATTTACTCCCAAGGACTTTTTGAAATCTGGACTTAATTCGCAACCCCAGATTCACTCAATACCAAATTGAAATCAAACTTGAACACAAACTCTAGCTTTTGCTTTCTTTTAAGAACCTTAATTCTTGGTTTTGAAATTCTCCAAGAATCCTTTCCTAGGTTTCGTTTTCACCCTAAGAATACCCTCCTTCAATTCAGCCTTGATCATAATTGATATATGACTCTTTTTCAAAAATTAAAGACTAGACTCTCTAAGAACCCTAAAACGCAGAAATTTAAAAGACCTAAATTAACAAACCCTAGAAAGACAAAGTAGATAAAAATTACCTTGTAGCAAGACTCTGATACCAAATTACGCGGACCCTTAGCAACAATGGCAGGAAACCCAACGTATAACAATGGTAGAGAACTCCTTGAAACTTGATAATCACCTCCTAAGGAACCCAACGCCTATAAAGAGACGCGAACTCACTATGATTGAAGGATTTAGTTGGTAAGAAGAAGGAAAACGCCACAACTCTTGTTGATAAGTAAACCTAATTCTTGATGCAAAGAAAGAATTAAAGAATCCACTCTAATCTCTCTCACACTAAAATTCACAAGAAGAACTTGTAGAAGAATTCAAAACTTTTTATTAATTGTTGTAGTCTGAAATTCGGCCTAATAGTGCCCTTAAATAAGGGTTACAAAATTCCTAATTGCATATGGAAAACTAAAACATTCCTAATTGCATAAAGAAAACATTCCTAATTGCATAAGGAAAACATAAAGTATGGAAACAAAATCCTAATCCACTAAGGAAAATATAAAGTATGGAAACAAAATCCTAATCCACTAAGGAAAATATAAAGTATGGAAACAACCAAAATAATCCCTTCAACATAAGAAACGCCCCACACTATTTGGGCTGTCCATGGGCCTTAAATTACTTCCCAAGGCTTTATATGAACCCCCATGGACCTTTCTTGCACATTGGACCTTTCTTTAGCTAGCCTTTAGCTTTCACACTAAGCATCATAATCAGCTTTGGTGTGCCTTCTTCAAGCTCTATCTCCATCTTCTTGAATGATAATTCTTGAAGCTCTTTGGAAATCTCTTCTTGAATATGCAAAGCCATACTAGCTTGATATCTCTTTGCCTTGCTCCTAGTGATTGGTCCACTTGCTAGCTTCAAGGGATCCTTTCTTGCATCAAATCCCCAACCCCCTAATGGGTTCGGAAAGTTGGGTACATGTGGGGAAGGTGAGAAATGGCCCAGCACCCCCATAATGCCCGGTTCATTAGAACCGGCCTCCTTTACAGGTCTTAATATTATAAAATTCTTAAATATAACAATATTATCCATATTACACACAATAATTAAAAAGAAAGCATCATTGTATTAAAATCAAAGCAATGTCCAAATAAAGCAAATAAATGGACACCCATCCAAGGATGGAAACATGTCCTTGCATCACATGCCTAAATAGGACACCCACCGAAAGGTAGAAACATGCCCTTTACATTGGTTCTAAAATAGAAAAGCAAATTAAATTACATGATACTTAACTAATGAGGTAGCCACCAAGTGGAAACATACCTCTTATAACTTTTGGAAATCTAAATTAATTGATAAAAGTAAATAATCATTCATCATAAATAAGTCATTCATCAAAGGTATTAAATATCAATAGAAAGTAAACATCCATCCATGATAAATAAAATATACCAAGCTTTGAACTTACATAAATTAAAGCATATAAAATAAATCAAAACATAATCAAATATGGAATTGGATAAAGCAAATAAAAGTCCAATTATAGCTACTGTGACTTTTTATGGAATTAAAATAGATTAGGATTTTATATTTTAAAAGTTTGGTAAGACTCTTTGATTAACTAAATTAATATTTGAATGGTGAAATCATGAAACTAGGGTTTTAGACACTTTAAAATACTTTTGATTTATGATTTTAAATGATGATTTCAAGCTACTGTGTAAATTTAAAATATTTGTGTTTTTATGGTTTTTAATGTTTTAAAGGATTAAAGTTTAGAAAAAGTTAGGGTTTAATGTTTTAAAGGAATTAGAGCTTATTATTTTAAGTTTGGAAGTTGAATTAGGGTTTTAGGAGCTTTGAATTGGAGTTTCGGGTGATGAATTGGCTTTTGGAATTTGGAAATCAATTCTATAATTTTATAAAGTTTTATGAATTTAAGCAAACGGATTAAAGTTTTGATAAGTAGAAAAGATGTTTTTTAAAGCCTTTTGAAAGAAAAAGAACCTAATTTAAAGTTTTGAAAGAAATAGAATCAAATATTGGTTTTGTTGAAAAAGATGTTTAATTAAGGTTTTAAGATTTTGAAGAGGTAAAAATAACAATTTTAAGTCTTTTTGGAAAATAAAGTAACGTATTAGTATTTTTAACTTTGGAAAAACTAAATTAAAGTTCTAAGGTTTTTGATTTAAAAAAAACAAAATTTCATAGATTATGCTACTGTGAAAAAATAAAACAAAAATAATTTAAAATACCTCCTTTTGTTGATTCTCCAAAAATAATTCTTCTTGGATGAACAAGAACAAAGACAATTGCTGCCTTTGAATTGCTTAAATCGTGTCCTTGTTATTCTAGAAAAAAAAGAAATTGAATTGCTCCTTTTCCTTCACTGATTTGGTTTCAAATTTTCAAGCTTCTGCTGCTTTTGGCCTCCCCTAAATTTCATTGCCTTTGGTCCTTATTTATAGTGGTTTGATATGGTTTTTTCCTATTTAGTCACGGCAAGTAATATTAATAAAAAAAGAAACTGAAACCTAATTGAATTAGGTTTCAAAAAATTTGCGTCGGAAAAATTGCCCTGCCGAAAAAATTTGCCTCAGGAAAAAATACGCTGGCGAAAAAAATCTGCCACAGGAAATTGCGGCAGTGGGCGGGCTGCGGACGAAATGGCGTGAGCCATTTCGCTCGTAGGAAAATCCTGCGAGCAAAATGGAAAAGCTATTTCGCCCGCAGATTTTTTTTGTGGGCGAAATGGAGAAATAGCTTGGGCCATTTCTGCGGGCGAAATGCCCACGGGCCTGTGTGAGGATTTTTTCGACTCCGATTTTTATTTTTATTTTTTTTTGACTTTTATTTGTTTATTTTTATTTTTTATTAATAAAAATTAGATACTAAAGCAAAAATTATTTAACAGAAAATATTTTGGACCAATTAGACAACAAAAATCATTTTGGACTAAATAAAACATATTGGACCAGATTGGGTAAAAAATTAAGGGTCTATTGTTTGTCCCCTACTTGAATGATCTGAAACTTTAGTGAAAGAGAGTGAAAGCAATAAGACTTAATTTTTGAGATGGTTGAGGTTTTGGATTCTGGACCCGGTTTGAGTTCTGGACTCAAGGATAAATTCTAGGTTGTAGACCTAAGGAAAATTTGGGTTCTGGACCCGATTTTAGTTCTGGACTCAAGGATAATTCTAGGTTCTCGACCTAGAAAAATTTGGATTCTGGACCCGGTTCGAGTTCTGGACTCAAGGATAATTCTAGGTTCTCGACCTAAGGAAAATTTGGGTTCTGGACCCGGTTCGAGTTCTGGACTTAAGGATAATTCTAGGTTCTTGACCTAAGGAAAATTTGGGTTTTGGACCCGGTTTGAATTCTGGACTCAAGGATAATTCTAGGTTCTGGACCTAAGGAAAATTTGGGTTCTAGACCCGAGAGATTCGGATACTCAATCTTAAACTAGACTCAGATACTCGATCCTAAATTAGCTTTGGATACTCGATCCTAAACTGGATTGGGATACTCGATCCTAACTGGATTCGGACACTCGATCCTAACAGGATTTGGATACTCGATCCTAAATTAGCTTTGGATACTCGATCCTAAACTGGATTGGTACTCGATCCTAAACTTGATTGGGATACTCGATCCTAAATTGGATTTGATTTGGGTACTTGGACCCTAGATTGAATTTGATTTGGGTACTTGAACCCGAGACTAGATTTGATTTGGGTACTTGAACCTGAAATTTATTTAATTTGGGTTCTTGGACCCAAGATTGATTAAATTTGGGTACTTGGACCTAGGATTGGATACTTGGACCCGAAATTGATTTGATTTGGGTACTTGGACTTGAGATTGGGTACTTAGACCCGAGATTGGGCACTTGGACCCAAGATTGGATTTGATTTAGGTATTTGGACCCGTGATTGGGTGCTTGGACCCGAGATTGAGTTTGACTGACCTTTTATCATTTGAGAAATCTGACTGCTCTGGTTATTCTATGCATTGTGGTTTTTCACCCTCAAAATGGATCTTCATCCTTTGAGATCGGGTCTTCATCCTTGAAAATGAATCTTCATCTTTTGACATCGGGTCTTTATCCTTAAAAAAAATGGATCTTCATCCTTTGAGATCGAGTCTTCACCTTTGCGAATGGATCTTCATCCTTTGAGATCGGATCTTTACCCTTGAAAAATGGATCTTCATCCTTTGAGATTGGGTCTTTATCCTTGAAACATGGGTCTTTATCCATTGGAGGTCGGGTCTTTACCCTGGCTTCAACTCTTTTAGCTGGATTGGTCTTTTGTCTTTTGCATCTTCATTCTTTTGAGAGTTCTAATGTTCCATTCTTTTGTTCTTCCTTTTGCAAAGATTTAGCTATTCTTTTGAGAGTTCTAATGTTCCATCTCCTTGCCCCCCTGCGTGGCAAAATATTTGTAAGTGAGTTTTAAAATATTTGGTATATAAACTCAAAAAATTGAAAAGGAGAAACTTTGCCCCCTGTGTAGGCTT
The DNA here is from genome assembly GCA_947685225.1 of Garcia nutans. Classification (NCBI taxonomy): domain Eukaryota; kingdom Viridiplantae; phylum Streptophyta; class Magnoliopsida; order Malpighiales; family Euphorbiaceae; genus Garcia; species Garcia nutans. Next base: position 54,062,950 of record CANTUV010000024.1, read on the forward strand.
AAACCAAAGATTTTATCCATGCAAGCTTTGATTGATGTTTTTGCCATCTAGTTCTTCACACAAGCACGTATTTCTTCTCTTTGCAAAATTACTGGAGCTTTCTCAAGCAATGGGCTTTCCATGCCCCCCTGATTTGACATCTTCTTTTGATTTTTTACTTTGCAAGGTATTTGCTGTTCACTTTGAAAAGGAATAGACAATACAAGACAAGAAAGTGCGATGTGATATGCTCATGTATGCATGATATGCATGAATAATACTTATAGTCATTCGATCAACTCACAGACCGAGGTGATTAACAAAAGTGTTCTCATTGGTTCCTTTTTGATGTTCGTTCAAGCCTTGTATTGGAATGATTGAAAGCTTTGCATTTGTGGCTTTTATCTTCAAGATGTTGAGAACATTAGTGGTGGAGACCCTAAGCAGCAGAGTCAGGGATTCATCTATTTCGAACTATGTCTCAGCATGTCAGTTTGTAGTTTCTTCATAACTTTGCCAATAATAATTTCCTTTGCCCAATGTGTCCTTTGGAGGTTCAACATGCTCCCCTTAACTTGAAGGCTTTGTATGACAAAACATTTTTTGAATTTTTTTTGAATTTTTTTGAATTTTGATTTTGAAATTAAATGTTGGCTTTGCCAAATCAATGTCAATGTACCTCAGGACTTGATTTTCCAAATTAACATATCTCCAACATGACAACCTTAGTTACCGTACTAAACTCGAGAATTATTTCTATTTAACCAAGAACTGTTGCACTTCATATAGGCACTGTAACACCCCTATATCCCATATATGTACAAAGCATGCTTATACGATCATTTTATACGTATACTAAATATAGAAAATGCCACAGTTTAAAAATAAACAAATCATATCTCGAAAAAGAGTAAAACAAATATCAATCATTTAAAAGAAATCCATAAAATATAATAGATGAAAACGTTTATTAATACACAGCGGAAGTTATAGCAAGTACTTACAAGTACAAATACATAAAAAAATTTGAAATTTACAAAATATAGAATATATACATGATTGGCAGCTTGACTCACTGATCTTTAAGCTCTAGTCCAACTCTTCAAGCACAAACTCAACTAGGTCTAGAAGAATCCTCTGTCTCAACCCTATCAACTCTATCACCTGTGCGATGAACCACAATCGCGCTGAGCCAACAACTCAGTAGTACAAACCATAATGATAATATGCAATATCAATATCAATGTCATACATTCAACCAATAAAGATCATGCTTATAAATGTTACATTTCATTATTTCAATAATTATATCATTATCCATTATACTCATTTATCATAGACACATATGACCCAACAAGTATTTAATATGATACTCAAAGTTCATTATTATAGCCAACAATTATGGCTTCATATACGTAACCTTCCCCCAACCAGGTCGGTAGTCCAAGTTCGGTTGCCCATCCCATTGGGTCTGCATGGTTCCGTAGGAGGCAGATAGGCACGTATAAGACTATCAGTAATGAACCTTCCCCCAACCAGGTCGGTAGTCCAAGTTCAGTTGCCCATCCCACTGGGTCCGCATGGTTCCGCAGGAGGCAGATAGGTACGTAATACTGACTGTATCGAACCTTCCCCCAACCAGGTCGGTAGTCCAAGTTCGGTTGCCCAACTCACTGGGTCTGCATGGTTCCGCAGGAGGCAGATACGTCCGTTCATTTATCTCTTTAAACATTACTTTCTCAATTCATTTCATTTTCATCATTATAATCTACAACATCAATTACATTAACTAAACAAACATATCATTATTCAATCATATCATCTAGGCATGCTTCAATCATATCATTCACATCATTATAACTCATAACATTAATTTCACATCTCTTTATGTCTCATTTTACATTAAGGTAATTCATCATAAAAGTATTCATATGCATCATCAATGTTCACATTATGTCCCACATTGTACACAACATAACATTATTCATATGCATCATCAATATCATCAAATGTATATTCAACCTCAACATCATATGAATGTATGCAAAAATGTAGTTTGTACTTACCTTAAGCACCAATTAAACAACTCTATTCACTTCTTATTCCCAAGAACTCTTCACTTCTCAAATTAGGGCAAATCACCTTCTTCACAACCTAAACCAAAACAATGATGAACCACATCAATTCCAATACAATTTATCACTTGTTAACCTCCTCTTAGACCTTTAGATCACAAATAATAATCCAACATCACACATAATAGCCCACGGCCATGGCCACCCCACGGGCATGGGTTAGAAACCACTTCTGCCTCCTTTACACCAAACCTCCACGGCCATGGCTACAATTGGCCACGGCCATGGCAATCAAGGCCACGGGCGTGGCGTCCCAAATGCTACTGCCTTCGACCAAAACATGTATTCCAAGCTTCTAACTCCATCAAACCCAAAAATCATGAAGACTAACAAAAATAATAAACCAAACTTAACATTAACAACAATTACCAACTCAAAACCCTAAACCAACATCACTCTTACTCTTTCAATACCAATATCCACTTAACTTATCATCTTCAAACCAAAATCAACACCACAATCAATTAAATCAAACATATTCCAACACATAACAATCAACACAACCCTATTATCAAAGATCAACACTCAAACTTATACACAACTTCAAATAACAAAAGAAAACAAGAAAGAGAACTTACCAAAATAATGAAACTTCTTGGATTTTCACTTAATCACTTGAAAACTCCTTCAATTTTGAGCTTGAACATCAAAACATAATCTTGCTCTCTCTCTTGCTTTGGGTGGCCGGCCATCAAAGGAGAAAGGAAAGAAGAAGAAATGAAGAAAAGTCAACATTCTCTTCTCTTTAAATCTCCACCAAGCAATTCAAAATGAAAATTACTTAAATACCCTCTTCAATATAATTTAACTTCATTTCATTAACATACCCTTTTTAGTAATTTAACAATTCACAAATTAAATATCTTCTTCCCTTGACCCACCATCTTGACCAACATATATGTTATATATCTTGCCATATACACAACATATACATTTTCTCTATACATTCTTTCCTTTCCCACTACACATATACATTTGATTCAAACAAAACAACAATTATCTCAAAACTTCTAGGGTACATTTTGGGATATTACAATTCTCCCCCTCTAAAAAGAAATTTCGTCCTCGAAATTACCTGATATCATCTCCGAAACAGTTGAGGATATTGATCTTGCATTGCTTGCTCACTCTCCTAAGTTGCTTCTTCTCTCCCATGATTCTTCCATAGAACCTTTACCAATGGCACTTTCTTATTTCTCAACTCTTTCACTTCATGTGCTAAAATAGCAACTGGTTCTTCTTCAATTGTCAGATCCGAACTCACTTCAATGGATTCAACTGGCAAGATATGAGATGGATCCGATCTATACCTTCTCAACATAGAAACATGGAAGACATTATGGATTCTAACCAATTCAGGCGATAAAACATGATGATACGCAACTAGCCCAACTCTTTCCAAAATTTCATATGGTCCAATGAAACGAGGGCTTAGTTTTCCTCTTCGACCAAATCTCAGAATCTTTTTCCAAGGAGATACTTTAAGAAATACTTTATCTCCCACATTATACTCTATGTCTCTCCTCTTCAAATCTGAATAAGACTTCTGTCGGTCTGAAGCTGTTTTCAATCTATCTCGAATTATCTTACTTTCTCTTCAGTTTCTCTAACCAAATCAGGACCAATTAACTTACATTCACCAGTTTCATTCCAACATAGAGGCGTTCTACACCGTCTACCATACAATGCCTCAAATGGTGCCATACCAATACTAGATTGATGACTGTTGTTGTAAGCAAATTCCACAAGTGGTAAAAATCTGTCCCAAATTCCAGAAAAATCAATGACATAGCTTCTCAACATATCCTCGATAATCTGAATCACTCTCTTTGACTGTCCATCCGTCTGGGGATGGAAAGCAGTGCTAAAATGCAATCGAGAACCCAAAGCCCCATGTAAACTTTTCCAGAATCGTGAAGTGAATCGGGGATCTTGATCAGACACTAAAGAAATTGGAACTCCATGCAATTTCACAATCTCATGGATATACAGCTCAGCCAACTTCTCAAGAGAGTAATCCATCCGAACCGGAAGAAAATGAGCTGTCTTTGTCAACCTATCAACAATCACCCAAATAGCATCATGTTTCCTCTGAGTCAAAGGCAAACCAGATACAAAGTCCACTGTAACTCTTTCCCATTTCCATTCAGGCACTGTTAAAGGGTGAAGCAACCCTGTTGGAACTTGATGTTCTGCTTTTACCTTCTGAAGTGAGGCATTTAGACACAAATTCCGCTATATCTCTCTTGAAACCAGACCACCAGTAATGTTGTTTCAAATCATGGTACATCTTCGTATTGCCTGGATGCATAGCAAAAACTGACTGGTGTGCTTCTTCTAAAATAATTCTTCTCAAATTAGCATCATCAGGTACACATAATCTGTCCTTAAACCAAAGACTACCATCACCTTTCACAAGAAAATCTCAGCTCTCTCCTTTTTGACAATCTGAAACAATCTTTTGAATTTTCTCATCAACCATCTGAGCCTCCTTAATCTGATCTAACAATACTGGCCTTAACTGCAATTGAGCCAATAATGCACCATCATCACAAGATACAAATCTAGCATGCAACGCTCTCAACTCAACAAGCAACGAGAGCGAATAAACAGTCAATCCTGCCAAAGACTTCCGACTCAAGGTATGAGCCACAACATTTGCCTTACCAGGATGATAATCAATTAAACAATCATAATCTTTAATTAATTCCAACCATCGCCTCTGTCGAAGATTAAGCTCTCTCTGAACCCCCAAATATTTCAAACTCTTATGATCAGTGTAGATAAAACACTTCTCTCCAAACAAGTAGTGTGGCCAAATCTTTAAAGCAAACACTATAGCTGCTAATTCCAAATCATGCGTCGGATAGTTAAGCTCATGCGGCTTCAACTGCCGAGAAGCATAAGCTATGACTTTACCCTCTTGCATCAAAACACAACCCAAACCACTATGTGAAGCATCACTATAGATCACATATGGTTTATCTTCCACGGGTAAAGTAAGAACAGGTGCTTGAGTCAACCTTTCTTTCAACTGTTCAAAGCTAGCTTGACACTGATCCGTCCACACAAATCTAATTCCTTTCCGAAGCAATCTTGTGAGTGGAGTAGCTATCAAAGAAAAGCCTTTCACAAACCGTCGGTAATAGCCTACCAAACCAGAAAACTTCTAACTTCAGTCACTGACTTCGGTGGACTCCAATTCAAAATAGCTTCAACTTTACTTGGGTCGACTCTTATACCATCTGCTGAAACTACATGACCCAGAAAAGTCACTTGGTCAAGCCAAAACTCACACTTCGACAGCTTAGCATACAATTGCTTTTCTCTCAAAATCTGCAGCACAATCCGCAGATGCTTGCCATGCTCTTCTTCATTACGTGAATACACCAAAATATCATCAATGAAAACCACCACAAATTGATCCAGATAGGGCCTAAACACCCTATTCATCAAATCCATAAAAGTTGCAGGTGCATTCGTCAATCCAAAAGGCATCACTAAAAACTCATAATGCCCATACCTTGTGCGGAAAGCTGTCTTAGAAACATCTTCAGCTCTAACCCTCAACTGATGGTACCCTGATCTCAAATCAATCTTGGAAAACACTGATGCTCCCTTCAATTGATCAAAGAGATCATCAATCCTAGGCAAAGGATATTTATTCTTGATAGTCACTTTATTCAATTGCCTATAATCGATACATAATCTCATAGTACCATCCTTCTTCTTCACAAACAATACAGGAGCTCCCCAAGGAGAAATACTGGGGCGAATAAATCCTTTATCCAACAACTCCTGTAACTGCACCTTCAACTCTCTCAATTCAGCAGGTGCCATGCGATAAGGAGTAATAGAGATGGGAGTGGTACCAGGCAACAATTCGATACCCAACTCAACCTCTCTCTCAGGAGGCAACGCTGGCAACTCCTCTGGAAACACGTCTGGAAATTCTGCAACTATGGTTATATCATCAAGTTGAGACCTTACTCTAGTATCCACAACATGAGCAAGGTAAGCATCACACCCTTTTCTAATCAACCTTCTAGCTGTTACAGCTGATACAAACAAGGATGCAAGTTACAGTGCTATGATGCTTTAATGCCATGCTAATGTCACGCAATCAAGATTCAAGATCAATTTAAGAGAATATTATATTTCAAATCTTACCGGTTTCAATAATGTATGTATAGTAGTCATCTCATTATTCATTTGTTTCACCATTCAATACTCACATTTAAACAAACACAAGCATGGGCCCAAAAATAATCTAATATGCTATTCAAAGTTCAGAGTTACTGTTTTGGTCTATAATCATAATCATCAATACATTTATCCATGGATATTAAACTATATTTGAGTTTACGACCCAGTCATTTCACCCAATCTAGTTTTAATAATTTGTTTTTGAGGTTTACGACCCGGTCATTTCACCCCAAAAACATCACATTTCACATTTTTCAACTGGAATCGGCTTACGACCCGGTCATTTCACCTATCCAGTGATTCATAGGCATGCCGCCAAAACCAGAACTCTGAAAATTGAATAAACATATTAGGCACACAATCATTTCATTCATTTGTTTATCAATATATTTTCATTTTATTTCTCATTTCCTATTCCACAATTAATTAGGCAACCATGCCTCCATTATATATTTCATTTGCATATCATAGCCAATAACCATGGTATCATATCTCAAATGATCTCAAATCACAATAAAACAATTCTTCATAATATCATATCTTTCACATTTCATATTCCATATTTCATTTCATCATTCAAATGGATATAATCAATGGCATTAACACATATTTTACATACTCATCACAACATTCACACCATACCAAACATACATTATTAATATGCATTAACAATGTATTAGATTTCTTAACATATTTACAATCAAATGTATGTTAAATCTCAACATCATATGAATGTATGAAATAATGTAATTTGTACTTACCTTAAAACCAACTCACACCAATCTATACACTTACTCTTCCAAGAATCCTCAACACTTAGGTTAGGGCAATTCAACCTCTTCACAACCTAATCCAAAAGGAGTATTAGCAAAATGACCATAAGAATAGTACATTCTGGTTTTAGACTCCACTCTATCCTTATTTTGAAAAATTATATAAAATAATCTACTTGACTAAAAATTCTAAAATTTTTACAGAACTAAATTTTACATCTTAAAATCATTCCTTTAAAATTTTATATCAAACTGAACGCAAAATCTTTGTCAAATAGTTCACCCAACCAGACTGCCCCAATTGCCCTGCATCCTGACAGCAGTTCTGAACTTTGTGAATTCCATAAACTAAATTCAATCAACGTGGTTCCAAATTATTTTTCTCAAATACTAGACTCACTAAGCAACAACATATCCAAAATTCAATTGAATATGATTTTTCTACATTTTATTAAAAATCCCGAAATATAGCTGTCTCAGTTAAGGTACCTGCTGGAACAGGTTTAGTAAAAATAATCTTTCCAAAATCATAACCATTCCAAAATCGAATGAACATATTTTTCAGTCATTATAGACTCATAGAGGCACAACATATCAAAAATTCACTTCAAGAACATTTTTCTATATTTAATTAAAAATCATACAAGTCACAGCCTTTACTAATTGTAAAACAAAAAAAATTTCACTAAACACATCTCTTACTCTTCCATCACCAACACCAACCTAACTTCTTATCTTTAATTCCATTTGAACACTTTTACACACACCATACACAAACACACTCCAACCATCACCAACACTCCATCAAACTCAAACAAAATTCCAAATAGAACAAGAGAAAACTTACCAAAAATGATGAACTTCTTGAATTTCTAACTTGTTTTCTTCTTTCAATTAGCTCTTAAACTTCAAAAACCCTCACTTGCTCTCTTGTTTCCTTGAGGTCCGGCCAACACAAAGAGAAAAGGAAAAAAAATGACAAAGTGAAGAGACAAAGTCAAATTTCCCCTCTCTTTAAACCTCCACCAAGCAATTTAAAAAGAAAATTACCTAAATACCCTCTTCTATACAATTAAACTCCATTTCACTTACTTACCCTTTTTAGTAATTTCATACATAACCAAAATAAATATCCTCTTCCTTTGACCATCCATTTGACTTGTGTATATGTTATATATATGTCCATATATACAACATATACACTCCTCTTTAAATTATTTTCTCTTTCCAATAACATATACATTTTAATTCAAATAAAACAACAATTATACTAAAACTTCTAGGGCACATTTTGGGATATTACAATTCTCCCCCTCTAAAAAGAAATTTCATCCTCGAAATTACCTGATATCAAGTCTGAAACAGTTGAGGATACTGATCTCGCATCGCTTGCTCACTCTCCCAAGTTGCCTCTTCTCTACCATGATTCTTCCAAAGAACTTTTACAAGTGGCACTTTCTTATTTCTCAACTCTTTTCACTTCATGTGCCAAAATAGCAATTGGTTCTTCTTCAAAAGTTAGATCTAGACTGACCTCAATAGATTCAACTGGTAAAACATGAGATGGGTCAGATCTATACCTTCGCAACATAGAAACATGGAAGACATTATGGATCCTATCCAACTCAGGCGGCAAAGCAAGACGATAAGCAACTGGTCCAACTCTTTCTAATATCTCATACGGTCCAATGAATCGAGGACTCAGCTTCCCTTTTCGACCAAATCTCAATATCTTTTTCCAAGGAGACACTTTCAAAAATACTTTATCTCCAACATCAAACTCTATGTCTCTCCTCTTCAAATCTGAATAAGAATTCTGTCGGTCTGAAGCTGCTTTCAACCTATCCCGAATCATCTTCACTTTTTCTTCAGTCTCTTTAATCAGATCAGGACCAACCAATTTGCCTTCCCCAATTTCATTCCAACATAAAGGCGTTCTACATCTTCTTCCATACAATGCCTCAAATGGTGCCATTCTAATACTGGATTGATGACTGTTGTTGTAAACAAATTCTACAAGTGGCAAAAATCTGTCCCAACTTCCAGAGAAATCAATGACACAGCTTCTCAACATATCCTCAATAATATGTATCACTCTCTCTGACTGCCCATCTGTCTGCGGATGAAAAGCAGTGCTAAAATGCAATCAAGAACCCAAAGCACCATGTAAACTCTTCCAAAATCTTGAAGTAAATCTAGGATCTCAATCAGACACTAAAGAAATTGGGACTCCATGCAACTTTACTATCTCATTGATGTACAATTCAGCTAACTTCTCAAGTGAAAAGTCCATCCGAACCGGAAGAAAATGAGCAGTCTTTGTCAACCTATCAACAATCACCCAAATGGCATCATGCTTCCTCTGTGTCATAGGCAAACGAGACACAAAATCCATTGTGATTCTCTCCCATTTCCATTCTGGCACCGTTAAAGGTTGAAGCAACCCTGTTGGAACTTGATGTTCAGCTTTCACCCTCTGACATGTGAGACATTTGGACACAAATTCTGCTATGTCTCTCTTCATACCAGACCACCAATAATGCTGTCTCAATTTATGGTACATCTTTGTACTTCCCGGATGCATAGCAAAAACCGATTGGTGTGCTTCCTCCAAAATAATCTTTTTCAAACTATCATTATTAGGAACACACAATCTATCCTTAAACCAAAGGCTACCATCACTTCTCACAAAGAAATCTCGGCTCTCCCCATTTTGGCAATCTGAAACAATCTTCTGAATTTTCTCATCTGTCAAATGAGCCTCCTTAATCTGATCCAATAATACTGGTCTCAATTGCAACTGAGTCAACAATGCACCATCATCACATGCTTCAAAACTAGCATGTAACGCTCTCAACTCAACAAGCAACGAGAGCGAATAAACAGCCAAACCTGCCAGAGACTTCCGACTCAAGGCGTCAGCAACTACATTTGCCTTACCAGGATGATAATCAATCAAACAGTCATAGTCTTTGATCAGCTCTAACCATCGCCTTTGCTGAAGATTCAGCTCTCTCTGGACACCCAAATATTTCAAACTTTTATGATCCGTATAGATAAAACATTTCTCCCCATACAAGTAGTGTCGCCAAATCTTCAAAGCAAATACTATAGCTGCCAATTCCAGATCATGTGTCAGATAATTAAGCTCATGCGGCTTCAACTGCCGAGAAGCATAAGCTACAACTTTACCCTCTTGCATCAAGACACATCCTAATCCATTATGTGAAGCATCACTGTAAATCACATATGGTTTATCTTCCATGGGTAAAGTAAGAACAGGTGCTTGAGTCAACATTTCTTTCAACTGATCAAAACTAGCTTGACACTGATCTGTCCACACAAATCTAACTCCCTTTCGAAGCAATCTGGTGAGTGGAGTAGCTATCAAAGAAAAACCTTTCACAAACCTTCGATAATAGCCTGCCAAACCCAGAAAACTTCTAACTTCAGTCACTGACTTTGGTGGACTCCAATTCAAAATGGCCTCAACTTTACCCGGATCAACTCTTATACCATCTGCTGAAACTATATGACCGAGAAAAGTTACTTGGTCAAGCCAAAACTCACACTTTGACAGCTTAGCATACAACTGTTTCTCTCTCAAGATCTGTAACACAATTCGCAGATGCTTGTCATGTTCTTCCTCATTACGTGAATACAGCAAAATATCATCGATGAAAACCACCACAAACTGATCTAGATAGGGCCGAAACACCCTATTCATCAAATCCATGAAAGCTGCAGGTGCATTCGTCAATCCAAAAGGCATTACCAAAAACTCATAATGCCCATATCTTGTGCGGAAAGCTGTCTTAGAAACATCTTCAGCTCTAACCCTCAATTGATGGTACCCTGATCTCAAATCAATTTTGGAAAACACCGCTGCTCCCTTCAACTGATCAAATAGATCATCAATTCGAGGCAAAAGGATACTTATTCTTGATAGTTACTTTGTTCAATTGTCTATAATCGATGCACAACCTCAAAGTACCATCCTTTTTCTTTACAAACAACATAGGAGCTCCCCACGGAGAAACACTAGGGCGAATAAACCCTTTATCCAACAACTCCTGCAACTGTACCTTCAACTCTCTCAATTCAGCAGGTGCCATTCGATAAGGAGTGATAGAGATGGGAGTAGTACCAGGCAACAAATCGATACCAAACTCAACCTCTCTCTCAGGGGGTAACCCTGGCAACTCCTCTGGAAATACATCTGAAAACTCAGCAACTGTGGGTATACTATCAAGTTGAGAACCCATTACTCTGGTATCCAAAACATGAGCAAGATAAGCATCACACCCTTTTCTAATCAACTTTCTGGCTGAAACAGCTGAAACCAACAAGGATGCAAGTTGTCTCTGCTCACTAGATACCAATATACTTCTACCATCACCAGTTCTCAAAGTAACACATTTCTTTTGACAATCCACCACGGCTCCATGCTTAGACAACCAATCCATGCCTAAGATCAAATCATATTCTTTAAAAGGCATTTCAATTAAATCACCAAGAAACTCCTCACCTTGAACCACAACAGCACTCTCACGATGCACCCTACTCACCACAACACTATGTCCTAAAGGATTGGTCACTAAGACATCAAATCCTAAGGACTCTGAATGTAATTCAGACACAGGCAAGATAGATGCACTTATGTATGAATGAGTAGATCCTGGATCAATCAAAGCAAGAACTGAAATGCCAAATAAAGAGAATGTACCAGCTATAACTGCTGAAGCATCTGGCTGCCTCTGCATCACATATACTCTCTGAGAAGATCCGGCCTCATCTGGCCTGCTGCCCCTGGATGAAGATCCTCCTCTCTGACTAAACCCAGGTCTACCACCTCTACTGAAACCTCTGCCCCCTCGACCACCTCTGCTGACACTAGGTCGAGAAGCTGCAGTATCAGCCTGCCTATACTCCTGCATCTCAGGACAATCTCTAACAAAATGAGCTGGTGATCCACATCTAAAACACCCAGCTAATCCACCAATCTTCCAACAAACACCCCCATGGGTCTTACCACAATGCTCACATACAGGTGGAATAGACCTTTGAATCACTGGAGTCGGGGCACTAGCTACAGAAACTGTCGGCCTCGGCCTCTGCCTCTGATACTGAACTGATATGCCCGACTGTCTCTGGGTTCTACTAGTTCTCAGAACAAAACCTCCTCGACCCCTCTTCATAGATGAAGACCCTGCCTCAAACTGGGGTCTCCTTACCCTGGTCTCTTCCTCAGTAGCAGCTGCTGCAATACCCTGGGCTCTCTCCACACTCCTAGCTGCTACAACAAGCTGGAAAAAATCCTGGTATCTAGAACCAGCCACATGACACATAATAGAGGGCCTCAATCCCCCCTCAAATCTTCTGCACCTGTCTATCTCGTCTGAAATAATACCTCCAGCATAGTGACTCAACCGGATGAACTCGATCTCATATTCTGTCACAGTCCGACTGTCCTGCTTCAAATTCAGAAATTCCATCTTCTTAACATCTTTATACTCCCTCGGAGTATATTTCAGCTCAAACTCCCGTAGAAAAACACTGTAGGACAATGTAGGTGGATCATCCATAGCATGAGGAACTGTCTTCCACCAATCATAAGCATCTTTCTGCAGGAGGGATCTGGCATAGTCAAATTTCTCATCCGAAGTGGCTTGCAACTGTATGAATATTCTCTGTACCTTATCCAACCACTGCTCAGCCACTGCAGGATCGGTAGTGCCCAAGAAATCTTCAGCCCCATATTTTCTTAACTTGTCATAATGTCTTACCGGCATCTGAGGCTGTGGTGGTGGTGGTGGCTGCACTGGAGCTCCCCTCAACAGTTCTACCATATGCCTTAACCAACCCGGCGGAGACTCCTCTGCAGCTGATCTCTCTGGCACAGAAACAGGTGCCTCACTAACCCTCTCAAATCTAGCTCCATCTCTACTCTCTTCAGGAGCTACACTTTCCGCACAACCCTCAACAGACTGTTGTGAATGAGATGCCATCTCTACCTATATCTGCAAACACAGCAGAATATTCCTCATTAAAGATCAAAGACTGCCATACCAAAACATGTATTTTACTCAAAAACCCACTTTAAAAAATCAAAATATTCTTTTTCTTACAATTGACCTAGGTTGAGAATCTCAAACCTAGGCTCTGATACCAAAAATTGTAACACCCCTTCTCGACCTACATATGTAAGCTGAGTAGAGGTGCCACACTATCCGAATGTTGCTACCAATTTTACTCAGTCAAATTTTTTTTTTAGTTCCGATTTTTACAGAAATTTTGCCATAATTTTGCCTAAAAATTGAGTCCCAAGTGTCGACAAAACTGGTTTTTTTCTGATTTTAAAAACATTTACACAAACCAATGCAAACAAAATCATTCTCAGTACACTCCCAATAAATCCCCCTTATAACCCCAACTACAACCTGCAAAAAGGATTTACACTTCTAGTACAACATAAAGTAAAAGTTTATTATGAAATACAGTAAATAAAATATTTGTTCACTATGCAGCGAAAAATAACAATATTTACAAATTCATATATATCCAAACTCAAGTTTTACAACCCATAAAATTTATACATTTCTTTGGCAGTCAGTCTTTGATCTTTAAGCCCACTATCAACACCTCAAAATCTAGACTCGACTCGGCCTAGAGGAACTCTCTGGTTCTTCCCTGTCACCTGCGCGAAGAATCACATTCGCACTAAGCCAACGGCTTAGTGGTACAAATTACAGTGCTATGATGCTTTAATGCCATGCTAATGTCACGCAATCAAGATTCAAGATCAATTTAAGAGAATATTATATTTCAAATCTTACCGGTTTCAATAATGTATGTATAGTAGTCATCTCATTATTCATTTGTTTCACCATTCTATAGTCACATTTAAACAAACACAAGCATGGGCCCAAAAATAATCTAATATGCTATTCAAAGTTCAGAGTTACTGTTTTGGTCTATAATCATAATCATCAATACATTTATCCATGGATATTCAACTAGATTTGAGTTTACGAACCAGTCATTTCAACCAATCTAGTTTTAATAATTTGTTTTTGAGGTTTACGACCCGGTCATTTCACCCCAAAAACATCACATTTCACATTTTTCAACTGGAATCGGCTTACGACCCGGTCATTTCACCTATCCAGTGATTCATAGGCATGCCGCCAAAACCAGAACTCTGAAAATTGAATAAACATATTAGGCACACAATCATTTCATTCATTTGTTTATCAATATATTTTCATTTTATTTCTCATTTCCTATTCCACAATTAATTAGGCAACCATGCCTCCATTATATATTTCATTTGCATATCATAGCCAATAACCATGGTATCATATCTCAAATGATCTCAAATCATAATAAAACAATTCTTCATAATATCATATCTTTCACATTTCATATTCCATATTTCATTTCATCATTCAAATGGATATAATCAATGGCATTAACACATATTTTACATACTCATCACAACATTCACACCATACCAAACATACATTATTAATATGCATTAACAATGTATTAGATTTCTTAACATATTTACAATCAAATGTATGTTAAATCTCAACATCATATGAATGTATGAAATAATGTAATTTGTACTTACCTTAAAACCAACTCACACCAATCTATACACTTACTCTTCCAAGAATCCTCAACACTTAGGTTAGGGCAATTCAACCTCTTCACAACCTAATCCAAAAGGAGTATTAGCAAAATGACCATAAGAATAGTACATTCTGGTTTTAGACTCCACTCTATCCTTATTTTGAAAAATTATATAAAATAATCTACTTGGCTAAAAATTCTAAAATTTTTACAGAACTAAATTTTACATCTTAAAATCATTCCTTTAAAATTTTATATCAAACTGAACGCAAAATCTTTGTCAAATAGTTCACCCAACCAGACTGCCCCAATTGCCCTGCATCCTGACAGCAGTTCTGAACTTTGTGAATTCCATAAACTAAATTCAATCAACGTGGTTCCAAATTATTTTTCTCAAATACTAGACTCACTAAGCAACAACATATCCAAAATTCAATTGAATATGATTTTTCTACATTTTATTAAAAATCCCGAAATATAGCTGTCTCAGTTAAGGTACCTGCTGGAACAGGTTTAGTAAAAATAATCTTTCCAAAATCATAACCATTCCAAAATCGAATGAACATATTTTTCAGTCATTCTAGACTCATAGAGGCACAACATATCAAAAATTCACTTCAAGAAAATTTTTCTATATTTAATTAAAAATCATACAAGTCACAGCCTTTACTAATTGTAAAACAGAAAAAATTTCACTAAACACAACTCTTACTCTTCTATCACCAACACCAACCTAACTTCTTATCTTTAATTCCATTTCAACACTTTTACACACACCATACACAAACACACTCCAACCATCACCAACACTCCATCAAACTCAAACAAAATTCCAAATAGAACAAGAGAAAACTTACCAAAAATGATGAACTTCTTGAATTTCTAACTTGTTTTCTTCTTTCAATTAGCTCTTAAACTTCAAAAACCCTCACTTGCTCTCTTGTTTTTTTGAGGTCCGGCCAACACAAAGAAAAGAAAAAAAAAATGACAAAGTGAAGAGACAAAGTCAAATTTCCCCTCTCTTTAAACCTCCACCAAGCAATTTAAAAAGAAAATTACCTAAATACCCTCTTCTATACAATTAAACTCCCTTTCACTTACTTGCCCTTTTTAGTAATTTCATACATAACCAAAATAAATATCCTCTTCCTTTGACCATCCATTTGACTTGTGTATATGTTATATATATGTCCATATATACAACATATACACTCCTCTTTAAATTATTTTCTCTTTCCAATAACATATACATTTTAATTCAAATAAAACAACAATTATACTAAAACTTCTAGGGCACATTTTGGGATATTACATCGACCACCTCTGACACTAGGTCGAGAAACTGCAGAATCTGCCGGCCTCTGCTCCTGCATCTCTGGACACTCTCTAATAAAATGATTAGGAGATCCACATCTGAAACATACAGCTGGTCCACTCTTCTTCCAACAAGCACCCCTATGTGTTCCACCAAACTGAACACACACAGGTGGAGTGGATCTCTGAACTACTGGAGTAGGAGCACTCATTATTGAAACTGTAGGTCTCAATCTCTATCTCTGAAACTGAACTGACCTACCAGCCTGCCTCTGACTCTGACTGATCCTGGGAACAAAACTTCCCCTACCTCTCTTCACAGATGAAGACCCTGCCTCAAACTGGGGTCTCCTAACCCTGATCTCTTCCCCGGTAGCAGCTGCTGCAATACCCTGGGCTCTCTCCACACTCCTAGCTGCTGCAACCAATTGGAAAAAATCCTGGTATCTAGAACCAGCCACAAGACACATAATTGAGGGTCTCAACCCCTCCTCAAAACTTTTACACCGGTCGATCTCATCAGAAATAATTCCCCCGGCATAATGGCTCAACCGGAAGAACTCGAACTCATACTCTGTCACCGATCGATGATCTTGCCTCATAGTCAGAAACTCCATCTTCTTCACATCTTTATACTCCCTCGGAGTATATTTCAACTCAAACTCCCGTAAGAAATCACCATAGGATAATGTTGGTGGATCATCCATATCATGGGGCACTGTCTTCCACCAATCATATGCATCCCTCTGCAACAGTGATCTAGCATAATCAAATTTTTCTTCTGGAGTGGCTTGCAACTGAATGAAGATTCTTTGTACCTTATCTAGCCACTGCTCAGCTACCGCTGGATCAATAGTACCCAGAAAATCTTCTGCTCCATACTTTTTTAATTTATCGTAATGTCTCACTGGTACCATTGGCTGTGGTGGTGGTGGCGGTTGTTGCACTGGTGCCTGCCTCAATATTTCAACCATATGCCTAAGCCAAACTGGCGGAACCTCCTCACCAGCTGGTCTCCCTAACACAGAAACAGGGGCCTTTCCAGTTATACCCACTCTAGCTCCATCTCTACCATCATCAGGAGCTACACTCTCAGCACTACCCTCAACAGATTGACGTGAATGAGGATCCATTATAGCCTATATATGCAAACATAGCAGGATACACCTCATTAAAGATCAGAGACTGCCAATACCAAACATGTATTTTATTCAAAATCCAACCTCTTAAAATCAAAATATTACTTTTCTTACAATTGTCCTAGGTTGAGAATCTCAAACCTAGGCTCTGATACCAAAATAATTGTAACACCCCTATATCCCATATACGTACAAAGCATGCTTATACGATCGTATTATACGTATACTGAATATAGAAAATGCCACAGTTTAAAAATACACAAATCATATCTCGAAAAAGAATAAAACAAATATCAATCATTTAAAAGAAATCCATAAAATATAATAGATGAAAACGTTTATTAATACACAGTGGAAGTTATAACAAGTACTTACAAGTACAAATACATAAAAAATTTGAAATTTACAAAATATAGAATATATACATGATTGGCAGCTTGACTCTCTGATCTTTAAGCTCTAGTCCAACTCTTCAAGCACAAATTCAACTAGGTCTAGAAGAATCCTCTGTCTCAACCCTATCAACTCTATCACCTGCGTGATGAACCACAATCGCGCTGAGCCAACAACTCAGTAGTACAAACCATAATGATAATATGCAATATCAATATCAATGTCATACATTCAACCAATAAAGATCATGCTTATAAATGTTACATTTCATTATTTCAATAATTATATCATTATCCATTATACTCATTTATCATAGACACATATGACCCAAAAAGTATTTAATATGATACTCAAAGCTCATTATTATAGCCAACAATTATGGCTTCATATACGTAACCTTCCCCCAACCAGGTCTGTAACACCCCTATACCCCGTATACGTACACAGCATGCTAATATGATCGTAATATATGTATACTGAATATAGAAATGCCACATTTTTACAAATCACTCATGTTAACACTCTTATATAATGTAAACAATTAAAAACTTTTGAAAGAGTTTATAAAACCAAATAAATAGAAAGTTCATTTAAAACGCAGCGGAAAATAGAACAAATGTTTACAAATACTTATACATCAAAATCAAAATATACAAATATAAAATATATACATGACTGGCAGCTCTTCTCTGATCTTTAAGTCCAAAAGTCAACTCTTCAATTTCTAGACTCACTCGGTCTCGAAGAACTCTTGGGTTCAACTCTGTTACCTGCTCGATGAACCACAATAGCGCTGAGCTAACAGCTTAGTAGTGTAAATTGTACAACCATGATGCTTTAATGCGATGCACATGTCACCATAATACATTTCATAAACCATACATAATCATATCACATTTTATAATTATATATTAGATCTTATTATTCAATTGTTTCTTCATTCATAAATCACATATTACAACTAAGACAGACACGGGCCCAAAACACACTAATATGTTATTCAAAGTTCAGAGTTACTGCTTTGGTCCATATTGACACCTTGTGTCTAGCCCCGTAGGCAATATATATATATATATATCCATGGATAATCAACTAGATTTGAGTTTACGACCCAGTCATTTCACTCAATCTAGTTCCAATAATATGTTTTTGAGGTTTACGACCCGGTCATTTCACCCCAAAAACATCACATTTCACATTTATCAACTGGATTCGGCTTACGACCCGGTCATTTCACCTATCCAGTTATTCATAGGCATGCCGCCAAACTCAGAACTCTGGAAATTGAATAGACATATTAGATACACAATGATTTCGTTTATCTCTTTATCAATTTCCTTCTCAATTCATTTCTCATTTCATGATCCATAATCTACTAGGCAACCATGCCTTAATTATCTCATTTTCATTATCATAGCCAACAATCATGGCTTCATATCTTTCGCATTATATTTCATTATCACATTAATCAATTCATTGTTCATATGGATATAATTAATGGCATCAACACATATTTTACATGCTCATCACAACATTCACATATAATCAATTATGTCTCGATTCTCAATATCATATGAGTGTATGCAATAATGTATTTTGAACTATTTCAAAATGACCCACACAACTCTAAACACTTACCTTTCAAGAATCTATCACCACTTGAGTTAGGGTAAATCACCTTCTTCACAACCTATTCCAAAAGAATGAGGAAACTCTCATGAGATCATAAGGTTAAGAATCAATTAGGGCAAACTCTAGACTTGACACGCTCACACACACGGGCGTGTCCCTGACCGTGCCCTAACTCCACAACACAGAAACATTTACATGCTCAGAACCACGGGCGTGTCACTGGGCGTGTAATACATTCTGTCTCTCAGAAATAACGACACGTCCAACATCATGAGCGTGCTCATGGCTGTGTAAATTCTCAAAACTCACAGTAGCTATGACACGCTCAACAACACGGGCATGTTAATGGCCGTGTCACACCTACTGCCACTCAGAACAATTGACACGCCTAAGGACCTGGACGTGCTCCTGGGTGTGTCAGGCCAAAAACCCAGATTCCGGCCAAGACAACACCACTACCAACAAAACACTTTTATCCATCAACATCCACTTCAAACAAACTTCACAAAACATACCCAAAAACCATCTCAAACTTACAACAACACCACAACAAGCTAAAACACACATCAAACACAAATCACAACATCATCAAAACTCTAAACACAACCTCAACTCAATCTATCCCAACCAACTTACTCTTTTCTTCAATCCAACCCCAAAATCCAAAACCACATAAACCAAATACTCTTAAACACAACATAATCAACCTAAACACATTCTCAAACACAACTTCAACTCACAAACCCACATAACTTCAAAAACAACACAAGAAATCAAGAGAGAACTTACCAAGGATGAAGAACTCTTAGATTCCAACTAAATCTCTTGTAAACTTCTTTAATCTTGATCTTGTAAGGTCAAATCTCTCCCTCTCTCTTGTTCTCTTACTGCTGCCGTCCAAGACAAAGAAAAGAGAAGAAAATGGAATGAAAGCCACGAAGGAAGGAGAAGGAAAGAAGAAAAGGAAAAGAAGTACAAAAGCAAAGTCAACTTCTCTTTCCTCAAAACAATCTCCTCCACATGATAAACAATATAATATTCAAAATATCTCCATCCACTCATCTTGTTCCACTAACTCAATTTCAAATTAATTTCCTTTATACCCTTCACCCTTAGAATGGTATATACTGTGTATATCACAATATAAATAACATATGCACTCTACTCTTACAACATATCTCTTTCCAATTAAACACAAATACACTTAATCCAAATAAAACAACAATTATATACCAAACTTCTAGGGTATATTTTGGGATATTACAAGGTCGGTAGTCCAAGTTCAGTTGCCCATCCCACTGGGTCCGCATGGTTCCGCAGGAGGCAGATAGGCACTCATCATCAATATCATCAAATGTATATTCAACCTCAACATCATATGAATGTATGCAACAATATAGTTTGTACTTACCTTAAGCACCACTTAAACAACTCTATTCACTTCTTATTCCCAAGAACTCTTCATTCTCAAATTAGGGCAAATCACCTTCTTCACAACCTAAACCAAAACAATGATGAACCACATCAATTCCAATACAATTTATCACTTGTTAACCTCCTCTTAGACCTTTAGATCACAAATAATAATCCAACATCACACATAATAGCCCACGGCCGTGGCCACCCCAACCCCCCACGGGCGTGGGTTAGAAACCACTTTTGCCTCCTTTGCACCAAACCTCCACGGCCATGGCAATCAAGGCCACGGGCGTGGCATCCCAAATGCTACTGCCTTTGACCAAAACATGTATTCCAAGCTTCTAACTCCATCAAACCCAAAAATCATGAAGACTAACAAAAATAATAAACCAAACTTAACATTAACAACACTTACCAACTCAAAACCCTAAACTATCATCACTCTTACTCTTTCAATACCAATATCCACTTAACTTATCATCTTCAAACCAAAATCAACACCACAATCAATTAAATCAAACATATTCCAACACATAACAATCAACACAACCCTATTATCAAAGATCAACACTCAAACTTATACACAACTTCAAATAACAAAAGAAAACAAGAAAGAGAACTTACCAAAATAATGAAACTTCTTGGATTTTCACTTAATCACTTGAAAACTCCTTCAATTTTGAGCTTGAACATCAAAACATAATCTTGCTCTCTCTCTTGCTTTGGGTGGTCGGCCATCAAAGGAGAAAGGAAAGAAGAAGAAATGAAGAAAAGTCAACATTCTCTTCTCTTTAAATCTCCACCAAGCAATTCAAAATGAAAATTACTTAAATACCCTCTTCAATATAATTTAACTTCATTTCATTAACATACCCTTTCTAGTAATTTCACAATTCACAAATTAAATATCTTCTTCCCTTGACCCACCATCTTGACCAACATATATGTTATATATCTTGCCATATACACAACATATACATTTTCTCTATACATTCTTTCCTTTCCCACTACACATATACATTTGATTCAAGCAAAACAACACTTATCTCAAAACTTCTAGGGTACATTTTGGGATATTACAGGCACATACACATTGCTTGGCCAAAGGTCTTATTTAGTTTAAATACTGTCTATCTCATATGCATGGTTATCCAAACTATCTCCACTAATAGACTCTACCTACCAAGAGAGATCAACAGGTCTTTGATAGGCTTGAAATGGGGTCTATAAGGGACAAGGGTTTAAATGAAGGCCATTTTGAGATAGGAGCTGATGTGACACAAGGGACAAACCCTCACACTACAAATTTATTGTTTGAATTTTAGGCAGCTGGGAGGCAATCTTGCTAGACTCCAAATTCCTTCTATCTTCTTGGCATTAATCTGGATCTTAATTAGGACAGTCTTTGCCCTTGTCATTTCATTTCATTTCTTTTTTTCCTTTTCTTTCCTCTTTATTTTTCTTACTTCGTCTTTATTTTTCTTACTCTTCCCTCTTCTTTCTCTTTCCTTACTCTTCCCTTTCTTTTATCATTTTGTCCCTCTTTCTTTTAGGACTGTCAAATACAGAACTTTCAAGAACTAGATGGTCTTCCTCCCTTTTTTTCCAATTTTGATTGAATCTTTGGTTGGGTTAATTCAAGTCAAAATATCCTTATGACCCAAATGGAAGCTTTTTACTGCTTAAGGTAAAAGAGAACTCAGTTGGCTTTCTGAACCGCTTTTTTAGGTTTTATCTTTCTTCCTTTTCTTTTTTTTTCTTCTCTTTTTCTTTTTCTTTTCTTTTCTTTTGTCCTTTTTTCTTTTCTTTTTCTTCTTTTTTCTCTTATCTTTTGTTTTTTTTTGTTTGGTTCTAGCTCTAAAAGAGTTGTCTTATTTGTACTAACTTGGGCTTCCAATAATGGATGAGTGGAGTAACATAGATCTTCTTTAACAGGGATAAATCATTTGTTACTCTAATGTTGTCTTGATATATTAGAGATATTAAGTGAACTTCAACTACCCTTATGGTCTTGAAAAATTCAACTACCCTTATGATCTTGAAAACATCAACTACCCTTATGGTCTTGAGAATATCAACTACCCTTATGGTCTTGAGAACTTCAACTATCTTCATGGTCTTGAAACTTCAACTATCCTCATGATCTTGATTAATCATTGCCTTCTTTGATCTTCTTGCCTATTCATCTGAGTGATCATAAGACTTGTCAAAAGTATCACAACAGCTCAGGGTAGGTTATTGGGGTTTGTAAGCCAATGAAAAGAAAGCTAAAATTTTATGAAGGCTCAAAGGGACAAATAGGGGTTGATATTTAATTGGGTGGATACTAGTTGTTGGCTAACCAAACAATGCCTAGATCATTTCTCTCTTAAATAAGCAGAGTTCAATTTTGCTTCGAAAGCTTGTCAAAGCATGTTCTAAGACTGACTAGGACCTTGACAAAGGTAATTATGCAGGAGCTCTGTCTAAGTAAGCATACACAACTCAATGTTATAAAGCAATTCCCTCACGTAGTAAAGTCATTTAAGTCATGATGCCTAGATATATTAATTCATGAATTATCAAGCTAGATTCCTCATTGGTTTTGCACCAAAATGAACACCAACAGAAATTTTTGATAAAAGTGATTGATTCAAACAAATTTAAATTTGAAAAACAAGATTGTTCCAATAAAATATTAAAGAAAGTAAAATTGAAAAGCAACATTCAAGCTAAGGAAAGTTCGTTAGTTTAAGCTTCTTTTCACTTCACATCTTCAATATTTCCATCTTGAAAGGATGATAAAACAAAATCTTCTTCTAGTCCTTTTCCCACCATGAAGGTTGCCGGTGGAGGTACTCTTCTGAACTTAGGCAAAGTATTGTTCTTGGTATTGGACTTATCCGGCTCGGGTAGCTTACCATTGTCGATTAAATCTTGGATCTCATGCCTTAGACGGGCACATTTATCTGTTTCATGCCCTCGCATTTGATGAAATTGGCAGAAGGCCTCGGCATTGAAGTTTGGTGGCAATGGATTATGTAAAGGTCAAGGAGCTAACGGTTGTAACAACCCTTTCTTTTGCAGCTTGCTAAAAACCCAAGATAGAGGTTTCCCCAATTTTGAGAATTGTCTTTTATTTCCTTGACCGGTCACATTAACATCAACTTCTTTTTGTGTGCTTTGATTGTTAGACTGGTTGTTCCCTTTCTCATTCCTTCTCATTGAAAAGCAATTCTTCTCCCTTTCCCATTCTTCAATTTGCAAACCAGCTTGGAGAAGATCTTTGAAGTCACGGATGAGTGTATGAGACATCCTTTCATGAAGACTAGGCAACACCCCTCCCACAATCATCCTTATTTTATCGGATTCATCGGGCCTCTTCTTGAGTAATGCGGCCTTGTTTCTCCATAGCTTCACATAGTCCACAAAATTCTCGTTTGGCCTTTGCCTATGGACTCCATTTCCATCAAGGTAACTTCCAACTCAACATTATATCCATATTGTTGGATGAAGGCTTTGTAAAGTAGATCCCAACTCTTTTGTGTTCCATCATTTAAGGTATTGAACCAATTTTGGACAACAGGGTCCAATGAGAGCATAAAGTACCTTAGGGTTTGAGCCTTAGTAGCTCAGGCAGATTGCATGGCAGTGATATACTGCTTCACATGAAGATGAGGATTTCCGGTGCCATTGTACTTTACAAAGGATGTCATCTTGAACTTGTATGGAACTTCTTCATCTTGTTCAAATAGTTTGTCGATCTCAGACATCTCTTCGGTTTTTGACTTCTTCTCAAATTTCTTTTCTAAATCAGCAATCATCTTTTCAACATCGTATGTCTCGGTCTTTTCAATAGTTGCCTTCTCAATAGCCTTCGGTTCTTTCTTCTTTTCTTGAAGCTCTTGGTAGTATTGAGCCCAATCATCATCATCATCAATGATCACCTTTTCATCATCAACAACCACTTCACTAACTTTGGCCTTCCCCTTGACTTTCTTGGTGCTAGCAGATGCTTCGGCATTGTTTCCTAAAATTGCAGCTAGTTGATTCCTTATGGTCTAGGCCATGGCCTCTTTTATTTCTTCCATCTTGGCATTGAGGGCCTCATCCACCATCCTTTGAATTTGTTCGGGCTCCAATGTAAAATGAGCAAGTGATTGAGTCGTTGCTAGATACTTCGTCTCCAGCGTAGGTTGGATTGTTGTAAGCTTTTGAACTATCATAATCCAGGGCTGTGAGCCAGAGAGGATCAATCATATGAGATGCAAATGTATGCATGTATGCACAAGCAATCAACAAATAAGGATAAATAGGATGTTCCTTCCAACCTTATAACATCCACACATGAATGGCGAGTCTCTTTTCCTAGGTATATGGTTAACAAAATACCAACATGGGGTATCTTGCTTTCGAATAATTGCCTCGGACATTTCAACCAATAGTTATATTTTCAAAAATGGAAATCAATCCATGATAATTCCTATTAATTAGGTTTTAATCAATTTAACCAACTATAGTAGCTTTTATTGGATTAAAACTAAATTAAGAGTTTATTACAGATAGATTTCTCACTTAAAAAGAGTAACTAATGGTTCATGCCAAAAACAAGCCCATGGTTAATTTATTCTTAGTATAAACTAGGCCCACAATTGATTTTTGGTATTTCATAATTGACCTAAATATTTTTGCAAGCTCTTTGTAAAAAATGGTTGGATGAAAATAATTTTGTTTCTAAGCCCATTGTAAAGATTTTAGAAAAATGGATTTTGGGCTTAGTATTTGGGCCATGGGCCAATGAATTTTTGATTTGTTTTAGAAAAGTCTTATGTCCAAAGACCATCTTGAAAAAATTTTAAAAATAGCTTTGGTCTTTTGGATTTTAAAGAAAAATTTATTTTGAGCTTACAATATACTTAGGTCATATTAGAAAAATAACAAACCAAATAAGCCATGATTTAAGCCAAGATAAATCAACCATAGTCAAACAACATGCATTTGGGGTAAAACCTAAGGAAAGTAACTAGGCCAATTACATGAGCTTTAGTCTTTGTGTAAAAAGGCTTAGGTTCCCATAGCAAGTATATACCAAATGGTACGAGGCTATGAGTGGTTATGCCATGCTCGATCTCCATACCTTGAGTGAAAGTATGGTATCCCTTACATAACATAACACGGGTAACACGGGCGTCCTAACTCACGCACAAGATGCAATCTAAGATGATGTAATGGATAAAATCATTATAAGAAAGAAAAGAATATTATAAAGACCAACAGAATTAACTTCTCTTATCCCCAGTGGAGTCGCCACTGTGAGCAAGGATTTTTGCCCCCACTCCCGGTGGAATGGTTCTTGCAACTTCGGCAATGTTTAGGCTCGGGGCCTTAGAGAACACGGACCTAAGTCTAGAGAAAATGGAGTCGCCACCCGGATGGGCCGGGAAAAAGAAAGGAGTGGATGACTTGATTCCTAAGGAATCCCCAACCCCCTAATGGGTTCGAAAAGTTGGGTACGTGTGGGGAAGGTGAGAAATGGCCTAGCACTCCCACAACACCCAGTTCGTTAGAACCAGCCTCCTTTTCAGGTCTTAATATTATAAAATTCTTAAATATAACAATATTATCCATATTACACACAATAATTAAAAGAAAGCATCATTGTATTAAAATCAAAGCAATGTCCAAACAAAGAAAATAAATGGACACCCATCCAAGGATGGAAACATGTCCTTACATCACATGCCTAAATAGGACACCCACCGAAAGGTAGAAACATGCCCTTTACATTGGTTCTAAAATAGAAAAGCAAATTAAATTACATGATATTTAACTAATGAGGTAGCCACCAAGTGGAAACATACCTCTTACAACTTTTGGAAATCTAAATTAATTGATAAAAGTAAATAATCATTCATCATAAATAAGTCATTCATCAAAGGTATTAAATATCAATAGAAAGTAAACATCCATCCATGATAAATAAAATAAACCAAGCATTGAACTTACATAAATTAAACCATATAAAATAAATCAAAACATAATCAAATATGGAATTGGATAAAGCAAATAAAAGTCCAATTATAGCTACTGTGGCTTTTTATGGAATTAAAATAGATTAGGGTTTTATGTTTTAAAAGGTTGGTAAGACTATTTGATTAACTAAATTAATATTTGAATCGTGAAATCATGAAACTAGGGTTTTAGACACTTTAAAATACTTTTGATTTGTGATTTTAAATGATGATTTCAAGCTACTATGTAAATTTAAAATATTTGTGTTTTTATGGTTTTTAATGTTTTAAAGGATTAAAGTTTAGAAAATGTTAGGGTTTAAGGTTTTAAAGGAATTAGAGCTTATTATTTTAAGTTTGGAAGTTGAATTAGGGTTTTAGGAGCTTTGAATTGGAGTTTCAGGTGATGAATTGGCTTTTGGAATTTGGAAATCAATTTAATAATTTTATGAAATTTTATGAATTTAAACAAAGGGATTAAAGTTTTGATAAGTAGAAAAGATGTTTTTTAAAGCCTTTTGAAAGAAACAGAACCTAATTTAAAGTTTTGAAAGAAATAGAATCAAATATTGGTTTTGTTGAAAAAGATGTTTAATTAAGGTTTTAAGATTTTGAAGAGGTAAAAATAACAATTTTAAGTCTTTTTGGAAAATAAAGTAACGTATTAGTATTTTTAACTTTGGAAAAACTAAATTAAAGTTCTAAGGTTTTTGTTTAAAAAAAACAAAATTTCATAGATTATGCTACTGTGAAAAAATAAAACAAAAAGAATTTAACATACCACCTTTTGTTGATTCTCCAAAAATAATTCTTCTTGGATGAACAAGAACAAAGACAATTGCTGCCTTTGAATTGCTTAAATCGTGTCCCTGTTATTCCAGAAAAAAAGAAATTGAATTGCTGCTTTTCCTTCACTGATTTGGTTTCAAATTTTCAAGCTTCTGTTGCTTTCGGCCTCCCCCAAATTTCATTGCCTTTGGTCCTTATTTATAGTGGTTTGATATGGTTTTTTCCTAATTAGTCACAGTACGTAATATTAATAAAAAAAATCAAAACCTAATTGAATTAGGTTTCAAAAAATTTGCGTCGAAAAAATTGCGCTGCCGAAAAAATTTGCCGCAGGAAAAAATGCGCTGGCGAAAAAATCTGCTGCAGGAAATTGCAGCAGTGGGCAGGCTGCGGGCGAAATGGCATGAGCGAGCCTTTTCGCTTGTAAGAAAATTCTGTGAACGAAATGGAAAAGCTATTTAGCTCGCAAATTTTTTCTACGGGCGAAATAGCTTGGGCCATTTCGCCCGCAGGAAATTCCTACGGGCGAAATGCCCACGGGCCCGCACAACGATTTTTATTTTTATTTTTATTTTTATTTTTTGACTTTTATTTGTTTATTTTTATTTTTTATTAATAAAAATTAGATACTAAAGCAAAAAATTATTTAACAAAAATTATTTTGGACCAATTAGACAACAAAAATCATTTTGGACTAAATAAAACATATTGGACCGGATTGGGTCAAAAATTAAGGGTCTACAGGGTATCTTGTTTTCGAATAATTCCCTCAGATGTTTCAACCAATAATTATATTTTAAAAATGAAAATCAATTCATGATAATTCCCATTAATTAGATTTTAATCCATTCAACCAACTAAAGTAGCTTTTATGGTATAATGATTAAGAGGTTTATCATAAATAGATTTCTCACTTGAAAAAGTAACTAATGATTCATGCCTAAAACAAGCCCATGATTAATTATTCTTGGTATAAACTAGGCTCACAGTTAATTTTTGGTATTCCATAATTGACCTAAATAGTTTGTAAGCTCTTTCAAAAGGTTGTAGTTTTGTTTCAAAGCCCATAAAAAGATTTTAGTGAAAACAGATTTTGGGCTTTGTATTTGAGAAAGGAAAATTTTTAATTTGATTTTAGAAAAGTTTTATGTCCAAAGACCATTTTGAAAATTTTTGAAAATAGCCTTGGTCTTTTGGACTTTAAAGAAAAATTTATTTTGAGCTTACAATGTACTTAGGTCATATTAGAAAAAGAACAAACAAAATAAGTCATGATTTAAGCCAAGATAAATTAACCATAGTCAAACAACAAGCATTTGGGGTAAAAAACTAAGGAAAGTAACTAGGCCAATTACATGAGCTTTAGTCTTTGGGTTAAAAAGCATAGGTTCCCATAGCAAGTATATACTAAAAGGTACAAGGCTATGAGTGGTTATGCCATGCTCGATCTCCATACCTTGAGTGAAAGTATGGTATCCCTTACATAACACAATATTGGTTACATGGGCATCCTAACTCACGCACACAATCCAAACTAAGTGATGCAATGGATAATATCATGATAAGAAAGAATAGAATAATATAAAGACCAATATAATCAACTTCTCTTATCCCCAGTGGAGTCGCCACTGTGAGCGGGGATTTTTACCCCCACTCTCGGTGGAATGGTTCTTCCAACTTTCTACAATGTTAGGCTCGGAGCCTTAGAGAACAAGGGCCTAAACTAGGAGAAAATGGAGTTACCACCCGGATAGGCCGAGAAAAAGAAAGGGGTGGATAACTTGATTCCTAAGGAATCCCCAACCCCCTAATGGGTTCAGAAAGTTGGGTACGTGCTGGTAAGGTGAGGAATGGCCCAGTACCCCCACAACGCCTGGTTCATTGGAACCGGCCTACTTTTTAGGTCTTAATATTATAAAATTCTTAAATATAATGATATTATCCATGCAACATATGATCATAAGAATAAATAAATACTTTATTAAAATCACAACAATGTCCAGACAAAATAAATAAATGGACACCCACCCGAGGATGGAAACATGTCCTCATATCGTCTATGTCTAAAACTAAATAGGACACCCACTGAAAGGTGGAAACATGTCCTTTACATTAATTCCAAAATATGAAGATAATTTAAATTACATGAAAATTAATTAATGAGGTACCCAATAATGGAAACATACCTCCTACAATTTTAATAAATAAATAATAATTGAAAAATATTCATCCATGATAAATTAAATAAATCAAACATTGAAATTAAATAAATCAATCATCAAAGATATAAATCGAAGATATAAATAAACCATTAATCAAAACATATAACAAACATGCTTCTAACTTAAATAAAGCAAATAAAGATACAAGTTTAGGTTTGTGTCTCAATTTAGGTTTTCTTAATTAACATTTAGGGTTTTGGGATTTTGTAATTAACACAATTATTATTATTATTTGAAATATTTAGCCTACTGTAATGAATTTGGGAAAATAGAATTGATTAGAATTTTATAGTTTTAAGAAAATAGTAAGGTTTTTAGTTAATCAAATTCTATGAAGATATATGAAAAAAAACTTTTATGAGGTTACTGTGAGAATATATTAATAAAATAATCATGCATTCGAAAAAACTTAAGCTATTACTAAACTTGTTTTATATGAGAGACAATACAATATCATTAAAACTGGCATGAATTAAAATTGGAGATGCATGGCTTACTGAAACTTTAATTAGATGAAGAACGAACATATTCCATATTTAAAATAATTAAAACATATAGAATTTATTTAAGTTAAAGCATACCGTCATTTGTTGGCTCCACCAAAATTATTTGAACGAGATTCTGGATGTGCTTTGGCAAAGACAATGAGTATAATGCCTTTGTAGAGTTTTGTGCTATTGATCTCCCTCATCTAGCCCTACTGTTTCTTTTTGTTTATCAAGCTTGCTAGAGTTCGTTGGTTGATTACTAAATTTATCAGAGTTCTAGTAGCCAACCAAAAGCCAAAGGTTCCCAAAGATCTGATCCTTCTTCAGGTTTTTTAAAACCTAAATTTATAATCACTCTATGAAAGTTTTCCTGTTTAAGAACATTTTGTTCTGATGCATGTCGAATTCATGGGTTCGACACAAACTGAGACCATATCGAATTACAATTACTTGAATTAATTCGATATAGACCGAGTTCGTATCAAACTAAAATGACTTTATTTCGACAGAAACTTAGCCTATATGGAAGTAGGTATCCAGATTCGATGTGGAATTGAAAACAATTGCCCATATCGGACTGGGAGAGCCCCATTTTTATATGGGGTTGTCCCATATCAAATGGGTGGGGCTATCCCAATTCTATATGGGACTGCCCCATATCAAATTAGGGTTTCCAATTCGATATGGGGAGCTTCATGTCGAATTAGGAGGCCCTTAATTAGATATGGGGCTTCCCCATGTCAAATTGGATACCCTAATTCGACATAGGACACCCCTATTGCAAAAACCATCTGAATTAAGTGAAAAAGCAACCAAACTTTCGAATCGAACTCATTTTAGTGTTTAGTGCGCCGATGTCTTGTAAAAACAAACCAAATATTCTAAAAAAGACATAATTAGGGTTTTAAAAGTTTAATTGGCTTATTTAAGGTCCTATTGCAATACATTAGTCCAATCAAAGGTTTAGAATTAGCACTGGACTAGCCAGGGCCAAAATCAAGGGTCTACACATCGCCCAAGGAAGTAGAAGCTAATAAAGGAAAGGAAGTAGAAGTTGGGAATAAAGTAAAAAAAGATGATACTATTCTTAAACAATTAAAGAGGACCCATGCAAGTGTTAGTATTTGGGACCTATTAGCCACTTCCAATAAGAATCATGAAACTATGGCCAAGGCTTTGGCTAGCATGCTGAATTCCACTTCCATAACACCAGATGAGATGGTTAACTTCATGAAAGTTGAAGGAGTGATGAAATGTAAAGATATTCAAAAGAAGAGCGAAGTTGATATGGGAATGGTATCATTCTCAAATGCGGATTTTTTTGAAGAGGGGAGAGATCACATCCGCCCACTCTTTATCAAAGTAGAAGTCAAAGGAAAAAGGACTCCATGTGTGATGGTTGATGATGGGTCCGCCATAAATGTTTGCCCACTTAATATCTTGCCAAAGCTAGCTATGTCAACAAGAGACCTAAGCCCAACTAAAGTGACCATTAGGGCTTATGACAATACTAAAAGGCACGTTGAGGGGACTTTTAAAGCTATTGTGAAGGTTGGTACAATTGAGTCTATGGTAGAATTTTTGGTTTTGGACATACCTGTTACTTTTCCACTGCTATTAGGATGACCCTGGTTTCATCCTCTTGGTGGAGTTCCTTCAACACTCCATCAAAAGGTCAAGTTCCCAAGTGGAGATGAGACGGTGGTCATCAAGGCTAAGGATAATGAAGTGGTCAATGCTCTAATGATTGAGAGACCTCTCAATGGTTTCTAAGTAGCCACAATTTTTGATGATGGAATAGTGGACTCCAAGGTCCTAAACATGATGAAGAATATGAGCTACCTTCCTGGTGCTGTTCTTGGAAAGGGTAAGGCCGGTGTGACAAAGCTTCCAGACTTCAAGACTCAAATTTCTAAGAAAGGGTTGGGATATGAAGAAGCTAGCAAAGATGTTCAACTAAGGAGGAATGAGAAGATGAGCTTCCAACCAATTGAAGAAATTTTTGTCAAAACTTCAGACATGGGACCACTCCAAGGGAAGCACAAGCCAGTCATGTTAATGGGAAAGTTGATCTCTGGTTTTGAGATTTTTGCTGATGTTGTCTAACGGGTGGAACAAGTGAAGAAAGAGCTCATCCTGCCAACTAACAAGGAGCCTAATCTAGAAGGAAAGAAGGAAGCTATCCTGAATGCCGAGAAAACTCCCGAGGAGATTGCTGCTCTGGTTGAAGAAAAGTTTAAAGATGTTATGCTTTATGATTTTGAGAACAATGATTTTGGTTTTGATTTTAATTTAATTACTTTGTATGAGGATGATGATGTTTTCTTTTCCAAAATGAATGCAATAAAGTCTGATTTTGCTTAATTGTGTGATTTTTTTCTTGATGGTTGCATACATTCAAATAGTGGTTACATGAGCATTTTTAATATTAACTCTGTTGATACACAATCATTAAATTTGGGAACAACTGATAATCCTAAAATCATTAGCATAGCATTCGACCTTACTCCTGATGAGAGAGAGATTTGAAAAAATATTTAAAAAATATGAAGAGGTTTTTGCTTGGTCTTATGAGGATATGCTTGCAATAAATCGCGACATAGCAGAGCATGTGATTCCTACCTACACTCATATGAAACCTGTCAAACAAAAACTTAGACGGTTAAGACCAAAATGGGCTGAATTTGTTAAAGAAGAGGTCACTAAACAAATACGAGTAAAGTTCCTTGAAGTGATAGATTATCCAGATTGGCTAGCCAATATAGTACTCGTGCCAAAGAAAGATGGAAGAATTAGGGTATGTGTAGACTACAGAGACTTGAACAAAGCTTCCCCTAAAGATGCTTTTCCTTTACCCTATATAGATGTCCTTATTGATAGTGCAGCCTCTAACATGCTACACTCGTTTGTAGATGGATTTTTTGGATACAACCAAGTGTTAATGGCCTAAGAGGATAATGCCAAAACTGCCTTCATTACTACGTGGGGTATATTCTATTATAGGGTGATGCCGTTTGGGTTAAAGAATACTGGAGCAACCTACCAAAGGATGGCTACCACTTTGTTTCATGATATGATGCACAAAGAATTCGGGGTCTGCATCAATGATATGATAGTAAAGTTGGATACAAGGGAACAACACTTCCAAAACTTAGAGTTATTCTTCGAGAGAGCAGTGAAGTATAAGCCAAGGTTAACCCCAAAGAAGTGTGCATTTGGGGTTACTTCGGGCAAGTTATTAGGACACGTGATTGGTCCAACTGGCATTGAAATTGACCCTGACAAGGTTAAGGCAATCAGAGATATGTAGGCCCCAAAGACAGAGAGAGAATTTTGGGGATTTATCAACAGGTTACAGTACATTAGCAGGTTCATAACAAAGCTCATCACGATCTGCGAACCTTTCTTCAAATAGCTTAAAAAGAATCATCCAGTCGAGTGGAATGAAGAATGTCAACAGCCCTTTGAACGTATAAAGGAGTACCTACTAAATCCACCTGTTTTGAAACCACCTAAACCCGATAAACCTTTATTACTATACTTAGCAGTAGAGAAAGCAGATGAGTCAGGGGTTGAGCACGTAGTCTACTATTTAAGTAGAAAGCTCCTACCTTATGAGATTAAGTATAGTATCATTGAAAATACTTGTATAGCTATGGTTTGTCCGTCTAATAAGTTGCGGCATTACTTTCAATCTTATAGTGTGCAAGCAATTTCCAGGTTGGATCCAGCGATGTACTTAAGGGAGACACCTTCTTTGATCAGGAAATATGATCGATGGTTAATAATTTTGGGAGAATTTGATATTGAGTATGTAACTAGGAAAACAATCAAAGGTAGAGAGGTGGCGGAATTCCTAGCTCAACAAACATTGCCAGATAGTGAATAGGTAATCTTGGAATTTCTTGATGAACATTTAGAGGCCATAAAAGTGGGATAAAATAACTTTAAAAGAATTAATAAAAAAATAAAATAATTAAGCATAAATAACAAAGATATAAACAGGTAACAACAGAATATAAAAAATGATGAATTAAGGATATCGATTACATTCAGTATCACAGAACCGTTTCCGGCCTCAAGTGTTAAAGACTCCTTAATTATGCAATATGACAATATTAAGCAGAATATAAAAGAATATATTAAAAACATAAAATAATAAATAGTAAAATATAAACAGAATATAAATAAAATATAATCTTTTAAAAGGTACGGCGGCGTTGTTTCATACCCGGTACAGAGGAGGACTTCAGACAAGTGCAAGTCTGACGTTGCTCCAATTTATATTTGGGTTTCCAGCCTTATATACCATTTTAAAGATTAAGTTAATTTTGTATCTTAGATCTAGAATATTTTAATCAATACACACTCTTATGTCTATATCTTTTAGTATTCCTAATTATACTATGTCTGGTATAGATATACGGATCCCGTATAAATATACAGTGCTGAATAGAGGGAGAAGAGAGACAGAAAAGGATAGAATTAGAGGTCCTTTTCAGTCTGTAAGTAGTGCAATATATTTCTGATGTTTTAGTTCCAGATCAAGCTCAACTTGCTCGTTTTTTGCTTGCAAGAACTAGAACAGAGCATACTTATGTATGAATGACAGAAGAGATATAAAAATTTAAACTTTATTTAAATAAATGAAAATGAGATACAATACAGAATATAAACTTTAAAACAGAATACAAATTATAAAATATAATTTATAAAATATAAATTATAGACTACCTTAAAAGAGAATCAATAAGGAATGGGATACAGTGATGGTAGAAATATAGGTGAAGGAGGAAAGGGAAGAAGGAAGCTAAACTAGGCTGAGGGTTCTTCAATGGCTTCTGAGTTGAGAGAGAAGTATTTCGGATCCTCTATGCCTTCAGAATCAGCTTCAATAAATAGACAGAGGCTTTAAAATCTCACTGTTCTTGTCACATGCTTTGGCACTGTAGAGGAATAGTAACCTGTCGTTACTATTTGCTTTTACTGTACCTTCACGCGTCCGGAACTGTGGATGAATAGTACCTTGTCTGGTACTGTTGGCTTTACTGTGAGGAAAATTTGCAGAAATAATTTGAGTTGAAGGTTTTGAAATATCCAACTCAGTTTTAGAAACATCCTGAGATAGGGTTTTTGGAGAGGAAGATTCTCCTATCTCAATTTTATTTTTTAAATAAGGGATCAAGGAATCACTACCTGGAACCCCTGGAGGAGGTTCATGTCCCATCTTTAGCAGTGCTTTAATTACCTCAGGAGATTGGGCCAGCTGGGAGACCCATTTTTCAATATTGGCTTTATCTTCCTCTTGGACAGCATCAGCCCAAGACTTTATGGGTTTAGGTTTTAGGATACTATCTGAATGGTCAGATAGAGCTTTAGGAGAGTCTTCTTTAAGGGTTTCTTTATTGGCATTTTTCTTCTTTTTCCCCATGATTCCTGAGAAGGAATTCACGAGTAAGGAAGTCAGGTAAACTGTTATTTTCTCCTTTAATAAACTCAATATCAAAATCAAAAATACTTAAAATAGCTTGCCATCTAGCAAAAATTTGTTTTGAGGCAAGGTTTTTAACATCTTTTTGTAAAACATCTTTAGCACTTTTACAATCAATTCTTAATAAAAACTTTTGATTCAATAAATCAGATTGAAATTTTGAAATGCATAAAACAATGCTTAAAATCTCTTTCTTTATAGTTGAA
Source organism: Garcia nutans (assembly GCA_947685225.1). Taxonomy (NCBI): domain Eukaryota; kingdom Viridiplantae; phylum Streptophyta; class Magnoliopsida; order Malpighiales; family Euphorbiaceae; genus Garcia; species Garcia nutans. The sequence goes on from CANTUV010000024.1 coordinate 54,098,761, forward strand.
TAATTTAATTGGGTTGGACTCCAATGTCCTGAATAAAATTGGACTATGGCTTCTTTACCCTCTTTAACCTGTTTTAAAATCCCACCAAAACCTATATCTGATGCATCAGTCTCAACTATTTTGGAGGCTAAGGGATCAGCTATATGCAGGCAAGGAATAGTTTTAACTAGGGTTTTAACCTGTCTAACTATGCCAGAGTGGACTTCAGTCCATGGGCCTGGGTTTTTCTTTAACCTATCATGCAAAGGTTTAATAGTCCTATTTAGGTTGGGAAAGAATTCTATGACGTAATTCAAACAACCTAAAAATCTTTGTAACTGGGCTTTATTAACTATTTGGTCAGGAAACTTATCTCCAAAAGCTAAGTTCCTTTCTATAGGTTCTATAATTCCCTGTTCTATATAGTGTCCTAAGAACCTAATCTTAGTCTGAAACAGAGACATCTTCGTTTTACTTAATACTAAACCATTATGTTTTATTACCATAAAAAATGTTTTTAAATGTTTAAAATGTTCTTCTATTGTTGTTGAATATATCAAAACATCATCAATATAAACAATACAAAATTTAGTGTAAGGGTTAAAAATGTCATTCATCACTCTCTGAAATTCAGAGGGTGCATTCTTTAAACCAAAAGGCATAACATTCCACTCATACTGTCCAAATGGAACAGTGAATGCAGTCTTATACCTATCTTTAGGGTTAATCTGAATTTGCCAAAAACCAGATTTCATATCAAATTTACTAAAAACATTTGCTTTATATAATCTTCCTAATAAATCTTTTTTATTTGGAATAGGATACCTAATCCATTTTAAAGCTTTATTTAGAGGTTTATAATTTATTACTAATCTAGGTGCACCTCTTTCTATTTCAGAAGCCTTGTTTACATAAAATGCAGCACAAGACCAAGGGCTTCTAGATTTAGTTATTAGTCCTTTATTTTCTAAATCATTTATTTCCTTTTTACAAAATTCAATTAAATCAGGCGCCATCTGAATGGGCCTAGCTTTAGTTGTAATAGACTTTTCATCAAAGCCTATTTCATAAGGTAAATCAACCATGTGTTGCTTTCTGTTCCAAAATGCATTTGGAATATCAGCACACAAATCTTTTTCTATTTGAGATTTTAATTTATTAATTTTATCTTGCGTAAATTTATTATTTAACTGTTCATTTATTTTTTGTAAATGATAGCTGTTCTCTAAATTACAAAGTTGTTCAGACTTTGCTTTTATAAGTGCATTTATTTGTAACTCATTTATTGAATGTGCCTTTAAAAGATTTAAATTCCTCTTTTTGGGTTTTTCTAAAAATGGGAAGATTATCTTTTGTTTTCTTACTTTAAAACTTATACTATCATCATTTACTGAATAAGGTGTAATTAAATTCATAAATGGCGTTCCTAAGATCACCATATGATGAATATTAGTTAAAATGAATATATTCTTTATTTCTAAATTATTATCTATAATTGATGCTTCTGCTTTACCAAGTATATTTAATTTAGATTTATTTGCTGCAGATAAACTTTCATTAGTTTCATGCCAAAATCTTTTTGGTACTAAACTAGGTTTAATGCAGTTTAAATCAGCTCCTGTATCAAATAATGCAATAGTTTCTATATTATAATTATCTGAAAATTTTAACTTTATTTTTATTAAATATTTTCTAGATGTTATTTCATGCAACATAAAAATTAAATTATCTGGAATTTTATCTTTATTAATTAAACTAATTTCATTGTTAGTTTCTTTATCATTTATTTGCTCAATATCTTCATCAGCTTCTTCATCAGAAGAAGAAGTTGAATTCATTAAGGATTTTATTATCTGTGAATCATGTTCTTGTTTGTTTTTTAATTCTTTTAATTCTAATTTAATTTCTTTAATTTCTTTTTGTAAGTCATTTATAGTTGGTTTGTTTTTTATTGTTTTATTTTTATTTAATATCGTAGTTAAATCATATGTTTGTTTACTAGTGCTGGGTAATATAGAATGTTTAGGTCTATCATCTTCTAAAATTTTATTTAACATTTTCTCTTGAATTTTAGGATCACTTATATATTTTATTGCTTCTAATATGGATTCTTGTTCTTTAGTTAAAACATTTAATGATTTACTGCTATATTCAGAACTTGATTCTGATCCTATATCATCTATTTGATTTAGTTCCTCAGAATCTGAATAATCTTCAGAATCTGAATAATCTAAATATAATTCGTGAATTTTATTTATTATAGTTTCTTCTAAGTTTAATTCTTGTAATTTTTTATCAAATTTACAAAATCTTGATGTGTGACCTTTTCTTCCACATTTATAACATGTTAAATCTTTATATGATGTAAATTTTTTATCTTTTTGTTTATAAGGTTTTCTACTAGGTTTTCTATATTTATAAGGTTTATAAGGTTTTTGTTTTTTATAATAATCATCTTTATCAAGTTTTTTCTTATAACTCTTTTTGTGATATTTTTTATAAGGTTTTTTATATTTTCTTGTAGTAGAACATTGTCCATTACAATCTTTATGTTTCTGGGTTATACTATAATCAAATTGTTTACAGAAAGAACCTAGTTCTTGTTTAGTTTTTCTCATTTCATATTTTAATGATTTTTGAAGTTTTATGTCCTGACAAAGCTTTAATCCTTCTTTTTGAACTATACTAAACAGTTGTCCATAAGTTAAAAGATTATAAGGAATAGGGTTTCCAAATTCCTGTTTTATATGGTTCCTAACTTTCTCACCAAGGAAGAAGGGTAATCCTGCTAAGAATTTTTCCTTCCAGAAAGCCTGGTTGGAATCTTCTCTAAGCATTATCCTAGTTAAGAAAGTTGTTTTATAGAATTGAAAATCACTAAGTTTCTTGCATCTAAGGTTACTAAGTAATTCTGCATTTTTATCCTTTAAATGAGTAGGATCACCTATAAAATGAAGTGATATAGTCAAGATTAGTGATGCCACAGCATCTTGAATAGTATCACCAGACTCATCTAAAATAGGTATTCCATCCTCATAAGTTTTTACAGCATTTAGAATTTCTAAATGTTGTTCATCAGTGAGATGATTATCCCACCAACCTTTAAGTTGTCCTGTGAAGCCAGCTATAAGGAGTTCAGCTATAGTTCTATCTGAAGTTCCTGTTTGGGTTCTATAGGCATTGGCAGCCATAGTCATCTGTTGAAGAAGACTCAGGATATTATATTCTGATAGGGTATCTATGTTCCATTCATAAACTGAGGAGGCATTATATTTATACTGTGTTAACACATTTGGTCTATCTGCTATACCTAAGTCTGGGGCAGACATTCTAGGTACTATAGATTGATTATGTGTTAAACGATTTATCTGTGGTTCTAAAGTTTTACTAAAGGTTTCTATATCTTCAGATTTAGGTTGAGAATCCTCAACTGATTCTGATTCCTGTTCTTGGGTGACTATACTAATGGTTTTAGAATCTCTAGACTGGGGTGTTTCTGGTACTACCTGTTTTGACCCAGAAGAAGATTCAATTTTACTTAATTGTTCTTTAATTGCTTTAACAAAATCTGAATCTTTGGATTTTATTTCTTTTTGTCCTGTTTTAGAAACTTCGAAAGGTTTAAAAACATGTGATTTAAGTTTTTTATCTTTTACTTCCTTTTCAATTTTTACTATTTTACTTTCTTTAATAGTGTCTTCTATTCGGTTTAATTGTTGTCCTATAGTTACTAAATGTGCATTACTGAAATTATTTTGTTCTAAGATTTTCCTATTAGGATCATCCTCAGAAATTATTTTAAATGGTGCTATATTTATTTCTTTATCTCCATGTAAAAATACACTTGAAGTTTTAGGTGGATGTTCACTCTGTATGATTTTATCTTTTACTTTCCATTCTGTATTTTTATTCCTAATAGTTACTGGATTTATTGATTTTTCTAATTTAAGTTTTCCTCTATAAATTCTTTTAAACCAATCAAAGAATTTCATATTAACTTCATAATATTTTATAAAGTCAACATATTCTTCTTTAACTGATTCAAAGTCTTTTACCTTTTTCATTATATTTTCTAATTTATCTTTATTTTTAATTGCCGTTAATTCTCTATTTAATCTATCATAATTAAAAACAAATTCTTTATTAATTACATTTAATTCTCTATCTATGCTTTCTACATTTCCTGTCATGAAGGAAGCTGTAGGTGACATAGGTGGAGAAGGTGAGTGATCTATATTCTGAGGTTGGTTATAATTAAGGTTTGGTTCCAAAGGGTTCATTGTTCCTGTTGGATTATAATATAAGTGTGGAACTGTTGTACTATAATCTACACTTTTTAATTTATTACTAGATTCAGGTATGTCTGATGTAGAATACCTAGGCTTTACTACTGTTTGCAAAACAGGTTTAGGCTCATTTTCTTTATATGAAGCATATATTACAGAAGGTAACTGTGAGGCTCTACCTAAGTCTACTGTTGAGATAGATGAGGAAGAGTCCGAATATCTACTGCTTACACTATGTCTACTGAATTTTAATTTAACTTTACCGTCTTCATACTGTTCAATTTTACTAAGTTCTATATTAGGTTTAACTGTAGCTTTAGGTTCAGGAAGAGGAACAGCATCCTCTAAGACCCATTCATCAGGGAGACTAATATCTTTCCACTGAATAGTCCTAGGAATTACTGTATTAGCTTTACTTAAATCTGTTTGTAAAAATTTAGTTTCTCCTAGTTTTGGTTGCATTATATACTTTGTAGCAAAAGCAGACATCATAGCTTTATAATTTATTTTATACATTAATGCTACAGGAATAGATCCTTCAAGCATTTTATAATTATGTGTTTTAATTTCTAAAACTACACTTTTTAATATATTTGGATCATTTAATGAAATTGTAATATCTGGGAAGCAGTCAAATGAAATTGGACCGCTACTCAGACTGGTTTCTATAGTTCCTAAAAGTGAGTCATTAAAATTTACAAACCTAGCATCTCTGACCACAGCCAGTATACTAGTATTTAATCCTTCTCTAGTTAAAGGTTTTATACCTATTTGTACTAATCCTATATGTATATACTTGTATTTTTTAGCTTTATGATGTTTTATAGACTCTGCAGAAAGTAAAGTTATCTTTTCAAAAGGTTTACTTAACTGTACATCTCTTTCTTCAGCTTTAATTATATAATCATTTATAAATATATTTAATTTTGGTATTTTATAAATCTGTTCTTTATCTATCTTTGGTATTACCCAATTATCAATTGCTTTATTAAAATCTTCCAAAATTACTTCATTTCTGTTAACTATCCTTTTAACTTCTGAAGACTCAGAACTATCCGTTTTAGTTGTACTAGCAGATTTACACAGAAAAGGTTCCATCTTTAAATATTTGAAAAATAGATTTTTAAAGTTTATTAATGTTGGTTTTGGTAGCGACCACTGACTTACTGCCCTAAACGCCTGTCCGTCGGCTAACACGGGTCTTACTGCATATCCAATACCTAGACAACACTAAGTCCACTTCTAGATCTAAAAATTAAAGATTTAGCTATGGAAACAGTTCTATATCTATCTACTACCACCCCTAAAAGAAGATGGCTCTGATACCAACAAAAACAAAAACAGAAGATGGCCCCTTTGTTTTTGTTGTTTTTGATGTATTTCCATGGAGTAGTAAATAGGAAAGGAGCAGGTTTATGAGTCATACTGGAATCACCTGAAGGGGAGCTTATTCCTTTAGCTAAGAAGTTGAAATTTAGGGCAACCAATAATGTGGTGGGTATGAAGCATGTATTTTTGGTTTGGAAACCCTAATGATTATGAAGATAGATAAAGTGCAAGTCTTTGGTGATTCATTGCTAGTAGTATCCCAAAGGAATGGAGAGTGGGAGTTGAATGAAGAGAAGTTAAAATCATGCCACCATTACTTGACCATGATGAAGAAGAACTTTAAGGAGTACAGGTTTATACACCTACCAAGAGAAGAAAACCAAATGGCCGATGCCCTAGCCACATTGGCTTCGGTATGGGAGAATCCTGTAAATTTATTTCTTAAGCTTATGGTTTTGACAAGTTCATCAACTCCTTGCTATGAATATGAGACAATCATGGAAACTAATACAGACCATGACTTGTGGTATGACACCAATAGACTATTTTTGGAGAATAAAGAATACCCATTGGGGGCAACAAAGGAAGAGAGAAGAGCCATAAGTTGATGGTCCTTACAATACATCACCTTTCATGGAGAGTTGTATCGAAGATGGCCTCATGGGGTGCACTTGAAATGCTTAAAAAAGCATGAAGCTATGCATATCATGTTAGAAATACATGCAAGAAGTTGTGATCAACACATGAGTGGTTCTGCCCTAGCTAAGAAGATAATTGGACAAGGTTACTACTTGTTAACCATGGATAGAGATTACATTGAGTTTGTGAAGAAGTGCCAATAATGTCAGATGCATGGTAATTTGAATAATATGCCTCCTGAAGAATTGCATTCTATGTCTTCACCCTGGCCCTTTGCAACCTAGGGAATTGACATTATGGGAGAGATACATCTGATGTCTTCAAACGGTCACCGCTTTATCATAGTAGCAGTGGATTATTTTTCAAAATGGGTTGAAACTGAATCTTTCAACAAGCTGGGGGCAAAGCAAATGGCGATATTTATTGAAAAGAATCTCGTCTGTAGATATGGGGTCCCGCACAGTGTGATATCTGATAATGGGGTATAGTTTCAAGGAGCAGTTAAGGACTTATTCTTGAAGTACCAAATTCATCATCATCGGTCCTCTCCTTATAGACCGAAGGCCAATGGTGCAGTAGAAGCAACAAATAAGTCAATTATGTAGATTTTATCCAAGATGACCAAGACATATAGGGATTGGTCAGAAATGCTTCCTTTTGCTTTATGGGGATGCAGAATAAGTGTATGAACACCTACTGGAATGACATTGTTTTCCTTAGTTTATGGGATGGAAGCAGTGTTACCAATTGAAATAGAGATCAAGTCATTAAGAGTGGTCTTGGAAGCCGAACTGCCTGAGACGGAGTGGGTAGTAAGCAGATCCACACAGTTAGCCTTATTAGAAGAGAGGAGGTTGAAAGTACTGTATCATCATCAACTATACCAAAGGAAGATAGCTCGAGCCTACAATAGAAGGGTTAAGGTCAGAAAGTTCATAATTGACAATTTAGTCCTGAAGCAGTGCAAACCTAATGTCTCTGATCCAAGATGAAAATTTAGGCCTACTTGGGAAGGACCATATATTGTGAAAAAGTCATGAGCAAGGGTGCAGTCAAAATATCAGACATGGATGGGAACGAGTTTAGTGAGCCGATGAACATGGACAGGTTGAAGAGGTTTTATGTGTAAATAAAAGAAATAAGCTCCCTAGGTTGAAAACCCAAAAAGGGCGGCCTAGGCAAAAGTTAGAGCAGTCCACTAGTTTTGAAATTTTGAAAGGGCAGACTAGCAACAATTAGGGCTAAAAGAGAGAAAATTGTCAATTAGAAAACCCAAAAGGGCTGGTTGGCGACAGGAGTGATCTTGTGTATGCTGGCTTTATGTTTGATTATTCCCCAATTTAATAAAATAGAGTTAATATTAAAATTGTTCTCTATGCACTGTTTCAAGTATTTAACCAAATATGGTAAAATAAATAACACAAAAACAAAAGGTGATGACAAATTATAAAAGAAAAAGAAACATCTTTTATTATGTTCATTATTTTTCATTATTATCTGGTAGGTCATCCTATTTTAGGCAAAAAAATTAGAACCAATAATAAAATAATAAGAAAAAGGGTCCGCTAAGTTGAAAACCCACAAGGGCAACTTAGACAAAAGTTAGGACAGCTCGCTAGTTCCGAAAACCCGCAAGGGCGGACTAGACAAAAATTAGAGCAAAAAAAATTAAAAAAATGAATGATAAAAAAATAAGTCAACGTTGCAGTAAAAATAAAAATTATTATTATTATCATTATTATTATTATTATTGTTATTATTAATAATAATACAATATTTCCTTAATTAATACAAAGATCACTGAAAAGGAGGAGGTGGTTCATAATCAAATAAAGCTCTGAGAAAGTCGTCGCTTGTTGGAGGAAGAGGCATATCATATATCCCAAGTCCACCAGAAGAATTAGCACCCGAATCTCTACCCTGGAATTTAGGCCTATAGCAATTATCATCTAGAGTAGATGAAGGAATCTCATGGTCTACAGTTTGGGGCCCCCTAAAAGATGAAGCACTAGGATCCCTCATTCTTTGAAACCGAAAGTCTTAAAAGTTTTTCTCTGACTGATGATACAATCTTTCAAGATGGGTGATCTGTTGGCGGCTAGCAGCTAACTCTTCCTATAGTTTCTTGTGTTGTTCTTCAATCATTCATTGTGAGTCAGAAAAGGGAAGGGTAAGAACATATATAAACATGCATACATATAGCATAAAATAGGATGACCTGCCAGATAACTCGTAATAGAGCCTTGTGGATGAGATGGCACTTCCAGTTGGTGAGAAGGAGCAAATGGAGGAAAAATAGAGGATGGTCCAGCCTTGTGATCAAATGAGCCAGCAGCTTGCAATAATCATGAGAACATTCAAAATAAGATGAAAAGAGGAAATTGAAAATGATAGAATAACATGCATTTACCTGAGAGGTTCTAGCCTTGGAATAAGAGATAGAAGCTCTCTCCTCCTCTCCATCATTGTTTTCCTCATCATTTCCTTCTTCCTCCTTGGGAAATTCCAAAATGCCAACTGGAGACACATTAAAGTTCAAGAGCTGTGTTTGAATGAATTGTGTATATGACATGTCTGGTACACAAAGATAATCTTCAACATCGTAGGCAATTCGAGCTAACCACCACGAATTTTTCGGCATTGATGTATTGTTCAAGGTATACATTGGGCAGTTCATTGGGACCCTTTGCCAATCAAGGCCAAGGAACCATTCATATACCTATGAGTGGGGATTTTTTTCCCCACTCTCGGTGGAATGGTTCTTGCAACTTCGGCACTGTTTAGCCTCGGGGCCTTAGAGAACACTGGCCTAGGTTCGGAGAAAATGAAGTCACCACCTGGACGGGCTAAGAAAAAAGAAAGGGGTGGATCATTCAATTTCTAAGGAATCCCTAACCCCCTAATGGGTTTGGAAAGTTGGGTACATGTGGGGAAGGTGAGAAATGGCCCAGCACCCCCACAATGCCCGGTTTATTAGAACCAGCGTCTTTTGCAGGTCTTAATATTATAAAATTCTTAAATATAATGATATTATCCATACTATATGCGATTATAAGAATAAATAAATACTTTATTAAAATTACAACAATGTCTAAACAAAATAAATAAATGAACACCCATCCGAGGATGGAAATATGTCCTTACATTGTTTATGTCTAAAACTAAATAGGACACCTACCGAAAGGTGGAAACATGTCCTTTACATTAATTCCAAATTATGAAAAGAAATTAAATTGCATAAAGATTAATTTATGAGGTTCCTAACCATGGAAATATACTTCTTACAATTTTAACAAATAATAATAATAATAAAGAAATCATACATCCATGATAAGCAAATCAAATATTGAAATTAAATAAATTAATCATCAAAACATATAATAAACTACATAATCAAATTTAAAATTAAATAAATGTATAAATGTATAAATTTAGGATTTTAGAAATTTAATACACAAATCCCAAACATTGGGCAGTTCATTTATACATTTATTTAAAGGGAGTTAAACACAAAGGCTTATAATACACAAATAAATATTGACCTCTTCGACGAGCCCATACTTGTATTTAGGGTTGTAGGTTTTGGTGTTGAAAATTTTGAAAACTAGTTTTAGGGTTTGAGGAAAATATGATTAGGGTTTTGAAAAACAAGGCTAGGGTTTTTAGTTTAGAAATTAGGGTTTAGGTCATGGTTTTGAGATTTAGGTTTTATAAGTTAGGGTTTAGGGTTTAGAAAAAAGGGTTTTATATTTTTATGAAAATAACAATAGGGTTTGAGTAAATTAGATTAGTATTTTGATGATTATGTTATTGATTTAAGTTAAAACTTATACTTACTGTATGAAAGAAATCAAGAAGAAATTGAGTAATAAAAATGTTGTGATGATAGTTTTGAAAGGTGGAGTTAATTATTGAATTAATAAATTGAAATTAGAAGAACTTACCTGCGTGTGAAGGCTCCACCAAATTGAAGAAATTAAAACAAGCTACTGCCTGCTTTAATACAAGATTTATGGCATAGCAAAATCAAGGTAATGCGTTCACTTCCTTTGTATAATTTTGTTTCCTTTGTTGCTTTCATCTTCCTTGCTTTCTTTTTCTTTTTTCTTCCCCGTTTTTCTATGGTTTATGCCTCAAGTCCCAGGAAAAATTAAAAGTCTAAAGTTTCTTTTAAAAATCTGAATAATTGCTAAAAGCCCCTTTTCAGTGTGTTTTAATGTGGTATTTATAAGAAAAATAAAAACCTAATACTAATTGGTTAAGAAAATAAAAACCGATTAGGAAATAAAATTAAAAACCAAAACCATGTAGAATAGGGTTTCGAAAAAAATTACACTGGCAAAATTTGTGCTGGCAAAAATTACTGCGGGGCGTGCAGGATGGGCGTAGGCTAGGCACGGGCTGGGCAAGGGCCACAAGCCAGTTCGTCGTAGGAAAAACCTGTGATGAATTGGCCCATGGTTTACCTATGGCGAATTGGCCTAAGCCAATTGTTGCCAACAACAAAAAATTTCATCTCCGATTTTGCCCGTCACCAATTTCTATTTTCAATTTCATTTTTTATCTTTTCTTCTTCTTTTTTTTATTTTTTAATTAAAAATAAATACTATAATTAATAAATATTATTAAAAATACAACAAAAATTATTTTGGACTGTTTAAAAATATAGAACTGGACTGGGTCAAAAATTAAGGGTCTGTAATACCCTTTCTCCAAGAAACCAGCCACTAGACACAGGACCAGCAATGATTCGGCGGGAATGCTGGTAAGGCAGTGCAGCAATCATAAAAGGGGTCCAATTCGCCCGCTTTCCAACTTTCCACGAAGCCAAGTTGACTTGTAGGAGGACAAAGGTAAGTAAACTTTTTACGTAAACTATATTGCATACTAATACTATTTTACCTAGTCTTAGGTTAAGCAACTCAAGTGATAATGCTGGGTGTGCCCATGATGAGAGCGGAGAACTACTGTACGATTAGACAACCAAAAACCTAACCTTGGATATTCAACTATCTCTCGAGAAATATCAGACACCCTCATGAGATTATGTTCATATTCCCATACCTGTAATAACAATGGAAATCAAATTCATGCAAATATATGAGTTGAATTAGCAATGGCTGGAGATAGTACCTCGACAATCACCATGAAGCCAATGAAAGACTTCTTATTCCTGCAAATATTGTCTAGGCCATGATAGAGACAAGCAAGGTCAGCTTCACCCCAGCTGCAAAGTAGCACCATATCCATTTCAGCAAGGGCCCTCAACACCGATAAATGGATGGTGGATTCGGTGCTGCATAAAATGGTCGACCCAACCAAATACAGTAAAAATCCTCGAGCATATTGTTTGGATGTTTCTCTATGAACCCGTCCATCATAGCTCATCCAATAACTCTAAATTGGATCAATTTTTATCTTAAAGGGCTCTTTGAGTGAAGGTTCCATACTGATTAACTGTTGAATTTCTTCCTGTGTTAGGATATCATTGGTAAGAGGAACCAGAAGGCCATAGTACCGAATAGCAGTTATGACTAAAAAATTGACTTGTCCAATAGTCATTTCTCCCAAAGGTAGGTGGAAAGTATGGGCCATATCCATCCATCACTCTGATAATGCTTGAACTACACTCGGTCTATTGGACATTCCTCGAATGGTAATTACAGAACAAAGCATTCAAAACCGCACTCTCGAATGATCTATTTTACCCAAGAAGGCACAACGTCATACCATTGTCTGGCTTTATAGACACACCCTCTGGCCCGAACAACGCAACGATCACGCTAAAATTAAACAAGGTAAGCCAATACGAGGTAAGTATATCATCTCACACCTCCTATTGTTTTCAAGTCTGAAATTACTCATTACTGTATTTTATTTTATTATTTTTACCATTAGAATATTGTTTACTATTCATTCGCTAATATACTAAATTATAATTTAAAAAATGAGAAAAAATAATAATAAAATAATAACTGCTTATGCTGCTAAAGTTGCAGTGTTACCTCAGTTTTTAGACTAGAACTACGATGAAGTTGCATTTCAACTAGTGGATTGATAGTTCGAGATTCATATTTTCGAATAAATTTTAGCAACTCAGAATTATATCGAGGTCCGGATCTTGAAGCATGCCTTCCTTTTATTTGATGGCCAAACTTTCTATTCTCAAATCTATATATAACTTATAATGGAATGAAAGTGAATGAAATGGAGGAAACCAATGGCATTTATAGAGGCAAATGGCAAGAAAAAAAGACAAAAAGAAATAGTAATTTTGTGAAGAAAAAAAGGTTACTGTTAGTGAATAGTGCAAAATAGTAATCAACAGTTTCTAAATAGTATATAAATAGTAAATTCAAATCATTCTATTCAATTATTCAATTATTTGCATGTATAAAAATATTTTTTATCCTTTTAAAAATTATTTTTCCACGTAAGGGGCAAGAGGATATAGATATGGTAAAAAATAGCTAATTTTTTTGCAATTTTGCAGATTTATTTATTTAATACCCTACTAACTACAATTATCTTTTGCAGCCACCGGGTCTAGAACCCAAATGATTTTTTAGTCCAAAACTCATTTCGGGTCCACAATCCAAATTATTTTTGAGTCCAGAAATCATTTCGGGCCCAGAACCCAAATCATTTTTTATTCCGGAACTCATCCTAGGTTCAGAATCCAAATCATTTTTTAGTCCAAAACTCATCCCGGGTCTAGAACCTAAATCATTTTTTAGTCCAGAATGCATTCCGATTCCAGAACCCAAATAATTTTTTAAGTTTAGAACGCATTCCGAGTCCATAACCCAAATTATTTTTGAGTTAAGAACTCATCCCGGGTCCAGAACCCAAATCATTTTTTAGTCTAGAACTCATTTCGTGTCCAAAACCCAAATCATTTGTTGAGTCCAGAACTCATCACCGGGTCCAGAACCCAAATTATTTTTGAGTCAAAAACTCACCACCGGGTCCAGAACCCAAATTATTTTTTAGTCCAGAACTCACCACCAGGTCTAGAATCCAAATCATTTTTTAGTCCACAACTCATCATCGGTTCCAGAATCTAAATCATTATTTAGTACATAACTCACCAACGGGTCCAGAACCAAATCATTTTGAGCCCAGAACTCACCATTGGGTCCAGAACCCATTCTGTTGAAAGTTATGTTGCTTTTTACTCTCTTCTACTAAAAGTCTCAAATAGTTCAAGCAGGGGGCAAACTGTAAACCCTAAATTTTTTACCAAGTCCAGTCCAAAATTTTTAAATAAGTCCAAAATAATTTTTGTGGTATTTATTATTTATTTTATTTTATTATTTATTATTCATTTTATTTTTTTAAATATAAATATAAAGAAAAAATAAAAAATTGGACGGACCAATCGGTGAGCGACACGTGGCAGGACAATTCGCTTCCCAGCCTATTGGGCAGCGCCTCATAGGCGCTCACCCAATCATTCGCGTCCCAGCCTATTGCTCGAGTCTCAGTAGCCCGTGCCAGCACGTTGGCCAATTTTTACTAAAATTTGATTTTTATTCAGAAACGTCAATAAATTTCCTAAATAGTTTGAACTTCCTTAAGGTATTAGGTTTTACTTTAAAATTGTATAAATATTAGTCTTAAAACATAGAATTAAGGATGGCCAATATTAATCAAGAATTCCAATTGGACTTTTAAACCTTGAAGCAATCTAAATCAGCCAAGAACAAAAGGAACAATTCCATCCACAAGGCAACAAGGCAGTGTTGTCTTGATCAAGGTCTCCCCAAAATTCCAACGGTGCAATTGTGGTGGAACCAACAACGAAAGTTTGATCTTAACCAATAATTTTTTATATTCACAGTAGCCATAACATGCTTTCTTTTAAATATTTTGTTGATGTGTTTTTTTTGTAGCGTAAAATTGTTAAATCTGAATTACATATTTTATAAACCAAAACCCTAATTCATTAAATCCTTAAACTCTCATCTAATTCCTAACAACTCTTAAACCCTAATGTTCCAATAGCTAAATAATCCCAAAAACCCCAAATTATTTTGTTAAAACTCAAAGCCCTAAACTATCTTTGTCCAAAACCTTATACTATTTCATCAAATCCCAAAACCCTAATTGTTTTTCCAAAACCTTCATTTATTTTCCCAAATCACTATTTTTCTAAAATAATATTTTAAAAACCCTAATCTCTTTTAAAACTTGTCATCCACCCTATCTTCAAATTATTCTACACAAAACACCAAAACTATAACCTAGTGAACTTAAAACCCTAATCTGAGAAAACACTTATTTGTTCCTAAAGTATCAAAACCCAATTCTCCCAAACCCTAATCAAGGAGCCTTAAAATTCTTAAATTATAATTCCCAAAACCAAGACCCCAAAATTTAAAACCCTAATTCTAGTGGCTCAATTCATAAATTTAAGTCCAACCCCTAATTCCAATAATTTAAAACCATAAACCCTAGTTTCCTAAACCATATTCCATAAAACTCTAGCTTGTATGTTTACTCTTTAATTGTTATTTGAATCCTGCTTTACCTATTTAGTTTACATCTACATATCTTGATCTTTATTTTACTTATAATGAATGTTTTAGTTTCATAATGAGTGATTGAATGCCTTTTATTGATTTACTTTATTTTTGTTATTATGTAAGGGGTATGTTTCCACCTTGTGGGTACCTCATTAATTAAGCTTCATGTAATTTAAATTATTTTCATTTTTTGGGAATAATGTAAAGGATATGTTTTCACCTTTTGGTGGGTGTCCTATTTCGTTTTAGACATCGGACGATGTAAGGACATGTTTCCATCCTTGGATGGGTGTCCATTTATTTGTTTTATTTGGACATTGTTATGTTTTTAATAAAGTATTTATTTATTCTTATGATCGCATGTAGTATGGGTAATGTCATTATATTTAAGAATTTTATAATATTAAGACCTGAAAAGGAGGCCGGTTCTAATGAACCAGGCATTGTAGAGGTGTTGGGTCATTCTCACCTTCCCCACACGTATCCAACTTTCCAAACCCAATAGGGAGTTGGAGATTCCATAGGAATCAAGTCATCTACCCCTTTCTTTTTCTCGGCCCATCTGGGTGGCGACTCCATTTTCTCTGGGTTTAGGCCCGTGTTCTCTAAGGTTCTGAGCCTAACAGTGCCGAAGTCGTAAGAACCATTCCATGTGGCAGTGGGGGTGAAAATCCCCGTTCACACTTAGTTTATATCCATAATTCACCCATAAATTCAACACTTATATAACTCCAACATATCATAACTATCATCATATTCAATTAATCATCACTTTCTCTCATAACACATTCAAAGAAGAAGAAAGAAAAGAAATCTCTTCTCTTTCAATCCAATCTAAAAAATCATCATTAGCTACTCATAACATCCTCATACATATTCAAATAAGCCATCAAAACATGCTAATACAAAATTCCCAAAAATCCAAATATCATGTTCTTCCATAGAATTCCAAAGAAACTTGTAAAATGATAAAGGAACTTACCAATTGATGAAGAATCCTCTAAATCTTCACTTGAATCCTTGAAATCCCTTATAAAATTTATGTATGGAAGAAGAACTCTCCTCTAAACTCTCTCTTTCTCAAACTCACGCCAAAGAAGAAGGAAGAGAAGAAAAGACTCTTCTCTTTTCTTTCATCCTTATATATATATATATAATAATAATAATCTACTATGCAATTCTTTATACTATATATATATGCAATGTATATCTTAGGTATATGTTTATGTCATATTTCAATCAAATATATTTCAAATATATATTTTACTTTTTCACTTAAAATCCTTTCATTTTCCATTCAAATTATTTATTTAATTTATCCAAATTTAATTTATTTTATTTAATATTCAAAAATTAGGGGTATTATATAATGGTAAAATGTTAAGCATTCACCTGAGAAGCACCAGCCCTAGTGTCGCCACGCTAATGGGAAGAAGGCTTCCTCTCCTCCTCCTCATCTTTGTCTTCCTCTTTCTCCTCCCTTTCTTCCTCCACTTCTTCTTCTTCCACTTCTTCTTCTTCTCCCTCAGGAAGCCCCTGAACCCTAGTAAGAGAAACTTCACAATTTAGAAGCTAATCCCCAATGAATTGGACATATGACACATTCGATAAAAGCAAAAAGGCCCCAATATCAAAGCCATTGTGAGCACAACTCCAATATGGTTTTTGCATGAATATGGTGTTTAGCACAAACGATGGGATATTTACCGGTACCCTCCAGTGGTCAGGACTGAGGAACAAGTTATATACTCGTTCACCAACAAACCATCCATAAGAAACTGGGACGACAATGATCCATGAGAATCTTATAAGGGAAGTGCATCAATCATACATGCAGTCTAGTCATTTCTCTCTTCACCTTCTCACCAAGCCACTTCCACTTGCAAAAATGCAAATAGGTAAGTTGTTTTATTCATAAGATTTGATATTAATATTAACATTTGTCTTACTTGGTTCTAGGTTAAATGACTTATATGGTAGTGGTGAGTGTGCACATGATGGCTTCTAGGCACCTCTCTGCGGCCCGATAGCTACAAACTTAGTCTTGGATATCCTACTCGCGGCCTATTAATATTGGGAATCCTCACCAGTTTGTGCTCATATGCCCAAACCTATACATAAAAGGGGAAGATCAAAATCCATAAATAAGCATTATTTGGATCAACATTTATAAGGAAAGTTATACATTGGCAACAACCATAAAACTAGCAAAGGATCTTCTATTCTTGGAAATTGCATCAAAGCCGTGATAAAGGCAGGTGAGGCTAGCATCTCCCCCACTCATAACATGGTGTACGATCAAAATAAGAAAGGCCACTGTTGTGCTCGATTAATTACTACTACAAAGCGACACTCGCAAGTATATGAGGCAATTGTAGCAATGGTGATCACCCCAAGGTCATCTCACAAGGAAGGAATTATTTTGCAATAGTTTGATTGACAAATAAATTAAAATTGAGTGTGTTTTATTGAATTTGTGAGTTGTAATTCAAGTTTCAAAGTAAAAATGAGTAGTAGTGCGTAAGATTAATTCAATGCTAGGAATGGTGCCGAAGGTTATAGGTCAATTTAATTAAATCTTGATTTTCAAATTATCCAATAGTATAACCTTGTATTTTAATTTGTTCCATGGGTTTAATTAGTAATTATCAATTCATTAGTTTTTGCATTCATGAATTAAAAACAACCAATTTTTTTGAAATTGCAAATTAAATAAACCTTAGAGCTTATATTTCTAATTCATTCTTAGGGTGGTTGAATACATAGTTCTGATATCGAATTTCACCTCTCGATCCATCGTTCAATATTAAGTGATTAATAGGTGGCCAATCTATCAAACTAACTTTAAGTCCAATGCAATCAACCAATAACAAGGTATACTAATGGAATTATCAAATCAAGTCATTTAATCAAATCTACTACAACCCAAGACATGAGCAAATTAGCTCATCATCAATTTAAAATAAATATTCATCTCAATATTCATTAAATCAAAATTATACATTGTTATATTAATGTTCATAATAAAACAACAACAATGTAGAAATGAATTAAAAGAGAGAATATGAAAAACCACTTTGTAGACTCCAAGAGTTGAACTACTTGTCTTCCTCCTAGCATCCTCCTTGATGTATGATGAACAGCTTCCAAGCCCTCTTCAATAAATGGCTTTCCTCTTGAATGATGGAATGGTAACTCTCTCAGTCTTACAACTCCAATCAAGCTTTCTTCAAACCCTAATCGTGTAAGGAGCTTGCTCACTCAATTTGATTCCCAACTTGATTAGATCTTGTATATGGAAGAAATGAAAGATGAATGAATATTGAGGATGAAGAGAGAATGGTGTCTAAGAGAGAATTGAGTCTCTCTTTTGAAACAAGAACAAAACTAAGAACAAGATAGCTCTCCAATAAAAACCAACAAGTATGTCATTCCATCCCTCCAATTTCAATTCCTTTTCATTTTTAAGACACCAACCATCTCTTGCCAACTCACATACCACTCCTTGTCTCCCATCCACCTTTTTAATATTTCTTTTTTTAAAAAGAAAGAGCCTTTTGTCCCCCAATTGTCCCTCACTTCATGCAAAATAATTTAATGGACCATATGAGACACGACCAAGCCTTGAGTGACTTGGCCATGTCACTCATTCTTCTTAGGACACGGCCAAGCCATGTAGCCGTGTCCATGGCTGCCTCAATGTCTTCTTCCTTTTCCAAGTGGGACACAAGCAAGGCCCTGGCTGTGTCATGTGACACAGCCAGTGGCTTGGCCATGTCTCTTGATTGTGCTCTCTACTACCTTTCTCTTGCTCTTTGGTTTCATCAAGTGGGACACGGACAAGGCCTTGGCTATGTCATGTGACACAGCCAGTGCCTTGGCCATGTCTTTTGCCAATGTCTGCCTCTGCCCAATTATTCTAAAGGACATGGCAAAGCCTTGTTGACTCATCCCGTGTCATGTGAGTGGTTGCCTTGGATGAGGGACACTGCCAAGCCATGAAGTGTCTTGGCCGTGTCTCATGTTTTTCCACCATTTTGATCCATCAATTCATTCTTTTGCACTTCCATCTAAATCAAACACTTCAAGCAAACTTTAAACACAAATTAAAAGAAAAATTAACCTAAAGCTAATAAAATTAACCTAAACATGTAGACATATTTGATCAAAACAACTACCCCACTCTTAATTCTTTGCTTGTCCCTAAGCAAAGTTAAAATTAAAAACAAACTAAACAAGATAATTTAGTCAAGTTTAAGAGTTATAAGAATGTATCAATACTTCCAATTTCTTAAATCCGCAATCAATATAAAACCAAATAAAACCAATACTCATGCAATTTAGTGGTTCTCCATGCATAATGAATGTTGAAACTCCCCCACCAACTCTTTGAAGTGTTTAAATAGGTAGTGTTTACACTCATAACATTCAATGAAACATTATCACCATAAGCTTGCTTATCAATCAAACTTTCACTACTAAATTCCAAACAATCATCAATCATAAGGTCTTTCATTTGGTAGTAATGGGGCTAAGGTGAAGGTATGACATTTGGGAATGTGAGTTTATTCACTAAGTTCAAGAGCGCTTCAAGAATGAAATAAATAATGTGATACAACTGAACAATCCCAAAGTACCTCCCAATCACTTAGCATTAGACATTAAAGAACTTTTTAGGAACTCCACTTATTAAATTTGCAAAGATCATTCCTAAACTCAATTCAACCTTCCAATAAGAATAATAAAATTTATTATTATTATTATTATTATATTTATTATTATTTATTTTTTTTCTTCTTTTTTTTATAAATTGTGATTTACAACTAAAGAACACAATGGTTTGCAATCTTAAACCCACTAAATTTAACCCTAATCTTTATTTAACACAACACTCAATCATAAATGCTCTTAAAATGCTCTTGACCTAATTAAAGGGTAAGAGACAAAATAGCATGGTTCAAAGCTAGTAGTGTTGTGAAAAAGAAAGAAAAGGAGAAATGAAATAGGCTCAAATTTGGCTAACTAAGGTTGAATATAAGGTTGGTCTTTTTAAGCCAAAATGGGTTCACCTAATTGCCATAATCATATTGATGGCTAATTGAAATTTTTTGTAGTCTTAAAATGTATGTCAAAGCAAGTTCTAACAATTTATCAATAAAAAATGTTTACACACGATAAAGAATAATAGGTTGATATCCAGCTTAATAGGCTCAATTTCTTACAAGTTTAAAAAGGCAATGCAAGGAATATCCACCAAATCAACAATAAGCACCAATTTTATTCAATTCTCCAATTCATGCTTCAAAAATTAAAAGTCATCTATCAAGAAACTTATAATAATTAAACTTAAAAAATATACTTCAAAACAATATGTGAAGTAAGGCAAAACAAAAAAAAATGACAAAAACAATGACTAAAACAAAGACTTAAAAACAACAACTAAATTATGAAAAACAAAAGCTTGCATTTATGAACAAAAACTTAGCACCCCATACTTTAAGATTTGCATTATCCTCAATGGAAACTAGGATAATTTTAAAAAAAGTAAGAGTTAAAGTACAACCTGATTTCCATCATTTTCTTTATGAGGCAAGTGCTACCTTTCATCCATAAAACATTAATTGTTCAAGATTAAAAAGCAACAAATATAAAATAACCAAAACATAAAGTTTAATAACAAACAGCGGTAATGAAAAATAACAACTAAAATATTCAACAACTGAAAATAAGAAAAATAAGAAGTGTTCTCAAAAGGCAAAAGCTGATATGATCTATAGTGATAAAGGATGTGATGATGATGCTGCTGAAGGGTGGTGGCTAAGAATCTTGGCAAGGTTGCTATTGATTTGTTCCAACTGGGAAAGGACTTCAGTATGATTATGATCTACCTTGCTTTCCAATGCTTCAATCCTACTAATAATCTCTTAATTGTCCGGAGCCGGAGCATCTTTATCCAAACCGAGTGAATTCGAGTAGGACTCCTCATCAACTCATCATCGCTTTAGCTGGTCCTCGGGTGCAACTTACTCAATCTAAGAAAAATAGGCCGCTTAGTTCCACCACACCCGTACTTTCTTTCCATGCAAAGAACCCATATGACATAAATCTATGTAAATACCTCAAGGCGGGATTTATCAATTTTGTTGCCTTAGCCGATTTGGCCACATACATTCCACTCGAGCCTATTGCTCCCTATGAAAATTATTGTCTAAAACCTTTAGGCACACATTTTTTCCCTTGTTGATGGAAACCAAAAATAGTAATCAATTGTTCAATATTAAGAACACATGGTTTTCCATGCAATTCAAAGCTATACCTAGTGCAAATCTTTATGTCATTTCATTCAACCTTAAGAGAGGTTAAAAATTCTATGGTAAGTTCTTAGAATTGTAAAGGTTTAAGGGAAACTAATTTCACCAATCCAAGGTTTTAAACATCTCTAGTAAAATTTTCTCTAATTTAGAGAGTATCAAGGGATTCATCGCTTACGTACCTCGTTGGAAAGAAACCCCATACTAAAAGAGTCAATCTCTTTCAAGATGATGAAGAGGATGATAAAGGTTGCCTCCTCTTGTGGTGGGACACCATTTTTTTTTCTAGGCATCTTGATTTTTTGGTGGAAAGTGAAGCTTTGATGGATTTTATGGAGTTTTGATTAGAAAATTGGAAGATTGAGTGGATTTAATTGAGTTTTTAGGTAAGAAGAATGGAAGATTTGGTGAAAGTTTGAGGTTTTTAGGGATGGGAATGGAGGTTTTAGAGACAGAGACGAGAGAAAGAAGAGAGGAAGATGAAGGTTAGGGTTTTGAAAATGATGAGATCGATAAAATCTGGGTTTTTAAAAGGGGTGACACGGCCAAGCTGGGATTAGCTTGGCTGTGTTGGAGTTTTTAGGAGGGACACGGCCAGTGGCTTGGCCATGTCCCATGAGCGTGTCCACTAGTGTGTGGTGTTGGTAGGGGAAAGAAATAGGGACATGAATGGGCGGCTTTGTCATGTTTGGGTGACATGGCCAAGCCTTCTGGCCATGCTTGGGTTTTTTAGGCTTGCTTGACACGGCCAGTGGCTTGGTCGTGTCAAGTGGCAGTGTCCTTCACTGCCCATTTTTGCCTTTTCTTTTGTTTTTTAAACAAATGTGTCACCCAAGTCTAATACATGAAACTTTTCTTCTTGGCTTTACCCTGAAACTCCATTAAAAACAAAAATTGATCAAAGCACCCATTCTTTTCTCTTAAAACCAAAAATTAAATTTAAATTGTAAAACACAAAAAATTTAACTATGAAAAGAAATACAAACCAATGGCTTGCCTCCCATTGAGCGCTTCTTTAATGTCATGTAGTTGGACAATGTTGCATTACTCATCAAAGAATACCATACTTCCTATGGTATTTTGCAGCTTCAATTTCTTCAAAATAGGGCTTCACCCTTTGTCCATTCACCTTAAATGTCTCATTGGTTTTCAAATTCAACAATTCAACAAATCCAAATGGAAGTGCTTGAATGACTTGAAATGGTCCACTCCAATAGGACTTCAATTTAATGGGGAACAATCTAATCTTTAGGTTCAACAAAAGGACTTTCATTCTCGATTCAAGGGTTTTACTAGGGATCATTTTTCATCATGCTTCACTTTCATTTTTCTTTGTAGAATCTTAAGTTCATAAAGGCTTCATTCCTATGTTCATCTTGCTCAAAATTTTCAACACCATGTGAAGAGTATATGCCCCAAAGGGGTAGGTGAAGGTTGCCTGGGGTAGATTCTTCTCTTCTATCTTGTAGTCCTCAATTTTCACTTCAAATGTTTCAACTTCTTTCCTCCAAAGCAAGGCTTTATCTAGCTTGCCTTTACTAACTTTCTGCAAGAAGATTTCTTTAACCACAAAATTAGAATAATCAATAAAAGAACAATTTTCATGGATAGCAATATTGGGGGTAGGGGAAGTGTTAAAAATTAAAAGTTCCACAGTTTGTCCTAAGACAGTCATGGACAATTTCCCATTTTTAACATCTATCAAGGTATTAGTTGTAGCCATGAAAGGCCTTCCTAACAAAACTGTATATTCAGCATCCTTAGGGATATCTTCCCCCGTATCCAGGACTATGAAATCCACAAGAACTATTAAACCTCTAACTTGCACTAGAACATCCTCTATGATTCCCTTAGGAAACATAAGAGCTCTATCGGCCAATTGTAAGACCATCTTGGTTGGTTTAAGTTTCCCAAGCTCTAATTTCAAATAAACTGAGTAAGGAATTAAATTTATGCTATTTCCCAAATCACACATGCCGGATGCTTCTTTCCCATTTCCCATGAAAAGGTTAATTACAAAACTCCCAGGGTCTTTAAGCTTAAGAGGTAACTTGCACTGTAAAATAGCTCTTGCCACCTTCGAAACTATCACCATTTTATTTGGCTCATATCTTATCTTTTTGTTGTTGGTTCTTCCATGAAAAATTAGGATTATTTTCTCCACATGGGATTATAAGAATTTGAGTACGGGTCATTCCTCCCCTTTGTTGGAACCCTTCAAAAGCAAAAGCTTGCTCTTTCCCTTCTTGGAATTGGTCAAAGTTTGAAGGACATACATTTGCATTGTGGCCCACCACACCACATGAAGCACATGATTCTTGGCTTGGAATCGGCAAGTTTCCTCTAGCATTCAACAATTTAACTTGCCTTGTCAACTCGGCAATTTGACTTGCCATTTCTGAGTTTGTATTTAGCTCATATGCTCATCTTCTCCTTTCCCCAATACTGTTTTGTTGAGATTTTGCTCCCCACATTTCAAATAATGCAACCATTTCAGCAGCTATTCTCTCACCCATTGCCCCTCCTGCAGCATTATTCACTATGTTTTGACGTTGTTAAGTTAACCCATCATAGAAGAACTGATTGGGCAATTGTTGTGGATAATAATGATGAGCATATTGAAACAATAAAGATTTAAAGCGATCCCAAGCCTCATGAAATGGTTCCCCATCAAAGTGGGTAAAAGTTGCAATAATCCCCCTAAGCTCCTTTCTCTTTTGGTGTGAATAAAATTTTCCCATAATTTTTTTATACACTTCAGTCCTAGTGGTCAAAGAATTTTCTAGTATGGTCATCAACCACACTTTTGCCCTATCTTTCCAACTATATAGGAAACATCTCATTTTGAGTTTTCATCCTCTGTTAATGCTTGCAAAGGGAAAGTATGCAGTGTTGTGTAAAAATCTCGAATGAAGTTGAGAAGATCTTCATTTGGCAATCCATGGAAGGATGGCAGCATACTATAATGAGTGTTTTTGAGTTCATAATTTCTTACTGCATTGCTCAACTAGATACAAGATGTGGTTACTCCAATGATTAGTCAGGCAAACTCCTTCATAGGTGGTTCCTCTACGTCACCCAATTCTACTTCCTTGTCCTCCTCAAATTGCACGTCGATTTCTTCTCCTTCTTGTCCCAAAGGATCTACTCCTTCAGATCTTGGGAGTCTATGAATATCATCTATATATGGACCAAGTTCGATTCATTGAGACATTCATCCTTGCATAAATCACCTAGGCAATTCATAAAGGAACACTTTAAATAATTAAACAATTAAAATAAAAAAATCAAACTATTAACAATAATTGCCTTCCCCGATAGCTGTGCCAAAAACTTGTTGCGCTCAATTAATTATTACTACAAAGCGACACTCGAAAGTATACAAGATAATTGTAGCAACGATGATCGCCCCAAGGTCGTCTCACAAGGAAGGAATTGTTTTGCAATAGCTTGATTAATAAATAAATTAAAATTGAGTGTGTGTTTTTGAATTTGTGCATTGTAATTAAAGTTTGAAAGTAAAAATGAGTAGTAGTGCATAAGATTAAGATTAATTCAATGCTAGGAATGGTGCCTAGGGTTGTAGGTCAATTTAATTAAATCTTGATTCTCAAATTATCCAATAGGATAACCTTATATTTTAATTTGTTCCTTGAGTTTAATTAGTAATTACCAATTCATTAGTTTTCACATTCATGAATTAACAACAACCAATTATTTTGAAATTGCAAATTAAATAAACCCTAGAACTTATATTTCTAATTCAATCAGAGGGTGGCTGATTACATAGTTCTGATATTGAATTTCACCTCTCGGTCCATCATTCAATATTAAGTGATTAATAGGTGGCCAATCTATCAAACTAACTTTAAGTCCAATGTAATCAACCAATAATAAGATATACTAAGCGAATTATCAAATCAAGTCATTTAATCAAATCTATTACAACCCAAGGCATGAGTAAATTATCTCATCATCAATTTAAAACAAATATCCATCTCAATATTCATCAAATCAAAATTGTACATTGTTATATTAATGTTCACAATAAAACAACAATAATCTAGAAATGAATTAAAAGATAGAATATGAAAAACCCCTTTGTAGACTCCAAGAGTTGAACTACTTGTCTTCCTCCAAGCTTCCACCTTGATGTATGATGAACAACTTCCAAGCCCTCTTCAATCAATGGCTCTCCTCTTGAAAGATGGAATGGTAACTCTTTCAAGCTTTCAATTCCAATCAAGCTTTCTTCAAACCCTAATCTTCTAAGGAGCTTGCTCACTCAATTTGATTCCCAACTTGATTAGATCTTGGCTAAGGAAGAAATGAAAGATGAATGAATATTAAGGATGAAGAGAGAATGGTGTCTAAGAGAGAATGGTGTCTGTCTTTCAAAACAAGAATAAAACTAAGAATAAGAACAAAACCAACGTGTATGTCATTCCATCCCTCCACTTTTAATTCCTTTTCATTTTTAAGGCACCAACCATCTCTTACCAACTCACACACCACTCCTTGTCTCCCTCTTTTTTTATGTTTTATATTTCTTCCCAAAATCCATCCACCTTTTACTCATTTTTAATATTTCTTTTGTAACACCTCTATACCCTGTATACGTACCAAGCATGCTTAAACGATCGTAATATACGTATACCGAATATAGAAAATGCCACGATTTAAAAAGACACAACAAATATCTTTGTAAATAAGTGAAACCAACCTCAAACAAATAAAAGAAATCCAAAAGACACTATATATAAAATGTTTAATAATTCACAGCGGAAGTTATTACAAATATGTTATAAATCAAAGTTTACAAAACATAGAATATATACATGATTGGCAGCTCTTCTCTGATCTTTAAGTCCCAAAAGAAAAATCCTCAATGCCTAGTCTCACTTGGTATCGAGGAGCTCTCAGGTTCAACTCTGTCACCTGCGCGATCAAACACTATCGCGCTAAGCCATTGGCTTAGTAGTACAAAATATACCAACACTATACTTTAAGGCAAAGTAATGTTACACATCTAAATCATAAAGTTAACATCATAAGTGAAAAACTAACATCATACCTCTATATTTCATAAACCATACACATAGAAGCACATCGCATTACCACATCATACTACATTCAATGTCATAACAATATTCATATTACATCTTCATAGTTCCATTGATTTTACCATTCAAGAATCACATTATAAACAAAGACAAGCATGGGCCCAAAACACTCTAATATGCCATTCAATTTTCAGAGTTAATGCTTTGGTTTTGTTATCACATTTATCATTATCATAAACCCAACTAGGCTTCAAGGATTTAGGTTCAACCAAGCTTCAAGGGGAACAAAGCATGCTAAGTATCAACCCAACTTGGCTTTAAAAACCAACCCAACCTAGCTTCAAGGGTTGTAACATCTCAATTAGGCTTCAAGGATCAAATCCAACCTAACTTCAAGAGAATGTTACCAATAGGCATGCCACCAACAACAAAACTCTGAAAATGAATAACACATTAGACACACAATTTATTTATTATCTCATTCTCAATTCTCATCATCAATTAGGCAAACATGCCTTATGTTCTTTCAATGGAATCATCATAGCCAAATCACAATGGCCTCATATCATTTCATATCTCCATTCATATTATACATATAGCTTCATTAATATAGCATTTCAAAGTACATTATTCATATACACATTACCATTCACAAGATTCACAATGCATAATACATAGCCTTGTTCATATAGTATCATATGCATTATCAAATGTAAGTTCAATCTCAACCATGTAAGAAGAGCAAGAAAAAAATCACAGTGGCCAACACACTCAAGGGACACGGCCAAGCTTGTGGCCGTGTCTCTCAACCAAAAGCAACAGAAGCAAACATGGGCAAGGGACACGTCCGTGTCTTCTCCAAAATTTATCCAACACGGCCAAATTTCCAAAAACTTGGCCGTGTCTCTCAAAAATCCTTAGTTTGGCCGTGTCTCTTCCTTGGTTTGGCCGTGTCTCTCATGAATAAAACCTTAAACATAACCAAAACTCCTTTGATTGAATTAAGAACACCTTATACACAACATGACCTCATTCAAATGAATATAATCAATGTTATTAACACATATTTTACACTATATTAACCATACAATCAATCACTTACCACTTCAAAACCCTAAAACCAAACATCACCCTTAACTTACCATCTTCAAACCAAAACCAGCACCAATTCAACCTTTTAACTTACAATCAATTTTAACACTTATAAACACATCTTAAACATACTTATTCATAAAATCAACAATTTATAAATCACCTCAAACACCACTTCAAAATAACAAAGGAAAACAAGAGAGTACTTACCTTAAATGAAGAAATTTCACAAATCTCCAACTTAATCCTTTGATTCTTTCTTCAATTTGATTCTAGCATTTAGAACACCTCTCTTGCTCTCTCTTTTCTTGGATAGCCGGCACACAAATGAGAAGAAAAGAAAATTAAACACAAGTCAACTTCTTTTCTTCTTTAAATCTCCACCAAGCAATTCTAGCCAAGCAATTACCTAAATGCCCTCATCCATTTAACTTAACCTTTGTCACTTATATGCCCATTAAAGAAATTTCACATATCACACATAAATATCCTCTTCCATTGACCATCCCTTTTGACTAATGTATATGTTATATATATAACCATATACCCAACATATACACTTTCTCTCTACACATTACTTTTTTTTTAAACAATACATAAACATTCTCTTTTCAATTTCTTTTCTTATCAACATGACATATACACAACATTCAAACAAACAACAATTATATCCAAACTTCTAGGGCACACATTGGGATATTACAATTCTCCCCCATGTAAAAAGAAATTTCGTCCTCGAAATTACCTGATATCAAGTCTGAAATAGTTGAGGATATTGATCTCGCATTATTTGCTCACTCTCCCAAGTTGCCTCTTCCTTTGCATGATTCTTCCATAGAACTTTCACTAAAGGCACTTTCTTATATCTCAACTCCTTCACATCACGTGCCAAGATAGCAACTGGTTCTTCTTCAAATGTCAGATCTGAACTCACTTCGATAGATTCAATTGGCAACACATGAGATGGATCCGACCTGTATCTCCTCAACATAGAAACATGGAATACATTATGGATCCTTTCTAACTCAGGTGGCAAAGCAAGCCGATAAGCAACTGGTCCAACTCTTTCCAAAACTTCATACGGTCCAATGAAACGAGGACTCAATTTCCCTTTCCGACCAAACCTCAAGATCTTTTTCCAAGGAGACACCTTCAAAAATACCTTATCTCCAACATCAAATTCTATGTCTCTCCTCTTCAAATCCGAATAAGACTTCTGTCGGTCTGAAGCTATTTTCAACCTATTTCGAATCATTTTCACTTTCTCTTCAGTTTCTTTAACCAAATCAGGACCAATTATCTTACCTTCTCCAAGCTCATTCTAACATAGAGGTGTCCTACACCGTCTACCATACAATGCTTCGAATGGTGCCATACCAATGCTGGATTGGTGACTATTATTGTAAGCAAATTCAACAAGTGGTAAGAATCCATCCCAACTTCCAGAGAAATCAATGACACAGCTTCTCAACATGTCCTCGATAATCTGTATCACTCTCTCTGACTACCCATCTGTCTGTGGATGAAAAGCAGTGCTGAAGTGTAGTCGAGAACCCAAAGCACCATGTAAACTCTTCCAAAACCTTGAAGTAAACCGGGGATCTCGATCAGATACTATAGAAATTGGGACACCATGCAACTTCACAATCTCATGAATATATAGCTCAGCTAACCTCTCCAAAGAGTAATCCATCCGAACCGGAAGGAAATGAGCTATTTTAGTCAACCTGTCAACAATCACCCAAATAGCATCATGCTTCCTTTGTGTCAATGGTAAACCAGATACAAAATCCATGGTTACTCTATCCCATTTCCACTCAGGTACTGATAACGGTTGAAGTAACCCTGTTGGAACTTGATGCTCAGCTTTTACCCTCTGACATGTGAGACATTTAGACACAAAATCTGCAATGTCTCTCTTCAGACCAGACCACCAGTAAAGCTGCTTCAAATCATGATACATCTTTGTACTGCCCGGATGCATAGCAAATACTGACTGATGTGCTTCTTCTAAAATGATCCTTCTCAAATTAGTATCATCAGGTACACACAATCTGTTCTTAAACCAAAGACTTCCATCACTTCTCACAATGAAATCTCGACTCTTTCCATTCTGACAATCTGAAACAATCTTCTTAATCTTATCATCAGCCAATTGAGCCTCTTTAATCTGATCCAACAATACTGGTTTCAATTACAATTGTGCCAACAATGCACCATCATCACAAGATACAAAACTGGCATGCAACGCTCTCAACTCAACAAGCAACGAGAGCGAATAAACAGTTAAACCTACTAAAGACTTTCGACTCAAGGCGTCAGTAACAACATTTGCCTTACCAGGATGATAATCAATCAAACAGTCGTAGTCTTTAATCAATTCCAACCATCTCCTCTGTCGAAGATTGAGCTCTCTTTGGACACCCAAATATTTTAAACTTTTATGATCAGTATAGATAAAACACTTCTCCCCATATAGATAATGTCGCCAAATCTTCAATGCAAACACAATGGCTGCCAACTCTAAATCATGGGTAGGATAATTGAGCTCATGCTGTAACGACCCTCCCCAACCAGGTCGGTATCCCAAGGTCGGTTGCCCAGCCCACTGGGTCCGCATGGTCCGCAGGAGGCAAGCGATCGCTACAGTACTGGACAGCCCTCGCGGCCCACCCAACAGGAATTTGTTTATTTGGCCCCCTAAGGAGTCGCCTCCCTGGATCGAACCCCTGACCTCCCACTTAAGAGAGCCAGCGAGAACCATCCAGTACCATTTCTGCTACTTTACTCTTCTTGTGGCATAACAAAAGACTTCATATCTTCCATCTATATACCTGCGCGAATAAACACCCGCGCTAAGCCCGAGAGCTTAGTAGTCCAAATATAAAATATAAACATATAGTATAGAAGTATTGATATATATAATGATACATTGATTCAATATATAATTAGTTCTTATCATATCTTCTTTTCTTTTTAATTTTATCTTTAATATATCCTAGCTAATTTCATATATGATGTATATATATACATTATATTATCACCAACCCCAATGCATCACCAATACTCAAAACCAATATATTAATACCCCTACATTATATATATACCACACCAACCATTATTGCAATACACACTTTACATATCATACCATTTATTGCAATACACACATTACACATCATATCACTCATTGTTGCAATACACAATTTACATATCATATAAATCATAAATCATATTTCCAATAAAGACAACCTTTATCATCAACCACAATTCATTTACATATTACACTTAATAACATTATATTATTCACAATTCACCAAGCATAATTCATTATTAATACTCACAATCAATATTTCAATACTTGCATTTCACATTGACAATAAAGACAGACTCGGGCCCAAAACACTAATATGCCATTCGACTTTCAATAATTATATCATCATTCATTATACTCTTTCAAGTTCATCACTATAGCCAACAACCATGACTTCATATACGAACTTTCCCCCAACCAGGTCGGTTGCCCACTGGGCCTCAGGCCACTGCCAATCCCAGGGGTCAGCAGGAGGCAGATAGGCATGTATAAAACCATCAGTAACGAACCTTCCCCCAACCAGGTCGGTAGTCCAAGTTCGGTTGCCCAACCAATGGGTCCACATGGTTCCGCAGGAGGCAAATAGGTTCATATAATATTCACTGTATCGAACCTTCCCCCAACCAGGTCGGTAGTCCAAGCTCGGTTGCCCAGCTCTCTGGGTCCGCATGATTCTGCAGGAGGCAGATAGGTTCGCTCATTTATATCCTTTAACATTACTTTCTCAATTCATTTCCATCATTATCAAATAGGCAAACATGCCTCACATATCTCAATTGAATTGTCATAGCCAATCACAATGGCTTCACAACATATCATATCTCAATCCATATGATACACATAGCATCATTGATATAACATTTCAAAGTATTATCTTCATGTAATACATTGCCATTCACAAGATTCACAATGCATATAACATAACATTTCATCATTTCTCAAAATACAATAACACCATTCATTATTAGAGCATTTATCATAATAAATTGCACATACCTTAAGAATGATCCTCATTTCTTCCTATCTTTCCCATTTCATATTTCATCCTTTATATATATATATCAATTGACATTATTCATTTACATTCACAATATAATAGAGTATTTAACACATTCATCCAAATGTGTTAAGGTTCAAAGACATATAAGGATATACCATCAAATAGGGTTTATGCTTACCTTTTAATGATCTTCACATCTTTCACATCATTCAATCATTACCTTAGTCAAATTATATTAACAATATAGTAAACCACTTAACACATTTGCAAACAAATGTGTTAAGTCTCAAATCATGTAAATAAATACAATCATATGTATTGGTACTTACCTCAAGAACTACTCCCATCAATTTATACATTTCTTTATTCCAAGAATTCTCCACATTTAGGTTAATGCAACCCAATCTCTTCGAAACCTAATCCAAAGATCATTATTCATAGGTTTAGAATCATCCACATACATTTGTTTAGGTCATTCTTTGTTTACAAAGTGTTTAGAGTGTTTACTTTTAGGTGTAGGTATAAAAATACCTTTGAAGAATCAAAACCGTGCAAAAAGGAACAAAGAATCAAAACAATAACCAACTCATTTGAAGGACACGGACAGCACACTTGAGGGACACGGTTAGGGCAATTCAACCTCATCACAATCTAATCCAAAAGGAATATTAGCAAAATGACCATATGAATAGTACATTCTGGTTTAAGACTCCATTTTATCCTTATTTTGAAAAATTGTATAAAATAATCTACTTGACTAAAAATTCTAAAATTTTTACAGAATTTAGTTTTGTATCTTAAAATCATTCCTTTAAAATTTCAGATCAAACTAAACACAAAATCTTGGTCAAATAGTTCACCTAACCATACTGCCCCAATTGCCCTGCATCCTGGCAGCAGTTCTGAACTTTGTGAATTCCATAAATCAAATTCAATCAACGTGGTTCCAAATTATTTTTCTCAAATACTAGACTCACTAAGCAACAACATATCCAAAATTCAATTGGATATGATTTTTCTACATTTTATTAAAAATCCCGAAATACAGCTGTCTCAGTTAAGGTACCTGCTGGAACAGGTGTAATAAAAATAATCTTTCTAAACTCATAACCTATCCAAAATCGAATCAATATATTTTTCAGTCATTCTAGACTCATAGAGGCACAACATATCAAAAATTCACTTCAAGAACATTTTTCTATAATTAATTAAAAATCATACAAATCACAGCCTTTACTAATTGTAAAACAGAAACAATTTCACTAAACCCAACTCTTACTCTTCCATCACCAACACCAACCCAACTTCTCATCTATCAAGCAAAATCAATACTTAAAATCACACCATAAGCAACTTAATCATACCATCATCAAATCACAACTCAACTCAAGCATAACTTCAAAAATAACAAGAGTAAACAAGAGCAAACTTACATTAAATGAAGAAATTCCACAAATCTCTAACCAAATCCTTTGTTTCCTTCTTTAATTTGATTCTTGCATCAAGAACACCTCTCTTGCTCTCTCCTTTCTTGAATGGCCGGCACACCAAAGAGAAGAAAAGAAAAATAAATAAAAATCAACTTCCTTTTCTTCTTTAAATCTCCACCAAGAGATTATAACCAAGCAATTACCTATATACCCTTTTCCATTTAACTCAACTTTTGTCACTTGTATGCCCATTATAGTAACTTCACAAATCCCAAATAATTATCTTCCTCCATTGACTCTCCCTTTTGACTAATGTATATGTTAATTATACTACCATATACCCAACATATACACTTTCTCTCTACACATTACTTTCCCTTTTAACAACACATACACATTCTTTTCAATTTCTTTTCTCTTTCAAAACAACATATACATTCAATCCAATTAAAACAACAATAATATTCAAGACTACTAGGGCATACATTGGGATATTACAATTCTCTCCCCCTTAAATAATTTCATCCTCGAAATTATCTAGTATCATTGTAATCCATTCATAATACCATACCATCTTAACTTCCATATGAAGTTAATTATACATTTAAGTCATTATATTATCAAATCATAAAGCTTCAACTCTCCTCTTTAGAATCAACCACCAACTTTAAATTCCATAACTCATCATTCTATATGTTTACACATCTTGTTACTTCCTTAATCAAACATTCAAAAGAACTCATTACATTTCTTGTTAATGTCTTTAAACAAGAATCAGATCATTTTATAGTACACTTATACTCCATCCAACCTTTATATTTAATATATTTTGTTCTTTCACTTCTTTGTCATTACTCTCTTAATTTTAACCTTAAAAACCATTGACTTATATCTGAGCATTAATTATCCCATCATTAAAATCACTGTCTAAAAAGATATTTATCACCCTTAATAGATGACAAAATCCTGATTTTTCATAAATGGAGTTATTTCTTTAGCATGCTTTTCACTTAACTTACATATTAATACATTACCTGTCAACTTATTTTATAAATAACCAATATTTTTCTCTTCTTATCATGAGTTACAAGTACTATAACTTCATTCATTCATCCAATCACACTTTAAAAAAAAAATTACATCATATACATTACCATGTAAATAATTACACTCTTGGTACTACTATACACATTATATTTCAATAATGATTCATAATCTTAGCCAATTCTAGATCCATTGATCTATCTGTCACAATATACCCATATTTCAATCTTGTTCAATTCAAACCAACGATTAATTTACTTAACTTATCATAAAATTTCATAATATTCATATATGTATATATATATAACTTCATTCCATTAAGGCAAACTTATATTCAATTCCTAATCTCTTTCGACCCATTTTCAGTCAAATCATCATGATAACAAATCACTTCAAATTATCTGTTAATATACACATAGTTTACTCTCTATTATCTTATTATAATTCGCACCAATTCTCATAAATATTTTATACCATATTTACTATCTACAATTCATTCACTCAAACCTCGAGTTACATACCTTAAACATATTCAGTATAACTTTCAGTCATATTCTATAATTTCTCCCTTTTTAATATCTCTTCTCATTTCATACCGTTGTTATATTTATTTTGATTACCTTATTGTCATATCATCCATAACTCAAAACATTTCCATAATTTTTTTTTTCTCTTAATCTTCAAAATTTTAACCAAATTTTTAACATAAAATGATAAAGTACAACTTTATCCATCATAACTTTTAACTATACTTCTCAAACAAAATTTTCAATCTCACCAAATCTGTATTGCAATCATTTTATCTAAAATCCAAATCCATGGATAACAAATTAACCGATCAAATATACTGAACAAAACACATGGCTTTAAGAGATTAATATTCAAGCCTGGGACTTTCAAATCAATATTGTTCTTCTCATAATTTTATTCTCAATCTATACAAATATAAGGCTAAGGTATATCTCAAGAATTACATATTCCTTCTTTGCATTTTTGCTATATCAGAAGTTAACACATTCCAATTCTATTTCAAACCAATTTGCACTCAAATAAATGATCTTTATCAACTTAATTCATATTTCAACAATATTACTATATACATATTCAATCATATACAATTCCTATACAATTTTATTAGTCACTTCATTTCTAATCCATTTACAATTTCTTATTATATATAATTGCATAGAACTTTCCATATATGAATACTTTAGGACTCTAAATATCATATGATAATTAAGTTCAATGCTCACTATCACAATCTCCACTGTTCCATATTACTCAAGTCCATTCCATTTTCACTTCCATCACATAATTCATCTAGCTGTACCCAATTCAAGACCTAATCTCTCTTAGGTCCACGAATACATACAACATTGTTTCCATAACACTAATTCTATAATTATACCACATATATCCTCATAAGCCATCCTCATAATGTGATTCACAAATGTGTTTATATATCATAATTTCATTCATATTGGAAAACTCAATTCACATATCATATACATGTATACACTTAATTCTATGCTCTTATAGTATTTTCCTTTTTCATACATTCAATACAAATAGCAGAAATGGTACTGGATGGTTCTCGCTGGCTCTCTTAAGTGGGAGGTCAGGGGTTCGATCCAGGGAGGCGACTTAATTCTAAGGAATTAAGCCAAATAAACAAATCCTGCTGGGTGGACCGCGAGGGCTGTCCAGTACTGTAGCGATCGCTTGCCTCCTGCGGACCATGCGGACCCAGTGGGCTGGGCAACCGACCTTGGGATACCGACCTGGTTGGGGAGGGTCATTACAGTTAAAAAGGTGCCTTTTTAACTGTAACGACCCTCCCCAACCAGGTCGGTATCCCAAGGTCGGTTGCCCAGCCCACTGGGTCCGCATGGTCCGCAGGAGGCAAGCGATCGCTACAGTACTGGACAGCCCTCGCGGCCCACCCAGCAGGAATTTGTTTATTTGGCCCCAAGGGGTCGCCTCCCTGGATCGAACCCCTGACCTCCCACTTAAGAGAGCCAGCGAGAACCATCCAGTACCATTTCTGCTACTACTGGATGGTTCTCGCTGGCTCTCTTAAGTGGGAGGTCAGGGGTTCGATCCAGGGAGGCGACCCCTTGGGGCCAAATAAACAAATTCCTGCTGGGTGGGCCGCGAGGGCTGTCCAGTACTGTAGCGATCGCTTGCCTCCTGCGGACCATGCGGACCCAGTGGGCTGGGCAACCGACCTTGGGATACCGACCTGGTTGGGGAGGGTCGTTACACATGCGGTTTCAACTGTCGAGAAGCATAAGCTATAACTTTACCTTCTTGCATCAGAACACAAGGGTCTCAATCCCTCCTCAAACCTTCTGCACCGATCAATCTCATCAGAGATAATCCCCCCGGCATAGTGGCTCAACCGGATGAACTCTAACTCATATTCTGTCACAGTCCGGTGGTCTTGCCTCAAATTCAGGAATTCCATCTTCTTAACATCTTTATACTTCCTCGGAGTATATTTCAGCTCAAACTCCCGTAGAAAATCATCATAAGATAACGTAGGTGGATCATCCATGGCATGAGGTACTGTCTTCCACCAATCATAGGCATCCTTCTGCAGCAATGATCTAGCATAGTCAAATTTTTCTTCTGAAGTGGCTTGCAACTGAATAAATATCCTCTATACCTTATCCAGCCACTGCTCAGCTACTGCTGGATCAATAGTACCCAGAAAATCTTCTGCTCCATACTTTCTTAATTTATCGTAATGTCTCACTGGTACCATTAGTTGTGGTGGTGGTGGTGGTGGTTGCACTGGTGCTTGCCTCAATAATTCAACCACATGCCTAAGCCAAACTGGCGGAACCTCCTCACCAGCTGGTCTCCCTGACACAGAAACAGGTACCTCTCCAGCTCTATCAACTCCAGCTCCATCCCTACTCTCTTCAGGAGCTACACTCTCAGCACTACCCTTGATAGACTGACATGAATGAGAATCCATTACAACCTATATCTGCAAACACAGCAGAATATTCCTCATTAAAGATCAGAGACTGCCAATACCAAACATGTATTTTATTCAAAAATCAACTTTTAAAATCAAAATTTTCTTTTTCTTACAATGGACCTAGGTTGAGAATCTCAAACCTAGGCTCTGATACCAAAACAATTGTAACACCCCTATACCCCGTATACGTACACAGTATGCTTATACGATCATAATATACGTATACTGAATATAGAAATGCCACAGTTTACAAAATACGCAAGACATATCTCTAAAAAGAAATTAAACAAATATCAAACATTTAAGAGAAAACCATAAAATACAATAGATAAAAATGTTTATTTAATACGCAGCGGAAATTATAACAATTATTTATTAATACAAATACATTAAAATCAATATTTACAAAACATGAAATATATATACATGATTGGCAGCTTGACTCTCTCTGATCTTTAAGCTTTAGGCCAACACTTCAAAACATAAACTCAACTAGGTCGAGAGGAATCCTCCGTCTCAACTCTATCACCTGCGCGATGAACCACAATCGCGCTGAGCTAACGGCTCAGTAGTACAAACCATAATGATATTATCCAATGTCAATATCAATGTCATACATCCAAACAATAGAGATCATATTCATAAATGTTACATTTCATTATTTCAATAATTGTATCATCATCCATCACACACATTCAACATAGACACACATGGGCCCAGCAAGTATTTAATATGATATTCAAAGTTCAGAGTTGCTGCTTTGGTCCATAATCACAATAATCAAGCCCGTAGGCAATATATATATATCTCTATCCATGGATAGTGTAACAGACCCAGTCTCTTGGAAGATTAACTCAATAAACTTGAGGAGATCCTCAACCCGGCAAGACTGTTACATGTAACAGACCCAGTCTCTTGGACCATCAACCCGACTAAATCGAGAAGATCCTCAACCCGGCAAGACTGTTACTTTTCATACATTTCATATCCATAATTCACATAGTGTAACAGACCCAGACTCTTGGACCTCAATTCAGCTCAAATTGAAGAGATCCTCAACCTGGCAAGACTGTTACCTTTCATATATTTCATAGGCATGCCGCCAAATCCAGAACTCTGAAATTGAATAACATATTAAACATACAATCCTTTCATTCACCTCTTTATCTTTCTCTTTCTCAATTTATATCTCATAATCAAATAGGCAATCATGCCTCAATAATTTCATTTGCATAATCATAGCCAACAACCATGGCCTCATCTCATAATATCTCAAATCACATTAATATAATTCATCATATCACCATATCTTTCACATTTCATATTCCATATTTCATATAGACAAACATGCTTTAACCATTTCATTATGTCTCAATTCATCATTGATATATATTTACATAGCAATTTACCTTATTCATAGATTTAGAATCTTCAACATACCTTCCACATAATCCACATTGTGCATAACATAGCATTATTCATATGCATCATCAATGTTCACATTATATCCAACATAACATTATTAATAAGCATCAATAATACATTAGGTTTCTTAACACATTTACAATCAAATGTATGTTAAGTCTCAACATTATATGAATGTATACAATAATGTAGTTTGTACTTACCTTAATCACCACTTATACAAATCTATACACTTCTTCTTCCAACAATTCTTCACTTCTTAAATTAGGGCAAATCACCTTCTTCCAAAACCTAATCCAAAAATGATACAATACATGAATTCCAATACAATTTATCACTTAATAACCTCATCTTAGACCTTTAGATCACAAATTATAACTCAACACCACACATTAGAGCCCACGGCCGTGGCCACCCCAACCCCCACGGGTGTGGGTTAAAGAATGGTTATGCCTCCCTTGCTCCAAACCTCCACGGCCATGGCTACAAATGGCCACGGCCATGGCAACCAAGGGCCACGGGCGTGGCATCCAGAATGCTACTGTTTCTAACCAAAATCACATATCCTATGCTTACAACTCCAACAAACATCAACAACATGAAAATCTATGAGAATAATTGATCAAACTCAAGTTAAACATCATTTACCACTTCAAAACCCTAATTCAAACTCAATTCAACACTTTCAAAACCAACACCAATTTAACTTCTTATTTTTAATTCAATCCCAACACATACAAACACACCATAATCTAACAAAATCACACTATCAAAAATCCCCAAATCAACTCAAACCCAACTTCAATAAAAACAAGAAAAATCAAAAGAGAACTTACCAAAGTTGATGAAACTTCAAAATTTTCCAACTCAATCACTTGATTCTTCCTTCACTTTTGAGTTTGGAACAAACAACTTTCACTCTTGCTCTCTTGCTTTGGATGGCCGACCAACAAAGGAGAAGAAAGAAAGAAAAAGAAAATTGAAGCAAAGTCAAATTTCCCTTCTCTTTAAACCTCCACCAAGCAATTTAAAAAGAAAATTACCTAAATACCCTTTTCTATATAATTAAACTCCCTCTCACTAACTTGCCCTTTTTAGTAATTTCATACATAACAAAATAAATATCTTCTTCCTTTGACCATCCATTTGACTTGTGTATATGTTATATATATTTCCATATATACAACATATACACTCCCTTTTAAATTATTTTCTCTTTCCAATAACATATACATTTAATCCAATTACAACAATGATGTCAAAACTTCTAAGGCACACTTTGTGATATTGCATAAAGATTTCAATTAGGCATCAATATGATTAAGGCAATTTAGGGCAAACCATTTTGGCTTAAAAAGACCAACCTTACATCCGACCTTAGTTCGCCAACTTTGAGCTTATTTCAATTTTCCCTTCTTTCTTTTTCACAACACCATCGGCTTGAACCATTACATTTTAACTTTACTCGTTCTTTAGATCAAGAGCATTTCAAGAGCATTAATGGAGTGTTGTGCTAAATAAAGTGTGGGGTTGAATTCAATGGGCTTTAAATTAGTTGGATACCCAAAAAATAAAATAAAATAGAATAAAATAAAATAAAATAATTTGAATAATGAAAATCAAAATAATAGTTGTTGTTCTTGTCGGAAGGGTTGTAATGAGTTTGGAAATCATCTTTGCAAATTAAACAAATGGAATCCCTTAAAAGCACATAAATGCTTAGTGCTAAGTGATTGAGATGAATTATGGGATTGTTGATCATGCTACATTGCTTACTTCACTCTTGAAGTACTCTTGACCTAAATGAACTAACTCACTCTCCCAAATGTCATACCTTTTTCCTTAGCCCCGTTACAACCAAATAAAAGACCTTGTGATTGATGCTTGATTGTGATTAGGTGGTGGAGATTTGATTGATAAGTAAGCCTATAGTCATAATCTTTCATTGAATGTTGAGAGCTTAAACACTACCCAATTAAACACTTGAGAGGTTTTGTGAGGGAGTGACAATTTTGGTATGCAGAGATTGACCATTAAGTTACTTGAGTACCGATTATTCTTGATTCGATTATGATTGCGGATTTAATAATATGGGAGTCTTAATGCATTCTTATAACTCTTGAACTTGACAATATTTATCGTGTTTTATTTGTTTTTATTTTAACTTTGCTTGGGGACAAGCAAAGGATTAAGTGTGGGGTAATTGTTTAGATCAATTTTGTATATATTTTCTTTGATGTTTTTGTTGATTTTAAGTTAATTTTCATGTTAATTTGTACTTAAGTTTGTTTGAAGTTGTTGATTTAGGTTGAAGTACATTCGATGGAGCCTTTTGATCAAAATTGGTGGAATTTGTGGAGAAAATCAAGTGACACGGCCAAGCTTGTCATGGCTTGGCCGTGTCCCTCATCAAAAGAAGAAGAACCAGGACAAGCATGAGACACGGCCAAGATTAACATGGCTTGGCCATGTCCCTCAAGGAAACAAGTCCAGAAGTGAACACGGCCATGAGACACGGCCAAGCCACTGGCTGTGTCTCTCCAAAGGAACAAAAGAACAAAGAAAGCAAAGAAAGAAAAGAAAGAAACAGAGACAGACACCCTCACTGGATTCGGCCAGGACACTGACCGTGTCACATGACACGGCAGTGTCCTTGGTCGTGTCTCACAAGAAACAAAGCACACAGAATGGGACACGACCAGAAGCTTGGCTGTGTCCCAAGAAAGAAAGTCACTAGACACAGCCAAGCTCCAAATGGCTTGGCCGTATCACCTTGGATCACTTAGCTGGCTTGCACGAGGTGTGAGCTGTGGTATTTTAGTGGGTGACAAAAAGAACAAAAAGGAGTCAAAAGTGGGAGGAAATTATGGAAGAGACATATAAGAAATTAGAAAGTGGGAGACAAACAATCATGGTGTCTTAAAAAATTCAAAATGGAAGAGAATGGAGGGAAAAATAAAATGGATTGAATATATTTTTAGTGGGCATTCTCTACACACTGTCACTTCTTCATCGTCTTCTTCATCTTCTCCCTTGGTTCTTTCTTGAGAAAGGAAGACACCATTCCCTCATCTTCATTCACCATTTCTTTTCACACACCAAGAGCAAAAACAATTGTTGGTTTTGAAGTGAGTTATTAGTTCTTGAGAATTAGGGTTTTAAGAGGCTTGATTGGAGAGTTGAGAATTTGAGAGAGCTATCATCCACTCCTTCAAGAAGAGAACCATTTGTTCAAGAGAGCTGGAAGTTCATCATCACACACCAAGAAGGAGCTACGAAAGAGACGAGGAGTCCGATCTTTAGCATCTTCAAAAAGGGGTTTTTCCAA
Organism: Garcia nutans; assembly: GCA_947685225.1. Classification (NCBI taxonomy): domain Eukaryota; kingdom Viridiplantae; phylum Streptophyta; class Magnoliopsida; order Malpighiales; family Euphorbiaceae; genus Garcia; species Garcia nutans. The sequence continues at coordinate 54,140,295 of CANTUV010000024.1, forward strand.
CTCTTTCTTTTAATCCATTTCTTATTTGTTGTTGTTGTATCAAGAACATTAATACTGCAATGAATAACTTTGATTTGCTTTATTTTGAAATGAGTATTTGTTTAAAACATATGATGAGCTAATTTACTCATGCTTGGGGTTGTAGTATATTTGATTAAATGATTTGATTTGATGATTCCATTGATATACCTTGTTATATGTTGATTGCATTGAAATTAAAGATAAATTGATAGATTGGCCACCTATTGATTACTTAATATTGAATGACGGACCGAGAGGAGAAGTTTAATATAGGAACTATGCAATTGACTACCCTAAGAATGAATTAGAAATATAAGTTCTAGGGTTTATTAATTTGCTAATGTTAAATAATTGGTTGTTGTTAATTCATAAATGTGAGAACTAGTGAATTGATAATTGGCTAATTAATCTTAAGAAACAAATTAAGATTCAAGGTTATATTAATGGATAATCGGATAATTGAACATTTAATTAAATGGACCTACAACCCTAGGCATCAATTGCATAATTGAATTTCTCTTGCGTAAAATCACTCATTTTCATTTCTAAGGTTAATTATAATCCACCAATCCAATCACACAATTGAGTTTATCATTTCATGTTAATTGAACTATTACATGCAAGTCCTTCCTTGGGAAACGACCTTGGGGCAATCACCGTCACTACAATAGCCTCATATACTTGCGAGTGCCGCTTTGTGATATTGTTAATTTAAGCGCAACAGTATCCCTTACATAACACAACACGGGTAACACGGGCGTCTTAACTCATGCACACGATGCAATCTAAGATGATGCAATGGATAATATCATTATAAGAAAGAATAGAATAATATGAAGACCAACGGAATCAACTTCTCTTATTCCCAGTGGAGTCACCACTTTGAGCGGTGATTTTCGCCCCCACTCCAGTTGGAATGGTTCTTGCGACTTTGGCATTGTTTAGGCTCGAGGCCTTAGAGAACACGGACCTAAGTTCAGAGAAAATGGAGTCGCCACCCAGACGGGCAGGGAAAAAGAAAGGGGTGGATGACTCGATTCCTAAGGAATCCCCAACCCCCTAATGGGTTCGGAAAGTTAGGTACTTGTGGGGAAGGTGAGAAATGGCCCAGATCCCCACAACTCCCGGCTCATTGGAACCGACCTCCTTTACAGGTCTTAATATTATAAAATTCTTAAATATAACAACATTATCCATATTACACACTAATTAAAATAAAGTATTGATATATTGAAAATCAAGATAATGTCCAAATAAAATAAATAAATGGACACCCATCTAAGGATGGAAACATGTCCTTACATCCCATGCCTAAATAGGACACCCACCGAAAGGTAGAAACATGTCCTTTACATTGGTTCTAAAATAGAAAAGTAATTTAAATTACATGACATTTAACTAATGACGTACCCACCAAGTGGCAACATACCTCTTACAACATTTGGAAGCCTAAATAAATCGATAAAAGTAAATGATCATTCATCATAAATAAATCATTCATCAAAGGTATTAAACATCAATAGAAAGTAAACATCTATCCATGATAAATTAAATAAACCAAGCATTGAACTTAAATAAATTAAAGCATATAAAATAAATCAAAGCATAATCAAATATGAATTTGAATAAGGCAAATAAAAATCTAAATTATGGTTGTTGTTTCCATTTAGGGTTCTTTATTTCATGTGTTTTTGGAATTTATAGGTTTAGGATTTGTAATTCTTAGCTACTGTGAACTTTAAGGAATTGAAATGGAGCAAAATTTTATGATTTAAAAAGTTGGTAAAGTTTTTTTGATTCACCAAATTAGGGTTTGAGATGTATAATCATGAAATTAGGTTTTGGACACTTTTAAATATTTAGACTTATAATTTATGGTCACTGGATTGTGTTTGAAAGCTTACTGTGTTTGAATATGTTTATAAGGTTTTAAGGTTTAAAGGATTAGGGTTTAGAAAACTTTAAGGTTTAGGTTTTAAGGGAGTTAGGGTTCACTGTTTTGGGTTTTGGAGTTGAATTAGGGTTTTGGTGAATGTATTTTATTTTAGAGTTTGAGAAAACAATTTATAGTTTTATAAAACTTTATGTGATTTTTAGAAGCTATAAAGTGAAGTTTAGGGTTTTAAGGTTTTGAAACATTGGAAAACAGATTAAGGTTTTGATATTTTGAAGAAACAAAAAAAGTTATTTAGGTTTTTTTGAAAATAAAGAAAACGATTTAAAGTTTATAAAAACAAAAGAGACAATTTATGGTTTTTGGGGACAGAAAGAATAAATTAGGTTTTTGAGGTTTTAGGGAAACAGAAGGATGATTTTTAGTGTTTTAGAATGATTTAAGGTTTTTTGGAAAAATAAAGAAACGGATTAAAGTTTTTAAAGGTATCTAGAAATATAGGAATTCTTTTAAGGTTTCTGGAAACAAAGATCAAGTTATTACATCTTCAAAGATTGAAGTTTTGAGTGAGTAATCTTATGAATTAAATAAAGGACAAAGCTACTGTAAGAAACAAAAATAAATTAAGAATTCAAACCTTCGTTCGTAGGTTACACCAAAAATTGCTTCTTGGATGAACAAAAACAAAGACAAGCTTTGTTGCCTTTGATGGATTGAATTGTTGTTTGCTCTCTTAAAAAATCATATTGATTCAAAGCTTTTCCTCCTCAGTTTCGGTCTCAGCTTTTTTCCAAATTTCCATCACAATTTCTTCCTCTTTGTGTTGTTTTTGGTATTATTTATAGAAGAATTTTATGGTTAATCCTAGTTATTCACAGAAGCTAATATTGATTAAGAAAAGGAAACCGAAACCTAATTGTATTAGGTTTCGGAAAATTTGCGTCGAAAAAATTTTGCAGGTGAAAAAAAACTGCTGCGGAAAAAATGCTCTAACAAAAAAGCTGCCGCAGCTAGCTGGGGGCAAAAATTGGCCTGCGGGCCATTTCATCCCATGCTGATTTTCGGCGATGATTTTTTCATCGCCGATTTTTCCATCTTCAATTTTTTTTATTTATTTGTTTATTATTATTATTTTTTATTTTTTATTAATTATAAAAACTAAATACCAAAGCAAATATTATTTAATTAAGATAACAAAAATTATTTTGGACTAATATATTGGACAACAAAAAATTATTTTGAACTAATTAAAATATATTGGACTGGACTGGGTCAAAAATTAAGGGTCTACAGTATGGTAACTAGGGTTGTCATGTTATAGATATGTTAATTTGGAAAAATCAAACCCTAAGATACATTGACATTGATTTAGCAAAGCCAACATTTGATTTCAAAATCAAATTCAAAAAATAAAAAAATATTTTTTTCATACAAAGCCTTCAAGTTAACAGAAGTTTGTTGAATAGTCAAACCTCGAAGGACACTGGGCAAAGGAAATGATTAGTGGCAAGGTTACGAAGCTACCAATTGACATACAGAATCATAATTTGAAATGGATGTATCTCTACTGTTTGGGGCCTCCATTATTCATATTTTCAATATCTTAAAGATAAAAGCCATAAATGTGAAGCATTCTGTCATTCCAATGCAAGACCTGAATAAGCATTTGAAAGGAACCAATGAGAATACTTCTGCTGATCACCTCGGTCTGTGAGTCGATGGAACCACTGTAAATATTATTCATGCATATCATGCATACATGAGCATATCACATTTCATTTTTCTTGTATTGTATTGTCTATTCTTTGTCAAAGTGAACAGCAAACACTCTGTGAAGTAAAGAATCAAAAGAAGATATCAAATCAGGGGGGCATGAAAAGCCCATTGTAAGAGAAAGCTCCAGTAATTTTGCAAAGAGAAGAAATGCGTGCTTGTGCAAAGAATTAGATAACAAGAACATCAATCAAAGCTTGCATTGGAAAAAGCTTTGGTTTGAGCCTACACAGGGGGCAAAGTTTCTCCTTTTCAATTTTTTTAAGTTTATATACCAAACATTTTCAAACTCACTTGCAAATATTTTGCCAAGCAAGGGGCAAGGAGAAGATATGAGGGTCGACTAAAAATAGTTAAATTTTTGCAAAAGGAAGAACAAAAGAATGGAACCACCAATTAAGCCAGAATCCTCAACTGATAAAAGGTCAGTCAAATCAAATTCAGTCTCGGGTCCAAGTACCCAATCTCGGGTCCAAGTATCCAAATCAAATTCAATCCTAGGTCCAAGTACCCAATCTTGAGTTAAAGTACCCAATCTTAGGTCCACGTATCCAAATCAAACCCAATCTCAGGTCCAAGTACCCAAATCAAACTCAATGTTGGGCTAAGTACCCAATCTTTAGTCCAAGTACACAATCTCAGGTCTAAGTACCAAAATCAAACTCAATCTCATGTCCAAGTACCCAAATCAAATTCAATCTCAGGGCCAAGTACCCAATCTCGGGTCCAAGTACCCAAATCAAATTAAGTCTCGAGTCTAAGCACCCAATCTCAAGTCCAAGCACCCAAATCAAATTCAATCTTAGGTCCAAGTATCCAAATCAAATTCAATCTCAGGGCCAAGTACCCAATCTCGGGTCCAAGTACCCAAATCAAATTGAGTCTCGGGTCCAAGTACCCAAATCAAACTCAATCTCGGGTCTAAGTACCCAAATCAAATCCAATATCGGGTCCAAATACCCCAATCAAATTCAATCTCAGATTCAAGTACCTAATTTCGGGTCCAAGTACCTAAATCAAATTCAATCTCGGGTCCAAGTACCCAAATCAAATTCAATCTTGGGTCCAAGTAACCATTCTTGGGTCCAAGTACCCAAAATCAAATTCAATCTAGGGTCCAAGTTGTAACACCTCTATACCCCATATACGTACACCACATACACCCACATCTGTAATAAATGTATACCAGATACAAGGGTGTCACAGTCTATTTGAAACAAACCAACCTTTAATCAAATCATCATTATAGATAAAACATTTCTTGTTAAAACACATATACATATATCTTCATTACCTCAAAAGTTTATCCAAAATATACGTTTAATAAGCAGCAGAAAATGTAGCAAAATATACATATATGTATATACATTAAAATCAATGTTTACAAAAATATAGAGTTTATACATGCTTGGCAGTTCGTCTCTTATCTTGAAGTCCAACAATCAACATTTCACAAAGGATCTCAAGCCTAGACTCGACTCAGTCTAGCTGAACTTTCTGGCTCAACCGAATCTATCCTGTCACCTGCGTGATAAAACATAATCACACTAAGCCAACGACTTAGTGGTACAACCATGCTAACAACATGATTCAATGTAATGCCAATGTCATACTTTCAAGAATTAGAAACAATATACAAGGATATCATATTTCATAGCATTACATTTCATGATTCATGATCACATTTAAAGCAAAGACAAGCATGGGCCTAAAAGAAACTAATATGCCATTCAAATTCCAGAGTTACTGTTTTGGTTCAATAATCACATTTATCAAGCCCGTAGGCGAATCATTATCACAATGAGAAACATCTCATATGTAACATCTCAACTAGGGGAGCATAGCATCAACCCAACCTAGCTTCAAGGACCAAGCCCAACCCAGCTTCAAGGGATTGTTACTTTTAGGCATGCCACCAATAACAAAACTCTGAAAATTGAATAACATACTAGGCACACAATTCTTTTATCATTTCAATATTAAATCCATTCTCATATTCTCATGATCATCTAGGCACAATGCCCCAACTATTTCATTTACATCATTATAGCCATCAACAATGGCTTCACATATCATCATTAGAGTGCACATCACCAATTACATTGTTCATATATTTTGAATCCTCAACATATAATTCACATAATGCACATAATACAAATTATTGCACCATTCTCATATATCAATAATATAATAGGTAACCTAACACATTTTCCAACCAAATGTGTTAAGTCCCAAAATCATGTAAATGTATGCAGTCATGTAGGGTTTGTACTTACCTCAAGAGTTATAAATACCAATACCAAACTCCTCTTTCAAGAATCCTTCAACACTTGGATTAGGGCAACTCAAATCTCTTCAAAACCTAATCCAAATGTGATGATACACACTCACTTAGTGATACACATAAGAAAATAAAGATAATATATAACTAGAGCAAACTCTAAACATGGCACGCTCAACAACACGGGCATGTCCCTAGCCATGCCCTAAACCCACAATGCAGAAGCTTTGACACAGTGACATAGGCGTGTCACTGCTCGTGTCAATTCTCCTCCAACACAGAAGCTATGACACTCTCAGTGACAAGGCGTGTCACTGGACGTGTCAATCTTCCAATAACACAATAGCTATGACATGCTCGGTGACATGGGCGTGTCACTGGACATGTCAATACTACCACTACACAGAAGTTGTGACACGTTCAGTGACATGGGCGTGTCACTACTTGTGTCACCCATACTGAAAACAGAACCAACGACATGCCCAAAGACATGGCCGTGCTACTGGGCGTGTCAGGCCAAAAACCTAAAATCGATATAAAAAATGCCACATCTAACAAACCTCTTTCTTTTACCCTTTTCCACTCCAAACACACTTAACCAAAACCATCAATAAACCATAATAAACTTGCATAACATCAAAACAACTCAATAATATACATCAACACACAATCACAGCCATATTTTACAACTCAACACATACACAATCCATAACTCTTGTCTCTTTCACCAAATTTATCATTTCTTTCAACATAATCTCAAAATTCTGCGGGAGAAATGGCCCACGGCCATTTAGTCCCACGCTGATTTTTGGCGATGATTTTTTCATTGCCGATTTTTCCGTCGCCGATTTTTTTTGTTTATTATTATTATTTTTTATTTTTTATTAATTATAAAAATTAAATACCAAAGCAAATATTATTTAATTAAGATAACAAAAATTATTTTGGACTAATATATTGGACAACACAAAAATTATTTTGGACTAATTAAAATATATTGGACCGGACTGGGTCAAAAATTAAGGATCTACAGTTTGCCCCCTGCTTAAATGATCTGAGACTTTAGTGAAAGAGAGTGAAAAGTAATAAGACTTAATTTTTGAGATGGTTGAGGTTTTAGATTCTGGACCCGGTTCGAGTTCTGGACTCAAGGATAATTTTAGGTTCTGGACCTAAGCGTAATTTTAGGTTCTGGACCTGAGCTAAGTTCTAGACTTAGAAAAGATTCTAAGTTCTAAACCTAAGGATAATTTGAGTTCTGGACTTAAAAGAGATTCTATGTTCTGGACCTAAGGAAAATTTGGGTTCTGGGCCCGAGCTAAGTTTTGGACTTAAAAGAGATTCTAGGTTCTGGACCTAAGAAAAATTTGGGTTCTGGACCCGAGCTAAGTTTTGAACTTAAAAGAGATTCTAGGTTTTGGACCTAAGAAAAATTTGGGTTCTGGACCCAAGCTAAGTTCTGGACTTAAAAGAGATTCTAGGTTCTGGACCTAATCAAAATTTGGGTTCTGGACCCGAGCTAAGTTCTGGACTTAGCAGAGATTCTAGGTTCTGGACCTACGGGTAATTTGGGTTCTGGACCCGAGCTAAGTTCTGGACTTAAAAGAGATTCTAGGTTCTGGACCTATGGAAAATTTGGGTTTTAGACCCGAGCTAAATCTGGATTTAGAATAGATTCTAGGTTCTGGACCTAAGAAAAATTTGGATTCTGGACCCGAGCTAATAATTTTTTTATTTCAAAAAGTTTGGCTAATTTTTATGCACGTCTTCTTTTTTGCCCCTTGCGAGTAAAAATATTTATACACATGCAACGTAAGTATTTGAATGATTAAATTGAATAATTGAATTTACTATTTATTTATTGTGTAGTCACTGTTCATGCACTATTTACTATTCATAAATAGTAACTTATTATTCATAAATAGTAGTAAATAGTATTTTACTATTGGAAATAGTAGTTTACTATACATCAATAGTAATTTACTATTATCATAGTAAATTTTACTATTCATGAACAGTAACTTACTTTTGAATTTTATTTTTTCCCTGCCGCTTCTCTATATAAACGAAGGAATTCCTTCATTTGATTCATAACAAAATTTCTCAATTCTATAATTCTCTCAAATTCTTTCAAATTTAGCATATAGTTTTCAAAAAAATGCATGCTTAAAGGTCAGGAACTCATTCTAATGCTGAGTTATTAGAGTTTATTCGGCATCATGAAGATGGAAATATAGATCTACTAGCCAGGATGCCGCTTCATCGTAGTTCCAACCAAATTTTTTCTTTTCTTGATTTTTTTCGTCTTTCTGTTTTGATTTTTCTTCTTTTTTATTTTTATTTATTTTTTTATTTATTTTTGTTATTTTTTAATTTTTTTTATTATTTTATTTTTTGTCTTTCTGTTATTTATTTATTTATTTTTGATTTTTGTCTTTATTTTTTAGATATATTTTTATATTATTATTTTTTAGAAAATTTAGGAAGAATAAATTAATTTAAATAGATAGAATAATATGTACTTACCTTGTATTAACTTACCTGGCTCCGTGTTAGTGTGATCGTTGCGTTGTTCGGGCCGGAGGGTGTATCTATAAAGCCCGACAATGGTATAACGTAGTACCTTCTCGGGTAAAGTAGATTATTCGAGATTGCGGCTTTGAGAGCTTCTTCTTGCAATTTCCATCCGAGGAGTGTCAGATAGACCGGAGCGTGGTCCAAGCACTTGCAGAACGATGGTTGGACACAACCCACACTTTTCACTTGCCCATTGGAGTGATAACAATTGGTCCGGTCAATTTTACTGCTATAACCGGCCTTCGATATGATGGTGTTTCGGTTCCTCTGACCAATGATATTTTAACATTTGAAGAAATTCAGGAATTAATTGGTATGAAACCATCATATAAAGGGCCTTTTAAGATAAAAATTGAACTGATTCGTAGCTATTGGATGAACTACGAAGGACAGGTTCACAGAAACACAGCCCAACAGTATGCTCGAGGATTTTTGTTATATTTGCTTGGCTCGACCATCTTAGGCAGCACTGAATCCTCTATCCATTTGTCAGTGTTGAAGGCCCTTTCTTATTTCAGAATGATACCATCTTCTGGCTGGGGTGAAGCTGGTCTCGCCCATTTTTACCATGGTCTTGATAAACTTTGCTGAAATAAGAAGTCTTTTGTCGGCTTGATGGCCGTTGTCGAGGTATTCTTCTTCTACCAATGTCAACTTCATTCCTTTCTTGTATGAATTTGATCTTTACTGTTATTGTAGGCATGGGCATATGAACACAACCTCGTGAGGGTACCCGGTATTTCCCAAGAGAGGGTCGGGTATTCGAGATTAAATTTCTAGTTATCCGATCATGTGGATGTTCCCGACTCTCACCATGTGCATACTCACCGCTTTGTGTTGAGCCGCTTAACCTGGGACCAGGTAAAATAACATTAGTATGCTTTAAATTTTATGTGAAAGTTTACTTACCTTATGTGATTTTGCAGGTGAATTTGGCCTGGTGGAACCCAAAAGAGCGGACAAACTAGTCTCCTTTGATGAGGGCTGCGCTGTCTTTCCAACATTCTCACTGAGTCATCGCCGGCCCAGTGTCTAGTGGCTGGTTTATAGAAAAGAGAGAGTTTATGAGTGGTTTCTCGGTCCAGAGTAGTGGATGATTCCAATGCCTTGCCTGGAATACACTTTAAATATTATGTCGATGCTGGAGGATGCATGGTGGCTGGCTCGGTACGGTTATGGTATTGAAGCATTTCTCTATCCGCTGAGTGCATCTTATGCCCACTTTATTCAAAGAAGGCTCTTGAACTTTGATGTATCTCCTATTGGCGTACGGGAGATTCCCAAGGAAAATGAGGGTAGAGATGAAGAGGAACTTCACGGAGATGCAGGAGAGTTTGTTCCACATCTTGGGGCTAGTACTTCTTAGGTAAAACTTTTACCATTCCTACTTTACCACCGCTTCTTTCTTTTTTTGATTCTTTAATGATTGTTGCAGGCTGTTGGCTCATTTGATCATGAGGTTGGACCTTCTTTTACTGCCCCTTCATTTGCTCATTCTAGCCCACCAGATATGCCATCTTATCCACAGGGCATTGATATGAATTACCTGGTAAGTTCCTTATTTCAAGGTAATTTATGCTATATGTATGCATGATTATGTATGCTCTTACCTTTTTCCTTTTTAGCTCACAGCGGATGCTCGAAGAACAAAATAGGAAACTTCAAGAAGAGTTGGCTGCAAGTCGTCATCAGGCTTCTCATTTTGAAAATTTATATCATCAATCCGAACAAAATTTTTGAGACTTTCTATTTTAGGAGATGAGGGATCCTGGCGCTTCTTCATCAAGAGGCCCCCAGAATGATGACCATGAGATCCTTTCATCTACTTCTGATGAGGACCGTGATAGATTGGAACTTCAAGGTAATAGGGATTTTGGTGCTCCTGCTTTGGGTAATCTTAGGATGAGTAATTTGCCCCCTCCTCCAACAGGCGATGACTTTTTCAGGGCTTTATTTGATGACCTACCACCACCTTCTTAGTGATGTTTAAATATTGTATCAATTATATAAATATTGTACAATAATGAAAAAAATACAATTTCCATCTTTACTGTAACTCTTTTTTTTCACTTTTCATCGTTACTGCATAACAATTATTAAACTTTCTTTTTCATATTTTTTATCACAGTACATCACAATTTCATAATTCACAGCCACATCACTTTGCTAAACCAAATTCAACGCGGTAAAGGAAATTCATGAAGTGTTTTCAAAATGTTAAATTGGACCACTCTTTCTTACATGCCATGTCTTCCTTTTGGAATATGGATTCCAGGGCATTTAAAATTAATGGCTTTGAAATATGTCCCTTGATTGAAGAATTTGAGGCCATCCTTGGATATCCAAATAATCAACAAATGGCGTTACCCACATTGATTTCCAAGACTCAACAGAAGATGCAGACATTATTTCAAATTCCAAAACCCAAAGTTCTTCAGTTGATGAGAGGTGAAAAAATTCTACTTGCTCCTTTAAATGATTTTTGTCTCTCTCATTTGGCTCCTACTAAGGCATGGGGACGCATGCTCTGCCTTTGCTTGCTTGGCCAATTCTTGCTTGTCTCTTCCGACGATGATATTGATCCACGGGTATTGGATATTATGGACCAAATGGAAGGAAGCTTGTCGCCGATACCTGTGATCTTAGCCGAGACTTTAGTTGGATTAGACCGACTTAAATCAAAATTGTCAAAGAGACTGACCGAGAGTCCATTGCTGCTTCAGGTAATTACCTAAACTGCCCTTTCGGGTTTTCAATTTAGGTTTTCTTTTTTTCCTTCTTTTTATTTCTTCCTAGTCCGCCCATGTGGGTTTTCGGAAATAGCGAGTTGTCCTAATTTTTGCCTAAGCTGCCCTTGTGGGTTTTCAACTTAGCGGACCTCTTTTTTATTATATATATTTTTTTATTGCTCTAATTTTTGCCTAGTCTGCCCATGTGGGTTTTCGGAACTAGCGAGCTGTCCTAATTTTTGCCTAAGCTGCCCTTGCGGGTTTTCAACTTAGCGGACTTTTTTTTTTAATTTAATTCTTTCTTCACAAATTTGGCTTCAGGAGCGTCTTTGTTTGCTTGATATTCCATCCATGGATTTTTCCAGATATCTGCCACATCATCATTCAATTAGGAAACTACTCCATCCTGCTTCTTCATATGCTGACTGGGTTGACTGGATCCGCTCACACACTGAAGTTAATATCCGTTGGTTGGTACCTTGGTGGAAGATTTCTTGTATCACCATGCGAACATACTTGATGTATGTTCCCCTTGCTGCTCTTCATCAAGGTACATGCTATGATCCTCACTGACTTGGCCGTCAGTACGGAGTTGAGCCTTGTGATTCTAACTTTATTCCCGATTTGGACATGCCTTGCTTGACTGAAGCCTACTTGGATCGGCTGAGGCAAAGTTGGCCTGCACGTTACATTTATTGACTGCCATACATTTTACATTTGTCAATTCAGAAAGTGTATTGTTAGGATGAAAAATAATTAAAACAATAAAAGATGCTTCTTTTCCATTTAAAATTTTTCATCACCTTTTGCTATTGTGTTTATTTATTTCATCCATATCTGGTCAAATACTTATAACAGTGCACATAGAACAATTTTAACATTAATTCTATTTTATTAAATTGGGGAATAACCAAACATAAAGCCAGCATACACAAGATCACTCCTGTTGCCAACTAGCCCTTTCGGGTTTTCTAATTGACGATTTTCTCTTATTTAGCCCTAATTGTTGCCTAGCCCGCCCTTTCGGGTTTTCAAAACTAGCGGACTACTCTAACTTTTTCCTAGGCCGCCATTTTTGGGTTTTCAACCTAGTGAGCTCTCTTCTTCTCTTTTTTTTATATATATACATCATACATAAAACTTCTTCAACCTATCAATGTTTACTGGCTCACTAAACTTATTCCCGTCCATGTCTGATAACTTCACCGCACCTTTGTTCATGACTTGTTTCACGACATATGGCCCTTCCTCGCTAGGCCTAAACTTCCCTTTTGGATCAGATACATTAGGCTTACATTGCTTCAACACCAAATCCCCGACTCTGAGTTTTCTAATTTTAACCCTTCTATTGTAGGCCCGAGCTATCTTCTTTTGATACAGTTGGTAATGATATAGTGCCTTTAACCTTCTCTCTTCTAGTAAAGCTAACTGTGCGTATCTGCTCGCTACCCATTCCATTTCAAGCAGTTTGGCTTCCATGACTACTCTCAATGACTTGATTTCTATTTCAATTGGCAACACCGCTTCCATCCCGTAAACCAAAGAGAACGGTGTCATTCCAGTAGGTGTTCGCACACTTGTCCTATATCCCCATAAAACAAAGGGAAGCATCTCTAACCAATCCCTGTAAGTCTTGGTCATCTTGGATAGAATTTGCTTAATTGTTTTATTTATTGCTTCTACTGCACCATTAGCCTTTGGTCTATAAAGAGAGGATCTATGATGATGGATTCGATACTTTGAGAATAAATCCTTAACTGCTCCTTGAAACTGTACCCCATTGTTTGATATCACACTATGTGGGACCCCGTATCTGTAGATGAGGTTCTTTTCAATAAATCTAGCCATTTGGCTTGCACCAGTTTGTTGAAGGATTTGGCTTTGACCCATTTTGAAAAATAATCTACTGCTACCATAATGAAACGGTGACCGTTTGAAGCTGTCGGATGTATCTATCCTATAATGTCGATACCCCAGGTGGCAAAGGGCCAGGACGCAGACATAAAATGCAATTCCTCAGGAGGCATGTGATTCAAGTTACCATAAATCTGACATTGTTGGCACTTCTTTACAAACTCAATACAATCCTTCTCCATGGTCAACCAGTAGTAACCTTGTAGAATAATCTTCTTAACTAGGGCCAAACCACTCATGTGCAGACCGCAACTTCCCGCATGTATCTCTGACATGATGCGCTCCACTTCAGGCTTTCTTAAACATCTCAAATGCACCCCATCAGGCCATCTTTGATATAACTCTCTATGGAATGTGATGTATTGCAATGACCATTGCTTTATGGCTCTTCTCTCTTTCTTTGTTGCCCCAGGCGGGTATTCTCTTTCTTCCAAAAATCACCTTATAGTATCATACCACGCATCATGGTCTGCATCAATTTCCATGATTGTCTCATATTCATAGCAAGGAGTTGATGAACTGGTCAAAATTAGAGGCTTAAGGAATAAGTTGATAGGGTTTTCCCATACCGAAGCCAATGTGGTGAGGGCATCAGCCATCTGATTTTCTTCTCTTGATAGGTGTATAAACCTACACTCCTTAAAGTTCTTCTTCATCATGGTCAGGTAATGGTGGTATGGTTTTAATTTTTCTTCTTTCAACTCCCACTCTCCATTTACTTGGGATACTACTAGCAATGAATCGCCAAAAACTTCCACCTTATCCACCTTTATAATCATTAGGGTTTCCAAACCGAAAATACAAGCTTTGTACTCCACCAAATTATTGGTTGCCCTAAATTTCAACTTTTTGGCTAAAGGGATGAGTTCCCCTTCGGGCGATTCTAGTATAACTCCCAAACCTGCTCCTTTCCTGTCTACTGCTCCGTCAAAATACATTCTCCATCCTTGTACTTCAATTGCTTCTAAATGTTCATCCAAAAATTCCAAGATTACCTCTTCACTTTCTGGTAATGGTTGTTGGGCTAGGAATTCTGCCACCGCTCTACCTTTGATCATTTTCCTGGTTACATACTCAATCTCAAATTCTTCTAATATTATCAACCATCGACCATATTTCCCTATCAATGAGGATGTCTCCCTTAAGTACTTCATTGGATCCAACCTGGAAATTTCTTGCACACTATACGATTGAAAGTAATGCTGCAACTTCTTAGAAGACCAAACCATGACTATACAGGTCTTTTCAATGATACTATACTTAATTTCATAAGGTAGGAGCTTTCTACTCAAATAGTAAACTGCATGCTCAATCCCTGACTCATCTGCTTGGGCTAGCATGGCTCCTATCGACTCTTCTTCTACTGCTAAGTATAGTAACAAGTGGATTCAACAAATACTCTTTTATTTACTCAAAGGCCTTTTGACATTCTTCATTCCATATGACCGGCTGATTCTTTCTAAGCAATTTGAAAATAGGCTCACAAATTGTTGTGAGTTTTGCTATGAATCTACTAATGTACTATAGTTTACCAATAAATCCCCTAACTTCTCTCTCTGTCGTAGGGGCTGGCATATCCCTGATTGCCTTAACTTTGTCAAGATCAATCTCAATTCATTCGGACCAATAACATGTCCCAATAATTTACCTGAAGTAACACTGAACACACACTTCTTTGGGTTTAATCATAGCTTATATTTCAAGGCTCTATCAAAGAATAATTCCAAGTTTTGGAAGTGTTGTTCTCTTGTATCCAATTTAACCATCATATCATCAACATATACTTCAACTTATTTGTGCATCATGTCATGAAATAGTGTGGTGGCCATCCTTTGGTAGGTTGCTCCAGCATTCTTTAAACCGAACGGCATTACCCTATAACAAAATATAACTCATGTAGTAATGAAAGCAGTTTTGGCTTTATCCTCTTGGACCATTAACACTTTGTTGTATCTGGAAAATCCATCTACAAATGAGTGTAGCACGCTAGAGGCTGCACTATCAATGAGAACATCTATATGAGGTAAAGGAAAATCATCTTTAGGGAAAGCCTTGTTTAAATCTCTATAATCCACACAGACCCTTATTCTTCCATCTTTCTTCGGCATGGGTACTATGTTGGCTAACCAATCTGGATATTCTATCACTTCAAGGAACTTCACTTGTATTTGCTTAGTGACCTCTTCTTTAACCAATTCAGCCCACTCAGGTCTTAATCGCCTAAGCTTTTGTTTGATGGGTTTCATGTGAGTGTAAGTAGGAATATGATGCTCGGCTATGTCTCAATCTATTCCAGGCATATCCTCATAAGACCAAGCAAACACCTCTTCATATTTTTTGAATATTTTTTCAAATCTCTCTCTCTCTCATCAAGAGTAAGGTTGAATGCTATGCTAATGTTTTTAGGATTTTCAGTTGTTCCCAAATTTAATAATTGTGTGTTGACAGAATTAATATTAAAAATGCTCATGTAACTGCTATTTGAATGTATGCAACCATCAGGAGACACATCACACAAGTAAGCAAAATTAGACTTTATTGCATTCATTTTGGAAAAGAAAACATCATCATCATTCTCATACAAAGCAGACAAATTAAAATCAAAATCAAAATCATTGTTCTCAAAATCATAAGGCAGGATGTCTTTAAACTTTTCTTCAACCAGGGCAGCAATCTCCTCCGGAGTCTTCTCGGCCTTCAGGATAGCTTCATTCTTCTCTTTTGGATTGGATTCTTTGCTAGTTGGCAAGGTGATCTCTTTCTTCACTTGTTCCACTAGCTCAGCCACATCTGCAAAAATTTCAAAACCCAGGATCAACTTTCCCATGAACATGATTGGCTCGGGCTTTCCTTGGAGTGGTCCCATATCTGGAGCTTTGACAAAGATCTCTTCAAGTGGTGGGAAGCTCATCTTCTCACTCTTCTTTGGCTAGACATCATTGTTTTCATCATATCCTAACCCTTTTCTGGATGTTTGAGTTCTAAATCTGGCAGCTTTGTCAAACCGGCTTTACCCTTTCCAAGACCAGCTCCGGGAAGGTAGTTCATGTTCTTCATCATATTCAAGACTTTAGAGTCCACTACTTCATCATCAGACATTGCAGCTACTTGAAAACCATTGAGAGGCCTCTCAATCATTAGAGCATTAACAATCTCATTATCTTCAGCTTCAATGACCACTGTCTCATCTCCATTGAGGAACTTGATCTTTTGATGAATGGTGAAAGGAACTCCACCAAGAGGATGAAACCATGGTCGCCGTAAGAGTAAGGCGAAGGTAACTGGTATGTCTAAAACCACAAATTCAATAATAGATTCAATTGGACCAACCTTGACAGCAGCTTTGAAAGTCCTTTCAGCATGTCTCTTAGTGTTGTCATAAGCCCGAATTGTTACCTCGGTCGGGTTTAGATCTCTTGTTGACATGGCTAGCTTTGGCAATATCGTAAATGGACAAACATTTATGGCGGACCCATCATCGACCATTACACATGGAGTCCTCTTCCCTTTGACTTCTATCTTGATAAAGAGAGGGCGGATGTGATCTCTCCCCTCCTCTAGTAAGTCCGCATTCTGAAAAAGAAACTGCTCCCATATTAACTTCACACTTCTCTTGAACCTCTTCACATTTCATTACCCCTCCAATTTTTATGAAGTTGATCAGCTCCTCCATTGTCGTGAAGGTAGAAATTGGCATGCTAGCCAAGGCTTTAGCCATAGTTTCTCGGTGCTTTTTAGAAGTAGCTAATAAGTCCCAAATGCTAACACTTGCTTGGGTTCTTTTCAATTGCTTGAGCACAACATCATCTTCTTCTTCTTTATTTCCTACTTCAACTTCCTTACACTTATTAGTTTTTACTTCCTTAGGTGGTGGCCTTGCATAAGGCTTACCGAATCTAGTGTTCATTACTTCATCTTCTTCGGGCTCAGACCAAGTCCAAACCTCCTTCTTGGATATTATATCATCATCACTATTGCTTGAATCCCAAAACCCATTGACAACACAAATTGTTACTTCTTTACCCACCATAACTTGTTTAATTCCACCAAATACCTCTTCTTCTTTGGTTGCTTCTCCACTCACATCTTGAAAAGAAGACATGACAAAGTCTTCATGCAAACCTCCTCCAATCATGAAGGTTGCCGGTGGTGGTACCCTATTGAACTTTGGTAATGGGTTGTCTTTGGTGTTTGGCTTATTGGGCTCGGGTAGCTTCCCATTATCAATTAGATTTTGGATCTCATGCCTCAACCTCACACATCTATCCGTGTCATGCCCTTGCATTTGATGAAACTGACAAAATGCTTAAGTGTTGAAATTAGGTGGGAGAGGGTTAGGCAAAGGGCAAGGATTTAAGGGTTGTAGCAATCCTTTTCTTTGAAGTTTATTGAGAACCCAAGACATTGGTTTCCCCAATTCTGAAAATTGTCTCCTTGATCCTTGGTTAGTAGCATTGACACCGATTGCCTTTTGCATGGTTTGGCTACCAGACTGATAGTTTCCTTTCTCATTCCTTCTTGTTGAAAAATGGTTCTTCTCTCTCTCCCATTCTTCAATTTACAAACCAGCTTGGAGAAGGTCTTTGAAATCACGGATGAGTGTATGAGACATCCTCTCATGAAGACTAGGCAACACCCCTCTCATGATCATCCTTATTTGATTGGATTCATCAGGCCTCTTCTTGAGTAAAGCGGCCTTGTTTCTCTATCTCTTCACATAATCCACAAAATTCTCATTCGACCTTTGCCTAATGGACTCCACTTCCATTAATGTAACTTCCATCTCAACATTATATCCATATTGTTGGATGAAGGCCTTATAAAGCAGATCCCAACTCTTTTGTGCTCCATCATCTAAGGTATTGAACTAGTTTTGGACAACAGGGTCCAATGAGAGCATGACGTACCTTAGGGTTTGAGCCTTAGTAGCTGCAGACTGCATAGTAGTGATATATTGCTTCACATGGAGATGAGGATTTTCGATTCCATCAAACTTCGCAAAAGATGGCATCTTGAACTTGTACAGAACTTCTTCATCTAGTTCAAATAATTTGTCCACCTCGGACATTTCCTCAGTTTTTAGTTTCTTCTCAAATTTCTTTTCTAAATCAGCAATCATCTTTTCAACATCAGAAGTTTTGGTCTTCTCCATAGTTAATCTTTCAACAATCTTTGGTTCTTTTTTCTTCTCTTGAGCATCTTGGTAGTATTGAGCCCAATCATCATCATCATCAATGATCACTTTTTCATCATCAAAAACTACTTCACCAACTTTGGTCTTCCCTTTGTCTTTTGGCTTCTTAATGCTAGCAAATGCTTCGGCATGATTTTCTAAAATTGCAGTCAATTAGTTCTTCAAGGTCTCAGCTAGGGCCTCTTTTATTTCTTCCATTTTGGCATTGAGGGCTTCATCCACCAATCTTTGAATTTGTTTGAGATCCATTATTTTTGGTGAGCAAGTGATTGAGTCATTGCTAGATACTTCATCTCCGGAGTAGGTTGGATTGTCGTAAGCTTTTGAACTGTCGTAATCCATGGCTGTGAGCCAGAGAGGATCAATGATATGAGATTCAAATGTATGCATGTATCCACAAACAATCAACAAAGAAAGATAATTAGGACGTTCCTTCCAACCTTATAACATCCACACACGAATGGCGAGTCTCTTTTCCTAAGTATATGGTTAACAAAATACCAACATAGGGTACCTTATTTTCGAATATTTCCCTCGGACATTTCAATCAATAGTTATATTTTCAAAAATGGAAATCAACTTATGATAATTCCCATTAATTAGGTTTTAATCCATTTAACCAACTAATGTAGCTTTTATGCTATATTGGATTAAAACAAAATTAAGAAGTTTATTATAAATAGATTTCTCACTTGAAAAAGGTAACTAATGATTCATGCCAAAAACAAACCCATGATTAATTATTCTTAGTATAAACTAGGCTCACAATTGATTTTTGGTATTTAATAATTGACCTAAATAATTTGCAAGCTCTTTATAAAAATAATTTTGTTTCTAAGCCCATTGTAAAAAGATTTTAGAAAAAGATGGATTTTGGACTTAGTATTTGGGCCATGAGCAAAAGAATTTTTGATTTGTTTTTAGAAAAGTCTTTTGTTCAAAGACCATCTTGAAAAGTTTAAAAAATAGTTTTGGTCTTTTGGACTTTAAAGAAAAATTTATTTGAGCTTGAAATGTACTTAGGTCATATTAGAAAAGAGCAAACCAAATAAGCCATGATTCAAGCTAAGACAAATTAACCATAGTCAAACAACATGCATTTGGGGTAAAAACCTAAGAAAAGTAACTAGGCCAATTACATGAGCTTTAGTCTTTGGGTAAAAAGGCTTAGGTTCCCATAGCAAGTATATACCAAATGGTACGAGACTATGAGTGGTTATGCCATGCTCGATCTCCATACCTTGAGTGAAAGTATGGTATCCCTTACATAACACAACACGGGTAACACGGGCATCCTAACTCACACACACGATACAATCTAATATGATGCAATGGATAATATCATTATAAGAAAGAATAGAATAATATAAAGACCAACGGAATCAACTTCTCTTATCCCCAGTAGAGTCGCCACTGTGAGCAGGGATTTTCGCCTCCACTCCCAGTGGAATGGTTCTTGCAACTTCGGCACTGTTTAGGCTCAGGGCCTTAGAGAACACAGACCTAAGTCCGGAGAAAATAGAGTGCCACCCGGATGGGCTGGGAAAAAGAAAGGGGTGGATGACTCGATTCCTAAGGAATCTCCAACCCCCTAATGGGTTCAGAAAGTTGGGTACTTGTGGGGAAGGTGAGAAATGGCCCAGCACCCCCACAATGCCCTGTTCATTGGAACTGGCCTCCTTTACAGTTCTTAATATTATAAAATTCTTAAATATAACAATATTATTCATATTACACACAATAATTAAAATAAAGCATCGATATATTGAAAATCAAAATAATGTCCAAGAAAAACAAATAAATGGACACCCATCCGAAGATGGAGACATGCCCTTACATAATCCATGCCTAAATAGGAAACCCACCGAAAGGTAGAAACATGTCCTTTACATTGGTTCTAAAATAGAAAAGCAAATTAAATTACATGATATTTAACTAATGAGGTACCCACCAAGTGGAAACATACCTCTTACAACATTTGGAAATCTAAATAAATCGATAAAAGTAAATAACCATTCATCATAAATAAATCATTCACCAAAGACATTAAACATCAATTAAAATAAAAATATTCATCCACGATAAATTAAATAAATCAAGCATTGAACTTAAATAAACCAACAAAGCATTGAGAATAAATTAAAGCATATAATAGACTACATAATCAAATCTAAAAATAAATAAAGCAAGTAAAGATACAAATTAAGGCTACTGCTTCTATTTAAGATTCTTTATTTAATGTGTTTAGGGTTTTGGAATTTTAGTATTATCTAGGGTTTGTAATTCTTGGCTACTATGAACTTTAAGGGAATTAAAATAGATTAAAGTATTATGATTTAAAAAGTTGGTAAAGTTCTTTGATTAACCAAATTAGGGTTTAAGATGTAAAATCATGAAATTAGGGTTTGGGCATTTTAAAACATTTGATTTATGATTTATGGCTACTGGATCATGGTTTTTAGGCTTACTGTGTTTGAATTTTAATATTTATGTTTATAGGGTTTTAAGGTCTAAAGGATTAGGGTTTAGAGAAATTAGGGTTTAAGGTTTTAAGGGAGTTAAAGGATTAGGGTTTAGAGAAATTAGGGTTTAAGGTTTTTAGGGAGTTAAGGTTTAGAATAATTTGGGTTTTGGAGTTGAATTAGGGTTTTAGAATTTTAGAATTAGGGTTTCGGAGAATGCATTAGATTTTAGAATTTGAAAATCAATTGATAATTTTATGAAACTTTATGAAAATAAACAAAACGATTTAAGGTTTATAGAAACAGAAAAGATATTTTTTTAGGGTTTTTGGAAAGAAAAGGATTTAATTTATGGCTTTGAATAATTGGAAGGCAAATTAGGGTTTTAAGATTTTGAAGAAACAAAAACAACTATTTTAAGATTTTTGAAAAACAAAGAGACGAATTAAAGTTTTTAAGCTTTAGAAAAGGTAAATGAAGGTTCTAGGGTTTTTAATTTTAAAGAAATAGAAACAATTTTTGACCTTGAGTGATGAAGCTACTGTGAATTAATGAAACAAATAAAGAAATTCATACCTTCGTTTGTTGGTTCCACCAAAAATTTCTTCTTGGATGAACAAGAACAAAGAAAAGTTTTGCTGCCTTTGATGGATTGAATTGCTTGTTTACTCTCTCAAAAAGTCCGATTGATTCAAATTTTTCCTCCTCAATTTTAGTCTCAAATTTCTCCTCAAAATTTTCGTCCCATTCTGTGTTATTTTAGTCCTTATTTATAGAAGATTTTTGTGATTAATTTTAGTTATTCACGAAATCTAATATTAACTAAGAAAAAGAAACCAAAACCTAATTGTATTTGGTTTTGGAAAAATTTGCGTCGGAAAAATTTCGCTGGCGAAAAAAACTGCTGCGGAAAAATTGCGCTGGCAAAAAAAAACTGCTGCAAAAAAATGCGCTAGCGAAAAAACTGCCACAGCTAGCTGCGAGCTGCGGCGAAAATTGGCCTGCGGGCCATTTCGCCCGTAGGAAACTCCTGGGGGCAAAATGGCCCAAGACCATTTCGTCCCACGCTGATTTTCGGCGATGATTTTTTCATCGACGATTTTTTCGTCGCCGATTTTTTTTATTTATTTGTTTATTATTATTATTATTTATTATTAATTATAAAAATTAAATACCAAAGCAAATATTATTTAATTAAGATAACAAAAATTATTTTGGACTAATATATTGGACAACACAAAAATTATTTTGGACTAATTAAAATATATTGGACCGGACTGGGTCAAAAATTAAGGGTCTCCAGTATGGTAACTAGGGTTGTCATGTTATATAGATATATTAATTTGGAAAAATCAAGTCATGAGGTACATTGATATTGATTTGGCAAAGCCAACATTTGATTTCAAAATCAAAATTCAAAAAATAAAAAAATATTTTTTCATACAAAACCTTCAAGTTAACAGAAGTTTGTTGAACAGTCAAACTTTGAAGGACACATTGGGCAAAGGAAATGATTACTGGCAAGGTTATGAAGCTACCAATTGACATACTGAATCATAATTTGAAATGGATGTATCTCTACTATTTGGGGCCTCCATTATTCATATTTTCAACATATTGAAGATAAAAGCCATAACTGTGAAGCATTCTGTCATTCCAATGCAAGACCTGAACGAGCATTTGAAAGGAACCAATGAGAATACTTCTGCTGATCACCTCGGTCTGTGAGTCGATGGAACTACTGTAAATATTATTCATGCATATCATGCATACATGAGCATATCACATTGCATTTTTCTTGTATTGTATTGTCTATTCTTTGTCAAAGTGAACAGCAAACGCTCTGTGAAGTAAAGAATCAAAAGAAGATATCAAATCAGGGGGCATGAAAAGCCCATTGCAAGAGAAAGCTCCAGTAATTTTGCAAAGAGAAGAAATGCGTGCTTGTGCGAAGAATTAGACAACAAAAACATCAATCAAAGTTTGCATGGAAAAAAGCTTTGTTTTGAGCCTACACAGGGGGCAAAGTTTCTCCTTTTCAATTTTTTAAAGTTCATATACCAAACATTTTCAAACTCACTTGCAAATATTTTACCAAGCAGGAGGCAAGGAGAAGATATGATGGCTGACTAAAAATAGCTGAATTTTTGCAAAAGGAAGAACAAAAGAATGGAACCACCAGTCAAGCCAGAATCCCAACTGATAAAAGGTTGGTCAAATCAAATTCAGTCTCGGGTCCAAGTACCTAATCTCGGATCCAAGTATCCAAATCAAATTAAATCTTGGGTCCAAGTACCCAATCTCGAGTTTAAGTACCTAATCTCGAGTCCACGTATCCAAATCAAACCCAATCTCGGGTCCAAGTACCCAAATCAAACTCAATCTCGGGTCCAAGTACCCAAATCAAATTCAATCTCGGGGCAAGTACCCAATCTCGGGGCAAGTACCCAATCTCGGGTCCAAGTACCCAATCTCAAATTCAGTCTCGGGTCCAAGTACCAAATCTCGAGTCCAAGCACCCAAATCAAATTCAATTTAGGTTCAAGTACCTAAATCAAATTCAATCTCGGGGCTAAGTACCCAATCTCGGGTCCAAGTACCCAAATCAAATTGAGTCTCGGGTCCAAGTACCCAAATCAAACTCAATCTCGGGTCCAAGTACCCAAATAAAATCTAATATCGGGTCCAAGTATCCCAATAAAATTCAATCTCGGGTTCAAGTACCCAATCTCGGGTCCATGTACACAAATCAAATTCAATCTCGAGTCCAAGTACCCAATCTCGGGTCCAAGTACCCAATCTTGGGTATAAGTACCCAAATCAAATATAATCTTGGGTCCAAGTAACTAATCTCAGGTCCAAGTACCCAAAATCAAATTCAATCTAGGGTCAAAGTTGTAACACCCCTATACCCCATATACGTACACCACATACACCCACATATGTAATATATGTATACCAGATACAAAGGTGTCACAGTCTATTTGAAACAAACCAACCTTTAATCAAATCATCATTATAGATAAAACATTTCTTGTTAAAACACATATACATATATTTTCATTACCTCAAAAGTTTATCCAAAATATACGTTTAATAAGCAGCGGAAAATGTAGCGAAATATACATATATGTATATACATTAAAATCAATGTTTACAAAAATATAGAGTTTATACTTGCTTGGAAGTTCGTCTCTGATCTTAAAGTTCAACAATCAACACTTCACAAGGGATCTCAAGCCTAGACTCGACTCAGTCTAGCCGAACTTTCCGGCTCAACCGAATCTACCCTGTCACCTGCGCGATAAATCACAATCGCGCTAAGCTGAAGGCTTAGTGGTACAACCATGCTAACAACATGATTCAATGTAATGCCAATGTCATACTTTCAAGAATTAGAAACAATATACAAGGATATCATATTTCATAACATTACGCTTCATTATATTTTTTGATTATTTCATTATTCATGATTCACATTTAAAGCAAAGACAAGCATGGGCCCAAAAGAAACTAATATGCCATTCAAATTCCAGAGTTACTGTTTTGGTTCAATAATCACATTTATCAAGCCCATAGGCGAATCATTATCACAATGAGAAACATCTCATATGTAACATCCCAACTAGGCTTCAAGGACTAAGCCCAACCAAGCTTCAAGGGGAGCATAGCATCAACCCAACCTGGCTTCAAGGACCAAGCCCAACCTAGCTTCAAGGGATTGTTACTTTTATGCATGCCACCAATAACAAAACTCTGAAAATTGAATAACATACTGGGCACACAATTCTTTTATCATTTCAATATTAAATCCATTCTCATATTCTCATGATCATCTAGGCACAATGCCCCAACTATTTCATTTACATCATTATAGCCATCAATAATGGCTTCACATATTATCATTAGAGTGCACATCACCAATTACATTGTTCATATATTTTGAATACTCAACATATAATTCACATAATGCACATAATACAAATCATTGCACCATTCTCATATATCAACAATATAATAGGTAACCTAACACATTTTTCAACCAAATGTGTTAAGTCCCAAAATCATGTAAATGTATGCAATCATGTAGGGTTTGTACTTACCTCAAGAGTTATAAACACCAATACCAAACTCCTCTTCCAAGAATCCTTCAACACTTGGATTAGGGCAACTCAAATCTCTTCAAAACCTAATCCAAATGTAATGATACACACTCACTTAGTGATACACATAAGAAAATAAAGATAAGATCTAACTAGGGAAAACTCTACACATGACACGCTCAACAACACGGGCATGTCCCTGGCCGTGCCCTAAAGCCAAAATACAGAAGTTTTGGCAGGCTCAGTGACATGGACGTGTCACTGCACGTGTCAATTCTCCTCTAATATAGAAGCTATGACACGCTCAATGACATGGCATATCACTGGACGTGTCAATCTTCCAACAATACAGTAGCTATGACATGCTCAGTGACAAGGGCGTGTCACTGGATGTGTCAATACTACCACTACACAGAAGCTGTGACACACTCAGTGACATGGGTGTGTCACTGCTTGTGTCACCCATACTGAAAGCAGAATCAACGACATGTCCAAAGACATGGCCGTGCTACTCGGCGTGTTAGGCCAAAAACCTGAAATCGATACCAAAAATGCCACATCCAACAAACCTCTTTCTTTTACCCTTTTCCACTCCAAACACACTTAACCAAAACCATTAATAAACCATAATAAACTTGCATAACATCAAAACAACTCAATAATATACATCAACATACAATCACAACCATATTTTACAACTCAATACATACACAATCCACAACTCTTGTCTCTTTCACCAAAATTTTCATTTCTTTCAATCTAATCCCAAAATCAAAGTCAATTGGACAACACAATCTCAAACATACACATAAAGAAACAAGTTGGAAACTTGCCAAAAGTGAAGAAAATCTTTAGAATTCCCACTTGATCACTTGAAACACCCTTCAATCTTGAGTGAGGAATCAACAAAACCTCTCTTTCTCTTGGTTGATAATGGTAGCTGGCCAAAGAGAAGAAAGAAGAAGAAGAAAAAGATGATGAATAAGAAAGTCAACCTCTTTTAACCACTAACTTTCCTCTTTAATCTCAACCAAGCAATTAATATATTAAAATAATACAAATATCATCTTCCACTTAATTTAATTTCTATATTAAATAATTAATATATGTTGACCATCAATAAATGTTGACTTGTATATGTTGTATATATCTTCATATATACAATATATGCACACTCCTCTTTTCCTCTTAATCATTATTACACACTTTAAAATCATTAAATCAATTTCAACACTTAACATTTCCAAAATTCTAGGGTATAATTTGGGATATTACACAAGTAACCAATTTCGGGTCCAAGTACCCAAATCAAATTCAATATCAGGTCCAAGTATCCAATCTCGGGTCCAAGTACCCAAATCAAATTCAATCTTGGGTCCAAGTACCCAATCTCGGGTCTAAGTACCCAATCTTCGGTACAAGTACCCAAATCAAATTCAATCTCAGGTCCAAGTACCCTATCTCGGGCCCAAGTACCCAAATCAAATTTAGTCTCAGGGTCAAGTACCCAATCTCAAGTCTAAGTACCCAAATCAAATTCAGTCTTGGGTCAAAGTACCCAATCTCGGGTCCAAG
The DNA here is from genome assembly GCA_947685225.1 of Garcia nutans. Lineage (NCBI taxonomy): Eukaryota > Viridiplantae > Streptophyta > Magnoliopsida > Malpighiales > Euphorbiaceae > Garcia > Garcia nutans. The sequence continues at coordinate 54,166,818 of CANTUV010000024.1, forward strand.
TACCCAAATCAAGTTCAGTCTCGTGTCCAAGTACCCAAATCAAATCCAAGTACCCATCCTCATCAAAAATTAGTCAAAGATCTTATTGCTTTTCACTCTCTTTTGCCGTAGTATCAAATCGTTCAAGCAGGTGCAAGCTATAGACCCTTATTTTTTGACCCATTCAAATCTGATAGTCTAAAATAATTTTTGTAGTATTTTATTTATTTTAATAATATTTTAATTACTAATAATATTTAATAGTTTATTTTTAATAAAAATAAAAAATAAAAAAATATATAAAAAAATAAAAAATTTGGACGAATCAGCGACCGACGCGCGGCAGCCTATTTCATCGCAGATAGCAATTTGGGGCGAATTGGACACTGGCCAATTTGCCGCAGCCAATTCTGGGGAGAATTGGCTTGCCAGCTAGCCCGTCGCACCCATTTTTGCCAGAGCAATTTTTGCCAGCGCAGCCCACGGGCCTGACAGCCACGCGCTGCCAATTTTTTATCAAACCTTGTTTTACCCAGTTTTCTAATTTTTTTTTCCTAAACAATTGGTATTTCCTTATTAAAATAGGATTAGGACTCTTTTTTTTCCTATAAATACTAGCATTAAACACACGAATGAAAGGAGTAGAAAAACCCTTGACGACGAACAAAAAGAAAGAAGAAAACCCTAGAAAGAGAGATTAAAATCAGAAAGCAGAAGACGGCAAAAGAAATTAACAATCACCAATCCATAAAAGGCAGTGACACTGCCTTTGTTATTGTTCAACCATAAAATAATTTGGTGGAACCTTCAACGTAGGTTTTGTGTCTTAATCTTGAATTTGCTTAAACATTCAATTGTTATATCATTCTTGTTCTTACTGGTTTTTGTTTGTTTATTTTTATTATCACTTTGATTCAATAGTATAAATTGATAAACCCTAATTATATATTCTGTTCATTACTGTTTCATCCAATAGCTCAAAATTCCAGAGAAATCCAAAAGCCCCAAACTATCTTCTTAATTCTCTAAACCCTAAACTTCTTTACAGTTTCTAAAAACTTTAAATCTTAATTATTTCTATAAAACTCTAAATTGTTCTCTTAAATCCTAAGATCGAATATGCTTTCCAAAATATATAAAACCCTAAACTATCTTATCAATTCTCAAAACCCTAACCCCCGTGTCTTAATTCCTTAATTTTCCTAAACCCTAATCTTTTTAAAACTCAATCCGAGAAAACCATAATTTATTCCCAAAATACCAAAACCTCATTTTTCAAGCCCCCATCCAGTAAACCTAACAAACCCTTAAGCCCGAATCCAATAAATTTCATAAATCTTTCTTTCCAGTAAACCTAAAAAATCTTAAACCCTAATCCCAATCTTTTAAAATTATAAACCCTAATGTCTTAAGGTTCCAAAACCCTAATCTCATGATATTAGCCTTAAATCCTAATTTGATTAACCGAAAACCTTACTACTTTCTTAAATTTATAAAACCCTAGTTATTGAACATAAAACCTTAGAAATCCTAATTAATGCATGAATCCCTAAAGTTAATGTATTTACTATTTTATTTAAATTGAATGAATGTTTATTATATATTTTGATTGATGTTTGGTATCTTTGATGAATGATTTATTTATTATTAATGGTTATTTACTTTTATTAATTTATTTTGATTTCCAAATATTGTAAGAGGTATGTTTCCACTTTGTGGGTACCTCATTAAATAATTTCTATGTAATTTAAATTGCTTTTATATTTTGGACTAATGTAAAGGGCATGTTTCCACCTTTTAGTGGGTATCCTATTTAATTTAGATATGAACGATGTAAGGACATGTTTCCATCCTCGGATGGGTGTCCATTTATTTGCTGTTTTTCTACCTTGCTTTAATTTTAATATAATGATGCTTTATTTTAATTGTTGCATGTAATATGGATAATATTGTCATATTTAAGAATTTTATAATATTAAGACCTGCAAAGGAGGCCGGTTCCAATGAACCGGGCATTGTGGGGGTGCTGGGCCATTTCTTGCCTTCCCCACACATACCCAACTTTCCAAACCCATTAGGGGGTTGGGGATTCCTTAGGAATCGAGTCATCCACCCCTTTCTTTTTCCCGGCCCATCCAGGTGGCGACTCCATTTTCTCCGGGCTTAGGCCCGTGTTCTCTAAGGCCCTGAGCCTAAATAGTGCCGAAGTCGCAAGAACCATTCCACCTGGAGTAGGGACAAAAATCTCCGCTCACAGTAATATTATCTATTTAAAGTCATTTACATGCTCATTATATATTAAATTGCCATTATTTAAACAAATCCCACCAAAATCCTATTAAAACATTAAATTCACCATTTACTACTTTATTAAAAAATCCTTCTACCAACATTATTTTCAACATTTAACCTAAAAATCATTACTTGCATACCAAAATAACAACAAATCAACTCATTTTTATAATTATCTCATTTTCCTTCCAAAACCGTAATTTCACATAACTTAACCATAAATCTCATCTTTATCTAAACTTGTCCATAACCAATTTCTAACCATAGAATCATTACATACATATTAAAATAACATTAAATTCATCCATTTCAACAATTATAACCATTCACGTCAAAATTCTAATTTAGACATCACCTTTCCATAACCCTAAATTTACCAACTTTGTCCATTTTAACCAACCAACCATCAATTCATCATATTCTCATTATTTTATCATCATTTCTATCTATTTTAACAATTCAAGATCACTTCATCTCTCTAGCAATTCAAACCAAATCTTAAAACTCAACAACAAGAAGCCTAAGAAGAAGTACTTACTTATTTTCTTAACTTCCCTTCAAAATCCAACTTGATTCTTTAGAAATTTTGGTGAAATTTTATGTGCTTGGAAGAAACCCTCTCTCATTCTCTCTCTCTTCAATTTCGTTTTAGACATGGAAGAAGAAGATGATGACCTTCTTCTTATAAAAGCCAATTTCACACTTTTCCACTCATTGAATTACATAATTACCACTTAATTAATTATTAAAATAATATGATATTTTCTTCTTCCTATCCAAAAATATTTTAATTTTAATTTAATTAATATTTTTTTAATTACTATCCATGCATACTAATATAAATAATTATTTAATTATTTACTTTTAATCTCCACCCTTCCTTTTCTTTCATCTTTGACTTTTCTCTCTTCTCTTTTATTTTTGTTTGTGTTGTTGGTGTTGTTGTTGTTGTTGTTGTTGTTGTTGTTGTTATTATTATTATCTTTCCCAACACAAATATATAATTTACATATATGTATTATATATTTTATGAATATGTATATGTATATGTTATATATATCATATACATTTCAAACATACTATATGTATATATATTATTTCCATTATATGTACATCTTGTATTCTCCTTTTCCAATTATACTTATCTAATCCTTCATATAAAATACTCTAATGTATCCCTCATGTGTATATTATATATATATATATAATATATCCAATATATATAATAAATATATGATATATATATATATACTATGTATACGCTAGGTATACATTAGATATATACAATACCTATACCTCTTCCAAAACTTTAATTAACATTTAAATATTTATTTAATTTATCTAAAACTATGGATATTACATCAAGATATCTCAACCTTGATACAATGTGAGATTTAAATATTTTACACTAATACAACACGTACAATGTAGTGCGTGTGAGTGGAGCAGATCTCTAAAAAACAGGGGTGGGAGCACTAGCCACTGACACCGCAGACCTCTGCCTCTGTCTACCAATTTGCTTTTGATTCTCTCCTACACTCTGTAAATAATCCTCTCGCCCTCTTTGTGAGATGAAGTCTCTATCTCAACCTAAGGTCTCCTGGCTCTACTCTCCTCTGCCCTACCTACAGCTGTAAGCCCTTGAGCTTTTCCACATTATGTACAGCTAACACCAACCTGGAGAAATCCTCATACTGTTCGCAGCCACCTGACACATAATGGATAGCCTCAACCCTTTATCAAACCTCCGACACCTATCTATCTCATCAGACAACACATCCCCCGCATACTTACTCAATCGAAGGAAGTCCTTCTCATACTCTATCACTGTCTTCTTCCCCCATTTCAAATCGAGGAATTTCTTCTTCTTTGCATCTTTATAATCCCTAGGTGTGTATTTCATTCCACAATCATACAAGAAATCATCATATGACAGTACTGGTGGATCAGCCAACCCATGAGGAGTTGTCTTCCACTAGACATAGGCATCCCCCTATAGAAGAGAAAGCATAATTGAATTTTTCTTTCGTAGTAGCCTATAACTGGATAAATATCCTCTCCACCCTGTCTAGCCACTGCTTTATCTCGGTTGGATCCATCGTAACAAAGAAATCTACAGCACTATACTTTTTTAACTTATCATACTTCCTAGTCTGCAGTAGTTGCTGCTGCATTGGGGCCAGATGGAGCAACTTCGCCATCTACTTAACCCATATTAGAGGACCCTGCACCTCAGGTCTGGCAACCCCCGAAGCCTCTCCAGCATCAACTCTACCTTCCGTTCCTCCCTCACTTGGAGCCATACTCCCCAAACTATCTTCTGAGCCGCGTCCTCCAGACGCCATCATAATCTATATCTACCACCACAAATAAATAGTGTCACATCAGAGATCAAATCAAGTGCCAATGCATATGCATGTATTTAAACTCAAATCACATTTTAAAATTTCCCCTTCTGTCTTTCCAAAATGCACTTAGGTCGAGAACCTCAAATCTAGGCTCTGATACCAAAATAAATGAAACACCCTTATACCCTATATACATGCAATACATATATTCTTAATATGCAAAATACGCATATGGAATATAAAAGTTTCCCAGTAACTCCATAATAAAAATTCTCATTTTCATTAATATAGATAATTACTAATAAATAATATAAATTAAAGTAATAAATTATTAAAAATACAAAATTATAAAGAAAATCTCTGGAAAAATTTTGCCAGAGTTTTGTCTATTATTTTAGTAAATCCTAAAATTTAGTTATCACAACCCGCACATAAAGATTTAACACTTCCAATGTAATATCCCAAAGTATACCCTAAAAGTTTTGGAATACTTATTGTTATATTTGAATTAAATGTTATAAGTGTATATGTTTAAATGGAAAGAGAAAGAGGTAAGGGAAGAGTGTATATGTTGTATATATAGTGATATATATAACATATACAAGTCAAAGTAATGGAAGTCAAAAGAAGATTATTTATTTTTATTATTAATTAAATTAATTCAAAGGAAATTAAGTTAGTGGAAGAGGATATTATGAATATTATATTATACAAATTGCTTGGTGGAGATTTAAAGAGATTAAGTGTTTGACTTTGCTTCTCATTCTTCTTCTTCTCTTCTTCTTTTCCTTCTTGGCCAGCACCCTCCAAAGCAAGAGAGAGAAAGAGTTTTTGATTTTCCACGATCAAAATTAAAGGATGTTTCAAGTGATCAAGTTGGAAATCTAAGAAGTTTCATCAACTTTGGTAAGTTTTCCACTTGCTTCCCTTGTTTTCTTCTAAGTTGTATTTGAGTTTGATGGTTGATTGTTGATAGTATCAGTATGTTTGATTGTGGTGTGTTTGAGAGTGTTGGGGTTGAATTGAAGAGAAGGAATTAGGTTGGTGTTATAAGAGTAAAGAGTTGTGTTTATGTTATGGTTGTGAATTGGTGATTGATGTAAATATTGAGTTTGATCAATTAGTATTTTAGATCTTCAAGATGTTTGTGTTTAATAAAGTTAAAAGCCTAGAATACATGAGTGTGATCCGAAACAGAAGCAAAATGGATGCCACGACCGTGGCCCTTGGATGCCACGACCGTGGGGGTTTTAAGCAAAGGGAGCAGATTCGTTTGCTATCCCACGACAGTGGGGGTTGTGAGGCCACGACCGTGGGGACCTAGATAGTGGTTTTGGCTTGTAATTTATGATCTACGGGCCTAGTATGAGACTAATAGGTGAATAATTGTATTGAAATTCATGTGTATCTTTAAATAAGTGTGTATTATTCCTTTTGAATTAGGTTGTGAAGAGGTTGAGTTGCCCTAATCTAAGTGTAGAGGATTCTTGGAAGAGGAAAGGTATAGATTAGTGTGAGTTGCTCTTGATGTAAGTACGAACTTACATGGTTGCATACATTTACATGATTTTGAGATTTAACACATTTGGTTGTAAATGTGTTAAGTAATTTATTACATTTTTAATACATTTGATTAATGTTATGATTTGCATAATGTGAAAGATATGATGATCGTTCAAAATGTATGTTCAATGCATTTGGTTATGTATACTTTAATGATGAGATGTGAAGCCATTGTGGTTGGCTATAATGATTCAAATGAAATAATTAAGGCATGGTTGCCTAGATGATTATGAAGAAATGTGAAGCCATTGTTGTTGGCTATAATATTGCTAATGAAATAATTGAGGCATGGTTGCCTAGATGATTATGAAGAAATGAGAATAGAATTGATAATGAAATAATGAAAGAATTGTGTGTCTAATATGTTAGTCAATTTTCAAAGTTTTGTTGTTGGTGGCATGCCTAATAGTAACAATCTCTTGAAGCTAGGTTGGGCTTGATCCTTGAAGCCAAGTTGGGTTGAAGTTTAGCATGCTTAACTCCCCTTGAAGCTTGGTTGGGTCTAGTCCTTGAAGCCTAGTTGAGATGTTACAACCCTTGAAGCTAGGTTGGGTTTGGTCCTTGAAGCCAAGTTGGGTTGATACTTAGCATGCTTCATTCCCCTTGAAGTTTGGTTGGGCCTACTCCTTGAAGCCTAGTTGGGATAATGATAAATGTGAAAAATTGAACCAAAACATTAACTCTGAAAGTTGAATGGCATATTAGTGTCTTTTGGGCCCATGCTTGTCTTTGTTTAAATGTGAATCATAAATGGTGAAACAAATGAATAATAAAATTTAATGTAAGGTTTTGAAATATGATATTCTTATGTATTGTTTATAATATTTGAATGTGTGACATTGGCATTGCATTGAAGCATATTGTTATTGTAGTTTGTACCACTAAGCCGTTGGCTTAGGGCGATTGTGGTTCATCGCGTAGGTGACAGGGTGGAACTAGAGAGTTCAGCTAGACCGAATTGAGTCTAGACTCTGAAGTGTTGATAGTGGGCTTAAAGATCAGAGACGAACTGCCAAACATGTATAAATTTTATGTTTTGTAAAATTTGATTTTTGATGTATATATATTTGTAAATACCGCAATATTTTCCGCTGCGTATTGAATGAACATTTTATCTATTGTACTTTATAATATAATTTGAATGTTTTCAAGTTTTCTCATAATATGGTTAATTTTAAATTTAAAAGATTGGGTTGTTTAATATAAACCGTGGCACTCTTGTATCCAGTATACGTATATTACATATGTAGTAGTGTGTAGTGTGCGTATATGGAGTATAGGGGTGTTACATCCAAAATTTTCACTGCATTCACAAATTCTCCCAATTCTCCAAAACATATACAAACTATTTATCTTAATTAAAAACATACTTCTATATATTTATATACATCATAATCCCAATTTCTCATTAATACACAAGAGTTGAGAGATAATATACAAAAACTAAAATACTTATAAACAACAATTTTACATGTATGGAATTGGCACTGTTGATCAAGTGGCACCAAAATCTCCAAAGATCACTCACAACTGATTCTCTATGATCAGCAACTCTCTCCCCTGCACGATTCATACAACCGTGCTCAGCCATACAGCTTAGTGGTATATATAAAACAACAACAAATATATATACATTTAAATACCTTTCTCATGATATAATTTACAATATTACTATAATTACCAGTTATTTATAACTCATTCATATTATATATATAACTACATATATAAATATATAATTCACATCTTATATTGCAATTTGCAATATTTACATAACACACATATATTCATACATACTTACACTACATCCCACCACACACACATTGGGCCTAATAACCCCTGTACAATTCTCAAGTCTAGTTATTACAAAATCAATTTCTCGACCCAGCACTGCTCAGGTCCATATCCAGTCTTAATTTCATGACCTACCTCTACCCAAGCCAAGACCTAACTCTGCTCGGGTCTATCAATATATGCATTATCAATCAGTCTCAATATTACAAACACGAAATAACAAATTTTCTTTTTACATTCTCATCTCAATATCACAATACCCAAGTGATCAACCTCATCATGATCACTTTACATGTAACCATATTTTGGTTAAATTAACATATTCATCTCCATTTCACTATCACACTACATTATCTTGGGTTGCACTCACAATGTGACTCATTCCACACTCAATTTGTCTCATCTTTCAATGTACACAATTTAGACATTTTTCTACATAAAGGTTTTTTTTCTTAATTTTTACATCTTCTTTCTCATTTCTTATCAGATTGTTTATTTCTTATATTTTCAATCATTTTTAACATGGCTCATATTTACTACATTATTCACATAACCATTGGAATAACCATTCTACAATGGCTCGTCTTTCAAATTCTATGCTTATGTGTATAAACCTTAACTTTACATTGAGCAAATATCCAATGTGACACTATCACATAACTATGTCATATTGCATAGACTATGTGATTTCCCATATTTTCAAATACTTTACATATATAATGCCAACCCACATTAATAAAAACACGTCTTTAGGATATGTACTAACCTTATTTCCTTTTTTCAAGCCAAACCTTAAACTCCACCTCTTTTATTACTTTGGCCTGCACACATATATAATCCAACAATAAGCAATATTATCTATTCAAAGTCACTTACATACTAATTTTATATTAAATTGCCATTATTTAAACAATCCCCACCAAAATCCCATTAAAATATTAAATTCACAATTTACTACTTTATTCAAACTTCATTCTACCAACATCATTTTCAACATTTAACCTTAAATAAATAGGTTACATATATCGTATTAGTGTAACTCATTTAATTTTGTGTCATATTTGTATTGAGATAATTAACAAATGAGTCGTATTTATATTGACCTTAATTATGTTATTAGAATAGGTTAATCCGAAACAAAAATGATCTACTAACCCATTTGAAACCCAATTTTACATTAATATAAATATTAGTTAAGCGAATAAGTGTTATAAAATGAAATGTTTTGTTAAAATAAAAGATTTATCAATTTATACTTTCAAGCACATGCATCTAAAGTCACTTTGAGCTTGTAATCAAATATAGGACCATCTCATATATAAAATTTATATTAAATTAAAGATAAATTTATCTATTACATCTTTTAATTAATGTAAATTTTCTTTTAATTTTTTTTACAAAATTGCCAAAAAACCTATATTAATACAAATTTATCAATTCAAAAAAATTTCAAAAACACCAAACACCAAACCTATATTGAAAAATCTGACGTTAAATCATATTTGCACTAAACACCAAACCTAACGTTAAATCATATTTATTTGCAAAAACCCATAACACCCTGTTTGGAATGAATGAATTTCATAAAATTTTGTAAAATTCATTTAAATTCTAAGAATTGCTTGTGTTTGAATGAAATTTTTATTTATTCCAATTATATGAATTTAAATCGTTAGAATTCAACTAGTGTAAACCAAATTCTACAAAAATAAGTAAAATCTACAGATGAATTTCATAAATTAATGAACTCTTTTTTTCGCAAAACTACCGTCAAATAAACTTACACCAATTTCTCCCACTTTGCTCTTTCAATTTTTTTTTCACAAAATTAATGAACCCATTTGCATATTATTTATTTTAATGAACCCTTTTTTAATATTATTTATTTAATGAACCCATTTTTGTGAACTCATTTTTTTAATAGGCTGAATAATTATAAGGTCCCTAAGATTACACATATTCCCTTAGTGAGTCTATGCATTTGCAAAATCTAGTTTTTACATCCCCAATGATTACAAAAATAGATTATGAAGTCCTTCTACTAGTGGTAGTGTTAGGGCATAGTCTAGCTATTTGCAAGTACACAAGTCGTAATCAAATAATAAAGTATAAGTAGAGTATCGTTTCCATGAGTACATTAATGTGAATTGAAAACTAAAATTATCTAATGATCAAGCTAAACTAAGTTTTGGAATTAAATCTAATATTTTTGACATTAGGGTTAAATCTATCCTCATTGATTAACTAAGAATTTTTTAAAGTATTGACTCAATCTAAATCTACTCTTGATTATTGGTTAGGTTCTTATAAATTAAGATTTAGTCTCTTTCGAGTACTAAACATAATATTGAACTTAACATTGCCTCTACTCTCGTGATCATAAGCAAATTAAGCTAACTCATTAAGATTTGTGAGTAACCTTTGTATCAACCTCTTAAGTATTTATTATATCTCTATGTGCAAACATTAAGATTATAACTTCTTTGAATTAATATTGTGCTTCCACTCTCACTCCATCACACAATAATTTAGATCAATCAATTATTAGCCAGTTTATTAATGCATTAAGATCAAAGATAATAAAATAATCAAGAATAAACTTCAATTGAATCAAATTAAATAATTATTCCATAGAAAAATAAAATAAGAAAAGTTTAACTTTAGTCGGGTTTTTAGTTACTCATAATTGAACTAGAAATTAAAAAAAGAGTAGAAGATAGAAGACATATTTGAAATTGAAATTAAAAGAAAATAAAAGAAAACAAATTAGAAAGTTCAAACTTGGAAAGAAGAAAGCTTTTTGAATTTGAATTGCTCTTGAACAAAACTCTTCCTTCTATTCAAGTCAATTTTAATCTAAAATCATATCTTTTAACCTAAAATCTAATGTGTCAGTTGTGAAAAAGGTCTAGGGTATTTATAAGGGCTTAGGGAAGTTCTTTTGCAAGTAGAAAAATGTTAAGATAGATTTAGAAGAGTCCCTATTGAAAAAGAAGACAAATTTTAATTAAAGAAAAATAAATCCTAACAAGATTAGGGAGCTATCAAATCCGTATAGAAATTTTGAAGCAATTTTTCTATCTGATAAAGTCCAAATCTAGGCTTAGGCTCTTCATAAAAATTTTATCTCTTAAAATTTAAATGAATTTAGGCTTTTGAATCACTCAATTTGGACTTCAGAAGCTCAAGTTGTAGCCTTCTGAAATATACAGGTATGAATAGAAATTCTATTTTGATTTGAATTCGTAATTCTGACTTTGCATAATGTTTAGAGGTCTAAACAAACACATTTTTATTCTGAAAAGCTTGATATGTCTTCTAAAAACTTCATGAATAATAATTTCTTATTCTAAAACTGTAATATCTCAAACAATATCCCAAAATTTTGAAATAAATATTAATTTTGAAAATTAATTAAAGGATTTAAAAGTGTATATATTTGCGTAAGTGAAAAGAAAGGAAAAAGGGAAGTGTGTATATGTTGTATATATGAAGATATACATGTTATATATAAGTCAACACGTTAATAAGGTAAAATGATATTTAATTATTTAAAATAGATATTAATTAATGGATAGTGGAAGAGAATATTTGAGATTAATTATTATTATAATAATATATGCTTGGTGGAGATTAAAAGAGGAAAATTGTGTGGTTAAGAGTGTTAGTTGATAGTGGAGTGGGTAATGACTAATTTTTTTTTTCCTCTTCTTCCTCCATTGAGTCGGCCATCATCTTTATCAAGGGAAAGAGATTTTGCTTCTTGCTAACTCAAGAAATTGAAGGATTTTAAGTGTTCAAGTTGGAGTTTTGAGATTTTCTTCATATTTGGTAAGTTTCCAACTTGTTTCCTTGAATTTCTATGAGGTTTGTGTATATGTTAATTGGATATTTGGTGTAGTATGTTTTTAATGGTTGATTTTGGTATGTTTGAAGTTATTTTGTCTAGTTAACTATGAATTTGGGGTTGGATTGAAGAAAAAGGTTAAGCTTGGTGAAGAGAATTAGAGTTTTAGGTTGTGTAACTTTTGGGTTGAGAAGTCATGATTGTGATTGAGTATTTTTGCTTCTGATTGAGTTGTGTTGATGTTTATACAAGTATTATGTTGTTTAATGGTGGATTTGGTCGAGTTTGTATGGAGTTGAAAAGGTTAATGAAAGATGATAGTTGGATGTGGCATTTTTGTGTCGATATCAGGTTTTTAGCCTGACACGCCCAATGGCACGCCCATGTCTTTGGGCATGTCGATGGTTCTATAATTAATTATAATAATGATAATAAGGGCAAAAAGAAAAAGATGAAGAAAGTCAAAAGGGATGGTGTGTGGTGGAGATTTAATTATATTATATTATTATTATTATTATTATTATTATTATTATTATTATTATTATTATTATTGTTATTATTATTATTATATATATATATTTGTGATAAGAACGAAGAAAGAGGAAATTCATTCTTTCTTTCTTCTTCTTCTTCTTCTTCTTCTTCTTCTTCGTGAGAGAGAGAGAGAGAGACAAATGTGATTTTGTTGTTTTTCACATCAAATTTCTTAAGGATTTTAAGAGTATTGAAGATGGAGATGAAGATTTGGCAACATATTCAAGTAAGTACTCATTTCTTGAGTTGATTTTATTGATTATATATAGATATATAAGTCTTTATCTTCTTGTCTTGATTTCTTTTGATTGAGGTTAGGTTTGATATGGTTGGTGTGGAAGATGATGATAATGAAAGATTGAAGTATGTGAATGTGTTGAATTGATATTTAAGTGATGATAAGTTGGGGTATTTGTGAGGAAAATGATGAAATGTTAAGTTAGGGTTAGTATAAATGAATTTTGATGTGTTTGGTCTTTAAATCATTGTAGGACACGGCCAAGTTATGAGAGACACGGCCAAGTTAGAGGAAACTTGGCCGTGTTGGATGATTTTTGGAGAGACACGGCCACTGGCTCAGCCGTGTCACTTGCCCGTGTCAGTGACTGTCTGATTTTTTATTGAGAGACACGGCCACTGGCTCAGCCGTGTCCCATGCCCGTGTCTGCTACTGCTTGACTTTGGTTGAGAGACACGGCCAAGCTAGAGGAGTCTTGGCCGTGTTGGAGTTTTTAGTTAAGAGACACGGCCACAAGCTTGGCCGTGTCCCTTGAGTGTGTTGGTTAATGATAATTATTCTTGAATATTCTTACATTGTTGGATCCTCCAAAGGTCTTGTTGTATCTACATTTTAAATATACTTAAAACAAAGATGACCTAAACAAATGTATATTGAGGATTCTAAATCTAAGAATAAGGTAAGTTATATATATGTACATCAATGATGATACATATGATACTATATGAACAATGTTATGTTTTATGCATTGTGAACATTGTAAATTGTAATGTGTTATATGAATAAGGTATTTTGTAATGTGAAGGATATGATGAGGTAATTGATTATGTATATTTCAATAATGAGATGTAAAACCAATGTGTTTGGTGATAATGATGCATATGATATTATATAAACAATGTTATGTTATATGCATTGTGAATCTTGTGAATTGTAATGTGTTATATGAACAAGGTATTTTATGATGTGAAGGATATGATGAGGTAATTGATTATGTATAATTGAATAATGAAATATTATAGTATGATTTGAGACATGATATAATGTGAAGCCATTGTGGTTGGCTATGATGATTCAAATGTGATGTGAAGCCATTGTGATTGGCTATGATGATTCAAATGTGATGTGACGCCATTGTGATTGGCTATGATGATTCAAATGAGATGTGAAGCCATTGTTATTGGTTATGATAACTTAATTGAGAATGAAATTGATAAATGAATTTTGTAGCTAATGTGTTATTCGATTTTCAGAGTTTGTTGTTGGTGGCATGCCTAATATGAGTAACAATCTCTTGAAGTTAGGTTGGGCTTGATCCTTGAAGCCAAGTTGGGTTGAAGTTTAACATGTTTTACTCCCCTTGAAGCTTGGTTGGGTCTAGTCCTTGAAGCCTAATTGAGATGTTACAACCCTTGAAGATAGGTTGGATTGGTTCTTGAAGCCAAGTTGGGTTGATACTTAGCATGCTTTGTTCCCCTTGAAGCTTGGTTGAACCTGAATCCTTGAAGCCTAGTTGGGATAATGATAAATGTGATGATTAAACCAAAGCATTAACTCTGAAAGTTGAATGGCATATTAGTATCTTTTGGGCTCGAGTCTGTCTTTGTTGTTAATGAGATATACAAATGTTGAAATAAGTGAGTAATGAGATCTATGGTTGCCTTTGTTGGATATGTAATTTATGATTGATGAATTGTAAATAAAGTAATGTTATGAAGTATGATATGTAATGTGTGTATTGATACATTGATTGTGATTCATGAAGGTTGAATATTGGATAATGATTAATTTGAATGGTGTAATGAGATGTTGAGAAATGAGTTCATGAAAATATAATATGATGTGTAAAATGTGTGTGAGTGTGGAACTTGGGAGAATTGTTTTCACGAAGGTTTGGATCAGTCATTGAATGATGATTTGTTGAAATGATGTATATGTATATGTATATGAAATAGAAATGGTAAGTATTGTTTTGTGAGTGTTCTATGTAAATATGTGTATAATTTATGAGATTAGTGGGGATATATGAAGAATGCATTGAGAAAGGAAAATGAGATAAGAGAACAATAAAACATGATGCTAAAAATATGAGGTATGATTCTTTTGTAAAGTATATTTTAATATTTATTTGTACTACTAAGCTCTCGGGCTTAGCGCGGTTGTGTAATCGCGCAGGTGATTATGCAGTTGATCTGGAAGTCCAGCTGTTATGCCACGAGTAAGGTAAGAGTGTTTCGAGACCAACTAGAAGGTGATGCATACATTTTGCGAATTTAATTACGTTCTATTTTTTATAAGAATATATAATAATATGTATAGATGAAGTTTTGGTAAATAAGAATAATGATTTTTTTGTAAATGTTCTTTAAACTAACGTAATATTGCTTGAACTCGGATAAAGGTTTTTAAATTGAAACTAGAAGTGACATTCTTATACTTTATATACGTATTGTATGTATACTAGGTATATGTATAGTACTTATATAGGGTATGGGGGTGTTACAATTATTTTGGTATCAGAGCTTAGGTTTGAGATTCTCGGCCTAAGTGAAATTAAAAAGAAAATTTTTGAAGAGTTTAAATAGAATTAAGAAGAAGAGTTTTGAAATGCAATTGGTAATACATGCGTATGCATTCACACCTAGGTTGGTCTCGAACGTGGCATTATGTGATTTGTGATGTATCCAAATTACATGAGATAGATGATAGTGTGTAAATGAGGTTTTATTTGAAAGCAAATTTTGAAATGTTGATAATTGAGAGGTGATTGTGATGTAAAGAAATGATATGGAATTTATCAGTAAAAAGTTTGATTATTGATATGTGTTTGACATATAAAGAAATGGCTAGAAGAATAAAGTTGGAAATGAGTTAAAAACAAAATTAAGATTAAAATATGTAATCTTTCCTCTAATATTTGAATCTCTTTCCAATAAACTTTATGTTTGGATTTCTAGAAAAAGGAAATATTGTTGGATGGGTAATATGAAAAGATATGTTATTTAAATGAAAAAAAAAAGGGATTGAGCAAATGGAAATGAGCTACTTTAAGTAATTTGATTGGAAAGGATGAAAATGAATATGAAAGATATGTTAAAGGTATTTAAAAACAAATGTGAGAGAGATATCACATTGGAAATGTGATTAAGCTCTTTGTGAAATAATATTATAAGTAGAGTGTATATATTTATTGAAGTTAATGAATAACTTAAGTTATGTTAAAAGAATGAGAATGATAATAGTCAAAGGAAAGTGATAAATATTAAATTTGTATAAACTAAATACAAAAGAGAAATTTAATAAATTGCATAATTATGTGTATATATGAAGAGGATATGTGAAATGAACTTTTCGACATGAATGTAATGGTTATATGTAAAAAAAAAAAAGGTGGGAAGTGAGTCACATTATTAACGTGATCTATGAATGTGTATATAATACGTTTATTATTTTATACCATTACATGTTTAATGGTATTAGAAAATGAGAATGGACTTGGGTAATATTGAACAGTGAAATTGTTATGGCAATAACTAAATGAAGCTATCATAAGATGTTTTGGAACTCAAAGTATTTGTGCGTGGAAATGTTTTATGTATAAGTGTATAATAAGAAATTGTAAGGAAAGAATAATGTATTTAAAAATTTTTTAAAAGAGATGGATTGGATATGGAGCAATGAATGAAATTTGTGTAAGATTTGTATCTGATGGAAGGTTGGGCGTAGAAAATGTTAAAGATAATATTATTGAATATGAGTTAGGTTAATAATGATCAAATAATCAAAAGCAAACTGTTTTGAGATGGAATTAAAAGGTGTTAACTTTTGGTGTAATAAAAGTTTGGAGAATATATACAATTTTTGTGATTCAATCTAGCATTATAATTGTAAAGGCTGGAATCGAATAATAGAAGAACAATATTGATTTTCAAACCCCAAGCGTGATTGTTTATATATCATGGTCATATGATTTGATTAGTGTGATTAATTGGTTAGTTTTAATATCTTCAGATTTAGAGCTGAGATGATATAACTGTAGTACAGTTTTGGTGAGATTGATAACTATGTTTCTAGAAACATGGTTAAAAGATATGATTGAAGCATGTCTAGATGATATGATTGAATAATGAGATGTTTAATATAGTTGGTGATATATGTGTATACTATTTTGATGTGATGAGAAACCATAATTGTTGGCAATGATGTTGGAAATGAATTATAATGGAGGTAGAGTACCAAATTGATTATGAGAAATGAATTATGAAAAGATAAATGAACGGACTTATCTGCCTCCTGCGAAACCATGCGGACCCATTGTGTTGGGCAACCGAACTTGGACTACCGACCTGGTTGGGGGAAAGTTCGTTTATGAAGCCATAGTTGTTGGCTATATTGATAAACTTTGAATGAGTATGAGAGATGATGATATTATTATTGAAATAATGAAATGTATATTTATAAACATGATTCTTATTGAATGAATATATGAATCTGAAAAGATTAGAATTTGAATATAAGTTTGACCTAATGGAATTAGGTTATATATATATATATTTTTATATACATATATGGTGAAATCCAATGATAAATTTCGATAAGTTAATTGTTGGTTTGAATCAAATAAGGTTGAGATGTTAGTATATTGTGTTAAATAGATCGATTGATCTAGATTTCGCTAAAGTTGCAAGTCAATATTGAGATTTAATACGTACAGTTGTACTGGGAGTGTAAAATTTAAATGGTAATGTCTATGATGTAATATTCTAGCTTATGAATGAACATAAATAAATTGAATTATATCAATGGTACTTGATGAGAAAAAGGGAAATGTTGTTTACCTATTAAGTAAGTTTAAAAGTATGGTATTAATATTTATATTAAGTGAGAAGCAAGTTAAAGGAAGTAAGGATATTGTTATCAATTGAGGTTTGATAAATGATTATTTTGAAAGTGATTGTAAGAACGGAATAATCAATGCTAAGATATTAATTATTGACTTTTGAGGTTAAAGCTAAGAGAATATCTATAAAGAGATAAAGTGATAATCTGACTCTAATAAAAAGATAAAATTCATTGAAAATGTAATGAGTTATCTTGATTGCTTTGTTGAGAAAGTAATAAGATATATATATATACCTATACAATGATGAATTATGAATTTCAGAGAAGATGATTATCTCTAAGGGGGAGAGTAGAAGTTATGTGATTTGATGAAATCATAATGTAAGAATATGATTAATATTATATGAATTAAGATGGTGTTTTGTTAAGAATGAATTGTTATTACACTGGATAATTTCGAGGACGAAATTATATAAGGGGAAGAGAATTGTAATATCCCAAGGTATGCCCTAAAAGTTTTGGAGTTATTGTTGTATTTGGATTTAATGTATATGTATTTATGGGAAATATAACTACAACATAAAAGACATATACATATACATCACATATACATGGGATATAAATTGGGATAGGAAAAGTGAGTAATATATATATATATATATATAATTAATTATAATAATGATAATAAGGGCAAAAAGAAAAAGATGAAGAAAGTCAAAAGGGATGGTGTGTGGTGGAGATTTAATTATATTATATTATTATTATTATTATTATTATTATTATTATTATTATTATTATTATTATTATTATTATTGTTATTATTATTATTATATATATATATATTTGTGATAAGAACGAAGAAAGAGGAAATTCATTCTTTCTTTCTTCTTCTTCTTCTTCTTCTTCTTCGTGAGAGAGAGAGAGAGAGAGACAAATGTGATTTTGTTGTTTTTCACATCAAATTTCTTAAGGATTTTAAGAGTATTGAAGATGGAGATGAAGATTTGGCAACATATTCAAGTAAGTACTCATTTCTTGAGTTGATTTTATTGATTATATATAGATATATAAGTCTTTATCTTCTTGTCTTGATTTCTTTTGATTGAGGTTAGGTTTGATATGGTTGGTGTGGAAGATGATGATAATGAAAGATTGAAGTATGTGAATGTGTTGAATTGATATTTAAGTGATGATAAGTTGGGGTATTTGTGAGGAAAATGATGAAATGTTAAGTTAGGGTTAGTATAAATGAATTTTGATGTGTTTGGTCTTTAAATCATTGTAGGACACGGCCAAGTTATGAGAGACACGGCCAAGTTAGAGGAAACTTGGCCGTGTTGGATGATTTTTGGAGAGACACGGCCACTGGCTCAGCCGTGTCACTTGCCCGTGTCAGTGACTGTCTGATTTTTTATTGAGAGACACGGCCACTGGCTCAGCCGTGTCCCATGCCCGTGTCTGCTACTGCTTGACTTTGGTTGAGAGACACGGCCAAGCTAGAGGAGTCTTGGCCGTGTTGGAGTTTTTAGTTAAGAGACACGGCCACAAGCTTGGCCGTGTCCCTTGAGTGTGTTGGTTAATGATAATTATTCTTGAATATTCTTACATTGTTGGATCCTCCAAAGGTCTTGTTGTATCTACATTTTAAATATACTTAAAACAAAGATGACCTAAACAAATGTATATTGAGGATTCTAAATCTAAGAATAAGGTAAGTTATATATATGTACATCAATGATGATACATATGATACTATATGAACAATGTTATGTTTTATGCATTGTGAACATTGTAAATTGTAATGTGTTATATGAATAAGGTATTTTGTAATGTGAAGGATATGATGAGGTAATTGATTATGTATATTTCAATAATGAGATGTAAAACCAATGTGTTTGGTGATAATGATGCATATGATATTATATAAACAATGTTATGTTATATGCATTGTGAATCTTGTGAATTGTAATGTGTTATATGAACAAGGTATTTTATGATGTGAAGGATATGATGAGGTAATTGATTATGTATAATTGAATAATGAAATATTATAGTATGATTTGAGACATGATATAATGTGAAGCCATTGTGGTTGGCTATGATGATTCAAATGTGATGTGAAGCCATTGTGAATGGCTATGATGATTCAAATGTGATGTGACGCCATTGTGATTGGCTATGATGATTCAAATGAGATGTGAAGCCATTGTTATTGGTTATGATAACTTAATTGAGAATGAAATTGATAAATGAATTGTGTAGCTAATGTGTTATTCCATTTTCAGAGTTTGTTGTTGGTGGCATGCCTAATATGAGTAACAATCTCTTGAAGTTAGGTTGGGCTTGATCCTTGAAGCCAAGTTGGGTTGAAGTTTAACATGTTTTACTCCCCTTGAAGCTTGGTTGGGTCTAGTCCTTGAAGCCTAATTGAGATGTTACAACCCTTGAAGCTAGGTTGGATTGGTTCTTGAAGCCAAGTTGGGTTGATACTTAGCATGCTTTGTTCCCCTTGAAGCTTGGTTGAACCTAAATCCTTGAAGCCTAGTTGGGATAATGATAAATGTGATGATTAAACCAAAGCATTAACTCTGAAAGTTGAATGGCATATTAGTATCTTTTGGGCCCGAGTCTGTCTTTGTTGTTAATGAGATATACAAATGTTGAAATAAGTGAGTAATGAGATCTATGGTTGCCTTTGTTGGATATGTAATTTATGATTGATGAATTGTAAATAAAGTAATGTTATGAAGTATGATATGTAATGTGTGTATTGATACATTGATTGTGATTAATGAAGGTTGAATATTGGATAATGATTAATTTGAATGGTGTAATGAGATGTTGAGAAATGAGTTCATAAAAATATAATACGATGTGTAAAATGTGTGTGAGTGTGGAACTTGGGAGAATTGTTTTCACGAAGGTTTGGATCAGTCATTGAATGATGATTTGTTGAAATGATGTATATGTATATGAAATAGAAATGGTAAGTATTGTTTTGTGAGTGTTCTATGTAAATATGTGTATAATTTATGAGATTAGTGGGGATATATGAAGAATGCATTGAGAAAGGAAAATGAGATAAGAGAACAATAAAACATGATGCTAAAAATATGAGGTATGATTCTTTTGTAAAGTATATTTTAATATTTATTTGTACTACTAAGCTCTCGGGCTTAGCGCGGTTGTGTAATCGCGTAGGTGATTATGCGGTTGATCTGGAAGTCCAGCTGTTATGCCACGAGTAAGGTAAGAGTGTTTCGAGACCAACTAGAAGGTGATGCATACATTTTGCGAATTTAATTATGTTGTATTTTTTATAAGAATATATAATAATATGTATAGATGAAGTTTTGGTAAATAAGAATAATGATTTTTTGTAAATGTTCTTTAAACTAATGTAATATTGCTTGAACTCGGATAAAGGTTTTTAAATTGAAACTAAAAGTGACATTCTTATACTTTATATACGTATTGTATGTATACCAGGTATATGTATAGTACTTATATAGGGTATGGGGGTGTTACACTATCACAAATGCATTATGTATAATGTAGGCTTGGTGCAAAATATGATAATGATCCAAATGTATGGATAATGCAAATTGTTTTGTGTGCATTAAAGATAGTATGTAAAGTCATTGATAATGAATATATTGATATAAGTGAAATATTTGAGGCGTTGTGCCTAATGTGATCATGAGAAAATGAGAAAGGATTTGATAATAAATGAGATATATGGAAACATAATACAATGAATTAATGAGAATTAAGAATAATTTGTGTGCCTAGTATGTTATTCAATTTTCAGAGTTCTGGGTTTGGCGGCATGCCTATGAATTGCCTACGGGCTAGACGCTGGGCGTTAATGTGAAAATGTTTCTAAGGTGAAATGACCAGGTCGTAAGCCTCAAAAACAAATCCTTGAAGCTAGGCTGGGTGAAATGGTCGGATCGTAAACTCAGACCTAGTTGGACTAATCCATGGATATATTGCCTACGGGGCTAAACACAAGGTGTCATTATAGACCAAAGTAGTAACTCTGAAATTTAAATAACATATTAGATTCTTTCTGGGCCCATGCTTGTCTTTGCTTTAATGTGAATTATGAATTGTGGAATAATTGAACAATTTATTAATATATAATGATATAATGCTATGAGATATAATATCCTTATGTGGTGTGCATTAGCATTGCAATTGAATAATATTGTTATCAAAGTTTATACCACTACGCTTTTGGCTTAGCGCCATTTTGGTTCATCGTGCAGATGACATGGTAGATCTGGTTGAGCCAAAGAGTTCAGCCAAACCGAGTCGAGTCTAGGCTTGAGATTGTGAGTACAATGTTGATTGTTGGACATCAAGATCAGAGACGAACTGCCGGCATGTATATATTTCATATTTTTGTACATATTAATTTTGATATATTTAAATATGTATATTCCCCAAACTATCAAAAATGTTTTGGATTAATCTTTGGTAATGAAGTAATATATATGTTTTAACAAGTAATGTTTCATCTATTATTTTTATGATATCAATTGTATGTTTTAAATTTATAAAGATTTTATAAATGATGATTTGATTGCTTAAAATGGTTGTGACATTCTTGTATTCTCTATACGTATATTACATATGTTGGGAGTATGTAGTGTACGTATATTGGGTATAGGGGTGTTACATTTGTTTTGGTATCAGAGCCTAGGTTTGAGGTTCTCAACCTAGGTGGGCTGTAAGAAAAAGAAAATTTTGATTTTAAAATATGATTTTTAAATAAGATACATGCATTGGCACTGGTAATTTCTGATCTCTGATGTAGCAAATTATGTTATTTTTGCAGATATAGGTAGTTATGGCGTCTCAGACACGTCAGTCTGTTGAGAGTAGTGCGGAGAGTGTAGCTCCTGTTGAGGATAGAGATGGAGCTAGAGTTGAGATGGCAGGAGGGGCACCTACTCCTATGCTAGAGAGACCAGCAGTTGATGAGATTTCGCCGGTTTGGGTAAGGCATATGGTAGAATTGTTGAGGCAAGCTCTAGTTCAGCAGCAGCCACCACAGCCACAGCCGCAATTACCATGGGGCAATATGATAAGTTGATGAAGTTTGGAGCTGAGGACTTTATGGGTAGTACAGACCTTGCTGTAGCTGAGCAGCGGCTTGATAAAGTCCAGAAAGTGTTCATCCAGTTACAGGCTACTTCAGAAGAAAAGTTTAATTATGCTAGATCTCTTTTGCAGAGGGATGCATATGATTTGTGGATGACGGTTCCACATTCCCTGGATGATCCACCAACCTTGACCTACGATGATTTTCTGCGAGAGTTTGAGCAAAAGTATACTCCGAGGGAGTATAAAGATGCAAAGAAGATAGAGTTTTTGAGTTTTTGAGTTTGAAGTAAGATACCAGGACTGTGTTGGAGTATGAGATAGAGTTTACCCGGTTGAGTCAGTATGCTGGTGGGATTATTTCTAATGAGATTGACCGGTGTAGGATATTTGAGGAGGGGTTGAGACCCTCTATCATTTGCATTATCGCAGGCTCCCAGTATCAGAATTTTTTCCAGTTGGTTGCAGCTGCCAGGAGTGTTGAGAAAAACACAGGGTCTTGCAGCAGCTGCTAGAGATGAGGAGACCAGAGATAGGAGACCTCAGAGTGAGGCAGGATCTTCATCTGTGAAGAGAGGCCGAGGAGGATATTTTTTGAGGTTCAGTAAGAGCCATAAGCAGTCTGGTAGGTCAGTACTGTAATATTCCAAATGATACCCTAAAATTTTGGAATGCTTATTGTTGTAATGGAATTAAATGTTAAGTGTATATTTGATTAAGTGAGAAGATATAAAGAAGGTGTGTGTATATGTTGTATATATAGAGATATATACAACATATACAAGTCAATGTTTTAATTATGGTCAAATGAGATATTTAAGTGATGGTGGAAGATGATATTATTATTATTATAATATTTAATTGCTTGGTTGAGACTAAAGAGAGTTTTTGTGTGGTTAAGAGAGGAGATTTACTTTAACTTGAGGGAAGCTCATCTTCATCTTCTTCTTTCTTCTCCAAGAGCTGGCCATCACCATTGCCAAAGGGAAAGAGAGGTTTTGTTGATTTCTAACTCAAGCAATTGAAGGATTTCAAGAGATCAAGTTGGAGTTTTAAGGATTTTCTTCACTTTTGATAAGTTTCCAACTTGTTTCATTGTGTTCTTTTGGAGTTTGTGTATTTGAGTTTGGTGAATGGTTGTTGTAGATGTGTTTTTGGTTGATTTGGTATGTTTAAAGTGTTTGGTCTTATTAACTTTGATTTTTGGGGCTGGATTGAAGAGAAAGGGTTAAGTTTAGTGAAAGAGACAAGAGTTGTGGGTGTTGTGACTTTGGGTTGTGAATATGGTTGTGTTTGTGTGTTGATGGATGTAATTCAGTTGTATTTATGTTATGCAAGTTTATTATGGTATATTGATAGTTTTGGTTAAGTTTGTTTGGAGTGAAAAAGTGTAAAAGAAAGAGGTTTGTTGGATGTGGCATTTTTGGTATCGATTTCAGGTTTTTTGGCCTGATACGCCCAGTAGCACGGCCATGTCTTTGGGCGTGTCGTTAGTTCTATTTTCAGTGTGGGTGACACGAGCAGTGACATGCCCATGTCACTGAGCATGTCACAGCTTCTGTGTTGGGGTAGATTGACACGTCCAGTGACACGCCCATGTCACTGAGCGTGTCATAGCTATTGTGTTGTTGAAAGATTGCAAGTCCAGTGAAACGCCATGTCACTGAGAGTGTCATAGCTTCTGTGTTGGAGGAGGATTGACAAGTGCAGTGATATGCCCATGTCACTGAGCGTGTCAAAGCTTCTGTGTTGTGGGTTTAGGGCACGATCAGGGACACGCGTGTTGTTGAGAATGTCATGTGTAGAGTTTGCCCTAGATAGTTCTTATTCTTGTTTTCTGATGTGTATCACTAAGTGAGTGTGTATTATCACCTTTGGATTAGGTTTTGAAGAGATTTGAGGTAAGAAATCCAAGTGTTGAGGAAATCTTGGAAGAGGAGTTTGGTATTAGTGTGTGTTGCTCTTAGAGGTATGTACAAATCTTACATGATTGCATACATTTACATTACATTGGGACTTAACACATTCGGTTGAAAAATGTGTTAGGTTACATATTATATTGTTGATTTATGAGAATGGTGCTATGATTTGCATTATATGAACTATGTGAAATATATGTTGAGGGTTCAAAATATATGAACAATTTAATTTATTATGTATACTCTAATGATGATATGTTAAGCCATTGATGATGGCTATAATGATATAAATGAAATGTTTGGGGCATTGTGCCTAGATGATCAATGAGAAAATGTGAATGGATTTGATAATGAATTTATGAAAGAATTGTGTGCCTAGTATGTTATTCAATTTTCAGAGTTTTGTTGTTAGTGGCATGCCTACAAGTAACAATCCCTTGAAGTTGGGTTGGGCTTGGTCCTTGAAGCCAAGTTGGGTTGATGCTGAGCTCCCCTTGAAGCTTGGTTGGACCTAGTCCTTGAAGCCTAGTTGGGATGTTACATATGAGGTAATCCTCATTGTGATAATGATTCGCCTACGGCTTGATAAATGTCATTATTGGACCAAAACAGTAACTCTGGAATTTGAATGGCATATTAGTTTCTTTTGGGCCCATGCTTGTCTTTGCTTTAATGTGAACTATGAATGATGGAATAATTGAACAATATAAAGAGATTTAATGTTATGAAATGTGATATTCTTGTATATTGTTTCTAATTCTTGAAAGTTTGACATTGGCATTACATTTGAAGCATATTGTTATCATAGTTAGTACCACTAAGCATTTGGCTTAGCGCGATTGTGATTTATCCCGCAGGTGACAGGGTAGATCCGGTTGAGCCAGAGAGTTCAGCTAGATCGAGTCGAGTCTAGGCTTGTGATCCCTTGTGAAGAGTTGATTTTTGGACTTCAAGATTAGAGACGAACTGCCAAGTATGTATAAACTCTATATTTTTATAAATATTGTTTTTGATATATATATATGTATATTCCGCTGCTTATTAAACAAATTTTTTGGATAAACTTTGGGTGTAATGAAAATATATGTATATGTATTTTAACAAGGAATATTTTATCTATTACTATTTATAATGATGATTTGATGTTAAAGTTTTAAAGATTGGTTTGCTGCAAATAGACTGTGGCATTCTTGTATCTGGTATATATATTACATATGTGGGTGTATGTGGTGTACATATATGAGGTATAGGGATGTTACAAGTACAGCAGCAGAGGCAGAGATCGAGACCTACAGTTTCTGTGGCTAGTGCTCTGACCCCAGTGGCTTAGAGGTCTGCTCCACCTACTTGTGTTCATTGCGGTAAAGCACATGGAGGTGTCTACTGGTGGAGAGGTACTTCGGGAGTATGTTTTAGATGCGGGTCACCAGATCATTTTATCAAAGATTGCCCAGAGCCACCTGAGGATAGACAGACAGATACTGCAGCTTCTTGATCCAGTGTTAGAGGGGATTGTGGTGGCAGAGGTTCTATCAGAGGAGGTCGAACATGGTCTGATCAGAGAGGAGGTTCTACCGTAGGTAGTAGACCAGATGAGGCAGGACCATCACAGTGGGTTTATGTGATGCAGAGGCAGTCGGATGCTTCAGCTGTTATTGCTGGTACATTTTCTTTATTTGGTACTTTAGTTCTTACTTTGATAGACACTGGATCGACTCATTCATACATTAGTGCATCTATCTTGCATGTGACTGATTTGCATTCAGAGTCCCTAGGATTTGAAGTTTTGGTGACAAATCATATAGGACATAGTGTTGTAGTTAGCAAGGTGCACCGTAATAGTATGGTTGTGGTTCAGGATGAGAAGTTCCTTAGTGATTTGATTGAGATGCCTTTCAAGGTGTATGATTTAATTTTAGGCATGGATTGGTTATCTAAGCATGTGGTTGTGGTAGATTGTCAGAAAAAGTGTGTTACCCTAAGAACCTGTGATGGTAGAAGTGTGATGGTATCTAGTGAGCAGAGACATCTTTCATCCATGTTTGTTTCAGCTATTTCATCTAGGAGGATGATTCGGAAATGATGTGAAGCTTATCTTGCTCATGTTATAGATACCAAAGTAGTGGGTTCTCAGCTTGACAGTATATCCATAGTTGTTGAGTTTCTAGATGTTTTTCTTGAGGAGTTGCCAAGGATATCCCCTGAGAGAGATGTTGAGTTTGGTATCGATTTGTTGTCTGGTACCACTCCTATCTTTATCACTCCATTTATATTTTGTCTCTTACAAAAATTTTCATTCATTACACTTTCCTTTTTCCTTACAATCTCTTATTATACACATATACATAGAACATTTCCACACGCATATACTTTAAGCCCAAAACACTATACAATCATCAAATTCAGTTATTACAATAGCAATTTCATCGTTCAGTGTTGCTCGAGTCCATTCTCAATCTCAATTTCATCATATAGCCTAGCTCTGCGCAGGTCAAAACCTAATCTCTTTTAGGTCTACTAATACATGCAATATCATCCTCCATATCACTGGACAAGTAATTGTATCAGGTAATAAACACACAATTACATTTTTTTTTTCATCCACATACACATTCGTAAGTCACATTCATAATGTGAATGTATCAGGTAAGTCACATTAATGTGACTTACTTTTCACATTTTCTTACATATCACAATTGCGTTCAAATTGAAAAGATCATCTCACATATTATATACATGCATATACATAATCATACAATTATACTCAATTCCTCTTTTACTTACAATCTATCCAAATTTAACATTTATCATACCCTTCATATCCATTTTTCATCATTTCCAAACCAATTACCTAAAGTAACTCATTTTTACTTGCTTAATCATTTTTCTTTATTTTATAACAAATTTTTATATTCTTAACCACATTACACATTACATAATACTTTCATAAGCAATATTATTCATTCAAAATAGCCCATATGCTTAATATACATTAAACCATTAGTATCTAAGTAATTCTCATTAAAATTCCATTAAAACTCCAAACTCTCAACTTACTACTTTACTTAAACTTCAATATGCCAATCTTATATTTTTTTAATATTTAACTTTAAAAACATTATTTATATAGTAATATAACATCAAAACACATCATTTTCACAATCATAAAAGCTCATTTCAAAAATCCAAATTTCACATATTACCACCATTAACATGAGATCTAACAACACTTAAACATTTCACATTTCTAACATTAAAATCATAATATTTGCTTTAAAACAACACTAATATATCTCCTCACGTTAATCAACATCATCTATTTTTACAAACCTTTACTTTACATAACCAAACTCTAAATTTTCACACCTTGTCCATATCAATCAACCAACCCAATTTTTCCCCATTTTCTCTTCATTTTAATATTATATCTACCCATTTTAATAATCAAACAATATTTTCTCTCTCTAGCAATCCAAACATAGTCTTTCTTAGAAAAAGAACCAAATTTTAGAGAAGAGATACTTAAATCTTGATAATTTGTTTTTTTTAACTCATTTCCAATATTATTCTCATATTCATTCTCTTGTAACCTATTTCACAAACACATTTCAATAATCAATAATTTCAAAATTAGTTTTACTTAAGTAAATTCCAATTCTTTAATTTATCAATTAAACTTGTACAAATTTTTTCATATCATTTCTTTCTCTAACTTTACTTTCATGTAAAGCCTCATTCACATACTATCATCTAACTCATGTAATTCAAATATATCAAATCACAATTCACATAATGCCACATCCAATACCAACCTAGGTGTTAATGCATATGCATGTATCACAAGTTTTTTTTTAAATCTACTTAGGCTGAGAATCTCAAACCTAAGCTCTGATACTAAAATAATTGTAGCACCCATATACTCTATATAAGTACTATACATATACCCTGTATACATATAATATGTATATAAAATATAAGGATGTCACGTTTTAGTATTATTTAAATGCCTTACCATATTTCAATAACAATAATACATTTTTAATTAAAGAACATTTACAAAACCATTATACTTTTGATTATATTATATATATATATAAATTACATTATCTTTTTCGAAATTCACTTATGTACATATAATATTTATCAGAATACAACTTAATAAAATTTGTACATGTATGCACCACCTTCTAGTTGGTCTCAAAATACTCTTACTCTTCTCGTGGCACAACTATTTGACTCTTAGATCAACCATCTACTCACCTGCGCGATTCACATAACCTCTCTAAGCTCGAAAGCTTAGTAGTACAAATAAATATTATGTACATACTTTATAGAAAATCATACTCATATACTAACATCATTTATCATCATATTCTTATCATGTTTTCCATTTTCAAAGCACTATTCATATCTTTTGACTAATTTCACAATTTATATACATCTTTAACATAAGCCACCATTCGATGGCTTCTCATAATGTCCATGAAACAATACACACAATTCCCACATCCATATACATATTACACGTCACATTATATTTCCATAATCTCATTTTCGGTATCAAGACTTAGCTCTGCTCAAGTCTTTCAACAACTCATTTCTCATCATTTAGCATATTTTCTTAAGTTACATTTCTTTTCAACAATTTGCTTATGTATTGTGATCATATCAAATATCTCATAACATTATATCTTAATATATTGCTCAATTATTCCACAATTCATAATTCACATATAAGCAAACACAAGCATGGGCCCAAAAAGGATTTAATATGCTATTCAAATTTTAGAGTTACTGCTTTGGTCTATAATGACACCTTGTGTCTAGCCCCGTAGGCAATATATCCATGGATTAATCCAACTAGGTCTGAGTTTACGACCCGGTCATTTCACCCAGCCTAGCTTCAAGGATTTGTTTTTGAGGTTTATGACTCAGTAATTTCACCTCAAAAATATTTTCACAGTGACGCCCAGTGTCTAGCCCGTAGGCAATTCATAGGCATGCCGCCAAACCCAAAACTCTGAAAATTGAATAACATACTAGGCACACAATTTATTTTTATTTCTCATTTATATCGATATTAATTCATTGTATTATGTTTCCACATATCTCATTTCATTATCAAATCCTTTCTCATTTTCTCATGATCACATTAGGCACAACGCCTTAAATATCTCACTTATATCAATATAGTCATTACCCATGACTTTGCATACCATCTTTAATACACACAAAATAATTTGCATTATCCATACATTTTGGATCATTATCATATTTTGCACCAAGTTCACATTATACATAATGCATTTGTGACATTGTACAAATCATAGCATATTATTCATGTACCAATCATGTAGTAACTTAAAACATTTTTCCAACCAAATGCGTTAAGTCCCAATATCATGTAAATATAAACAATTATTCAAAGTTTATACTTACCTTATGAAACACTCCAAAATAAGCTTTAAAACTTCCTTTAACCATCTCTCCCAAGTTGCCCTTCAACACTAAGGTTGGGCAAACTATTCTCTCTCAATGCCTATACCAAATGTGATCATAAACAACCATTTAATATCACATTCTAAGGCATTCTTAGCATTCAAATCATTTAAATAGAAATTACAAATGAAAAATAACAAAAAGAGTTATTCTCAAATGACACGCCCAACAACACGGACGTATTAATGACTGTGTCATTAACTCATTCATACAGAAGCATTGACACATCCAATGACATGGGCATGTCACTGCCCATGTCATTCATTCTTCCCTACTGAAACATTGACACGCCCAATAACACGGGCGTGTTCATGGCCGTGTCAATTATCTTATCTCACAGTAGCTATGACACGCCCAGAGACATGGCCGTGTTAATGATCGTGTCATCAATCGTTAAACTCAACACCGTTGACACGCCCAATGACATAGCTGTGTCAGGCAAAAGTTTTACATTTCGAACTCTCATCCATATGAACACAATCATTCCAAAATCAAAACTACAACACCCTTAATCATCATCTTAGTTTATATTCATAATTCACCCATCAATTCAACACTTATATAACTCCAACATATCATAATAAAAATCATTATATACATCATCCATGTATCAATTTACTCAATTTTCCCAACTCATTTATACTAAACCCTTACTCTTCACTTTCAACAACTCATCATCATCCTCACAAATAATCATATTTTCATCATCTAAGCACCAATTCAACATATATATATACTTCAATATTTCATCATCATTGTAACACCCCCACATTCAATACATGCACACTACAACCACCACAATGTAGTATACATACACTAAACATAGGGATGCTACGGATATTATTAACATTCAAAACATTTTAAACAATACCATAATCTTTCAATTGTATACATTATAGAAAAATAAGTAGTTACTTGTAATACAAAACAAAATAGATATATAAATACATTTTGTTAATACGCAGCGGAATTTATAGAATATTTGCATATATGAAACATTTAAATCCATATTTACAAATGTGCATATATTTACATTATAAATACTACTTTACAAAATATAAAGAAGTAGTACATGATTGGCAAATCTCTTCTGATCTTTAAGTTCCCAAAATCAACTCTTCAAGGTCTACTCTCATTCGGTCTCGATGAACTCTCGGGTTCAACTCTATTACCTGCGCGATTAACACTATCGCGCTAAGCCAACAGCTTAGTAAGACAAATCATGCTAAAGATATGCTTCAATGCAATACAATGCCATACATATTATTAATAAACACACAACATAAATGAGAAGCTAACATCTTTGAATTTCACCAATCATAATCATATAAGCATATCACATTTCAACATCCTTCCATATTCCTCATTTATCAATCATGTTATCATTCATGAATCTCATTAAACAAAGACAAGCATGGGCCCAAAACACACTAATATGTCATTCAATTTTCAGAGTTAATGCTTTGGTTTTGTTATCACATTTATCAATATCATATACCCAACTAGGCTTAAAGGATTAGGTTCAACCAAGCTTCAAGGGGAGCAAAGCATGCTAAGCATCAACCCAACTTGGCTTCAAGAACCAACCCAACCTAACTTCAAGGGTGGTAACATCTCAATTAGGCTTCAAGGATTCAATCCAACCTAACTTCAAGAGATTGTTACACTTATTATGCATGCCACCAATAACAAACTCTGAAAATGGAATAACACATTAGCCACACAATCATTTATTATTTAATTATCATTTCCATTCTCAACTCTCATCATAGCCAATAACAATGGCCTCATATCACATATAAGTTACCATAGCCAATCACAATGGCATTATATTCCATCACATTATACATATAGCATTATTGATATAAACATAACAAAACACATTACTCATCACATGAGTCACAATACATGAAATATCACATTGTTCACATAGTATAATATACATTACCATTATCATCATATGCAACAATGCAATAATACAAGATTTGTACTTACCTCACTAACAATTCATACAACTCCTAACACTTCCTTGTCCAAGATTCTTTAACCTCTTAGATCAATGATCAGTCACTATCTTCAAGACCTAAATCAAAAGTAATAGCATATACTTGTTTAAGGATACACAAGAGATAATCCAATTAGGAATTAATTAGGGCAAACCCTAACCCTGACACGCTCACCCACACGGGCGTGTTCATGACCGTGCCCTAACTCCACAACACAGAAACATTTACACGCTCAACAACATGGGCGTGTTCCTGGGCGTGTAAATTCTCAAATCTTACAGTAGCTATGACACGCTCAATAACACGGGCGTGTTACTGGTCGTGTCAAACCTACTGCCTCCAACACAATTGACACACCTAAAAACCCTGGACGTGCTTATGGGCGTGTCCGGCCACAAATCAAGACTCCGATCAAAACAACCATACACTCAACAACACACTTCTATACATTAACATCCTCTTCAAATAATCTTAACAAAACATACTCAAAACTCATCTCAAACTTGCAACACACCCAAAACAAGCCAAAACACACATCAAACACCAAACACAAAATCATCTCAAAACCCTTACCACATATACAACATCATCTCTTCCAACCACTTACTCTTTTCTTCCATCCATACTCAAAATCCATCATCAACTCACTCAAACACTTCTCACATCTCAAAATCAACCAACACACTCTTAAAAATCTATCAAACTCAAATATCATTTCAAATAAGCACAAAAATCACAAGAGAACTTACCAAAGTTACAAAACTTCTTGAATCACCAACTTGATCACTTAGATTTCCTTCAATTTGAGCTTAACACATCAAGATCTTCTCTTTGTCTCTTGCTTTCCTTTGTCCATGGAAGAGCCGGCCACACAAAGAAGAAAGAAGAAATGAACCACAAAAACAAAGTCAACTCTTCTTTTAATCTCCACCAAGTGTTCCAATTCAAGCAATTACCAAAACACCCTTTTATCATTTGTTCTAGCTTTCTTTTTAATCCAATGCCCTTAATAGTCATTTCACCAATAACCAAATAAATATCTCTCTTCCATTGACTTCCCCTTTGACTTATGTATATGTTAATTATACAAGCATATAAACAATATATACACTTCTCTCTACACCCTCTTTCTTTCCCAAAACACATATATATATACATTCTTTTCCAAATTCTTTTCTTATCACATACATATACATTCAATCTACTATACAACAACAACATAATCCAAGCTTTTAGGGCATACATTGGGATATTACAATTCTCCCCCTCTAAAAAGAAATTTCGCCCTCGAAATTACCTGATATCAAGTCCGAAACAACTGAGGATATTGCTCTCGCATTGTTTGCTCACTTTCCCAAGTTGCTTCTTCCTTTGCATGATTTTTCCATAGAACCTTCACCAATGGCACTCTCTTGTTTCTCAATTCTTTCACATCACGTGCCAAGATAGCAACTGGTTCCTCTTCAAATGTCAAATCTGGACTCACTTCGATAGATTCAATTGGCAACACATGAGATGGATCCGACCTGTACTTCCTCAACATAGAAACATGAAATACATTATGAATACTATCCAACTCAGGTGGCAAAGCAAGTCGATAAGCAACTGGCCCAATCCTTTCTAGAACTTCATACAGTCCAATGAAACGAGGACTCAATTTTCCTTTCTGACCAAATCTTAAAATCTTCTTCCAAGGAGATACTTTCAAAAAGACTTTATCTCCCACATTAAACTCAATATCTCTCCTTTTCAGATCTGCATAAGACTTCTTTCGGTCTGAAGCTACCTTCAACCTCCCTCGAATCATTTTCACTTTCTCTTCAGTTTCTTGAATTAAATCAGGTCCAATTAACTTACTTTCCCCAAGTTCATTCCAACAAAGAGGTGTCCTACACCGTCTACCATACAACGCTTCCAACGGTGCCATACCAATGCTAGATTGGTGACTGTTGTTATAAGCAAACTCCACAAGAGGTAAGAATCTATCCCAACTTCCAGAGAAATCGATGACACAGCTTCTCAACATATCTTCAATAATCTGTATCACCCTCTCTGACTGTCCATCTGCCTGTGGATGAAAAGCAGTACTAAAATGCAGTCGAGAACCCAAAGCACTATGCAAACTCTTCCAAAATCTTGAAGTAAACCTGGGATCTCGATCGGATACTAAAGAAGTTGGAACCCCATGCAACTTCACAATCTCATTAATATACAGCTCAGCCAACCTCTCCAAAGAGTAATCCATTCGAACTGGAAGGAAATGAGCTGTCTTAGTCAATCTATCCACAATTACCCAAATGGCATCATGCTTCCTTTGTGTCAATGGCAAACCAGACACGAAATCCATTGTCACTCTTTCCCACTTCCATTCAGGCACTGACAATGGTTGAAGCAACCCGGTTGGAACTTGATGCTCCGCTTTAACCTTCTGACATGTGAGACATTTCGATACAAACTCAGCAATGTCTCTCTTCAAACCAAACCACCAGTAATGCTGTCTCAAATCATGATACATCTTAGTATTGCCCGGATGCATAGCAAATACTGGCTGATGTGCTTCTTCCAAAATGATCCTTTTCAAATCAGCATCATCTGGTACACACAATCTGTTCTTAAACCAGAGGCTTCCATCACTTTTCACAACAAAATCTCTACTCTTTCCATTCTGACAATCTGAAATAATCTTCTGAATCTTCTTATCAGCCAACTGAGCCTCTTTGATCTGATCCAATAAAACTGGTTTTAAACGCAACTGTGCTAACAATGCACCATCATCACAAGATGTAAAACTAGCACACAATGCTCTCAACTCAACAAGCAACGAGAGCGAGTAAAAAGTTAAACTAGCTAAAGACTTCTGACTCAAGGCATCAGCAACAACATTTGCTTTACCTGGGTGATAATCAATCAAGCAGTCGTAGTCTTTAATCAATTCCAACCATCTCCTCTGCCGAAGATTGAGCTCCTTCTGAACCCCCAAATATTTCAAACTTTTGTGATCAGTGTAGATGAAACATTTCTCCCCAAACAAATAGTGTCGCCAAACTTTCAATGCAAAAACAATGGCTGCTAGCTCCAAATCATGGGTCGGATAATTAAGCTCATGCGGTTTCAACTGTCTAGATGCATAAGCTATAACTTTACCTTCCTGCATAAGCACACAACCCAAACCACTATGTGAAGCATCACTGTAGATCACATATGGTTTGCCTTCCACAGGTAAAGTAAGAACAGGCGCTTGAGTCAGCATATCTCTCAAATGCTCAAAGCTAGCCTGACACTGATCCGTCCACCCAAATCTCACTCCCTTACGAAGCAATCTGGTGAGTGGAGTAGCTATCAAAGAAAATCCTTTCACAAACCGTCGGTAATAGCCTGCCAAACCCAAAAAACTTCTAACTTCAGTCACAGATTTTGGTGAACTCCAATTCAGAATAGCTTCAACTTTACTTGGATCAACTCTAATACCTTCTGCTGAAACTATATGACCAAGAAAAGCTACTTGATCAAGCCAGAACTCACACTTCGACAGTTTAGCAAATAACTGCTTCTCTCTCAAAATCTGCAACACAATCCGCAGATGTTTGTCATGTTCTTCCTCATTACGCGAATATACCAGAATATCATCTATAAACACTACCACAAACTGATCCAAATAGGGCCTGAACACCCTATTCATCAAATCCATAAAAGCTGCAGGTGCATTCCTCAAACCAAAAGGCATAACTAGAAACTCATAATGCCCATACCTGGTCCGAAAAGCGGTCTTAGGAACATCCTCAGCTCTGACTCTCAGCTGATGGTATCCTGATCTCAGATCAATTTTAGAAAACACAGCTGCACCCTTCAATTGATCAAAGAGGTCATCAATTCTAGGCAAAGGATATTTATTTTTAATGGTCACCTTGTTCAATTGCCTATAATCGATACACAACCTCATAGTAGCATCTTTCTTCTTCACAAATAGCACAGGAGCTCCCCAAGGAGAAACACTGGGGCGAATAAAACCTTTATCCAACAACTCCTGCAATTGCACTTTCAACTCCCTCAATTCTGCTGGTGCCATTCTATAAGGGGTAATGGAGATAGGAGTGGTACCAGGCAATAGTCCAATACCAAACTCCACCTCTCTCTCAGGAGGTAACCCCGGCAACTCCTTTGGAAATACATCTGGAAACTCTGCAACTGTGGGTATATCATCAATAGGAGAACCTCTTACTCTAGTATCTATCACATGAGCAAGATAGGCTTCACACCCCTTTCTAATCAATCTCCTAGCTGCAACAGCTGAAACCAACAAAGATGCTAACTGTTCCTGCTCATTAGATACTTTCACATCTCTACCATCGCTGGTTCTCAAGGTAACAACTTTCTTTTTACAATCTACCACAGCTCCATGTCTAGCTAACCAATCCATGCCTAGGATCAGATCATATTCCTTAAATGGCATCTCAATCAAATCTCCAATGAACTCCTCACCCTGCACCACTACTACACTATTTCGGTGCACCTTGCTAACAATCACACTATGCCCTAAAGGATTTGTTACCAATACATCAAACCCTAGGGACTCAGCATGCACATCAAATACAGATAAAACAGATGCACTAATATATGAATGTGTGGAACCCGGATCAATCAAAGCAAGTACTGGAGTATCAAATAAAAAGAAAGTACCAGCTATAACTGCCGAAGCATCTGGCTGCCTCTGCATAACATATACCCTCTGGGAAGATCCAACCTCCTCTGGTCTACTCTCCCTGGATGTAGAACCTCCTCTGGCACTAAACCCAGATCTGCCTACTCGGTTAACACCTCTGCCTCCTCGACCTCCCCTCACACTATGTCGAAAAGCTGCAGTATCAACTAACATCTGCTCTTGCCTCTCAGGACAATCTCTCATAAAGTGATCAGGTGATCCACATCTGAAACAAACCCCGGCTACACCAGCCTTCCAACAAGGACCTCCATGTGGCCTACCACAATGAATACAGACAGGTAAGGTGGATCTCTGAATCATAGGGGTCGGAGCACTCGCCACTGAAGTTGCAGGTCTAAATCTCTGCCTCTGTAACTGCACTGACCTACCAGCTGTTCTCTGACTTCTACTAATCCGAGGAACAAAGCTACTTTTACCTCTCTTAGCAGAAGAAGACCCTGCCTCAAACTGGGGCCTCCTAACCCTAACCTCTTCCTCTGAAGCAGCTGCAATACCTTGAGCTCTCTCCACGCTCCTAGCCGCTGCCACAAGCTGAGAAAAATCATGATATCTGGATCCAGCTACTAGACACATGATAGAGGGCCTCAATCCCTCCTCAAATCTCCTACATCTATCTATCTCATCTAATATTATGCCCCCAGCATACTGACTTAATCGAATAAACTCAACCTCATATTCAGTTACAGTCTGGTGATCTTGCTTCAAATCTAGAAACTCTCTTTTCTTCCCATCTTTATACTCCCTTGGAGTATACTTCAATTCAAACTCTCTCAGAAAATCTGTATAGGATAAGGTAGTTGGATCATCCATAGAATGGGGCACTGTCTTCCACCAACTATATGCATCCTTCTGCAACAAGGATCTTGCATAATCAAACTTTTCCTCTAGAGTGGCTTGCAACTGAACAAATATTCTCTGTACTTTGTCTAACCACTGCTCAGCCACTGCTGGATCAGTAGTACCTATAAAATCTTCAGCTCCATACTTTCTCAGTTTGTCATAGTGCCTCACAGATACCAAAGGCTGAGGGGGTGGTGGCGGTGGTTGCACTGGTGCTTGTCTCAAAGCTTCTATCACATGCCTAAGCCAAACTGGTGGAACCTCCTCACCAGCTGGTCTCCCCGATACGGAAGCAGGTAACTCTCCAGTATTATCCACTCTAGCTACCTCTCTAATCTCCTCAGGAGCTATACTCTCAGCACTACCCTCAACTGACTGACGCGAATGAGGATCCATCACAACCTAAGTCTGCAAACACAGTAGATTACATCTTATTAAAGATCAGAGATTGCCAATCCCAAACATGTATATTATTCAAAAATTCACTTTTTTAAGTAAAAAATATTCTTTTTCTTATACGTAACCTAGGTTGAGAATCTCAAACCTAGGCTCTGATACCAAAACAATTGTAACACCCCCACATTCAATACATGCACACTACAACCACCACAATGTAGTATACATACATTAAACATAGGGATGCTACGGATATTATTAACATTCAAAAAATTTTAAACAATACCATAATCTTTCAATTGTATACATTATAGAAAAATAAGTAGTTACTTGTAATACAAAACAAAATAGATATATAAATACATTTTGTTAATACGCAGCGGAATTTATAGAATATTTGCATATATGAAACATTTAAATCCATATTTACAAATGTGCATATATTTACATTATAAATACTACTTTACAAAATATAAGAAGTAGTACATGATTGGCAAATCTCTTCTGATCTTTAAGTTCCCAAAATCAACTCTTCAAGGTCTACTCTCATTCGGTCTCGATGAACTCTCGGGTTCAACTCTATTACCAGCGCGATTAACACTATCGCGCTAAGCCAACGGCTTAGTAAGACAAATCATGCTAAAGATATGCTTCAATGCAATACAATGCCATACATATTATTAATAAACACACAACATAAATGAGAAGCTAACATCTTTGAATTTCACCAATCATAATCATATAAGCATATCACATTTCTACATCCTTCCATATTCCTCATTTATCAATCATGTTATCATTCATGAATCTCATTAAACAAAGACAAGCATGGGCCCAAAACACACTAATATGTCATTCAATTTTCAGAGTTAATGCTTTGGTTTTGTTATCACATTTATCAATATCATATACCCAACTAGGCTTTAAGGATTAGGTTCAACCAAGCTTCAAGGGGAGCAAAGCATGCTAAGCATCAACCCAACTTGGCTTCAAGAACCAACCCAACCTAGCTTCAAGGGTGGTAACATCTCAATTAGGCTTCAAGGATTCAATCCAACCTAACTTCAAGAGATTGTTACACTTATTAGGCATGCCACCAACAACAAACTCTGAAAATGGAATAACACATTAGCCACACAATCATTTATTATTTAATTATCATTTCCATTCTCAACTCTCATCATAGCCAATAACAATGGCCTCATATCACATATAAGTTACCATAGCCAATCACAATGGCATTATATTCCATCACATTATACATATAGCATTATTGATATAAACATAACAAAACACATTACTCATCACATGAGTCACAATACATGAAATATCACATTGTTCACATAGTATCATATACATTACCATTATCATCATATGCAACAATGCAATAAAACAATATTTGTACTTACCTCACTAACAATTCATACAACTCCTAACACTTCCTTGTCCAAGATTCTTTAACCTCTTAGATCAATGATCAGTCACTATCTTCAAGACCTAAATCAAAAGTAATAGCATATACTTGTTTAAGGATACACAAGAGATAATCCAATTAGGAATTAATTAGGGCAAACCCTAACCCTGACACGCTCACCCACACGGGCGTGTTCATGACCGTGCCCTAACTCCACAACACAGAAACATTTACACGCTCAACAACATGGGCGTGTTCCTGGGCGTGTAAATTCTCAAATCTTACAGTAGCTATGACACGCTCAATAACACGGGCGTGTTACTGGTCGTGTCAAACCTACTGCCTCCAACACAATTGACACGCCTAAAAACCCTGGACGTGCTCATGGGCGTGTCCGGCCACAAATCAAGACTCCGATCAAAACAACCATACACTCAACAACACACTTCTATACATTAACATCCTCTTCAAATAATCTTAACAAAACATACTCAAAACTCATCTCAAACTTGCAACACACCCAAAACAAGCCAAAACACACATCAAACACCAAACACAAAATCATCTCAAAACCCTTACCACATATACAACATCATCTCTTCCAACCACTTACTCTTTTCTTCCATCCATACTCAAAATCCATCATCAACTCACTCAAACACTTCTCACATCTCAAAATCAACCAACACACTCTTAAAAATCTATCAAACTCAAATATCATTTCAAATAAGCACAAAAATCACAAGAGAACTTACCAAAGTTACAAAACTTCTTGAATCACCAACTTGATCACTTAGATTTCCTTCAATTTGAGCTTAACACATCAAGATCTTCTCTTTGTCTCTTGCTTTCCTTTGTCCATGGAAGAGCCAGCCACACAAAGAAGAAAGAAGAAATGAACCACAAAAACAAAGTCAACTCTTCTTTTAATCTCCACCAAGTGTTCCAATTCAAGCAATTACCAAAACACCCTTTTATCATTTGTTCTAGCTTTCTTTTTAATCCAATGCCCTTAATAGTCATTTCACCAATAACCAAATAAATATCTCTCTTCCATTGACTTCCCCTTTGACTTATGTATATGTTAATTATACAAGCATATAAACAATATATACACTTCTCTCTACACCCTCTTTCTTTCCCAAAACACATATATATATACATTCTTTTCCAAATTCTTTTCTTATCACATACATATACATTCAATCTAATATACAACAACAACATAATCCAAACTTTTAGGGCATACATTGGGATATTACAATTCTCCCCCTCTAAAAAGAAATTTCGCCCTCGAAATTACCTGATATCAAGTCCGAAACAACTGAGGATATTGCTCTCGCATTGTTTGCTCACTTTCCCAAGTTGCTTCTTCCTTTGCATGATTTTTCCATAGAACCTTCACCAATGGCACTCTCTTGTTTCTCAATTCTTTCAAATCACGTGCCAAGATAGCAACTGGTTCCTCTTCAAATGTCAAATCTGGACTCACTTCGATAGATTCAATTGGCAACACATGAGATGGATCCGACCTGTACTTCCTCAACATAGAAACATGAAATACATTATGAATACTATCCAACTCAGGTGGCAAAGCAAGTCGATAAGCAACTGGCCCAATCCTTTCTAGAACTTCATACAGTCCAATGAAACGAGGACTTAATTTTCCTTTCTGACCAAATCTTAAAATCTTCTTCCAAGGAGATACTTTCAAAAAGACTTTATCTCCCACATTAAACTCAATATCTCTCCTTTTCAGATCTGCATAAGACTTCTGTCGGTCTGAAGCTGCCTTCAACCTCCCTCGAATCATTTTCACTTTCTCTTCAGTTTCTTGAATTAAATCAGGTCCAATTAACTTACTTTCCCCAAGTTCATTCCAACAAAGAGGTGTCCTACACCGTCTACCATACAACGCTTCCAACGGTGCCATACCAATGCTAGATTGGTGACTGTTGTTATAAGCAAACTCCACAAGAGGTAAGAATCTATCCCAACTTCCAGAGAAATCGATGACACAGCTTCTCAACATATCTTCAATAATCTGTATCACCCTCTCTGACTGTCCATCTGCCTGTGGATGAAAAGCAGTACTAAAATGCAGTCGAGAACCCAAAGCACTATGCAAACTCTTCCAAAATCTTGAAGTAAACCTGGGATCTCGATCGGATACTAAAGAAGTTGGAACCCCATGCAACTTCACAATCTCATTAATATACAGCTCAGCCAACCTCTCCAAAGAGTAATCCATTCGAACTGGAAGGAAATGAGCTGTCTTAGTCAATCTATCCACAATTACCCAAATGGCATCATGCTTCCTTTGTGTCAATGGCAAACCAGACACGAAATCCATTGTCACTCTTTCCCACTTCCATTCAAGCACTGACAATGGTTGAAGCAACCCGGTTGGATCTTGATGCTCCGCTTTAACCTTCTGACATGTGAGACATTTCGATACAAACTCAGCAATGTCTCTCTTCAAACCAAACCACCAGTAATGCTGTCTCAAATCATGATACATCATGGTATTGCCCGGATGCATAGCAAATACTGGCTGATGTGCTTCTTCCAAAATGATCCTTTTCAAATCAGCATCATCTGGTACACACAATCTGTTCTTAAACCAGAGGCTTCCATCACTTTTCACAACAAAATCTCTACTCTTTCCATTCTGACAATCTGAAATAATCTTCTGAATCTTCTTATCAGCCAACTGAGCCTCTTTGATCTGATCCAATAAAACTGGTTTTAAACGCAACTGTGCTAACAATGCACCATCATCACAAGATGTAAAACTAGCACACAATGCTCTCAACTCAACAAGCAACGAGAGCGAGTAAAAAGTTAAACTAGCTAAAGACTTCCGACTCAAGGCATCAGCAACAACATTTGCTTTACCTGGGTGATAATCAATCAAGCAGTCGTAGTCTTTAATCAATTCCAACCATCTCCTCTGTCGAAGATTGAGCTCCTTCTGAACCCCCAAATATTTCAAACTTTTGTGATCAGTGTAGATGAAACATTTCTCCCCAAACAAATAGTGTCGCCAAACTTTCAATGCAAAAACAATGGCTGCTAGCTCCAAATCATGGGTCGGATAATTAAGCTCATGCGGTTTCAGGTGAGTCGATGGTTGATCTGGGAGTCAAACAGTTGTGCCATGAGAAGAGTAAGAACATTTTAAGACCAACTAGAAGGTGGTGCATACATGTACAACTTTATTATGCTGTATTTTGATAAAAATGTATATGTACATAAGTGAATTTCGGAAAAGACTTTGTAAATTATATATATGTAATATAATCAAAAGTATAATGGTTTTGTAAATGTTCTTTACTTAAAAATATATCATTATTATAGAATTAAGGTAAGGGATTTAAACAATACTGAAACGTGACATCCTTATATTTTATATACGTATTGTATGTATACAGGATATATGTATAGTACTTATATAGAGTATATGGGTGTTACATTTCAAGTGGTGCTTACAGAGTTGCTTTAAAAATCATGGGAGAATTAGCTACTTCTTTATTATCATCTTTTATAATGGAGTCTTGAACTAGGCAAGCTGTGATTAAAAATTTTTCCTTGAAATAAACACTTGTGAAAGAGGGGCCTTTTATGGAATTTGTAATGTTGAATTCTATGTATTCATCCCTTAGTTTTAAAATGACCTTGCCACCTTCATCATTGATTATGGCTCTCGTAATAGCTACAAAAAGTCTCCCTAAAATTAGTAAAATTTCTACATCCTCATCCATATCCAAGTTCAAAATATTAGTAGGAATATAAAATTTATCCACTTTAACACGAATATTCTCCATAATTCCCATAGTGTATTAGATCGAGCTATCTGCAAGTTGCAATGACATCTTTGTGGGCTTCATCTCTACAAATCTTAATTTCCTAAAAATATAAAAAGGCATTAGACTAATGCTTGCACCTAAATCACATAAATAATTATGAAAATTTCACCAATTTTATAAGGAATAGAAAAACTCCCTAAATCCTTGAGTTTAGAGGGGATCTTGTTTTGAATAATATTGTTGCACTCTTCAGCAAGTGCAGTTTTAGCATCCTCCTCTATATTTTTCTTCAGCCTTTGAGGAAAAGGAATAGGTGGCATATAAGGCTTAATCTCTTGCTTAATTGGTGCCTTCTCTTGTTCAGCTCCACTTTCATTGATCTCAAGTTCAAAAGAAAAGATTTGTTGAATTGGGGTCTCTTGTGGAGAATCTTTAAGTTGTATGCTATTTAGAAAAAACAACATTACACTATTCTCTTGGATTTACTTCAATTTGGCTTGGTAGAGCTCCTTGGTTGTGGCGTTAAGTGAACTTGCTATTTGCCCCCACTTGGATCTTAAGGTTTCTATTTTGAATTGCAAGTTATTCCATCCTTGATTTAAGCTTCTCACATGTCTTTTTAAATTTATCAAAGTGTTTAGAAGCGACTCCAATGAACTTCTCTAAGGTGACCTCATAATATGGCTTCTTAGGCTATGGCACTTGATTTTGGTTCCTTATAAAAGGTAGTTGATATGGTCCCTTTTGATTGTTTTGATTCCCCTAAGATAGATTTGGATAATTTCTCCATGAGGGGTTGTAAGTGTTGCCCTAAAGACAATTAAAGCCTCTATTGTGATTTCTCACAAATTGTACTTGCTCCATGATTCGACAATTATCAGTGTTATGGTTTCCTCCACATTCTTCACAAATTTATGGTAAAGATGCTAATTTGACTTATTCTAATTGTTTGATGAGCGCATATACCTTGGCTGTATGCAAGGAATAATTGTCAACTTCATGAAGGCCAACAACTTTTCTTATATTATTCCTTTATATAGACCAATGATAGTTATTAGTTGTCATCTCTTCAATTAGTTCATAGGCATCTTCAGGTACCTTATTCATTATAGCTCCTCCAGCTGTTGCATCAATTATACTCTTAATATATGGTGTAAGCCCATTATAGAATGTTTGAATCAAGAGCCAATCTGGTACTCCATGATAGGGACATCTCCTTTAAAGATCCTTGAACCTTTCCCAATCTTCATATAAGGTTTCTCCATTAGATTGGATGAAGCTAGTGATGTCATTTC
Organism: Garcia nutans; assembly: GCA_947685225.1. Taxonomy (NCBI): domain Eukaryota; kingdom Viridiplantae; phylum Streptophyta; class Magnoliopsida; order Malpighiales; family Euphorbiaceae; genus Garcia; species Garcia nutans. The sequence goes on from CANTUV010000024.1 coordinate 54,211,259, forward strand.
TTAGCTTAGCATCTTTAGATATTTGGCTAAGAATGCTGAAGCTAATTGATCCCATAAGGTGAATGTGCCATGTGCTTTAGATAAGATTCATCTCTTTGCTTTATCTTTTATTGAGACTAGGAAGAACCTTAAATAAATGGCATCTTCAGAAATGCCATTAATTCTGAAAGTATCGCATATCTCCAAGAAGGTGGTGATGTGAGTGTAGGCATCTTCGTGATCCAAGCCATGAAAGGTTGATAGTTGAATTAAATTTATGAGTGAAGGCTTGAGCTTGAAGTTGTTGGCTTGAACTGATGGTCTCGCAATGCTTGATCCGATGTCAGCAATAAGGCATAGCCCTTGAGAGTTCTAGGTTGTGGGTCTCCCATGATTTCTTCTTTTTCTTCTTCACATGAGAAAAGAGGATTATCAATGGGAAAGTCAGCTGAAATCCCTTAAATTTATTCTTTAGTTCATCCTTTCTTTGTAATATCCCAAAATGTGCCCTAGAATTTTTAGTATAATTGTTGTTTTATTTGAATTAAAATGTATATGTTATTGGAAAGAGAAAATAATTTAAAGAGGAGTGTATATGTTGTATATATGGACATATATATAACATATACACAAGTCAAATGGATGGTCAAAGGAAGAGGATATTTATTTTGGTTATGTATAAAATTACTAAAAAGGGCAAGTAAGTGAAAGGGAGTTTAATTGTATAGAAGAGGGTATTTAGGTAATTTTCTTTTTAAATTGCTTGGTGGAGGTTTAAAGAGAGGGGAAATTTGACTTTGTCTCTTCACTTTGTCATTTTTTTTCCTTTTCTCTTTGTGTTGGCCGGACCTCAAGGAAACAAGAGAGCAAGTGAGGGTTTTTGAAGTTTAAGAGCTAATTGAAAGAAGAAAACAAGTTAGAAATTCAAGAAGTTCATCATTTTTGGCAAGTTTTCTCTTGTTCTATTTGGAATTTTGTTTGAGTTTGATGGAGTGTTGTTGATGGTTGGAGTGTGTTTGTGTATGGTGTGTGTAAAAGTGTTGAAATGGAATTAAAGATAAGAAGTTAGGTTGGTGTTGGTGATGGAAGAGTAAGAGTTGTGTTTAGTGAAATTTTTTTCTGTTTTACAATTAGTAAAGGCTGTGACTTTTATGATTTTTAATTAAATATAGAAAAATGTTCTTGAAGTGAATTTTTGATATGTTGTGCCTATATGAGTCTAGAATGACTGAAAAATATGTTGATTCGATTTTGGAATGGTTATGATTTTGGAAAGATTATTTTTACTAAACCTGTTCCAGCAGGTACCTTAACTGAGACAGCTATATTTCGGGATTTTTAATAAAATGTAGAAAAATCATATTCAATTGAATTTTGGATATGTTGTTTCTTAGTGAGTCTAGTATTTGAGAAAAATAATTTGGAACCACGTTGATTGAATTTAATTTATGGAATTCACAAAGTTCAGAACTGCTGCCAGGATGCAGGGCAATTGGGGCAGTCTGGTTGGGTGAAATATTGCTAATACTCCTTTTGGATTAGGTTGTGAAGAGGTTGAATTTCCCTAACCTAAGTGTTGAGGATTCTTGGAAGAGTAAGTGTATAGATTGGTGTGAGTTGGTTTTAAGGTAAGTACAAATTACATTATTTCATACATTCATATGATGTTGAGATTTAACATACATTTGATTGTAAATGTGTTAAGAAATCTAATACATTGTTAATGCATATTAATAATGTATGTTTGGTATGATGTGAATGTTGTGATGAGTATGTAAAATATGTGTTAATGCCATTGATTATATCCATTTGAATGATGAAATGAAATATGGAATATGAAATGTAAAAGATGTGATGATGAAATGAAATGTGAAAGATATGATATTATGAAGAATTGCCCTATTGTGATTTGAGATCATATGAGATATGAGGCCATGGTTGTTGGCTATGATAATGCAAATGAAATATATAATGGAGGCATGGTTGCCTAATTAATTATGAGAAATGAAATGAAATGAAAAGAAATTGATAATGAGATAAATGAATTCATTGTGTGCCTAATGTGTTTATTCAATTTTCAGAGTTCTGGTTTTGGCGGTATGCCTATAAATCACTGGATAGGTGAAATGACCGGGTCGTAAGCCGATTCCAGTTGAAAAATGTGAAATGTGATGTTTTTGGGGTGAAATGACCGGGTCGTAAACCTCAAAAACAAATTATTAAAACTAGATTGGGTGAAATGACTGGGTCGTAAACTCAAATCTAGTTGAATATCCATGGATAAATGTATTGATGATTATGATTATAGACCAAAAACAGTAACTCTGAACTTTGAATAGCATATTAGATTATTTTTGGGCCCATGCTTGTGTTTGTTTAAATGTGACTATTGAATGGTGAAACAAATGAATAATGAGATGACTACTATACATACATTATTGAAACCGGTAAGATTTGAAATATAATATTCTCTTGAATTGATCTTGAATCTTGATTGCGTGACATTAGCATGGCATTAAAGCATCATAGCACTATAATTTGTACCACTAAGTCGTTGGCTTAGCGCGAATGTGATTCTTCGCGCAGGTGACAGGGAAGAACCAGAGAGTTCCTCTAGGCCGAGTTGAGTATAGATTTTGAGGTGTTGATAGTGGGCTTATAGATCAAAGACTGACTGCCAAAGAAATGTATAAATTTTATGGGTTGTAAAACTTGAGTTTGGATATATATGAATTTGTAAATATTGTTATTTTTCGCTGCATAGTGAACAAATATTTTATTTACTGTATTTCATAATAAACTTTTACTTTATGTTGTACTAGAAGTATAAATCCTTTTTGCAGGTTGTAGTTGAGGTTATAAGGGGGATTTATTGGGAGTGTACTGAGAATGATTTTGTTTGCATTGGTTTGTGTAAATGTTTTAAAAATCAGAAAAAAAAAAACCAGTTTTGTCGACACTTGGGACTCAATTTTTAGGCAAAATTATGGCAAAATTTCTGTAAAAATCGGAACTAAAAAAAATTGACTGAGTAAAATTGGTAGCAACATTAGGATAGTATGGCACCTCTACTCGGCTTACATATGTAGGTCGGGAAGGGGTGTTACAATTTTTGGTATCAGAGCCTAGGTTTGAGATTCTCAACCTAGGTCAATTGTAAGAAAAAGAATATTTTGATTTTTTTAAAGTGGGTTTTTGAGTAAAATACATGTTTTGGTATGGCAGTCTTTGATCTTTAATGAGGAATATTCTGCTGTGTTTGCAGATATAGGTAGAGATGGCATCTCATTCACGACAGTCTGTTGAGGGTAGTGCGGAAAGTGTAGCTCCTGAAGAGAGTAGAGATGGAGCTAGATTTGAGAGGGTTAGTGAGGCACCTGTTTCTGTGCCAGAGAGATCAGCTGTAGAGGAGGCTCCGCCGGGTTGGTTAAGGCATATGGTAGAACTGTTGAGGGGAGCTCCAGTGCAGCCACCACCACCACCACCACCACCACCACCACAGCCTCAGATGCCGGTAAGACATTATGACAAGTTAAGAAAATATGGGGCTGAAGATTTCTTGGGCACTACCGATCCTACAGTGGCTGAGCAGTGGTTGGATAAGGTACAGAGAATATTCATACAGTTGCAAGCCACTTCGGATGAGAAATTTGACTATGCCAGATCCCTCCTGCAGAAAGATGCCTATGATTGGTGGAAGACAGTTCCTCATGCTATGGATGATCCACCTACATTGTCCTACAGTGATTTTCTACGGGAGTTTGAGCTGAAATATACTCCAAGGGAGTATAAAGATGTTAAGAAGATGGAATTTCTGAATTTGAAGCAGGACAGCAGGACTGTGACAGAATATGAGATCGAGTTCATCCGGTTGAGTCACTATGTTGGAGGTATTATTTCAAACGAGATAGACAGGTGCAGAAGATTTGAGAGGGGATTGAGGCCCTCTATTATGTGTCATGTGGCTGGTTCTAGATACCAGGATTTTTCCCAGCTTGTTGCAGCAGCTAGGAGTGTGGAGAGAGCCCAGGGTATTGCAGCAGCTGCTACTGAGGAAGAGACCAGGGTAAGGAGACCCCAGTTTGAGGCAGGGTCTTCATCTATGAAGAGGGATCGAGGAGGTTTTGTTCCGAGAACCAGTAGAACCCAGAGACAGTCGGGCAGATCAGTTCAGTATCAGAGGCAGAGGCCGAGACCGACAGTTTCTGTAGCTAGTGCCCCGACTCCAGTGATTCAAAGGTCTATTCCACCTATATGTGAGCATTGTGGTAAGACCCATGGGGGGGTTTGTTGGAAGATTGGTGGATTAGCTGGGTGTTTTAGATGTGGATCACCAGCTCATTTTGTTAGAGATTGTCCTGAGATGCAGGAGTATAGGCAGGCTGATACTGCAGCTTCTCGACCTAGTGTCAGCAGAGGTGGTCGAGGGGGCAGAGGTTTCAGTAGAGGTGGTAGACCTGGGTTTAGTCAGAGAGGAGGATCTTCATCCAGGGGCAGCAGGCCAGATGAGGCCGGATCTTCTCAGAGAGTATATGTGATGCAGAGGCAGCCAGATGCTTCAGCAGTTATAGCTGGTACATTCTCTTTATTTGGCATTTCAGTTCTTACTTTGATTGATCCAGGATCTACTCATTCATACATAAGTGCATCTATCTTGCCTGTGTCTGAATTGCATTCAGAGTCCTTAGGATTTGCATTCCTATGTTCAGTGCATGTATACTACATTGGGGTGTTTGTAGTGTGTGTGTATTGGATGTGGTGGTGTTACAATTGTTTTGGTATCAGAGCCTAGGTTTGAGATTCTCAGCCTAGGTAAAATGTAAGAAAAAGACTATTTTGATTTTAAAAAGTGGTTTTTGAATAACATATATTTTTGGGATTGGCAACCTCTGATCTTTAATAAGATGTAGTATGTTGTGTTTGCAGACTTAGGTTGTGATGGATTCTCACTCACGTCAGTCGATTGAGGGTAGTGCCGAGAGTATTGCTCCTGCTGAGGGAGCTAGAGTTGATAGTGTTAAGGAGGCACCTGTTTCGGTGTCGGGTAGACCAGCTGGAGAGGAGGTTCCGCCAGCCTGGTTTAGGCATATGATGGAAGCTATGAGACAAACACCTGTACAACCACAGCCACCACCCCCTCAGCCTTTGGTACCAGTGAGGCACTATGATAAGCTAAGGAAATATGGAGCGGAGGATTTCTTTGGTACAGTTGATCCAGCTGTAGCTGAGCAGTGGTTAGACAAAGTACAGAGAATATTTGTTCAGTTGCAAGCCACCTCAGAGGAAAAGTTTGATTATGCAAGATCCTTGTTGCAGAAGGATGCATATAGTTGGTGGAAGACAGTGCCCCATTCTATGGATGATCCACCTACCTTATCCTATACAGATTTTCTGAGAGAGTTTGAATTGAAGTATACTCCAAGGGAGTATAAAGATGGGAAGAAAAGAGAGTTTCTAGATTTGAAGCAAGATCATCGGACCGTAACTGAATATGAGGTTGAGTTTATTCGGTTAAGTTAGTATGCTGGGGGTATTATAGTTGATGAGATAGATAGATGCAGGAGATTTGAGGAGGGATTGAGACCCTCTATCATGTGCTTAGTGGCTGGATCTAGATATCATGATTTTTCCCAGCTTGTGGCAGCAGCTCGAAGTGTAGAGCGAGCTCAGAGTATTGCAGCTGCTTCAGAGGAAGAGGTTAGGGTGAGAAGACCTCAGTTTGAGGCAGGGTCTTCTTCTGTTAAGAGAGGTAAAGGAAGCTTTGTTCCTAGAGTCAGTAGGAGTCAGAGGTCAGCTGGTAGGTCAGTGCAGTTTCAGAGACAGAGATTTAGACCTACAGCTTCAGTGGCGAGTGCTCCGACCCCAGTGACTCAGAGATCCGCTCTACCTGTGTGTACTCAGTGTGGTGGATCACATAGGGGTGCTTGTTGGAGGTATAGTGGGTCAGCTATATGCTTCAGGTGTGGATCGCCTGATCATTTTATTAGAGATTGTCCAGAGACGCGGGAACAGAGGTCAGTTGATTCCACAGCTTCTCGACCTAATGTGAGGGGAGGTCGAGCAGGCAGAGGTAGCAACCGGGGAGGCAGACCGAGGTTCAGTTCTAGAGGAGGTGCTGCATCCAGGGAGAGTAGACCAGAGGAGGTTGGATCTTCCCAGAGGGTGTATGTTATGCAGAGGCAGCCAGATGCATCGGCAGTTATAGCTGGTACTTTTTCTTTATTTAATACTCCAGTACTTGCTTTGATTGATCCGGGTTCCACACATTCATATATTAGTGCATCTGTTTTGCCTGTATTTGATGTGCATGATGAGTCCCTAGGATTTGATGTGTTGGTGACAAATTCGTTAGGGCATAGTGTGATTGTGAGTAAGGTGCACCGAGATAGTGCAGTGAGGGTGCAAGGTGAGGAGTTCCTTGGAGACTTGATTGAGATGCCATTTAAGGAATATGATGTGATTCTAGGTATGGACTGGCTATCTAGACATGGAGCTGTGGTAGACTGTAAAAGGAAAATTGTTACTTTGAGAACTGCTGATGGTAGAGATGTGATAGTATCTAATGAGCAGGAACAGTTAGCATCTTTATTTGTTTCAGCTGTTGCAGCTAGGAGATTGATTAGAAAGGGGTGTGAAGCCTATCTTGCTCATGTGGTGGATACTAGAGTGAAGGGTTCCCCTATTGATAGCATTGCCACAGTTGCTGAGTTCCCGGATGTGTTTCCAGAGGAGTTGCCAGGATTGCCTCCGGAGTGAGAGGTGGAGTTTGGAATTAAATTGTTGCCTGGTACCACTCCTATCTCTATTACTCCTTATAGAATGGCACCCGCAGAATTGAGGGAATTGAAAGTGCAATTACAGGAGTTGTTGGATAAAGGATTTATTCGCCCCAGTGTTTCTCCTTGGGGAGCTCCTGTGCTATTTGTGAAGAAGAAAGATGGTACTATGAGATTGTGTATCGATTATAGGCAATTGAACAATGTGACTATTAAAAATAAATATCCTTTGCCTAGAATCGATGATCTCTTTGATAAATTGAAGGGTGCAGCTGTGTTTTCTAAAATTGTTTTGAGATCTGGGTACCATCAATTGAGAGTTAAAGCTGAAGACATTTCCAAGACCGCCTTTCGGACCAGGTATGGACATTATGAGTTTCTAGTTATGCCTTTTGGTCTAACGAATGCACCTGCAGCCTTCATGGATTTGATGAATAGGGTGTTTAGGCCCTATTTGGATCAGTTTGTAGTGGTCTTCATTGATGACATTCTGGTGTATTCGCGAAATGAAGAGGAACATGATATGCATCTGCGGATTGTGTTGCAGATTTTGAGAGAAAAGCAGTTGTTTGCCAAATTGTCGAAATGTGAGTTCTGGTTGGATCAAGTCGCTTTTCTCGGACATATTGTTTCAGCAGAAGGCATTAGAGTTGATCCGAGCAAAGTTGAAGCTATATTGAATTGGAGTCCACCCAAGTCGGTGACAAAGGTTAGAAGTTTTCTGGGTTTGGCAGGCTATTACCGACGGTTTGTGAAAGGGTTTTCTTTGATAGCTACTCCACTTACCAGATTGCTTCGAAAGGGAATTAGATTTGTGTGGACAGATCAGTGTCAGGCTAGTTTTGAGCAGTTGAGAGAATTGTTGACCCAAGCGCCTATTCTTACTTTACCTGTAGAAGGCAAACCATATGTGATTTACAGTGATGCTTCACATAGTGGTTTGGGGTGTGTGCTGATGCAGGAAGGTAAAGTTATAGCTTATGCATCTAGACAGTTGAAACCGCATGAGCTTAACTATCCGACCCATGATTTGGAGCTAGCAGCCATTGTGTTTGCATTGAAGATTTGGCGACACTATCTGTTTGGGGAGAAATGTTTTATCTACACTGATCACAAAAGTTTAAAATATTTGGGTGTTCAAAAAGAGCTCAATCTTCGGCAGAGGAGATGGTTGGAATTGATTAAAGACTACGACTGTTTGATTGATTATCATCCAGGTAAAGCAAATGTTGTTGCTGATGCCTTGAGTCGGAAGTCTTTAGCTGGTTTAACTGTTTATTCGCTCTCGTTGCTTGTTGAGTTGAGAGCTTTGCATGCCAGTTTTGTACCTTGTGATGATGGTGCATTGTTGACACAGTTGCTTTTGAAACCAGTTTTGTTAGATCAGATCAAAGAGGCTCAGTTGATTGATATGAAGATTCAGAAGATTATTTCAGATTGCAAGAATGGGAAGACTAGAGATTTTGTTGTGAAAGGTGATGGGAGTCTCTGGTTTAAGAAACGATTGTGTGTACCCGATGATGCTAATTTGAAAAGAGTCATTTTAGAAGAAGCACATCAGTCAGTGTTTGCTATGCATCCGGGTAATACAAAGATGTATCATGATTTGAGACAGCATTACTGGTGGATTGGTTTGAAGAGAGATATTGCAGATTTTATGTCGAAATGTCTCACCTGTCAGAAGGTTAAAGCAGAGCATCAAGTTCCAACTGGATTGCTTCAACCATTATCAGTACCAGAATGGAAGTGGGATAGAGTGACAATGGACTTTGTGTCTGGATTGCCATTGACACAAAGAAAACATGATGCCATATGGGTGATTGTGGATAGATTGACTAAGACAGCTCATTTCCTTCCGGTGCGGATGGATTACTCTTTGGAGAGGTTGGCTGAGCTGTATATCCATGAGATTGTGAAACTGCATGGTGTTCCAACTTCTTTAGTGTCTGATCGAGATCCCAGGTTTACTTCAAGATTTTGGAAGAGTTTGTATAGTGCTTTGGGTTCTCGACTGCACTTCAGCACTGCTTTTCATCCACAGACAGATGGACAGTCTGAGAGGGTGATACAGATTGTCGAAGATATGTTGAGAAGCTGTGTCATTGATTTCTCTGGAAGTTGGGATAGATTTCTACCGCTTGTGGAGTTTGCTTACAATAACAGTCATCAATCTAGCATTGGTATGGCACCGTTTGAAGCATTGTATGGCAGACGGTGTAGGACACCTCTTTGCTGGAGTGAACTTGGGGAAGGTAAGTTAATTGGGCCCGATTTGATTAAAGAAACTGAAGAGAAAGTGAAGTTGATTCGAGGCAGATTGAAAGCAGCTTCAGACCGACAGAAGTCTTATGCAGATCTAAAAAGGAGAGACATAGAGTTTGATGTTGGAGATAAGGTATTTCTGAAAGTGTCTCCTTGGAAGAAGATTTTGAGGTTCGGTCGGAAAGGGAAATTGAGTCCTCGTTTCATTGGACCGTATGAAGTTTTGGAAAGAGTTGGGCCAGTTGCTTATCGACTTGCTTTGCCACCTGAGTTGGATCGTATTCATAATGTATTTCATGTTTCTATGTTGAGGAGATACAGGTCGGATCCATCTCATGTGTTGCCAATTGAGTCAATTGAAGTGAATCCCGATTTGACATTTGAAGAGGAACCAGTTGCTATCCTGGCACATGATGTGAAAGTGTTGAGGAACAAGAGAGTGACATTGGTGAAGATTCTTTGGAAGAATCATGCAAAGGAAGAAGCAACTTGGGAAAGTGAGCAAACCATGCGAGAGCAATATCCTCAGTTGTTTCAGAGTTGATATCAGGTAATTTCGAGGACGAAATTTTCTTTTTAGAGGGGGAGAATTGTAATATCCTCATTTATGCCCTAGAAGTCTTGGTTATGTTGTTGTTATTGTTGTTGTTTTATATTGCAAGGGAAAGAAATGAGGAAAGATGTTTGTGTATATGTGTTTTGAGAAAGAATTTAGGGTTTAGAGAGAGTGGTATATGTTGTGTATATGATGATATATATAACATATACATTGGTCAAAAGGGTTGGTCAATGCAAGAGGATATTTTATGTGGAATGTGCAATTACTTAATTGGGCTTATAAGAGACAAAAGCTAAGTTAAATGATGAGGGGTATTTGAGTAATTGCTTGAAGTGGAATGCATGGTGGAGATTAAAGGAAGAAAAGGTGTTTGACTTGTGCATTTTCTTCTTTCTTTCTTGAAGAGGCTGGCCATTGAAGAGAAGAGAGAGCAAGAGAGGTATTCATGGTGCTAGAAGCAAATTGAAGAAGCAATCAAAGGATTTGACAAGAGAATTGTGGAATTTCTTCATCTTAGGTAAGAAATCTCTTGAATTCCTTTGTTAATTTTGAGGTTATGTCTAAATTGAGTTGTGATTTGTTGATGTGATGATTTGGTGGGTTTGATATGTGTTTGTAAGTGTTGGAATTGATTTAAAGTTAAAAGATTGAGTTGGTATTAATTTGGTTGTGAATATGGTTAGATATGTGAAGGTTGATTGTGAAAGATCAAGTGGGAAGTTGGTTTTAGGGTTTGGTATTGGTGAATGTTTTAATGTAATGTTTATGTGTTGTTTAAGTGGTTAATGTGATGAATATGTAAGATATGTGTTAATAACATTGATTAAAACCAATTGAATGAAGTTATTGTTGTGCAAAGGGTGTGAAAATGCATTTAGAAGAGTGTTGGTTTTGATTAGGGTTGTGTTCTTGAGTGACACGGCTAGAATCAATGAGAGACACGGCCAAGACTTGAGAAATTTGGGTGACACGGCCAAGGTGGAGGGATTTTGGCCGTGTTGGATAGGTTTTGGGGTGACACGGCCATTGGCTTGGCCGTGTCCCTTGAATGTGTTTGCTACTGTCCAAGTTGGATTGAGAAACACGGCCGTGTCTTATGCCCGTGTTGGCTACTGGATTTTATGGTTGAGAGACACGGCCACAAGCTTGGCCGTGTCCCTCAAATGTGCTGCCCGTGTCCCTCAAATGTATTGGTTAATGTTTTTATTTTTGGTTCTTTTTGCATTGTTTTGATTCTTCAAAGGTTGTATTGCTCCTAAACCTAAACATAATCACTTTAAACATACTTCAAACACAAGAATGACCTAATCAAACATATGTAGAAGATCCCAAAGCTATGAATCATATCAATTGTTCCTTGCCCTAATTGCATTGTTGAGATTGAACAATAGTATGTTATATGTAATGTGAATCTTGTAAATGATAATGTGTGTTATGAATAATGTATGTTGAGATGCTATATGCAAAATATGAATTGAGATGTGAAATGTGATATAAAGCCATTGTGAGTGGCTATGATGATATAATTGAATGATGTATGGCATGTTTGCCTAATTGATGAGGAAGATTGAGAAAGAGTTTGATAAAGAGAATAATGAAATAAGTGTATGTTTAATATGATATTCAGTTTCAGAGTTCTGGTTTTGGAGGCATGCCTATTTAATGAAAGGTAACAGTCTTGCCGGGTTGAGGATCTCTTCAAATTGAGTTGAATTGAGGTCCAAGAAACTGGGTCTGTTACACAATGATAATTGATGTTATGAGATATTTGATTTGTAGCAGTCTTGCCGGGTTGAGGATCTTCTCGAATTAGATGAGTTGATGATCCAAGAGACCGGGTCTGTTACGCTATCCATGGATAGAGATATATATATATGTATATGTTGCCTACGGGCTTGATAATGGTGTTTATGAACCAAAGCAGTAACTCTGAATTCTGAATATCGTATTAAGTACTTGATGGGCCCATAGGTGTCTAGGTTTTATATATATCATAAATGATGTTCTAATGTAATGAAATGTTAATATTACTTAAATGATGAAACAGACTATTCACGGAATATTGTCTGTTGAATATGATCTTTATTGATTGAGTGTGCATCATTGATGTTGAATTGTTAATACATATATGAAACATTGCATGGCACTAAAGCATAACATAAGCATGAATTGTCTTACTAAGCCCTTGGCTTAGCGCGATAGTGTTTAATCGCGCAGGTAATAGAGTTGAACCCGAGAGTTCTTCGAGACCCAGTGAGAGTAGACATTGAAGAGTGGATATTGGGACTTAAAGATCAGAGGAGATTTGCCAATCATGTACTGCTTCTTTATATTTTGAAAAGTTTTTGTTTATAAGTAAATGATTTACTTTTCTATAATATATAACGATAAGGGTATTGTATCAAGTTTAAAATGTTTTGAATGTTAAGAAAATCCATAGCATTCCTATGTTCAGTGCACGTATACTACATTGGGGTGTTTGTAGTGTGTGTGTATTGGATGTGGGGGTGTTACAATTGTTTTGGTATCAGAGCCTAGGTTTGAGATTCTCAGCCTAGGTAAAATGTAAGAAAAAGACTATTTTGATTTTAAAAAGTGGTTTTTGAATAACATATATTTTTGGGATTGGCAACCTCTGATCTTTAATAAGATGTAGTATGTTGTGTTTGCATACTTTGGTTGTGATGGATTCTCACTCACGTCAGTCGATTGAGGGTAGTGCCGAGAGTATTGCTCCTGCTGAGGGAGCTAGAGTTGATAGTGTTAAGGAGGCACCTGTTTCGGTGTCGGGTAGACCAGCTGGAGAGGAGGTTCCGCCAGCCTGGTTTAGGCATATGATGGAAGCTATGAGACAAACACCTGTACAACCACAGCCACCACCCCCTCAGCCTTTGGTACCAGTGAGGCACTATGATAAGCTAAGGAAATATGGAGCGGAGGATTTCTTTGGTACAGTTGATCCAGCTGTAGCTGAGCAGTGGTTAGACAAAGTACAGAGAATATTTGTTCAGTTGCAAGCCACCTCAGAGGAAAAGTTTGATTATGCAAGATCCTTGTTGCAGAAGGATGCATATAGTTGGTGGAAGACAGTGCCCCATTCTATGGATGATCCACCTACCTTATCCTATACAGATTTTCTGAGAGAGTTTGAATTGAAGTATACTCCAAGGGAGTATAAAGATGGGAAGAAAAGAGAGTTTCTAGATTTGAAGCAAGATCATCGGACCGTAACTGAATATGAGGTTGAGTTTATTCGGTTAAGTTAGTATGCTGGGGGTATTATAGTTGATGAGATAGATAGATGCAGGAGATTTGAGGAGGGATTGAGACCCTCTATCATGTGCTTAGTGGCTGGATCTAGATATCATGATTTTTCCCAGCTTGTGGCAGCAGCTCGAAGTGTAGAGCGAGCTCAGAGTATTGCAGCTGCTTCAGAGGAAGAGGTTAGGGTGAGAAGACCTCAGTTTGAGGCAGGGTCTTCTTCTGTTAAGAGAGGTAAAGGAAGCTTTGTTCCTAGAGTCAGTAGGAGTCAGAGGTCAGCTGGTAGGTCAGTGCAGTTTCAGAGACAGAGATTTAGACCTACAGCTTCAGTGGCGAGTGCTCCGACCCCAGTGACTCAGAGATCCGCTCTACCTGTGTGTACTCAGTGTGGTGGATCACATAGGGGTGCTTGTTGGAGGTATAGTGGGTCAGCTATATGCTTCAGGTGTGGATCGCCTGATCATTTTATTAGAGATTGTCCAGAGACGCGGGAACAGAGGTCAGTTGATTCCACAGCTTCTCGACCTAATGTGAGGGGAGGTCGAGCAGGCAGAGGTAGCAACCGGGGAGGCAGACCGAGGTTCAGTTCTAGAGGAGGTGCTGCATCCAGGGAGAGTAGACCAGAGGAGGTTGGATCTTCCCAGAGGGTGTATGTTATGCAGAGGCAGCCAGATGCATCGGCAGTTATAGCTGGTACTTTTTCTTTATTTAATACTCCAGTACTTGCTTTGATTGATCCGGGTTCCACACATTCATATATTAGTGCATCTGTTTTGCCTGTATTTGATGTGCATGCTGAGTCCCTAGGATTTGATGTGTTGGTGACAAATTCGTTAGGGCATAGTGTGATTGTGAGTAAGGTGCACCGAGATAGTGCAGTGAGGGTGCAAGGTGAGGAGTTCCTTGGAGACTTGATTGAGATGCCATTTAAGGAATATGATGTGATTCTAGATATGGACTGGCTATCTAGACATGGAGCTGTGGTAGACTGTAAAAGGAAAATTGTTACTTTGAGAACTGCTGATGGTAGAGATGTGATAGTATCTAATGAGCAGGAACAGTTAGCATCTTTATTTGTTTCAGCTGTTGCAGCTAGGAGATTGATTAGAAAGGGGTGTGAAGCCTATCTTGCTCATGTGGTGGATACTAGAGTGAAGGGTTCCCCTATTGATAGCATTGCCACAGTTGCTGAGTTCCCGGATGTGTTTCCAGAGGAGTTGCCAGGATTGCCTCCGGAGTGAGAGGTGGAGTTTGGAATTAAATTGTTGCCTGGTACCACTCCTATCTCTATTACTCCTTATAGAATGGCACCCGCAGAATTGAGGGAATTGAAAGTGCAATTACAGGAGTTGTTGGATAAAGGATTTATTCGCCCCAGTGTTTCTCCTTGGGGAGCTCCTGTGCTATTTGTGAAGAAGAAAGATGGTACTATGAGATTGTGTATCGATTATAGGCAATTGAACAAGGTGACTATTAAAAATAAATATCCTTTGCCTAGAATCGATGATCTCTTTGATAAATTGAAGGGTGCAGCTGTGTTTTCTAAAATTGTTTTGAGATCTGGGTACCATCAATTGAGAGTTAAAGCTGAAGACATTTCCAAGACCGCCTTTCGGACCAGGTATGGACATTATGAGTTTCTAGTTATGCCTTTTGGTCTAACGAATGCACCTGCAGCCTTCATGGATTTGATGAATAGGGTGTTTAGGCCCTATTTGGATCAGTTTGTAGTGGTCTTCATTGATGACATTCTGGTGTATTCGCGAAATGAAGAGGAACATGATATGCATCTGCGGATTGTGTTGCAGATTTTGAGAGAAAAGCAGTTGTTTGCAAAATTGTCGAAATGTGAGTTCTGGTTGGATCAAGTCGCTTTTCTCGGACATATTGTTTCAGCAGAAGGCATTAGAGTTGATCCGAGCAAAGTTGAAGCTATATTGAATTGGAGTCCACCCAAGTCGGTGACAAAGGTTAGAAGTTTTCTGGGTTTGGCAGGCTATTACCGACGGTTTGTGAAAGGGTTTTCTTTGATAGCTACTCCACTTACCAGATTGCTTCGAAAAGGAATTAGATTTGTGTGGACAGATCAGTGTCAGGCTAGTTTTGAGCAGTTGAGAGAATTGTTGACCCAAGCGCCTATTCTTACTTTACCTGTAGAAGGCAAACCATATGTGATTTACAGTGATGCTTCACATAGTGGTTTGGGGTGTGTGCTGATGCAGGAAGGTAAAGTTATAGCTTATGCATCTAGATAGTTGAAACCGCATGAGCTTAACTATCCGACCCATGATTTGGAGCTAGCAGCCATTGTGTTTGCATTGAAGATTTGGCGACACTATCTGTTTGGGGAGAAATGTTTTATCTACACTGATCACAAAAGTTTAAAATATTTGGGTGTTCAAAAAGAGCTCAATCTTCGGCAGAGGAGATGGTTGGAATTGATTAAAGACTACGACTGTTTGATTGATTATCATCCAGGTAAAGCAAATGTTGTTGCTGATGCCTTGAGTCGGAAGTCTTTAGCTGGTTTAACTGTTTACTCGCTCTCGTTGCTTGTTAAGTTGAGAGCTTTGCATGCCAGTTTTGTACCTTGTGATGATGGTGCATTGTTGACACAGTTGCTTTTGAAACCAGTTTTGTTAGATCAGATCAAAGAGGCTCAGTTGATTGATATGAAGATTCAGAAGATTATTTCAGATTGCAAGAATGGGAAGACTAGAGATTTTGTTGTGAAAGGTGATGGGAGTCTCTGGTTTAAGAAACGATTGTGTGTACCCGATGATGCTAATTTGAAAAGAGTCATTTTAGAAGAAGCACATCAGTCAGTGTTTGCTATGCATCCGGGTAATACAAAGATGTATCATGATTTGAGACAGCATTACTGGTGGATTGGTTTGAAGAGAGATATTGCAGATTTTGTGTCGAAATGTCTCACCTGTCAGAAGGTTAAAGCAGAGCATCAAGTTCCAACTGGATTGCTTCAACCATTATCAGTACCAGAATGGAAGTGGGATAGAGTGACAATGGACTTTGTGTCTGGATTGCCATTGACACAAAGAAAACATGATGCCATATGGGTGATTGTGGATAGATTGACTAAGACAGCTCATTTCCTTCCGGTGCGGATGGATTACTCTTTGGAGAGGTTGGCTGAGCTGTATATCCATGAGATTGTGAAACTGCATGGTGTTCCAACTTCTTTAGTGTCTGATCGAGATCCCAGGTTTACTTCAAGATTTTGGAAGAGTTTGTATAGTGCTTTGGGTTCTCGACTGCACTTCAGCACTGCTTTTCATACACAGACAGATGGACAGTCTGAGAGGGTGATACAGATTGTCGAAGATATGTTGAGAAGCTGTGTCATTGATTTCTCTGGAAGTTGGGATAGATTTCTACCGCTTGTGGAGTTTGCTTACAATAACAGTCATCAATCTAGCATTGGTATGGCACCGTTTGAAGCATTGTATGGCAGACGGTGTAGGACACCTCTTTGCTGGAGTGAACTTGGGGAAGGTAAGTTAATTGGGCCCAATTTGATTAAAGAAACTGAAGAGAAAGTGAAGTTGATTCGAGGCAGATTGAAAGCAGCTTCATACCGACAGAAGTCTTATGCAGATCTGAAAAGGAGAGACATAGAGTTTGATGTTGGAGATAAGGTATTTCTGAAAGTGTCTCCTTGGAAGAAGATTTTGAGGTTCGGTCGGAAAGGGAAATTGAGTCCTCGTTTCATTGGACCGTATGAAGTTTTGGAAAGAGTTGGGCCAGTTGCTTATCGACTTGCTTTGCCACCTGAGTTGGATCGTATTCATAATGTATTTCATGTTTCTATGTTGAGGAGATACAGGTCGGATCCATCTCATGTGTTGCCAATTGAGTCAATTGAAGTGAATCCCGATTTGACATTTGAAGAGGAACCAGTTGCTATCCTGGCACATGATGTGAAAGTGTTGAGGAACAAGAGAGTGCCATTGGTGAAGATTCTTTGGAAGAATCATGCAAAGGAAGAAGCAACTTGGGAAAGTGAGCAAACCATGCGAGAGCAATATCCTCAGTTGTTTCAGAGTTGATATCAGGTAATTTCGAGGACGAAATTTTCTTTTTAGAGGGGGAGAATTGTAATATCCTCATTTATGCCCTAGAAGTCTTGGTTATGTTGTTGTTATTGTTGTTGTTTTATATTGCAAGGGAAAGAAATGAGGAAAGATGTTTGTGTATATGTGTTTTGAGAAAGAATTTAGGGTTTAGAGAGAGTGGTATATGTTGTGTATATGATGATATATATAACATATACATTGGTCAAAAGGGTTGGTCAATGCAAGAGGATATTTTATGTGGAATGTGCAATTACTTAATTGGGCTTATAAGAGACAAAAGCTAAGTTAAATGATGAGGGGTATTTGAGTAATTGCTTGAAGTGGAATGCATGGTGGAGATTAAAGGAAGAAAAGGTGTTTGACTTGTGCATTTTCTTCTTTCTTTCTTGAAGAGGCCGGCCATTGAAGAGAAGAGAGAGCAAGAGAGGTATTCATGGTGCTAGAAGCAAATTGAAGAAGCAATCAAAGGATTTGACAAGAGAATTGTGGAATTTCTTCATCTTAGGTAAGAAATCTCTTGAATTCCTTTGTTAATTTTGAGGTTATGTCTAAATTGAGTTGTGATTTGTTGATGTGATGATTTGGTGGGTTTGATATATGTTTGTAAGTGTTGGAATTGATTTAAAGTTAAAAGATTGAGTTGGTATTAATTTGGTTGTGAATATGGTTAGATATGTGAAGGTTGATTGTGAAAGATCAAGTGGGAAGTTGGTTTTAGGGTTTGGTATTGGTGAATGTTTTAATGTAATGTTTATGTGTTGTTTAAGTGGTTAATGTGATGAATATGTAAGATATGTGTTAATAACATTGATTAAAACCAATTGAATGAAGTTATTGTTGTGCAAAGGGTGTGAAAATGCATTTGGAAGAGTGTTGGTTTTGATTAGGGTTGTGTTCTTGAGTGACACGGCTAGAATCAATGAGAGACACGGCCAAGACTTGAGAAATTTGGGTGACACGGCCAAGGTGGATTGAGAAACACGGCCGTGTCTTATGCCCGTGTTGGCTACTGGATTTTATGGTTGAGAGACACGGCCACAAGCTTGGCCGTGTCCCTCAAATGTATTGGTTAATGTTTTTATTTTTGGTTCTTTTTGCATTGTTTTGATTCTTCAAAGGTTGTATTGCTCCTAAACCTAAACATAATCACTTTAAACATACTTCAAACACAAGAATGACCTAATCAAACATATGTAGAAGATCCCAAAGCTATGAATCATATCAATTGTTCCTTGCCCTAATTGCATTGTTGAGATTGAACAATAGTATGTTATATGGAATGTGAATCTTGTAAATGATAATGTGTGTTATGAATAATGTATGTTGAGATGCTATATGCAAAATATGAATTGAGATGTGAAATGTGATATAAAGCCATTGTGAGTGGCTATGATGATATAATTGAATGATGTATGGCATGTTTGCCTAATTGATGAGGAAGATTGAGAAAGAGTTTGATAAAGAGAATAATGAAATAAGTGTATGTTTAATATGATATTCAGTTTCAGAGTTCTGGTTTTGGAGGCATGCCTATTTAATGAAAGGTAACAGTCTTGCCGGGTTGAGGATCTCTTCAAATTGAGTTGAATTGAGGTCCAAGAAACTGGGTCTGTTACACAATGATAATTGATGTTATGAGATATTTGATTTGTAGCAGTCTTGCCGGGTTGAGGATCTTCTCGAATTAGATGAGTTGATGATCCAAGAGACCGGGTCTGTTACGCTATCCATGGATAGAGATATATATATGTATATGTTGCCTACGGGCTTGATAATGGTGTTTATGAACCAAAGCAGTAACTCTGAATTCTGAATATCGTATTAAGTACTTGATGGGCCCATAGGTGTCTAGGTTTTATATATATCATAAATGATGTTCTAATGTAATGAAATGTTAATATTACTTAAATGATGAAACGGACTATTCACGGAATATTGTCTGTTGAATATGATCTTTATTGATTGAGTGTGCATCATTGATGTTGAATTGTTAATACATATATGAAACATTGCATGGCACTAAAGCATAACATAAGCATGAATTGTCTTACTAAGCCCTTGGCTTAGCGCGATAGTGTTTAATCGCGCAGGTAATAGAGTTGAACCCGAGAGTTCTTCGAGACCCAGTGAGAGTAGACATTGAAGAGTGGATATTGGGACTTAAAGATCAGAGGAGATTTGCCAATCATGTACTACTTCTTTATATTTTGAAAAGTTTTTGTTTATAAGTAAATGATTTACTTTTCTATAATATATAACGATAAGGGTATTGTATCAAGTTTAAAATGTTTTGAATGTTAAGAAAATCCGTAGCATTCCTATGTTCAGTGCACGTATACTACATTGGGGTGTTTGTAGTGTGTGTGTATTGGATGTGGGGGTGTTACAAGAGTAATGGGTTCTCAACTTGATAGTATGCCCATAGTTGCTGAGTTTTCAGATGTATTTCCAGAGGAGTTGCCAGGGTTACCCCCTGAGAGAGAGGTTGAGTTTGGTATCGATTTGTTGCCTGGTACTACTCCCATCTCTATCACTCCTTATCGAATGGCACCTACTGAATTGAGAGAGTTGAAGGTACAGTTGCAGGAGTTGTTGGATAAAGGGTTTATTCGCCCTAGTGTTTCTCCATGGGGAGCTCCTGTGTTGTTTGTAAAGAAAAAGGATGGTACTTTGAGGTTGTGCATTGATTATAGGCAATTGAACAAAGTAACTATCAAGAATAAGTATCCTTTGCCTCGAATTGATGATCTCTTTGATCAGTTGAAGGGAGCAGCGGTGTTTTCCAAAATTGATTTGAGATCAGGGTACCATCAATTGAGGGTTAGAGCTGAAGATGTTTCTAAGACAGCTTTCCGCACAAGATATGGGCATTATGAATTTTTGGTAATGCCTTTTGGATTGACGAATGCACCTGCAGCTTTCATGGATTTGATGAATAGGGTGTTTCGGCCCTATCTAGATCAGTTTGTGGTGGTTTTCATCGATGATATTTTGGTGTATTCACGTAATGAGGAAGAACATGACAAGCATCTGCGAATTGTGTTACAGATCTTGAGAGAGAAACAGTTGTATGCTAAGCTGTCAAAGTGTGAGTTTTGGCTTGACCAAGTAACTTTTCTCGGTCATATAGTTTCAGCAGATGGTATAAGAGTTGATCCGAGTAAAGTTGAGGCCATTTTGAATTGGAGTCCACCAAAGTCAGTGACTGAAGTTAGAAGTTTTCTGGGTTTGGCAGGCTATTATCGAAGGTTTGTGAAAGGTTTTTCTTTGATAGCTACTCCACTCACCAGATTGCTTCGAAAGGGAGTTAGATTTGTGTGGACAGATCAGTGTCAAGCTAGTTTTGATCAGTTGAAAGAAATGTTGACTCAAGCACCTGTTCTTACTTTACCCATGGAAGATAAACCATATGTGATTTACAGTGATGCTTCACATAATGGTTTAGGATGTGTCTTGATGCAAGAGGGTAAAGTTGTAGCTTATGCTTCTCGGCAGTTGAAGCCGCATGAGCTTAATTATCCGACACATGATCTGGAATTGGCAGCTATAGCATTTGCTTTGAAGATTTGGCGACACTACTTGTATGGGGAGAAATGTTTTATCTATACGGATCATAAAAGTTTGAAATATTTGGGTGTCCAGAGAGAGCTGAATCTTCGACAAAGGCGATGGTTAGAGCTGATCAAAGACTATGACTGTTTGATTGATTATCATCCTGGTAAGGCAAATGTAGTTGCTGAAGCCTTGAGTCGGAAGTCTCTAGCAGGTTTGGCTGTTTATTCGCTCTCGTTGCTTATTGAGTTGAGAGCATTACATGCTAGTTTTAAAGCATGTGATGATGGTGCATTGTTGACTCAGTTGCAATTGAGACCAGTATTATTGGATCAGATTAAGGAGGCTCAATTGACAGATGAGAAAATTCAGAAGATTGTTTCAGATTGCCAAAATGGGGAGAGCCGAGATTTCTTTGTGAGAAGTGATGGTAGCCTTTGGTTTAAGGATAGATTGTGTGTTCCTAATAATGATAGTTTGAAAAAGGTTATTTTGGAGGAAGCACACCAATCGGTTTTTGCTATGCATCCGGGAAGTACAAAGATGTACCATGAATTGAGACAGCATTATTGGTGGTCTGGTATTAAGAGAGACATAGCAGAATTTGTGTCCAAATGTCTCACATGTCAGAGGGTGAAAGCTAAACATCAAGTTCCAACAGGGTTGCTTCAACCTTTAACGGTGCCTGAATGGAAATGGGAGAGAATCACAATGGATTTTGTGTCTGGTTTGCCTATGACACAGAGGAAGCATGATGCCATTTGGGTGATTGTTGATAGGTTGACAAAGACTGCTCATTTTCTTCCGGTTCGGATGGACTTTTCACTTGAGAAGTTAGCTGAATTGTACATCAATGAGATAGTAAAGTTGCATGGAGTCCCAATTTCTTTAGTGTCTGATCGAGATCCTAGATTTAATTCAAGATTTTGGAAGAGTTTACATGGTGCTTTGGGTTCTCGATTGCATTTTAGCACTGCTTTTCATCCGCAGATAGATGGGCAGTCAGAGAGAGTGATACAGATTATTGAGGATATGTTGAGAAGCTGTGTCATTGATTTCTCTGGAAGTTGGGACAGATTTTTGCCACTTGTAGAATTTGCTTACAACAACAGTCATCAATCCAGTATTAGAATGGCACCATTTGAGGCATTGTATGGAAGAAGATGTAGAACGCCTTTATGTTGGCTATGATAATGCAAATGAAATATATAATGGAGGCATGGTTGCCTAATTAATTATGAGAAATGAAATGAAAAGAAATTGATAATGAGATAAATGAATTCATTGTGTGCCTAATGTGTTTATTCAATTTTCAGAGTTCTGGTTTTGGCGGTATGCCTATAAATCACTGGATAGGTGAAATGACCGGGTCGTAAGCCGATTCCAGTTGAAAAATGTGAAATGTGATGTTTTTGGGGTGAAATGACCGGGTCGTAAACCTCAAAAATAAATTATTAAAACTAGATTGGGTGAAATGACTGGGTCGTAAACTCAAATCTAGTTGAATATCCATGGATAAATGTATTGATGATTATGATTATAGACCAAAATAGTAACTCTGAACTTTGAATAGCATATTAGATTATTTTTGGGCCCATGCTTGTGTTTGTTTAAATGTGACTATTGAATGGTGAAACAAATGAATAATGAGATGACTACTATACATACATTATTGAAACCGGTAAGATTTGAAATATAATATTCTCTTGAATTGATCTTGAATCTTGATTGCGTGACATTAGCATGGCATTAAAGCATCATAGCACTGTAATTTGTACCACTAAGCCGTTGGCTTAGCGCGAATGTGATTCTTCGCGCAGGTGACAGGGAAGAACCAGAGAGTTCCTCTAGGCCGAGTCGAGTATAGATTTTGAGGTGTTGATAGTGGGCTTAAAGATCAAAGACTGACTGCCAAAGAAATGTATAAATTTTATGGGTTGTAAAACTTGAGTTTGGATATATATGAATTTGTAAATATTGTTATTTTCCGCTGCATAGTGAACAAATATTTTATTTACTGTATTTCATAATAAACTTTTACTTTATGTTGTACTAGAAGTGTAAATCCTTTTTGCAGGTTGTAGTTGAGGTTATAAGGGGGATTTATTGGGAGTGTACTGAGAATGATTTTGTTTGCATTAGTTTGTGTAAATGTTTTAAAAATCAGAAAAAAAAACCAGTTTTGTCGACACTTGGGAC
Organism: Garcia nutans; assembly: GCA_947685225.1. Classification (NCBI taxonomy): domain Eukaryota; kingdom Viridiplantae; phylum Streptophyta; class Magnoliopsida; order Malpighiales; family Euphorbiaceae; genus Garcia; species Garcia nutans. The sequence continues at coordinate 54,233,941 of CANTUV010000024.1, forward strand.
TCAATTTTTAAGCAAAATTATGGCAAAATTTCTGTAAAAATTGGAACTAAAAAAAAATTGACTGAGTAAAATTGGTAGCAACATTAGGATAGTGTGGCACCTCTACTCGGCTTACATATGTAGGTCGGGAAGGGGTGTTACATTCTTTTTTTATTTTGCTTGGGACAAAATCTTTCAATTTTAAGATTATATGGTATAAGGTGGGTGTTGGGGTTTTTATGCATGTATCTTTAATCCTATGAGGAAAAAGAAAGAAAATAAAATAAAAAGTCCAAAGTAATAATAGTTTAATATTATTAATATTAGAATAGCTATCTTCCCCGGCAATGGCTTCAAAAACTTGTTAGGGCCTAGCCTAGCTATCTACTGGTACACATGTCATAATCTAGTAATAAAGTGTGAGTAGAGTATCATTTCTATGAGGAAGGATATCATAAGTACTAAACAATTAAACTAATTATTATTTGGATGTTAAATTAATGTGAACTGAAAACTAAAATTATCTAATAATCAAGCTAAACTAAATTTTGGAATTAAATATATTTTTGGCATTAGGGTTAAACTTATCCTCATTGATTAAGTATGCTCAATCTAAATATATTCTTGATTATTGGTTAGGTTCTCCTAAATGAAGACTTAGTCTCTCTCGAGTACTAAATCTAATATTGAACTTAACCTTACCTCTAATCTCATGATCACAAACAAATTAAGCCAACTAATTAAGATTTGTGAGTAACCTTTATATCAACCTCTTAAGTGTTTACCTTATCTCTAGATGCAAACTTTAACCTAAGATTATTACCTTCTTGGACTAATATTGTACTTCCACTCTCACTCCATCACATAATACCTTAGATCAATCAATTGTTGGCCAAATAATCAATACATTAAGATCAAATATAACAAAATAATCAAGAGCAAACTTCAATTGAATCAAATTAAATAATTATTCCATAGAAAAACCAAATACGAAATGTTTAACCCTAATAGGGTATTTAGTTACTCGTGATTGAAATAGAAATTAAAAAGAAAGAGTAGAAGATAGAAGACATAATTAAAATTAAAATTAAATAAAAGAAAATAAATTAGAAAAATCAAACTTGGAAAGAAGAAAGGTTCTTGAACTTGAATTACTCTTGAATAAAAATCTTCCTTTTGTTTAAATCAATTCTCACCTAAAATCTAATGTATCAGTTGTGAGAAAGGTCTTAGGTATTTATAGGGGCTTAGGGAGCTTCTTTTGCAAATAAGAAAAAGTTAGGATAGATTTAGAAGAGTCCCTATTGAAAAAAAAGTCAAATTTTAATTGAAGGAAAACAAATCCTAACAAGATAATGAAGTTGTAAAATTCATGCAGAAATTTTAAATCAAATTTTTTATCTAATAAAGTTTGAATATGGGCTTGGGATCTTCATAATGTAGCTCTCAAAGTATATATAAATTTAGGCTTTTGAATCACTCATTTTGGACTTCAGAAGCTCAAGTTATGACCTTTTGAAGTAAACTAGTTTGAATAGAAATCCTATTCTAATTTAGATTCATAATTTTGACTTTGCACATCTGTTTAGAGGCACAAACAAACTCATATTTGTACAAATAAGACCATTCTGAAAAGCTTGAGATGTTTTCTAAAAACTTCATGAACAACACTTTCTCATTTTGGAATTTTAAGATTTTCAAAATCTCAAGTAAAGCTTTAAAGGTCAAATCTGCCCAAGTCTGAAAATCACATAATATGCCCAGACGGTAGCTGTTTGGTTCTCACGAACATGGGTCTAGACTTTCTTCTATCTTTTGCATCTTTTTCTTCAATTCTCCTCAAATTTGAATAAAAAACTTGTATTTTGACATTTCCAAGCTAAAATAAAAAATTCTAACTTCAACAAAGTAAATACATCAAATTCAATTGAAACAATTAAAAACAGGGTTAAAATTATCTAAAATAATAGTGAAAATATGACTCTATCAGCTAGCTCTTGTTTTCCATCTAATTAACAATTGTCAACCTAAAATGACTCTTTTGTCCTCATATATTAATGGGCTACTCCTCTCATATTCTCCCTTATCTCCATCATAGTATGTTCCAAATTCTCTTCTTTTACTATTAAAATATGTAAGGTTTATATCCATGAGTTGAATCATAAGCTTTGTTAACCATAGGATTTAATATCTTAAAATTCAGACTTTCTTTATCAAGTAAAAAATTATTGGAGCAATAAAGAGATGAACAAATAAAACTATTACCTTTGCAATTTCTAAAACAACAACATTTTAGATGTAACACCCTTAAACTCTACTTACATATAGTATACACTCCCTTGAGTATGTAAAATATGCAAGTAAGGTATAAAAATGTCACTAATTTGTCATTTATAAAATCTTACTCGCTTACAAAAGAACAATTTGACTCATAGTTCAATATATATATAAGCATATATTTATACAAAATATTGTAACTATGTATATTACAAAACCAAGGAACGGTTACCATATACATACTTAATACTTTAGATAAGTATAATATAAAACCAAATGTTGATTTATACGTTGATATATCATGCCAAAATATACTTAACAGCAAACAATTGACAAAATAAATATTTACATGGAACGCCAAAGGCTCTGGTCTGGTGGCAATAGTGGAGCTTTAAATACCAATCCTCACAATCTAAACCTATCCTAGTCTAGAAGAACTCTCAACTTCTGCCTTGTCACCTGCGCGATAAATAAATCGTGCTAAGCTAATCACTCAGCTGTACATACTTTGTTATGAGATTAATTTTGTACTTGTTTTTAGTATGATTTTGATGTGTTTTCAGTTAATGTTTCATTTGATTTTTGTTTAAAGTTTGTTTTAGGTTAAAGTGCAAAAACTCCCTTGGATGATCAAAACAATGAAGGAAGAGCATGAATCAAGTAAGACATGGCCAAGCCAAAGCAAGCTTGGCCGTGTCCCTCAAAAGAATTTCAAGACAGTAGCTAACACGGCTAGGAGACACGGCCAAGCCACTGGTCGTGTCTCACCTAAAGGGCAAAACCAAAGAAACCAAGAAAGAAAGGAAAATTTGGCAGAAGCTGACACTGACAGGTGACACGGTCAAGCCACTGTGACACGGCCACAAGCTTGGCTGTGTCCCATCTTAAGCCAAGAAACGAAGGACCAAAAGAAATGAAGCAAAATGAAGAAGCAGTAGGTGACACACCCATATAACACGGCCAAGCCATTTGTCGTGTCACATGACATGGCCACAAGCTTGGCCGTGTCACTCCTTGAGAACAAAGAAAAGAAAGAAAGAAAGTAGGGGCAGTGATGGACACGACCAACTAGCTTGGCGTGTCCCAAAGAGAAATGAGAGACAAGGCCAAGCCACTCATGGCTTCGCCGTGTCACCTATAAAATGTTGAATTCTTTTGCATGGATTGAGGAACAAGTGGGGGACAAACAATTTGCTTTTGCCAAAAGAAAGATTAAAGAAAGGAAAAGCTTGCCTAAATGATAGAAAGAAAGATTAAACAAAGGGAATGTGGGAGACAAGGGAGAGTGGTGTGAGTTGGAAGGTATGGGTTTGAGCTTTGAATGAAATAAAAGAAGAAGGAAATGCAAGAACCAAACAAACTTGGAGAGGAGGAGGCTTGAGCATACACGGCTTGGGTGAGGGAGAGAGTGACACTCTCCTTAGCTCTTCATCTTCATCCTCCATTTCTATCCTCTCCACCATCTCCATCTTCCATTGGCAAGCTCTTGAAGGTTGAAGAAGCTTCATTGAAAGGTTTGGTGACTTGAGAAAGCTCCATTCCATATTGCAAAGGGGAATCAACCATTGAAAAGGGCTTGAGCTCTTCATCATACACCCAAGTGGAGCTAGGAGGAATACTAGTAATCCTACTCTTGGCATCTTCACAAGGGGTTTTTCTATTGTCTCTTTAAATTTATTTTAATGTTGTTGTTGTTGTATTAAGAGTATTGAACATGAACTAACTCATTCTCTATCTAGATATTGATGAACCCTAGCTTATTTGTATGGATTGAATAATTTTATTTGATGGAGTTGTTTTATTCTTATGATGCTTAATGATTTATTTCCAATTGATAATAGGATGCTTATTGATTGGTTGCAATTTTCATATTATTGACTTGAGAAAGCTTGATATGAATTGAATACTCATAAGGGTTGAGGATTGATTGGAGTGCTAGAGATAGACTTACAAGATCCTTTGGTTTATAATTCTTTGTTCTTAATGCAAGATCTACTTAATTATGTTTGAGAAGAGATTCCAGCATTCTACTTAGTGATTAGGGATTAATTCACTCGAGAAATGTTTTAGTCTAAATTAGAGGAATGTCAATTCAACTCTATTATGTGATTTAACTGAATTAATTTTCATAACTATAATTGTGGCTAGGGGGATTCAATATTTGGAAAGTATTTTGATCATCAAACCTTTTTACACAACACTCAATTTCTCTTTACTTGCATTCATTAAGTTAGTTGTCTTTAATTATAAAACATCACAAAAACTATTAATTTGCTAAACAACAGTTAAGATGTGCACTAGTACTTGACCTTGTCCTCAGTGAAACGATAACTCACTCACTACTTTATTACTTGGGCGACCCGTGCACTTGCGGTATTGCAATAGCATTAGGTACGCGCGCATCACTTTGATAATTTTAACATTTACGTATCAAAATAGTATAAATATGTATCATGCTTATATGTCACATAAAATAACTTTGCTTTATTAACATAACATAAGCATCAAACATGCAATGGACCCAAATATCCTTATAGATTAATCTAGTTCCAGAAAATTTGCTTTGGCTTATCTCAATAATAGTGACACCCATGTGTCTTGCTAGTGGACGTAAATATATCTATGACACATGTCTCAATAAGGGGCATAGTAACATCTCTGTGACACCTAGTGTCTCACCCCACGATGTATGGCATGCGAAATTACCAAACCCAATTTCCTGGAACTAGTTAAGGCATAAGGTACACACAATACTCATTTATCATTTTGTAACTTTCCTCACTTTATATCTCATCATTTATGTTATATTATATGGTTAATAACATCACAAACATCTTTTCTTCAAATTTGAGTGCCATGGTCATGCCTACCTGAAGGCCACGCCCGTGCACTTCAATTTAGTTTTGCCATTTTTAAACAAACAATCCCGAGGTCATTGCCTCTCAATGTCACGCCTGTGTCTTTCAATTTAGCACTGCCACTTTTAGACAAACAAGCTCATTGTCGTGGCTTTCGAATGTCATGCCCGTGCCTTTCAATTCAACACTGCCATTTCACAAATTTCGAGAACACGGACTCAAATTAAAACCCACGATCGTGCCCTTCACAAGGCCATGTCCATGATATCACTAAACTTATACCAAACCACAAATATTCTTTTAAAACAATGCAAACCACAAGAAACGCACATTATCAAAGTATGTACAACCTTTTTGAAGCTCAAAATGAGAAAATAATCTCCTTTCCATGTATACTCTACCAAGCTTCCCACTTTCTCAAAGTGGTTCTCTTCTTTAATCATACAACACCACTTCACTCAACACCTAATTCAAGTTATAAGTTTAGATACAACATTAAAATACATATAAATATACTAGAACTTATTAAACATCACCTACTCCCGAATTAATTATAGCTCTTGCCAAAACCCTAACTTCCACCTCACTTCTCCAAATCCTACTCAATTTTATTCAATCAATACACCAAGTTTAAAATTATTATTTCTATATCAATTAACTTCATTCAATTTCATTTAAACAATTTATCCAACAATCATTAAAATTCAACTTGAAAGAAATTTCTTAATAGTTAAAGAAAACTTATTTATTACTTCAATTATCACCAAGCTATCTTCACTCCCTTGTAAACCTTGTTAAAATTTGATACTTACGATAATTAAAATTCCCTCTCTTGTTGCCTATGGAGATCAGTCAAGGAAGAAAGAAAGGAAAAAGATGATAGTGAATTCTAGAATTTGACTTTCATATCTTCAACCACTAACAATATATAATTATATACTTAATTAATTTATTTAGATATTTATAATAAAATATTATTATTTTATATATTTTACTTTTCTACTTTTAAAATTTTACTTCTTTACCCTTTTCACTTTTAACCATTTATATGTTAGTTATATTTCATTTATATTTTACATATCTCTCTCATACAAATCTTCCTTAACCCTATCAACTAATGTATTTAAATAGGCTAACAAAAATTGGGGCATTACATTAGAGGCTTTCCTTTACATAAGAAAACTACAACGTGGATCTCTATCAGTCACACAACGAATGAACCCAACACCAACCACAGCTATTTGAGGACCTTAATTGCAACAATTTCTATTGTAAATTGTGAACTTTCTTAAGTAGTGTAAGTCTTGATTCTTGTTTTTTTTGGAAGTCTTCTTTTTACAAATATGGCTAATTACAAGTGCAGTAGCTTTGAATACATTAAACCCATTTTATTATAAGAAATTATAAACTAAAATTTGCAATTTTGGATCTTAATTTTTGTTCATAATGTTCGACATTAAGCATGTGTTATGTTCAGTTTGATGTGCTTATTTTACCCATTTTGATTGTTGAATTTGTTGAAGCAAATCCCTGTATTTTTTTTCCTCTCACGTCAACGTCGATTTTATGCTCTGAAATAATGGTCATTTACCCATCTTCTAATTATTAAACAAGAGTAGTTTTGTCATTTACTAATAATTTTAGCATAGTTGACCATTTTTCGCCTCTAATTAACAAAAAACAAGGGCTAATCCTAATGGAGGGACTATATAATTTAGTTTTGTAAATATTAGGGATGTAAAAATTTAGTTTTGTAAATACAGATATTTACTGAAGGAATATGCCTAATCTCGGGATCTTAATATTATTTAGCCTTTTTAATATTATTTGTTTTAATGAACCCATTTTGCATATTATTTATTTTAATAAATTTATTTTATAATATTATTTATTTTAATAATCCATTTTAATGAATCCATTTTTCATATTATTTATTTTAATGAACTAATTTTCATATTATTTATTTTAGAAATATTTTTTTAAATATTATTTGTTTTAAAGAATCTAATTTTTATATTATTTATTTCAATGAATCCATTTTTCATATTATTTATTTTAATAATCTCATTTTTCATATTATTTAATTTAATGAATCTATATTTTAATATTATTTATTTTTAAGAACCTAATTTTTATATTATTATTTTCAATGAATCCCTTTTATGTATATATCTATAGTGTTACTGATGTGTTCATAATATTATCATATTAAGAATATATTTTAAAAAAATACAAATAAATTTTTAATTTTAATTTTAATTATAAGATTATAATTTTAAGGATTTTTTTAGAAAAATACAAATCAATTTTAATTTTGACTTTATTTCATATAAAATTAACGCTCCATTTGGAATGAATGAACTCCACAAAATTTTATGGAATTCATTTTAATTCTAAGAATTACTTGTTTGAATTGAAATTTTTTACTCATTCCAATTATATGAATTCAAATATATGAAATTCAATTATTATAAACCAAATTTTACTAAAATAGGTAAAATTTGTAAATAAATTTCACAAATTAATAAACTCATCTTTTCTATATAAAATTATCCTTAATAGACTTATACCTCTTTCTCACATAATATTCTTTTAATTTTTCCTTTTTTTCACTATGCCAATTTTATAAAATTTATTATTTCTTCTATTTTAAAATTTTAAAATTAATTTTTAATAAAATTATGTCATTAATTTTAAATTTTTAAAAGCCAAATATCTAGTTTGGATGTTTACCTTTTTAGCTTCATCAATAGTTATATTTTTATCTTAATATTTTATTAATTTTTATTTTTAGTAATTATTTAAAATTTTTAAAAATTACTTATTACAAATATAAACCCTTTTATAAAATTTATTATCAAAACAAACAAATATTTCTATAAATATAAATAATAGTTCAATAAATAAAAATTTTCAATTTAATATTTTTATCTAAATTATATTAATTAAATTTATTGTTTTGAATAAAAATTATTAAAAATAAAATTATAATAGTTTCAATCAATTAAATTCATATAAATAAAAAAAAATTTTAATATTAAAAAATAAAATATTCATATATAATAATTATCTAATTAATAAATACATTAGTGTTAATTTATAGCAATAAATTTTAAAAAAATTCTTTTAGTATTATTTGAGCAAAAATTTAAATATAAATTATCATAATAAAAATATATTTAAAAAAATTAAAAAAATTATAATTTAAAATTTATTTCAAATAAAATTATATAAAATATAATTAAATAATCTATCTCAAATTAAATCACACTGAATATGAAAATTTATTTATACACATTTATGAATTTTATAATTTAAATTTTACAAACAAAACGGAAAGTGAAATTCAATTAAATGATCATTTTTACAAAAATTTTACAAAGATTAAAAAATAGACAAAAATTCCCACGATAATAATGGCATCCGAGAGCCATTATCTCTTTTCGCCTCTTTTCAGAAGTTTTGAGTTCAGTTGGGCACGTCTGCTGCAGAGAGAGATGCATCGAATGGTAGAAGAGGAAGATGAAGAACGACGTCGTCAAAGGAAGATGGAAGAGGTTCTTGAAGTCAAATCCCTCAAGCGTATCATCAGCGCCTATCTCAAGTATCTCTCCCTATCTCTTAATTTCTTTCCTTTCTCCATTGTTCAATTTGATTCTTAGGAAGAGAAATAAAGTTGTTAATTGAGAAGTTCAATTTTGTTAATTCCTGTTTGGTACTATACTTGCGCAGCTCTTTTTTGTTTCAATTAATTTGTTCTTTTGTTTATTTCGTATTTTCTTTTAATTTCTTTTATATAATTTTGAGTTTAGGTAAATTATGTAAAGTTGACACAATTTGTTTATATGGGACACAATTTGTTTATATGGCTAAAGTGCAAACAAATTATCTAGAAAACTTTAGTTGATATGAATCAATTGAATATAGCATTCAATATACGTTTCCCAGCTTGTTCTGTATATTTGTGGTCAATTAATTGAATATTTTCGTTGGTGATGTTAGTAATCTACAGATATTTAATTAGGTTCTCGAGCCTTTTGAAAATGTTCATATTGTCCACTGTTTCTTGATTTTGATTTTTTTTTCTTCTCCTTTTTCAACATTTGAGGTTGTACATATCTCATCTTACTAATATAGTTTCTTAAATTGTGGATTTTTTGGTTTTGCAGCTACCCAGATGCTGCAGAAGAGGATGTAAAAAGATATGAAAGATCTTTTAAAAAGCTTCCTCCTACCCACAAGGTGATTTTCATTTCTCGACTATAGTTTGAGTTACAATTGGAAGGACCGTTTAATATAGTTTTTGTTGTTGGTTTTGGATTTTTGTTTCTCAGTTACTAAAAACACCTATTCTTAAATGTATCTGCTTTTGTCATTTGGTGTTTCAAAATAAAAAAATGCGTTGTCACAGGATAACCATATAAATGTTTTTCCTTTGTTTCCTAAACATCTTTCCCAAGCTACAAGTTTTAAGTAGAAAAACAAAAATGATAACGAACAATTCAAATTGTGATATTAGAAAGACTATATCCCAATGGATTAAAGCCCAATTTATCTTGGACTCATGGATATATGGCCAAGAGATAACTTACACTGTTATAAAAATATTTTAAAGTTTGCCTTAGAAAATGTTTGCTTTGAGATATAGATTAATTTGGGCATTACAAAATAGTGTAAAAATTGACGTAGGACAACTGTTGTCTTGATTTTCTGAGGTGTGTGAGTTTTTGTCTTATGAGTGGATTTAGTATGTCTTGTGCTTATTCCTCTTTGTACATCAGGATTTGAGAATGTCTATTTATCTATTTAGTGTATCTAACCAAAGAGCAAGTCGTGATGCATTCCATCTTGTATAAAAGGTGGTTAGATCCTTATCCCAATCCACAAAAAGTAGGTCAAGCTGTTCTTGTAACAAAAACCTAAATCATCTATCACTAATAACCTAGACTTTAGGTTATTGTGGAATATAAAAACTTAAATGGGTGTTTGAATTGGTGTTTGTGGGTAGTTTTTGGCAGCAACAGTTTGAGGTTCAATTGTTAACAACTCCAAACATGAGCTTTTAGCATCGTTTTAAGTCATGTGTATTGCAAATGAGCTTTGGTGATATTTGACATTTCAATGCCAGTTTTATGAAATGCTAATTAATAGTTAGTTTAGAAATACATAACTAAATGTACTTATGGTCCATTTAGACAGCTAGTCATTTGAAATAATTGAGCATTTGAAATTTGTCATCATACTGATTTTATGGGATTTTACACTTGCAACTCAAATTCATATCCACATTCCAAGTGACTATCTATCCAAACAAACCCTCATATTATATTGAATAGTGTATTATTTTTATCAATAAGTTGAATTCCCAAAATTATAATGATATGTGTACGATAATCATGCTAATATACCAAAACTTTCTGTAAGGCTTTAAAATTTTAATTGTTCTAATTTTCATAACAATAAACGATGTAAGTGGTTTGATTATTTTTCTATTGATGTAAATGAATTTATTAGAAATTTTTGCTTTACCATCCAATTGCCGATTCTCCATATATCCCAAACATCCAAACTAGCATTTCAAAGTCCAAATAGACCCTTTAATTATTCATATTTTTGAGCTAATGCATTGTTGAATTTAAACATTGTTATGATTTACATTATGTCATTTACACTATTGCTACCAGTTAACGTGGATGAGTGATTTACCATGTAAGTTATGACTAACAAGCTTATTCTTTTATCTGGACAACTAAGTGCAATGCTAATCTTTATTAATGAACCTTGGCACTGTATTAAAAAAATTTGCCTCAGTTTAATTCCAAACATTGTCGTCCATATGCCAATGTTACTTAGAATCAACACACACTTAGTGAATTATAGGTGACAACCAGCGTAAAACTTGTGATATATTATGATATGGATTAAAATGATATAAACATTAGGGATTCCCTGCTTGCGACACGCTACATTGGAGCCCGAGTGTATTGAGAAGTAGGCAAGGGTATAGGGTATTCTCTAAATATGACATGCCATATCGGTTCCCAGACATGGTGCTAAATAAGCAAGCATTCTTACATTAAGAATTGAGTGTGGGTAAAGAAATTAGTCCTAATTACGAGTGGTACGGGTTCAATTGATGGTAGAGGCTTTTATAAAAAGAGACATAAGAAGGAATAAGTGGAAAGTAAGATCAAAATAGGAACTTGGAATGTTGAATCTCTTACAGTTACGTTGAGGTAATTTGTTGACACTATAGAGAAGGAAATTCAGTATCGCTTTACATTCAAGAGACTAAATGGGTAGGAGGAAAAAATAAAGAAATTGAGAATATATGATATAAATTATGGTATATAGGAACATAAAGAAATAAGAATGAAGTGGGTATTATTTTGAATCAGTATTTGAAAGAGGCTATTGTAGTCGTGAAAAGAGCAGGAACTAGGATCATTTCAATAAAACTTGTTCTACAAAATGAAAAATCAATATAATCAATGCATATGCTCCTCGAGTTGGATTGAATGAGGAATGCAAGCAAAAGTTTGGGAAGACATGGATGAGCTTATGTAAACATACTGAATGATGAGAATATTTTAATTGGGGAGACTTAAATAGACATGTAAATAAAGACAAAATAAGGTTTGAGAATGTGCATGGAGGATATGGTTTTGGAGTTAGAAATGAAGAGGGAATAGCTATCCTTGAATTTTCCATAGCCTATGGTTTAACACGGGTAAATATTTACTTTATAAAGAGGGAATCTCATATAGTAACATTTAAAAGTATGCAAAATAGAAGCCAAATTGACTTCATACTTACAAGAAAAGCTAATCGCGCTTTATGCAAGGATTGCAAATTTGTCTTGGGGGCTTTGACCTTATAGTATAAGGTTAATGGTATTGGATGAAAAAATTAAAAGGTTGGCAAGCAAGCCTAGGAGGAACAAAATTCTCAAGACTCGGTGGTGGACTTTAAAAGGAGTAAAATAAATGATGTTTAAGGATGAGTTGATCAAAATTGGAATTTGGAATGTAGATATGAATATGTTAGTAAATGATATATGAATGAGCATATCTATAACAATTAAAGTAGCTAAAAAGATACTTGGTGAATCTATAAAGGATATGGTCATCCTTGAAAGGAGAGTTTTGGTGGTGGAGTACAAAAGTGCAAAAAGCAATAAAAAGTAAAAATGAATGGTATAAAAGATTGCCTAAGCATGGTGATAGTGAAGCTTTTGAGCAATACAAGCAAGCGAAAAAAGATGTAAAAAAAAAGTTGTTAGCCAAGCAAGAGCACAATCTTTGGAGAAGGTATATGAGGAACTTGGGATAAAAAAGGAGAAAAAACTATCCATAAATTGGCTTAAATAAGAAAAAAAGAGGGTCAAAATTTAAACCAAATGTCTCAAAGATAAAGAGAATAGAGTTTTAGTTTAAGAAGAGGTATCAAGGAAAGATGAGTTATTTTGAAAATCTTCTTAATGGTAGCTATAGTGAAATAATTGAGGGTTTGGATGTCATAGCCAAGAAAAAAGTGAAGCATACTAGATGGATTAGATTTTTCGAAATTAAAGAAATGTTGAAGAGAATGAAAATTGGCAAAGCTTGTGGTTCAGATAGAATCCCTATTGGGATATGGAAATGTTTTAAAGATATAGGAGTAGTGTGGTTGATTACTTTTCTAATAAGATTCTGAGCACAAAAAAAAAATTGTCGGATGAATGGAGACAAAGTAACTTTGTATCTATTTTTAAGAATATGGGAGATATTTAAAATTGTTCAAACTGTAGAAGTATAAAACTCGTAAGTCACACAATGAAATTGTGGGATAGAGTTATGGAACAACGTTTACGTTTAGATACTTGTGTCTCCTCAAACCAATTTGGGTTTATGCCAGATTGATTGATTGAGGAAACAATCTTTCTTTTTAGATATTTAACGGAAAAGTATAGGGAGATAAAAAAGAATTTACATAGTGTTTTATTGACTTGGAAAGACTTATGATAGAGTTCTTAAAAAAGTAGTATGGTGGGTCTTAGAGCGCATGAGGATATTTATTAGATATATATAAATCTTGAAAGATATGTATGATGGAGCTATCATTAGCATTCGTACAATTAGAGGGGATATTAAAAATTTTCTTGTTTTTATTGGATTACACTGAGGTTCTGCATCGAGTGCCAATCTTTTTACTTTAGTCTTGGATGAGCTAATAAGACATATACAAGATAACATTCCATGGTGCATGATGTTCACAGGTGATATTGTTTAATAGGTGAGTCCCAATAAAAAATTAGGAAGTTGAAATTGTGGAGAAACACTTTGGATTTTAAGGATTTTAAGTTAAATAGAACCAAAACTGAGTTTATGTATTGTAGGATTAGTAATATGAATATAAAACAGGGCAAAGTTGTTTTGAACGGAGTGTAGCGCCTTATAGCACTCATTTCAAGTACATTGGTTCAATTCGTAAAGAGGATGACAATTGCAAAGAAGATATTAGCCATAGGATTAAAGCAAGTTGGATGAAGTGGATAATTGCCACGAGAGTTTTATGTGACTAGAAGATGCTAGTTAAATTGAAAGGTAAATTTTACCGCACTGCAATATGACCTGCTATGATATATGATAGCAAGTATTGGGCATTGAATGAACAATACACGGGTAAAATATGTGTTAATGAAATAAGAATATCAAGATGGATTTGTAGACATATTATGAAGAATAGAATTCACAATGGATATATTAGAGAAAAGGTGAGTGTGTCTCCTATTGAAGACAAAATAAGGGAATAAAGATTGAGATGATTTAGCAACGTGAAACGAAGATCTAGTGATGCGCTTATTAGAAAGATTAGACAAGTTAAAATATATAGTTAGGAAAGACATGAATATATCTAAACTAACTTTGGAAATAGTTGTTCAAAATGATCATATTGTTTTATATCTTGAAAATATAGCCTATAATCACTCTGAGTGAAAAAAGAGAATTCATATAGCCAATCTCAATTAACATGGATTAAGGTTTAGTTGAGTTAATGTTTGAAATCTTTGTTTCAGCGTGCAAGCAATCATGGGATAGAAAGGTAAATGATGTTTATCGGCGAAGGCAAAATCTCTAGAAAATTTTGATTGCATGATGCTGTAAAATTTGGGAGTGAATATTTTTTATGGCACTGAAGTAAAACAATTTTGAAAATTGGAACTAATTTATTATACTTGTAGGATCTTAAAAAGCTCTCTGTTATTATTATTATTATTATTTTTATTTGATATCTGGTTATTTTTATTTAACAATCAGATGGTGTTTGGCCTACGGATAATTACATGTGAAACTGTAAAATATCTCAGCATTCTAGATTATTGTATTTTGTTCTCACCAAGTGAATTGAAGATGCCTGTGCTTAGTGTACTTTTTGAGACATGGGATGCTCTACAATCCTGTTTTTGTTCCATGTACTTGAAAAATCCATACTCAAGGAACCTTTTATAATCCATACTCTACACCATCTTGCTCTTCTTTATTGTACTAACATTTACAAGCATTTATAATTGGAGATCAGTAAACTTTTCTGGATATTTTATGTCTTGCTTGTCTGCATAATTTTGGCCCAGCTAATTTAAACATTTTGTATTATGATGAACTTGAACCCTTTATCAGTTATTGATTTCATTTTGCTTCTGCAGATAATTATATTTTCCATCTTGTTTTTACGTTCGTGTCTTGACAATCTTAGTTCTTATTGGATTCTACATCAACTCCTTTAGATATTTGTGGACTGTACACATTGTATACTTGTATGAAGTATTGCCAAAATCATTCTGTTATCGATATAAGCTGTTCCCTTTTTCTTTGTGCATCTTTTGAATTGGTTGAGAAAAAAATTACTACTACTATGAGACAGCCTGTTGTTTGTTCCTGTTCAAATACTAATAAGCAGCAAAATTGTAACCATCATTTCAAGATTACTCCACGCTTCATGTGGTTAGGATTGTAGTGAAGTTATGAGGACCTGTTCTTTGGTCTAAAATTGCTTAAATGTCTTGGATTATACTTATACCCTTTTTATGTGAAGTATTTCACTTTTCTACCTACACATGGTGATTTGTGATGTTTTAATTTCATCCTGTATAACAATGTGCTACTGGAAATTCTAACATTTGTGATCAAACAAATTTGTTTTTTGAGTTATTTAACTTCTCTTCTTTCAAGTTCTTTTTTCCTTTGTTTCATAATTTTTTTATTTAAACTGTTTACTGTGTCTTTCAGGCTTTAATATCTCACTATCCTTTGAAGTTTCAAAGGCTAAGAAGGTAATTCTTATCTCAGTGGTTTTTAGTTGAATGTTCATGGTTGTTGCATTTTTCTAAACTTAGATTTTATGAACCTATAACAAGTGAATAGAGCTAGGAAGTCAATGTTTTACCGGACAGAATCAGTTGACAAATTGTTCAAATTAACTTGGCTTAAACCTTTTACAATACTTTTAATTTTTAAAGGAAAACATGGTAATTCAAATTGGATTGCTTTTATTTCTTTTGCCTAACGAAAGCTTTGTCAACTTAAATCCAGCATGGTGTATAAAAAAGTTGGGTTTGGTATGAGGGATATTTATGACTTGAACCAAATTTAAGCTATGCCATTTGCTGTCTGTTCATTATGGTTCTGCTGCTGCCTAGCCAAAGAGGGAAGAGAGAGAGAGAGGGGAGAGGGGTGGAGAGCTAATTTTTTTGTTAATTATTCAGGTTTCAGTACAAGCTTCTGAGGAATACTAGGACGCTACATAATAGAATGCAGTTTTCTAATTTGCATTTCCATTTTCCATTTCATTTTTGCCTTTTTTTCAATTACTTGTTTTACGGCATGAAATTAGCAAAATGGGTGTAAAAATATATGAATGTAAAGAAAATGATAAAAATTTTGGTGGTTAGCACTGGCCAATGGATCATTAAATGTATGTTCATATGCTTTCTTTTCATTAAAATGAGTTTTCCAAAGTTAGTAAAGTGTCATTTTACTTGATAATTGCTTAATTTTTCCTTTGACTAGGAAAACAACTATTTTGCCTTGTCAAATTTTATCTTAAGTGCATATATAAACTCTAGTTAACTTTTGTTTTTTTAATCTTTTTCAGAAAATAGGCTAATTTTCCACAATTTAACAGTCCTAGTATTTTCACTTCTTTCCTTGTGCAATTTATTAACAGCAATGCCAACTAGTTTTTATCTTTTTTAAACTTCCATTTGTACTTGAGAATTGTGTATGAAATTATGATCCAAATAAACCAACATTTGGTGCTATACTATTTTCTGTTGGGTCTTTCTAGTGAAGAAAGTTGATATGGGTTTAATATTCATCTCTCAAATTTATGGTTATTTGAATTTCATTAGATCATTATACCTTTTTTTCTTTATTTTTTTTATGAGCATGGGAATTAGTTGCAAAATATAGGATAACTTTATATTGTTGTGTAAGAAATAGTGTTGATTGACTGGCTACTAAACGTTTTCCAATCTAGGTGATGTTTCTGTACATAGATTTAGTAATAATGCACACTAACTGGGGCTCTGGTGACTTGACATTGCTTGATACTCTATCTCTCTCCCTCATAGAAAGAAGATTTATACCATGTTTGGGATGGGTGAAGGAGGGGTAGGTGGGTTAAAGAAGGGAAGGGATAGTAAATTATGTTGTTTGGGAAGAGGGTAGATTGAGGGAAAGGGTTTTATAAGATTAATGGAGGGTTAAAAAGTGTTATTTTTTCACAGAAATTTTAACATCTCATTTTGGAGTATTAGCAGGTGTTATAACTTTTATTTTCATTTTTATTCTTATAATAAATATTTTATTGCACAATATTTTGTTATATATTCATATTTTTCACAGAGGAAGAATAAAGATTTTAGTAATTTTAGAAAATATTATTATGATAATGCTATTTCTAAAGTAACATGATAATTAAAAATAATTTTAATCAGTTGTGTAATTATAATAACTGATTTCATATATAAGTGGGTATTTTAGTTAATTAATATTTAACTTTACCTTTCTTTACCTTTCACTCAAGCAATATAAAAGTATAAATCTTTTACTTATTTAATATTACCTTCCTTCCAATCACAAAAAAGTAAATACTCTACCTTACTTTATTTTGCTCTAGTTTACTCTACCTTACTCTACTTTATTTAACCCCTTTACACCTCATCCTAACATAGCATTATGGGAGCCATATTACACCATCTCACATCTCACTATTAGATCACATTGGTAGTATGTGATTGCCTAAGAGGCTGATGCTCCACGCTTATCCTAATATATATGCACAAGAGTCTGATACATTGCAACTTTTAGAAAAATACATAAAATTGCAACTTTTAAAGACATAGCGTTACAACATGCTTGAAAATAATTATTGGTTACCACTTGGAAGAATATAATAATTATGCTTTTGATCACTGCAGGTGTATTTCTATGAATTCTTACTTTATATATAACATGCTTCAGGTGAGTTTTGGGGCTCCCCTTTTTGGATATTGTTTCTTCTATGCTTTTCTCTGTTTTTTTGTTGCTTCTGTTCTAATTATTACTTCTATAACAAGTTATATTTTAGAACAATGCAATTGGTAAATGCTTTTTAGGTTTTTGAACCTCCCTTGGATATGAGCCAAGACATGGATAATTGTGAAGACTCACACCTTGAACATGCCTCCAATGATCACCTCTTCTCTGGTGAGGAGAATTGCTGTTCCAGTCAGTCTGCCTCGGCTACTGGAAGAATGTTTTGTTCCAAACCTAGTGGAGCCTGTTGTGCACAAGAGAGCAGCACAATATGCAGGTCATCAGATAGGGTGATTTCCAGTGAGGTCTCTGAGATAGTGATGTTTTGAAATGACTATCAAAATGGCAATTTTCTGGTTGATTCCATTTATGTCCTTTTCATTTAGAAGTTTGACTTCTGTAGATAACAACAGGAGGTGCAAATTGAAGGCTGCCGTGAGCCTGCTACAGAGAGCGATCCAGAGAGCTTGCAAAATAAGAAAGTGACGGTTGAACGTGTCGAAAATGATTGCACTGATTCCAATGGAAATGTAATGTTGTTTAGCTTGATGCATCTTATTATTTTGTTGAAAACGAATTTTTAAGAATTACAGGTCGAAGTTTAGTGAAAGATTAATAAATTTTGCAATTGATTCATTAAACACTCCATGCTAACAGGGGTGATAATTGAGTAATTACTGATTAGATGCTAAATCTCTCTTAGTCATCTATCTTGATAAATGCATAAACCATAAAATCATTGATTCTCATTACCTGTTCAGGGAGGGCAGGAAAATGAAATAGGTAATTGCTAAGGTTGAAGTTAAAGATAGTCTAGGTATTTTAGGCATGAATGGATCAGAAATCATGAATATCACTTGTCTGTCGAAAATCTGATATGCAGCATTATGTATCATGATTATTAATAACTCATCTGTATTGTATGCCCCTGTTACCTTATTTGAAACTAGAAGCTCTACCCAGTTGCATTTTTCCATGGATGTGCTACCTTTGCTTCATGTTTTATTTAAACACAATATGCATGAATCAATTCCTAAATCATTTATGTAATGTTTTCCCTTTTTTAATTATAAAGGGGAAATTGATGTTGAAACAATTAATGGTGGGTGGGTCAGTGTCTGGAATGGCTAAAGAGTTGTCTCTTTCAATTAAATGTGACAGCTTCTCAATCAAGATTTGAACTTTATTGGTAAAGAGTTGCAAATGCTAAATGCTTCTGATTTTATTTTTCTGGGTTGTTTGACACTTGGTAGTTTTTCAATGCGTGAAATATATGGACTTCACTCATTCTCAATTTTTTTATAGGAATCAAGCATGAAATTTATGTTGTAGCATCTGACACATGATGCACTGAAAATTATTCTCTCATTTCATCACGAACATTCAGGTTGCCTTGTCACATCATGGTTGGCTGGATCCATCTCTTCGAATGAAGGTTCCCTTGGTTGATGTTGATAAGGTATGTTGTTACTCTTGTCACTGAAACTAATTTTACAAGCCTTTAACTTTATATTTGTTCTCTTTTGCAATTTTTAACAAATCATTGGTAACTTTCTTTTTCCAGTGTTATTTTTACAAGTTGCATGTGATTTTACAGCTGCCCAATTTCTATCTTATTTTATGAGATTTTACAAGTCGCATGTGATTTGAATAAACATTGAAACGAAAAAACAATTGGGGAGAATTAATTTTGATTTTTGTCTAATGAACATGTTTAGCAAATGTTGACTGATGAAGATGTTTAGCAAATGATACTAATGCTTTGCTATGATTTAGGTATCAGTTATGTGGGAGTTTTAAGATAAGAAATACTCATAAAGTTGGAATTTTTGTTCATAGATCATATCAAGAGTTCACAACATATAAATTCATTTGCAATTCATTTGTATTTCGATTGTGTGTTGGGATGAAGGAATTTATTAGGGGGTAGATTTCTATGATTCAGATAGTATGACTGCTTTGAACTGATGAAATTATGTAGTTTTGGAGTCAGCCATTGACATAAATTGTTCTGGATTGATTTGGAAGAGACGGAAGATGTAGAGGATTTCACAGCTGATCCAGAAATTTCCAGATTTCAAGCTTGCGGACAAGCTTCCATTGGGGGCGGGAAGTAATGTTACCAAACCCCTGCAAGTATATTTCCGTTATACCCATGGTCCTAAGTCCAAGTCACCAGTAATTGAGTTGCTGAATTAGTCAGCAGTAGTTGTTCTCTTTCTGTTTTGATTCTGTTTCAACATTCCTGCATTGTAGGAGGGTATTCCTCCATTTTCCTATTTTCTTGTTGTTAGTGGGAGGTTATTCCTCCATATAGAAGTAGTGCTCCTTGTATGTAGGGAGTAGTTATTTCTGCACTTGTATGTATTCAGCAAATCTGATGGAATAAAGGAGACTTTTAAAACCCAATTTAAGTCTTCTTGACTGAGGTTTTAGGCTCCCTTTAACGAGTCTGGCTTTTCTTGTCTTCCACCATAGGTCGCTCAAGGAAACACCCTAACCCAAACACCCAAACACCAACCCCTCCTACTACCCTTCGACCTATAACTAGATCCGTTAGCCGGGACCATAACATACAACCCAACCTCAACCTTTTTATGAATAAGCATCTCAAGAGGAGAAAAACTTGTTTATCCGCTGTCCTTTACTTGTATTGTTAATTAGATAAAGGACCATGTAAGCATATTTAGAAGTGCAAGTCAAAATATTAAAAAAAAAATATATCATCTTGGAGTTGCAAGCTTTAGGACCCAAGATCTTCCCATTTATATTCCTACGTGATTGATACTCCTGTTCAAAAATTAGAAATTGCTCTATCCATATTCTGTGGCACTAAGATAGAACTTGTGTTCCTTCTAGTAATTTACTCTTAGTATGGTTCAGTAATAGCAATAATTATTCTCAAACAATGTGATTAGTGTAAGTATACTGAAATCACTTATTTTGAAACACAATATTTTCCTTTTACTTTTCAAATGAACTTAATTTTAAAAGGAAAGCACCTTTGACAGGTCCGATGTATAATAAGGAATATAGTAAGAGACTGGGCAGAAGAGGTAATTATGTTTCATTGCTTTCAGCTGTCTTGATTTATTGTTTATGATATCTAAGGTTCAGCTGACATTTATGTGTGCCCATTGTTATGAATCTTGATACAGGGACAAAAAGAACGTGATCAGTGCTACAAACCTATCCTTGATGAGCTTGATTCTTTATTTCCTAATCGCAGTAAGGAGAGGTACGTGCTTCCTGTTTTAAGATAGTATATTCTTTTCATAACTGCTAGTAACATTAAAATTCTTTTTATTTTCTCATGGAAATTGTAATTTTATCTATTATGTACTATAACCATAAACTCTATTCAACAGTCCTATGTGTTTAGTCCCTGGTGCTGGTCTTGGGCGGCTGGCTTTGGAGATTTCGTGTTTGGGTATGTATTAGATGCTAAGTTGTCACAATTCTAACTGTATTTTGCACTTAACTTTTTCTTATATCATGCAACAGGTTTTGTAAGCCAGGGAAATGAATTTTCATACTATATGATGATATGCTCAAGCTTTATTCTTAATCAGTAAGAACATTTGTGCAATTATTCTGTAATCGTACTTGGTTAAGCTTCTTTTTTTTTTTTTTTTATAGCAATAGCTGAGTTAATCTGTGAAATAGTTCACATTTCATCTATAATGGGTGGGCAATGTTATCAGCACTCAGACTGCTGGAGAGTGGACTATATATCCATGGATTCATAGCAACTGCAATTCACTTTCAGACAGTGACCAACTTCGTCCTGTTTCAATGCCTGATATTCATCCAGCAAGGTATTCATACTGTTTTCGTGCTTGTTTCTTTATGAGTGAAAGTTTTGCAGATTGTGTAGTTTCATTAGTCTTTGCTTCAATTTAGAGTACTCAATGGTGGACCAAGTTACTTGAAAATGGGTCACATTTGCCTTGGTCAGAAAATCTTTGTAACTTTTGAAAGATGGCTAGCCCGAAACTCCAAATGCCCGACTCCTATTCTTAATTCTTATGAATTTTGCCCCGTGGTTCAGTTTCTATTTATTGGTACCCGTTGGAAGTAGAAGTATTACTGGCAGGAGAAGATTGGGTTTTGTGAAAACTCAGGAATTATTGAAGTATGTGATAGAAAGTATCCTTGAAATATTGTTCAGATTTTCTCATTGACCTTCTCACTGGATTTTGAAGCAGAAAGAGGTCACAAAATTTATGGAATTATTCTACCTCTCGAGCCTAATTCATCTAGAATCAAGCCAAATTCGAGTATTTTACAAATCAAATCCAAGTAATTTGACTTATTTACATCCCTGGTCTTATCTTAAAACATGAACATAATCATTGATGTCTTTTGTTAATCATTCTGCTAGTCAAGAAGCTTTCTTCAGTGTCTGTTATTCTCTCATTTATGGTAACATGATAGTATTTACCCTCATGTAAATTTTTCTTACAAATTTTCACCCTTGGAACTTTTATTAGGTGAATACATATGTAGGACCCAGAAAAGAATAGACATTATTGAAATTTGTTACTTTTTGTATAATATAATTGATACCCAAGCACTTTTTATGCTTGCTTTCCTAATTTAAAAATGATGAGAGTGTTTAGCTGACTGAAAGATATTTTACTGATGTTACTATATTTAGAGATGCTATGTGTGCATTATTATCTATAAAATTAATGTTGAATTTTCTTGCACACAGTGCAGGGATCACTGAAGGTTTTTCCATGTGCGGTGGTGACTTTGTTGAAGTATACAGTGATCCAAGTCAAGTAGGTAGGAAAATAAAATGATTACATTTTAATTTTATTTCTTAATTACCAAAACCTGAGGCAGTTGGAGATAATTTGATTAATTTTATCATTTAGATGACCCTTGAAAGCATGGATGTTCTAAAAATGCTATTTGAGTTATGGAGTTGAGGCGAACAAGTTTTGAATTTTGTGGTGCTTAATCATTGCAGTAAAATTTAATGAATGTCTTTTTTGGAAGAATGATATATTGTTTGAAATATGACATTTTATCCTATAGATTAATTGCTTATTACTTTATTACTTTAGGTTTATGCTGTCATGATTTTGGAAATATTATATGTTTTAAGGGAGTTTTACCTCTTAGCATGAATGCTGCCAAGGAAAAGAAATTCAGCAGCTGTTCTTATTATTGTTCATTTCAATTTTGGCTTTCTTTATGAGGTCCATGTTTGATGTTCAAGTAAAGCAAGCCTGTGTTTTTTAGTTGGATCTAGAGTTTTCTTTTAGTTAGGATTGTTTTTGTTCTCTAATTCCTAATTAGTAAAGGGATTTTATAATTGTGGTTTTGAATAAGATGACCTTTTTCATTTTTTTTTTTCATATTGAAAAAGTAATAAGAATGAGGAGTGTTGTAAGAATATGATGCACTTCTAATCATTTTGTGCCTTATTTCAGTGATCTAGATTTCTTATTGGGTACAGTTCTTTGGTTGAGGAATGCTACTTGAAGAAAAATGAAATTCTTAAAAGAGTTTGAAATGGTCCTGCTTAAATAGCAGTGTTAGTATCATAACAGGGTAATGTTATAAGGCCTGACAAGGTGATGCCACCATGGACTTCTTTTAAAAATTAGCAAAATAACTCGAAGCAATGTTGAAACTAGAAATTGACTAAGTACAGAACATATTGATACCATTAACACCCCCAAAAGACTATTATTCTAAGCAAATGCATGACCTGAAATAGTTACTTAGATGAGAGATTTTTGGAGTTTGTATAATAAACATTTTTTACTTATACAGAATTAAGTTATCCAGATTATCAGACACATATACCTTGCAATAGTTATAATTGAAATTGTCACGTGATTAAATTATCTAAGATTATTAGAAACACTTAAAATTAAAATCATAGAGTAAAGCTAAAAAATAATATAATTTAATTGCATAAATTCTATGGTTTTGATATGTATGGGTTGGTTGCTTTATTCTATCTAAAGACAAGGTTACATGAAAAATAAGGGACCTGAATATAAACTTGGCAAGTACAACGTTTCTTTATATATAATGGTTGTTACACCTTTTCTTGGAGTGTACCGCCTGTGTACACCCTTTTTGGATGATTTGCCTATGATTCCAAAATTTGTCATATGAAGAATTTCATATGAACAGCTTGAAATCTATTGTGCAATGGCTGCATGTATTGTAGTACAAGTAGTATGAAGGTGCTGTGTTGCATGCAGGAGTTTGGGATGCAGTTGTGACTTGTTTTTTTATTGACACGGCACACAACATTATAGAATACATAGAGATCATATCAAGGATTCTGAAAGATGGTGGAGTAAGTTCTTCTCTGAATCTCTTTGTATGCAAACTCTTTTTCTTTGCTCATGAATTAACTCAATCAATTTGACTGAATGACAGGTTTGGATAAATTTGGGACCATTGCTATATCATTTTGCAGATATGTATGGCCAAGATGTAAGCTTTATTTCTTTGATGTGCTTTCTTGTCCTCAAGATACAGCAATGGCTGATATGATATACTTGGTGCTCCCTTTGTTTTATCTTGTTATGTTTTCACCATTTAGGAAATGTCCATTGAATTGAGTTTGGAAGATGTAAAGAGAGTTGCCATACATTATGGGTTTCAGTTGGAGGTGAGCTAGTTTCCAAATAGTTCTTGTCATATTTGCATGCATGCTTGACATGCCAACCTATAAGAACTTACTGGAAATTAACTTATTTATGGACTGCAGAAGGAAAGCAGAATTGAGACAACTTACACTACAAACCCTCGATCAATGATGCAAGTAAGCCTCTCATAACTATAGCACAGTAGATTCTCCATTTATATTTTCTCAAACTTTGTGAATATAACGGAGATGGACATTCTGAATCCCACTGACTTCTTAACAATGTCATCTGCATGTTGTATTTTTGTGTTAGTGTACAATTTCGGTTGATTTAAGTAGGGTTAAGAACTATTCAATTAGAGACTAAAAAATGTTTGGTGTACTATGGCTGCAGCGCTGTAGTGAGAGAAAAAGCTTTGATGTATTTCTTGGCAATAAATTATAATTGCAGAAATTAAATGAAAATAGAGTAAATTATAAAAAATTAATTAACCTATATGAAATGTGAATGAACTAACACAGAATATGGAAATTGTAAATGTGGAAAGTAAATTAACTAAAATATGATCGAACATTTTGCATGTATTATTTTTTTTTAGCTTAGGATTAAGGCTTTGTTGTTGTTGTATGAACAAACATTTTGCATGTCAAATGCACTTGTATATTGAGTCACTGCTGCACCATAGAGTTACTCTCTACACATATCAACATTCTTAAATATTTTGTTTGCAGCTTTTTTTTATGTGATGCAAACAAGTTCTGATGCAGCCTGTACCTTCTTTGTGCACTTCATCTTAAGTGCTTCATCAAAGCTACTGTATCTAACTATATTAGTCTGGGTTAGTCCAATCCAGAGTTTTAAATAACGGTTTCAGGATCTGAAACTCCAACAAATCTGATTGAATCTTACTGTATAGGACTGAATCGGTTGCCAGTAAATAATTTTTCCAGATTTTGTAAAGTGATTCAAATAAATATTTACTACTACATTCAAATATCATTATAATGTTGTCTAATAGAGCATGTGATAAATGATAAAAAAAATTATTATAAAATTTGTTTAAAAAATATAAGATTTCCAATCCTACGAAGCAACATCATATTTGCAGGTTAGAATTTCATGTATAAGGTATCAGTCGATATTTAAAACCATGGTCCAATCAAAGACCACAAAAACTCATGTCTTCTGACCAAATTTGATTTTGCTAGTTCCAGCTATTAAACCTTCAGCTTTTGCTTGGGGAATTTTTAATTTTGATTCCTTTTTGCAGAACCGATACTTCACTGCATTTTGGACAATGAGAAAGATGACCATGGCAACAGAGAAGCATTCCGCACCATAGTTCATTTTTTTTTCTCGTATTGTTATTCCTTCTCAAATTAAGTAGATGCGTATGGTCATTAAGTTTTAGTTTTGAGTAATCCATATATATACGGGTGAATGCGCATGCTAATTTGCATACCAAATTAGCGCCAGGTGCAGATTCCTTTGTTTCTTAGTCAAGTTTATACTAATTTGCTCTTGCATCGAGTTCTTAAGATTTGCATTGTTTGAGTTTATGAACATTGTTTTTCCATAGAATAATGGAGTTGCAATTGAAACTGTATGAGCCTAGCAAAGTGAGAACTAATTATACTAATTTCTCTTAAAAGTCTTTAATGAAATGCTTAAAATTATATTCCAGTATATAAATTTGAGCAAATTACATGGTTTATCTTTATTTTATTTTTATTTTTTATTTTTACCCTTGTTTTTTTTTTTTTTCACTTTCTCCTTTTTTTTCAAATATATTTTTGCTCGATTATTTTTTTTTTCATTGATCATTATCTTTTCCATCAAGGTGATTGTACATGTTTATATTCATCAATTTTTATTAGCACATTTTTCTTCAATTCTTGTAGAGGTTATAAAACCTTCGAACTTCTATTTATTCGTGGCATCAATGGGAAACTTCCATCAAGATTCATCAATTTTCATATATTTTTTCTTTCATTTGTACATCTTAATGATACATTTTAACTCTTTCAATATGCAAAGGGATTTATTGTATTCTTGCTCTTGCAAGCAATGGTTCAAATTGCTACTACTATTAATGTAATTGTTAGTACTTTCTACTGTATAAGAATCCTCATTTAAGGAGATGTTTTTAGTGTATTAGATTGATTTTTTTTTTTGTTAATTTTATGTTTGATTTTATTTTTCTTCAATTGTAATGTATTCTTCGATTATAATGTATTTTATACGTTGGATAAAATGCTTTAAAATGTTATGAAATTAAGAAAAAAAAAATAAACTCATTAAAGTTTAAGAAATGAGAGTAAGAACTCAAAAAAATTGACAGAAGAAGGATTGATGTATTTTTTCAATTTTTATTGTTATATTAACAATTCTTAATGCAGTGCATGCATATATTCTTTCCCCTTATGTTAAAGACTAATGCAAAGATGATGCATGTCAATCTTGGAAACTAGATTTTTAAATGTTGCGCCATCTTGGGAACTAGATTTTTAGATGTTGTAGGTAAAATTTTTGTTAATAAATCCTTTGGATTCTTACTCAAGCGAATTTAATGAATATGAAAAGAATTTAGGGTGAGACGTTTGGTTCTGTTATCTTTGATGTAATATCATTTGATTTGAGCAAAAATACTTCGTACAAAATTATTAGATTTCTTTTAGTTGATGATAGGTTACTTATTTTATAAATATGTTAAACTAATAATATTAAACATACATATTTGTAATTTGCTTAATGAATTGTAATAATTTTTACATGATTTGAAGATACGACGATAATAGTTTGTTTTGGTGAGCGCCAAGATAATATATAAACATCAAGCGTATATAAACAAATATCCTTCGTGTGATTGTCCTTTGCCCTTTGCATTGATTAGATAAATATCTATCATCTGCAAATTCAATTAATTTAGAATTTAATTGCTTCAAATAAAATAATCTCAAATTAATAGTTTCAAAAAGATAACAAAGTATATATTTAATACTATTATAGTGTGTAGAATTATATCTCACTAATAAATTGACTGAAAAAATTATATTTAGTCTTATATTGTTAGCTAGATTTATTAATACAATAATTGCATTAAGATATGATACTTCATAACTAAGAATCTTTTCATTATCTTTTTTAGGAAGAAATAAATCTTTCTTTACATCAAGAGATCGAACAACTATTAGAGAACTCAATGGTTGAGCTTTATCCATATTAAATCATTTTCACACCCTTTTTTTTATATATAAATTGATTGATGGACAAAAATACCATTTGATAAATGTTTGAATTGCGGGCTATTGACTTAGGTTTAGGTCAATCTTGGCAAACAAAATGAAATATTCTAATTACTTCATTGAGTGTCTACATGATAAGCAATTAACTTAGAATAAATATAAATTCAAAAAACTTGAAGTTCACTGAGTGTTGAAAACCTTATTTATAGAGGTCGTGAAAATCAGAATGCCCTCTTTAAATGGAGTTCGCTCTTGCTAAAATGAGAGCGTCCCCACAAAAATGAGTTCACCTCCGTAAAAATGGTGTCGCCCCCTTAAAAATGGATATGACAGCATAATATTGCTCATGCGTATGTCACGATCGTGCCCACGATTTTGCTAAAGCTAGAAGCCCAAAAATATGTAGAAGAGATCGCAGTGAGTATCACGTTGACTTTCTCGGAGCAAAAATTCCTACTTGGCTGTAAACTCAAAGAGGCACGGTTGTGATGTTCATAAGACCTGAAGTTGAAAACACAAAAGTCATCGCGATGAAGAATATGACCGCAACACGAAGATCATGACCATGACATTAAGGAGTGTGACTATGAGATTCATATAGCCGTTGGAGGGCTTCAAAGGATAATTGAAAAACCAACGAAAAGAAACCACATGTCAAAGTAGCCATTAGAGATATGAAGTTCGAGGCTGCAAACCAAGGCTCCGTAATAGCAACAATCGTCTGACACAAAAATCCAAGAAGATTTTATAGTTGTTGGAGTTGGACTTTTCTACCCACTTCATCAATGGGCATAATTGCTTTATGAGCTATAAATATAATCTCAAACATGACTCCAAGTAATAAAGAATGTGCTAAAGGTGTCCAAATTCTTGTAATTCTTAAGCCTTAATCTTTTTCTATTGTCTTTATAAGGTTGACTGTTAGCTTTAAATACTATTGGAAGGGTTTAGTGTGAGTCTTAAACACTTGGGTTAAGAGTTAGCCTATGGCAAAATCTTTATGTAAATGTTTGAGTGTTAGCCTTTTGGGAAAAATACTTGCAAAGGGTTTGAAAGTTAGCCTTATAAAACCTCTTGGTTCTGTTTTATGCGAGCCCATAAAATACTAAGTTCGGTGTGAGCTTTAAACATCAAGTTGGAAGTGAGCTTGTAAATGTAACACCCCTATACCCCGTATACGTACACAGCATGCTATTACGATCGTAATATACGTATACTGAATATAGAAGTGTCACGGTTTACTAAACACACAAATCAACCCTTTACAATAATATGAACAAATTTAAAACATTTAAGTTATATTATAAAACACAAAAGATAAAATGTTTATTCAAAACGCAACGGAAAATATAACAAATATTTACAAATACATATACATCAAGACTCAAGTTTTACAAAACATAAAATATATACATGTTTAGCAATATGTCTTTGACCTTTAAGCTCCACTATCAACACCTCAAAATCTAGAATCTACTCGGCCTAGAGGAACTCTCCGGTTCTTCCCTGTCACCTGCGCGATGAACCACAATCGCGCTAAGCCCACGGCTTAGTGGTACAAACTACAATAATATTATGCTTCAATGCAATGCCAATGTCACACAATCAAGTTTCATAAACAATTCAAAAGAATATTATATTTCAACACCTTACATTGTTCAATAACTTATCAAAACATTCCAGAAGTAATACTCACAATTTCCATACACATATTACACATCATGTTGTTTCACCATTCATGAATTACATTTAAACAAAGACAAGCATGGGCCCAAAGACACTAATATGCCATTCAACTTTCAGAGTTAAAGTTTTAGTTCAATTATCACATTTATCATTATCATTATCCCAACTAGGCTTCAAGGATTTAGGTTCAACCAAGCTTCAAGGGGAACAAAGCATGCTAAGTATCAACCCAACTTGGCTTCAAGAACCAAACCCAACCTAGCTTCAAGGGTTGTAACATCTCAATTAGGCTTCAAGGACTAGACCCAACCAAGCTTCAAGGAGAGTTAAGCATGCTAAACTTCAACCCAACTTGGCTTCAAGGATCAAGCCCAACCTAACTTCAAGAGAGTGTTACTATTAGGCATGCCACCAACAACAAAACTCTGAAAATAGAATAACACATTAGCCACACAACTCATTTATTAATTAATTATCAATTTCATTCCCATTTTCTCATCATCATTTAGGCAAACATGCCTCAATCCTCTCATTTGCATTATTTTAGCCAACAACAATGGCTTCATATCTCTTTAATAGAGTATACATAATCAATTGCATTGAACATATATTTTGAATTCATCAATAAAGTATTTATCATAACAAATTGCATTGCACATACATTTCAAATGCTCATCAATTATTCACATTATACAAATCATAACATTCATCAAATGTTTTAACAATGTAATTAATTACTTAACATATGTACAATCAAATATATTAAGTATCATAATCATGTAAATGTATGCAACCATGTAGTTTGTACTTACCTTAAGAATAACTCACACCAATCTACAACCTTCCTCTTCCAAGAATTCTTCACCACTTAGGTTAGGGTAATTCAACTTCTCACAACCTAATCCAAAAAGGAACATATACACACTTGATACCAATATACATGAATTCCAATGCAATTATTCACTTATAAACCTCAAACTAGACTCATAAATCACAAATTACAAATCAACATCCCTCCCTAGGACCCCATGGTCGTGGCCTCGCAACCCCCACGGGCGTGGGTTAAGAAATGGTTCTGCCTTCCTCGCTCAAAACCCCACGGCCATGGCTTCCAATGGCCACGATCGTGGCAACCAAGGGCCACGGGTGTGGCATCCAAAATGCTTCTGTTTCAGACCAAAATCACATATTCTATGCTTCTAACTTCATCAAACACAAATATCATGAAGATAAACCAAAAACAATTAACCAAACTCAACATCTACAACAAAAATCACCAATTCAAAACCCTAACACAAACACAACTTAACTCTTCCAACACAAACACCAATTTAACTTCTTATCTTTAACTCAAATCCAACACATACAAACACACCACAATCAAACCTAATCATACTATCACAAATCAACAAGCAAACTCAATCACAACTCAAATAAAACAAGGAAAATCAAGAGAGAACTTACCAAAGTTGATGAAACTTCAAAATTTTCCAACTTAATCTCTTGAATCTTCCTTCAATTTGATCTTGGAACACAAAACTCTCTCTTGCTCTCTTGTCTTAGTATTGTCCGGCCAAGAAAGGAAAAGAAAAGAAAATGAAAAAGAAAATGAAGCAAAGTCAAACATTTATCTCCACTTAAATCTCCTTTAAAACTCCACCAAGTGTTTTAATATTAAAATAATCAATTTCCTCTCTTCCACTTATTTTATTTTTTTCCATTTCCATTAATTAATTAATAAAAACAAATATCTTCTTTGACTTCCACACTTGACTTGTATATGTTGTATATATTTTCATATATACAACATATACACTCTCTCTTCACTTCTTTTCTCTTCCCAATTACACATATACATTAAATCCAATTAAAACAACAATTCCAAAACTATTAGGGTGTATTTTGGGATATTACAGTAAAACTCCAAAAATAGTAAAAATTCCCAATTGAGGTTGGTGAGTGGACATAGGGTTAGTTAACACTTGAACCATTATAAATCTCTTGTCTCATCTCTTTCTTTTCCCTACACTCTTCGAATTTTTAAATTTCTCATTGCATATCCAACA
This sequence comes from Garcia nutans, assembly GCA_947685225.1. NCBI lineage: Eukaryota > Viridiplantae > Streptophyta > Magnoliopsida > Malpighiales > Euphorbiaceae > Garcia > Garcia nutans. Next base: position 54,265,232 of record CANTUV010000024.1, read on the forward strand.
CACCAATTCAACTCTCCTTCTTGGTGCTATCCATAGCGGGCCTACATAGGCTAAGTCAAAATTTTATCTTTCTAAGATTTTTCATTTCAAATTTATGCTTTAAACGTGTTACAATTTCTTCAACCTCATCAAGAGTTCAAATAATGTTTAAATAATCAACATACACTGCAATAATAGAAAATCTAGATTTTGATTTTTTTTAATAAAAACACATGGGCTAATAGGATTATTTACATATCCTTACCTTAACAAATATTTACTGAGATGATTATACCATATTCGTCTAGATTGTTTTAGCCCATATAATGATCTTCACAACTTAATTGAATATTTAACCTGAGGTAATGAATTTAAATGCTTCAGGCACTTTTAGTCATTTTGGGATTTTCATTTAAATATCACTATCGAATGATCCATATAAATAAGCCATCATAACATCCATAAGATGCATGTGAAGTCCTTCAAAAATTGTCAAACTAACTAAAAATCTAAAAGTTATTTCATTCATCATAAGAGAATATAATTCTTCATAATCAATTCCCGGTCTCTTCGAGAAATGTTGAGATACAAGTCGTACCTTGTACCTTACAATCTTATTGTTTTCATTTTGCTTTAATACAAACACCCACTTATAACTAACATGTTTTGTATTTTCAGGTGTTAGGAATATCAGTCTAGAAACTTCATGTTTTGCAAGTGAATTTAATTTTGCCTGGATAACATCTTTCTATTTTTGCCAATTACTTCACTATCGACATTCTTCGATGGATTTTTGTTCAAGGTCATCACTTCCATTCATTATATCAATAGCTACTGCATATGCAATTTTTTTTTATAATCAATAATAGTTTTATTTTGATTTCATCTCTCTCCTATATATATAAACATAACTTGTTGAGATCTCTTCATTTTCAAGATTTTATATAATTTCAGCATTTTCAGACAAATATTCCTTTGCTAGAGGCATTTGCTCATATGTGTCTACTATGTATTTTTGTATCACCATATTTTCTTGTATGTTAATTTCAAAACTACCAAATTTTTTTTATTTTTCTCTCTTTTATTTCTTGGATTTTTATTTTTGAAATTGATTGGTCTACCATACTTCTGGTGTACAATAGACACATTTGCATGGATATTGGTGGATTTTTCATTTGAAACATCAATTCAAATAGGAGCATTTAATGTTAGTACATGTGATTTAGTTACCCTTTTGCATCAGTGAATGCATTTGGCAATTAATTTACAATATTTTATAAATGAATAATTTTCTTAACTTCAAGTTCACTTTTGTTTGTTCAAGGATCATAATAAGATATTGACAATGCATTCCGTGAAATGTCTTGTTTTTCTAACTTTCTTTTTCTCCCACTAATGTTGGGAAAATAGTCTCATCAAATTGACAATCAATGAATCATGTTGTAAAAATATCACTTGTCATTGGTTCAAGATATCTTATAAATTTTCTGTAATACCCTTATATTCTGCATAAGTACAATACATATACTCCATATATATAAAATACATATATAGAATACAAGAGTGCTATAGTAGATAACTGTAAAAACCCTCATATTTGCTATTAAAAATATTTATAATTGACATAAAAATATAGATGTAATATTAGAAAATAAATATGTATTTAGCAATTTAATAACAATAATTAAGGTGCAGTTGGTTAATTTATATAAAAATATCATAGCAAAAAATTTACCAGAGTTTTATTTATAATTTCGAGAAAATCCAAATCAAACAAAAATTCAACCTGTAATAAGAAAACACTCCCGAAAGATGACTTCACCAAAATCCATCATTTCTTCACTTCATATCCAAGTATGTAACACACATACAAAATGTATAATATATACTTTTACAAAACTTCACAAATCCTTAGGTATCAAACATGTTTATAAAATGTTATAATATACATATCTACAAAGTATTAGGACAGAATATATTTAAATGTTATGTAGTGAAACACTAGCTGGAAGGTCTCGTGGCAAATGACTTTAGCATCAATACTAACTTCAATCTTATAACTTGCTATGGACTGTCAGGGCTTTCCTTTCTCTACTCTGTCACATGCACGATTAAATCTAACTGCGCTAAGCTAAAAACTTAGTTGTACATACTTTGATGATATAAAATCTTTTAAACAAATATTCCTTTATTTATAGAAAATGCATTCAACTTTGAATGTATATGCAATACCCAAATCACAAGTGACAGTCTTATACATCATTTAAACATTTCACATTGCACATTATGCATTTAGTTCCAATTACAATGAAATGCTCAATCAATATTTATAATCTCATAATTTGCATGAACATATCACATCAATACACACTGAGACAATGTATCACTTTCACTTCATAAAATACACTTATCTTAACTTAGAAGCATTGCATAATTAACGTAGCACACACTTCATAAATCATATAAACACATCAACATAGCACATCAACACACATTGGGCCCAATAATTTCCTACACAATAATCAGATTCCAGAAAGATTGATTTGGCCTATCTCGATACCGGAGATCTAAATGTCATATATATCATCTGAAGACCGTCTCCTTTCGATACTGAGAGTCAAAGCGTCATATATATCACCCAAAGGCTGCCCCCTTTTGATATCGGGGATCTAAGTGTTATTTATATCACTCGAAGGTTGTCCCCTTTCGACATCAGGGGTCAAAGTATCATAAATCACCCGAAGGTGTAATAACATATTATTGGCATGCTAACTCGACAGTTCCAAATCAATATTCTGTAACAAGTAATTGTGTAGGGCAAACAACATACAAAGTCATATCATATGTCATATACTCATTTCGTTTCATCTTTTTCCACATTTTCCATATCCTTCAGATCATCAACTCATTTCATGATCACTTTCACATCTCACCATATTCCATAAATATTTCACAATGCACATTCCTCTTCCACTTCCACATTTCACATTATACTCACAATAATATGCCTCTTTTAAATATTCCAATCATCTTAACAATTGATTTTATAGTTTAAAACAATATTTTAATAACACTTTGATACAACACATAAAATTAGGAAATAATTTCATTCAAATGAAAAACAATATTCCTTTAAAATACCAACATAGATTATGTCAATCATGAGAACTTTGAATAAATGCTATAAAAGTATGTACAATCATGAGAACTTTGAATAAATGCTATCAAAGTATGTACAAACTTTCCTTTGCTCCAACATCCCACCAATTCCACTTTCCAAGCTTCAATTTTCAAAAAGCCCTAAACTTTTTCTTTCACTTTAATTATGCATTTCCTCTCCTAAACCAAATAAAGGTCCAATTCTTCAATTAAAACCATTCTCATACTGAATTTATATAAAATAATCACAAACTATAGTAAACGTAACCAAAATCCATCAAAACCCTAATTTTCATTACTTCCATATTTCAAACTTCACCAAAACAAGCTCACTTCCATTATCTAACAATTAAATCAACATATACTAATCATAATAACTTCATAACCATCCACTTAACAATTAAAACCATTTTTATCACTAACTCAAATATTCACATAAGCTAAAAATTAAGAAATCAAGCTTAAAGATGAAGAATACTTACTTAAACCTTGATTAATCTTCAAAACCAACTTAAAACCATTTAGATTTCTAGTGAAATTTGATGTGTTGGATGAAGAAAATCTCCCTTTCTCTTTCTCTAAATTTGGCCAAAAGGTGAAGAAAGAAGAAGATGAAGATATTTTGACAAATTTCCATTCTTATCCCTTTAAATACTCTTAATTAATTATAATATTATATATTTCCACTTAAATTTCCCACCATAAAATATTTTTCATCTTACTTTGACTTATATATATATATATTTATTTTTACTTTTCCAACTTTTATATGTATTTATGTATATGTGTATACATTATATATATTTAGTGTATATATTATGTATCTAGTGTATATATTATGTATATCCAATATATATTTTATGTATATCTTAGGTATATATTATACACACCTCTTCCAATACTCCTAATTATCATTTAATATTAATTATTTTAATGTATATTAAAAATATTGATGTTACATTTCCGGTCGCCTTTGTGAGCCTATTTTTGTGCATTGTAGTGAAGCAATTAGAACATATACCACACAAAATAAAATCTCAAATGAGATATATTGGACTTGTGACTAGATACAAGTTGTAATAGGGAGAATTCATGATAATTAAGCAATTGGTCTAATTTTAACTAGTGATGCTGCATGCAATATAATATACCCCCAAGCATAACTAGGTAATTTAATTCTCATAAGTAATGGTATAACAATTAATTGTAGTCATTTTATAAAAGATTCTACTAAATCATTTTGTGCATGAGTATGAGACACAAGATGCTCAATAGTAATCCCAATTAATATACAATAATAATTAAATTCTTAGGATGTAAATTCTCCTGCATTATCAAGATAAATATTCTTGATTCTATAATTTGGAAATTGTACTCATAATTGAATAATTTGTGCTAATAATCTTACAAATGAATATTGCAAATAAATATTAAATAAACATGTGATCATCTTGTAGAAGCGTCTATTAATACCATGATGTATAAAAAAAGACCACAAGATGGAGCGGTAAGTCCACATATATTTCCATGAATTCATTCTAAAATTCAAGGAGATTCAAATTCAATTTTATTTTGATGTGGTCTATAAATCAATTTCCCTTGAGCATAAACAATATATGAAAATTCACTTGATGAAAGAATCTTCCGGTTCTTTAAAAAGTGTCCATATGAATGTTTTATAATTATTCTCATCATTATAGCACCAGAATGACTCAAGTGATCATGCCATAAAACAAAACTCTTTGAGCCAATTAACTTTTGGTTAATTATAACATTTGATTCTATTGAGTTTATAAATGTGTAATATAATAAAAAATAAAATGTTAGCAATATTTCCATTTTATACTTATTTCCTCAGGTTGTAGATGTAATATAGAGATATTCTTTATTGTTTTCATCTTTAGTCTCAATATGATAACCATTGAGATTTATATCTCTAAAAATAATGATATTTATTTTTTATTTATTTTATAATTTATTTTTAATTTTTTATCTTTATATAATATAATATGGGTTCTTCTGAAACCTTTAACTAAATTTGAAGCACCACGAATTTTACTAAAATTAGCTTTAGCTAATTGAAAATATGAAAAATATTTTTTGTCTTTTAAAATAGTATGAGTTGATTTACTGTATGCTAGACATAAATCTCCAATAACATTAAGTAAGTGACAGAATAATTTCATTTTTTTTCAAAATAAAAATAGCATAAATGAGTGTTATAGTATTTTATTTAATATAATATTTTTATAAAGTACATAAAGATAAAATTACAAATAAAACACACTTGATATTAAAATTAACACACTTAAAAAAAGCAAAAAAATAATAATAAAAAAAGCAAACAAATATAAAAATGCAATATTTAATATAACATACTTGAAAAAAATATTAATCAAGGGGGATATTTCATCAAACATCAGGTACTACAATAGCAAGCAATTAGTAGTTTTCATGTTGGAGAAGGAAGATATTTATATATGTTTTTACTTCCAAAAATATAAGAGTTTGGCACTAACAAATAGAATCTAACTTTGAAGCATATCCCATGGATCGACACCCTAAGTAAAAGATGCACTGTTTACAATAAAAAAAGTCATACTGATATGCACATAATTACGTATACTCAAATATCATATGTAGCTTGGTACTTTTTTTTTCCCAAAATATCAGGTAGTCAATCATTGGTCTTATTCATGTGATGGCTTAATGCATCTGAAGCTGCATTATCTCATGTTTCTATGATTTATAAAATAAATTTTCACCTTACGATGTATGACTTATGAATGTGAAAATAAGAGTAATATAATATAGAATTAAATAATAATAAGGATATATGATTAATATTAATAATTCAGGAAATAAAAAATAGATTACGACAAAATGAAAAAAAAATGAATTATGGAAAAATGAATTTAACATATGTATAAATAAAATAAGAAAATTATGAAAGTAAAGAAATACATAAAAAAAACATATGTGTTTAATATGAGCATAAGATGACACTAAAAAAAATTAAAAATATCTTGTGTACACACACACACACGTACACACACACACAAAATGGTCTCCTTGGAGTTGTGCAGCTTTCTATGCAAATAAAAATTCATAAATAGAAAAAGGCACTCCTAGACTTTTGATTAATTACAAACCTCTCAATAAGACTTTGAAATGGATAAGATACCCAATTCCAAATAAAAGAGATTTGTTATAGAAAAAATATTCTTTTTTTATTTTTTTCAAAATTTGATAAGAAATCGGAATTTTTGTAAATTCAAATTCACCCAAAAGACCATTATAAAACTATTTTTACTATTCCATTTGGCCATTGTGAATGGACAATAATGCCTTTTGGATTAAAAAAATGCTTCTTTTGAATTCCAAAGAATTATAAATGATATTTTTAATCCATACTCTGAATTTTGCATTGTCTATATAGATGATGTATTAATTTTTTTCAATTCCACAGAACATTATTTTAAACATCTTAAAATATTCTTCTATATTGTTAAGAAAAATGGTCTTGTTGTTTCTAAGTTAAAAATTTCCTTATTTTAGACTAGGATTAGATTCCTAGGACACTATATTTCACAAGGTACAACTGTCCCTATTGAGATATTGTTAGAGTTTTCTAATAAGTTTTCTGATAAAATCTTAGACAAAATTGAGAAAAGGGTTAGAAATAGAGTTAAGGAATCCTTTGGAAACCTTATTCCATATAACCTTTTAACCTATAGAGAATTGGTTAGTATTACCCAAAAAGAAGGACTTCAGATATGTTAAGATCCCATACACGCCCTAGATCTAAGGGTACTAATCAATAGTTCAAGAACACACTCTTAAATCTAAACAGTGTATGAAAATGCAGAAATGTAGGAAAATAATATATATGACAATTTTAACAGTATTTCTGATGCACAAGATCAACAGAAGCTGCAAGTGCAGAGCATACTTAAATATAATTAAAATAAAATGAAATTAAAATATAGAAATTATGAAATATTTAAACTAAAATTATAAAACTTAAAACTCACTTTATTTATAATTGGAGATTACAACAGTATGAGTTCTTCAGAGGAATGTAGGCTAAGCTAAATTTCTCTCATTTTCTAACTCTCTGAAATAGAAATGTGAAATTCAAATAACTTGCTAACAACTGAAAATACTTCTCCTTTTATAGAGAAAAGAGAAGTGTGAATAAAAGAAATTACAATAAAAGAAATTGATTAAACAGTTGGAAAGAGAATCCAATAAAGACTTATATGTGGATTTCAGAAGGATCTCTACTACCGATGAAGACTTTTCTAAAGCTTTTCCTATAGCATCACATGTATCTTCTGAAAAGAGGAATTCAATAAATATTTTGTAGCTTTATTGAAATTTTTGTCAGAATTAATGAAATAAGGGTCCCAGCTTCACATGCTTTTGCATTGCTTGGTTTGGCTTGATTTGCTGGGACTAGAATATTGAATTTGTATCCTTAAGTTAAAATGATTTTGAAATTACTGAGAAAAGAAATTGGGCCTAATGCTGATGGCCATTACAAAAATTTGAAAATTTCTCTTTGATACTCTTTTTTTTACAATTTGAAATTAACCATATGGTAGTGGCAGGAAAATGCCAAAGCAATCATCTTCATTATCATCTCCCAAGTCAATGAAGGGTTCTACTTTAGATTCTAAAGGAGTAGAAGTAGAATGAGTTTGCTTTGCTTGTGAGAGGACATCGAAGAGTTCATCTTTAGATTTAACTACTGCTAAGGCTGACATTAGGAAAGACTTCTGAGCCATAAATTGGATTGTTTATGGGTCTTTCTTCAGAAATCCTTGATTTTGAAGATAAGATTAATTAGCATGCTTTTTAATTTTATCTGGAATATTAAAGAATCCCACCATTTTACTTTAAATCCCCTGACAAGTGTAACAATGTTATCTTTTGTAGTATATTCCAAATACTAAGCAAACTGCCATGGTAAAAACCATTTAATAGAAAAAAGAAGTGGGTGAAATCTCTTTTCTTTGTCGGATGACTTGTAATATCCCAAATGATACCCTAAAATTTTGGAAATGTTAATTGTTGAAATTGAATTAAATGATTTTAAAGTGTATAAATGATTAAGTGGAAAGAATGGAAAAGGAAAGTGTGTATATGTTGTATGTATGAAGATATATATAACATATACAAGTCAACAAGTGAGTTGGTCAAATGATATATTTAATTATTTAAAATAGAAATTAGATGTGAGTAGAAGATGATATTTATATTATTATAATATATTAATTGCTTGGTGGAAATTAAGTGGAGATTTAAGTGGTTAAGAGTAGAGGTTGGTTTGACTTTTTATCATCTTCTTCTTTCTTCTCTTTGATAGCTTGCCATCACCATTGCCAAAAGGAAAGAGAGGTTTTGCTGATTCCTAACTCAAGCAATTGAAGGATTTCAAGAGATCAAGTTGGAGTTTTAAGGATTTTCCACTTTTGGTAAGTTTCCAACTTGTTTCTTTGATTTCTTTTGAGTTTGTGCATTTGAGTTTGGTGGATGGTTGGTGTAGTTGTGTGTATGGTTGATTTTGGTGTGTTTGAAGTTGTTTTGTTTAATTGACTTTGATTTTGGGGTTGGATTGAAGAGAAAAAGTGTTAAGTTTGATGAAGAAAACAAGAGTTGTGGATTGTGTAAGATTGAGTTATGGGTGATGTGACTTTAAGTTGTGAAATATGGTTGTGAATGTGTTTTGATGCATGTAATTAAGTTGTTTTGATGTTATGCAAGTTTATTATGGTATATTGATGGATTTGGTTGAGTTTGTGTGGTGATAATAAGGTTATTGAAAGATGATAGTTGGATGTGGTGTTTTTGATAATAACCAACTAATTCAACCTAATTGTAAACCTAATCACTTTTGGATTAGGTTTTGAAGAGATTTGAGTTGCCCTAATCCAAGTGTTGAAGGATTCTTGGAAGAGGAGATTAGAATTGGTGTTTGTTGCTCTTAGAGGTAAGTACAAACCTTACATGATTGCATGCATTTACATGACTTTGGGACTTAACACATTTAATTGAAAAATGTGTTAAGGTACCTATTATATTGTTGATGTATAAAAATGGTGCTATGAATTGCATTATGTAAATTATGTGAAATATATGTTGAGGATTCAAAATGTATGAATAATGTAATTTGTTGTGTATACCCTAATGATGATATGTGAAGCCATTGTTGACGGCTATATTGATATAAATGGGATATTTGAGGCATTGTGCTTATGATGATAATGAGAAAATGAGAAAAGATTTGATAATGAAATAATGAAAGAATTGTGCGCCTAGTATGCTATTCAATTTTCAGAGTTTTGTTGTTGGTGGCATGCCTAAAAAGTAACAATCCCTTGAAGCTGGGTTGGGCTTGGTCCTTGAAGCCTAGTTGGGTGATGCTGTGCTCCCCTTGAAGCTGGGTTGGGCCTAGTCCTTGAAGCCTAATTGGGATGTTACATATGAGGTAATCCTCATTATGATAATGATTTGCCTTCGGGCTAGATAAATGTGATTATTGGACCAAAATAGTAACTCTGGAATTTGAATGGCATATTAGTTTCTTTTGGGCCCATGCTCGTCTTTGCTTTAATGTGAATTATGAATAATGGAACAATTGTACAATATAGTGAGATTTAATGTTATGAATTATGAGATCCTTGTATATTACTTCTAATTCTTGAAAGTTTGACATCGACATTATATTTGAATCATATTGTTATCAAGGTTTGTACCACTAAGCCTTTGGCTTAGCGCAATTGTGATTTATTGCATAGGTGGCAGGGTAGATTCGGTTGAGCTGGAGAGTTTAGCTAGAACGAGTCGAGTCTAGGCTTGTGATCCTGTAACACCCCTTCCCAGCCTACGTTTGTAAGCCGAGTAGAGGCGCCACACTAACCTAATGTTGCTACCAATTTTACTCAGTCAAATTTTAGTTTCAGTTTTTACAGAAATTTGGCCAGAGGTTCGCCTAGAAATTGGGTCCCAAGTGTCGACAAAACTGGTTTTTCTGATTTTTGAAAATATTTTTACACAAACCAATGCGAACACAATCAGTCTCAATACACTCCCAATGAATCCCCCTTATAACCTCAACTACAAACCTGCAATAAGAATTCACACTTCTAGTACAAAATAAAGTAGAGGTTTATTATTATGACATACTACTAACATACAGTATAACATAGTAATTCTCAATCTTATATATATATAAATGTTACAACTAGTTAACTCAAAATGGAAACTAAGAGATCTACCCTGAGATGCTGTGGGTCTGGTCGTCGCTTCCCAAGAGTTAGCTACTGCTCCAAACCTATGAGTCAAGGAAAACTTAACTCGCTGAGCAATGTCGCTCAGTGGGTACTTTACCAATGGAAATAAAAGTAAAGAGTATTTGTACAAGCAAGGCAATAAAATATATGAATGTTAAATACTATAAGCGATAAATATAAAGCTCACTTCAATGAAATAAAAACGTACTTCCCGAAAAAGAATTTCAAGTTTTTCAAAAGATTTCAACTAAAATTGTAAAATATTCACAATTCAACTTATGCCATAAAATAGTCGTGTCATAGTTTGTAAATTTTTGCTCTACTGGTAAAAGTAAAATCACAGTGATAAGGCAGTGACCCTCACCACTGTAACACAGGTGGCCCTCACCACCGACATCAAATCACAGGAATGGTCCCCACCATCCTGGTTATAACCAATGGCCCTCACCATTGGCCCCAATGGCCCTCACCATTGAGTTCAGATCATAACAATTCAATCACAATATCAAGCAGTACTGCATAAGTTAGTATAGTGCACTATACCCTTATCTACCAAGTTCAACCACCAAGTAGAGCATAAGAGTTTAAAATTCAAATCCAAGATTTCCACAAATTTTCAAATGATTTGCACATTCCTTTTCATTTTTACCAAGTCATGCCATTTCGCCGTGTACTAACTCTGTGGCTAAAGGCCGTTTCATTTCCAAGTGTTTACCATCATTCCCAGTCATTTCCACACACTAACAATTCCCAAAAATGACAAAAAAAAAAGTAACACGGTGCGTAAAATCGGCAACGCAAATGGCATGACCATATGAATAGTAAAATCTGGTTTTCATCTAAATTTCAGTCAATTTCAGTCATGCATTTGACTAGGTAAATGATCTTATTTTTGGATAAAATTTTATAGGAAACTTATTTCATAGGTTGACTAATTTCATGTAAAATTTTGTCGAACAATTCCATCGTTTGCTGCCTCAACCGGCTGCCCAAAGTTGGGTCCAGAATTGGCTCCCAAAGGGCACCAATTCGGCCCCCACTTGCATTTGGTGCAAAATTGTTTATATTTTTGTTCTAAACCCATTTCAAAGCTTCCCTAATAATCTAATGAGGACTTAGACACTTCCCTTTTAAAATAACTTGATTGTTTAAATCAATTTGGACTAAATGGAGTTCATAAACTCTTTTACCAAAATCATTGAAAACATTAGATTTCATTTGAATTTAAACAACCCAATCACCACATGGATTCAAAAATACCACTCAACAATTGAATTCAAACTCAAACAAAATATTTAGGCATCCATTGCAAAAGTTCCATAGATAAATTTTTGGCAAGAAAATGAAAGAAAAATTAATTCTTCCAAGGTAAAGTACCAAACCTTGTATTTTAATTTCCTTTTGCTTTCCCTTCTCTTTCAAGCTCTTCCTTCTCCTTATTTCCACCCTTGCCTACAAAAATTTCACAACACAACCTCAACCATAAACCCTAGAAATTTAGAACATGCACTACCCTTCCATTTCTTTTCAAATTAAGTCCTAATCTAACCTTATTAAACCTTAGAAACCTTAATTCTTCCATTTAATTAATCAATATCATCACTACTTAAGTTTTCCCCAAATCCACCATAAGAACCCTAATTCCCAATCTTCCAATAGATGTATAAATACTTAAAATTGATACTAGAATTGAAGTCTACATGCTTTAAAACCTTAAAACTCACCTTGAACTTGAATCAAACTTGACAAAAACTAGAAATTCCTTGGTGTTCTTCTTATGGAGGCCGACGGGTTTGGGAGTGTTTTGGGGGAGAGTTTTTGTTCTTCTTGCTATGGTATATGGTAGAAATGATGTCCACTTTTGGGGTGGATGAAGGCTTTAGGGCCACTTGTCCATCCCTTTTACCTTTTTTTTCTTAATAATTCTAAATGGCTAATTATGATTGGCCATCAAAAGATTTTTACATTTTTCTTCCCAATTAAGTCCTCCAACTTGTCCCTCTTCCCATTTTGGTACCCCAATTTGTGCCATGTTAGCCATATGGTACCTATATGGAACCGGGTCCATTTTACGCTCCGGCGATTAATCGGTCGTAACTTTTAGACCGTACGGTTCCACGAGGCAAACTACATATGGTTTTCATCCTCTTGACCTCTACTTTCTATTTTAAGGTCTATTTTAGGTTTCCAAGTCATTTTGAAAAATTACCAATAAGCCCTCAACTTTTTACAAAATTCCCTTTAGGTCCTTTCTTTGCTCGGGTTTGCCCGGGCTCCGTTTCTACTAACGATCATTTCATATTCAATCCCTCGACATCCTCTACACACTTGTGTGTTTATTTCCTACTTTGAATTCATGTATAAATTTTAATTAATAATGACCAAAATGCCCTTAGTCTACGTGTCTTCGTTTCTCTCTAACGAGGCATTTTCGAAGAATGTCACAGTTCATGGTTTTTACCCGGTTTTTCTCTAGTTTCCATTTCATTACACTATCACATACATTATTAAGACTTCCTAGACTGGTCACCTATCACCGTTAGTTACGCACGTTTAACCTCGGTCCTTTAATGAATTATAGCTTAACGGTCTAGGGTTAGCCGGATCTCTTTAGCATGCCTACTTTGTCAGCACGTGTGAATACTATACATGTAATTACTTTACATACCTGCTATGGCTGGTCGTGACAATTTCTCCCCCGTTAATTTAGGCTTCGCCCCGAAGCCTATCAGGTGGAAATAAATATGTGTATTGCTTCCTCATAGTTTCTTCGTGTTCCCATGTAGCTTCTTCTACTTTGTGATTCCTCCAAAGTACTTTGACCAATGGGATCTTCTTATTCCGCAACTCTTTGATTTCCCGTGCTAGGATTTCTACCGGCTCTTCCTCGTACGTCAGGTCGGGCTGAATCTCAATGTCTTGAGCTTGTATGACGTGGGTTGGATCTGAACGATACCTCCTTAGCATTGAAACATGGAAAACATCATGTATTTTACTTAATTCGGGTGGTAACACCAACTGGTAAGCTACCGGACCTATCCATTTGATGATCTCATATGGTCCAATGAATCTAGGGCTTAGCTTGCCTTTCTGTTTAAATCGTAACACCTTCTTCCAAGGAGAGACTTTGAGGAATACTCTGTCACCGACCTCGAACAGTATGTCTTTCCTCTTTAGATCCGTGTATGATTTTTGCCTGTCCGCCGCTGCTTTTAATCGGTCTCGAATGATCTCTACCTTTTCCTCAGTTTCCTTAACTATGTCTGGCCCCAACATCTTTTCCTCGCTCAATTCTATCCAGCAAACTGGAGTTCTGCATTTCCGACCATACAGTGCTTCGTAAGGAACCATTTGTATGCTGGATTGATAGCTGTTGTTGTACGCGAATTCCATTAAGCTCAGGTGTTTGTCCCAGCTGCCTTTAAATTCTAAAACGCACGCCCTCAGCATATCTTCCAAAACTTGAATCACTCTTTCCAACTGTCCGTCTGTCTGGGGATGGAATGCTGTACTGTAGTACGTTCGAGTCCCAAGGGCTGTTTGGAACTTCTGCCAAAAATTTGACGTGAAGCATGGATCTCGATCTGATATGATTGAAGTTGGAACTCTGTGGAGACGTACGATCTCTTTGATGTACAAGTCTGCCAACTTGTCTAGCGAGTAATCCACACGTACTGGTAAGAAATGAGCAGACTTAGTAAGCCGATCCACGATTACCCAGATCGCGTCATGTTTGTCCCTAGTCATAGGCAATCTTGTGACAAAATCCATAGTAATATGGTCCCATTTCCAGGTTAGAATTGTGATAGGTTGTAGTAGTCCTGAGGGTAGTTGATGTTTCGCTTTCACTTACTGACAGGTCAGACACTTCATCACGCGATCCACGATGTCTCTTTTCATTCCTAGCCACCAGTAATACTCCTTCAAGTCCCGGTACATTTTCGTTGCTCCCGGATGCATTGTGTAAGGACTGTTATGAGCTTTTTGCAAAATTTGTTTCTTCAGTTCCTCAGACTTAGGTACCACCATTCTCTTCTTATAGTATAGGATACCATCTAGACGAAGTTGATAATCTCCTAACGAATTCTCCTACGCCTGTTGACTCCACTTCTTCACTTGTTCATCTTCCTTCTGAGCCTCACGTATTTGTTGATGTAAGGTAGGTCGCACGTGCATTTCTGCAAAGATAGCTCCATCTTCTGTGGCCTCTAATTCTACCCTCATAGCACGTAGCGCTTGCATTGACTTCCTACTAAGTGCATCTGCTACGACATTCGCTTTGCCCGGGTGATAGTTAATCGTATAGTCATAGTTGGCTAACAGTTGCATCCATTTTTGCTGTAGCAGGTTTAAATCTTTCTGCGTGGGCAGGTACTTCAGGCTTTGATGATCCGTATAAATGTAACACTTTTCCCTGTATAAGTAGTGCCTCCACGTCTTGAAAGCTAAAACAATCGCTGCTAGTTCTAAGTCATGCGTGGGATAATTCTTTTCGTGTGGCTTGAGAAACATACGGAATGACTTTGCCCTCCTGCATCAATACGCAACCTAAGCCGATGTAGGATGCATCGCTATAGATCACAATATCTTTTCCTGATTCGGGTTGTGTAAGAATGGGCGCTTCAGTAAGTTTTTGCTTCAACCTTTTAAAGCTCCGTTGGCAAGCGTCGGTCCACTGGAATTTGGCATTCTTCTGAAGTAGCTTGGTCATAGGTGCGGCGATCATGGAAAACCCTTTGACGAATCTCTGATAATATCCTACTAACCCCAAGAAACTACGGACTTCCGTTACTGTCTTAGGTGGCTTTGTCACATCCCAAAGTTTAGGTAGTCGAGTATTAGGCAAGAAGGACATAAATAAGTGATCAAATAGAGGCTCAAGATAGTCAAAAACAAAATCGGTGTGCAAAGGAGGCCTGTGAAGTCGACGAGACCTAAAGGTAATTTTTTGAAAGGCCGAGGACCTAAGAGTAATTTTTTGAAAAGTTGTGTCGGTTCTTAATAGTGATCCTAATGGATGCCATAAATGTGTTCTCGGGATTAATTGGGTCGTATCGGTGGTGCACGATTTTTTTCAAAAACGCACGGTTTGTAAGTTACAGGCGATTTTTCGACAAGGGCATTTTGGACATTTCCACCGAAAGGGCGATTTTGTAATTAAATGTAACTTTGGGGGCAAAATTTAAAAGAACAAAAAGCCACTTTAAAGTGGCCAAATCCTAGCCATTAAGTCCAAATGGGTTGGACAAATCATGGCCATTGAAAATAAACAAATTAATTAAATGGAAATTAAATTATAAACAACTACTTTTGGTCTTCCAAACACAAGTAAGGATCAAAAAGACACCACCATCACCACTTTTCTTCTTCCTTAGGTCGTGCTCCCCCTCCCTTCCATTTTCAAGGAGAAAATTTTCAAGAAAAGCCATTTTTCAAGTGAAATTCAATAGGAAATAAGGTAAGATACCATCCTAAGTCTTATTCTTTCATTAGAATTAGGTATTAGGCTATGTTTAGGAAGATTTGATATTATGTTCATGTTGGGAAAGTATTAGTAAGTTGATGATTATGGTGAAAAATGATAAACTACTTAAAGGAAATGATGAAAATGGCGATTATTAGTAAGAATAAGTAAAAGATTGTTAGAAAATCATAAGGTAGCATCATGTTCATATCTAGGGTTTATTCTTACATATGTGACATGTTAAATTCATAGGAAATCAAGGAGATTAGAGAGTAAAGGAAGTGAAATAGACAAGAAGAGCAAGGAAAAGCAAGGTTTGGTACTTTAACTAATTGTTTGTTCATTTTCTTGAAATTTTTCTGTTTTAGAATTAGTGAAATGCTGTGACTTGTATGATTTTTAATTAAATATAAAAAAATGTTCTTCAATTGAATTTTGGATATGTTGTTGTTTAGTGAGTCTAGTATTTGATAAAAATAATTTGGAACCACATTGATTGCATTTAATTTACGGAATTCACAAAATTCAGAACTGCTGCCAGGATGCAGGGCAACTGGAGCGGTCTAGTTGGGTGAACTACTTGACCAAGATTTTGTGTCCAGTTTGATTTGAAATTTTAAAAGAATTATTTTAAGATGTAAAATTAAATTCTGTAAAAATTTTAGAGTTTTTAGTCAAGTAGATTATTTTATACAATTTTTCAAAATAAGGATCAAGTTGAGTACTTGACCAAGATTTTGTGTCCAGTTTGATCTGAAATTTTAAAGGAATAATTTTAAGATGTAAAACTAAAATTTGTAAAAATTTTAGAGTTTTTAACAAGTAGATTATTTTATACAATTTTTCAAAATAAGGATCAAGTTGAGTTAAAAAAAAACAAAATTTACTATTCATATGATCATTTTGCTAATATTCATTGGGTCATTTTTCAAAAGTAATCCAATTGATTCCTTATGCATATAAATGAGCATAATATGTTATTAAAATGACAAAATATGATATTTCACGTTGAAATAATATAAGAAACATAAGTCGATAATTGTACATGAAAATTTTGGCTCCACTGGGTATCTGAGATAGTACTGAGTAGGGTAAGGGTATGATATATCATACTATATGCAGTGCTGTTTTAATATAGGACTTCGGTCCAAGTTATATACGGTGACGACCCGAGCTATATAGGACTTCGGTCCAAGTTATATAGGGCAATCGCCCGAGTTATATAGGACTCCGGTCCGAGGGCTTCAGCCACAGATTCCACAGGGCTTGGTCCGTAATTTTTTTAGGGCCACAGCAACATAATATATATACAATTGTTTCAGTTAGTTCCTTACCATACATTAGTCTACCAAATTACCTTGTGGAGTGAACTGATAAAATGATAATAACTGAATATATGACATGTATGGATTGTTTTTACTGTGATATTATTTTTCAATACGACTCATTGCTTTTAAAAGTGCATTATGCTTTTATTATTTATTTTTCATAATTAGTTAAGTACCCACTAAGCAATGCTTAGCGAGTTTAGTTTCTTCTAAACTCGTAGGTTATTAGCAAGGAGCCAGTAGCGAGTAGAGGAGTCCTGCGATCTGCCGGTCATTAACGAATTTTAGGTGGTGCTCTTCATTTTGTATTTTGGTATTAGAAATTGGCCTGTACTTATTTGAACAATACAAAGAGATAACTTGATGTAGCATGTAAATCTAGTAATGTATAATAACTGTATGGTTTTGAATTGAGTTGGGTTGTGAATATAGAAGTGTGAATTCTTCTTGCAGGATTGTAGTTGAGGTTATAAGGGTGGATTATTGGGAGTGTGCTTGAGTTGAATTGTGAAACAAAATGTTTTTCAAAAATAAGAAAAATAAGTTTTGTCGACACTTGGGACCTAGAATTTTAAAGGAGACTCCGTCTAAATTTTTGGAAAATTTTTATAAGGAACATTAAGTAAGCTGACATAACCAGAGTTCGTATCCCGATGTAGCATTCCTCCTCGGCTTATTCATAGGTTAGGAAGGGGTGTTACAGGCTTCCATTCCAATACTGCTTCTATTTTCTTGGGATCGACCCTTATTCCTTCTGCTGATACAATATGTCCCAAGAAGGCTACTTCTTCCAACCAAAATTCGCATTTGCTGAATTTAGCGTATAATTGCTTCTCTCCAGGGTTTGCAAAATGATCCTAAGGTGGCGATCATGGTCCTCTCGATTCTTTGAATACACCAATATGTCGTCAATGAATATAACCACGAACTGATCCAAATACGGGTGGAAAATTCTGTTCATCAGATCCATGAATACTGCAGGTGCGTTCGTTAATCCGAAAGGCATAACGATGAATTCATAATGTCCATAGCGAGTTCTGAATGTGGTTTTTGGTATGTCTTCGTCTTTGATCCCCAATTGATGATAACCCGATCGTAAATCGATTGTTGAAAGGACTCCAGCACCTTAGAGTTGTTCAAACAAATCATCTATGCGAGGTAGCAGATACTTGTTCTTGATGGTCAGCTTATTGAGTTGACGGTAATCCACACACAACCTTAGGGATCCGTCTTTCTTTTTCACGAACAATACTGGCGCTCCCCATGGTGACACGCTTGGCCTAATGAACCCCTTGTCTAAAAGTTCTTGTAGCTGTACCTTTAGTTCTTTTAGCTCCGCTGGCGCCATTCGGTAAGGTGCGATGGATACTAGTGCAGCTCCCGGGTACACGTCTATGGTGAATTCCACCTCTCATTTAGGTGGTAATCCGGGTAAGTCGTCAGGAAATACTTCGGGGAAATCACAAACAGTAGGTATATCTTGTAGCTTCGGTGCCTCTTCTTTCGCTTCTAATGCGCATAACAAGTATGCCTCGCAGCCTTTTTGCACTAACTTCTTAGCCGTCATAGCGGAAATGATGTTAGTTAGATAGTCCTTCCTCTTTCCCACTAAGGTCACTTCGTCGTCGTCTGATGTATGCGGAGTAACTCTCTTCCATTTATAGTCAACCAGTGCATCGTGTTTGGCCAACCAATCCATCCCAAGGATAGCGTCGAATTCTTGAGATGGTAGTTCAAATAAGTCTCCCCAAAAGATACGTCCGTGTATCTCCACGGGGCAATCTTTCACTACCTTCCTCATAATCACCTCACTCCCTAATGGGCTAGTAACTAATATTCACTCTTCCTCTAGTTCTATCTTTAGGTTTCCAAGTTTTTCATTTTTCATGCATATATATGAGTGTGAAGAACCCGGATCTATTAAAACGTAAAGCGAAACTCCAAACATAGACAACTGACCTGCAATCACGTCTAGCGCTTCTTCATCTTCTCACCCCCTCATGGCATACATTCTAGCAGGAGCCCTCGCTTCTGGTCAATTCACCGTCTCAGACTGCACACATGATGGATTTCAGCCCCTACCTCTGCCTCAGCCTCGCCCTGCTGCCGCTTGCAATCCCTCAGTCTCCCTAGGTAGATTCTGCATTCGCTGGGGACACTCTCGCATAAGGTGGTCTAAAGATCCACATATGTAGCATGCAAATGTCCGACCCCAACATTCTCCTGTGTGGCGGTGTCCGTATTGATCACAGCGTGGATTAGTATTTTCGCCTTCATTACCTCTCGGACCGGTAGAAAAGTTACCTCCGCTTTGGTTGAATCCTCTTCCTTGCCCTCTTCTGGATCGTCTGGTACTAGCGACTGAGGTGACTTGACTTGGGTCACCACGATTCGATCCCTGACTGTAACCTCGGCATTGACCGCCTCCCGTGGAACCACTGCCTCGGAATCGCTTCCTTGATGATTGGTAGTTTCCCGAATAGTTTTGGGTATCTCTATTCTGTTTCATCTTTTGTCTTCTATTCTGCTCATTAGACTGACACTGCTCCACTTCAATAGCTCGGGTGACTAACACAAAAAATTTCTTAATATGTGCAGCAATCAACTGCACCTTAATCTCATTATTCAATCCATCTAAGAATTGTTTACATCGATCTTCCTCATCTTCTATCGCTTTCTTAGCTTACCTGCTTAATCTGGTGAACTCCCTTTCGTACTCTATCACTGTCATTCGCCCCTGCTTCAAGTGTAGAAACTCTTTCCTCCTGGCGTCGAGATATGCTTCAGAAATAAACTTTCTCTTAAATTCTCTCACAAAGAAGTCCCATGTCCTCTGCTCTGGTGGAACTCATTGTTGAACTATGTCCCACCAGACATACGCTTCTTCCACTAACAAGGAAGTAGTGCACACAACTCGCTCCTCTGGAGTACACTGTAACTGATCTAAGGCTCGTACCATTCCTTCCATCCAATACTCGGCTGTAGAAGAATCATCATCCTTTCGGGCCCTAAACTCCTTCGCCTCGTACTTTCTTATCTTTTCGATCGGGGGTTTCCTTTCCCCTCCCACAGCAGGTACTGGTACGGGTGCTGGCGCTGGTGGTGGTGCAGGGGTGGCGCCGACTATCTGCCGTAATACGGCAGCCATTTGTTGTAACATTTCATTGGGGATAGGAGCATCAGCTGGTGGTTGCTCAGATGCAGGTGTCTCTAATACATGCGTTTCTACAATTCGGGAGGCCTGAGACTCGACCTCCTCCTCTATATCACGCTGCGCTGCTTGCGACATCTAAAGAGCAGAGCAAAACGTATACAATCCCATCATCAGTAATGACCCAGACCAACAACATTATATTACCCTAGGTGGCATGTATATAAAGATAAAACTCTTAAATAACACATATACAACACAACTTTTATTTATTTCCAAGCAAAAGTATTTACATTACTAGGAAGCCCTTATGTACATTCCAAAATTTAGGACTCCTTACTGCTATATCATCATGTCATACTACCATACAATATCTACACGATACCCCGATGTCACATATGTACATAACCAAAAGAACCTCCAAAAAGCAACACATCTCGAAGCTTTGTGAGTAGGTGCCCTAGGTGAGGTGGCACTTTCAGACAAATACTCTTCTATCTCAGGATCAAACTTTGGGTCATGCGATGCTTCACCAGGTAAGTGCTGGCCTAGCTCCTGGACCCTCTCCTGCAAAGCACGGATCTCTCTATGTGCTACCCTGAGACTCCTACAGGCACTATCAAACTCCACTCTATGACTAAGCCTGTCCTCCTTTAACATCAGTACATCTCTCCTCAAGGAGATAATCATCTCATGTGCTAATCTCAGGTCTTCACGATCTTGTAGACTTCAATATGCCAGGATATCTATGGTATCATCTTGCTCCTGCACTATCTGCTTTAGCCTCTCTACTTCCATCTTCAGCTCCCTCATCTCATTATTTCGATCACCCATAATTACTCCTGTTATAATTAAAATAACATAACTAACAATACTACACACATGTATAGTTACATATTTAGAACCCCTAACCTAACCCTATGTGTCATACATTTAAGGTTTAGCTCAACTAACTACCCAAGACTGGCTAAACCGGCGCTCTGATACCAAAAATTGTAACACCCCTTCCCAGCCTATGTGTGAAAGCCGAGTAGAGGCGCCACACTAACCTAATGTTGTTACCAATTTTACTTAGTCAAATTTTAGTTCCGGTTTTTACAGAAATTTGGCCAGAGGTTCGCCTAGAAATTGGGTCCCAAGTGTAGACAAAACTGGTTTTTCTGATTTTTGAAAACATTTTTACACAAACCAATGCGAACACAATCATTCTCAATACACTCCCAATGAATCCCCCTTATAACCTCAACTACAAACCTGCAACAAGAATTCACACTTCTAGTACAAAATAAAGTAGAGGTTTATTATTATGACATACTACTAACGTACAGTATAACATAGTAATTCTCAATCTTATATATATATATATATACATGTCACAACTAGTTAACTCAAAATGGAAACTAAGAGATCTACCCTAAGATGCTATGGGTTAGGTCGTCGCTTCCCAAGAGTTAGCTACTGCTCCAAACCTACGAGTCAAGGAAAACTTAACTCGCTGAGCAATGTCGCTCAGTGGGTACTTTACCAATGGAAATAAAAGTAAAGAGTATTTGTACAAGCAAGGCAATAAAATATATGAATGTTAAATACTATAAGCAATAAAATATAAAGCTCACTTCAATGAAATAAAAACGTACTTCCCGAAAAAGAATTTTAAGTTTTTCAAAAGATTTCAACTAAAATTGTAAAATATTTACAATTCAACTTATGCCATAAAATAGTCGTGTCATAGTTTGTAAATTTTTGCTCTACTGGTAAAAGCAGAACCACAGTGATAAGGCAGTGGCCCTCACCACTGTAACACAAGTGGCCCTCACCACCGACATCAAATCACAGGAATGGTCCCCACCATCCTGGTTATAACCAATGGCCCTCACCATTGGCCCCAATGGCCCTCACCATTGAGTTCAGATCATAACAATTCAATCACAATATCAAGCAGTACTGCATAAGTTAGTATAGTGCACTATTTCCTTATCTACCAAGTTCAACCACCAAGTACAGCATAAGATTTTAAAATTCAAATCCAAGATTTCCACAAATTTTCAAATGATTTGCACATCCCTTTTCATTTTTACCAAGTCATTCCATTTCGCCGTGTACTAACTCTGTGGCTAAAGGCCATTTCATTTCCAAGTGTTTAATATCATTCCCAGTCATTTCCACACACTTCAAATCACATTAGAACAATTTCCAAAAAATGACCAAAAGAATAGTAACACGGTGCGTAAAATCGGCAACGCAAATGGCATGACCATATGAATAGTAAAATCTGGTTTTCGTCTAAATTTCAGTCAATTTCAGTCTTGCATTTGACCAGGTAAATGATCTTATTTTTGGCTGAAATTTTATAAGAAACTTATTTCATATGTTGACTAATTGCATGTAAAATTTCGTCGAAAAATTCCATCGTTTGCTGCCTTAACCGGCTGCCCAAAGTTGGGTCCAGAATTGGCTCCCAAAGGGCACCAATTCGGCCTCCACTTGCATTTGGTGCAAAATTGTTTATTTTTTTTGTTCTAAACCCATTTCAAAGCTTCCCTAATAATCTAATGAGGACTTAGACACTTCCCTTTTAAAATAACTTGATTGTTTAAATCAATTTGGACTAAATGGAGTTCATAAACTCTTTTACCAAAATCATTGAAAACATTAGATTTCATTTCAATTTAAACAACCCAATCACCACATGGATTCAAAAATACCACTCAACAATTGAATTCAAACTCAAACAACACATTTAGGCATCCATAGCAAAAGTTCCATAGATAAATTTTTGGCAAGAAAATGAAAGAAAAATTAATTCTTCCAAGGTAAAGTACCAAACCTTGTATTTTAATTTCCTTTTGCTTTCCCTTCTCTTTCAAGCTATTCCTTCTCCTTATTTCCACCCTTGCCTACAAAAATTTCACAACACAACCTCAACCATAAACCCTAGAATTTAGAACATGCACTACCCTTCCATTTCTTTTCAAATTAAGTCCTAATCTAACCTTATTAAACCTTAGAAACCTTAATTCTTCCATTTAATTAATCAATATCATCACTACTTAAGTTTTCCCCAAATCCACCATAAGAACCCTAATTCCCAATCTTCCAATAGATGTATAAATACTTAAAATTGATACTAGAATTGAAGTCTACATGCTTTAAAACCTTAAAACTCACCTTGAACTTGAATCAAACTTGACAAAAACTAGAAATTCCTTGGTGTTCTTCTTATGGAGGCCGACGGGTTTGGGAGTGTTTTGGGGGAGAGTTTTTGTTCTTCTTGCTATGGTATATGGTAGAAATGATGTCCACTTTTGGGGTGGATGAAGGCTTTAGGGCCACTTGTCCATCCCTTTTACCTTTTTTTTTAATAATTCTAAATGGCTAATTATGATTGGCCATCAAAAGATTTTTACATTTTTCTTCCCAATTAAGTCCTCCAACTTGTCCCTCTTCCCATTTTGGTACTCCAATTTGTTCCATGTCACCCATATGGTACCTATATGGAACCGGGCCCATTTTACGCTCCGGCGATTAATCGGTCGTAACTTTTAAACCGTACGGTTCCACGAGGCAAACTACATATGGTTTTGATCCTCTCGACCTCTACTTTCTATTTTTAAGGTCTATTTTAGGTTTCCAAGTCATTTTGAAAAATTACCAATAAGCCCTCGGCTTTTTACAAAATTCCCTTTAGGTCCTTTCTTTGTTCGGGTTTGCCCGGGCTCCGTTTCTACTGACGATCATTTCATATTCAACCCCTAGACGTCCTCTACGCACTAGTGTGTTTATTTCCTACTTTGGATTCATGTATTTAATTAATAATGACCAAAATGCCTCTAGTCTACGTGTCTTCGTTTCTCTCTAACGGGGCGTTTCCGAAGAAAGTCACAGTTCACAGTTTTTACCCGGTTTTTCTCTAGTTTCCATTTCATTACACTATCACATACATTATTAAGACTTCCCAGACTGGTCACCCATCGCCGTTAGTTACGCACGTTTAACCCCAGTCCTTTAATGAATTATAACTTAACGGTCTAGGGTTAGCCGGATCTCTTTAGCATGCCTACTTTGTCAGCACGTGTGAATACTGTACACATAATTACTATACATATCTGCTATGGCCGGTCGTGACAGATCCCTTGTGAAGTGTTGATTTTTGGACTTCAAGATCAGAGATGAACTGCCTGCATGTATAAGCTCTATATTTTTGTAAATATTGATTTTGATATATACATAAGTATATTCCGCTGCATTTTTCTGGTGCTTATTAAACAAATGTTTTGGATAAACTTTTGGGTATTGATGTTATATATATATGTATTTTAACAAAGGATGTTTTATCTATTACTTTCTATAATATAAGTAAAAAATTCTAAGTTTACTCAGATTGTAGCATTGATGATTTAATGTTAAAGTTGAAAGATTGGTTTGTTTAAAATGGACTGTGACATTCTTATATCCTCTATGTATATTACATATTGTGAGTATATGTGGTATACGTTTATTGGGTATAGGGATGTTACATGGCTGGAAATTGGTTTTGAAAAGTTCAAATGATTCATTCACCTATGGTTTCAGTATGTCAATAGTCGAACCAAAGAATGACCATCATTGTGTGAACCATGTTGGAAATTTTTAAAGGTCATTTTTGATATGGAAATAAAATAGACAAGAGTGACTATTTTTAGGGTTTTGAATAAGAAAAACATTAAACCATGCTTGTTGATTATCCTAATATGAGTAGGATTTGCAGTGTTTAATTCTTGTCTCGAAATTGAGTGGAAATAAATTTTGTTTGGAAAGATCATTTTCCCATTTTGAAGGAGAGATAACCTTGAAAATTTTGCAAGTTAAATAGGAAGGTTCAGGGATGTTTTTGTCTATCTGAAAATCATTGAAAACTGTAGAGCCAATATGTTCTAAAATAGCTTTGCAATATTCTGTTGGTTTTGACAAATTCGATGGTTTAAAATACCATCCTTGGAGAAATATTTTTGAAATTGTTATTAAAGGATAAGTTAAAAAAATCCTTCTTCAACTATCCAAATATTTTGAAAATTTATTTTTACAAATATTTTATTGTTGATTTTTGAAATTTCTTTTGAGATAATACTATCTCAATATTTTTTGAAATTACAAGCTGTGAAGCTTGGTTTTGGAAATGCTTTTTTTTGAGAAGAAGGCTCTCCTTTCTCAAATTTTGAAATTGATTTAGAAATCATACCTGTTTGGACCTAGGGGTCTTGAAATTGAGAAATTATTTTTTCCTAAGGGGACTGGACCTGTGAAGGCTGTAATTGGGAATTGGTTGGGCCTAGAAATTTTCTTAGAGAGATTTTAGGAGCTTTCGTGATATTGAAATTGATCCGATCCACTATTGGATCTAGAAATTCTTCTGAGAAGATTGGGCCCATGGTTTTATGGGTAAGGCAGATGAAAGTAGGTTAGGGGATGGTTTAGGAGGTTCTTAGTCCTTTTGGTACATTTTTTCTTTTCCTTTCTTTGGCATCAAGATCTATTTTGGAGAAACTCTCTGGTTAGGAAATCAGGAATTGAATTTGAATCTTTTTTTTTTAAATTTGATTTCAAAATTAAAAACACTTAAAATTGCTTGCCATCTTGCAAAGATTTGTTTTGATGCAATGTTTTGAACATCTTTTTTGCAAAACTTCTTTTGTAGATTTGCAATCAATGCAAAGTAAAAATTTTTGATTTAATAAATCGCTTTGGAATATTGTGATTCACTTGACAATGGAAAGTATTTCTTTCTTAATTGTAGAATAATTTATTTGACAATCATTCCAATGTGCAGAATTGAATTTGATAATTTGTTCCCTATTTTTTCTAGCATGTTTAAGTATACCCCCATATTCTAAATCAGAAGCATTTGTTTCTATAATTTTAGGAGATTGAGGATGAGCTAAATGAAGAAAGGAAATTTTTTGAACCTTCTTTTTAATTTTTCAAACAATTTTTGTATGCTTGTCATACCATGAAATTGGATTTTTCTTACGATGATCATGTAAGGGTTTTGCTAGCCTGTTTATATTGGGAATAAAATCTAAGACATAGTTTAGACTTCCTAAAAATCTCTATAATTGTGTTTTGTTTAAGATTTTATTAGGAAACTTATTAGAAAACTCTAATTGTAAAACCCTTATACCCTATATATGTATAGTACATATACCTTGTATATGTAAAATACATATACAAAATATAAAATGTCAATGGCCTTATCATCGGAAAATTTTTTATAATTCTAAGAAAAATATTTTAATCATTAAAAGATATTTTAATGAATAAATAAATATATATATGTCATTAATTTTTGAAAATACAAAATTTTAAGGAAAAACTCTAAAAAAATTTCCCAGAGTATTGTCTATCATTCATATGTTTCCCAAATATCAATGACAAAATATACACTCCCAAAATTCATTTACTCATCCATTTCTTCAAAAATGCCCAATGGCTCAAAAATCATCCAACATTTCAATATATACATATATAAATATATACAAAGTATTCAAAAAGTTAATTTACATTAACTAACTTTAAATTTGTAACATTAATATATGTTCTCATAATATATGCACATATTAAAGTACAAAACAAAAATATATATGATATGCTGGCCGTTTGGTCTTGTGGTAAATGGAAACTTTAAGAACAAAATCAAAGTCTAAACCTGATTAAGTTTAGCAGAACCATCCGAATATATCCTGCCATCTGCACGATGAAATTCAATCGCTCTAAGCTAAAAGTCTAGCGGTACATACTTTGATAATAAAAGAAACTTGAAAAGACAATACATTATGTATTTACTTTGAAACTTATAATGTGTCATTCAAATATATTTTAAAACTTATGGATAATTCTTTTTACTCTATCATGCACCACAATCATTTGTATTGGGCCCAAATGACTATATATAATATTTAAGTTCTAGAGATATTATTTTGGTCTGTTGACACCCAGTGTCTAGCCCGAAGGCAGTAAAATCACAATTGACACCCAATGCCTAGCCTGAAGGTAAATTTCATCAATATTAATGCCTAGCATCTAGGCCGGAGAAAAATTATCTCATAGGCATGGCATAACTATATCGCCAAACACAAAACTCTGGAATAGAATATTATATAGGTAACAAGCATCGTTTCACACTTTAACATAACTTTTGCCAATTTCATCATTTTTTGGTGCTTTTTCTATCATTTCACCACTTTTCTCAAGTGTCCTTCACCACTTGGCATGGACAAATTCAATCTACTCAACACCTACCCACATTTTCAATTTAAATTCTTCATTAGCATCACATTTCTATATACTTTAACTATTAAAACTCATTTTATCACATTCCTAAAAAATTTCAAGTTTTTTTCCTAATGCACTTTAATTTTAAAAGTCTGTCCTACTCAATTTCAAATTGAGTTTTAAGCTCATTTATATCCTTAAAATCATATTATAACATCATTTAAGCAATTAAATCAAAATTTCACCAATTCTTTACAAATTTCCCACCAAAACCCTAAATCCTCTTCTACTTCATCCAAACTCAAACCAAACCTAAAAAAATCTATCAACTAATATTAGAATCATTGTCTACACATCCAAATAACATCATCCAACATCATTTGAACAATTATCCAACACCCCATCAAATTTTCAAATTACACATATTCACAATTTCAAGAAAAACTACCTAAAACAAAAGAAATCTTACGTCTTCCTTGTAATTTCCTTAAAAGCTCTTTAAATATTTGAAAAAACTTGAAGAAATTGGTGAGTTGAAGAAAAAATTCCTCTCTTAGCATCCATGGAGAAATCGACCTCTTTTGAAGAGAAGAAGAAGAAGATAAGTTTTAAGTTTTTTTAATTCCTTTCTTAATTTTTAACCATATATTTATATATAATTAATTAATTAATTATTATTTACAAATTCCAATTTTTCTTCTTCCATTCAAATATAATTTAAATTTTGAATTTTGAATTTTTTTATTATTATTTGATAACTTTTCACTATTCTACCTTTGACTTTTACTTCTTGCTATTTGACTTTTATACTTTAGGTATATTTCTTTTATATTCAACACAAATATTAACATATTTCCTTTTCTAATAGCTCATTTAACTCTCCAAATTATTTATTTAATTTAATTTTAATAAAAATTTGGGTGTTTCACTAATGATCTCTCAATAGGGATAATTGTACTTTGGGAAATATGGTGTCCTAGGAATCTAGTCCTAGTCTGAAATAAGGAAATTTTTGACTTAGAAACAACAAGACCATTTTTCTTAACAATATAGAAGAATATTTTAAGATATTTGAAATGTTTTTCTATGGAATTGGAAAAAAATAATTCATCATCTATATAGACAATGTAGAATTCAGAGTATGAATTAAAAATATAATTCATAATTATTTGAAATTCAGAAGGAGCATTTTTTAATCCAAAAGGCATTACTTTCCATTTGTACTGGCCAAATGGAACAGTAAAAGAAGTTTTATAACTGTCTTTTGTGTGAATTTGAATTTAACAAAATCTCAATTTCATATCAAATTTTGAAAAAATAAAAGAAGAATGTTGTTTTTGTAACAAATCTCTTTTATTTGGAATTGGGTATTATATCTATTTCAAAGCCTTATTCTGAGGTTTGTAATTAATCACAAGTCTAGGAGTACCTCTTTTTATTTCTGAATTTTTATTTACATAGAAAGCTGCACAACTCGAAGGACACCTAAATTTTGTAATTAATCTCTTGGTCTCAAGATCCTAAATCTCTTTTCTACAATGAGCTTCAAGTTCTTGGTTCAGTAGAATAGGCCTGGCTTTTGATGTTATTTGTTTCTCATAAAAATTATTTTCATAAGGAAGATCTATCTTATGTTGCTTTCTGTTCCAAAAACCATTTGGTAAATCAACAAAAAATTCTATTTCAATAAGATTTTGGAAATTTTGAATTCTTTCTTTTAATTTGGAAATTTTGTAATTGGTTTTCTATTTTCTGTAACATTATTTCTTAGCTTAGAAAATAGGGTTGTTTTTCTTTTCCCCTAATAATATAATTTATCTTATTTTCATAAATTGAGTAGGCTTTTATGAAATTAAGATTTCTTACTTTAGCCTTTTCACTGAAAGGGAAAATTAATTTTTTCTTCTTGGTTTAAAAGAAATTCTGTTGTCCCAAGATGGCAACCAAGAGGTTGGGGGTGAATTGGTTTCCTCAAGAAATGATGGAAAATTAAAAACTCAACAAACAAGAAATGCGGAATAGAGAAATGGTTGAGTAGTGAGTAGAAGAAGGAACGCACAAGATTTATAGTGGTTCAGATTTTCTTCAATCCGACATCCACTTCCTTAACAACTTGTTAAGGTTTCACTAATCTTTGAAGTTTTACAAGCTCACTTCCAACTTTGGTGTTTTCACAAGTTCACACCTAACTTGACAAGTGTTTTACTAAGGCTAACACTCAAACCACTTACAAGAGTTTTGCTAGGCTCACTCTTACAAACTTTACAAGAGTTTTGCTAGGCTCACTCTTACAAACTTTACAAGAGTTTTTCTAGGCTTACTCTCACAACCCTTACAAGAGTTTTTCTAGGCTTACTCTCACAACCTTTACAAGAGTTTTTCTAGGCTTACTCTCATAACCTAAGTGTTTTTCAAGTTCACATTCAAACTTTTACAATGGTGTTTTCAATGCTTACACCTAACATTCATTACAATTCAAATGTAAATTGGAATAAAAGAAAATATGTTGCTTGGCTATAAAATTTTTGATTCTTCCCTTTTTTCTCTTTTTTATTCTTAACAGAATAGTAATGTATTTATAGCCAATGTGGTCTGACTAGCTATTATAGATAATGAGAATTAAGTCTTGGCAGTTTAGACCTTGTTTCAATAGACTGTTCGAAGTAGTTTGTGATCGTCCTTGATACAAGGAGGGTCACGTTCATGTCTCATGCGGTCGCCCTTGGACAAAGGACGGTCGCTGCATTCAAATTTGCTTCAATGGTCAAATTTAAGTGCTCTACTACAGGAATCTTGCCTATGCTATGGTTGTCAGGACGGTCGCGCATAGGATAGGTGCTGTTGCCTTTTTTGAATGCTGAGGTGGGTTTCCAACGGTCATTACATGTGGCATTCTTTAACTGGGCAAAATGAAAGTCTGCCTAAATATGAATTTCGCGGTCGCTCTAGGTGCCAGTTCACGGTCGAGTTGAGAGACTCTTGTCGAATTTCTGGAAGCACCTTAGGATGCGAACACTACTGTCAGTTTAAGTAGATTTCTCTTGAATCATCAGAGCGGTCGTGAAGACTGAAGGGCGGTCTCTAGAGTGGTAAGCGAGACCGTATTCTTCACTGTTCTTGTCACCATAATCCTTACTAGAATTTGGATGATTTGGGTTTCTAATGTTACGGTCGTCCATTATTGTAGGACGGTCGCTCTTGTGGGAGTGCTGTCGCGACTGTGGTCGAGTCTCTGGCCGCGAACCCTACTGTGATATGGTTTCATCCTTCAATTGACTGGGGTGGTCATCTCCATGTCTTGTGCGACGCTAAATATGCTCTGTTCAACTTTATTTGAAACATCCTAATCCTGTAACAAGGTTCTTTAAACACATGTTAAATAAGTCATTCAATTTGAGCTGTCAAGGATAAAAATTGAGATCATTTGGAAAACAATCTCTCCCATTTTGACTTTGACAATCAAATGGAATGATGATATAAATTGAAAAAAATGTAAATTAGATTGGCTAACAATCTCTCCTAATTTAAACTTCTCATGTATTGAATGTTAATAAATTTCTACAATGCTCCCCCTAAACATATGCGTGAGTCATGTTTATGTTGGAGTATAACTTGGTACATTAGTAAAATAACGTTCCCATTTTATATCTCTCCCTCTTTGTCTATCTCTCTCTCCCTCTCTCTCTCCCTCTGTCTCTCTCTCTCTCTCTCTCTCTCTCTCCCCCTTTGTCATAGGCAAAATGCATAATATAAGAGAAATATTTAAAGACAATGATAAGATTATAAGCATTATGTAGAATAAACAAAATGTTGTTAGATAGAGGGCAGTGCAAAGATAATGTAAAAAAGAAAACAAAATCAAAACAACAAAACATAACCAAAAATAGGAAAAAATAAACTAATCAGAATCTTCATCCTCATCTATCTCTTCTTCTTCTAAAGGAGCTTTTCCCTCATCAAGAGGGACATTGCTGGTAGAGCTAGTGCTGATAGATTCTTCTTCTTTAGGGAGACTTTCTGTATGATCACTTATATCCCAATCCTCAAGATTGCATTGAGGCAAGTCCAGTTTGCCTTGCATGTCATAGAGATCATGATGCATGTGAGATATAAGGTCAATCCTTTTGTTCAAGTGATGAAATCTCTTGGAGACACTTTTCTTGAACCGAGAGAGTTTCTTGGAGAGTGATTTGATAGCTTTTAGAATGAGTTTTGTAGGAGAGCAGGTTTGGGTAGGTTTAGATGAGGAAGCTTTGGGAGGTAGTTCAACAACAACTTCCAAGGAGTCTCCTTCTTCCTCAATGGTGTACCTTGGTCTTTTCTTTTATCTATCCACAACACCTCGTTTACCAAAGTAATACACATATGTACCCTCAATCTTCCTTACACAGCCAACATGTTCTAGATAGTCAATGGTGATGGCACTAGAGGCAAGATTGAAAGGGTTTCTCAAGGTAGCTAAGTTAAGATCATTTAGTAAGTTCATGTGCCTAGCTATTTGAGTTATTTGTGAGGATAGGAAGAAAGTTCCAGTTCTTGTGACATCATGGTGATACAATGTGTCAATCAAGAACTTTGTTGTGTTCATTTGGATGTTGTGGGTGAAAGCATATAAGAAGATTAGATCTCTTGTTACCTTTTCATTCCCATCAGCCCGTTGATGTATGGTGTAGGTGATGATCCTATGAAGCATCCAATGGGTGAGGGATTTGATGTGTCTAGCTTTTGACTCTTTTTCAAATGAGGTTTCCGCAGAAATTTCTTGCCAAAAGGTAGAGAGTGTTTGATTATAGAAGGCTAAATCATTGTAGGAGGTTACTCCATCAACAGGAAAGTCCTAGATTTTTCAAAGTCCTCTAATGTTAAGGCTAGGTATTGGTCAAATAACTTAAATCTAACCCCATACCACCCTAGTGCAGAATTTTCACTCTTTTCAATCTGAAAGGACATGAGAAATTCCTTACTTAAACTAGAATAGCCTACCTTTTAAGGAAATACGAATTTCCTCCATCCAAGAACATCAAGTAGACTTTCAATCTCTTCTTTAATGTTGAGGGTACAGAGCATCCCACCAAATGGAGATTTGGTTCCTTCAAATTTCTTTTTCTTTAGCATGGCATATCTCACATCTTCCTCAGGGGTTTGGTGGTGAGGTTTATGAATTTTCTCACCTCTTATAGACTGTGGAGGAGATGGAGGAGCATCTATTGGTTCGCTTATAATGATTCCTGAAGGCTTCTTTCCTTTCCCTTTCCCTTTGGAGGTAATTTTCTTTTTGGGGGCCATTAGAGTTGAAGAACCAGAAGAAAATTGGAAAACAGAGAGTGTTTGAGAAGGAGATGGTCTTGAGAGGATTTTGGAGATTTGGAGGGAAGTTTGTATGTTATAAGAGGTAAAAGATCCAAGGAACTGATGTCTAATGGTCTTAAATAGAAGAAATTAAGAAAATAGCTGTTTATGACCGTTGAGAGTTGAAAATCGCGACTTGTCATACTGCCAATGGTTACAAAATTTCAAGCAGAGTGTATAGAGTGCGGTCGCCTATTTGTATAGGTGCGATCACGAAAGACACTCTAGAGACCATTAGGAAAATTAGTGCGCTCGTGAGTGTAGAGAATGCCTGCAACAGTCGAAACTATTTAAATTATTGCGACCGCACATAGAGTTTCCCGACCGCTCACAGAGGTATCAATTTAGATGAATCTGTCTGGCAAGATAGCGATCGCTAGAGGCATTGGAGCGAACGCGAGTAGCTAAAAAATGAAAGAGACATAAGAGATGATGGATTTTTATAGTTTTAAGCAAAAATTCTATGCGTTAAGATGTTTAAGAGATTTTTATTGATAGGCAATCTTTTATCCATTCAGGGTAGTTCCATCAATTATACCTAAATTAAGTTTAATGAAGTTAAGCCTATCTTCATTCAAAGGTTTTGTAAAGATATCAGCAAGTTGATTATGTGTATCTATAAACTCTAAGACAATATTCTTGTTTTATACATTATCTCTCAAAAAATGATGTCTAATGTCTATATGTTTAGATCTAGAGTGTTGGATAGGATTTTTAGACAAATTGATAGCACTTGTATTGTCACATTTAATGGAGATGTTGTTAAATACTTTGCCATAGTCAAACAATTGTTGTTTCATCCATAATACTTGTGTGCAACAAAAACATGCTGCAACATATTTGGCTTCCGCCGTAGACAAAGCAATCGATGCTTGTTTCTTACTATGCCCAGAAACTAGACAATTGCCAAGAAAGTGACATGCTCCTGTTGTGCTTTTTCTATCTAAGATGCTACCACCATAATCTGCATCCGAAAAACCTAAGATATGAAATAATGTGTTTTTAGTATACCAAAGTCCTAAATGCATTGTACCACTTAAATATTTCAAAATTCTATTAGTAGCATTCAAGTGTGATTCTTTAGGATAAGTTTGAAGTCTAGCACAAAGACATACACCATACATTATATCAGGTCTAGAAGCAATTAAGTAAAGTAGTGATATGATAGTACCTTGATATTTCTTTTCATCTACTGCTTTACCATTTTCATGTTTACCCAATTTCAAGGATGTGCTCATAGGAGTCTTGCTAGTTTTGCAGCCATCCATTCCAAATTTCTTGATGAGTTCTTTTGTATATTTGGATTGGTTAATGAAGATCCCATCTTTACATTGCTTGATTTGCAGTCCAAGGAAGAACTTGAGTTCACCCATCATGCTCATTTCAAATTCCCTAGTCATACAACAAGCAAATTCTTTGCACAAGGTTTCATTAGTAGCTCCAAATATTATGTCATCCACATAATTTGTACAATTAAAATGTTATGTTTGTCCTTTTTAACAAAGAGAGTTGTATCTACTTTTCCTTTTGAAAAACCATTTTCAAGTAAATATGTACTAAGTCTATCATACCAAGCCCTTGGTGCTTGTTTCAATCCATATAAAGCTTTGGTAAGTTTGAAAACATGATTAGGAAATTTGTAGTTTTCAAAACCAGGAGGTTGTTCTACATAAACTTCTTCGTTTATAAGCCCATTTAGAAATGCACTTTTAACATCCATTTGAAAGAGTTTAAAGTTCATGTGACATGCAAAAGCAAGTAATATTCTAATAGATTCTAATCTAGCTACAGGGGCAAATGTTTCATCATAGTCAATACCTTCTTCTTAATTATAGCCTTTGGCTACCAACATTGCTTTATTCCTAACAATGTGACCATTTTCATCAAGCTTATTTCTATAGACCCATTTGCATCTTATGATTGAATTATCTCTAGGTCTAGGAGTAAGTTGCCAAACATTATTTCTCTCAAATTGATTAAGTTCATCTTGCATTGCAATCATCCAACTTTCATCATTTAGAGCCTCCTCAATGGTCTTTGGCTCAATTTGAGAAAATAAAGCAAAATTAACATATATATGATTAATTTTAGATCTAGTAATTACTCCCTTAGATGTTTCACCAATGATGAGTTCCTTAGGATGATCTTTCTTGTATTGCCAATCCTTAGGTAGATCTTGAGTCTTTTCTTCAAGTTCATACTGATTGATCTCTGGAGCATCAATAGTTTCATGAGGTTCAAGAGTACCTGCAGGGTCATTGAAAGTACTACCTTTCTTTTGATCAATTTTAGATGATTCATCAAATAAAACATGCATTGATTCTTCAACAACTAGAGTTTTCACGTTAAATGCTCTATATGCTTTGCTATATGATGAGTATCCTAGGAATATGCCTTCATATGATTTGGATGAAAATTTTCCAAGATTTTCCTTGGTGTTCAATATAAAGCATTTGCATCCAAATACTCTAAAATATCCAATTCTGGGAATTCTTCCATTCCATAGCTCATAAAAGTTTTATTAGTTAAAGGCCTTTTGTAAACACAATTTGCAATGTAACAAGCTGTATTAACGGCTTTCGCCCAAAAATAAGATGGTAATTATATTCATTGAGCATTGTTCTAGCCATTTCAACCAAGGTTCTATTTTTTCTCTCAACCACACCATTTTGTTGTGGAGTTCTAGGAACAGAAAAATTATGTGAAATGCCAAGTTCATTAAAAAAATTTCAAAATTTTCATTCTCAAATTCTTTGCCATGATCACTCCTAATAGATGTGATCACATATCCTTTTTCATTTTGAACTCTTTTTGCAAAC
The DNA here is from genome assembly GCA_947685225.1 of Garcia nutans. NCBI lineage: Eukaryota > Viridiplantae > Streptophyta > Magnoliopsida > Malpighiales > Euphorbiaceae > Garcia > Garcia nutans. Next base: position 54,301,027 of record CANTUV010000024.1, read on the forward strand.
ATTTTGAAGTAATTAAAAGCCTCATTCTTTTGAGCTAAGAAATTAACCGATGTGAATCTAGAGTAATCGTCAACAAGAACAAATGTATATAATTTGCCTCCTAAGCTTGTAACTCTATTTGGTCCAAACAAATCCAAATGAATGAGCTCTAAAGGTCTAGAGGTACTTATAACATTCTTTGATTTAAATGAGCTCTTATGTTGCTTACCACGTTGACAAGGTTCACAAATTCTATCTTTGTCATATTTTATCTTAGGGAGACCATCAACTAGGTTTTCATTATAATATATTTTAATTGATCCATACCAGCATGTCCTAGTCTTCTATGCCATAACCATGCATCATTATTAATAGACATTAAACATTTAAATGCATGATTTGAATGTATGTTAATATTATAAGTATTGTTTGTCCTAGTACCCTTAAATATGATAACACCATTTGAATTTGTGATTTTGCATCCTTTGGAATCAAAATTAACAATGTATGCTCTATCACATAATTGACTAATACTTAGGAAATTATGTTTCAACCCATCAACAAGCCATACATCTTCTATTAAATCTTTACCAATTGATCAAAGGGAGCCAACACCAATGATTTTACCTTTAGCATCATTTCCAAAAGTTACATTACCTCCATGTTTGTAGGTAATACTTGTAAAGAGCTTTGCATTCCTGGTCATATGCCTTGAGCACCCACTATCCACAAGCCATGTGCTTTCGTTGATAGTAGATTTTAGGCATACCTACAATGCAATAGTGGTTATCTTTTCTTAGGTACCCAAATGAAGTTGGGTCCTTGATGGTTAGTAATAAAGGAGTCTTCTAACTTGAGATGAGCCTTTCTAATATGACAAAAAATTTTTTATGTCCAAATTTCATTCAATATGTACATTGCCATAGTGTTTTATATTTTTGCATTTTTCTATTCATATTCCAAGTATTATGCATACAACTACAAATATGTGATTGCTTTTGTGCAAGTTTAGTGTACATAAATGCATGATTACTTTTTGAGAACTTAGCTCTATTTCCTAGTGAGCCATGAAAAGTTCTTTTGGAACATTTAGACTTGGTGTGAGCATCTTTGTTCTTTACAATATCAATATTACAAATTTTAGTTGTAGATGCTTTTACAAATGTTGGTGTGCTTGGTGCAATGTTGGTTGAGCCATTGAATCCTAATCCATATTTTAAGGAGGGTGATCTTTGGTTACCAATTAATGTGTCTAAGGCTTCCTTTCCTTTATGAAATCTTGAAATTGATTCTTTTAGTTCTTTTAGTTCATGCTTTACAATTTCATTCTCTTTAATAATTTTTTCTAAATCATGTGAGTTTTTATTTAACTCATCTATTGAATTCATCAAGTGTTCATTTGAGGTTTTCAATTCATAGGTAGAGTTCTTTAAGCATATAAAGTCCTTTTCTAACTTAGAGCTTTTTTCTTTATAGAGCATGATTACTTTTTGAGAACTTAGCTCTATTTCCTAGTGAGCCATGAAAAGTTCTTTTGGAACTTTTAGAGTTGGTGTGAGCATCTTTGTAACACCCCTATACCTCGTATACGTACACAGCATGCTAGTACGATCATAATATACGTATACTGAATATAGAAATGCCACATTTTACAAATCACTCATGTTATCACTTTTATATAATGTAAACAATTAAAAACTTTTGAAAGAGTTTATAAAACCAAATAAATAGAAAGTTCATTTAAAACGTAGCGGAAAATAGAACAAATGTTTACAAATACTTATACATCAAAATCAGAATATACAAATATAAAATATATATACATGACTGGCAGCTCTTCTCTGATCTTTAAGTCCCAAAAGTCAACTCTTCAATGTCTAGACTCACTCGGTCTCAAAGAACTCTCGGGTTCAACTCTGTTACCTGCGTGATGAACCACAATCGCGCTGAGCTAACAGCTCAGTAGTGTAAATTGTACAACCATGATGCTTTAATGCGATGCACATGTCACCATAACACATTATATAAACCATACATAATCATATCACATTTTATAATTATATATTAGATCTTATTATTCAATTGTTTCTTCATTCATAAATCACATATTACAACTAAGACAGACACGGGCCCAAAACACACTAATATGTTATTCAAAGTTCAGAGTTACTGCTTTGGTCCATATTGACACCTTGTGTCTAGCCCCGTAGGCAATATATATATATCCATGGATAATCAACTAGATTTGAGTTTACGACCCAGTCATTTCACTCAATCTAGTTCCAATAATATGTTTTTGAGGTTTACGACCCGGTCATTTCACCCCAAAAACATCACATTTCACATTTATCAACTGGATTCGGCTTACGACCCGGTCATTTCACCTATCCAGTTATTCATAGGCATGCCGCCAAACTCAGAACTCTGGAAATTGAATAGACATATTAGGTACACAATGATTTCATTTATCTCTTTATCAATTTCTTTCTCAATTCATTTCTCATTTCATGATCCATAATCAACTAGGCAACCATGCCTTAATTATCTCATTTTCATTATCATAGCCAACAATCATGGCTTCATATCTTTCACATTATATTTCATCATCACATTAATCAATTCATTATTCACACGGATATAATTAATGGCATCAACACATATTTTACATGCTCATCACAACATTCACATATAATCAATTATGTCTCAATTCTCAATATCATATGAGTGTATGCAATAATGTATTTTGAACTATTTCAAAATGACCCACACAACTCTAAACACTTACTTTTCAAGAATCTATCACCACTTGAGTTAGGGTAAATCACCTTCTTCACAACCTATTCCAAAAGAATGAGGAAACTCTCATGAGATCATAAGGTTAAGAATCAATTAGGGCAAACTCTAGACTTGACACGCTCACACACACGAGCGTGTCCCTGACCGTGCCCTAACTCCACAACACAGAAATATTTACACGCTCAGAACCACGGGCGTGTCACTGGGCGTGTAATACATTCTGTCTCTCAGAAATAATGACACGTCCAACATCATGAGCATGCTCATGGCCGTGTAAATTCTCAAAACTCACAGTAGCTATGACACGCTCAACAACACGGGCGTGTTAATGGCCGTGTCACACCTACTGCCACTCAGAACAATTGACACGCCTAAGGACCTGGACGTGCTCCTGGGCGTGTCAGGCCAAAAACCCAGATTTTGGCCAAGACAACACCACTACCAACAAAACACTTCTATCCATCAACATCCACTTCAAACAAACTTCACAAAACATACCCAAAAACCATCTCAAACTTACAACAACACCAAAACAAGCTAAAACACACATCAAACACAAATCACAACATCATCAAAACTCTAAACACAACCTCAACTCAATCTATCCCAACCAACTTACTCTTTTCTTCAATCCAACCCCAAAATCCAAAACCACATAAACCAAATACTCTTAAACACAACATAATCAACCCAAACACATTCTCAAACACAACTTCAACTCACAAACCCACATAACTTCAAAAACAACACAAGAAATCAAGAGAGAACTTACCAAGGATGAAGAACTCTTAGATTCCAACTAAATCTCTTGTAAACTTCTTTAATCTTGATCTTGTAAGGTCAAATCTCTCCCTCTCTCTTGTTCTCTTGCTGCTGCCGTCCAAGACAAAGAAAAGAGAAGAAAATGGAATGAAGGCCATGAAGGAAGGAGAAGGAAAGAAGAAAAGGAAAAGAAGTACAAAAGCAAAGTCAACTTCTCTTTCCTCAAAACAATCTCCTCCACACAATAAACAATATAATATTCAAAATATCTCCCTCCACTCATCTTATTCCACTAACTCAATTTCAAATTAATTTCCTTTATACCCTTCACCCTTAGAATGGTATATGTTGTGTATATCACAATATAAATAACATAAGCACTCTACTATTACAACATATCTCTGTCCAATTAAACACAAATACACTTAATCCAAATAAAACAACAATTATATACCAAACTTCTAGGGTATATTTTGGGATATTACAATTCTCCCCCTCTAAAAAGAATTTCGTCCTCGAAATTACCTGATATTAAATCTGAAACAAATGAGGATATTGATCTCGCATTGCTTGCTCACTTTCCCAAGTTGCTTCTTCTTTTGCATGATTCTTCCATAAAACCTTCACAAGTGGCACTTCCTTATTTCTTAACTCTTTCACTTCATGTGCCAAGATAGCAACTGGCTCCTCTTCAAATGTCAGATCCGGATTCACGTCAATAGATTCAACTGACAACACATGAGATGGATCTGATCGGTATCTCCTCAACATAGAAACATGGAAAACATTATGGATTCTATCCAAATCAGGTGGCAAAGCAAGCCGATAAGCAACTGGCCCAATTCTTTCTAAAATTTCATACGGTCCAATAAAACGCGGACTCAGCTTTCCTTTTCGACCAAATCTTAGAATCTTTTTCCAAGGAGACACTTTCAAAAATATTTTATCTCCCACATTATACTCTATGTCTCTCCTCTTCAAATCTGAATAAGACTTCTGTCGATCTGAAGCTGTTTTCAATCTATTCCGAATCAACTTCACTTTATCTTCTGTTTCTTTAACCAAATCAGGACCAATTAACTTACCTTCTCCAACTTCATTCCAACATAGAGGCGTCCTACACCGTCTACCATACAATGCTTCAAATGGTGCCATTCCAATGCTGGACTGATGACTGTTATTGTAAGCAAATTCCACAAGTGGCAAAAATCTGTCCCAACTACCAGAGAAAACAATGACAGCTTCTCAACATATCCTCTATAATCTGTATCACTCTCTCTGACTGTCCATCTGACTGCGGATGGAAAGCAGTACTAAAGTGTAATCGAGAACCCAAAGCACCATGTAAACTCTTCCAAAATCTTGAAGTAAACCGGGGATCTCGATCAGACACTAAAGAAATTGGGACTCCATGCAACTTCACAATCTCATGGATATACAGCTCAGCCAACCTCTCGAGAGAATAATCCATCCGAACAGGAAGAAAATGAGCTGTCTTTGTCAACCTATCAACAATTACCCAAATAGCATCATGTTTCCTCTGAGTCAATGGCAATCCAGACACAAAATCCATTGTAACTCTTTCCGATTTCCATTCAGGCACTGATAACGGTTGAAGTAACCCTGTTGGAACTTGATGCTCAGCTTTAACCCTCTGACATGTGAGACATTTGGATACAAATTCCGCTATGTCTCTCTTCATACCTGACCACCAGTAATGTTGTCTCAAATCATGATACATCTTAGTACTGCCCGGATGCAAAGCAAAAACTGACTGGTGTGCTTCTTCCAAAATAATCCTTCTCAAATTAGCATCATCAGGTACACACAATCTGTTCTTAAACCAAAGACTCCCATCACTTTTTAACAGGAAATCTCGATTCTCTTTATTTTGGCAATCTGAAATAATTTTCTGAACTTTCTCATCAACCAACTGGGCTTCTTTAATCTGATCTAACAATACCGGCCTCAACTGTAATTGTGCCAACAATGCACCATTATCACAAGATACAAAGTTAGCATGCAATGCTCTCAACTCAACAAGCAACGAGAGCGAATAAACAATCAGGCCTGCTAAAGACTTCCGACTCAAGGCATCAGCAACCACATTTGCCTTACCAGGATGATAATGAATCAAACAGTTATAGTCTTTAATCAACTCCAACCAACGTCTCTGCCGAAGATTAAGCTCTCTCTGAACTCCCAAATATTTCAAACTTTTATGATCGGTATAAATAAAACACTTCTCCCCATACAAATAGCGTCGCCAAATCTTCAATGCAAACACAATGGCTGCTAACTCCAAATCATGGGTCGGATAATTAAGCTCATGCGGCTTCAACTGCCGAGAAGCATAAGCTATCACTTTACCTTCTTGCATCAAGACACAACCCAAACCACTATGTGAAGCATCACTGAAAATCACATATGGTTTATCTTCTACAGGTAAAGTAAGAACAGGCGCTTGAGTCAACATCTCTTTCAGCTGTTTAAAACTAGCCTGACACTGATCTGTCCACACAAATCTAACTCCCTTGCGAAGTAATCTGGTAAGTGGAGTAGCTATCAAAGAAAATCCTTTCACAAAGCGCCGATAATAGCCTGCCAAACCCAGAAAACTTCTAACTTCTGTCACAGACTTTGGTGGACTCCAATTCATAACAGCTTCAACTTTACTCGGATCAACTCTAATGCCATCTGCTGAAACTATATGACCGAGAAAAGTCACATGATCAAGCCAGAACTCACACTTCGACAGCTTAGTATACAATTGCTTCTCTCTCAAGATCTGCAACACAATCCGCAGATGCTTGTCATGCTCCTCCTCATTGTGCGAATACACCAAAATATCATCGATGAAAACCACTACAAACTGATCTAGATAGGGCCTAAACACCCTATTCATCAAATCCATGAAAGCTGCAGGTCATTCATCAACCCAAAAGGCATAACTAGAAACTCATAATGTCCATACCTTGTAAGAAAGGCTGTCTTAGGAACATCTTCATCTCTGACTCTCAACTGATGGTACCCTGATCTCAAATCAATCTTGGAAAACACTGCTGCTCCCTTCAATTGATCAAAGAGATCATCAATTCTAGGCAAAGGATATTTATTCTTGATAGTCACCTTGTTCAATTGCCTATAATCGATGCATAATCTCATAGTACCATCCTTCTTTTTCACAAACAACACAGGAGCTCCCCACGGTGAAACAATAGGGCAAACAAACCCTTTATCCAACAACTCCTGCAACTGCACTTTCAACTCTCTCAATTCAACAGGTGCCATTCTATAAGGAGTAATAGAGATAGGAGTGGTACCAGGCAACAATTCAATACCAAACTCCACCTCTCTCTCAGGAGGCAACCCTGGCAACTCCTCTGGAAACACATATGGAAAATCTGCAACTGTGGGTATACCGTCAAGTCGAGAACCCACTACTCTAGTATCCACAACATGAGCAAGATAAGCATCACACCCTTTTCTAATCAACCTCTTAGCTGAAACAGCTGAAATAAACAAGGATGCAAGCTGTCTCTGCTCACCAGATACCATCACAATTCTACCATTATCGGTTCTCAAAGTAACACATTTTTGTTGACAGTCTACTATCGCTCCATGTCTAGACAACCAGTCCATGCCCAGTATCAAATCATACTCTTTAAATGGCATTTCAATCAGATCACCCAAAAACTCCTCACCCTGAACCACTACTGCACTATCTCGGTGCACCTTGCTAACAATCACACTATGCCCTAAAGGATTTGTCACCAACACATCAAATCCTAGGGATTCAGCATGCAATTCAGACATAGGCAAAATGGATGCACTTATATATGAATGAGTAGATCCTGGATCAATCAAAGCAAGTACTGAAATACCAAATAAAGAGAAAGTACCAGCTATAACTGCTGAAGCATCTGGCTGCCTCTGCATCACATACATCCTCTGAGAAGATCCAGCCTCCTCTGGTCTATTCTCCTTGGATGTAGAACCTCCTCTAGGACTGAACCCAGATCTACCTCCTCTGCTGAAACTTCTGCCTCCTCTACCTCCCCTCACAACAGGTCGAGAAACTGCCGAATCTACTGACCTCTACTCCTGCAACTCAGGACACTCTCTAACAAAATGATCCGGTGAACCGCATCTATAGCATCCAGCTGATCCTCCAACAAACACCCCAATGGGTCTTACCACAATACTCACATACCGGAGGAGTAGATCTCTGAATTACTAGGGTCGGAGCACTCGCCACTGAAGCTGTAGGTCTCGATCTCTGCCTCTGAAACTGAACTGACCTACCAGCTGGCCTCTGACTCCTACTAATCCTGGGAACAAAGCTTCCCCTGCCTCTTTTTACAGATGAAGACCCTGCCTCAAACTGGGGTCTCCTAACCCTGGTCTCTTCCTCTGTAACAACTGCTGCAATACCCTGAGCTCTCTCCACACTCCTAGCTGCTGCAACAAGCTGGGAAAAATCATGATATCGAGAACCAGCCACATGACACATGAGAGAGGGCCTTAATCCCTCCTCAAATCTCCTGCATCTATCAATCTCATCAGATCCCCAGCATAATGGCTCAACCGGATGAACTCAACTTCATACTCGGTTACTGTCCTGTAGTCTTGCTTCAAACTCAAAAACTCCATCTTTTTCACATCTTTATACTCCCTCGGAGTATACTTCAATTCAAACTCCCCGAGAAAAATCAGCATAGGACAAGGTAGGTGGATCATCCATAGCATGGGGCACTGTCTTCCTCTAGTCATATGCATCTTTCTGTAACAATGATCTAGCATAGTCAAATTTTTCTTCTGGAGTGGCCTGTAACTGAAAAAATATCCTATGTATCTTATCTAGCCACTGCTCAGCTACAGCTGGATCAATAGTACCCAGAAAATCCTCTGCTCCAAACTTCCTTAATTTGTCATACTGTCTCACTGATACCAAAGGCTGGGGTGGTGGTGGTGGCTGCTGTACTGGGGCTTGCCTCATCAATTCCATCATATGCCTAAACCAAACTGGCGAAACCTCCTCACCAGCTGGTCTCCCTGGCACAGAAACAGGTATCTCTCCAGCACTAACCACTCTCGCTCCCTCTCTAGCCTCATCTGGAGCTACACTCTCCACACTACCCTCAACTGACTGATGTAAATGAGAATCCATCACAACCTATATCTGCAAATACAGCAGAATGCACCTTATTAAAGATCAGAGACTGCCAATATCAAGTATATATATCTTATTCGAAAACCAACTCTTAAAAGCAAAATATCCTTTTTCCTTACAATATACCTAGGTTGAGAATCTCAAACCTGGCTCTGATACCAAAATAATTGTAACACCCCTATACCCCGTATACGTACACAGCATGCTAATACGATCGTAATATACGTATAATGAATATAGAAATGCCACATTTTACAAATCACTCACGTTATCACTTTTATATAATGTAAACAATTAAAAACTTTTGAAAGAGTTTATAAAACCAAATAAATAGAAAGTTCATTTAAAACGCAGCGGAAAATAGAACAAATGTTTACAAATACTTATACATCAAAATCAGAATATACAAATATAAAATATATATACATGACTGGCAGTTCTTCTCTGATCTTTAAGTCCCAAAAGTCAACTCTTCAATGTCTAGACTCACTCGGTCTCGAAGAACTCTCGGATTCAACTCTGTTACCTGCGTAATGAACCACAATCGCGCTGAGCTAACAACTCAGTAGTGTAAATTGTACAACCATGATGCTTTAATGCGATGCACATGTCACCATAATACATTTCATAAACCATACATAATCATATCACATTTTATAATTATATATTAGATCTTATTATTCAATTGTTTCTTCATTCATAAATCACATATTACAACTAAGACAGACACGGGCCCAAAACACACTAATATGTTATTCAAAGTTCAGAGTTACTGCTTTGGTCCATATTGACACCTTGTGTCTAGCCCCGTAGGCAATATATATATATCCATGGATAATCAACTAGATTTGAGTTTACGACCCAGTCATTTCACTCAATCTAGTTCCAATAATATGTTTTTGAGGTTTACGACCCGGTCATTTCACCCCAAAAACATCACATTTCACATTTATCAACTGGATTCGGCTTACGACCCGGTCATTTCACCTATCCAGTTATTCATAGGCATGCCGCCAAACTCAGAACTCTGGAAATTGAATAGACATATTAGGTACACAATGATTTCGTTTATCTCTTTATCAATTTCTTTCTCAATTCATTTCTCATTTCATGATCCATAATCAACTAGGCAACCATGCCTTAATTATCTCATTTTCATTATCATAGCCAACAATCATGGCTTCATATCTTTCACATTATATTTCATCATCACATTAATCAATTCATTATTCACACGGATATAATTAATGGCATCAACACATATTTTACATGCTCATCACAACATTCACATATAATCAATTATGTCTCAATTCTCAATATCATATGAGTGTATGCAATAATGTATTTTGAACTATTTCAAAATGACCCACACAACTCTAAACACTTACTTTTCAAGAATCTATCACCACTTGAGTTAGGGTAAATCACCTTCTTCACAACCTATTCCAAAAGAATGAGGAAACTCTCATGAGATCATAAGGTTAAGAATCAATTAGGGCAAACTCTAGACTTGACACGCTCACACACACGGGCGTGTCCCTGACCGTGCCCTAACTCCACAACACAGAAATATTTACACGCTCAGAACCACGGGCGTGTCACTGGGCGTGTAATACATTCTGTCTCTCAGAAATAACGACACGTCCAACATCATGAGCGTGCTCATGGCCGTGTAAATTCTCAAAACTCACAGTAGCTATGACACGCTCAACAACACGGGCGTGTTAATGGCCGTGTCACACCTACTGCCACTCAGAACAATTGACACGCCTAAGGACCTGGACGTGCTCCTGGGCGTGTCAGGCCAAAAACCCAGATTTTGGCCAAGACAACACCACTACCAACAAAACACTTCTATCCATCAACATCCACTTCAAACAAACTTCACAAAACATACCCAAAAACCATCTCAAACTTACAACAACACCAAAACAAGCTAAAACACACATCAAACACAAATCACAACATCATCAAAACTCTAAATACAACCTCAACTCAATCTATCCCAACCAACTTACTCTTTTCTTCAATCCAACACCAAAATCCAAAACCACATAAACCAAATACTTTTAAACACAACATAATCAACCCAAACACATTCTCAAACACAACTTCAACTCACAAACCCACATAACTTCAAAAACAACACAAGAAATCAAGAGAGAACTTACCAAGGATGAAGAACTCTTAGATTCCAACTAAATCTCTTGTAAACTTCTTTAATCTTGATCTTGTAAGGTCAAATCTCTCCCTCTCTCTTGTTCTCTTGCTGCTGCCGTCCAAGACAAAGAAAAGAGAAGAAAATGGAATGAAGGCCATGAAGGAAGGAGAAGGAAAGAAGAAAAGGAAAAGAAGTACAAAAGCAAAGTCAACTTCTCTTTCCTCAAAACAATCTCCTCCACACAATAAACAATATAATATTCAAAATATCTCCCTCCACTCATCTTATTCCACTAACTCAATTTCAAATTAATTTCCTTTATACCCTTCACCCTTAGAATGGTATATGTTGTGTATATCACAATATAAATAACATAAGCACTCTACTATTACAACATATCTCTGTCCAATTAAACACAAATACACTTAATCCAAATAAAACAACAATTATATACCAAACTTCTAGGGTATATTTTGGGATATTACAATTCTCCCCCTCTAAAAAGAATTTCGTCCTCGAAATTACCTGATATTAAATCTGAAACAAATGAGGATATTGATCTCGCATTGCTTGCTCACTTTCCCAAGTTGCTTCTTCTTTTGCATGATTCTTCCATAAAACCATCACAAGTGGCACTTCCTTATTTCTTAACTCTTTCACTTCATGTGCCAAGATAGCAACTGGCTCCTCTTCAAATGTCAGATCCGGATTCATGTCAATAGATTCAACTGACAACACATGAGATGGATCTGATCGGTATCTCCTCAACATAGAAACATGGAAAACATTATGGATTCTATCCAAATCAGGTGGCAAAGCAAGCCGATAAGCAACTGGCCCAATTCTTTCTAAAATTTCATACGGTCCAATAAAACGCGGACTCAGCTTTCCTTTTCGACCAAATCTTAGAATCTTTTTCCAAGGAGACACTTTCAAAAATATTTTATCTCCCACATTATACTCTATGTCTCTCCTCTTCAAATCTGAATAAGACTTCTGTCGATCTGAAGCTGTTTTCAATCTATTCCGAATCAACTTCACTTTATCTTCTGTTTCTTTAACCAAATCAGGACCAATTAACTTACCTTCTCCAACTTCATTCCAACATAGAGGCGTCCTACACCGTCTACCATAAAATGCTTCAAATGGTGCCATTCCAATGCTGGACTGATGACTGTTATTGTAAGCAAATTCCACAAGTGGCAAAAATCTGTCCCAACTACCAGAGAAATCAATGACACAGCTTCTCAACATATCCTCTATAATCTGTATCACTCTCTCTGACACTCCATCTGACTGCGGATGGAAAGCAGTACTAAAGTGTAATCGAGAACCCAAAGCACCATGTAAACTCTTCCAAAATCTTGAAGTAAACCGGGGATCTCGATCAGACACTAAAGAAATTGGGACTCCATGCAACTTCACAATCTCATGGATATACAGCTCAGCCAACCTCTCGAGAGAATAATCCATTCGAACAGGAAGAAAATGAGCTGTCTTTGTCAACCTATCAACAATTACCCAAATAGCATCATGTTTCCTCTGAGTCAATGGCAATCCAGACACAAAATCCATTGTAACTCTTTCCCATTTCCATTCAGGCACTGATAACGGTTGAAGTAACCCTGTTGGAACTTGATGCTCAGCTTTAACCCTCTGACATGTGAGACATTTGGATACAAATTCCGCTATGTCTCTCTTCATACCTGACCACCAGTAATGTTGTCTCAAATCATGATACATCTTAGTACTGCCCGGATGCAAAGCAAAAACTGACTGGTGTGCTTCTTCCAAAATAATCCTTCTCAAATTAGCATCATCAGGTACACACAATCTGTTCTTAAACCAAAGACTCCCATCACTTTTTAACAGGAAATCTCGATTCTCTTTATTTTGGCAATCTGAAATAATTTTATGAACTTTCTCATCAACCAACTGGGCTTCTTTAATCTGATCTAACAATACCGGCCTCAACTGTAATTGTGCCAACAATGCACCATTATCATAAGATACAAAGTTAGCATGCAATGCTCTCAACTCAACAAGCAACGAGAGCGAATAAACAATCAGGCCTGCTAAAGACTTCCGACTCAAGGCATCAGAAACCACATTTGCCTTACCAGGATGATAATGAATCAAACAGTTGTAGTCTTTAATCAAATCCAACCAACGTCTCTGCCGAAGATTAAGCTCTCTCTGAACTCCCAAATATTTCAAACTTTTATGATCGGTATAAATAAAACACTTCTCCCCATACAAATAGCGTCGCCAAATCTTCAATGCAAACACAATGGCTGCTAACTCCAAATCATGGGTCGGATAATTAAGCTCATGCGGCTTCAACTGCCGAGAAGCATAAGCTATCACTTTACCTTCTTGCATCAAGACACAACCCAAACCACTATGTGAAGCATCACTGAAAATCACATATGGTTTATCTTCTACAGGTAAAGTAAGAACAGGCGCTTGAGTCAACATCTCTTTCAACTGTTTAAAACTAGCCTGACACTGATCTGTCCACACAAATCTAACTCCCTTGCGAAGTAATCTGGTAAGTGGAGTAGCTATCAAAGAAAATCCTTTCACAAAGCGCCGATAATAGCCTACCAAACCCAGAAAACTTCTAACTTCTGTCACAGACTTTGGTGGACTCCAATTCATAACAGCTTCAACTTTACTCGGATCAACTCTAATGCCATCTGCTGAAACTATATGACCGAGAAAAGTCACATGATCAAGCCAGAACTCACACTTCGACAGCTTAGCATACAATTGCTTCTCTCTCAAGATCTGCAACACAATCCGCAGATGCTTGTCATGCTCCTCCTCATTGTGCGAATACACCAAAATATCATCGATGAAAACCACTACAAACTGATCTAGATAGGGCCTAAACACCCTATTCATCAAATCCATGAAAGCTGCAGGTGCATTCGTCAACCCAAAAGGCATAACTAGAAACTCATAATGTCCATACCTTGTACGAAAGGCTGTCTTAGGAACATCTTCATCTCTGACTCTCAACTGATGGTACCCTGATCTCAAATCAATCTTGGAAAACACTGCTGCTCCCTTCAATTGATCAAAGAGATCATCAATTCTAGGCAAAGGATATTTATTCTTGATAGTCACCATGTTCAATTGCCTATAATCGATGCATAATCTCATAGTACCATCCTTCTTTTTCACAAACAACACAGGAGCTCCCCACGGTGAAACAATAGGGCAAACAAACTCTTTATCCAACAACTCCTGCAACTGCACTTTCAACTCTCTCAATTCAACAGGTGCCATTCTATAAGGAGTAATAGAGATAGGAGTGGTACCAGGCAACAATTCAATACCAAACTCCACCTCTCTCTCAGGAGGCAACCCTGGCAACTCCTCTGGAAACACATATGGAAAATCTGCAACTGTGGGTATACCGTCAAGTCGAGAACCCACTACTCTAGTATCCACAACATGAGCAAGATAAGCATCACACCCTTTTCTAATCAACCTCTTAGCTGAAACAGCTGAAATAAACAAGGATGCAAGCTGTCTCTGCTCACCAGATACCATCACAATTCTACCATTATCGGTTCTCCAAGTAACACATTTTTGTTGACAGTCTACTATCGCTCCATGTCTAGACAACCAGTCCATGCCCAGTATGAAATCATACTCTTTAAATGGCATTTCAATCAGATCACCCAAAAACTCCTCACCCTGAACCACTACTGCACTATCTCGGTGCACCTTGCTAACAATCACACTATGCCCTAAAGGATTTGTCACCAACACATCAAATCCTAGGGATTCAGCATGCAATTCAGACATAGGAAAAATGGATGCACTTATATATGAATGAGTAGATCCTGGATCAATCAAAGCAAGTACTGAAATACCTAATAAAGAGAAAGTACTAGCTATAACTGCTGAAGCATCTGGCTGCCTCTGCATCACATACATCCTCTGAGAAGATCCAGCCTCCTCTGGTCTATTCTCCCTGGATGTAGAACCTCCTCTAGGACTGAACCCAGATCTACCTCCTCTGCTGAAACTTCTGCCTCCTCTACCTCCCCTCACAACAGGTCGAGAAACTGCCGAATCTACTGACCTCTGCTCTTGCAACTCAGGACACTCTCTAACAAAATGATCCGGCGATCCGCATCTATAGCATCCAGCTGATCCTCCAACAAACACCCCAATGGGTCTTACCACAATACTCACATACCGGAGGAGTAGATCTCTGAATTACTGGGGTCGGAGCACTCACCACTGAAGCTGTAGGTCTCAATCTCTGCCTCTGAAACTGAACTGACCTACCAGGTGGCCTCTGACTCCTACTAATCCTGGGAACAAAGCTTCCCCTGCCTCTTTTCACAGATGAAGACCCTGCCTCAAACTGGGGTCTCCTAACCCTGGTCTCTTCCTCTGTAACAACTGCTGCAATACCCTGAGCTCTCTCCACACTCCTAGCTACTGCAACAAGCTGGGAAAAATCATGATATCGAGAACCAGCCACATGACACATGAGAGAGGGCCTTAATCCCTCCTCAAATCTCCTGCATCTATCAATCTCATCAGATATGATACCCCCAGCATAATGGCTCAACCGGATGAACTCAACTTCATACTCGGTTACTGTCCTGTAGTCTTGCTTCAAACTCAAAAACTCCATCTTCTTCACATCTTTATACTCCCTCGGAGTATACTTCAATTCAAACTCCCTGAGAAAAATCAGCATAGGACAAGGTAGGTGGATCATCCATAGCATGGGGCACTGTCTTCCTCCAGTCATATGCATCTTTCTGTAACAATGATCTAGCATAGTCAAATTTTTCTTCTGGAGTGGCCTGTAACTGAACAAATATCCTATGTATCTTATCTAGCCACTGCTCAGTTACAGCTGGATCAATAGTACCCAGAAAATCCTCTGCTCCAAACTTCCTTAATTTGTCATACTGTCTCACTGATACCAAAGGCTGGGGTGGTGGTGGTGGCTGCTGTACTGGGGCTTGCCTCATCAATTCCATCATATGCCTAAACCAAACTGGCGAAACCTCCTCACCAGCTTGTCTCCCTGGCACAGAAACAGGTATCTCTCCAGCACTAACCACTCTAGCTCCCTCTCTAGCCTCATCTGGAGCTACACTCTCCACACTACCCTCAACTGACTGATGTAAATGAGAATCCATCACAACCTATATATGCAAATACAGCAGAATGCACCTTATTAAAGATCAGAGACTGCCAATATCAAGTATATATATCTTATTCAAAAACCAACTCTTAAAAGCAAAATATCCTTTTTCCTTACAATATACCTAGGTTGAGAATCTCAAACCTGGCTCTGATACCAAAACAATTGTAACACCCCTATACCCCGTATACGTACACAGCATGCTAGTACGATCGTAATATACGTATAATGAATATAGAAATGCCACATTTTACAAATCACTCACGTTATCACTTTTATATAATGTAAACAATTAAAAACTTTTGAAAGAGTTTATAAAACCAAATAAATAGAAAGTTCATTTAAAACGCAGCGGAAAATAGAACAAATGTTTACAAATACTTATACATCAAAATCAGAATATACAAATATAAAATATATATACATGACTGGCAGCTCTTCTCTGATCTTTAAGTCCCAAAAGTCAACTCTTCAATGTCTAGACTCACTCGGTCTCGAAGAACTCTTGGGTTCAACTCTGTTACCTGCGTAATGAACCACAATCGCGCTGAGCTAACAGCTTAGTAGTGTAAATTGTACAACCATGATGCTTTAATGCGATGCACATGTCACCATAATACATTTCATAAACCATACATAATCATATCACATTTTATAATTATATATTAGATCTTATTATTCAATTGTTTCTTCATTCATAAATCACATATTACAACTAAGACAGACACGGGCCCAAAACACACTAATATGTTATTCAAAGTTCAGAGTTACTGCTTTGGTCCATATTGACACCTTGTGTCTAGCCCCGTAGGCAATATATATATATCCATGGATAATCAACTAGATTTGAGTTTACGACCCAGTCATTTCACTCAATCTAGTTCCAATAATATGTTTTTGAGGTTTACGACCCGGTCATTTCACCCCAAAAACATCACATTTCACATTTATCAACTGGATTCGGCTTATGACCCGGTCATTTCACCTATCCAGTTATTCATAGGCATGCCGCCAAACTCAGAACTCTGGAAATTGAATAGACATATTAGGTACACAATGATTTCGTTTATCTCTTTATCAATTTCTTTCTCAATTCATTTCTCATTTCATGATCCATAATCAACTAGGCAACCATGCCTTAATTATCTCATTTTCATTATCATAGCCAACAATCATGGCTTCATATCTTTCACATTATATTTCATCATCACATTAATCAATTCATTATTCACACGGATATAATTAATGGCATCAACACATATTTTACATGCTCATCACAACATTCACATATAATCAATTATGTCTCAATTCTCAATATCATATGAGTGTATGCAATAATGTATTTTGAACTATTTCAAAATGACCCACACAACTCTAAACACTTACTTTTCAAGAATCTATCACCACTTGAGTTAGGGTAAATCACCTTCTTCACAACCTTTTCCAAAAGAATGAGGAAACTCTCATGAGATCATAAGGTTAAGAATCAATTAGGGCAAACTCTAGACTTGACACGCTCACACACACGGGCGTGTCCCTGACCGTGCCCTAACTCCACAACACAGAAATATTTACACGCTCAGAACCACGGGCGTGTCACTGGGCGTGTAATACATTCTGTCTCTCAGAAATAACGACACGTCCAACATCATGAGCGTGCTCATGGCCGTGTAAATTCTCAAAACTCACAGTAGCTATGACACGCTCAACAACACGGGCGTGTTAATGGCCGTGTCACACCTACTGCCACTCAGAACAATTGACACGCCTAAGGACCTGGACGTGCTGGGCGTGTCAGGCCAAAAACCCAGATTCCGGCCAAGACAACACCACTACCAACAAAACACTTCTATCCATCAACATCCACTTCAAACAAACTTCACAAAACATACCCAAAAACCATCTCAAAACAAGCTAAAACACACATCAAACACAAATCACAACATCATCAAAACTCTAAACACAACCTCAACTCAATCTATCCCAACCAACTTACTCTTTTGTTCAATCCAACCCCAAAATCCAAAACCACATAAACCAAATACTCTTAAACACAACATAATCAACCCAAACACATTCTCAAACACAACTTCAACTCACAAACCCACATAACTTCAAAAACAACACAAGAAATCAAGAGAGAACTTACCAAGGATGAAGAACTCTTAGATTCCAACTAAATCTCTTGTAAACTTCTTTAATCTTGATCTTGTAAGGTCAAATCTCTCCCTCTCTCTTGTTCTCTTGCTGTTGCCGTCCAAGACAAAGAAAAGAGAAGAAAATGGAATGAAGGCCACTATGGAAGGAGAAGGAAAGAAGAAAAGGAAAAGTAGTACAAAAGCAAAGTCAACTTCTCTTTCCTCAAAACAATCTCCTCCACACAATAAACAATATAATATTCAAAATATCTCCCTCCACTCATCTTATTCCACTAACTAAATTTCAAATTAATTTCCTTTATACCCTTCACCCTTAGAATGGTATATGTTGTGTATATCACAATATAAATAACATAAGCACTCTACTATTACAACATATCTCTTTCCAATTAAACACAAATACACTTAATCCAAATAAAACAACAAGTATATACCAAACTTCTAGGGTATATTTTGGGATATTACAATCTTTGTTCTTTACAATATCAATATTACAAATTTTAGTTGTAGATGCTTTTACAAATGTTGGTGTGCTTGGTGCAATGTTGGTTGAGCCACTGAATCCTAATCCATATTTTAAGGAGGGTGATCTTTGGTTACCAATTAATGTGTCTAAGGCTTCCTTTCCTTTATGAAATCTTGAAATTGATTCTTTTAGTTCTTTTAGTTCATGCTTTACAATTTCATTCTCTTTAATATTTTTTCTAAATCATGTGAGTTTTTATTTAACTCTTCTATTGAATTCATCAAGTGTTCATTTGAGGTTTTCAATTCATAGGTAGAGTTCTTTAAGCATATAAAGTCCTTTTCTAACTTAGAGCTTTTTTCTTTATAGAGCATCATTTTAGAAAAATATTTTTTTATTTTAAAGTTCATGTGCTCAATCAAATCACTGTCATCTAGATCATCAATATCATTATGTGCTACTAGATCAAAGGATTGAGTACTTACCTCATTGGAGTCATCTTCAATAGCCATGAGACATAGGTTTGCAATTCCTTCTTCTTCTTCTTCTTCTTCACTTGAAGAAGAGTCATCCCATGTGGCTTTGAGAGACTTTTTCTTTTCTTTGTTACATTTCCTTTTGTTCTTTACTTTGAAGCAATCCAATTTGATGTGACTAGTTCTTCCACATTCATAGCACTTTACCTCATTTTTCTTTTCTTTATCTTTGAAGGAGGATTTAGAAAGTGTACCTTTATTTGCTTGTAATCTTTTCTTCCTTTTCCATTCATTAATTCTTTTTGAGAACATTGCCATTTCATCTTCATCATCAATACCTTCGTTGTTTGAGCTCTCAACTTCTTTGATTGCTTTGAGAGCAATTGGTTTTCTCTTTTCTTTATTACCTTGACCTTCTTCTTTTTCAATGTGTAGCTCAAATGTGAGTAGTTTTCCCACAAGCTCATCGGTTCTCAATGTGCTAAGATCATGAGCTTCTTCGATGGATGATACTTTTGATTCAAAGTTCTTTCTAGCTCTTAGGGCTCTCAAGATTTTACTGTTTACATCACCTTGATCATATACCTTGCCATACTTCTTTAGTTCATTGATAATAGCAAGCAAGCGATTTGTCATGCCGGTGACATTTTCATTTGATTTCATCTTGAATAGCTCATACTCATGAACATGCATTTGTTTCTTGGTGAATCTCACTTGAGTCGTACCTTCATGATAGTTTTCAAGTGTCTTCCAAATGCAATGTGGACAAGTTAAATGTTGAACTCTTCCACCTTCTTCTCTTGAAATGGAATTCATCAAGATGGAAGCGGCTCTATTATTCTTGAATCGATCTTTGACATTGATAATTGACCATTATGCTTTGGGAAGAGGAACTTGAATACCATCAACTTCATAAGTGGGAGGTTTCCACTCACTTTCCACAAAATCCTATAGTTCATCCCTTCACTATCTAGAAACAAATACATTTTGTGTTTTCAATAGGAATAATCCGTTCCATCAAAGTAGGGTCTAAGGATAGTGTTAAGATTTCCATGAGAGATTGAGTTTGAGGAAGAAGAAGTTGCCATAGTGGATCAAATTTCACAATTAAGTCTAAGAAATTTCAGGCTTTGATACCAATTATTGTCCCAAGATGGCAACCAAAAGGGGGGGGGGGGTGAATTGGTTTCCTCAAGAAATGATGGCAAATTAAAAACTCAACAAATAAGAAGTGCAGAATAGAGAAATGGTTGAGTAGTGAGTAGAAGAAGGAACACACAAGATTTATAGTGGTTCAAATTTTCTTCAATCTTACATTGACTTCCTTAACAACTTGTTAAGGTTTCACTAATCTTTGAAGTTTTACAAGCTCACTTCCAACTTTGGTGTTTTCACAAGTTCACACCTAACTTGACAAGTGTTTTACTAAGGCTAACACTCAAACCACTTACAAGAGTTTTGCTAGGCTCACTCTCACAACCTTTACAAGAGTTTTTCTAGGCTTACTCTTACAACCTAAGTGTTTTTCGAGCTCACACTCAAACTTTTACAATGGTGTTTTCAATGCTTACACCTAACATTCATTACAATTCAAATGTAAATTGGAGTAAAAGAAAATATGTTGCTTGGCTATAAAATTTTTGATTCTCCCATTTTTTTCTCTTTTTTATTCTTAACAGAATAGTAATGTATTTATAGCCAATGTGGTCTGACTAGCCGTTATAGATAATGAGAATTAAGTCTTTGCAGTTTAGACCTTGTTTCAATAGACTGTTCGAAGCAGTTCGCGGTTGTCCTTGATACAAGGATGGTCGCGTTCATGTCTCACGCGTCGCCCTTGGACAAGGGAGGGTCAATGCACTCAAATTTTCTTCAACGGTCAAATTTAAGTGCTCTGCTGCAGGAATCTTGCCCATGCCGTGGTTGTCGGGATGGTCGTGCATAGGATAGGTGCGGTCACCCTTTTTTAATGCTGAGGTGGGTTTCCAACGGTCATTACACGTGGCATTCTTTAACTGGGCAAAATGAAAGTCCACCTAAATATGAATTTCACGGTCGCTCTAGGTGCCAGTTCATGGTCGAGTTGAGAGACTCGCGTCGAACTTCTGGACGCACCTTAGGACGCGAACACTACTATCAGTTTAAGTAGATTTCTCTTGAATCATCAGAGCGGTCACGGAGACTGAAGGGCGGTCGCTAGAGTGGTAAGTGAGACCGTATTCTTCACTGTTCTTGTCACCACAAGCCTTACTAGAATTTGGATGATTTGGGTTTCTAATGTTGCGGTCGTCCATTATTGTAGGACGGTCGCTCTTGTGGGAGTGCGGTCGTGACTGTGGTCGAGTCTCTGACCGCGAACCCTACTGTGATATGGTTTCATCCTTCAATTGAATGGGGCGGTCATCTCCATGTCTTGTGCGAATGCTAAATATGCCCTGTTCAACTTTATTTGAAACAACCCAATCCTGTAACAAGGTTCTTTAAACACATGATAAATAAGTCATTCAATTTGAGTTGTCAAGGATCAAAATTGAGATCATTTGGCTAACAAATTCCATCAAAGTCAATGATACATCCATCAAATTAAAGAATGGTGTCCCTAATATAACACTTTACTGTATTTCTTTTACCAAGATAAAAGATGTTTTAATTTGAAAATTTCCTGAAGCAATGGATGTATCAATTTTTGAGGTAACTGTAATTTTTGTTTTATTAGCTGAAATAAGTTTTTCTCTAGTTTTTTCATGAAATCTTTTAGAAATAATATTTTCTCTGAGATAATTTAAATCAGCTCCCATGTCAAAAGAAGCAATTATATTTAATTTGAAATCATCATAAAAGACAATTGTAACCTTAATGAGATACTTCCTAAAGGTTACTTGTTTTAGAAGAAACAGAAAATTTGGAGGAACATTTTCTAGTGTTTCATTTTTTTTAGATTCCTCCTCATTGTCAATTTTATTTTCTAATTATTCTTCTTGGTCATCATCTATGGTTTCTTCAGATACTTTTGAAAGTAGTGTTTAAAGTACATGTGAATCTTCAAATTGTTTCTCTTTGAGTACTTTTAATTCTATTTTTATGGATTTAATTTCTTCTTGGAGAGTTTGAATTGTTGGTAATTATTTTATAGTTTTTCCTTTTCCTATAATCTTAGTTAGATTATAAGAGTTACTAGGAACATACATTTGGAAATTGATGGTTTGGAATTGGAATTTTCTCTTAAGGTTTTCATAAGCTTTTCTAGAAATTGCTTTTGGACTTTAGGATTTTCAACATGTTTGAGGATCCTTTGTTAACATATTGATTTGTTTGGAGCTAGATTATGAATCACTATATGTACTAGTGGTTCCTATCTCATCTATTTGGAGAGGTTCACAATAGTTAGTAGGTTTTGACTTAGAATAATTATCAGTAGATTCAACAAGAACTGCTTAGATTTTTTCTAGGAGTTCTTCTTCTATACAGAGCTCCTGAATTTCTTATTGACTCTACAGTATTTGGAAATATAACCTTTTTTTTCCACATTTGTAGCAAGTGACATCACTAAAATATGATTTTGAAGAAGAAGGTTTGGATTTCCTAGAGAATTTTTTTATAAGGTTTAGATGGTTTCCTATAAAATTCTTCTTTGCTAGGTTTGGAATATCTCTTCTTTGAATGGTAAGGTTTCCTAGAAGTTTTGGAATAGGTTTTGCTATAGCTACCTCCACAACCCTAATCTACCTTAATAGTAGAGAATTCAAACTACTTAAAAACTACCTAATTCTTTCCTGGTTTTGCTTATTTCCCAATTCAATAATTTTTGAAGTTTGAGGTCTTGATATATCTGAAGTCCCTCCTTTTGGGTAATATGAACCAATTCTCCATAGGTTAAAAGGTTATATGGAATAGGATATCTGTGAGCGGGGATTTTTGCCCCCACTCCCATGTGGAATAGTTCTTGTAATGTCGGCACTGTTAGGCTTGGGGCCTTAGAAAACACGGGCCTAAATTCAAAGAAAATGGAGTTGTCACCCGGATGGGCCTATAAAATAGAAAGGGGTGGATGACTCAATTTCTAAAGAAACTCCAACCCCCTATTGGGTTTGGAAAGTTGGGTACATTTGGGAAAGGTGAGAATGACCCAGCACCATCATAACGCGTGGTTCATTGGAATTGGCCTCTTTTTCAGGTCTTAATATTATTAAATTCGTAATATATTAAAATATTATCCATACTACATGCAAGGAAGATAAAGAAATATTCATTAAAAATAAGAAAGTTCAAACCTATAAAATGGGCACCGGTACAAAATGGAAATTTGCCCTTACAATAGTGTCTAATGTCTAAAGTACAAGTAAATAAAAATAGGACACCCACCGATTGGTGGAAACATGTCTCTTACAATTATCCCAAAGTCTTTAAATAAATTAAACTACATAAAATAAATAAATTAAACAACTAAGGCACCCATGAGTAGACACATGCCTTTTACAATTCTATAAAAAATACAATCAATAAATACTTAATACTCATCCATGATAAAGCAAGTAATAAAAAAAAAAAACCAATCATTACATAAACAATTGTAAATTAAGGCTAAACTAATGAAGTTAAAGTTAAATATAAAAATTACAATTTATAAATAAATCTTAATATTGACTAATTAATGTATTATAGGGAGTGACGACGAGGATCGAGCTTGAGGGGGATCGGGGGCAGTGCCTCCAAAAGATAAATGGTTTATAGGATATAGTTTTGTTGGGAAATTAGAGTTTCTATGTAAGCTAGAGTTTTATATTTATAGAAATTAGGGTTTTAAAATATAAACTAGGGTTTAAGGAATTAAGGTTTGGAATTAAGGTTACTGGGATTTCTTAAATAAATGTTAGGGTTTTTAAAACTATAATTTGAGATCTCGATTGTTCAAAATTGATAAATAGGGTTTTAGATAATTTGATATTGAAATTAAATCCAAAGCTACTGGATTAAATAATATTGAATGAATTAAGATATGGAGATTTTAAAACCAATGAAAACAAGCTACTAGATGTTTTGTATAAAATCAAAGGCAAAAGAATAAATTAACGAACAAAGACAATTCAACGAATAATAATAATAAGTGAACTACTATCGAAAATAAATGAGTTAAGTTACAAAGGCAAACCTCCATTCTTTGATTCCTCCAAAACTGAGAGTGTATTGATCCAAGCTTTTTACCCTACTAGGCTGCACCAACTTGCAGCTTTGGTTGGATGAAGCAATTTGAGATGATGATCAATGGTCACTGCCTCTCAATTACTGTGTGTTAATTCTATTTTTCTTATGCTTTTCTCACTTGTTTGTTAATAATTTTTGGCTAGTAGCTCGTTAATTGATGTGTTACTCTTCGTTAATTGCTTAATCCAAATTACCAATCCTCTCTCTATCTTAGACTTTATTATTTATAGGCAAAGAAAATCAAACCCTAATACTAATCCGAATCCAAAATGATTTAGGAAATTAATAAGCACATGGTCAAATTAGCAGTCGATGGTGAATTGGCTATACCAATTCACCCTAGGCAGGGCCTCTGGTGAATTTGCATGGCCAAATTTGCCACAGGCAAGGCCTATGGTGAATTTTCCATTCCAATTTGCCACAGACATGGCCTGTGGCAAATTGGGCGTGCCGATTTGTCGGTTCATTGGGTCTTTTCAAACTTTATTTTATTATTATATTTTTCACATTATTTTATATTTATATATTTATATTTTATTTTTATAATTAATATTATAAAATAAAATAAATATTATAATTTTTCTTTTTTATTATTTATTATTATATTATTATTTCTTGGGATTTTAATATTGTACCAGACCATTTTAGGCTTAAAATTATTTATTTTATTGGGACTTACAGTGGTTCTATCGACTCACAGACCGAGATGATCAACTGAAGTGTACTAATTGACTCCTTTCAGATGCCACTTTAGGTCTTGCTTTAGAAAGACAAAATGCTTCACATTTACGGCTTTATCTTCAAGATGTTGAGAACATGAGTGGTGACACCCAAGCAGCATAGTCAGGGATACATACATTTCAAACTATGTTTCAGTATGTCAGTTGGTAGCTTCTACATGACCTTGCTAATAATCATTTACTTTGCCCAATGTGTCCTTTGAGATTCGATGGTTCAACAAACTTCTTATAGCATCCCCCTATTATTTTAGTTGGGCCCGGCTTATAGCCCAGCCTTTTCACCATCCCTGTCTGTCGGGGGTTCGCCATAGTACTTATTCACCTCACGGTTCCCGAGCAGTGATTTGTTTATTTAGCCTCAAATGAGGTCGCCTCCCTCATTCGAACCTGTGACCTCCTCCCTTAAGAGGAAACCATGAGCTCCTCCCTTAAGAAGAAATGGTACTCGTTCAGCTCATGGTTTCTTCTTAAGGGAGGAGGTCACAGGTTCGAATGAGGGAGGTGACCTCATTTGAGGCCAAATAAACAAATCACTGTTCGAGAACCGTGAGGTGAACGGGTACTGTGGTGGACCCCCGACAGACTGGGATGGTGAAAAGGCGCGGCTCTAAGCCGGGCCCAGTTGAAATAACAGGGGGACGCTATAGTTAAAAAGATAATTAAAACACCCCCATACCCCATATACGCACACCGCATACACCCACACAACATGTGATATACATATAGAGGATTTAAGAGTGTCACAGTTCATTTTAAAACAAACCGATCTTTATGATTAAATCAAATCATCATAAGACAAAATCTGAATAAAGTAAAAACATTTAACTCATGTTATAGAAATCAATAGAGAAAACATTCCTTGTTAAAATACATATACATATATCTTCATTACCGCAAAAGTTTATCTAAAATATTTGTTTAATAAGCAGCGAAAAATGCTTATGGTTCCATCAAAATCAATAGGTACAAAAATATGAAATTTATACATGCTAGCAATTTGTCTCTGATCTTGATGTCCACAACTATCTTTAATCTCAAGCCTAGACTCGACTCGGTCTAGACGAGCTCTCAGCCACAATTGGATCTACCCTGTCACCTGTGCGATGAACCACAATCGCACTGAGCAGAAAGCTTAGTGGTACAAACTTTGATTCAACATAGATCAATGCGATGCACATGCACAATATATATGAATATATCAACTCATTGCATTATATCTCAACATTTTAATCATTTGCATCACATTTCATAATTCACATCAAAATAAAGACAAACATGGGCCCAAAATGAAACTGATATGCTATTCAAAGTTCAGAGTTACTGCTTTGGTCCATATTGACACCTTGTGTCTAGCCCCGTAGGCAATATATATATCCATGGATAATGCAATAGACCCAGTCTCTTAAACCTCAACCCGGCTAGACCCTTGGGCCCCAGTATCATGGTCCTTAACCCGGCTAGACTGTTACAATTTTTGAGGCTTAAGACCCAGTCTTTTCACCTCAAAAACCTCATATTTATCATTTATCAGCTGGGCTCGACTTATGACCTTGTCTTTTCACCTGCCCAAAAATTCATATGCATGCCGCCAAACCCAAAACTCTAAAAATTGAATAACATACTTGGCACACAATTAATTCATTTATCAATTACTTTCATAATTCCATTTTCATTTCATTTCTCATAATCAAACTAGGCTCATTGACTTCTTATATCATCTTTTCTCATTTTTCTCATTCTTCTCTTTTATATCAATGTCAATTTGTTCCATTATGGTTTCACATATCTCATCACTTTATTCAACATTTATTTTTATTTACAACACATTAGTCATTTGCTTTGATACATCAACATAATTCACATTATGCATATCATAACATATAACTCATTTATCAATAATATTTATCAAGTAATCTAACACATTTCTCAAATCAATGTGTTAAGTCCTAATGTCATGTAGATGTATGCAATCATTCAAAGTTTGTACTTACCTCTAAGAGCAATAACACCACTCTATCAACTTCCTCTTCCAAAATGTCCCTCAAACCTTGGCTTGGATGACCGAATTCTCTTCAAAAACTAATCCAAAGGTGATCATACACACTCACTTAGAGATACACATAAGCAAATAAGGAAGAGAACTATTTAGGGCAAACTCTACACTTGACACGCTCAACAACACGGGTGCGTCCCTGACCGTGCCCTAAAACCATAACACAAAAGCTTTGACACGCTCAGTGACATGGGCATGTCACTGCACGTGTCAAATCTCCCCCAACACAGAAGCTATGACACGCTCAGTGACATGGGCGTGTCACTGGGCGTGTCATTCTTCCCATAACACAGTATCTATGACAAGCTCAGTGATATGGGTGTGTCACTAGACGTGTCAATCCTACCACAACACAGAAGCTTTGACATGCTCAGTGACATGGGCATGTCACTGGACGTTTCGCCAACCCAGAAAATAGAACCAATGACATGCCCAAAGACATGGCCGTGTTAATGGGCGTGTCAGGCCAAAAATCCTGAAATCGACGCCAACAAGTCCACATCCAACAAACACCTTCTTAAAACCCTTTTCCACTCCAAACAACCTTAACCGAAACCATCAACACCCATATAATACTTGAGTAAACCTCAAAATAACTCAATCACAAACATCAAGACACAATCACAACCATATTTCACAACTCAAACTTACACCATCCACCCACTTGACTCTTTCACAAAACTTAACCCTTTTCTCTTTAATCCAACCCCAAATATCAAAGTTAACAAGACAAAACACTTCAAACATACCAAATCAACCAAAAACAAATCTACAACAATCATTCCAACAAACCCAAAAACACAACCCAAAAGAAAACAAAGAAAAAAGTTGGAAACTTACCAAAAGTGAAGAAAATCCTTAAAACTCCAACTTGATCTCTTGAAAACCTTCAAACTCTTCAGTTTGGAAGCAACAAAGACTCTTTTCCTTTGGTTGATACTGGTGGCCGGCCAAAGAGAAGAAAGAAGAAGAAGAAGAAATACAAATAAGAAGAAAGTCAACCTCTTTTAACCAAACACTCTCTCCTCAAATCACTCTCCACCAAGAGTTTAATTAATAAAATTTTAAACCCAATGACATCATCTTCCACTAACTTAATTAATTCCATTTAAATAACTAAAATATCTCTTGACCAAAATAAGACATAATCTTGTATATATTGTATTTATCTCTATATACATAACATATAAACTTCGTCCTCTTATTCCGTTTTTCCTTTCTTAATTAAATATATGCTCAAAATCTTTTAATTCAATTTCAACAATTAACATTCCAAAATTTTAAGTTATCATTTGGGATATTACAATTCTCCCCCTCTACAAAATAATTTTTTCCTCGAAATTGCCTGTTCTTAAGTCTGAAATAACTGGGGATACTGATCTCGCATTACTTGCTCACTTTCCCAAGTTGCCTCTTCCTTAGCATTATTCTTCCAAAGAACCTTCACAAGTGGTACTTTCTTATTTCTCAACTCCTTCGCTTCATGTGCCAAAATAGCCACTGGTTCTTCTTCGAAAGTCAGATCTGGACTCACCTTAATAGATTCCACCGACAAAATATGAGATGGATCTGATCTGTACTTCCGTAGCATAGAAACATGGAAGGCATTATGGATTCTATCCAACTCAGGCAGCAAAGCGAGTCAATAAGCCACTGGTCCAACTCTCTGCAGTGCTTCATAAGGTCCAATAAAATGGGGACTCAACTTCCCTTTGAGGCCAAATCTCAAAATTCTCTTCCAAGGATACACTTTCAGAAAAATTTTATCTCCAATACTGAACTCTATGTCTCTCCTCTTCAAATCTGAATAGAATTTCTGTCAATCTGAAGCTACTTTTAACTGATCCTGAATTATTTTCACTTTCTCTTCTGTTTCTTTAATCAAATCGGGACCAACCAACTTACCTTCTCCAATCTTGTTCCAACATAGAGGCATCTTGCATCTTCTACCATACAATGCTTCATAAGGTGCCATTCTAATACTGGACTGATGATCGTTGTTATAAGCAAACTCAATCAATGGCAAGAATCTATCCCAACTCCCAGAGAAATCAATGACACAGCTCCTCAACAAATCCTCTAAAATCTATATCACTCTCTCTGACTGCCCATCTATCTGAGGATGAAAAGCAGTGCTAAAATGTAACCGAGAACCCAAAGCATTATGCAAACTCTTCCAAAACCTTGAAGTAAATCGAGGATCTCGATCAGACACTAAAGAAATTGAGACTCCATGCAACTTCACTATCTCATTGATATACAGCTCAGCTAACTTCTCAAGAGAATAGTCCATCCAAACTGGAAGGAAATGAGCTGTCTTCATCAACCGATCAACAATCACCCAGATTGCATCATGCTTCTTCTGAGTCAAGGGCAAACTAGTCATAAAATCCATTGTCACTCGCTCCCATTTCCATTCTGGCACTGATAAAGGTTGGAGCAACCCCGAAGGAACTTGATGCTCGGCCTTCACTCTCTGACAAGTGAGACATTTGGATACAAACTCCGCTATGTCCCACTTCATACCTGACCACCAATAATGTTGCTTCAAATCATGATACATCTTGGTACTCCCAGGGTGCATAGCAAAAGCTGACTGATGTGCTTCCTCCAAAATAATCTTTCTCAGTCTTGCATCATTAGGAACACACAATCTATCTTTGTACCAAAGGCTGCCATCATTCCTCACCCGAAAATCTAGAGTTACTGCTTTGGTCCATATTGACACCTTGTGTCTAGCCCTGTAGGCAATATATATATATCCATGGATAATGTAACAGACCCAGTCTCTTGGACCTCAACCCAGCTAGACCCTTGGGCCCCAGTATCTGGGTCCTCAACCCGACTAGACTATTACAGTTTTTGAGGCTTACGACCCAGTCTTTTCACCCCAAAAACCTCATATTTATCATTAATCAGTTGGGCTTGGCTTACGACCCAGTCTTTTCACCCACCCAGCAATTCATAGGCATGTCGCCAAACCCAGAACTCTGAAAATTGAATAACATACTAGGCACACAATTAATTCATTTATCAATTACTTTCATAATTCCATTTTCATTTCATTTATCATAATCAAATTAGGCTCATTGCCTTCTTATATCATCTTTTCTCATTTTTCTCTTTTATATCAATGTCAATTTGTTCCATTATGGTTTCACATATCTCATCACTTTAAAAAACATTTCTTTTCATTTACAACACATTAGTCAATTGTTTTGATGCATCGACATAATTCACATTATGCATATCATAACATATAACTCATTTATTAATAATATTTATCAAGTTACCTAACATATTTCTCAAATAAATGTGTTAAGTCCCAATGTCATATAGATGTATGCAATTGTTTAGGTCATTTTTGTACTAGTTTTTAGTATGATTTTATGTGTGTTTTAGTTAATGTTTTGATTGATTTTTGTTTTAAGTTTGTTTAAAGTGTTGTTTTTGGGTTTAAGTGCAAAAACACCCTTGGAAGATCAAAACAGGGCAAGAAAAGCATGAACCAATCAAGACATGGCCAAGCCAAGCAAGACATGGCCATTTCCCTCAAAAGAAATTAAAGGCAGAAGCAGACACACTCAAAGACACTGCCAAGCCACTAGCCATGTCTCATTCAAAGAGCAAATCAAAGAACAAGCCAAAGAAGAGAAGGAAAAGAAGGAAAATGAGCAACAGAAGTGGACACACCCAGTGACACAGCCAAGCCTCTGGCCGTGTCACATGGCCATGTCCCATTTCATGCCTAAGACACTTGAGCAAGCAAATAAGGAAAGAAAAGAAGCAGAGACGGACACCATCAAGGGACACGGCCAAGACACTGGCCGTGTCTTTGGCCGTGTCTCACCAAGGAAACTAAAGACAGCAAGGGACACGGCCAGAAGCTTGGCCGTGTCCCAAGAAAGAAAATCAAGAGACACGGCCAAGCTCCACATGGCTTGGCCGTGTCACCTCTCACCACCAAAGAAAAGAAAGAAAGAAAGAGAGAGCCAGTGAGGGACATGGCCAACTGGCTTGGCCGTGTCCCATGGAACATCAAGAGACACGGCCAAGCCACTCTTGGCTTGGCCGTGTCACCTTAAGGAAAGAAGAAAAAAAATGCAAGAGACACGGCCAAGCTACTCTTGGCTTGGCCGTGTCACACCTGAAAAATCTGATTTCTTTTGCACGAAGTGGGGAACAAGTGGGAGACAATGCCTTGTGCTTGCCAAAAAGAAATATTAAATAAGAGAATAGTGGGGAACAAAGTGAAATGGTGTGAGTTAGAAGGCATGGGTGTTGATTTTTGAATGAATTAAAAGGAGAGGAAGAGGAAATTGGAAGGAGTTCTTGGTTGTTCTTCAACAATTTCTGCAAAAACGTGGGAGAGGGAGAGAGTGACACTCTCCCTTATCCCTTCACCTCCAAGCTCCATTTCCATCCTCTCCACCTTCTCCATCTTCCATTGATAAGATCTTTGAGGTTCTTTGGGATAAATTGGGTTAACAAGCTCTTGAAGGTTGAAGAAGCTTCATTGAAGGGATTGGTGACTTGAGAAAGCTCCATTCCATCTTCCAAAGGCAAAATCAATTGAAGAGTTGGTGAATTGAGAAAGCTCCATTCCGAATTGCAAGGGGAATCAACCATTGAAGAGGGCTTGAGTTCTTCATCAAATACATCAAGTGTAGCTTGGAGGAAGACTAGCAATCCTACTCTTGGCATCTTCACAAGGGGTTTTTCTAATCTCTCTTTTAATTCATTTCTTATTGTTGTTGTTGTATTAAGATATTGATATTGCAATGCACAATTTGTATTTGTTTTATATTGAGTTGAATGAATGTTATAAATTGATGATGTTGAGCTAAATACCCATGCCTAGGGTTTGTAGTATATTTGGTTGAATGCTTTGATTTGATATTTCCATTGATGTTCCCTGTTGATTGGTTGATTGTATTGTATTAAATGCTAGGTTGATAGATTAGCTACCTATGGATCTTTGAATATTGGATGATGGACTGAGAGGTGAAATCCAATATCGGAACTATACAATCAACCACCCTATGAATGAATTAGAAATATAAGTTCTAGGGTTTCATTAATTTGATAATGTGAAATAATTGGTTATTGCTAATTCATGAATGTGAGAACTAATGGATGAGTAATTGACTAATTAACCTTAAGGAACAAATTAATTACAAGGTTATGTTAATGGATAATTGAGAATTGGGTTTTGATTGAATGGACCTATAACCCTAGGCACCTTCCCAAGAATCGATTCGATCTTGTACACCCACACACATTAATCTCTACGCACGGTTAAATTTAGGTTTAATTATTATCGCACCACTCCAAACAATAAACTCTCGCATTTAAATAAATTGTCAATCAAGCTATTACGAACCACACCTTCTTGGGGAAACGACCTTGGGGCGATCACCTTTGCTACAGCTACCTCGTATACTTGCGAGTGACGCTTTGTAGTAGTACGTAATTCGAGCACAAAATCATTCAAAGTTTGTACTTACCTCTAAGAGCAACAACACCACTCTATCAACTTCCTCTTCCAAAATGTCCCTCAAACCTTGGCTTGGATGACTCAATTCTCTTCAAAACCTATTCCAAAGGTGATCATACACACTCACTTAGAGATACACATAAGAAAATAAGGAAGAGAACTATTTAGGGCAAACTCTACACTTGACACGCTCAACAACACGGGTGTGTCCCTGACCGTGCCCTAAAACCACAACACAGAAGCTTTGACACACTCAGTGATATGGGCGTGTCACTGCATGTGTCAATTCTCCTCCAACACAGAAGCTATGAGAAGCTCAGTGACATGGGCGTGTCACTCGACGTGTCAATCTTCCCACAGTGACATGGGCGTGTCAATCCTACCACTACACAGAAGCTGTGACACGCTCAGTGGACGTGTCACCAACCCAAAAAATAGAACCAATGACCCGCCCAAAGATATGGTCGTGTTAACGAGTGTGTCAGGCCAAAAACCCTGAAATCGACACCAATAAGGCCACATCCAACAAACACCTTCTTAAAACCCTTTTCCACTCCAAACAACCTTAACCAAAACCATCAACAACCCATATAATACTTGAGTAAACCTCAAAACAACTCAATCACAAACAACAAGACATAATCACAACCATATATCACAACTCAAACTTACACCATCCACCCACTGGACTCTTTTACCAAACTTAACCCTTTTCTCTTCAATCCAACCCCAAATATCAAAGTTAACAAGACAAAACACTTCAAACATACCAAATCAACCAAAAACACATCTACAACAACCATTCCAACAAACCCAAAAACACAACTCAAAAGAAAATAAAGAAACAAGTTGGAAACTTACCAAAAGTGAAGAAAATCCTTAAAACTCCAACTTGATCTCATGAAAACCTTCAATCTCTTGAGTTTGGAAGCAACAAAATCACTTTTCCTTTGGTTGATAATGGTGGCCAGCCAAAAAGAAGAAAGAAGAAGAAGAAGAAATGTAAAGAAGAAGAAAGTCAACCTCTTTTAACCAAACACTCTCTCCTCAAATCACTCTCCACCAAGAGTTTAATTAATAAAATATTAAATCCAATGACATCATCTTCCACTAACTTAATTAATTCCATTTAAATAACTAAAATATCTCTTGACCAAAATAAGACATAATCTTTTATATATTGTATTTATCTCCATATCCATAACATATACACTTCTTCCTCTTATTCCCTTTTTCCTTTCTTAATTAAAATATACTCAAAATCTTTTAATTCAATTTCAACAATTAACATTCCAAAATTTTAGGGTATCATTTGAGATATTACACTTTTCTTAACTTGAAGGCTTTGTATGACAAAAATATTTTTTTTAAAACCTTAAAATCATATTTTGACTTTATCAAATCAATGTCATTATGTAACACCCTTATACCCAATACATGTACACTACATACACCCAACATATGTAATATACGTATATAGGATACAAGAATGTCACAACCCATTTTAACAACATAAATCTTCCCTTATAAAATCTATATAAACTTAAAACATTCAACTGATATCATATAAATAATAAATAAATCATTAATTGTTAAAACACATATGTATACTTCATTACCAAAGGTTTATCCAAAACATTTTTGATAGTTTGACTAATATACATAAATACATGAAATCGATATGTATAAAAATATAAAATATATAGATGCTGGCAGTTTGTCTCTGATCTTCATGTCCAACAATCAACTCTGCATTCAAGATCTCAAGCCTAGACTCGACTCAGTCTAGACGAACTCTCCAGCTCAACCAAATCTACCATATCACCTGCGTGATGAATCATAATCGGGCTAAGCCAAAAGCTTAGTGGTACAAACTTTGATAACAATATAGTTCAAATGCAATGCTAATGCACAACACATAAGGATATTATATCTCTTAACATTATATCTTGATAAATTGCTCAATTGTTCCAACAATTCATAATTCACATAAAAGCAAATACAAGCATGGGCCCAAAAGGATCTAATATGCCATTCAAATTTTAAAGTTACTATTTTGGTCCAAGATAACAACATTTGTCTAGCCGAAAGGCAAATCATAATCACAATGATGATTATCTCATATGTAACATCTCAACTAGGCTTCAAGGACTAGGCCCAACCCAGCTTCAAGGGTCTGCTACATCATGTAACACCCAACTAGGCTTCAAGGACCAAGCCCAACCCAGCTTCAAGGGACTATTATGTCATAGGCATGTGTGAGCGAGGATTTTCACCCCCACTCCCGGTGGAATGGTTTTTGTGACTTCGAAACTGTTTAGGCTCAGGGCCTTAGAGAACACGGACCTAAGTCTGGAGAAAATGGAGTCACCACCCGGATGGGCCATGTAATATCCCTATGCATGCCCCAGAAGTTTTGTATGTTATTGTTGTTGTTGTTATTGTTGTTGGTTTAAATTGAGAAAAGAAAATATATGTATATGTGTTTTGGGGAAATTTAGGGTTTAGAGACAAGTTTATATGTTGTGTATATGGTGATATATATAACATATAAAATGGTCAAAGAGAAAGAGTCAATGCAAGAGAAGATATTTTTATATGGCATGTGGAATTACTTAATTGGGTTCATAAGAGGCAAAAGCTAAGTTAAGTGATAAGGGGTATATGAGTAATTGCTTGAAATGAAATGCTTGGTGGAGGATTTTTGGTAATTAGTAATTATATTATTATTATTATTATTATTATATACATATATGTGGCTATCGTGGAAGAGGAAAAAGAAAAAAAGATATTCTCTTCTTCTTCTTCTTCTTCTCCTTTTGGTTCTTGCACGAGAGAGAGAGAGAGAGGTAGAGAGATGAGTTGATCTTCACCTAAACCTTAGGGTTTTAAGAGAATTGAAGGAAGAATCAAAGGATTAGGTGGAGATTTGGTGGAATTCATCAATTGAGGTAAGTACTTACTTGTTTTCCTTTGTTAATGTTTTAGATAGGTTGTGATGGATTGATTTCATGATTTAGTGTGTTATATATGTGTTTACAAGTATTGAAATTGATTACAAGCTAAAGGATTGGATTGGTGTTGGTTTTGTTGGAAAGATGGTAAGTATTCTCTTGTTTTCTTTACTTAATTGGAAGTTGTGTTGGAAGTGAAGTAAGGTTTGATGATTTTGTGATTTGGTGGATTTGAGATGTGTTGTGTTGTGTGTTCAAGTGTTAAATTGATTTTAAGTTATGAGTTTAATTAGAGGTTGTTGTTGGAAATGGTGGAGATGTTGATTTTAGGGTTTTGAGTTGAGATGTGTTTAATTGTTATATTAATGTGTTGTGAAGTAATTCTTGTGATGAATATGTGTTTAAAACATTGATTATATTCATTTGAAGCATGTTATATGATGAATTTTGTGTTTGAGTGCAATTAGAAGAGAATTGGTTTTGGTGATGGGTGACACGGCCATAGGCATTGAAGAGACACGGGCGTGTTCATCAATTGAGTTGGGCGTGTCAATTATTTGAATTGGCTACTGCCTCTTTTGTTGTTAGTGACACGGGCGTGTCCATCAAAGGTGCTGGGCGTGTCAATTATTTGAATTGGCTACTGCCTCTTTTGTTGTTAGTGACACGGGCGTGTTCCATCAAGTGGCTGGGCGTGTCCATCAAATGGGTTGGGCGTGTCCTACAAATGAATTACATATTGCTTTATACTTTGTTTCTTTTTACATTGTTTTGATTCTTCAAAGGTTCCATTGTTTCTAAACTTAAACATGAACATTATAAATATGTTTTAAACACAAGAATGATCTAATCAAAGGAATGTGGAAGATCATAAAGCTATGAATCATATCAATTGTGTTTTGCCCTAATTGCATTGTTGAGATTTAGCAATGTTATGTTATGCACTTTGAATGATATGTTTGCCTAGTTAATGTAATTGATGTTGTATATATATATATCAATGAGGCTATATGTAAAATGTGAAAAAGAGGATGAAGTTATTGATTATGGATAGCTTGGTGGGAGTAACTCTTGAGGGTGAAAGAGATGAGGATCATCCAAAAAGGTATGTACAATGCAATTTATAATGATGTGAATGATATGTTTACCTAGTTAATGTAATTGATGTTGTATATATATATATATATCAATGGTGGAATATGACATGTAAAGGATATGATGAGGTAAATGATTATGTATGTAAAAGATGAAATATGAAATGTGAAAGAAATGTAATATTGTGATAAAAAAATGAGTTGTGAATTGAGATATGATGATGTATGATGCCATTGTGGTTGGCTATGATAATGTAAATGATGATTGAGGCATGTTTGCCTAAATGATGCCATTGTGGTTGGCTATGATGATGTAAATGATAAGGAAACAATGAATGAAATTGATAATGAGATAACGAATGAATTGTGTGTCTAATATGTTATTCATTTTCAGAGTTTTGTTGTTGGTGGCATTCCTAATAATAGTAACAATCTCTTGAAGTTAGGTTGGATATGATCCTTGAAGCCTAATTGAGATGTTACAACCCTTGAAGCTAGGTTGGATTGGTTCTTGAAGCCAAGTTGGGTTGAAGTTTAACATGTTTTACTCCCCTTGAAGCTTGGTTGAATCTAAATCCTTGAAGCCTAGTTGGGTATATGATATTGATAAATGTCATAACAAACCAAAGCATTAACTCTGAAAATTGAATTGCATATTAGTGTCTGTTGGGCCCGAGTCTGTCTTTGATGTCTATGTGATATACAAATGTTGAATTAGATGAATAATGAGATCTATGATTGATTTTGTTGACAATGTGACTTATGATTGGTGAATTGTGAATTAAACAATGTTATGAGGTATGATATGTAATGTGTATGTATTGATATGTTGATTGTGAGTATTGGTGATGGATTGTGGTTGGTGTTAATGATTGCCTTGTTGGAGATGTTATTCATGATTGGTAAATGGTGAATAAAATAATGTTATGAAGTATGTTGTGGAATGTGGGTATTGAAATATGATTTAGTTGAGATATATGAAAGGTACAATCTAAAAGAAAAGATATGATAAGCTAAAGTTACATGGAATTGATATATCATTATATGCTAATATTTTTATAATGTATGTGTATATTATATATTTGTATTACTAAGCTCTCGGGCTTAGCGCGGTTGTTTGATCGCGCAGGTGACCAGATGAAAGATATAAAGTCTTGCGTTATGCCACGAGAAGAGTAAGAGTTTGTCGAGACCAACTAGAGGGTGATGCATACATGTATAATTTAATTATGATGTACTTTTATCAAGAATGTAATCATGTGTATAAATGATGTTTCGAGAAAGATAAGATTATTGTATATTTATAAGATCATTAAAAGTATATCGATTTTGTAAATGTTCTTTAAATTAATGTATTGTGGTTTGAGATATGTTAAAGGTTTGTAAATTGTAACGAAATGTGACATCTTTATACTTTATATATTTACTGTACGTATACCAGGTATATGTGTAGTACTTATATGGAGTATCGGGGTGTTACAGGCCAGGAAAAAGAAAGGGTTGGATGACTCGATTCCTAAGGAATCCCAACCCCCTAATGGGTTCGAAAAGTTGGGTACATGTGGGGAAGGTGAGAAATGACCCAGCACTCCCACAATGCTCGGTTCATTGGAATCGGCCTCCTTTACAGGTCTTAATATTATAAAACTCTTAAATATAACAATATTATCCATATTACATACAACAATTAAAATAAAGCATCGATATATTAAAAATCAAAACAATGTCCAAACAAAACAAATAAATGGACACCCATCCGAAGATGGAAACATGCCCTTACATAATCCATGCCTAAATAGAACACCCACCGAAAGGTAGAAACATGTCCTTTACATTGGTTCTAAAATAAAAAAGCAATTTAACTTACATGATATTTAACTAATGAGGTACCCACCAAGTGGAAACATACCTCTTAGAACATTTGAAAATCTAAATAAATCGATAAAAGTAAATAACCATTCATCAAAGATATTAAACATCAATAGAACATCAATCCACGATAAACTAAATAAATCAAGCATTGAACTTAAATAAATCAACAAACCATTGAAAATAAATTAAAGCATATAATAGACTACATAATCAAATATAAAATTAAATAAAGCAAGTAAAGATTCAAATTAGGGTTACTATTTCTATTTAAAATTCTTTAATTAATACTTTAGGGTTTTGGAATTTTAGTATTATTTAGGGTTTGTAATTCTTAGCTACTGTAAACTTTAAGGGAATTAAAATGGATTAAGGTTTTAAGATTTAAGAGGTTGATAAAGTTCTTTGATTAACCAAATTAGTGTTTGAGGAATGAAATCATGAAATTAGGGTTTGGACACTTTAAAACATTTAGATTTATGATTTAAGGTTACTGGATTGTTATTTTAGGCTTACTGTGTTTGAATTTTAACATTTGGGTTTATAAGATTTTAAGGTTCAAAGGATTAGGGTTTAGAAAAATTAGGGTTTAATCGTTTTAAGGAAATTAAGGTTTAAGAAAACTAGGGTTTAATGTTAGTTAGTTTAGGGTTTACTGTTTTGGGTTTTGAAGTTGAATTAGGGTTTTTAGTGTTTCGCAGAATGTATTTGATTTTAGAATTTGGAAAAATAATTTATAGTTTTATGAAACTTTTTGAAAATAAACAAAACGATTTTAGATTTATAGAAATAGAAAAGATATTTTTTTAGGGTTTGTAGAAAATTGGAAGGCAGATTAGGGTTTTAAGATTTTGAAGAAACAAAAACAACAATTTTAAGATTTTTGAAAAACAAAGAGACGAATTAAGGTTTTTAAGCTTTAGAAAAGGTAAATTAAGGTTCTAGGGTTTTTTGAATGAAAAGAGACAAAAACAACAATTTTTAATCTTGAGTGATGAAGCTACCGTAAATTAATGAAACAAATAAAGAAATTCATACCTTCATTTGTTGGTTCCATCAAAAATCACTTCTTGGATGAACAAGAACAAAGACAAGCTTTGCTATCTTTGATGGATTGAATTGCTTATTTGCTCTCTCAAAAAGTCGGATCGATACTGCCAGAAGGAATTCTTAAAATCTGATTTATTGAAAGTTTTCTCCCTAATTTTTTGTGTTGTTTTAGTCCTTATTTATAGAAGATTTTTATGATTAATCTTAGTTTCACGGAATCTAACATTAATTAAGAAAAGGAAACCGAAACCGAATTGTATTTAGTTTTAAAAAAATTTACGTCAGAAAAATTTCACTGGCGAAAAAAAAATTGCTGCAGAAAAATTACGCTGGCAAAAAAGTTGCCGCAGGGGGTTGCGGGGCGAAAATTTGCCTGCGGGCGAAATGGCCCAAGGCCATTTCGCTGCCTCCCTCTTCAGCGATGAAATTTTTCTTCGCCGATTTTTCATAGCGATTTTTATTTTTATCTTTATTTATTCATTTATTATTATTTTATATTTTTTTATTATTAAAATTAGATACTAAAGCAAATATTATTTAATTAAGATAACAAAAATTATTTTGGACTAATTAAAATATATTGGACAATACAAAAATTATTTTGGACTAATTAAAATATATTGGACCGGACTGGGTCAAAAATTAAGGGTCTACAGCATGCTGCCAAACGTAAAACTTTGAAAATTGAATGACATACTAGGTACATAATTCTTTCATAATTTCATTATCAATATCTTTTTCATTTTCTCATGATCAAACTAGGCACAATGCTTCAAATCTCATTTACATCAATATAGCCATCACCAATGGCTTTACATACCATCATTAATTTATACATAACAAATTGCAATACCCATACATTTTGGGCCATTATCATATTTTGCTCAAAGTTCACATTACATATAATGCATTTGTAACATTATACAAATCATAGCATATTTCTCATGCACCAATAATGTAGTAGGGTACTTAACATATTTTTCAACCATATGTGTTAAGTTCCAAAGTCATGTAAATATAATCAAATTCAAAGTTTGTACTTACCTCTAAAAGCAATAAACACCACTTTCAACCTCCTCTTCCAAGATATCCATCAACAGTTAGATTAGGGTAACTCAGGTTTCTTCAAAGCCTAAACAAAATGCGATTATAAATAATCACTAAGTGATCCACAAAGAAAAATAAGGAAAAGAACTATCTAGGGCAAACTCTACACATGACACGCTCAACAACACGGGCATGTCAATGTTCGTGCCCTAAACCTACAACACTGAAGCTTTGACATGCTCAGTAACATGGGTGTGTCAATGACCGTGCCAAAACACCAACAAAACAGTAGCTATGACACGCTCAGTGACATGGGTGCGTCACTGCACGTGTCAATTCTACAACAACACAGTAGTTGTGACACCCTCAGTGACATGGGCGTGTCACTGCTCATGGCACCAACACTGAAAATAGAACCATCGACATGCCCAAAGGCATGGCCGTGTCACCGGGCATGTCAAGCCAAAAATCCTGATATCCACACATAATTACCACATCTAACTATTATCTTTCATTAACTGTTTAGATTATTTTTGTACTTGTTTTTAGTATGATTTTTATGTGTTTTTAGCTAATGTTTCATTTGATTTTTGTTTAAAGTTTGTTTGAAGTTTTTATTTTAGGTTAAAGTGCAAAAACTCCCTTGGAAGATCAAAACAATGCAGGAAAAGCATGAATCAAGCAAGACATGGCCAAGCCAAATCAAGCTTGGCCGTGTCACCTCAAAGGAAATGAAGGCAGAGCTTGACACACCCATGAGACATGGCCAAGCCACTGGCCATGTCTCACTTAAAGACCAAAACCAAAGAAACCAAGAAAGAAAAGAAAATAGGCAGTACTTGACACACTCACATGACATGGCCATGTCGCTTGAAGCTTGGCCATGTCTTTGCCCATGTCTGTTTGTCTTGGCCATGTCGCTTGAAGCTTGGCCATGTCTCATTGTCTTGGCCCTATTTCATCCTAAGAAAATAAAATAATATGAAAATAGAAGTAGTGTTGAACACAAGCGCCATCTTGCCATGTCTTTGCCCATGTCGCTCGAAGCTTGCCCATGTCGCTTGAAGCTTGGCCATGACCAAGGAAAAATTGGTAGACATGGCCAAGTCATCCTTATCTTGTCCGTGTCCCTCAAAGAAATTGAAGCAGTGACTGGCATTGGCAAGAGACACGGCCAAGCCATTGGCCGTGTCTCACCTGAAGAGCAAAATCTAAAGAACAAAGAAAGAAAAGAAAGAAGGCAGAAGGTGACATTGGCACATGACATGGCCAAGAGCTTGGCCATGTTACCCTTGGTCAACCTTCAATATTTGAATTCTTTTGCATTAAGTGGGGGACAAAGAC
This sequence comes from Garcia nutans, assembly GCA_947685225.1. Taxonomy (NCBI): domain Eukaryota; kingdom Viridiplantae; phylum Streptophyta; class Magnoliopsida; order Malpighiales; family Euphorbiaceae; genus Garcia; species Garcia nutans. Next base: position 54,343,034 of record CANTUV010000024.1, read on the forward strand.
CAAAAGTAATATTAAAATAAGGAAAAAGGGTGCCTAATTGATGGAAAGAAATATTTAACAAAGAAAAGGTGGGAGACAAGAGTGAGTGTGGTGAGTTGGCAAGCATGGGTTTGGAATTTTGAAGGAATTAAAAAGAGAAGGAGAGGAAAGAAAGATCAACACGTTTTTGGGGAGAGAGTGACACTCTCCTTGGCTATTCTTCATCTTCATCCTCCATTTCCATGCTCTCCATCTTCCATACACAAGATCTTTGATATTCTTTGGGGTGAATTGGGTTAAACAAGCTCTTGAAGGTTTGAAGAAGCTTCATTGAAGGATTGGTAACTTGAGAAAGCTCCATTCCATCTCTCAAAGGTAGAATAAGTTGAAGGTTTGGTGACTTGAGAAACCTCCTGTGAGCGGGGTTTTTTGCCCTCACTCCAGGTGGAATGGTTCTTGCAACTTCAGCACTGTTTAGGCTAGGGGCCTTAGAGAACATGGACCTAAGTATGGAGAAAATGGAGTAGCCACTCGGATGGGCTGGGAAAAAAGAAAGGGGTGGATGACTCGATTCCTAAGGAATCCCCAACCCCCTAATGGGTTTGGAAAGTTAGGTACGTGTAGGGAAGGTGAGAAATGGCCCAGCACCCCCAAATGCTCGGTTCATTAGAACCTGCCTCCTTTACAGGTCTTAATATTATAAAATTCTTAAGAATAACAACATTATCCATGTTACACACAAAAATTAAAAGAAAGCATCAATATATTAAAATCAAAGAAAGGTCCAAACAAAGCAAATAAATGGACAACCATCCAAGGACGGAAACATGTCCTTACATCACATGCCTAAATAGGACACCCACCGAAAGGTAGAAACATGCCCTTTACATAGGTTCTAAAATAGAAAAGCAAATTAAATTACATGATGTTTAACTAATGAGATACCCACCAAGTGGAAACATACCTCTTGGAACTTTTGGAAATCTAAATAAATTGATAAAAGTAAATAACCATTCATAATAAATAAATCATTCATTAAAGGTATTAAACAAAATATAAAATAAATATCCATCCATGATAAATTAAATAAATCAAGTATTGAACTTACATAAATTAAATCATATGAAATAAATCAAAACATAATCAAATATGGAATTGAATAAAGTAAATAAAAGTCCAATTATAGCTACTGTGATTTTTTATGGAATTAAAATAGATTAGGGTTTTATGTTTTAAAAGGTTGGTAAGACTCTTTGATTAACTAAATTAATATTTGAATGGTGAAATCATGAAACTAGGGTTTTAGACACTTTAAAATACTTTTGATTCATGGTTTTAAATGGTGATTTTAAGCTACTGTGTAAATTTAAAGTATTTGTGTTTTTATGGTTTTTAATGTTTTAAAGGATTAGAACTTAGAAAAAAGTTAGGGTTTAAGGTTTTAAAGGAGTTAGAGTTTAATATTTTAGGTTTAGAAGTTGAATTAGGGTTTTAGTGTTTTAGAGTTAGGGTCTCGGGTGATGAATTTGAATTTAGGATTTGGAAATCAATTTGGTAATTTTATGAATTCAAACAAACGGATTGAAGTTTGTATAAATAGAAAAGATGTTTTCTAAGGTTTTTTTTGAATGAAATAGAACCTAGTTTAAAATTTTGAAAGAAACAGAATCAAATTTTGTTTTTGTTGAAAATATGTTTAATTAGGGTTTTGAGATTTTTAAGAATAAAAAATAACAATTTTAAGTCTTTTTGGAAAATAAAGTAACGTTTTAGTGTTTTTAACTTTGGGAAAAACTAAATTAAAGTTCTAAGGTTTTTGATTTGAAAAATAAAATTTCATAGATTATGCTACTGTGAAAAAATAAAACAAAAATTAGAATCTCATATCTCTTTTTGTTGATTCTCCAAAAATAATTCTTCTTGGATGAACAAGAACAAAGACAATTACTGCCTTTGAATTGCTTAAATCGAGTCCCTGCTGTTCCAGAAAAAAGTTGAATTGAATTGCTTCTTTTCCTTGATTTGCTTCAAATTTTCCAAGCTACTGTTGGATTTTCCCCCTCCCTTAAATTAATTGCCTTTGGTCCTTATTTATAGTGGTTTGAGGTGGTTTATTCCTAATTACACACGACAAGTAATATTAATAAAAAACAAAACCGAAACCTAATTGGATTAGGTTTCGAAAAATTTGTGTCCGAAAAAATTGCACTGCTAAAAAAAATTGCCGCAGGAAAAAATATGCTGGTGAAATAAAACTGCCGCAGAAAACTGTGGCAGTGGGCGGGCTGGGGCGTCGCCCGCAGGAATTTCCTATTGGCGAAATAGAAAATCTATTTCTCTTGCAGGAAAATCCTATGAGCGAAATAGAAAAGCTATTTCGCCCGAAGGAAATTCCTGCGGGCGAAATGCCCATGGGCCCGAGCGACGATTTTTTCGTTGTCGATTTTTCCGAGTCTGATTTTTATTTTTATTTTTATTTTTTATTAATAAAAATTAGATAATAAAGCAAAAACTATTTAATTAAAATTATTTTGGACCAATTAGACAACAAAAATCATTTTTGACTAAATAAAACATATTGGACCGGATTGGGTAAAAAATTAAGGGTCTACAGCTCCATTCCATATTGCAAAGGAGAACCACCATTGAAGAGGGTTTGAGTTCTTCATCATACATCAAAGTGGAGCTAAGGGTCTATATTGTTGTTGTTGTATTAAGAGAATTGATATTACAATGAACAATTTGTATTTGATTTATATTGAGTTGAATGATTGTTTTAAATTGATGATGTTGAGCTAAATACCCATGCCTAGGGTTTGTAGTATATATGATTGAATGTCTTGATTTGATATTTCCATTGATGTACCTATTTTATGGTTGATTGTATTGTATTGAATGTTAGGTTGATAGATTAGCTTCCTATTAATCTTTGAATATTGGATGACGGACCGAGAGGTGAAATCCGATATCAGAACTATATAATCAACCACCCTATGAATGAATTAGAAATATAAGTTCTAGGGTTTTATTAATTTGGTAATGTAAAATCATTAGTTATTGTTAATTCATGAATGTGAGAACTAATGAATTGGTAATTGACTAATTAACCTTAAGGAACAAATTAATTTACAAGGCTATATTAATGGATAATTTGAGAATTGAGCTTTGATTGAATGGACCTACAACCCTAGGCACCTTTCCAAGAATTGAATTGATCTTGTACAACCATCACACACATTAACCATTATGCACGTTACTTCTAGGTTTAAATTATTCTTGCACCATTCCAAACAACAAACACTTTCTTTTAAATTACTTGTCAATCAAGCTATTACAAACTACATCTTCCTTGTGATACGACCTTGGGGCGATCACCTTTGCTACAATTACCTCGTATACTTGCGAGTAACGCTTTGTAGTAGTACTTAATTTGAGCGCAACATTAAACCTTTCAACTCCATACAAACTCAACCAAATCCATCATTATATCATATAATACTTGTGTAAACATCAAAACAACCCAATTAAAAAAATATACACAATCACAACCATGACTTCACAACTCAAAAGTTACACAATTCCAAAACTCTTATTCTCTTCACCAAACTTAACTCTTTTCTTCAATCCAACCCCAAACTTCATAGTTAATTAGACAAAAGAACTTCAAACATACCAAAATCAACCTTTAAAACATACTAGATCAAAAATCCAATTCACACATACAAACTTCCAAAGGAAATCAAAGAAAAAAATTGGAAACTTACCAAATATGAAGAAAATCCTTAACATTCTAACTTGAACACTTGAAATCCTTCAATTACTTGAGTTATCAAGAAGCAAAAATTCTCTTCCTTTTGATCGAGAAATTGGCCTTCAATGGAGAAAGAAGAAGATGAAGAAGAAGATAGACACCCACTCACTCAAACCAACCACTTCATTTTTAACCACACACTTAATCCTCTTTCACTCTCCACCGAGTATATATTATTATTAATAAATTAACATCAAATATCCTCTTCCACTATCCATTAATTAATATCTAAATAATTGAAATAGCATTTGGCCCATAATAAAGATGTTGACTTGTATATATTATATGTATCTACATATATACAACATATACAAATCTTTCCTTTCTCTTTTCTTTTCACTTAATTATATATATACACTTTTAAATCATTTATTTAATTTTCAAAAATTAATATTCTCAAAATTTTTGGGATATTACAATTCTCACCCTCTACAATTAAATTTCATCCTCCAAATTACCTGCTCTCAAGTCTAGAACAACTGGGGATACTAATTCCGCATCATCCTCTCACTCTCCCATGTTCCCTCTTTAGTAGCGTGATTCTTCCAAAGAACTTTCTTAAGTGGCACCTTCTTATTTCTCAACTCCTTCACTTCACGTGCCAAAATAACCATTGGTTCTTCCTCATAAGTCAGATTTGGACTCATCTCAATAGACTCCACTGACAAAAAATGAGATGGGTCTGATCTGTACCTCCGAAGCATAGAGACATGGAAGACATTGTGAATTCGATCTAACTCAGGCGGTAAAGTTAGTCTATAGGCCACCGGTCCAACTCTCTCTAGTACCTCATAAGGTCCTATGAAACAAAGTCTCAACTTCCCTTAGTGGCCAAATCTCAAAATTTTCTTCCAAGGAGACACTTTCAAAAAAACTTTATCTCCTATACTGAACTCTATGTCTCTTCTTTTTAAGTCTGAATATTATTTTTGTCAGTCTGAGGCTGCTTTCAAATGATTCTTAATCACCTTTACTTTATCTTCCATTTCCCTAATCAAATTAGGACCAATCAACTTACCTTCTCCAACCTCATCCCAAAATAGAGGTGTCCTGCATCGTCTACCATACAATGCCTCATAAGGTGCCATTCTAATACTAGATTGATGACTGTTGTTATAAGCAAACTCAATTAGTGGTGAAAATCTGTCCCAACTCCCAGAGAAATCAATGATACAACTTCTCAACATGTCCTCTAAAATCTGTATCACTCTCTCTGACTGCCCATCTATCTGAGGATGGAAAGCAGTGCTAAATTGTAACTGAGAGCCTAAAGCATCCTGTAAACTTCTCCACAATCTCGATGTAAATTGAGGATCTCGATCAGATACCAAAGAAATTGGAACTCCATGTAACCTCACTATTTCACTAATATGCAGCTCAGCGAACCTCTCAAGAGAATAATCCATCCGAACTGGGAAGAAAATGAGATGTCTTCATCATTCGATCAATAATCACCCAGATTGCATCATGCTTCTTCTGAGTCAAAGGAAATCTAGTTACAAAATCCATCATCACTCGCTCCCATTTCCACTCTGGCATTGATAATGGCTGAAGTAATCCTGAAGGAACTTGGTGTTCAGCCTTCATTCTCTGACAAGTGAGACATCTGGATACAAACTCTACTATGTCTCTCTTCATACCTGACCGCCAATAATACTGTTTTAAATTCTGATACATCATGGTACTCCCAGGGTGCATAGCATAAGCTGATTGATGTGCTTCTTCCAAAATTACCTTTTTCAATCTTGCTTCATTAGGAACACACAACCTATTTTTGTATCACAAACTGCCATCACTTCTCACATGAAAGTCTTGACTCTCCCCCTTTTGGCAATCCAATACAACTTTTTAGATTTTCTCATCTGCCAGCTAAGTCTCCCTAATATGATCCAATAACACCGGCCTCAATTGCAACTGAGCCATCAATGCACCATCATCACATGCTCAAATCTAGCATGCAACACTCTCAACTCAACAAGAAACAAGAGCGAATAAGTAGTCAAACCTGCCAAGGAATTCTGACTCGAGGCATCAGCAACAATGTTTGCCTTACCAGGATGATAATCTATTAAACAATCATAGTCTTTAATCAACTCTATCCATCGTCTTTGCTGAAGATTCAACTCTCTCTGAACACCCAGATATTTCAAACTCTTGTGATCCTTATAAATGAAACACTTCTCCCCATACAAGTACTGTCGCCAAATCTTCAAAGCAAAAACTATGGCTGCTAACTCCAAATCATGCGTCAGGTAATTAAGCTCGTGTGGCTTCAACTATCTAGAGGCATAAGCAATGACTCTATCCTCCTGCTTTAGAACACAACCTAAACCACTATGTGAAGCATCACTATAAATCACATAAGGTTTACCTTCCAAAGGCAATGTAAGAACAGGAGCTTGAGTCAACAACTCTTTTAGCTGCTCAAAACTCGTCTGACACTGATCTACCCACACAAATCTAACTCCCTTCTGAAGTAATCTGGTGAGTGGAGTAACTATCATAGAAAAACCTTTTACAAACCGTCGATAATAGCCTGCCAAACCCAGAAAACTTCTAACCTCTGTCACAGTCTTCGGTGGACTCCAATTCAAAATAGCCTCAACTTTACCCGGATCAACTCTAATACCCTGTGCTGAAACCACATGACCAAGAAAAGTCACTTGATCAAGCCAAAACTCACATTTAGACAGCTTAGCATACAACTGCTTTTCTTTCAGAGTCTGCAATACAATCCACAAATGCTTGTCATGATCCTCCTCATTACGTGAATACACGAAAATATCATCAATAAAAACCACCACAAATTGATCTAGATAGGGTTTGAACACCCTGTTCATCAAATCCATAAAAATTGCTGGTGCATTCGTCAACCCAAAAGGCATCACCAAAAACTCATAATGCCCATACCTCGTACGGAAAGTTGTCTTAGGTACATCTTCATCTCTAACTCTCAATTGATGGTACCCTGATCTCAAATCAATCTTAGAGAATGCTGCTGCTCCTTTAAACTGATCAAAGAGATCATCTATCTGAGGAAAAGGATACTTGTTCTTGATGGTCACTTTATTCAACTGCCGGTAATCAATGCACAATCTTAAGGTACCATCCTTCTTCTTCACAAACAAAACAGGCATCCCCCACTGGGACACACTAGGGCGGATGAACCCTTTATACAACAACTCCTATAACTACACCTTCAACTCTCTCAACTCAGCAGGTGCCATCCAATAAGGGGTAATAGAGATAGGAGTAGTACCAGGAAACAAATCGATACCAAACTCCACTTCTCTCTTAGCAGGTACCCCTAGCAACTCATCAGGGAAAACATCTGGAAGCTCAGCAATTGTGGATATATTGTATAGCTGGGAACCCACTACTTTTGTATCTACAACGTGAGCAAGATAAGCCTCATTTCCTTTTCGAATTATCCTCCTAGATGAAACAGCTGAAATAAACATGGATAAAAGATGTCTCTGTTAACTAGATACCATCACATTCCCACCATCACAGGTTCTCAGGGTAACACACTTTTGCTGGCAATCTACCATAGCCCCATGCTTGATCGCCAATCCATGCCTAAAATTAAATCATACTCCTTAAAAGGCATGTCAATCAAGTCACCAAGGAACACCTCATCCTGAACCACAATCGGACTATTACAGTGCACCTTGCTAACTACAACACTATGCCCTAAATGATTTATCACCAAAACATCAAATCCTAGGGACTCTGAATGCAAATCAGTCACATGCAAGATGGATGAACTAATGTATGAATGAGTCGATCCATGATCTATCAAAGCAAGAACTGAAGTACCAAAAAAAGAGAAAGTACCAGCAATAACAACTAAAGTATCTGTTTGCCTCTGCATCACATATACCCGTTGAGATGGCCCTGCCTCTTATGGTCTACTACCTATGATAGAACCTCCTCTCTGACCAGACTATGTCTGACATCCTCTGCTAGCACCTCTGCCACCACGACCCCCTCTAACACTAGGTCGAGAAACTGTAGTATCTATATGTCTATCCTCTGGTGGCTTAGGAAAATCTCTTATGAAATGATCTAGTGACCCACATCTATAACACACTGTTGGTCCCCCAGTCTTCCTGCAAGCACCCCCATGTGCCCTACCACAATGGACACAGGTATATGAAACTGGCCTCTAAACTAATGGAGTCAGAGCACTAGCCACAGAAACTGTAGGTCTCGATCTCTATCTCTACTACTGCTAAACTGACTTACCAATCTGCCTCTGGCTTCTACTGAACCTCAAAAAAATATCCCCCTCGGCCTCTCTTCACAGATGAAGACCCTGCCTCACTCTAGGGTCTCCTAGCTCTAGTCTCCTCATCCCTAGCAGATGCTACAAGACCCTATGCTCTCTCAACACTCCTGGCAGCTACAACCAACTGGGAAAAATCCTGACATTGGGAACCTATGATAATGCACATGATAAAGGGTCTCAATCCCTCCTCAAATCTCTGACACTGGTCAATCTCATGAGAAATAATTTCGCCAGCGTACTGACTCAACCGGGTAAACTCTATCTCATACTCTGACACAGTCCTAGTATCCTACTTCAAACTCAAGAACTCTATCTTCTTTGCATCTTTATACTCTCTCAGAGTATACTTCTGCTCAAACTCTCGCAGAAAATCATCGTAGGTCAAGATTGGTGGATCATCCAGGGCATGTGGAACCGTCTTCCACCAGTCATATGCAACCCTCTGCAAAAGAGATCTAGCATAATCAAACTTTTCTTCTAGAGTAGCCAGCTGGATGAACACTCTCTGGACTCTATCTAGCCACTGCTCAGCTAGCAGGGTTAGAGTACCAATAAAGTCCTTAGCTCCAAACTTCCTCAACTTATCATATTGCCCAATGGTAATTACGGCTACGACTACGGTGGCAGCTGCTGAACTAGAGCCTGCCTCAATAACTCCAGCATATGCCATACCCAGCCCGGTAGAATCTCATCAACTGCTGGTCTCTCTGGCACAGGAGTAGGTGCCCCTCCAGCTATCTCAACTCTAGCTCTATCTCAACCCTCAACAGGAGATACACTCTTTGTACTACCCTTTGCAGACTGACATGTCTGAGATGCCATAACTACCTATATATGCAAACACAGCAGAATTTGCCACATCAAAGATCAGAAACTACCAGTGCCAATGCATGTATCATATTTAAAAACCATATTTATAAATTTCCATTTTCTTTTTCTTACAACCCACCTAGGTTGAGAAATTCAAACCTATGCTCTGATACCAAAACAAATGTAACACCCTTATACCCAATATATGTATACTACATACTCCCAACATATGTAATATATGTATCTAGGATACAAGAATGTCACAGCCCATTTTAACAACATAACTCTTCACTTATAAAATCCTTATAAACTTAAAACATTCAATTGATATCATATAAATAATAAATAAAACATTAATTGTTAAACACACATATGTATACTACATTACCAAAGGTTTATCCAAAACATTTTCAATAGTTTGTAGAATATACATAAATACATAAAAAAAGATATGTACAAAAATATAAAATATTTACATGCTGGCAGTTTGTCTTTGATCTTGATGTCCAACAATCAACTTTGCACTCAAGATCTCAAGCTTAGACTCGACTCAGTCTAGACGAACTCTCTGGCTCAACCAGATCTACCTTGTCACCTGCGCAAAGAATCACAATCACACTAAGCCAAAAGCTTAGTGGTACAAACTTTAATAACAATATAGTTCAAATGCAATGCTAATACACAACACATAAGGATATTATATCTCATAACATTATATCTTGATAAATTGCATGATTGTTCCAACAATTCATAATTCACATAAAAGCAAACAGAAGCATGGGCCCAAAAGGATCTAATATGCCATTCAAATTTCTGAGTTACACATTTGGTCCAAGATAACAACATTTGTCTATCCCGAAGGCGAATCATAATCACAATGAGGATTACCTCATATGTAACATCCCAACTAGGCTTCAAGGACTAGGCCCAACCCATCTTCAAGGGTCTGCTACATCATGTAACACCCAACTAGGCTTCAAGGACCAAGCCCAACCCAGCTTCAAAGGACTATTACATCATAGGCATGCCGCCAAACACAAAACTCTGAAAATTGAATAACATACTAGGCACACAATTCTTTCATAATTTCATTATCAATATCTTTTTCATTTTCTCATGATCAAACTAGGCACAATGCTTCAAATCTCATTTACATCAATATAGCCATCACCAATGGCTTTACATACCATTATTAATTTATATATAACAAATTGCAATACCCATACATTTTGGGCCATTATCATATTTTGCTAATGCATTTGTAACATTATACAAATCATAGCATATTTCTCATGCACCAATAATGTAGTAGGGAACTTAACTCATTTTCCAACCATATATGTTAAATTCCAAAGTCATGTAAATATAACCAAATTCAAAGTTTGTACTTACCTCTAAAAGCAACAAACACCACTTTCAACCTCCTCTTCCAAGATATCCCTTAACACTTGGATTAGGGTAACTCGAGTTTCTTCAAAGCCTAAACCAAATGTGATTGTAAATAATCACTAAGTGATCCACAAAGAAAAATAAGGAAAAGAACTATCTAGGGCAAACTCTACACATGACACGCTCAACAACACAGGCGTGTCAATGACCGTGCCCTAAACCCACAACACAGAAGCTTTGACACACTTAGTGACATGGGTGCATTAATGACTGTGCCAAAACTCCAACAACATAGTAGCTATGACACGCTCAGTGATATGGGCGTGTTAGTGCATGTGTCAATTATACAACAACACAGTAGCTGTGACATGTTCAATGACATGGGCGTGTCACTGCTTGTGGCACCAACACTGAAAATAGAACCATCGACAAGCGTGTCAGGCCAAAAATCCTGATATCCACACATAATTGCCACATCCAACTATTATCTTTCATTAACCTTTTCATCTCCATACAAACTCAACCAAATCCATCATTATATCACATAATACTTGTGTAAACATCAAAACAACCCAATTAAAAACAAAAATACATAATCACAACCATGACTTCACAACTCAAAAGTTACACAATTCCAAAACTCTTATTCTCTTCACCAAACTTAACCCTTTTCTTCAATCCAACCCCAAACTTCATAGTTAACTAGACAAAAGAACTTTAAACATACCAAAATCAACCTTTAAAACATACTACACCAAAAATCCAATTCACACATACAAACTTCCAAAGGAAACCAAAGAAACAAGTTGGAAACTTACCAAATTTGAAGAAAATCCTTAACACTACGACTTGAACACTTGAAATCCTTCAATTACTTGAGTTAGCAAGAAACAAAAATTCTCTTCCTTTTAATGGAGAAATCAGCCTTCAATGGAGAAAGAAGAAGATGAAGAAGAAGATAGACACCCATTCACTCAAATCAAACACTTCACTTTTAACCACACACTTAATCCTCTTTCACTCTCCACTAAGTATATATTATTATTAATAAATTAACATCAAATATCCTCTTCCACTATCCATTAATTAATATTTAAATAACTGAAATAGCATTTGACCCATAATAAAGATGTTGACTTGAATATATTGTATATATCTACATATATACATCATATACACATCTTTCCTTTCTCTTTTCTTTTCACTTAATTATATATATATACTTTTAAATCATTTATTTAATTTTCAAAAATTAATATTCTCAAAATTTTTGGGATATTACACATTATACCTCAGAACTTGATTTTCCAAATTAACATATCTATAACATGACAACCCTAGTTATCGTACTAAACTCGGGAATCATTTCAATTTGAGCAAAAATTGTTGCACTTCAGATAGGCACATACACATTACTTGGTCAAAGATCTCATTTGAGTTTGAATATTGTCTATCTCATATGCATGCTTATCCAAACTATCTCCACTAATAGACTCTACCTATCAAGAGAGATCAACAAGTCTTTGATAGGCTTGAAATGGGGTCTAAAAGGGACATAGTTTAAATGAAGGACATTTTGAAATTGGAGCTAATGTGATACTATGGACAAGCCTTCACACTACAAACTTTTTGTTTGAACTTTAGACAGTTGGGATCATGAAAAGATAGAGCTTTGAATGTTCTCCCATCTTCTTGGTGTTAATCTGAATCTTGATTAGGACAGTCTTTGCCTTTGAAAAAAGTTTGGTACCCGTATTCATTTCTTTTTTTTCTTTTCCATTTTTTTTTCTCTTTCTTATTCTTACTCTTCCCTTTCTTTGAGTATTTTATCATTTTATCATTCTTCCTTGTAGGACTGTCAAGTACAGGACTTTCAAGAATTGGATGACCTTTCTTCTATGTCTCTAATTTTGATTGAATCATTGGTTGGGTTGGACCAATTCAAGTCAAACTGTCATTATAGTAGTCTTTTGCTGCTTTAGGTAAAAGAGAACTTGGTTAGCTTTCTAAACCATTTTGGGTTTTATTTTATTTTATTTTTCTTTTTTTGTCTTTTTTGTCTTTTCTTTTTTTTCTTCTTTTTTTTCTTCTTTTTTCATGGTCTTGACTAGGCATTCCTTTCTTTTTAATAATCTTGCCTCTTCTCCTTAGTGATCATCGGATTTGTCATAAGTATCACAACTACTTAGGGTAGGTTGTTGGGGTTTGTAAGCCAATAAAAAGCAAGCTAAAATCTTATGAAGGCTCAAAGGAACAACTAGGGATTGATGTCAATAGGGTTGATACTAGTTTTTGGCTTATCAAACAATGCCTAGAAATCTCTCTTAAATAAGCAGAGTTCAATTTTGCCTCAAACATTTATCAAAGCATGTTCTAAGACTAACTAGGAATTAGATAAAGGTCATTATGCAGGAGCCCTCTCTAAGTAAGCATACACAACTCAATGCTATAGAACAATTCCCTTACCTAGTAAAGTCATTCAAATCATGATGCATAGATATATTAATTTATGATTATCAAGCTAGACTCATTATTGGTTAAGCACCAAAATGAGCAAAGGCTAACAAAAATTTAACGAAAATAATTTATTTCAAGCAACTTTAAATTTGAAAAACATGATTGTTATATAAAACACCAAATAAAAAAAAACAAACAAGCCAAGGTAAGTTTGTTGAGTTAAGCTTCTTCTTCCTTCACATCTTCAATATTCCCATCTTGAATAGAGGATAAGACAAGATCTTCCTCCAATCCTCCTCCTACCATGAAAGTTGCTGGTGGTGGTACTCTGTTGAACTAGGCAGAGGATTGCTTTCGGTATTGGGCTTATCCGGCTTGGGTGGCTTACCACTGTCAATCAAATCTTGAATCTCATGCCTTAGATGAGCACATTTATCCATCTCATGCCCTTGCATTTGATGAAATTAACAAAAGGCCTCAATATTGAAGTTCGGTGGTAGAGGATTATGTAGCGGTCGAGGAGCCAACGGTTGTAACAACCCCTTCTTCTGTAGCTTGTTGAAAACCCATGATAGATGTAATATCCTCATATGTGGCTTAGAAGTTTTGATTATATTGTTGTTGTTGTTGTTGTTGTTATTGTTAAATTGAATTGAATGCATATGATGGGGTAAGAAAAGAATTGGGATGAGAATGCTTGTGCATATGTGTTTTGGAGAAAGAAATAGGGTTTAGAGACAAATGTATATGTTGTGTATATGGTGATATATATAACATATAAAGTGGTCAAATGAAGAGTCAAGGTGATGGTTAAGTGGAAGAAGATATTTTTGGTTGTTAATGAAATTACATATAAGGACTTATATGAGACAAAGGTTAGTTATATGATTGAGGGTGTTTTAGTAATTGCTTGGATCAGAACACTTGGTGGAGATTAAAAGCAAAATTTGACTTTGTATTTTGATCATTGTCTTCTTTCTTCAAGAGGTGGCCGGCTCTCCAAATTGAAAAGAGAAAAAGAAGTGTTCTTGATGATAGAAGCAAATTGAAGAAGCAATCAAAGGATTTGACAAGGGATTTGTGGAATTTCTTCTTGGTAAGTAAGTATTTTCTTGTTTTCTTTACTTATTTGGAAGTTGTGTTTGAAAGTAAAGTAGGGTTTGATGATTTTGTGATTTGGTGGATTTGAGATGTGTTTGGTTGTGTTTTCAAGTGTTAAATTGATTTTAAGTTATGAGTTTAATTGAAGGTTGTTGTTGGAAATGATGGTTGTTGATTTGGATGGATGGAGAAGGATGTTGATTTTAGGGTTTTGAGTTAATATGTGTTTAATTGTGATATTAATGTGTTGTGAAATATGTTATATGATGAATATTGTGTTTGAGTGCAATTGAGAAAGGGTTGGTTTTAGTTAAGGTTTTGTGAATTGGTGACACGACCAAAATCAATTTTAGGGGAGTGGGCGTGTCAATTATTTGGATTAGCTACTGTCTCTTTTGGTTTTAGTGACACGGGCGTGTCCATCAAAGGTGCTGGGCGTGTCAATTATTTGAATTGGCTACTGCCTCTTTTATTGTTAAAGACACAGGCGTGTTCCTCAACTAGGTTGGGCGTGCCCTACAAGTGAGTTGGGCGTGTCCCACAAATGAATTGAATGTTGCTTGATTTCTTTGTTCTTGTTTGCATAGTTTAGATTCTTCAAAGGTAGTTTGGCCTCTAAACCTAAACATAAACATACTTAAACCAAGGGATGAATTAAAAACACTTGTGAATGGTCCTAAAGCTATGAATTATGTCAATTGTGTTTTGCCCTAATTGCATTGTTGAGAATTAACAATGTTATGTTATGCACTTTGAATGGTAATGTGTTTTATGAGTAATGTGGAATGAAATGTTAATATTTATGAATGATGTCATGTGAGATAAATATACACTTGAATAATGAAGTGTTATATTGTGAAATGAAATGTGGAGCCATTGTTATTGGCTAAGGTGATTTAATGGAGATAAATGAGGCATGTTTGCCTAAATGATAATGAGAATTGAGAATGAAATCTAAATGAATTGTGTGGCTAATGTGTTATTCCATTTTCAGAGTTTGTTGTTGGTGGCATGCCTAATGAGTGTAACAATCTCTTGAAGTTAGGTTGGATTGAATCCTTGAAGCCTAATTGAGATTTTACAACCCTTGAAGCTAGGTTGGGTTAGTTCTTGAAGCCAAGTTGGGTTGATGCTTAGCATGCTTTGCTCCCATTGAAGCTTGGTTGAACTTAATCCTTGAAGCCTAGTTGGGTATATGATATTGATATTGATAAATGTGATAACAAAACCAAAGCATTAACTCTGAAAATTGAATGGCATATTAGTGTGTCTTGGGCCCATGCTTGTCTTTGCTTAGTGTTGTTCATGGATGATTAAATGATTAACTAATAAAGTATATGCAAAGATGTTGAATTGTGAGATACATATATGTATGTTAGGTTATGAATGTAAAGGTATGTTGTTAGCTTTGCATCTATGTTGTTACATATATGATATAAATCAGAATTGGCATTGTATAGCATCTAAGCATATCGATTGCATGTTTTATCTTACTAAGCCCTTGGCTTAGCGCGATAGTGTTTAATCGCGCAGGTGATAGAACTGATAGGATCGAACCCGAGAGCTCTTCGAGACCGAGTGAGAGTAGACATTGAAGAGTTGATTTTGGAAGCTTAAAGATCAGAGCTGACTTGCCAATCATGTATATTTCTTTTATATTTTGTAAAGTAATGTTTATAATGTAAATTTGTAAATATTTTATAACTTCCGCTGTGTAATATTTAAATATAATGTATATAATTGAAAGGTTATGGTTTTGTTTAAAATGTTTTGAATGTTAAGGAAACCGTAGCATCCCTATGTTTGGTGCACTTATGCTACATTGTTGTGGTTGTAGTGTGTGTGCATTGGATATGGGGGTGTTACAATTGTTTTGGTATCAGAGCCTAGGTTTGAGATTCTCAACCTAGGAAAAATGTAATAAAAAGAATATTTTTACTTAAAAAGTGGTTTTGAATAACAAATACATTTGAGATTGGCAGTCTCTGATCTTTAATAAGATGTAATCTGCTGTGTTTGCAGTATTAGGTGTTGATGGATCCTCACTCAAGGCAGTCAGTTGAGGGTAGTGCCGAGAGCATTGCTCCTGCCGAGGGAGCTAGGGTTGATAGTGTTGAGGAGGCACTTGCTTCGGTGTCGGGTAGACCAGCTGGAGAGGAGGTTCCGCCAGCTTGGTTTAGACATATGATGGAAGTAATGAGACAAGCACCAGTACAGCCACCTCCACCACCACCCCAGCCTCAGGTTCAGATGAGACAGTATGATAAATTGAGGAAGTTTAGGGCGGAAGATTTTATGGGAACCACTGATCCAGCAGTGGCTGAGCAATGGTTAGGCAAAGTGCAGAGAATCTTTATTCAGTTACAAGCCACCCCTGAGGAAAAGTTTGATTATGCCAGGTCATTATTGCAGAAGGACGCATATGACTGGTGGAAGACAGTGCCACACTCTATGGATGATCCTCCAACACTGTCTTACACTGATTTTCTAAGGGAATTTGAGTTGAAGTATACTCCTAGGGAGTATAAGGACATGAAGAAGATGGAGTTCTTAAGCTTGAAACAAGACAGCAAGACTGTTACTGAGTATGAAGTAGAGTTTATTCGACTGAGTCAGTATGCTGGGGGTATCATTGCTGATGAGATTGATCGATGTCGGCGATTTGAGGAGGGATTGAGGCCCTCAATTATATGTCATGTGGCAGGCTCCAGGTATCAGGATTTCTCCCAGTTAGTTGCAACAGCTAGGAGTGTAGAGAGAGCCCAGGCCATAGTTGCAGTTGCTTCTGAAGAGGAGGTTAGAGTTAGAAGGCCCCAGTTCGAGGCAGGGTCTTCTTCTGCTAAGAGGGGTAGAGGAAGTTTTGTTCCTCGGAGTAGTAGAAGTCAAAGATCAGCTGGTAGGCCAGTGCAGTTCCAGAGGCAGAGATTTAGACCTGCAGCTTCAGTGGCTAGTGCTCCGACCCCGATGATTCGGAGATCCACTCTTCCCATCTGCATCCATTGTGGGAGGCCACATGGTGGTCCTTGTTGGAAGGTTGGTGTTGCAGGGGTATGCTTCAGGTGTGGATCACCAGACCACTTTGTGAGAGATTGCCCTGAGAGGCAAGAGCAGATGCCAGTTGATTCTGCTGCTTCTCGAGCTAGTGTGAGAGGAGGTAGAGGAGGCAGAGGTGTCAGCCGAGGAGGTAGGCCAGGGTTCAGTTCTAGAGGAGGTGCTGCATCCAGAGAGGGTAGACCAGAGGAGGTTGGTTCTTCCCAGAGGATGTATGTTATGCAGAGGCAGCCAGATGCATCGGCAGTCATAGCTGGTACTTTTTCTTTATTTAATACTCCAGTGCTTGCTTTGATTGATCCGGGTTCCACGCATTCTTATGTTAGTGTATCTGTTTTGCCTGTATCTGATGTGCATGCTGAGTCCCTAGGATTTGATGTGTTGGTGACAAATCCGTTAGGGCATAGTGTGGTTGTGAGTAAGGTGCACCGGGATAGTGTAGTGAGGGTGCAGGGTGAGGAGTTCCTTGGAGATTTGATTGAGATGCCATTTAAGGAATATGATGTGATCTTAGGTATGGATTGGCTATCTCGACATGGAGCTGTGGTGGATTGTAAAAAGAAAATTGTTTCTTTGAGAACCGTTGATGGTAGAGAAGTGATAGTATCTAATGAGCAGGAACAGCTAGCCTCCTTATTTATTTCAGCTGTTGCAGCCAGGAGGTTGATTAGAAAGGGGTGTGAAGCTTATCTCGCTCATGTGATAGATACTAGAGTGAAGGGTTCTCCCATTGATAGCATTGCCACAGTTGCTGAGTTCCCTGATGTGTTTCCAGAGGAGTTGCCTGGATTGCCTTCAGTGAGAGAGGTGGAGTTTGGTATTGAATTGTTACCTGGTACCACTCCTATCTCTATTACTCCTTATAGAATGGCACCAGCAGAATTGAGGGAGTTAAAAGTGCAATTACAGGAGTTGTTGGACAAAGGATTTATTCGCCCCAGTGTTTCTCCTTGGGGAGCTCCTGTGCTATTTGTGAAGAAGAAAGATGGTACTATGAGGTTATGTATCGATTATAGGCAATTGAACAAAGTGACCATTAAGAATAAATATCCTTTGCCTAGAATCGATGATCTCTTTGATCAGTTGAAGGGTGCAGCTGTGTTTTCTAAAATTGATCTGAGATCTGGGTACCATCAGCTGAGAGTCAGAGCTGAAGATGTTCCGAAGACAGCTTTCAGGACCAGGTATGGGCACTATGAATTTTTAGTTATGCCTTTTGGTCTGACGAATGCACCTGCAGCTTTCATAGATTTGATGAATAGGGTGTTCAGGCCCTATCTGGATCAGTTTGTTGTGGTCTTCATCGATGATATTTTGGTGTATTCGCGGAATGAGGAGGAACATGATTTGCATCTGCGGATTGTGTTGCAGATTTTGAGAGAGAAGCAGTTATTTGCCAAATTGTCAAAGTGTGAGTTCTGGTTGGATCAAGTTGCTTTTCTCGGACATATTGTTTCAGCGGAAGGCATTAGAGTTGATCCAAGTAAAGTTGAAGCTATTCTGAATTGGAGTCCACCCAAGTCTGTGACTGAGATTAGAAGTTTTCTGGGTTTGGCAGGCTATTATAGATGGTTTGTGAAAGGGTTTTCTTTAATAGCTACTCCACTCACCAGATTGCTTCGTAAGGGAGTGAGATTTGTGTGGACTGATCAGTGTCAGGCGAGCTTTGAGCAGTTGAGAGATATGTTGACTCAAGCGCCTGTTCTTACTTTACCTGTTGAAGGCAAACCATATGTGATCTACAGTGATGCTTCACATAGAGGTTTGGGATGTGTATTGATGCAGGAAGGGAAAGTTATAGCTTATGCATCTCGACAGTTGAAACCGCATGAGCTTAACTATCCGACCCATGATTTGGAATTGGCTGCCATTGTGTTTGCATTAAAGATTTGGCGCCATTATTTATTTGGGGAAAAATGTTTCATCTACACTGATCACAAGAGTTTGAAGTATCTGGGTGTCCAGAAAGAACTCAATCTTCGTCAGAGGAGATGGTTGGAATTGATTAAAGACTACGACTGCTTGATTGATTATCATCCAGGTAAAGCAAATGTTGTTGCTGATGCTTTGAGTCGGAAGTCTTTAGCTGGTTTAACAGTTTACTCGCTCTCGTTGCTTGTTGAGTTGAGAGCATTGCATGCCAGTTTTGTACCTTGTGATGATGGTGCATTGTTGGCACAGTTGCAATTGAAGCCAGTTTTGTTAGATCAAATCAAAGAGGCTCAGTTGATTGATATGAAGATTCAGAAGATTATTTCAGATTGCAAGATTGGGAAGACTAGAGATTTTGTTGTGAGAGATGATGGGAGTCTCTGGTTTAAGAACCGATTGTGTGTACCCGATGATGCTGATTTGAAAAGAGTCATTTTAGAAGAAGCACATCAGTCAGTGTTTGCTATGCATCCGGGTAGTACGAAGATGTATAATGATTTGAGACAACATTATTGGTGGATTGGGTTGAAGAGAGACATTGCTGAGTTTGTATCGAAATGTCTCACTTGTCAGAAAGTTAAAGCAGAGCATCAAGTTCCAACCGGGTTGCTTCAACCGTTGTCAGTGCCTGAATGGAAGTGGGAAAGAGTGACAATGGATTTTGTGTCTGGATTGCCATTGACACAAAGGAAACATGATACCATTTGGGTGATTGTGGATAGATTGACTAAGACAGCTCATTTCCTTCCGGTGCGGATGGATTACTCTTTGGAGAGATTGGCTGAGCTGTATATCCAGGAGATTGTGAAACTGCATTGTGTTCCAACTTCTTTAGTGTCTGATCGAGATCCCAGGTTTACTTCTAGATTTTGGAAGAGTTTGCATAATGCTTTGGGTTCTCGACTGCACTTCAGTACTGCTTTTCATCCACAAACTGATGGACAGTCAGAGAGGGTGATACAGATTCTTGAAGATATGTTGAGAAGCTGTGTCATCGATTTCTCTGGAAGTTGGGATAGGTTTTTACCTCTTGTGGAGTTTGCTTACAACAACAGTCACCAATCCAGCATTGGTATGGCACCATTCGAAGCATTGTATGGCAGACGGTGTAGGACACCTCTTTGTTGGAATGAGCTTGGAGATAATAAGTTGGTTGGTCCTGATTTGATTCAAGAAACTGAAGAGAAAGTAAAATTAATTCGAGGCAGGTTAAAAGCAGCTTCAGACCGACAGAAGTCTTATGCAGATCTGAAAAGGAGAGACATTCAGTTTGATGTTGGAGATAAGGTATTTTTGAAAGTGTCTCCTTGGAAAAAGATTTTGAGGTTCGGTCGGAAAGGAAAATTGAGTCCTCGTTTCATTGGGCCATATGAAGTGTTGGAAAGAGTTGGGCCAGTTGCTTATCGACTTGCTTTACCACCTGAGTTGGATCGTATTCATAATGTATTCCATGTTTCCATGTTGAGGAGGTACAGGTCGGATCCATCTCATGTGTTGCCATTTGAATCAATTGAAGTGAACTCAGACTTGACTTTTGAAGAGGAACCAGTTGCTATCTTGGCACGTGATGTGAAAGATTTGAGAAACAAGAGAGTGCCATTGGTGAAGATTCTTTGGAAGAACCATGGGAAAGAAGAAGCAACTTGGGAAAATGAGCAAACGATGCGAGAGCAATATCCTCAGTTGTTTCAGAGTTAATTTCAGGTAATTTCGAGGACGAAATTTTCTTTTTAGAGGGGGAGAATTGTAATATCCTCATATGTGGCTTAGAAGTTTTGATTATATTGTTGTTGTTGTTGTTGTTGTTATTGTTAAATTGAATTGAATGCATATGATGGGGTAAGAAAAGAATTGGGATGAGAATGCTTGTGCATATGTGTTTTGGAGAAAGAAATAGGGTTTAGAGACAAATGTATATGTTGTGTATATGATGATATATATAACATATAAAGTGGTCAAATGAAGAGTCAAGGTGATGGTTAAGTGGAAGAAGATATTTTTGGTTGTTAATGAAATTACATATAAGGACTTATATGAGACAAAGGTTAGTTATATGATTGAGGGTGTTTTAGTAATTGCTTGGATAAGAACACTTGGTGGAGATTAAAAGCAAAATTTGACTTTGTATTTTGATCATTGTCTTCTTTCTTCAAGAGGTGGCCGGCTCTCCAAATTGAAAAGAGAAAAAGAAGTGTTCTTGATGATAGAAGCAAATTGAAGAAGCAATCAAAGGATTTGACAAGGGATTTGTGGAATTTCTTCTTGGTAAGTAAGTATTTTCTTGTTTTCTTTACTTATTTGGAAGTTGTGTTTGAAAGTAAAGTAGGGTTTGATGATTTTGTGATTTGGTGGATTTGAGATGTGTTTGGTTGTGTTTTCAAGTGTTAAATTGATTTTAAGTTATGAGTTTAATTGAAGGTTGTTGTTGGAAATGATGGTTGTTGATTTGGATGGATGGAGAAGGATGTTGATTTTAGGGTTTTGAGTTAATATGTGTTTAATTGTGATATTAATGTGTTGTGAAATATGTTATATGATGAATATTGTGTTTGAGTGCAATTGAGAAAGGGTTGGTTTTAGTTAAGGTTTTGTGAATTGGTGACACGACCAAAATCAATTTTAGGGGAGTGGGCGTGTCAATTATTTGGATTAGCTACTGTCTCTTTTGGTTTTAGTGACACGGGCGTGTCCATCAAAGGTGCTGGGCGTGTCAATTATTTGAATTGGCTACTGCCTCTTTTATTGTTAAAGACACGGGCGTGTTCCTCAACTAGGTTGGGCGTGCCCTACAAGTGAGTTGGGCGTGTCCCACAAATGAATTGAATGTTGCTTGATTTCTTTGTTCTTGTTTGCATAGTTTAGATTCTTCAAAGGTAGTTTGGCCTCTAAACCTAAACATAAACATACTTAAACCAAGGGATGAATTAAAAACACTTGTGAATGGTCCTAAAGCTATGAATTATGTCAATTGTGTTTTGCCCTAATTGCATTGTTGAGAATTAACAATGTTATGTTATGCACTTTGAATGGTAATGTGTTTTATGAGTAATGTGGAATGAAATGTTAATATTTATGAATGATGTCATGTGAGATAAATATACACTTGAATAATGAAGTGTTATATTGTGAAATGAAATGTGGAGCCATTGTTATTGGCTAAGGTGATTTAATGGAGATAAATGAGGCATGTTTGCCTAAATGATAATGAGAATTGAGAATGAAATCTAAATGAATTGTGTGGCTAATGTGTTATTCCATTTTCAGAGTTTGTTGTTGGTGGCATGCCTAATGAGTGTAACAATCTCTTGAAGTTAGGTTGGATTGAATCCTTGAAGCCTAATTGAGATTTTACAACCCTTGAAGCTAGGTTGGGTTAGTTCTTGAAGCCAAGTTGGGTTGATGCTTAGCATGCTTTGCTCCCATTGAAGCTTGGTTGAACTTAATCCTTGAAGCCTAGTTGGGTATATGATATTGATATTGATAAATGTGATAACAAAACCAAAGCATTAACTCTGAAAATTGAATGGCATATTAGTGTGTCTTGGGCCCATGCTTGTCTTTGCTTAGTGTTGTTCATGGATGATTAAATGATTAACTAATAAAGTATATGCAAAGATGTTGAATTGTGAGATACATATATGTATGTTAGGTTATGAATGTAAAGGTATGTTGTTAGCTTTGCATCTATGTTGTTACATATATGATATAAATCAGAATTGGCATTGTATAGCATCTAAGCATATCGATTGCATGTTTTATCTTACTAAGCCCTTGGCTTAGCGCGATAGTGTTTAATCGCGCAGGTGATAGAACTGATAGGATCGAACCCGAGAGCTCTTCGAGACCGAGTGAGAGTAGACATTGAAGAGTTGATTTTGGAAGCTTAAAGATCAGAGCTGACTTGCCAATCATGTATATTTCTTTTATATTTTGTAAAGTAATGTTTATAATGTAAATTTGTAAATATTTTATAACTTCCGCTGTGTAATATTTAAATATAATGTATATAATTGAAAGGTTATGGTTTTGTTTAAAATGTTTTGAATGTTAAGGAAACCGTAGCATCCCTATGTTTGGTGCACTTATGCTACATTGTTGTGGTTGTAGTGTGTGTGCATTGGATATGGGGGTGTTACAATTGTTTTGGTATCAGAGCCTAGGTTTGAGATTCTCAACCTAGGAAAAATGTAATAAAAAGAATATTTTTACTTAAAAAGTGGTTTTGAATAACAAATACATTTGAGATTGGCAGTCTCTGATCTTTAATAAGATGTAATCTGCTGTGTTTGCAGTATTAGGTGTTGATGGATCCTCACTCAAGGCAGTCAGTTGAGGGTAGTGCCGAGAGCATTGCTCCTGCCGAGGGAGCTAGGGTTGATAGTGTTGAGGAGGCACTTGCTTCGGTGTCGGGTAGACCAGCTGGAGAGGAGGTTCCGCCAGCTTGGTTTAGACATATGATGGAAGTAATGAGACAAGCACCAGTACAGCCACCTCCACCACCACCCCAGCCTCAGGTTCAGATGAGACAGTATGATAAATTGAGGAAGTTTAGGGCGGAAGATTTTATGGGAACCACTGATCCAGCAGTGGCTGAGCAATGGTTAGGCAAAGTGCAGAGAATCTTTATTCAGTTACAAGCCACCCCTGAGGAAAAGTTTGATTATGCCAGGTCATTATTGCAGAAGGACGCATATGACTGGTGGAAGACAGTGCCACACTCTATGGATGATCCTCCAACACTGTCTTACACTGATTTTCTAAGGGAATTTGAGTTGAAGTATACTCCTAGGGAGTATAAGGACATGAAGAAGATGGAGTTCTTAAGCTTGAAACAAGACAGCAAGACTGTTACTGAGTATGAAGTAGAGTTTATTCGACTGAGTCAGTATGCTGGGGGTATCATTGCTGATGAGATTGATCGATGTCGGCGATTTGAGGAGGGATTGAGGCCCTCAATTATATGTCATGTGGCAGGCTCCAGGTATCAGGATTTCTCCCAGTTAGTTGCAGCAGCTAGGAGTGTAGAGAGAGCCCAGGCCATAGTTGCAGTTGCTTCTGAAGAGGAGGTTAGAGTTAGAAGGCCCCAGTTCGAGGCAGGGTCTTCTTCTGCTAAGAGGGGTAGAGGAAGTTTTGTTCCTCGGAGTAGTAGAAGTCAAAGATCAGCTGGTAGGCCAGTGCAGTTCCAGAGGCAGAGATTTAGACCTGCAGCTTCAGTGGCTAGTGCTCCGACCCCGATGATTCGGAGATCCACTCTTCCCATCTGCATCCATTGTGGGAGGCCACATGGTGGTCCTTGTTGGAAGGTTGGTGTTGCAGGGGTATGCTTCAGGTGTGGATCACCAGACCACTTTGTGAGAGATTGCCCTGAGAGGCAAGAGCAGATGCCAGTTGATTCTGCTGCTTCTCGAGCTAGTGTGAGAGGAGGTAGAGGAGGCAGAGGTGTCAGCCGAGGAGGTAGGCCAGGGTTCAGTTCTAGAGGAGGTGCTGCATCCAGAGAGGGTAGACCAGAGGAGGTTGGTTCTTCCCAGAGGATGTATGTTATGCAGAGGCAGCCAGATGCATCGGCAGTCATAGCTGGTACTTTTTCTTTATTTAATACTCCAGTGCTTGCTTTGATTGATCCGGGTTCCACGCATTCTTATGTTAGTGTATCTGTTTTGCCTGTATCTGATGTGCATGCTGAGTCCCTAGGATTTGATGTGTTGGTGACAAATCCGTTAGGGCATAGTGTGGTTGTGAGTAAGGTGCACCGGGATAGTGTAGTGAGGGTGCAGGGTGAGGAGTTCCTTGGAGATTTGATTGAGATGCCATTTAAGGAATATGATGTGATCTTAGGTATGGATTGGCTATCTCGACATGGAGCTGTGGTGGATTGTAAAAAGAAAATTGTTTCTTTGAGAACCGTTGATGGTAGAGAAGTGATAGTATCTAATGAGCAGGAACAGCTAGCCTCCTTATTTATTTCAGCTGTTGCAGCCAGGAGGTTGATTAGAAAGGGGTGTGAAGCTTATCTCGCTCATGTGATAGATACTAGAGTGAAGGGTTCTCCCATTGATAGCATTGCCACAGTTGCTGAGTTCCCTGATGTGTTTCCAGAGGAGTTGCCTGGATTGCCTTCAGTGAGAGAGGTGGAGTTTGGTATTGAATTGTTACCTGGTACCACTCCTATCTCTATTACTCCTTATAGAATGGCACCAGCAGAATTGAGGGAGTTAAAAGTGCAATTACAGGAGTTGTTGGACAAAGGATTTATTCGCCCCAGTGTTTCTCCTTGGGGAGCTCCTGTGCTATTTGTGAAGAAGAAAGATGGTACTATGAGGTTATGTATCGATTATAGGCAATTGAACAAAGTGACCATTAAGAATAAATATCCTTTGCCTAGAATCGATGATCTCTTTGATCAGTTGAAGGGTGCAGCTGTGTTTTCTAAAATTGATCTGAGATCTGGGTACCATCAGCTGAGAGTCAGAGCTGAAGATGTTCCGAAGACAGCTTTCAGGACCAGGTATGGGCACTATGAATTTTTAGTTATGCCTTTTGGTCTGACGAATGCACCTGCAGCTTTCATAGATTTGATGAATAGGGTGTTCAGGCCCTATCTGGATCAGTTTGTTGTGGTCTTCATCGATGATATTTTGGTGTATTCGCGGAATGAGGAGGAACATGATTTGCATCTGCGGATTGTGTTGCAGATTTTGAGAGAGAAGCAGTTATTTGCCAAATTGTCAAAGTGTGAGTTCTGGTTGGATCAAGTTGCTTTTCTCGGACATATTGTTTCAGCGGAAGGCATTAGAGTTGATCCAAGTAAAGTTGAAGCTATTCTGAATTGGAGTCCACCCAAGTCTGTGACTGAGATTAGAAGTTTTCGGGTTTGGCAGGCTATTATAGATGGTTTGTGAAAGGGTTTTCTTTAATAGCTACTCCACTCACCAGATTGCTTCGTAAGGGAGTGAGATTTGTGTGGACTGATCAGTGTCAGGCGAGCTTTGAGCAGTTGAGAGATATGTTGACTCAAGCGCCTGTTCTTACTTTACCTGTTGAAGGCAAACCATATGTGATCTACAGTGATGCTTCACATAGAGGTTTGGGATGTGTATTGATGCAGGAAGGGAAAGTTATAGCTTATGCATCTCGACAGTTGAAACCGCATGAGCTTAACTATCCGACCCATGATTTGGAATTGGCTGCCATTGTGTTTGCATTAAAGATTTGGCGCCATTATTTATTTGGGGAAAAATGTTTCATCTACACTGATCACAAGAGTTTGAAGTATCTGGGTGTCCAGAAAGAACTCAATCTTCGTCAGAGGAGATGGTTGGAATTGATTAAAGACTACGACTGCTTGATTGATTATCATCCAGGTAAAGCAAATGTTGTTGCTGATGCTTTGAGTCGGAAGTCTTTAGCTGGTTTAACAGTTTACTCGCTCTCGTTGCTTGTTGAGTTGAGAGCATTGCATGCCAGTTTTGTACCTTGTGATGATGGTGCATTGTTGGCACAGTTGCAATTGAAGCCAGTTTTGTTAGATCAAATCAAAGAGGCTCAGTTGATTGATATGAAGATTCAGAAGATTATTTCAGATTGCAAGATTGGGAAGACTAGAGATTTTGTTGTGAGAGATGATGGGAGTCTCTGGTTTAAGAACCGATTGTGTGTACCCGATGATGCTGATTTGAAAAGAGTCATTTTAGAAGAAGCACATCAGTCAGTGTTTGCTATGCATCCGGGTAGTACGAAGATGTATAATGATTTGAGACAACATTATTGGTGGATTGGGTTGAAGAGAGACATTGCTGAGTTTGTATCGAAATGTCTCACTTGTCAGAAAGTTAAAGCAGAGCATCAAGTTCCAACCGGGTTGCTTCAACCGTTGTCAGTGCCTGAATGGAAGTGGGAAAGAGTGACAATGGATTTTGTGTCTGGATTGCCATTGACACAAAGGAAACATGATACCATTTGGGTGATTGTGGATAGATTGACTAAGACAGCTCATTTCCTTCCGGTGCGGATGGATTACTCTTTGGAGAGATTGGCTGAGCTGTATATCCAGGAGATTGTGAAACTGCATTGTGTTCCAACTTCTTTAGTGTCTGATCGAGATCCCAGGTTTACTTCTAGATTTTGGAAGAGTTTGCATAATGCTTTGGGTTCTCGACTGCACTTCAGTACTGCTTTTCATCCACAAACTGATGGACAGTCAGAGAGGGTGATACAGATTCTTGAAGATATGTTGAGAAGCTGTGTCATCGATTTCTCTGGAAGTTGGGATAGGTTTTTACCTCTTGTGGAGTTTGCTTACAACAACAGTCACCAATCCAGCATTGGTATGGCACCATTCGAAGCATTGTATGGCAGACGGTGTAGGACACCTCTTTGTTGGAATGAGCTTGGAGATAATAAGTTGGTTGGTCCTGATTTGATTCAAGAAACTGAAGAGAAAGTAAAATTAATTCGAGGCAGGTTAAAAGCAGCTTCAGACCGACAGAAGTCTTATGCAGATCTGAAAAGGAGAGACATTCAGTTTGATGTTGGAGATAAGGTATTTTTGAAAGTGTCTCCTTGGAAAAAGATTTTGAGGTTCGGTCGGAAAGGAAAATTGAGTCCTCGTTTCATTGGGCCATATGAAGTGTTGGAAAGAGTTGGGCCAGTTGCTTATCGACTTGCTTTACCACCTGAGTTGGATCGTATTCATAATGTATTCCATGTTTCCATGTTGAGGAGGTACAGGTCGGATCCATCTCATGTGTTGCCATTTGAATCAATTGAAGTGAACTCAGACTTGACTTTTGAAGAGGAACCAGTTGCTATCTTGGCACGTGATGTGAAAGATTTGAGAAACAAGAGAGTGCCATTGGTGAAGATTCTTTGGAAGAACCATGGGAAAGAAGAAGCAACTTGGGAAAATGAGCAAACGATGCGAGAGCAATATCCTCAGTTGTTTCAGAGTTAATTTCAGGTAATTTCGAGGACGAAATTTTCTTTTTAGAGGGGGAGAATTGTAATATCCTCATATGTGGCTTAGAAGTTTTGATTATATTGTTGTTGTTGTTGTTGTTGTTATTGTTAAATTGAATTGAATGCATATGATGGGGTAAGAAAAGAATTGGGATGAGAATGCTTGTGCATATGTGTTTTGGAGAAAGAAATAGGGTTTAGAGACAAATGTATATGTTGTGTATATGATGATATATATAACATATAAAGTGGTCAAATGAAGAGTCAAGGTGATGGTTAAGTGGAAGAAGATATTTTTGGTTGTTAATGAAATTACATATAAGGACTTATATGAGACAAAGGTTAGTTATATGATTGAGGGTGTTTTAGTAATTGCTTGGATAAGAACACTTGGTGGAGATTAAAAGCAAAATTTGACTTTGTATTTTGATCATTGTCTTCTTTCTTCAAGAGGTGGCCGGCTCTCCAAATTGAAAAGAGAAAAAGAAGTGTTCTTGATGATAGAAGCAAATTGAAGAAGCAATCAAAGGATTTGACAAGGGATTTGTGGAATTTCTTCTTGGTAAGTAAGTATTTTCTTGTTTTCTTTACTTATTTGGAAGTTGTGTTTGAAAGTAAAGTAGGGTTTGATGATTTTGTGATTTGGTGGATTTGAGATGTGTTTGGTTGTGTTTTCAAGTGTTAAATTGATTTTAAGTTATGAGTTTAATTGAAGGTTGTTGTTGGAAATGATGGTTGTTGATTTGGATGGATGGAGAAGGATGTTGATTTTAGGGTTTTGAGTTAATATGTGTTTAATTGTGATATTAATGTGTTGTGAAATATGTTATATGATGAATATTGTGTTTGAGTGCAATTGAGAAAGGGTTGGTTTTAGTTAAGGTTTTGTGAATTGGTGACACGACCAAAATCAATTTTAGGGGAGTGGGCGTGTCAATTATTTGGATTAGCTACTGTCTCTTTTGGTTTTAGTGACACGGGCGTGTCCATCAAAGGTGCTGGGCGTGTCAATTATTTGAATTGGCTACTGCCTCTTTTATTGTTAAAGACACGGGCGTGTTCCTCAACTAGGTTGGGCGTGCCCTACAAGTGAGTTGGGCGTGTCCCACAAATGAATTGAATGTTGCTTGATTTCTTTGTTCTTGTTTGCATAGTTTAGATTCTTCAAAGGTAGTTTGGCCTCTAAACCTAAACATAAACATACTTAAACCAAGGGATGAATTAAAAACACTTGTGAATGGTCCTAAAGCTATGAATTATGTCAATTGTGTTTTGCCCTAATTGCATTGTTGAGAATTAACAATGTTATGTTATGCACTTTGAATGGTAATGTGTTTTATGAGTAATGTGGAATGAAATGTTAATATTTATGAATGATGTCATGTGAGATAAATATACACTTGAATAATGAAGTGTTATATTGTGAAATGAAATGTGGAGCCATTGTTATTGGCTAAGGTGATTTAATGGAGATAAATGAGGCATGTTTGCCTAAATGATAATGAGAATTGAGAATGAAATCTAAATGAATTGTGTGGCTAATGTGTTATTCCATTTTCAGAGTTTGTTGTTGGTGGCATGCCTAATGAGTGTAACAATCTCTTGAAGTTAGGTTGGATTGAATCCTTGAAGCCTAATTGAGATTTTACAACCCTTGAAGCTAGGTTGGGTTAGTTCTTGAAGCCAAGTTGGGTTGATGCTTAGCATGCTTTGCTCCCATTGAAGCTTGGTTGAACTTAATCCTTGAAGCCTAGTTGGGTATATGATATTGATATTGATAAATGTGATAACAAAACCAAAGCATTAACTCTGAAAATTGAATGGCATATTAGTGTGTCTTGGGCCCATGCTTGTCTTTGCTTAGTGTTGTTCATGGATGATTAAATGATTAACTAATAAAGTATATGCAAAGATGTTGAATTGTGAGATACATATATGTATGTTAGGTTATGAATGTAAAGGTATGTTGTTAGCTTTGCATCTATGTTGTTACATATATGATATAAATCAGAATTGGCATTGTATAGCATCTAAGCATATCGATTGCATGTTTTATCTTACTAAGCCCTTGGCTTAGCGCGATAGTGTTTAATCGCGCAGGTGATAGAACTGATAGGATCGAACCCGAGAGCTCTTCGAGACCGAGTGAGAGTAGACATTGAAGAGTTGATTTTGGAAGCTTAAAGATCAGAGCTGACTTGCCAATCATGTATATTTCTTTTATATTTTGTAAAGTAATGTTTATAATGTAAATTTGTAAATATTTTATAACTTCCGCTGTGTAATATTTAAATATAATGTATATAATTGAAAGGTTATGGTTTTGTTTAAAATGTTTTGAATGTTAAGGAAACCGTAGCATCCCTATGTTTGGTGCACTTATGCTACATTGTTGTGGTTGTAGTGTGTGTGCATTGGATATGGGGGTGTTACAATTGTTTTGGTATCAGAGCCTAGGTTTGAGATTCTCAACCTAGGAAAAATGTAATAAAAAGAATATTTTTACTTAAAAAGTGGTTTTGAATAACAAATACATTTGAGATTGGCAGTCTCTGATCTTTAATAAGATGTAATCTGCTGTGTTTGCAGTATTAGGTGTTGATGGATCCTCACTCAAGGCAGTCAGTTGAGGGTAGTGCCGAGAGCATTGCTCCTGCCGAGGGAGCTAGGGTTGATAGTGTTGAGGAGGCACTTGCTTCGGTGTCGGGTAGACCAGCTGGAGAGGAGGTTCCGCCAGCTTGGTTTAGACATATGATGGAAGTAATGAGACAAGCACCAGTACAGCCACCTCCACCACCACCCCAGCCTCAGGTTCAGATGAGACAGTATGATAAATTGAGGAAGTTTAGGGCGGAAGATTTTATGGGAACCACTGATCCAGCAGTGGCTGAGCAATGGTTAGGCAAAGTGCAGAGAATCTTTATTCAGTTACAAGCCACCCCTGAGGAAAAGTTTGATTATGCCAGGTCATTATTGCAGAAGGACGCATATGACTGGTGGAAGACAGTGCCACACTCTATGGATGATCCTCCAACACTGTCTTACACTGATTTTCTAAGGGAATTTGAGTTGAAGTATACTCCTAGGGAGTATAAGGACATGAAGAAGATGGAGTTCTTAAGCTTGAAACAAGACAGCAAGACTGTTACTGAGTATGAAGTAGAGTTTATTCGACTGAGTCAGTATGCTGGGGGTATCATTGCTGATGAGATTGATCGATGTCGGCGATTTGAGGAGGGATTGAGGCCCTCAATTATATGTCATGTGGCAGGCTCCAGGTATCAGGATTTCTCCCAGTTAGTTGCAGCAGCTAGGAGTGTAGAGAGAGCCCAGGCCATAGTTGCAGTTGCTTCTGAAGAGGAGGTTAGAGTTAGAAGGCCCCAGTTCGAGGCAGGGTCTTCTTCTGCTAAGAGGGGTAGAGGAAGTTTTGTTCCTCGGAGTAGTAGAAGTCAAAGATCAGCTGGTAGGCCAGTGCAGTTCCAGAGGCAGAGATTTAGACCTGCAGCTTCAGTGGCTAGTGCTCCGACCCCGATGATTCGGAGATCCACTCTTCCCATCTGCATCCATTGTGGGAGGCCACATGGTGGTCCGTAGCATCCCTATGTTTGGTGCACTTATGCTACATTGTTGTGGTTGTAGTGTGTGTGCATTGGATATGGGGGTGTTACAATAGAAGTTTCCCCAATTTTGAGAACTGTCTTCTATTTCCTTGACCAGTTGCATTAACATCAACTTTCTTTTGCGTGCATTGATTACCTGACTGGCAGGTTCCTTTCTCATTCCTTCTTGCTAAAAAACAGTTCTTCTCCCTTTCCCATTCTTCAATTTGCAGACCAGCTTAGAGAAGATCTTTGAAATCCTGAATGAGTGTATGAGACATCTTTTCACGAAGACTAGGCAAGACCCCTCTCACAATCATCCTAATCTAACCTGACTCATCAGGCCTCTTCTTGAGCAAAGCAACCTTATTTCTCCATGTCTTTACATAATCAATAAAGTTCTCATTTGGTCTTTGCCTAATGGTCTCAACCTCCATCAAGGTAACTTCCAACTTGACATTATACCCATACTATTGAACGAAGGCTTTGTATAACAAATCTCAGTTCTTTTGAGTACTATCCTCTAAGGTGTTGAACCAGTTTTGGACAACAAGGTCCAATGAGAGTATGAAGTACTTTAGAGTTTGAGCCTTAGTAGCTTGGGCAGACTGTATAGCAGTGATATACTGCTTAACATGCAAGTGAGGATTTTCTGTACCATCATACCTAGCGAAGGAAGGCATCTTGAACTCATAAGGGACCTCCTCATCTATCTCAAACAATTTGTCGACCTCAGATATTTCTTCAGTTTTCAGCTTCTTTTCAAACTTCTTTTATAGGTCAGCAATCAACTTCTCAACATCTGAAGTTTCAGTAACCTTTGACTCCTTCTTGTCTTGAGGATCTTGGAAGTATTGAGCCCAGTCATCATCATTATCAACGACTACCTTGTCATCATCAAAATCCACCTCCTCGACCTTAGTCTTCCCTTTGTCCTTTAGCTTTTTGGTGCTAGCAGATGCCTTGACATTGTTCCCTAAAATTGCAGCCAATTGGTTCTTCATGGTCTCAGTCAAGGCCTCCTTTAACTCTTCCATTTTGGCATTAAGGGCATCATCCACCATTCTTTGAATTTGTTCGGGCTCTATTGCTTTTGGTGAAAAAGTAATTGAGTCACTGCTGGATTCAATGTCACTGGCATAGGTGGGGTTATCATATGCTCTTGAGCTACTGTACTTTAGGTCTGTGAGCCAGAAAGGATTAATGATATGTCATGCAAATGTATGTATGCATGTATGCACAAATAACAAACAAAGATAGGTAGAACATCCCTTCCAACCTTATAACTTCGACGCACGGATGGCGAGTCTCTTTTCCTAAGTATATGGTTAACAAAATACAAACATTGGGTATCTTGTTTTTGAATAATTCCCTCAGACGTTTCAACCAATAGTTATATTTTCGAATATGAAAATCATTTCATGATAATTTCTGCTAATTTGGTTTTAATCCATCCAATCAACTAAAGCAGCTTTTATACTATATTGGATTAAAACTAAATTAAGAGGTTTATTATAAATAGATTTCTCACTTGAAAAAGTAACTAATGATTCATGCCAAAAACAGGCCCATGATTAATAATTCTTAGTATAAACTAGGCTCACAATTGATTTTTGATATTTTTATAATTGACCTAAATATTCATAAGCACTTTTGAAAAGGTTATGAAAATAATTTTGTTTTTAAGCCCATTGTAAAAATATTTTTGAAAAAAATGGATTTTGGGCTTTGTATTTGGGTCATGAGAAAAGAATTTTTGACTTGTTTTTAGAAATGTTTTACGTCCAAACACAATTTTAAAAATTTTGAAAATAGTTTTGGTCTTTTGGATTTAGAGAAAAAAATTATTTGAGCTCATAATGTAATTAGGTCATATTAGAAAAAGAACAAACCAAATAAGCCATGATTTAAACCAAGATAAGTTAACCATAGTCAAACAACAATCATTTGGGGTAAAAACCTAAGGAAAGTAACTAGGCCAATTACAAGAGCTTTATTCTTTGGGTTAAAAGGCTTAGGTTCCCATAGCAAGTACATACCAAAAGGTACAAGGCTATGAGTGGTTATGCTATGCTCGATCTCCATACATTGAGTGAAAGTATGGTATCCCTTACATAGCACAACATGGGCATCCTAAGTCATGCACACGATGCAATCTAAATGATACAATGGACAATATCATGATAAGAAAGAATAAAATAATATAAAGACCAATGGAATCAACTTCTCTTATCCCTAGTGGAGTCGCCACTATGGGCGGGAATTTTTGCCCCCACTCCCATGTGTAATGGTTCTTGTGACTTCGGCACTGCTAGGCTCAGAGCCTTAGAGAATACGGCCTAAGCCCGGAGAAAATGGAGTCACCACCCGGAGGAGTTGGGAAAAGAAAGGGGCAGATGACTAAATTTCTAAGGAATCCCTAACCCCCCTAATGTGTTCGAAAAGTAGGGTATCTGTGGGGAAGGTGAGAAATGGCCAACACCCCCCACAACGCGCGATTCATTGGAATCGACCTCCTTTTTAGGTCTTAATATTATAAAATTCTTAAATATAATGATATTATCCATACTACATGCAATCATAAAAATAAACAAATACTTTATTAAAAATTATTGCAATGTCCAAACAAAATAAACATAGGCATCCATCCATGGATGGAAACATGCCTTTACAAATGTCTAATGCCCAAAAGAAAATAAATAAGTAGAATACCCACCAATTGGTGGAAACATATCCTTTACATTGATTTGAAAATTAAAAATAATTTAAATTGTATGATGCTCAATATATGAGGTACCCATAACATGGAAACATACATCTTACAATTTTAATAAACAAATAATTATAAAGAAAATATTCGTCCATGATAAGTTAAACAAATTGAATATCAAAATTAAATAAATCAATCATCAAAAATATAATAAACTGCATAATCAAATCTAAAACTAAATAAAGCAATAAAGATACAATTTTAGGTTTATATCTTAAATAGGGTTTATTGAGTATAATTAGGGTTTAGAGGGTTTAGGTCTAAAAGTTAAGATTTTAGTTTGTATTTTAATTACTAGATTAGTCAACTAGTAAATATTCAATATAAAAGAAATAACATGGCTACTGGATGGACAAACAACTTGATCTTTGATTTTATGTAATTAAGGCTTTAGTAATTGAATCTGTATGATCAAAATAATGAAGCTATAGTGTTAATATAACAACCCAAAATAATAAAAAAGTTTTAAAGGTAAAATAACATAGCTACTGTATGTTTAAAGAAGTTAAATTTAGAGGAAAATACCTGCGTTGATGGCTCCACCAATTTTGAACATTGGACAAAACTCTCTGCCTTAATGCTTGAAACAACTTGATTTTTGGTTAAGCTTTGGCAATTTGGCATTTGCCTTGATTGTGGTTACTGCCTCTTTGGATTACTTACTGTGAGTTAGTTGCTTTTCTCTTAATAATTGTTAAAGTTTTACTAATGGTTGCTTTTCGTCCCAAAAGTCTCCAAGTCTTTACCTAAATTGCTCAAGTCCTTGAATAATCCTTCAATAATTGTGCCGTCCAAAGTTCCCAAAGAAAAGTCCATGATATTGTGTTTTAATGTGTTATTTATAGGAAAAAATAAAACCTAATGTTATTTGTTTAAGGAAATATGGATTGTTAAGGAAATAAAACAATCCAAGGTTGATAAGGTTTTCTGGAAAAATCGACAGCGTGCGCGGGCTGCTGGCCATTGCTACGAGGAATTGGGCTGCTGGCACGCAAGCTGGGCTGGGCAAGCTTGGGCTGCTGCGGGGTGAGCTGGGCGTGTTACTGCGAGGGTGTGTGGCGAACTAGGGGTTGCAGGCTGCACTGGAAAACCTTTCAATATCGGAGACATGAAACTGGATTTGAGTTCTCGACCTGAGGCTGTGTTTGGATTTTAGATCCGAAACTAGATTTTAGGTTCCTAACCTGAAACTAGATTTTGGGTTCTCGACCCGAAACTAAATTTTGGTTCTCAACCTGATACTAGATTTGGGTTGTCGACTCGAGAATGGATTTTGGGTTCTCAACCAGAAACTAGATTTGGATTCTCGACACGAGATTAGATTTTGGGTTCTCAACCCAAAATTTAATTTGGATTCTCGACCCGATACTGGATTTGGATTCTCGACCCGAGACTAGACATCAAATTCTCGACCCGATACTAGATTTGAGTTCTTGACCTGATATTGAATTTGGGTTCTCAATCCGAGGCTATATTTGGATTCTGGACCCAAAACTAGATTATATTATAATATCTTAGAAGTTTAGTGGCAGAGGATTATGTAGCGGTCGAGGAGCCAACGGTTGTAACAACCCCTTTTGTAGCATGTTGAAAACCCAAGATAGAGGTTTCCTCAATTCTGAGAACTGTCTTCATTTTCTTGACCAATTGCCTTAACATCAACTTCCTTTTGCGTGCTTTCATTACCCGACCGGTAGTTCCCTTCTCATTCCTTCTTGTGGAAAAGTGGTTCTTCTCTCTTTCTCATTCTTCAATTTGTAGACCAGCTTGGAGAAGATCTTTGAAATCCTGGATGAGTGTATGAGACAACTTTTCACAAATAAGAGGCAACACCCTTCTCACAATCATCCTAATCTGATCTAACTCGTCAGGCCTCTTCTTGAGCAAAGCAGCCTTATTTCTCCATCTCTTTACATAACCAACAAAGTTCTCATTTGGTCTTTGCCTAATGGTCTCCACCTCCATCAAGGTAACTTTTAGCTTGACATTATACCCATACTATTGAACGAAGGCTTTGTACAACATGTCCCAATCTTTTTGGGTATTTTCTTCCAAGGTATTGAACCAATTTTGCACAACAGGATCCAATGAGAGCATAAAATGCCTCAGAGTTTGAGCTTTAGTAGCTCTGGTAGATTGCATGGCAGTGATGTATTGTTTGACATGCAAGTGAGTATTTCCTGTACCATTGTACCTAGCGAAGGAAGGCATCTTGAACTTGAAAGGGACGTCCTCATCTTGTTCGAACAACTTGTCGACCTTCGACATTTCATCAATTTTCATCTTTTTCTCTAATTTCTTCTCCAAATCAGCAATCAGTTTCACAATAATAGAAGTTTCAGTCTTTTCCACAGTTACTCTGTCCACAACCCTCGACTCTTTCTTCTTATCTTGAGGATCTTAGAAGTATTTAGCCCAGTCATCATCATCATCAAAGACTACTTTGTCATCCTCAAAAGCCACTTCACTAACCTTAGCCTTCCCTTTTTCCTTCGGCTTCTTGGTGCTAGTAGATGCCTGAGCATTGTTCCTCAAAATTGTAGCCGATTGGCTCTTTATGGTCTTAGCTAGGGCCTCCTTTAGTTCTTCCATCTTGGCATTGAGGGCATCGTCCATTGTTCTTTGAATTTGTTTAGGCTCCATTATTCTTGGTGAGAAGGTAATTGAGTCACTACTAGATTCTATGTCACTGGCGTAGGTGGGGTTATCGTACTCTCTTGAGCTACTATACTCCAGGTCTGTGAGCTAGAAAGGATTAATGATATGTTATGCAATGCATGTATGCATGTAAGCACAAATAATAAACAAACAAAGATAATTAAAATGTTCCTTCCGACCTTATAACTTCCACACATGAATGACATGTCTCTTTTCCTAGGTTATGGTCAACAAAATACCAACATGGGATATTTTATTTTTGAAAAGTTCCCTCGAATGGTTCAACAAATAGTAATATTTCCAAATATGGAAATCAGTTCATGATAATTCCCGCTAATTAGGTTTTAATCCGCCCAATCAACTAAAGCAGCTTTTATGCTATATTGGATTAAAACTAAATTAAGAGGTTTATTATAAATAGATTTATTAATTGAAAAAGTAACTAATGATTCATGCCAAAAATAAGCCCTTGATTAATAATTCTTAGTATAAACTAGGCTCACAATAGATTTTTGGTATTTCCATAATTAACCTAAATATTCGTAAGCTCTTTTGAAAGGTTGTGAAAATAATTTTTTCCTAAGCCCATTGTAAAAATATTTTAGAAAAAATGGATTTTAGGCTTTGTATTTTGGTCATGAGAAAAGAATTTTTGACTTGGTTTGGAAAAGTTTTATGTCTAAAGACCAATTTGAAAATTGTAAAAATAGCTTTGGTCTTTTGGATTTAGAGAAAAAAATTATTTGAGCTCACAATGTAATTAGGTCATATTAGAAAAGGAACAAACAAAATAAGCCATGATTTAAACCAAGATAAATTAACCATAGTCAAACAATAAGCATTTGGGGTAAAACCTAAGGAAAGTAACTAGCCCAATTACATGAGCTGTAGTCTTTGGGTTTAAAGGCCTAGGTTCCCATAACAAGTATATACCAAATGGTACAAGGCTATGAGTGGTTATGCCATGCTCGATCTCCATACCTTGAGTGAAAGTATGGATGGTATCCCTTACATAACACAACACGGGTAATGCGGGCATCCTAACTCATGTACGCAATGCAATCTAAATGATGCAATGGATAATATCATATAGGAAAGAATAGAATAATATAAAGACCAATGAAATCAACTTCTCTTATCCCCAGTGGAGTCGCCATTATGAGCGGGAATTTTGGCCGCCACTTCCACGTGGAATGGTTCTTGAGACTTCTGCACTTCTAGGCTCAGGGCCTTAGAGAACACAAGCCTAAGCCCAGAGAAAATGGAGTCCCCACCCGGACGGGCCAGGAAAAGAAAGGGGTAGATGACTTGATTCCTAAGGAAGTAGTGTACGTGTGGGGAAGGTGAGAAATGGCCCAACACCCCCACAATGCTCGGTTCATTGGAGCCGACCTCCTTTTTAGGTCTTAATATTATAAAATTCTTAAATATAATGATATTATCCATACTACATGCAATCATAAAAATAAACAAATACTTTATTAAAAATTATTGCAATGTCCAAACAAAATAAACATAGGCATCCATCCATGGATGGAAACGTGCCTTTACAATTGTCTAATGTCCAAAAATAAATAAATAAAGTAGGATACCCACCAATTGGTGGAAACATATCCTTTACATTGATCCAAAAATTAAAAATAATTTAAATTGCATGATGCTCAATATATGAGGTACCCATAACATGGAAACATACATCTTACAATTTTAATAAACAAATAATTATAAAGAAAATATCCGTCCATGATAAGTCAAACAAATTGAATATCAAAATTAAATAAATCAATCATCAAAACATATAATAAACTGCATAATCAAATCTAAAACTAAATAAAGCAATAAAGATACAATTTTAGGTTTATATCTTAAATAGGGTTTATTGAGTATAATTAGGGTTTAGAGGGTTTAGGTCTAAAAGTTAAGATTTTAGGGTTTTGTATTTTAATTACTTGATTAGTCAACTAATAAATATTCAATATAAAAGAAATAACATGGCTACTAGATGGACAAACAGATTGATCTTTGATTTGATATAATTAAGGCTTTAGTAATTAAATTTGTATGATCAAAATAATGAAGCTATAGTGTTAATATAACAACCCAAAATAATCAAAAAGTTTTAAAGGTAAAATAATATAGCTACTGTATGTTTAAAAAGTTAAATTTAGAGGAAAATACCTGCGTTGAAGGCTCCAACAATTTCGAACATTGAAAAAAAAGTCTCTACCTTAATGCTTGAAACAACTTGATTTTTTGTTGAGCTTTGGCAATTTGGCAATTGCCTTGATTGTGGTTACTGCCTCTTTGGATTACTTGTTATGAGTTTGTTGCTTTTCTCTTAATAATTGTTAAAATTTTACTAATGGTTGGTTTTCATCCCTAAAGTCTCCAAGTCTCTACCTAAATTGCTCAAGTCCTTAAATAATCCTTCAATAATTGTGCCATCCAAAGTTGCCAAGAAAAGTCTCTGATAGTGTGTTTTAATGCGTTATTTATAGGAAAAAATAAAAACCTAAAGTTATTTGGTTAAGGAACCATGGACTGTTAAGGAAGTAAAACAATCCGATGTTGATAAAGTTTTCTGGCAAAATCAACAGCACGTGCGGACTGCCAT
Organism: Garcia nutans; assembly: GCA_947685225.1. Classification (NCBI taxonomy): domain Eukaryota; kingdom Viridiplantae; phylum Streptophyta; class Magnoliopsida; order Malpighiales; family Euphorbiaceae; genus Garcia; species Garcia nutans. Next base: position 54,382,451 of record CANTUV010000024.1, read on the forward strand.
GGGATGCTGGCCATTGTTGTGAGGAATTGGGCTGCTGGCACATGAGCTGGGTTGGGAGAGCACGGGATGCTGCGAGGATGTGTGGAGAACTGGGGGCTGCTTGCTGGCGTGTGTGGCAAATTGGCAAGCAACGATTTCGCTGCAGGCCCAGGCCTATGGCGAATTAGCTACTTGCCAATTTCCCTCAGGCCTTTCGACATGCGATGAATTTCCTTGCCGCACGACAGCACTACCGTTCTGCTACGCGTCGCTCGCCGATCCGTCTAATTTTTTATTTTTTTATCTTTTTTAATATTTTTATTTTTATTATTAAAAATAAATAATATAAATATTATATAAATATTTAAAATTAAATAATAAATATTATATTATAATATTAAAATAAATAATAAATATTATAAAATTTTTTTGGACTATTTTAAAATATCGGGCTGAACTTGGTCAAAAATTAAGGGTCTACACTGCGTTTGGGTTCTGGACCCGAAATTAGATTTTAGGTTCTTAACCCAAAATCTTATTTTGGGTTCTCGACCCAAAACTGAATTTGGATTCTCGACCCGATACTGGATTTGGATCTCGACCCGAGACTGTATTTTCGATTCTCGACTAGAAACTTGATTTGGATTCTCGACTCGAGATTGGATTTTGGGTTCTCGACCTAAAATTGGATTTGGGTTCTCGGCCTGATACTGGATTTGGGTTCTCGGTCCGATACTGGATATTAGATTCTTGACCCGATACTATATTTGAGTTATTGACCTCGATATTGAAGTTGGGTTCTCGATCCGAGGCTGTATTTGGGTTCTAGACCCAAAACTAAATTTGGGTTCTCAATTAGAAAATGGATTTTGGTTCTCGACCTGAGGCTGTATTTGGGTTCTAGACCCGAAACTAAATTTTGGATTCTTGACATGAAACTGGATTTGGGTTCTCAAACTGAAACTGTATTTGGGTTCTCGACCCAAGGCTGTATTTGGGTACTTGACCTAAAACTGGATTTGATTTGGGTACTTGACTCAAAATTTGATTTGTTTTGGATACTAGACCCGAGATTGGATTTTGGGTTCTCGACCCAAGACTAGATTTGAGCTCTTCTAGCTCGACCGTCCCTTTTTCGTTTGAGAATTCTAGCTTTCTTCATGCCAATTGATTCCATTCTTTAATGGATTATGGGTATTCACCCTTCAAAATGGATCTTCATTCTTGGACATTAGGTCTTCACCCTTCAAATTATATATTCATTCTTTGGACATCGGGTTTTCACCTTTGAAAATGGATCTTCATCCTTGGACATCGGGTCTTCACCCGTCAAATTGGATCTTCATTCTTTGGAGATTGGGTTTTCACCCTTCAAAATGGATCTTCATCCTTGGACATTTGTCCTATATTGGCTTCCAACTCTTCTAGCTATATTGATCCTTTGTTCATTTTTTGGTTCTTTTTTTCTTCTTGTTTTGTTATTTTTGCTCTTTCTTTTGCAAAACATTCAGCTATTTTTTAGCTAGTTCTCATATCATCTCTTTGTCTCCTGCATGGAAAAATATTTGAAAGTGACCCTGAAAATATTTTCTACACACATAAACTCAAGAAATTGAAAGGAGAAACTTTGCCCCCTGTGTAGGCTCAAACCAATGATTTCTTTTTCCATGTAGGCTCTGATTGATGTTTGCATTTTGGATGGATGCTTTCACAAGCATGCATCTCTATTTTTATAATGTGACTGGATCTTCCTCAAAAAATGGACATTCCATGCCCCCTGATTCCATATATGCTTCATGTTTGCTTCATAGAGTATCTGTTGTTCACTTTGACAAAGGACAAGTAATACAAGACAACAAAATCCATTATTTATGCTCATCTATGCGTGATATGCATGAATAATACTTTCAGTGGTTCCGTTGACTCACAGACTGAGGGGATAAGCTAAAGTGCTCCCATTGATTCATTCCAGATGCTCATTCAGATCTTATATCATAACATCAGAAGACTTTGCATCTATGGCTTTTATCTTTTAGATGTACAAAATATGAGTAATGGGGGCCCCAACAGGCTAGATACACGAGAGACATCCATTTGGTTGGTAACTTCTTAATGACATGACCTTGCAAGTGATTCTTTCACTAGTCCTTTTTTTGTCTATTATGTCCTTTGGGGTTTGACAATGCAACATACCTCCCTTAACTTGAAGGTATGCAACAAGAAAACATTTTTTCTTTCTTTCTTTCTTTCTTTTTTCTTTTATAGAAATTAAATGTTGACTTTGTCAAATCAGTGTCATTGTACTTCAGGACTCAATTTTTAAAATTAACATATCTATAACATGACAACCCTAGTTACCTTAATAAATTTGGGAATCATTTCCATTTAAGAAAAAAACTATTGCACTTTAGATAAGCACATACACATTACTTGCCCAAAGGTTTCATTGAGTTTAAATATTACCCATCTCATATGCATGCTTAGTCAAACTATCTCCACTAATAGACTCTACCTACCAAGAGAGATCAACAAGTCTTTATAGGCTTGAAATAGGATCTATGAGGGACACAGGTTAAACGAAGGCCATTTTTAGATTAGGGCTGAAGTGACACTGTTGATAAACCTTCATACTATAAATTTCTTGTTTGAACCTTAGACAGCTAAAAACATGAAAAGATAGAGCTTTGAACATTCTTCTATCTTCTTGACATGAATCTGGATCTTGATTAGGACAATCTTTGCCTTTTTAAAAAGCTTGAGACCCTCATTCTTTTCTTTTTCTCTCTCTCTTTTTCTTTTGCCATTTCATCATTTTGTTCTTTTCCTCTATAGGGCCGTCAAGTTCAGGACTTTTAAGAACTAGAAGGCCTTTCTCCTATCTCTTTGATTTTGGATGAATTTCAAGCTGGGTTGTACCAATTCAAGTCAAATTGTCCTTATAAACTAAGTGGAAGTCTTCTACTGCTTTAGGTAAAAGAGAACTTGGTTGGCCTTCTGAACTGCTTTTTTGGGTTTTATTTTATTTTCCTTTTTCTCTTTTTTCTTCTTCTTTTTCTTCTTCTTTTTTTTCTTTTTTTCTTTTCTTTCTTTTTCTCTCTCTCTCTTTTTTTTCTTTTTTAGGTTCTCTCTCTACAAGAGTTATCTTATTTGTACCAACTTGTGTTTCTAATAATGGGTGAGTGGAGTGGCATAAATATGCTTCAGTCCTGACTTTATCTCAACAAGTCTGTGATATTAGGTCTAATTCAGGTGTCCTTCAACTAACATCATAGACTTGATTATATATCCTTCTCTTTAATCCACTTTCTCTTTTGTTCCTTAGTAATCATCTTACTTGCCATAAGTATCACAATAGCTCAGGGTAGGTCATTGGGGTTTATAAACCAATGAAAAACAAGCTAAAATTTTATGAAGCCTCAAAAGGACAGACTAGGGATTGATGTTAATAGGGCGGATACTGGTTCTTGGCTTAGCAAACAATGCCTAGATCATCTCTCCCTCTTTAAGTAAGCACACACAGCTCAATACAACAGAAAAATTCCCTCACCTAGTAAAGTCATTTCAATTATAATGCATAGATATATTAATTCATGAATATTAAGCTAGACTCATCATTGGTTGAACACTATAATATCAAAAGCCAATAAAATTATAAAAATAATTTTAATTTGAAAAACATAATTGTTCCAATTAAATACTAAAAAAAGCAAAATAAGACAAGCAACATTCAAGCCAAGGGAAGTTCATTGAGTTGGGCCTCTTCTCTCTTCACATCTTTAATACTCTCATCTTGAAAGGAGGATAAGATAATATCTTCATCCAATCCTCCTCCTACCATGAAGGTTACTAGTGGAGATACTCTTCCAAATTTAGGCAAAGAATTGCTCTAGGTATTGGGCTTATCCGACTCAGGTAGCTTACCACCATTAATAAGATCTTGAATTTCATGCCTTAATCGAGCACATTTATTTATCTCATGCCCTTGCATTTGGTGGAATTAACAGAAGGCCTTGGCATCAAAGTTTGATGGTAGAGGATAGTGTAATGGTCGAGGAGCCAACAATTGTAATAACCTCTTTTTCTGTAACTTGTTGAAAACCAAAAACAAAGGTTTTCCTAGATCTAAAAACTGCCTTTTATTTCCTTGGCCAGCAGTTGCATTGACATCCATTTCTGTTTGTGCACTCTAACTGCAAGATTACCAATTTGCTCTTTCATTCCTCCCTCTAGAAAAGTGATTCTTCTCCCGTTCCCACTATTCTATTTGCAATCCAGCTTGGAGAAGATCTTTGAAATCTCTGATAAGGGTGTGAGACAGTCTCTCATGAAAGTTGGTATGAGCGGGAATTTTTACCTCCACTCCCATGTGGAATTGTTCTTGCGACTTTGACACTGTTAGACTCAGGGCCTTAGAGAACACAGGCCTAAACCCGAAGAAAATAAAGTTGCCACCCGGATGGGCTGGGAAGAAAGAAAGGGGGGATGACTAGATTCCTAAGAAATTCCCAACCCCCTATTGGTATCGAAAAATTGGGTGCTCATGGGGAAGGTGAGAATGTCCTAGCACCCCTACAGTGCCCGATTCATTGGAACCAGCCTTCTTCTCAGACATATATATTATTAAATTCTTAAATATTATAAAATCATCCATACTATATGCAATTATCAAAATAAATCATCATTGTATTAAAATCAAAATAAGTTCAAACAAAAAAATATATAGGCACCCATACAAGGTGGAAACATGCCCTTACAATTATGTCCAATGTCTAAAAAAAATAAGTAGGACACCCACCAAAAGGTTGAAACATATCCTTTATAATTATCCCAAAGTCTTTAAATAAATTAAACTATAAAAATTAAAGAAATTAAACTAACAACGAACCCACGAGTGGAAACATTCCTTTTACAAGTCCATTAAAAAAATACATATAAATCTAAGAAAAGAATAAAGCAGAGGAAAAATAATACAACATATATGAAAATAATTGAATAATTAAAAAGAAAATAAGCATATATATCTTAATATTACCTAATTAAGGAAATATAATGCATGGCGACACAAGTAGTGTCTACGGCAGTTTTGCTAGCCAGTTAACGGGTGGAGGTCAAGGGGACTACGCCCCCAAAAGGTAAATAGTTTACATGACATGTTTTTGATGGGGAATTAGGGTTTTTATCTGTGAGTGGGGATTTTCACCCCTACTCCCGGTGGAATGGTTCTTATGACTTCGGCACTAATTAAACACTTAAGAGGTTTTGTGAGGGAGTGACAATTTTTGGTATGCATAGATCGACCATTAAATTGCTTGAATAATGATTATTCTTGATTCGATTATGATTGTGGATTTAATAAGATGAGAGTCTTAATGCATCCTTATAACTCTTGAACTTGGCAATATTTATTTTGTTTCGTTTGTTTTGATTCTAACTTTGCTTGAGGACAAGCAAAGGATTAAGTGTGAGGTAATTATTTAGATCAATTTTGTATATAATTTCTATGATGTTTTTATTGAGTTTAAGTTAATTTTTATGTTAATTTGTGCTTAAGTTTGTTTGAAGTTGTTGATTTAGGTTGAAGGGCATTTTATGGAGCATTAACTAAAATTTGATGGAGTCTTCTTGGAGAAAAGCATGTGACACGGCCAAGCTAGACATGGCTTGGCCGTGTCTCTCATCAAAAGAGGAAGAGATCAAGGGTAAGGCAGGACATAGCTAGGATAAACCAAGCTTGGCCGTGCCCCTCAAGCAAAAATTGGATAGAAGCTTACACGGCCAAACCACTGGCCGTGTCATACTTATGGAACAAAAGGCAAAGAAAGAAAAGAAAGAAGCAGAGAGTGACACCCCCACATGAAATGACTAAGCCACTGGCCGTGTCATGAAGCATGGTCGTGTCACCTCTTGTGAACAAAGGAAAGAAAGAGGTAGTAAGGGACATGGCCAGAAGCTTGGCCGTGTCCCAAGAAAAAAAATAAGAGACACGGCCAACAAGCTTAGCCGTGTCACCCTGGATCACTTGATATGCTTTACATGAGGTGTGGATTAGTGGGGGACAAAAAGGATAAAAAGGAGTGAAATGTGGATGAATTTATGGAAGAAATATAAAACAAATAGGAAAGTGGGAGACAAAGAGTCATGGGGTGTCTTAAAAAATTAAAAAGAGTGGAAGTGGAGCATGGAAAGGAGAGAAAACATATTGAATATATTGAGTGGACATTCTGTACACACCATCGTCTTCTTCCTTGGTTCTTTCTTGAGAGAGGAAGAGACCATTTTTCTCCCCATCTTCATTCACCATTTTCTTTCACATCAAGGACAAAGACAATTTTTGGAATCAAAGTGAGTAGCTAGTTCTTGAGGATTAGGGTTTTAAGAGGCTTGATTAGAGAGTTGTGAACTTGAGAGAGCTATCATTCATCCTTCAAGAAGAGAGCCATTGATTCAAGAGAGCTTGGAAGTGCATCATCACACATCAAAGAGGGAGCTACGTGTTTTACTAGTTTTTTTTATAGATTTATCTCGTTTATTATGATAATTATTGTTTTATTTAGATATTTTGTTAGTTTTTATCGGTTTGTTTAGTGTTTTCATTAATTTTGGTAGTTTTAGTTTATTTCAGTGTTTATGTTGTTTTGATATAGTTTTTAGTATGGTGTTTATGTTTTGTTGGTTATTGTCTATTTACTTCTTGTTTAAAGTTTATTTTGAGTTTTGTGTTAGGTTAAAAAAAAAGGCAAGGAGGCAAATTGAAGGAGAAAGGGGCAGTAGCTGACACAGGCATAGGACACGGCCAAGTCACTGGCCGTGTCTCATACTAAGTTAAAGTGGAAGAGCAAGTCACAGAGAGAGACACAAGCAAGGGACACTGCCAAGTCAGTGGTCGTGTCCCTCCAAAGATGCTCCAACACGGAAAAGTCACTCCAGCTTGGCCGTGTCTCACTTAGTTCCAAAGGAAAAGAAATTGCAAATCTCACAGAAGTGAACACAGGCAAGGGACACGGCCAAGTCACTGGCTGTGTCCCTCCAAAAGGGTCCAACACGGCCAAGTCAACCTCCAACTGGCCGTGTCACTCAACCAAAGAAGAAAAGAAGAAGAAATTCTCACAGTAGGTGACACATGCAAGGGACACGCCCAAGTCACTGGCCGTGTCCCTCCAAAGACCACCCACACGGCCAAGTCACATCCAACTTGGCTGTGTCTCTCATGAACCAAAGCCGTAGCGAATTTTTAAAGCGGACGTTTCATATAAAAGGAAAAAAGAAGCTAGGGTTTGGGGAGTTGGCGATTTGGAGATTAAATTGAGCCGTCAGAGAGTGAAGTTAGGGTTTTAACTTTGTTTTCTTTGATTTTGATTACACTTTGGATTAATCTAGCTTAGATTAGATTGTTCTAGCCATTGATACATCCTTCTTGCAAGATTTGCACAAGAGATTCTTCAGAAGCTTCAAGGAGTTTGTAACTTGGTTTTGTTCTCGAACTTATTCTCTTTATTTTCATTGAAATTGTATTAATGGATATTATCATGTCTAATTTGATTTCTTTGAACATTAATGAGATGAGTATGTTTGATAGCATGATGAACTAACTTGATCTAGTCTAGGGTTTGTATGGATCTGCTATGATTGTATGAATTGGTTATTCTCTTAGTTAATAATTTCTTTAGCCTTGATTGAATGGAATATTGTTAATATATAATTGATTGGCCACCAATTATGTGTTTTAGGTATTAGATGATGGATTGAGAGATGAAGTCTAATGCTGGAGCAATTCAATTAAGGACTTAGGTGAATTAGAGATATAATCTATTAAAAAGATTATTTCAATTATAACAAGATTAGTTGAAAAAGGTTTGAATGCGAGAGCTTATTTCCTTGACTCGATTAATTAAGTTGTTTGAGATTTAATCTTTGAAATTAAATTAGTTAAGAGGAATAACCGTTCATACATATAAGTAGTAGAGAAGTGCAAGCCCTAGACCTTTCTATCAAGTGAATCAAAACATCAGCTTAATTTACTTTTATTCGTTTTAAACTTCAATCAATATTTTTCATTAGTTGTTAGCAATTTCAATTTCTTCATTACCTTTTATTTATAATATGATAATCAATTAGTCACTTTAGCTTCCTTGAGAGACGACCTTGGGGCGATCACCTTTGCTACAGCTACCTCGTATACTTGCGAGTACGCTTTGTGGTAGAGTTAATTTGAGCGCAATAAGTTTTTGGCGCCGCTGCCGGGGAGGCTAATTGGCGTAATTGTTTATTAGTTTTAGAAATTTTAGATTATTTTTCATTGTTTACTTTTGATTTTATTTTTCTTTTGTTTTTAATAATTTCTTTTTCTAGAAAATTCTATTTATGCAAGGCAGGAGATCACTCGAAGGAGAGCTACATCCATTTATTCCAGAAATTCAAAGAGTGAAAAGGAGCAGAGAAGAGTTTGAGCTCTACACCGGATTTGATACAGAGGAGGACACTTCTGAATTGGAGTCAGATACTGCACAATCAGTTAACATGGGAGAAGAAAGACAAAGTACGATGAGAGACTTTGTTAGACTTGTCATTGGAACTTTCACCTCTTGCATAAGACTGACAGATGCAGCAAGAAATTATGAGTTGAAGAACATTCACTACAACATGCTGCCATCATTCTATGGAGTTCCAAATGAAGATCCTTTGAACTTTATTCGGGATTTCTACTCCACCCTCAATACTTTTCCATTGGGAGGATTAACAGAGGACCAGTTAAGGATGAGATGTTTCCCTTATACATTGAAGGATAGGGCAAAGAGCTGGCTTATGATGTTGCCCGAAAACTCTTTGACAACTTGGGAGCAAGTTTACAACAAGTTCATGGGAAAGTTTTACTCTCATCAAAAGACAGCTGAATTGACAGGGAAGATTGCTACATTCTCTCAATTTGAGGGAGAACCATTTCATGAGGCTTGGGACAGATTCAAGATGCTATTGATCCAGTGTCCACATCATCACTACCCACTTCAACTTCTGAATCAGTTTTTCTATGATGGTCTAACCCAGCAATTTCAGAACACTGTTGACAATGCAGTTGGGGTAGCCATAGGAGAAAAGAAAGCTGATGAAACTTATGAGATTTTTGAGATGTTGGGAGCTAATTCTCAACACAAGAGTGTAAGAGGAAGAAGTAAAGGGGTGAACCAATTGGAGGCCAATAGTGAGATGGTAAATCGGATAGCTGAGTTGACAAGGCAAGTGCAGATGCTGAACATGAAGAACAATATTTCTTCATCTACTCAAGAAGCGTGTGGAATCTGTGGAACTTTTGGGCATGGAGCAAATATTTGCCCCTCCGCATATGAGTCTTATGGGAATGAAGCTGAGCAAGTCAATGCCATGGGGGGATTTCAACCAAGGGCCCGGAACGATCCTTACTCCAATTCTTATAACCCTGGTTGGAGGAATCACCCAAATTTTTCTTGGGCAACAAATAATTCTCAGCAGCCTTTCCATTTGCTCCAGAGACAGAACCAACAACAAGGCCAATCCTCAAATCAAGGGCAGTCTAAGATAGAGAGTTTGGAGGAAAGTTTACAAGCTTTTATCCAAGTCAGTGCTAAAAATCAAGAGATGACCAACAAGAGGCTGGATTCCTTAGAAGCATCTTTTAATAAAGTGGAGACTCAAGTAGGGCAACTTGCACAACAGATGCAGATTCAATAAAAGGGAAAATTCCCAAGTCAACCTGAGCAGGCACAATCAGTGACTGTTCTTAGAAGTGGTAAGGAAATTAACAATAATGTTGAAAATGATTCTGTGAATGCAGGTGACCAAGAGAACAAGGTAGAAGGAGAACCAGAGAACAAAGGTGCTGGAGATGGATCAATGAAGAAGTCCCTTTCAGCAGATTTACACAAGGCAAGCAATCCATATCGGCCACCTATACCATTCCCCAGCAGGTTGAAGGATGATAAACCAGATAAGCAATTTTCTAATATCTTCAACATGCTGTCTAAGGTAAGTATTAACTTACCCTTACTTGAAGCAGTAAAGAATATGCCGACTTATGCCAAATTTTTCAAAGAGCTGATCACCAAGAAAAAGAGGTATGAGCTGAATGAAAAGGTGATAGTTTCAGAGGTAGCTAGTGCTGTTTTGCAGCATAAACTACCTCCCAAGCTAAAGGATCCTGGTAGCTTTATAATTCAAATTACTATGGGAAATGGAAAGGGAACTGATAGTATGTGTGATCTAGGAGCCAGTGTAAATTTGATGCCTTACTCTGTGTATAAAGAATTAGAACTAGGGGAACTTAAACCAACCAAAATGGTGTTGCAATTAGCTGATAGATCTTTTAGATTCCCGAAAGGGGTTATAGAAGATGTGTTAGTTAAGGTTGGTGGGTTAATAGTACCTATGGATTTCATAGTTCTTGACATGGAAGGGAGTAACCCTGCACCATCAGCACACACTATATTGCTGGGTAGGCCTTTCATGGCTACTACCAACACCTTAATAGATGTTAAAAATGGTAAGTTGTCAATGACTGTCTTAGGGCAAACTGTTGAATTTTCTATTTTTAACACTTCTCCTATTCCTACAACTGCTTTATATGAGGAATGTTCTTTAATTAATAGTGTTGAAGCAGTTGTTTCAGATGTTGTGTTGCAGGCAGACTCCCCAGATAAATTGGAGCTGACATTAACTTTAGAAGAGGGGGCTAAATCAGTGAGGGAGACCCAAAGGTGCCCTAACCCAAAGGCATATGAGAGCTCGAGGATTTACAAGGATCGCACTAAAGCACTTAATGACAGATTTATTGTGCGACAGACATTGAGTCCATGTATGAAAGTTTTACTTTTTAACTCTCGACTTCGTCTGTTTCTAGGTAAACCCAAATCTCGATGGAGTGGTCCTTTCGAGGTAACTAAGGTATGTCCTTCTGGTGCCATTGAATTGCTTAACTCTAGAACCAATAAGACTTTTAAAGCAAATAGACATAGAGTTAAAACATATAAAGAAGGATTTTAAGAAGTGAGGATCATTGACAGCACTTTGATCCACGATCCCTCGTCTTGAATGATGTCCAGCTTTATGACATTAAAGAAGCACTAAATGGGAGGCAACCCATTAGTTTGAATTTCTTTTTCATAGTTATAATTTTATATTTAGCAATTTTGATTTTATGTTTAGTTTAAATAAATGGTAACCCTAAAGCTCTCTTATATTTTGTTTTTGACCATTTGTGTTTGTGATCAAAAGGTAGAGTTTTGCCTCACTAGGGTATGATGGAAGACATGTTGTCCTTTAACTCTTTTTCTTTATTATTCTTGTTTTCCATTGAGGACAATGTAAATTCTAAAGTGTGGGGTAGTCTTTTAGCTTTTCTTTAATTTTTGTTTTTCTTGGTGTGTTTTATTTTGTGTTGTGCATGGCATAATTATTGAAAATTTATTGATATTTTCTGTGATTCTAGCATTGTAGTTGAGACTTTAGTATCAGCATAGAGATTAGCATTTGAATTCATTCATGATCAATTTTCACATTCTGCAATTCATGAGATATATATCTTTGAGAACTCACCTTTGTGAGTTTTGAGCCTCATAATTTGATATTATTATTAGTTGATTTTCTTTTCTTAAGTGTGCACCTTCATGATTTTGCCTCTAGAGTTTGCTTTTGCATACTAATTGAACTCACATTATGATTTAATCTCAAGTTTTAAAATGATGAAGGCAAATTAGGTTAGCCCTTTAGCTTAAAAAGACCTCCCTTAATATTGAATTCCTTAGTGAGCCAAGTTGAGCCTTTGACCTTTTTCTTGTTTGATCAACACAATTCACAGCTCAACTTTCTCTTATTATCATCATACCTGCATTAAGGAATAGAGTTCTTAATATATGACAATAGGGTGGTTTATTTCAAAGTGTGGGGTAAGCAAATAAAAAAAATGGTATTGCTATTTGGGGTTGAAATGCATACTGTGCACATTGTATTTGATTAAGAGTTGATTATTCTTTTCCTCTACATTTTAAGCTAGATGTTCTATGCAATGTTATATTTTGTATATATATGTATTTAAAAAAAAGAAAAATTTTTTATATATGATAAAAAAAAGAGAATAAAAAAGAAGAAGAAGATATATATATACAAAATTCATATATGTTCTAGCATTGGTTATCAAAAGAGGAATGTCGACTCATGTATTTTTCTTTAAGTATACAAGTGTGTAAATTATCAAGGGTTGGTGAATATGCCATTTGAGGGAGTTATGAATTTCTTAAGCAAGAGTATTGTCTAATGTAAATACTCCATTTCTTGATGCTCCAGCTTAAATGTCTTTTCTCACACCTTTACCTTAACCCCATTACATCCAAATGAAAGACCTTCGGATTATTTCTTGAGAAAATCAGTGAGGGAGATTGGATAATTAAGCAAGTTTATGGTAGTATGCAATCATGAGTGGTTTGAGCGATTAACCTTTGAAATCAAGTGAAACACTTAGAAGAGAGATAAGGTTTGTATGTCTGGATTAAGGAATGAGTTAAGAAAATCCTGGATTGAAGTAAAGTGCAATTATTTATGCTGTGTCTTAAAGGATTTCATCTTATATGCTGGAATTATAGTTAAGGTTGTTTGAGTTTTTAATTTATGCCGTGTGAATTTGCTTGAGGACAAGCAAAGTTTTAAGTGTGGGGTAGTTGTTTTATTAGTTTTTGTTATAGATTTGTGTCTTGTTTATTATGATAATTATTGTTTTATTTAGATATTTTGTTAGTTTTTATCGGTTTGTTTAGTGTTTTCATTAATTTTGGTAGTTTTAGTTTATTTCAGTGTTTATGTTGTTTTTGATCTAGTTTTTAGTATGGTGTTTATGTTTTGTTGGTTATTGTCTATTTACTTCTTGTTTAAAGTTTATTTTGTGTTTTATGTTAGGTTAAAAAAAAGGCAACGAGGCAAACTGAAGGAGAAAGGGGCAGTAGCTGACACAGGCATAGGACACGGCCAAGTCACTGGCCGTGTCTCATATTAAGTTAAAGAGGAAGAGCAAGTCACAGAGAGAGTGTAATATCCCAATGTGTGCCCTAGAAGTTGGATACAATTGTTGTTTTGATTTGAATTAAATGTATATATGTATTTGCAAAGGAAATGAGTGTGTTAAGAAAATGTATATGTTGTGTATATTGTAATATATATAACATATAAGTTGGTCAAATGAGAAGTCAAGGTAAGAGGATATTTTATTTGTGATAAGTGAAATTACCTAAATGGGCATATAAGAGACAAAGGTTAAGTTAAATGATTGAGGGCAATTAGGTAATTGCTTGGTGGATATTTAAAGAAGAAGAGAAGTTGAATTTGTATTGTTTTTCTCTCTTCTTTGTTGGTGTGGCCGGCTATCAAAGGGAAAGAGAGAGCAAGAGAGGTCTTCTAAATCCTAACATCAAATTTAAGGAGGAAGCAAAGGATTAAGTTAGAGATTTGTGAAATTTCTTTAATTGAGGTAAGTACTCACTTGTTTTCCCTTGTTAATTTTTGAAGTGGTGTTTGAGATAAGTTGTGATTGATTAATTTTATGATTTGGTGTGTTATAGATGTGTTTACAAGTATTGAAATTGATTGTAAGCTAAAGGATTGAATTGATGTTGGTTTTGTTGTGAAGATGGTAAGTTAAGTGGATTTGGATAGGGAAAGATCAAGAGTGATGATGGTTTTAGGGTTTTGAAATGGTAGATGATTCAATGTGTTGTTAATGTGCAATATTGTGATTAACATGATAAATAAGTGTTAATGACATGGTTTATATGCATTTGAATGAAGTTGTGTTGTGTATAATGTGTTTAAATGCAATTGAAGGAGGCTTGGCCACACTTAGGGTGTTGTTTATGTGAGACACGGCCAAAATAAGAAAGGAACACGGCCAAGACTTAATGTTTTTGAGAGACACGGCCAAGTGGAGGGAAGTTTGGCCGTGTTGGATAGATTTTGGAGAGACACGGCCACAAGCTTGGCCGTGTCCCTTGAGTGTGTTTGTCACTGCCTGATTTTGGTTGAGAGACACGGCTGTGTCACTTGCCCGTGTCTGCCTCGGATTGAATTGGTGTTGAGAGACACGGCCACAAGCTTGGCCGTGTCCCTTGGGTGTGTTGGCTACTGTGATGTTCTTTTGCTTTTTCTTGTTTTGTGGAGAATGAACACACATTTGATGATGCATATGATTATGTATGAACAATGTTATATTATGCATTGTGAACCATGTGAATGGTAGTATGTTATATGAACAGTGTGACTAATATTATGACTTGTATAGTGTGGAGGAGATGAGGATCATCCAAAAAGGTATGTGCAATGCAATTCATTATGATAAATGTTTAATAATGAATGGTATCAATGTGTCTTGAGAAAGGATGAAATGTGATATCATCATGGTTGATAATAATGATTGAAATGTTATAAAGGAACATGTTGTTTATATGATGATGAATTTAAGATACATGTGCAATGAAATTGATCATGTATGCTTAAATAATGAAGTGTATAATGTTAATTGAGACATAAAGGGATATAGAACTAATGTTTTGAGTGACAATGAGGTGAATGATATGATTGAATAATGGTATGTTGTTTAGTTAATGTAATTAATGTTGCATAGTATAATGATGATTCAAATGGATTATGAAGTCATTGTGATTGACTATGATGAATTAAATGAATAGTCAAGCCATTGTTATTGGCTATGATAATTCAATTGAAAATGAAATGAAAATGAAAAGATTTTGTGTCTAATATGTTGATTCAAGTTTCAGAGTTCTGGATTTGGCGGCATGCCTAGAAAATGTGAAAATGTAACAGTCTTGCCGGGTTGAGGATCTCTTTGCATTGAGATGAATTGAGATCCAAGAGACTGGGTCTGTTACTTGATAAAATATGAAATGTGAATTGTAGTAACAGTCTAGCCGGGTTGAGGATCTCCTCGAGTTTAGCCGAGTTGATGATCCAAGAGACTGGGTCTGTTACGCTATCCATGGATAGAGATATGAGATATGTTGCCTACGGGCTTGATCATTGTGATTATGGACCAATGCAGAAACTCTGAACTTTGAATAACATATTAGTGTCTGTTGGGCCCGAGTCTGTCTTTGTTGCCAGTGTGATCTTTAAATGTTGAAATAAATGAGAAATGAGATCTATGGTTGCCTTTATTGCAAATGTGATTCATGATTTGTCAATTGTGAATAAAATAATGACATGAAATGATATGTAATATGTATATTGAAATATTGATTGTGAGAATTAAAGTTGGATCTGTGATTGATGATAATGATATGATATGTGATTGATGATAATGATATGATATGTAATATGGGTATTACTATGTTGATGGTGATTATCAGTGATGAATTGGGGTCGGTGAAAATGATATGTATATATTGTATGAAATTTGTTAAGATACATGAAAGATGCAATTTAAAAAGGAAAACATGATAAGAAACTAATGGTACATCAAATTAATATATCATTATATGTTAGTATTTTTATAATGTATGTTTACATGTTATATTTGTACTACTAAGCTCTCGAGCTTAGCGCGGATGTGTAATCGCACAGGTATCTTGGTGGTAGATATGAAGTTTTTTTGTTATGCCACGAGAAGAGTAAGAGTTGTCGAGACCAACTAGAGGGTAATGCATACATGTTTAATTTTTAAATTATGATATATTTCTGATGAGAGAATATTTATATGTATAAATGGAGTTTTAATTAAGATAATGATTTTGTAAATGATATTTAAATTAACGTAATATGGTTTGAACTCGGTTGCAGGTTTTTAAAAGGTAACATCAAGTGGCATCTTTATACTTTATATACTTACTGTATGTATACTAGGTATATGTACAGTATTTATATAAGGTATCGGGGTGTTACAGAGAGACACAAGCAAGGGACACGGCCAAGTCAGTGGCCGTGTCCCTCCAAAGATGCTCCAACACGGCCAAGTCACTCCAACTTGGCCGTGTCTCACTTAGTTCCAAAGGAAAAGAAATTACAAATCTCACAAAAGCGAGCACAGGCAAGGGACACGGCCAAGTCACTGGCCATGTCCCTCCAAAAGGGTCCAACACGGCCAAGTCAACCTCCAACTGGCAGTGTCATTCAACCAAAGAAGAAAAGAAGAAGAAATTCTCACAGTAGGTGACACATGCAAGGGACACGGCCAAGTCACTGGCCGTGTCCCTCCAAAAACCACCCACACGGCCAAGTCACATCCAACTTGGCCGTGTCTCTTATGAACCAAAGCCGTAGTGAATTTTTAAAGCGGACGTTTCATATAAAAGGAAAAAAGAAGCTAGGGTTTGGGGAGTTGGCGATTTGAAGATTGAATTGAGCTGTCAGAGAGTGAAGTTAGGGTTTTAACTTTGTTTTCTTTGATTTTGATTACACTTTGGATTAATCTAGCTTAGATTAGATTGTTCTAGCCATTGATACATCCTTCTTGCAAGATTTGAACAAGAGATTCTTCAGAAGCTTCAAGGAGTTTGTAACTTGGTTTTATTCTCGATCTTATTCTCTTTATTTTCATTGAAATTGTATTAATGGATATTATCATGTCTAATTTGATTTCTTTGAACATTAATGAGATGAGTATGTTTGATAGCATGATGAACTAACTTGATCTAGTCTAGGGTTTGTATGGATCTGCTATGATTGTATGAATTGGTTATTCTCTTAGTTAATAATTTCTTTAGCCTTGATTGAATGGAATATTGTTAATATATAATTGATTGGCCACCAATTATATGTTTTAGGTATTAGATGATGGATTGAGAGATGAAGTCTAATACTGGAACAATTCAATTAAGGACTTAGGTGAATTAGAGATATAATCTATTAAAAAGATTATTTCAATTATAACAAGATTAGTTGAAAAAGGTTTGAATGCGAGAGCTTATTTCCTTGACTCGATTAATTAAGTTGTTTGAGATTTAATCTTTGAAATTAAATTAGTTAAGAGGAATAACCGTTCATACATATAAGTAGTAGAGAAGTGCAAACCCTAGACCTTTCTATCAAGTGAATCAAAACATCAGCTTAATTTACTTTTATTCGTTTTAAACTTCAATCAATCTTTTTCATTAATTGTTAGCAATTTCAATTTCTTCATTACTTTTTATTTATAATTTGATAATCAATTAGTCACTTTAGCTTCCTTGAGAGACGACCTTGGGGCGATCACCTTTGCTACAGCTACCTCGTATACTTGCGAGTTCGAGCACAACACTACGAAAGAGACAAGGAGTCCGATTCTTAACATCTTCAAAAAGGGGTTTTTCAAACTCTTTCTTTTAATCCATTTCTTATTTGTTGTTGTTGTATTAAGAACATTAATATTGCAATGAATAACTTTGATTTGGTTTATATTGAAATGAACATTTGTTTAAAGATGATGATGAGCTAATTTACTCATGCCTTGGGTTGTAGTATATTTGATTAAATGATTTGATTTGATCATTCCATTGATATACCTTGTTATTGGTTGATTGCATTGAAATTAAAGGTAAATTGATAGATTGGCCACCTATTGATTACTTAATATTGAATGGTGGACCGAGAGGTGAAGTTTAATATTGGAACTATGCAATTGAATACTCTAAGAATGAATTAGAAATATAGGGTTTATTAATTTGCTAATGTAAAATAGTTAGTTGTTGTTAATTCATGAATGTGAAAACTAGTGAATTGGTAAATAACTAATTAACCTTAAGGAACAAATTAATTTACAAGGTTATATTAATGGATAATTTAATAATTAAACATTTGATTAAATGGACCTACAACCCTAGGCACCATTTCCATAATTGAATTGATCTTGCACAAAATCACTCATTTTCATTTCTTAAGTTAATTACAATTCACCAACTCAATCACACACTCAAGTTTATTATTTTATGCTAATCAAACTATTACAAGCAATTCCTTCCTTGTGAGACGACCTTAGGGCGATCACCGTTATTGCAATAGCCTCGTATACTTGCTAGTGCCGCTTTGTAGTAGTATTAATTAGAGTGCAACAAGTTTTTGGCGCCGCTACTGGGGAAGGCAATTTTTGTTAATAGTTTGATTCTTTTAATTTATTTTTCAAATCATTTAAAGTGTTCTTTCTGAATTGCTTATGTGATTTATGCACGGATGAAGGTCTCAAGGAAACGAACTTGCTCCATTTATAGACAACATCTATAGACTTCCAAGACCCGAGGGACCGAATCCTATTGAGCAAGAAAGGGAAATACTGAAGAGCAAGTTGAGGAGAACATAGAAATAGAGATGGGTGATGCACAAGAACCACCTATGAAGGAGTTTGCCCGACCGATCATCGGAGTGACCACATCTTGTATTCAGTTGAGCAACGCAGTGAGAAATTATGAGCTCAAAAATACTCACTATAGTATGCAGCCATCCTTCCATGGACCGCCGAATGAAGATCTTCTCAACTTCATTCGGGATTTTTACTCAACATTGCATACATTCCCTTTGCAAGCACTAACAGAAGATGAACTCAAGCTGAGATGTTTCCCATATAGTTTGAAAGACAGAGCAAAAGCATGGTTGATGACTTTATCGGAGAATTCTTTAACCAAATGGACAGAGGTTTACAACAAATTTATGGGAAAGTTTTATTCACACCAAAAGACCAAGGAGCTTAGGGGGAGTATTGCAACTTTCACCTAATTTGATGGAGAACCGTTTCATGAGGCGTGGGATCACTTCAAATCTTTATTATTTCAGTGCCCTCATCATTACTATCTACAACAGTTGCTCAATCAATTCTTCTATGATGGGCTAACTCAACAATGTCAAAACACAGTGGATAATGCAGCAGGGGGAGCAGGGGGTGAAAGGACAGCTGCAGAAACAGTTGCATTGTTCGAAATGTTGGGAGCAAATTCCCAACAAAATAGTATTGGGGAAAGGAGAATAGGAGCACATGAGATAAGTGCAAACTCAGAAATGGCTAGGCAAATTGCATAATTGACAAAACAAGTGAAATTGTTGAATGCTAAAGGAAACTTGTCGGGACCAAGCCAAGAGTCTTGCGCATCATGCGGTCTTGTAGGCCATCAATCAAATGTGTGCCCCTCAAATTTTGATCCATTCTAAGAAGAGCAAGAACAAGCTTTTGCTTTTGAAGGGATCCAACAAAGGGGTAGGAATGACCCATACTCAAATTCTTATAACCCCAGTTGGAAGAATCACCCCAATTTTTCATGGAAAAATCAACAGCATGCTCCACGTCAACAACCTTTCCAACCATATCAAAGAGGTCCTCAATTTCAAGGGCAAACCTCAAATCTAGAGCAGGTCAAGAAACCTTCATTTGAAGACAATTTGAATCTTTCATTCAAGTAAGCACACAAAATCAAGAAATGAACAACAAGTGGTTTGACTCTTTGGAAGCATCACTTAAGAAGGTTGAAACTCAAGTGGGTCAATTGGCTAATCAACTTCAAGCCAATCAAAAAGGAAAATTTCCAAACCAACCAGAGCGAGCCAAAGCAATCACTATTTTAAGAAGTGGTAAGGTACTTGACAATAAAATCGGTGATAATAACATTGATAATTCTTTGGAAGCAGGTACAATGCAAGAGAATGGCGAGGAAATGCGAGAAGGCAAAGCTAAATCAAATGAGCCTAAAGAGGATAGTGAGGAGGCATCCGTTGCACCAAAGCTGCACAAATCTCCAAATCCATACAGACCACCAATCCCTTTTCCTAACAAGTTAAAAAATGAAAAGCATGATAGGCAATTTTCTGAAATTTATAACATGCTCCCGAAGGTAAATATCAACCTACCTTTACTAGAGGTAATAAAGAATATGCCATCTTATGCTAAATTCTTAAAAGAGCTAAACACTAATAAGAAAAGGTATGAGGTGGATGAGAAGGTGATAGTTTCAGAAGTAACAAGTGCTGTTTTACAACATAAGTTACCTCCTAAGCTAAAAGATCCTGGAAGCTTTATAGTTAGAATCTCTATCGGGAATGGGAAAGAGATCATTGGCATGCGTGATCTTGGAGCTAGTATTAATTTGATGCCATACTCAGTTTATTTGAAACTAGAGCTAGGGGAACTCAAACCAACTAAAATGGTTTTTCAACTAGCGGATAGAACTCTTAGATACCCTAAGGGAATCATAGAAGATGTTCTAGTTAAGGTAGGGGGTTTGATTGTACCCGTTGATTTCATTGTCTTAGACATGGGGGAAGAAATCCCATGGGATGCCGAGCATACAATTTTGTTACGGAGGCCTTTTATGGCCACAACTAACACTTTAATTGATGTTTAAAATGGAAAATTAACTATGACCGTTTTGGGGCAAACTGTAGAATTTTCAATTTTTAACACTTCCCCTATTCCCACTACTGCTTTATATAAAGACTGCTCTTTCATTGATTTTATTGATAATGCTATTAAAGAAGTTTTCTTGCAGGATAATGGCGAACACAAGCTAGAAAAGGCTCTAAAATTACAGGAAGAAGTAGAGGATTCCAATGAGGAGAGTAAAGAAGGTAATTCCATGTTGGGCGATGAGAGTGTTGAGGACAAATTTGAAGTTGAAGAAGAGCAGATTCAACAACAAGGGGTTGAACTTAAAGAATTCCCCAAGTATTTGAAATATATTTTTCTTAGGGAGAATAACTCTCAACCAGTGATAATTTCTGCTACCTTTACCAGTGAGGAAGAAGATAAGCTTGTAAAAATGTTGAAAAAATTCAAGAAAGCTATAGGTTGGGGGTTGAGTGATATTAAAGGTATTAGTCCCTCTATGTGCATGCATATGATCATCTTAGAGGAAGGGGCTAAACCGGTGAGAGAATCTCAAAGGAGGCTAAACCCTAACATGAGCGAGGTTGTCAAAAAGGAGGTCCTTAAACTACTGGATGAAGGGGTAATTTACCCTATTGCTGATAGTGAATGAGTTAGTCCTGTTCATGTTGTGCCTAAGAAAGCAGGGTTGACAGTGGTCCAGAATGAAAAAGGAGAGTTGGTACCCACACGAACACAAAATGGGTGGCGAATGTGCATAGATTATAGGAAATTAAATAAAGTCACCAAGAAAGATCACTTTCCTTTGCCATTTATTGATCAAATGCTTGATAGGTTATCTGGACACCCTTTTTACTGTTTTCTTGATGGTCTTTCAGGTTACTACCAAGTCCCGATAGCACCGCAAGATCAACCAAAGACTATATTTAGTTGTCCTTTTGGGACATTTACATTTTGGAGGATGCCATACGGACTTTGTAATGCACCGGGATCATTTCAAAGATGTATGCTTTCCATATTTTTCAATATATTGGACAAGTGCATTGAGGTATTTATGCATGACTTTTCTGTTTTTGGTAATTCCTTTGATGATTGTTTGGAAAAGTTGACTCTAGTACTTGAAAGGTGTATTGAATGTAATCTTACCTTGAGTTGGGAAAAGAGTCACTTTATGGTTGATCACGAGATTGTTTTAGGGCATGTTATTTCCCATGAAGGGATTGAGGTAGACAAGGTTAAGGTTGAATTAATTGTGAACCTACCTCCACCCACATCAGCTAAGGGGATTAGAAGTTTTTTGGGACATGCAGGATTTTATAGGAGGTTTATAAAAGATTTTTCCAAAATTTCACGCCCTTTGTGTCATTTGCTAGGAAAAGATGTCCAATTTGTTTTTGATGAATAATGCTTGGAAGCTTTTAAAATTTTGAAAGAGAAACTAACTTCTGCCCCTATAATTGTTGCCCCAAATTTGGATTTGCCATTTGAAATTATGTGCGGTGCATCAAATTATGCCATTGGAGCTGTGTTGGGCCAAAGAGTGAACAAGTTGATGTGTGTAATTTATTATGCAAGTTTATCTTTAAACGATGCACAAGTAAATTATACGACCACTGAGAGTGAAATGTTGGCTTTGGTGTTTGCGCTGGACAAATTTAGATCTTACTTAATAGGTTCTAAGGTCATAGTATTTTCTGATCATACGGCCTTGAAATACCTGTTGACCAAACCACAAGCTAAACCTAGGCTCATTAGGTGGGTGTTGATGTTACAGGAATTCGATGTTAAAATCAAAGATAGGAAAGGAAGCAAGAATGTAGTGGCCGACCATCTTTCTAGACTTAACTATTATGATAATGATGCTGAAATTGCTTGTGAAATGCTTTCAAAAATTTTTGGATGAACACTTGCTTTCGAAAAATTTTCGGATGAACACTTGCTTTCTTTAACTCAAGCACCATGGTATGCGGATATTGCTAACTATCTTTCTCGTGGTGTTGTAAGAAAGGATTTGAGTTTCCAGGCAAAGAAGAGGTTCCTGCATACATGTAAGTGTTATTTTTGGGATGAGCCGTACTTGTTTAGAATTTGCAGGGATGAAGTCATAAGAAGATGTGTGCTGAAGATCAACAAAAGCAAGTGCTACAATTTTACCATAATATGTATTGCAGGGGACATTTTGGAGGAAAAAAGACCGTCGAGAAAGTTCATCAAAGCAGTTTGTATTGCCTACTCTTTTTAAGGATGCTTATCATTTTTGTATAAGATGTGATAAATGCCAAAAAGTAGGAAACATTAGCAAACGGAATGAAATGCCCCTTAATACTTTTATTGTGGTTGACATTTTTAATGTATGGGGAATTGATTTCATGGGGCCATCTCCTAAATCCTTTGGTTTTGAATATATCCTTCTAGTAGTGGATTATGTGTCCAAGTGGGTTGAGGCTATCCCCACTAGGACTAATGATGCTAACATTGTGTTGAAATTCTTGAAGGAGAATATTTTGAGCAGGTTTCCAAATCAATAGTGAGTGATGGAGGAAGCCATTTTTACAACAAATGGTTTGAAAAGTTGATGACCAAGATGGGCATCCGACACAAAGTAGCAACTCCATACCATCCCCAAACGTCCGGGCAAGTTGAGATCTCAAACAAGCAAATCAAGGGGATTTTGGAAAAGACGGTGAGCACAACTCGGAAGGATTGGTCAATTCGACTCTTGAAAGAATTGTGGGCTTATAGGACTGCTTTTAAAACTCCATTGGGAATGAGTCCCTATAGGTTGGTCTTTGACAAAGATTGCCACCTTCCGGTGGAATTAGAGCACAAGGCTTATTGGGCAATAAAGACCACGAATATGGACTTGGATGGAGCAAAAGAGCAAAGAATGCTTCAATTTCCAAGCTTGATGAGCTTAGGAACGAAGCCTATGAGAGTTCAAAGATCTTCAAGGAAAAGACAAAAGCTATACATGATAGGATGATCCTTCGAAGGACTTTTTGAATCGGGAATGAAAGTCCTTCTCTTCAATTCAAGAATGCGATTGTTTCCCAGAAAATTAAAGTCCCATTGGAGTGGACCCTTTCAAGTTACTCAAACATTCCCATATGGGGTTGTTGAGTTGCTTAATTTAAAAACCAACTAGACATTTAAGGTCAATGGACAAAGGGTGAAGCCCTACTTTGAAGAAATTGAAGTTGCAAAAACGGTGGAAAGCGTGGTGTTTGTTGATGAATAATGCAATAATGTCCAGCTACACAACATTAAAGAAGCGCTAAATGGGAGGCAACCCATTGGTTTGCATTTCTTTTCATAGTTACAATTTCATAATTAGCAATTTGAATTTCATGTTTGGTTTAAATAAAATGGAATGGGTGCTTTGATCGGTTTTTATTTTTTTTTAATGTGTTTCAGGGTTAAACAAGGAAGAAGATTGCATTTCTTTTAGATTTGGTGACACAAATAAACCATATCATAAAAAAAAACCAAAATGGCAGTGAAGGACACTGCCACTTGACACAGCCAAGCCACTGGCCGTGTCAAGCAAGCCCAAAATACACAGGCTCAGATACAGCTAAAAGGCTTGGCTGTGTTCTTGGCCGTGTCACATAGATACGGCCAAGCTTATGCCCGTGTTCCTTTCTTTGTCTTGCAATTTTTTCTTTCACAGTAGGAAATACGTTCAAGGGACACGGCCAAGCCACTAGCCGTGTCCCTCCAAAAGTTTCAGACACGACCAATTTAAACCAAGCTTGGCCGTGTTACCTTTATTTTCAAGCCTAAAAACACGATTTCATCACCTTTTCTTTCATTTTAAATCCCTAGCTTCTCTTTTCCTTTCTCTCTCTCTCTCTCTCTCTCTCGGCTCCCTCTCTCCAAAACCTCCATGATCATTTTCTAAAAGCTCCAAAATCCCACTAAATTCTCCATTTTTCTTAACTAAAACCAAATTAAACCCATTCAATCTTCTTTTCTCATCAAAAACTAATTAAATCTGTTAAAGCTTCAAGTTTCACCAAAACTATTAATATGCCTAGAACAAAGATGGTGTCCCATAACAAGAGGAGGCAACCTCCAACTTCAGCTCCATCTTTATCTCCATCATCTTCAAGGAGAGCGACTCTTCTAGCTATGGGTTTCTTTCCAATGAGGTATGTAAGCTAAGAATCCCTTAATGCTCTTCATATTAAGGATAAATTTTATAGCTATGTTCAAAACCTTGGATGGGAGAAATTAGTTTCCATTAAACCTTTGCAATTTCAAGAGCTTATCATGGAATTTTTAACCTATCTTAAGGTTGAAAGAGATGAACAGAAAATTTGCACTAGGTTAAACTTTAAATTTCTTGGAAAACCATGTGTTATTAGTATTGAGCAATTGAATGCTATCTTTGGTTTCCATCAAGAAGGGAAAAATATGTACCTAAGGGTTTTAAACAGTAATTTGCATGGGAAGCACTGAGCTCAGGAACTTATGTGGCCAAATCAGCCAAGGCAACGAAATTGGCAAATCCCGCCCTAAGATATTTACATCACTTTATGTCTTGTGGGTTCTTTGCACGGAAGGAAAGCACAGGTGTTGTGGAAATAAGCGAAATCTTTTTCTTAGACTGTGCTAGTAATGCCATACCCGTTAGTGCCGGATATTGGTTAGCCGATGTTTTTGACAATGTGATGAATAAAAAGAAAGGTGCCATTTGTACTGGAGGATTGGTTACCACTTTAGCAATAGCCCTTCTTGATGGTTTTGACCCGAGCAACTGCCATATGACTAGAATCTCAAGTAATGATTTGTTAGACCTGGCCACACTTGAGAAGATACATATGGTTATATGTGATGACTTCAGATGAGCCAGATGCATCAGGGGGCCGGCAAAAGAGAACACGAGTCCATGAGGAGTTCGACTCAAATTTTCTTGATTTGGATGAGGATGCTCCGGCCCCGGAGAATCAGGAGATCATTAATAGGATAAAAGCACTGGAAAGCAAGGTCGATCATAACCATGCTATAGTCCTGCAACAGTTGGACCAAATCAATAACAACCTTGCTAAGATTCTAAGCCTCCATCCTTCAGCTGGATCATCATCACATCCTCCATCACCATAGATCAAATCGGCTCCAACCTTTTAAGAACACTTCTTACTTTCCTATTTTTAGTTATCTCGTATTTTTGTTGTTATTTTTCATTATTATTTTTAATGTTAACACTTTATATTTTGGTTATTTTATATATATTGTATTTTGTTCTTGAACAATTGATGTTTGTGGATGAAAAGGTAGCGCTTGCCTCACAAGGGAACGATGGAAAATAGGTTGTACCTTAACTCTTTTCCTTTATTATTATTGTTTCCATTGAGGACAATGTAAAACTTAGATTGTGGGGTGTGTGCTAAGTCTTTGGTTCATAAATGTAAATTGTCTATTTTAATTAAGCATTTTGTTATAGATGTTTTGTAAGTTTTGTGCTTTGTTCTATATTTTGTTTTGATGGAGATTGACAAGTTCAATTGTTATAATATTGTTAATAGATGACTTTTGAATTTTTGAAACATGAATTTGAGAATTGATTAGAATTGGTACTTATTGTCAATTTTGATGGTTATTCTTTGCATTGCCATTAAACTAGTGAGAAATTGAGCCGTCAACTTATCATTCTTTTTGTGTGTGGACATCTTTGATTGATGAATTGCTAGAATTTGCTTTGACATGCATTTTGAGACTACATAAAATTTTCAATTAGGCATCAATATGATTAAGGCAATTTAGGGGAACCCATTTTGGCTTAAAAAGACCAACCTTACATCCGACCTTAGTTCGCCAACTTTGAGCTTATTTTTTTTCTTTTTCACAACACCATTAGCTTGAACCATGACATTTTAACTATTACCCGTTCATTAGGTCAAGAGTATTTCAAGAGCATTAATGATGGAGTGTTGTGCTAAATAAAGTGTGGGGTTAAATTCAATGGGCTTTAAATTACAATTTAATGTGTTCTTTAGTTGGAAACCCTATTATAAAAAAAAAGAAAAAAAATGAAATGTGTAACACCCCTTCCCGACCTACGTGTGTAAGCTGAGTAGAGGCGCCACACTATCCTAATGTTGCTACCAATTTTACTTAGTCAAATTTTAGTTCTGATTTTTACAGAAATTTTGCCATAGTTTCGCCTAGAAATTGAGTCCCAAGTGTCGACAAAACTAGTTTTTTTTTTCTGATTTTTGAAAACATTTTTACACAAACCAATGCAAACAAAATCATTCTCAGTACACTCCCAATAAATCCCCCTTATAACCTCAACTACAACCTGCAAAAAGGATTTACACTCTAGTACAAAATAAAGTAAAGGTTTATTATGAAACACAGTAGATAAAATATTTGTTCACTATGCCGTGGAAAGTAACAATATTTACAAATTCATATACATCAAAACTCAAGTTTTACAAAACATAAAGTTTATACATGTTTGGCAGTCAGTCTTTGATCTTTAAGCCCACTATTCACACTTTAGAATCTAAACTCTACTCGGCCTAGAGGAACTCTCCGGTTCTACCCTGTCACCTGGGAGATAAACTACAATCGCGCTAAGCCAATGGCTTAGTGGTACAAACAATCATAATATTATGCCTCAATGCAATGCCAATGTCACACAATCAAGTTTCATAAACAATTCAAAAGAATATTATATTTCACAATCTTACATTATTTAATAATTAATCAAAACATTCATGATTCACATTGAAAACAAAGACAAGCATGGGCCCAAAATACACTAATATGTTATTCAAAGTTTAGAGTTACTGCTTTGGTCCATAATCACAATCATCAAGCCCGTAGGCAATGCATATATATCTCTATCCATGGATAGGGTAACAAACCCAGTCTCTTGGACCTCAACCCGGTTAGAACTGAGGAAATCCTCAACCTGGCTAGACTGTTACTATTTTTGAGGCTTACGACCCAGTCTTTTCACCCCAAAAACATCATATTTCACATTTATCATTTCACATTTTTCAACTGGAATCGGCTTACGACCCGGTCTTTTCACCTATCTAGTGATTCATAGGCATGCCGCCAAACCCAGAACTCTGAAAATTGAATTAACATATTAGACACACAATCATCATATCTTTCACATTTCATATTCCATATTTCATTTCATCATCATATAGGCAAATATGCTTCAAGTATCTTATTTACATCATTATAACCAAACACATTGGTTTTACATCTCATTATATCTCAAATCACATTAATCAATTCATCACTCAAGTGTATATAACCAATGGCATTAACACACATTTTACATGCTCATCACAACATTCACATTATACCAAACATACATTATTAATATGCATTAACAATGCATTAGATTTCTTAACACATTTACAATAAAATGTATGTTAAGTCTCAACATCATATGAATGTATGCAATAATGTAGTTTGTACTTACCTTAAAACCAACTCACACCAATCTATACACTTACTCTTCCAAGAATCCTCAACACTTAGGTTAGGGCAATTCAACCTCTTCACAACCTAATCCAAAAGGAATATTAGCAAAATGACCATATGAATAGTAAATTCTGGTTTTGGACTCAACTTAATCCTTATTTTGAAAAATTGTATAAAATAATATACTTGACTAAAAACTCTACAATTTTTACAGAATTTAGTTTTACATCTTAAAATCATTCCTTTAAAATTTCAGATCAAACTGAACACAAAATCTTGGTCAAATAGTTCACCCAACCAGACTGCTCCAATTGCCCTGCATCCTGGCAGCAGTTCTGAACTTTGTGAATTCCGTAAATTAAATTCAATCAACGTGGTTCCAAATTATTTTTCTCAAATACTAGACTCACTAAGAAACAACATATCCAAAATTCAATTTGATATTATTTTTCTACATTTTATTAAAAATCCTGAAAGATAGCTGTCTCAGTCAAGGTACCTGCTGGAACAGGTCTAATAAAAATAATCTTTCCAAAATCATAACCATTCCAAAATCAAATCAACATATTTTTCAGTCATTCTAGACTCATAGAGGCACAACATATCAAAAATTAACTTCAATAACGTTTTTCTATATTTAATTAAAAATCATACAAGTCACAGCATTTACTAATTATAAAACAGAAAAATTTCAAAAGGAGTTCAATGGTTAAAGTACCAAACTCATGTATTCTATGCTTTCAACTTCACTAAACACAACTCTTACTCTTCCATCACCAACACTAACCTAACTTCTTATCTTTAATTCAATTTCAACACTTTCAAACATAATCACAACTCAAATAAAACAAGGGAAATCAAGAGAGAACTTACCAAAGTTGATGAAACTTCAAAATTTTCCAACTCAATCACTTGATTCTTCCTTCAATTAGCTCTTAAAATTCAAAAACCCTCACTTGCTCTCTTGCTTCCTTGATGTCCGGCCAAAACAAAGAGAAAAGAAAAGAAAATGACAAAGTGTAAGAGACAAAGTCAAATTTCTCATCTCTTTAAACTTCCACCAAGTATTCCAAATAAGAAATTACTTAAATACCCTCTTCTATTTATTTTAGCTCCCTTTCCCTTACTTTCCTTTTTAGTAATTCACAAATAACAAATTAAATATCTTCTTCCTTTGACCATCCATTTTGACTTGTATATATGTTATATATATTTCCATATATACAACATATAAACTCTCTCTTAATTCTTTTTCTTTCCAATTACACATATACATTTAATTCAAATAAAACAACAATTATATCAAAACTTCTAGGGCACACTTTGGGATATTACAAAATGAAGTTGTTGTTCTTGTCGGAAGGGTTGTAATGATTTTGGGAATTATCTTTGCTAATTAAACAAATGGAGTTCCTTAAAAGCACTTAAATGCTTAGTGCTAAGTGATTGAGAGGAATTTTGGGATTGTCAATCATGCTACATTTCTTACTTCACTCTTGAAGTACTCTTGACCTAAATGAATAAACTCACTCTCCCAAATGTCATAGTTTCCCTTAGCCCCGTTACAACCAAATAAAAGACCTTATGATTGATGCTTGATTGCAATTAGGTGGTGGAGATTTGATTGATAAGCAAGCCTATAGTGCTAATCTTTCATTGAATGTCGAGAGCTTAAACACTACCTAATTAAACAATTAAGAGGGTTTGTGAGGGAGTGACAATTTTTGGTATGCATGGATCAACCATTAAATTGCTTGAATACTGATCATTCTTGATTCGATTATAATTGTGGATTTAATAAGATGGGAGTCTTAATGCATCCTTATAACTCTTGAACTTGGCAATATTTATTTTGTTTCGTTTGTTTTGATTCTAACTTTGCTTGAGGACAAGCAAAGGATTAAGTGTGGGGTAATTGTTTAGATCAATTTTGTATATAATTTCTATGATGTTTTTATTGAGTTTAAGTTAATTTTTATGTTAATTTGTGCTTAAGTTTGTTTGAAGTTGTTGATTTAGGTTGAAGGGCTTTTTATGGAGCATTAACTAAAATTTGATGGAGTCTTCTTGGAGAAAAGCATGTGACATGGCCAAGCTAGACATGGCTTGGTCGTGTCTCTCATCAAAAGAGGAAGAGATCAAGGGCAAGGTAGGACATGGCCAGGATAAACCAAGCTTGGCTGTGTCCCTCAAGCAAAAATTGGACAGAAGCTGACACGGCCAAGCCCGATTTGGCTTGGCTGTGTCGCCTGCCCGTGTCATGTTCTGCCAAAATTTTTTTTGAGGTGACACGGCCAAGCTTGATTTGGCTTGATCCATGCTCGTTCCTTCCTTGTTTTGATCTTTCAAGGGAGCTTTTTTTAACAACTTTTCCCTTGCAACTGCTTTTTCCTTTCTTCTCAAATTTTGATTGGATCTGTAACACCCCTATACCCGGTATACGTACATAGCATGCTAATACGATCGTAATATACGTATATTGTATATAGAAATGTCGTGGTATACTTAACAAAAGACTCATCCTTTTTCAAGAAACATGGAACAAATTTAAAACATTTAAAAGAAATTACAAAAGACAAAAGATAAAACGTTTATTTAAAAACAATGGAAACTGTAACAAATATTTACAAATATATATATACATCAAAATTCAAGTTTTACAAAACATAAACTATATACATGTTTGGCAGTATGTCTTCGATCTTTAAGCTCCACTCTCAAAGTCTCAAAATCTAGACTCTACTCAGTCTAGCGAAACTCCCCGGTTCTTCTCTGTCACCTGCGCGATGAATCACAATCGCACTAAGCCAACGACTTAGTGGTACAAACTACAATAATAATATGTTTCTATGTAATGCCAATGTCACACATTTCAACAATTCATATAATATTTACAAATGATATGTACACATTGTTCATTAGATTACATTTCCTCATTTTATGATTTACATTGACACGAAGACACATATGGGTCCACAAGACACTAATTTGTTATTCAAAATTCAGAGTTACTGCTTTGGTCTATAATCATAATCATCAAGTCCATAGGCATCATATATATATATATATATCTCTATCCATGGATAGTGTAACAGACCCAGTCTCTTGGACCTCAACCCGTCTAAACTCGAGGAGATCCTCAACCCGGCTAGACTGTTACTAGTAACAGACCCAGTCTCTTGGATCTCAACCCGGATAAACCCGAGGAAATCCTCAACCCTGCTAGACTGTTACTTTTAATTCACATTTCACATTTATCATTTCTCATTTTTTTTTCCAACTGGATTCGGCTTACGACCCGGTCTTTTCACCTATCCAGTAATTCATTGGCATGCCACCAAACACAGAACTCTGAAGGTTGAATAACACATTTGACACAAAATCTTTTCATTTATATCATTATACATTTCTTTCTCAAATCATTTCTCATTTCATTCTCATAATCAAATAGGCAATTATGCCTCCATTATAATTCATTTACATCATCATAGCCAACAATCATGGCTTTTCATCACATCAAAATAGTATACATATATCATCAATTACATTGAACATCATTTAGATATACATGCCTCAATCATATCATTTTCATCAACGTTCAATTGCATTGCACATCATCTAGGCAAACATGCCTCAATCACATGAATTCACATCTCAACTCATCATTTAAGTACTCATAATCAATTACATTGAACATCCATTAAGAATGGTCATCATATATATATGTTTAGCAATTTGCATTTTTCATAGATTTATAACCTTCAATATACATTCCATATAATTCACATGATACATAATATAGCATTATTCATATGCATCATCAATGTTCACATTATATCAAACATAGCAATATAGTTCTTAACATCATATGAATGAATGCAATAATGTAGTTTGTACTTACCTCCAAAACACTCATACAACTCTATACTCTTCTTCTTCCAAAAGTTCCTCACTTCTTAAATTAGGGCAATTCACTTTCTTCCAAAACCTAATCCAAAAATTGATAAAATATATCAATTCCAAATACGAATACTCACTTAATACCCTCTTACTAAACCTTTAAATCACAAATTACACTTCAACATCACTCACTAAGGCCCACGGCCGTGGCCACCCCAACCCCCCAACCCCCACGGCCGTGGGTTAGAAAATGGGTCTGCCTCCCTTGCTCCAAACCTCCACGGCCATGGCTACAAATGGCCACGACCATGGCAACCAAAGGCCACGGGCGTGGCATCCAAAACACTACTGTTTCTTACCAAAATCACATATTCAATGCTTACAACTCCAACAAACATCAATAACATGAAAATCTATGAAAATAATTGATCAAACTCAAGTTAAACATCACTTACCACTTCAAAACCCTAAAACCAACAACACTCCTACTCTTCCAACACCAACATCAACCCATCTTTTAATTCTCCATTCAAAACCAACACCACAATCAATTTAAATCAAACACACACCAACATACTACCATAAACACAAACCTACTTTCAAATATCCACAATCAAACTCACAAACAACTTAAAATAAAACAAGAGAATTAAGAGAGACTTACCAAAAATAATGAATCTTCTTGGATTTCCACTTAATCACTTGAAAACTCCTTCAATTTGAGCTTTAAACACCAACTCACTCTTGCTCTCTCTCTTGTTTAGGATGGCCGGCCAACAATGGAGAAGGAAAGAAGAAGAAATGAAGAAAAGTCAAATTTGTCATCTCTTTAAACCTCCACCAAGTATTCCAAAAAGAAAATTACTTAAATGCCCTCACCTATTAATTTTACTTCTCTTTCACTTATTACCCTATTTAGTAATTTCATAAAGAACAAAATAAATATCTTCATCCCTTGACCATCACATTGACTTGTATATATGTTGTATATATTTCCATATACACAACATATACACTTTCTTTTAAATTTCTTTTCTCTTCCAAATTAACATATTCATTCAATTCCAATTAAAACAATAATATTAAAACTTCTAGGGCATACATTGGGATATTACAATTCTCCCCCTCTAAAAAGAAATTTCATCCTCGAGATTACCTGATATCAAGTCTAAAACAGTTGAGGATACTGATCTTGCATTACTTGCTCGCTTTCCCAAGTTGCCTCTTCTTTCCTATGATTCTTCCATAGAACTTTCACTAATGGTACTTTCTTATTCCTCAACTCTTTCACTTCATGTGCCAAAATAGCAACTGGTTCTTCTTCAAATGTCAGATCCGGACTTACTTCAATGGATTCAACTGGCAAGATATGAGATGGATCCGATCTATACCTTCTCAAAATAGAAACATGGAATACATTATGGATTCTATCCAACTCGGGTGGTAAAGCAAGACGATAAGCAACTGGCCCTACTCTTTCCAAAACTTCATACGGTCCAATAAAACGAGGACTCAGCTTCCCTTTCCGACCAAATCTTAAGATTATTTTCCAAGGAGATACTTTCAAAAATACTTTATCTCCAATAACAAATTCTATGTCTCTCCTTTTCAAGTCTGAATAAGATTTCTGTCGGTCTGAAGCTGCTTTCAACCGATCCCGAATTATTTTTACTTTCTCTTCTGTCTCTTTAATCAAATCAGGACCAATTAACTTGCCCTCTCCAATATCATTCCAACCTAAAGGAGTTTTGCATCTTCTACCATATAGTGCCTCAAATGGTGCCATACCGATACTGGATTGATGACTGTTGTTGTAAGCAAATTCCACAAGTGGCAAAAATCTGTCCCAACTTCCAGAGAAATCAATGACACAACTTCTCAACATATCCTCACTAATCTGTATCACTCTCTCTGACTGCCCATATGTCTGTGGATGAAAAGCAGTACTGAAGTGTAATCGAGAACCCAAAGCCCCATGCAAACTCTTCCAAAACCTCGAAGTAAACCGGGGATCTCGATCAGACACTAAAGAGATTGGGACTCCATGCAACTTCACTATCTCATTAATATACAGCTCAGCCAACCTTTCAAGAGAATAGTCCATTCTAACAAGAAGAAAATGAGCTGTCTTTGTTAACCGATCAACAATCACCCAAATAGCATCATGCTTCTTCTGAGTTACTGGCAACCCTGATACAAAATCCATTGTCACTCTCTCCCATTTCCATTCAGGCACTGTTAAAGGTTGAAGCAACCCTGTTGGAACTTGATGCTCAGCTTTCACCCTCTGGCAAGTGAGACATTTGAACACAAATTTTGCTATGTCTCTCTTCATACCAGACCACCAATAATGCTGTCTCAAATCATGATACATCTTTGTACTACCCGGATGCATAGCAAAAACCGATTGGTGTGCTTCCTCTAAAATGATCTTTCTCAAACTATCATCATCAGGTACACACAACCTATCCTTGAACCAAAGACTACCATCATTCTTCACATAGAAATCTCGACTCTCCCCATTTTGGCAATCTAATGCAATCTTCTGAATTTTCTCATCCGCCAATTGAGCTTCCTTTATCTGATCCAACAATACTGGTCTCAACTGCAGCTGAGCCAATAATGCACCATCATCACACACTTCAAAACTAGCATGTAATGCTCTCAACTCAACAAGCAACGAGAGTGAATACACAGTCATACCTGTCAAAGATTTCCGACTCAAGGCATCAGCAACTACATTTGCCTTACCAGGATGGTAATCAATCAAGCAGTCATAATCTTTAATCAGTTCTAACCATCGCCTTTGTCGAAGATTCAACTCCTTCTGAACACCCAAATATTTCAAACTTTTGTGATTCGTATAGATAAAACATTTCTCCCCATATAAGTGGTGTCGCCAAATCTTCAAAGCAAACACTATAGCTGCCAACTCCAAATCATGAGTCAGATAATTGAGCTCGTGCGGCTTCAACTGCCGAGAAGCATACGCTATAACTTTACCCTCTTGCATCAAAACACATCCTAAACCATTATATGAAGCATCACTGTAAATCACATATGGTTTATCTTCCACAGGTAAAGTAAGAACAGGTGCTTGAGTCAACATTTCTTTCAACTGCTCAAAGCTAGCTTGACATTGATCTGTCCACACAAATCTAACTCCCTTCCGAAGCAATATGGTGAGTGGAGTAGCTATCAAAGAAAAACCTTTCACAAACCGTCGGTAATAGCCTGCCAAACCCAGAAAACTTCTAACTTCAGTCACAGACTTTGGTGGACTCCAATTCAAAATAGCTTCAACTTTATTTGGATCGACTCTTATACCATCTGTTGAAACTATATGGCCCAGAAAAGTCACTTGGTCAAGCCAAAACTCACACTTTGACAGCTTAGCATACAATTGCTTCTCTCTCAAAATCTGCAACACAATCTGCAAATGCTTATCATGCTCCTCCTCACTACGTGAATACACCAAAATATCATCAATGAAAACCACCACAAACTGATCCAAATAGGGCCTAAACACCCTATTCATTAAATCCATGAAAGCTGCAGGTGCATTCATCAACCCAAAAGGCATTACTAAAAACTCATAATGCCCATATCTTGTGCGGAAGGCTATTTTAGGAACATCTTCAGCTCTAACTCTCAACTGATGGTACCCTAATCTCAAATCAATTTTGGAAAACACTGCTGCTCCCTTCAATTGATCAAAGAGATCATCAATCCTAGGCAAAGGATATTTATTCTTAATAGTCACTTTATTCAACTGCCTATAATCGATGCATAACCTCATAGTACCATCCTTCTTTACAAACAACACAGGAGCTCCCCAAGGAGAAACACTGGGGCGAATAAACCCTTTATCCAATAACTCCTGTAACTGCACCTTCAACTCTCTCAATTCAGCTGGTGCCATTCTATAAGGAGTGATAGAGATGGGAGTGGTACCAGGCAACAGATCGATACCAAACTCAACCTCTCTCTCAGGGGGTAACCCTGGCAACTCCTCAGGAAACACATCCGGAAAATCTGCAACTGTGGTTATATCATTAAGTTGAGAACTCGCTACTCTAGTATCCACCACATGAGCAAGATAAGCATCACACCCTTTTCTAATCAACTTTCTAGCTGTTACAGCTGATACAAACAAGGATGCAAGTTGCCTCTGCTCACTAGATACTATCACACTCTTACCATCACTGGTTCTCAAAGTGACACACTTCTTTTGACAATCTACCACAGCTCCATGTTTAGACAGCCAATCCATGCCTAAAATCAAATCATATTCTTTAAAAGGCATTTAAATTAAATCACCAAGAAACTCCTCACCTTGCACCACAACAGCACTATCACGGTGCACCTTGCTAACAACCACACTATGTCCTAAAGGATTTGTCACTTAGACATCAAATCCTAAGGATTCTGAATGCAATTCAGACACAGGCAATATAGATGCACTTATGTATGAATGAGTAGATCCTGGATCAATTAAAGCAAGTACTGAAATGCCAAATAAAGAAAATGTACCCGCTATGACTGCTGAAGTATCTGGCTGCCTCTGCATCACATACACCCTCTGAGAAGATCCAGCCTCCTCTGGCCTACTGCCTCCGGATGATGATCCTCCTCTCTGACTATATCCGGATCGACCACCACTACTGAAACCTCTACTTCCTCGACCCCCTCTGCTGACACTGGGTCAAGAGGCTGTAGACTCAGCCTGTCTAGGCTCCTGTATCTCAGGACACTCCCTAATAAAATGATCAGGTAATCCACACCTGAAACACACAGTTGATCTGCCACTCATCCAGCAAACACCCACATGGTTTCTACCACAAATCTCACATGTAGGTAAAGTAGACCTCTGAATCCTAGGAGTCGGAGCACTGGCTATAGAAGCTGTAGGTCTCGGTCTTTGTCTCGGATACTGCACTAACCTACCCGGCTGTCTCTGACTCCTACTGAACCTTGGAACAAAACTTCGTCTTCCCCTCTTTACAGATGAAGACCCTGCCTCAAACTGGGGTCTCCTTACCCTAGTCTCCTCCTCAAAAGCAGCTGCGGCTATACTCTGAGCTCTCTCCACACTCCTAGCTGCTGCAACAAGCTGAGAGAAATCCTTGTATCTAGAACTAGCCACGATGCACATAATAGAGGGCCTCAATCCCTCCTCAAATCTTCTGCACTGATCTATTTCGTCAGAAATAATTCCCCCAGCATAACGACTCAACCGGATGTACTCAATCTCGTATTCTGTCACCGTCCGGTTGTCTTGCCTCAAGTTCAAGAATTCCATCTTCTTAAGATCTTTATACTCCCTCGGAGTGCATTTCTGCTCAAACTCCCTTAGAAAATCACTATAAGATAGTGTAGGTGGATCATCCATAGCATGAGGAACAGTCTTCCACCAGTCGTAAGCATCTTTCTGTAAGAGGGATCTAGCATAGTCAAACTTCTCATCCGAAGTGGCTTGCAGCTGAATGAATATCCTCTGTACCTTATCCAACCACTGCTTAGCCACTGCAGGATCGGTAGTGCCTAAGAAATCTTCAGCCCCATATTTCCTCAACTTGTCATAATGTCTTACTGGCACTTGAGGCTGTGGTAGTGGTCGTGGTTGCACTGGAGCTTGCCTCTGCAGCTGGTATCTCTGGCACAGAAACAGGTGCCTCACTAACTCTCTCATCCCTAGCTCCCTCTCTACTCTCTCATGGAGCTACACTTTCCGCACTACCCTCAACAGACTGTCGTGAATGAGATGGCATCTCTACCTATATCTGCAAACACAGCATAATATACCTCATTAAAGATCAAAGACTGCCATACCAAAACATGTATTTTACTCAAAACTAACCTTTAAAATCAAAATATTATTTTTCTTACAATTCACCTAGGTTGAGAATCTCAAACCTAGGCTCTGATACCAAAATAAATGTAACACCCCTATACCCGGTATACGTACATAGCATGCTAATACGATCATAATATGCGTATACTGTATATAGAAATGTCGTGGTATACTTAACAAAAGACTCATCCTTTTTCAAGAAACATGGAACAAATTTAAAACATTTAAAAGAAATTACAAAAGACAAAAGATAAAACGTTTATTTAAAAACAGCGGAAACTGTAACAAATATTTACAAATATATATATACATCAAAATTCAAGTTTTACAAAACATAAACTATATACATGTTTGGCAGTATGTCTTCGATCTTTAAGCTCCACTCTCAAAGTCTCAAAATCTAGACTCTACTCAGTCTAGTGGAACTCTCCGGTTCTTCTCTGTCACCTGCGCGATGAATCACAATCGCACTAAGCCAACGGCTTAGTGGTACAAACTACAATAATAATATGTTTCTATGCAATGCCAATGTCACACATTTCAACAATTCATATAATATTTACAAATGATATGTACACATTGTTCATTAGATTACATTTCCTCATTTTATGATTTACATTGACACGAAGACACATATGGGCCCACAAGACACTAATTTGTTATTCAAAATTTAGAGTTACTGCTTTGGTCTATAATCATAATCATCAAGCCCATAGGCATCATATATATATCTCTATCCATGGATAGTGTAACAGACCCAGTCTCTTGGACCTTAACCCGTCTAAACTTAAGGAGATCCTCAACCCGGCTAGAGTGTTACTAGTAATAGACCCAGTCTCTTGGATCTCAACCCGGATAAACCTGAGGAAATCCTCAACCCGGCTAGACTGTTACTTTTAATTCACATTTCACATTTATCATTTCACATTTTTTTCCAACTGGATTCGGCTTACGACCCGGTCTTTTCACCTATCCAGTAATTCATTGGCATGCCACCAAACACAGAACTCTGAAGGTTGAATAACACATTTGACACAAAATCTTTTCATTTATATCATTATACATTTCTTTCTCAAATCATTTCTCATTTCATTCTCATAATCAAATAGGCAATTATGCCTCCATTATAATTCATTTACATCATCATAGCCAACAATCATGGCTTTTCATCACATCAAAATAGTATACATATATCATCAATTACATTGAACATCATTTAGATATACATGCCTCAATCATATAATTTTCATCAACGTTCAATTGCATTGCACATCATCTAGGCAAACATGCCTCAATCACATGAATTCACATCTCAACTCATCATTTAAGTACTCATAATCAATTACATTGAACATCCATTAAGAATGGTCATCATATATATATGTTTAGAAATTTGCATTATTCATAGATTTATAACCTTTAATATACATTCCATATAATTCACATGATACACAATATAGCATTATTCATATGCATCATCAATGTTCACATTATATCAAACATAGCAATATAGTTCTTAACATCATATGAATGAATGCAATTATGTAGCTTGTACTTACCTCCAAAACACTCATACAACTCTATACTCTTCTTCTTCCAAAAGTTCCTCACTTCTTAAATTAGGGCAATTCACTTTCTTCCAAAACCTAATCCAAAAATTGATAAAATATATCAATTCCAAATACGAATACTCACTTAATATCCTCTTACTAAACCTTTAAATCACAAATTACACTTCAACATCACTCACTAAGGCCCACGGCAGTGGCCATCCCAACCCCCACGGGCGTGGGTTAGAAAATGGGTCTGCCTCCCTTGCTCCAAACCTCCACGGCCATGGCTACAAATGGCCACGACCATGGCAACCAAAGGCCACGGGCGTGGCATCCAAAACGCTACTGTTTCTGACCAAAATCACATATTCAATGCTTACAACTCCAACAAACATCAATAACATGAAAATCTATGAAAATAATTGATCAAACTCAAGTTAAACATCACTTACCACTTCAAAACCCTAAAACCAACAACACTCCTACTCTTCCAACACCAACATCAACCCATCTTTTAATTCTCCATTCAAAACCAACACCACAATCAATTTAAATCAAACACACACCAACATACTACCATAAACACAACCCTACTTTCAAATATCCACAATCAAACTCACAAACAACTTAAAATAAAATAAGATAATTAAGAGAGACTTACCAAAAATAATGAATCTTCTTTGATTTCCACTTAATCACTTGAAAACTCCTTCAATTTGAGCTTTAAACACTAACTCACTCTTGCTCTCTCTCTTGTTTAGGATGGCCGGCCAACAATGGAGAAGGAAAGAAGAAGAAATGAAGAAAAGTCAAATTTGTCATCTCTTTAAACCTCCACCAAGTATTCCAAAAAGAAAATTACTTAAATGCCCTCACCTATTAATTTTACTTCTCTTTCACTTATTACCCTATTTAGTAATTTCACAAAGAACAAAATAAATATCTTCATCCCTTGACCATCACATTGACTTGTATATATGTTGTATATATTTCCATATACACAACATATACACTTTCTTTTAAATTTCTTTTCTCTTCCAAATTAACATATACATTCAATTCCAATTAAAACAATAATATTAAAACTTCTAGGGCATACATTGGGATATTACAGGATCTTTTATCCTCTCCTTGGCCCCTAAGGATTTTTCTTTCATGCCAGCTTTGATTGATGTTTTTCTTGTCTAGTTCTTTGCATAAGCACGCATTTCTTCTTTTGTAAAATGACTGGGGCTTCCATAAGCAAATAGGCTTTCCATGCCCCCTTGATTTGATATCTTCTTTTTAATTCTTTACTTCGCAAGGTATTGATTTGAATTACCTAGTAAGTTCCCAATTTCATGGTAATTTATGCAATTTCATGGTAATTTATGCTATATTATGTATGATTATGCATGCTCTTACCTTTTATCCTTCTTGGCTCACAGCAGATGCTCAAAGAACAGAAAAGGAAACTTCAAGAAGAGTTGGCTGCAAGTCGTCATTTGACTTCTTATTTTGAAAGTTTATATCATCAATCCGAACAATATTTCTGAGACTTCTGATTTTAGAGGATGAGGGATCCCAACGCTTCTTCATCAAGAGGCCCCCAGACTGATGAACATGAGATCCTTTCGTCTGCTTCTGATGAAGACCATGACAAATCGAAACTCCAAGGCAATAAGGATTTTAGTGTTTCTGCTTCGGTTGATCCCGGGACGAGTAATTTGCCCCCTCCTCCAATAGGTGATGACTTTTTCAGGTCTTTATTTGGTGACCTACTACCACCCTCTTAGTGATATGTAAACATTGTAGCAATCGTAAAACATTGTACAATAATAAAAACTATACAATTTTCCTCTTCACTGTAATCCTTCTTTTCTCCCTTTTTTTATTATTTTTTCGTTACTGCAAAAAAAAATTTTTCTTTTTTTTTTTCGTTACTGCCAAATTTTTTTATATAGTACATCATAATTAATATCCACTTCTTTTGTTAAACCAAATCAAAAGTGGAAAAAGAAATTGTGACTACTTCCTTTCCTTATGCCATATGGTCTTATCCTTTCCCATCATCTTTTCCATTTCACTTTTGGAAAAGGTTTATTTTCTTCTATATAAATCACCTTGCATGCCCCTTTTTAGTACAAAAACCAAAATTCTTTTCCCTTTCAACGTGAAGACCCTTTTAACAATTTTAGTTCTCCTTTATTTATTAATCATGACCAAGCACCATTTAAAGAAAATAAAAATTCTATTTAAGAATATAGATGCCATCCATTGGAAGCAAATTTCATGGTCAAAGCTTGATGTTTTAAAATGTTTTCAAAATGTCAAATTGGACCACTCCTTCTTACATGCCATGGCTTCCTTGTGGGATACGGATTCTAGGGTATTTAGAATTAATGGCTTTGAAATGTGTCCCTTGATTGAAGAATTTGAGGCCATCCTTGGACATCCAAATAATCAACAAATGGCATTACCCACATTGATTTCCAAGACTCAACAGAAGATGCATATGTTATTTCAAATTCCAAAACTCGAAGTTCTTCGGTTGATGAGAGGTGAAAAAATTCTACTTGCTCCTTTGATTGACTTTTGTTTCTCTCATTTGGCTCCTACTAAGGCATGGGGATGCATGCTTTGTCTTTGCTTGCTCGGCCAATTCTTGCTTGTTTCTTCTGACGGTGATGTTGATCCACGAGTATTGGATATTATGGACCAAATGGAAGGAGGCTTGTCGTCGGTACCTGTGATCTTAGCTGAGACTTTAGTTGGATTAAACCAATTTAAATCGGGATTGTAAAAGAGACTGACTGGGAGTCCGTTGCTGCTTCAGGTAATTACCTAAACTGTCCTTTTGGGTTTTCAATTTAGGTTTTATTTTTTCCTTTTTTTTCGCTCTAACTTTTGCCTAGATCGCCCATACGAGTTTTCAGAACTAGCGAGCTGTCCTAATTTTTGCCTAAGCTTCCCTTACGGGTTTTCAACTTAGCAGACTCTTTTTTTTATTTTAACTTAATTTTTCTTTACAGATTTGGCTTTAGGAGCGTCTTTGTTTGCTTGATACTCCCACCATGGATTTTACCAGATACCTGCGATGTCATAATTCTGTTAGGAAGCTACTCCATTCTGCTTCTTCATACGCTAACTGGGTTGACTGGATCCACTCATGTTCTGAAGTCAATATCTGTTGGTTGGTACCTTGGTGGAAGATTTCTCATATCACCATGCGGACATACTTGATGTATGTTCCCCTTGCTGCTCTTCGTCAAGGCATATGCTATGATCCTCGCCGACTTGGGCGTCAGTATGGAGTTGAGCCTTGTGATTCTGACTTTGTTCCTGACTTAGACATGCCTTGCTTGACTGAAGCCTACTTGGATCGGTTAAGGCAAAGCTGGCCTGCACGTTACACTTATCGACTGCCATAGATTTTACATTTGTCAATTCGGAAAGTGTTTTGTTATGATGAAAAATAACTAAAGTAAAAAAGATGTTTCTTTTCCATTTATAATTTGTCATCACCTTTTGCAATTATGATTATTATTTCATCCATATCTGGTCAAATACTTATAACAGTGCACATAGAACAAATTTAATCATTAATTTTGTTTTATTAAATTGGGGAACAACCAAACATAAAGCCAGCATACACAAGATCACTCCTGTTGCCAATTAGCCCTTTCGGGTTTTCTAATTGATGATTTTCTCTCATTTAGCCCTAATTGTTGCCTAGGCCGCCCTTTTGAGTTTTCAGAACTAGCGGATTGCTCTAACTTTTGCCTAGGCTGCCCTTTTTTGGGTTTTCAACCTAGCAAGTTTCTTTTTTCTTTTTTTTTTCTATCATACATAAAACCTCTTCAACCTGTCAATATTTACTGGCTCACTAAATTCATTCCCATCCATGTCTGATAACTTCACCACACCTTTGCTCATGACTTGTTTCACGACATATGGCCCTTCCCAACTAGGTCTGAACTTTCCTCTTGGATTAGATACATTAGGCTTACATTGCTTCAACACCAAATCCCCAAATCTGAATTTT
Source organism: Garcia nutans (assembly GCA_947685225.1). Taxonomy (NCBI): domain Eukaryota; kingdom Viridiplantae; phylum Streptophyta; class Magnoliopsida; order Malpighiales; family Euphorbiaceae; genus Garcia; species Garcia nutans. The sequence continues at coordinate 54,425,518 of CANTUV010000024.1, forward strand.
CTAACCTTGACCCTTCTATTGTAGGCCCGAGCTATCTTCTTTTGATACAGTTGGTGATGATACAACGCCTTTAATCTTCTCTCTTCTAATAAAGCTAATTGTGTGTATCTGCTCGCTACCCATTCCATTTCAGGCAGTTCTGCTTCCAAGACTACTCTCAGTGATTTGATCTCAATTTCAATTGGCAATACCGCTTCCATCCCATAAACCAAAGAGAATGGTGTCATTCCAGTAGGTGTTCGCACACTTGTCCTATATCCCCATAAAGCAAAGGGAAGCATTTCCGACCAGTCCCTATAAGTCTTGGTCATCTTGGACAGAATTTGCTTAATTGTCTTGTTTGTTGCTTCCACGACACCATTAGCCTTTGGTCTATAAGGAGAGGACCGATGATGATGGATTTGGTACTTCGAGAATAAATCCTTAACTGCTCCTTGAAACTTTACCCCATTGTCTGATATCACACTGTGCGGGACCCCATATCTGCAGATGAGGTTCTTTTCGATAAACCTACCATTTGACTTGCACCCAGCTTGTTGAAGGATTCGGCTTCGATCCATTTTGAAAAATAATCAACTGCTACTACAATGAAATGGTGACCGTTTGAGGCTGTCGGATGTATCTCTCCTATAATGTCGATACCCCAGGTGGCAAATGGCCAGGGTGAAGACATTGAATGCAGTTCTTCAGGAGGCATGTGATTCAAGTTACCATACATCTGAAATTGTTGGCACTTCTTTACAAACTCAATACAGTCTTTCTCCATGGTCAACCAATAGTAACCTTGTCGAATAATCTTCTTAACTAGGGCCAAACCACTCATGTGTGGACCGCAACTTCCCGCATGTATTTCTGACATGATGCGCTCCACTTTGGGCTTTCTTAAACATCTTAAATGCACTCCATCAGGCCATCTTCGATATAACTCTCCATGGAAGGTGATGTATTGCAATGACCACCGTCTTTTGGCTCTTCTCTCTTTCTTTGTTGCCCCCGGCGGGTATTCTCTTTCCTCCAAAAATCACCTTATAGTATCATACCACGCATTATGGTCTGTATCAACTTTCATGATTGTCTCATATTCATAACAAGGAGTTGATGAACTGGTCAAGATTAGAGGCTTAAGGAATAGGATGGCAGGATTTTCCCATACCGAAGCCAATGTGGCTAAGGTATCAGCCATCTAATTTTCTTCTCTTGACAGGTGTATAAACCTACAATCCTTAAAATTCTTCTTCATCATGGTCAGGTAATGGTGGTATGGTTTCAATTTTTCTTCTTTCAACTCCCACTCTCCATTTACTTGGGATACTACTAGCAATGAATCACCATAAACTTCCACCTTATCCACCTTCATAATCATTAGGGTTTGCAAACCGAAAATACAAGCTTTGTACTCCACCATATTATTGGTTGCCCTAAATTTCAACTTCTTTGCTAAAGGGATAAGTTCCCCTTCGGGTGATTCTAGTATAACTCCCAAACCTGCTCCTTTCCTATTTACTGCTCCATCAAAATACATTTTCCACCCTTGTATTTCAATTGCTTCTAAATGTTCATCTAGAAACTCCAAAATTACCTCTTCACTTTCTGGTAATGGTTGTTGAGCTAGGAATTCTGCCATCGCTCTACCTTTGATTATTTTCCTGGTTACATACTCAATCTCAAATTCATCTAATATTATCAACTATCGACCATATTTCCCAATTAAAGAGGGTGTCTCCCTTAAGTACTTCATTGGATCCAACCTGGAAATTGCTTGCACACTATACGATTGAAATTAATGCCGCAACTTCTTAGAAGACCAAACCACTGCTATACATGTCTTTTCAATGATACTATACTTAATTTCATAAGGTAGGAGCTTTCTACTCAAATAGTAAACAGCATGCTCAATTCCCGACTCATCTGCTTGGGCTAGCATGGCTCCTATCGACTCTTCTTCTACTGCTAAGTATAGTAATAGAGGTTTGCCGGGTTTAGGTGGTTTCAAAACAGGTGGATTCAACAAATACTCTTTTATTCGATCAAAGGCCTTTTGACATTCTTCGTTCCATACGACCGGCTGATTCTTTCTAAGCAACTTGAAGATAGGCTCACAGATTGTTGTGAGCTTTACTATAAATATGCTAATGTACTGCAGTTTACCAATGAATCCCCGAACTTCTCTCTCCGTCTTTGGGGCTGGCATATCCCTGATTGGTTGGACTTTGTTAGGATCAATCTCAATGCCATTCGGACCAATTACATGTCCCAATAATTTGCCTGAAGTAACACCGAATACACACTTCTTCGGGTTTAATCTTAGCTTATATTTCAAAGCTCTATCAAAGAATAATTTCAAATTCTGGAAGTGTTGCTCCCTTGTATCTGACTTAACCATCATATCATCAACATATACTTCAATTTCTTTGTGTATCATGTCATGAAATAGCATTGTAGCCATGCTTTGGTAGGTTGCTCCAGCATTCTTTAAGCCGAACGACATCACCCTATAACAGAATATACCCCATGTCGTAATGAAGGCAGTTTTGGCTTTATCCTCTTGGGCCATTAACACTTGATTGTATCCGGAAAATCCATCTACAAATGATTGTAGCACGCTAGAGGCTGCACTATCAATGAGAACATCTATATGAGGTAAAGGAAAATCATCCTTAGGGGAAGCCTTGTTTAAATCTCTATAGTCCACGCAGACCCTTATCCTTCCATCTTTCTTTGGCACGGGTACTATGTTGGCTAACCAATCTGGATATTCTATTACTTCAAGGAACTTCACTTATATTTGCTTAGTGACCTCTTCTTTAACCAATTCAGCCCACTCAGGTCTTAATCACCTAAGCTTTTGTTTGACAGGTTTAATGTGAGTGTAAGTATGGATGTGATGCTCGGCTATGTCTCGATCTATCCCCAACATATCTTCATAAGACCAAGCAAACACTTCTTCATATTTTTTGAATATTTTTTAAAATCTCTCTCTCTCATCAGGAGTAAGGTCGGATGCTATGCTAATGTTTTTAGGATTTTCAGTTGTTCCCAAATTTAATGATTTTGTGTTAACAGAATTAATATTAAAGATGCTCATGTAACTGCTATTTGAATGTATGCAACCATCAGGAGAAACATAACACAAGTAAGCAAAATCAGACTTTATTGAATTCATTTTGGAAAAGAAAACATCATCATCCTCATACAAAGCGGACAAATTAAAATCAAAATCAAAATCATTGTTCTCAAAATCATAAAGCAGGATGTCTTCAAACTTTTCTTCAACCAGGGCAGCAATCTCTTCCGGAGTCTTCTCGGCTTTCAGGGCAGCTTCATTCTTCTTTTTTGGATTGGATTCTTTGTTGGTTGACAATGTAACACCCCTTCCTGACCTACATGTGTAAGCTGAGTAGAGGCACCATACTATCCTAATGTTGCTACAAATTTTACTTAGTCAAATTTTAGTTCCGATTTTTACAGAAATTTTGCCATAGTTTAGCCTAGAAATTGAATCCCAAGTGTCGACAAAACTGGTTTTTTCTAATTTTTGAAAACATTTTTACACAAACCAATGCAAACAAAATCATTCTCAGTACACTCCCAATAAATCCCCTGTCACATCCGCCTACTGCATTTATGCAGTGTAGACACGTGCATAGCGAGAGTAGGGAAAAGGAGAAGATAATTCTTGATAACAGCCCTAGATAAGGTTGTATGACAAAAGGGACCTAATTGTAATTTTTAATAAAGTTGGGGACGTAGATGTAATTTCAAAAAAAGTTGCACCGGATGTTCTTAATAGTGCATATAACATATTCCAAAAATGGAATGTAGAGAAAAATCGGATCGCAACGACGTGTAACGGTTTTTCCAGGAAATGTCCCGTTAAAGAAAAATGAAGAAATGTTGACTAAGGGCATTTTGGTCATTACCAATTAAAGTTATACATGAATTTAGGGTAGGAAATAAAGACGTGAGTACGTAGAGAATGGCGAGAAGTTAAATATGAAACGATTGTCAGTAGAAACGAAGCCGGAGAAAACCTGAGCAAAAATAGGACCAAAAGGGAATTTTGTAAAAAGTTGAGGGCTTACCGGTAATTTTTCAAAATGACTTAGAAACCTAAAATAGATCTTATAAATAGAAAGTAGAGGTCGAGAGGATCAAAACCATATATAGTTTGACTCGTGGAGCTCTACGGTTTAAAAGATATGATCGATTAATCGCTGGAATGTAATGTGGGCCCGATTTCGTGTCGGGACCGGATGAGTAACCCGGGACAACTTTATGAGATCCAATGGGAAGAGAGACAAGTGGAAAGAAGTAAAGGAAAAAGGAAGTTATAAAAATCAAAGGTTGGCCAATCAAAAGAGAACATTTAGCATATGTAATAAATGTGTAATAAATGAAGAAAGAGAAAAAGTGGACAAATGGTCAAGGTGATCATCACTTCCTTTGTATATAAATATAGGTGATATGAAGAGCAAATTCTCTCTTTTCCACTCACCAAATTCGGCCAACAAAAGAAAATACCAAGGGACTTCCAAGTTTTTCCAAACTTTGATTTTTAAGGTAAGTTCTAAGGTTTTTAAGTGTGTAGACTTTAATTTTAGTATTAGTTTTAGGTAGTTATATATATATTGGAAGATTGGGAATTAGAGTCTTATATGGAATTGAAAAAAAAAATAATAATAATAAGATTAATTGATTAAATGGAAGAACCAAGATATAGAAAGATTAATAAGGTTGGATTAGGGGTTTCGGTTGGAAAAGAAATAGAGGATAATTTATTATTTTGAAATTCTAAGGTTTATGTTGTATCTTGAATTGATTGAAGGAGAAATAAAGAATTAAAGAAGGAGAAGAAAGAAAAGCCAAGAGGAATTAAAGAAATAAGGTTTGGTACTTTACCTTTGAATAATTAATTTTGGTTTGATGCTTTACAAACTTTGGTTTATGAAAGTTTTGTTGTTGATGCTTAAATATATTGATTTGAGTTAAACATGCAAAAGTTGTCAAAGGGAAGTGTTTGAATCTTCACTTTACCATTAAAGAAGCCTTAATATTGATTTGCAAAAGAAAAATAAACTATCCTATGCATTTCATGTGTTTGGGCCGAAATGGTCCCAAAAAGACAGCTTTCTGGACCTTTTTGTGGAAATTGTTTGAGGCAGAAAACGAAGGCATTTTTCAACGAAAATTTACATGCAATTAGTCAACATATGAAATAAGTTTTCTGTAAAATTTTAGCCAAAAATAAGATCATTTACTTGGTCAAATGCATGATTGAAGTGGACGGAAATTTTGACGAAAATCCAGATTTTACTATTCATTTGGTCATGCCATTTTGCGTTGCCGATTTTTCTCGCCGCAACACTATTCATTTGGTCAATTTGTGATCCTTTGGGGAATGCTTTGAAATATTTGATATGTTTATTGTGGATGTTAAATATGTGAAAAAGAGTAACGGTTTGACCAAAGAATGTGGTGCGCGGCATAAATGGCAAAGCGTGACGGAAATTAAAATGATTTTTCGAATCATTCCAAAATGAAGTTTGAAACTTAAATTGAATCATTTTAACCTTTATGCTCTACTGGATAGTGGGAGTGGTAGATAAGGGTATGGTGCACTATACTAACGCATGCAGTACTGCTCATTATTGTGATATGATATGTTATTCAGTGGTGAGGCCACTGAAGCCAATGGGGAGGCCCATTGGTTAGAACCAGGATGGTGAGGGCCATTCCTGTGATCTGATATCGGTGGTGAGGGCCACCTATGTTACAGTGGTGAGGGCCACTGCCTTATCACTATGGTTCCCTATATACCAGTAGAGCCTGAACCAAAGACATATTTTTCGTTAAACTATGAAATGCAAATGAGTTGAATTATGATTTTACATTATTGAAAGCATATCACACTGAATGTATCAAATTTTCTATTGGTTTAAGGTTGGTTGATTTATGATTTAATTATTTCATATTTTCCAAATGTTTTCATATGTTACTTGTATTTTATTGGTAAAGTACCCACTGAGCGACATTGCTCAGCGAGTTAAGTTTTCCTTGACTCGTAGGTTCGGAGCAGTAGATAAATCTTGGGAAAGCAACGACCAGACCACAGCAAATCTCAGGGGTAGATCTTTTAGTTCCATTATGAGTTAGCTAGTTGTGGCATGTATATGAATAAATATAAAAGAGATTTTCTATGTTATAATTGTATGTTAGTAGTATGTAATAATCATAAATCTTTACTTTATGTTATATTAGAAGTGTGAACTCTTCGTGCAGGTTTGTAGTTGAGGGTATAAGGTGGATTCATTGGGAGTGCATTAAATTTGATGGTAATTATATTGGTCTGTGTAAAATGTTTTAAAAAAAATCAGAAAAACAAGTTTTGTCGACACTTGGGATCCAAATTTCTAGGCGGAACTATGGCAAAAGTTCTGTAAAAATCAGAATTAAAATTTGACTAAGTAAATTGGTAGCAACATTAGGATAGTGTGGCACCTCTACTCGACTTACACATGTAGGTTGGGAAGGGGTGTTACAATTAGTGGTATCAAAGCAAAGGTTTAGCCGGTTCTGGGTAGTTAGTCGAACTAAACCTTAAATGTATGACACATAGGGTTAGAATAGGGGTTTTAATTATATAACTATACATGTGTGTGTCATTGTTAGTTATGTTATTCAACTTATCCAGGAGTAATAATGGGTGACCTAAACGAGGAGGTGAGGGAGCTAAGGATAGAAGTAGAGTGGTTGAGACAGCTAGCGCAGAAGCAAGATGAGACTATAGAAATTTTGGCCGATAGAAGTATACAAGATCGTGAAGACTTGAGAATAAAAGATGAGATGATTTCCTCCTTGATAGATGACGTGCAGATGTTAAAAGAAGACAGGCTTAGTTATAGAGCGGAGTTGGATAGTGTCGGTAGAAGCCTCGAGATAGCACATCAAGAGATTCAAACTTTACAGGAGAGGGTTCAAGAGCTAGGCCAGTACTTACCTAGTGAAGCATCACATGACCCCGATTTTGATCCCGAGATAGTAGAATATTTTTCAGACAGTGCCACTTCACCTAGGGCACCTACTCATTGAGTCTTGAGATGTATTGTGTTTGGTGGTTCTTTTAGTTATATATATGTGAGATAAAGGTATCATGTAAATATTGTATGGTAGTATAATATGGTGATATAATAGTGAGGAGTCCTAAATTTTGCAATGTATATACGGGCTTCCTAATATTGTAAAACTTTGTGTTTGGAAATAAATAAAAGTTGTGTTGTATATGTGTTAATTAAGAATTTTATATTTATATACATGCCACCTAGGGTAAGATAATGCTGTTGGTCTGGGTCGTTAATAATGATGGGATGGTATATGTTTACTCTTTAGATGTCGCAAGCAGCGCAGCGTGATATAGAGGAGGAGGTCGAGTCTCAGGCCTCCCGAGTTGTAGAAATGCGTGTATCTGAGACATCAGCGTCGGAGCAACCACCCGCTGATGCTCCTATTCCCAATGAAATGTTGCAACAAATGGCTGTCGTATTTCGGCAGATAGCCGGCGTTGCCCCAGCACCACCCCCAGCGCCAGCACCCGTACCAGTACCTGCTGTAGGAGGGGAAAGGAAACCCCCAATAGAAAAGATAAGAAAGTATGGTGCGAAGGAGTTTAAGGCTCGAAGGGACGATGATTCTTCAACAGCCGAGTATTGGCTGGAAGGAACAATACGAGCCTTAGATCAGTTACAGTGTACGCCAGAAGAGCGAGTGATATGTGCTACTTCCTTATTAGTGGAAGAAGCATATATATGGTGGGACACAGTTCACCAACGAGTTTCACCGGAACAGAGAACATGGGATTTCTTTGTGAATGAGTTCAAGAGGAAGTTTATATCGGAGGCATACCTAGATGCCAAGAAAAAGGAGTTTCTACACTTAAAGCAAGGTCGACTGACCGTTGCTGAGTACGAGAGGGAATTTACTAGGCTGAGTAGGTATGCCAAGAAGACAATTGAAGATGAACATGATAGATGTAAGTAGTTCCAGGATGGATTGAATAATGAGATTAGGATGCAGCTAATTGCTGCTAATATCAAAGAATTTTCCGAGTTGGTCAATAGGGCTCTAGAAGTAGAGCAATGTCAGTCTGATGAGCAGAATAGACGACAGAAGATGAAACAGAAGAGAGGTACCCAGAACTATTCGGGAAACTACCAATCATCAAGAAAACGATTCCGCGGCAGTGGTTCCACGGGAGGCGGTCAACGTCGAGGTTACAGTCAGGGATCAATTCGCGGTGGCTTAAGTCAAACTACCTCAGTCACTAGTACGGGACGATCCGGAAGAGGACAAGGAAGAGGATTCAGCCGAAGCGGAGGTAACTTCTTTATCGGTCCGAGAGGTAATGAAGGCAAAAATAATAATCCACGCTGTGATCAGTGCGGACGCCGTCACACGGGAGAATGTTGGGGTCGGACATTTGCATGTTATATATGTGGATCTTTAGACCACCTTATGCGAGAGTGTCCCCAGCGAATACAGAATCTACCTAGGGATACTGAGAGATCGCAAGCGGCAGCAGGTCGAGGCCGAGGCAGAGGAAGGAGCGAAAATCCGTCGCGTGTGCAATCTGAAACAGTGAATCAACCAGAAGCAAGGGCTCCTGCTAGAATGTATGCCATGAGGGGGCGAGAAGACGAAGAAGCGCTAGACGTGATTGCAGGTCAGTTGTCTATGTTTGAAGTTCCGCTTTACGTTTTAATAGATCCAGGTTCTTCACACTCATATATATGCACGAAAAATGAAAAACTTGAGGACCTAAAGGTAGAACTAGAGAAAGAAGGAATATTAGTTACTAACCCATTAGGAAATGAGGTGATTACTAGGAAGGTAGTGAAAGATTGTCCCGTAGAGATACACGGACATATCTTTTGGGGAGATTTATTTGAACTACCATTTCAAGAATTTGATGCTATCCTTGGAATGGATTGGTTAGCCAAACACGATGCATTGGTTGACTGTAAATGGAAGAGAGTTACCTTGCATACTGCAGACGGTGACGAAGTGACTCTAGTGGGAAAAAGGAAGGACTATCTAACTAACATCATTTCTGCCATGACGGCTAAGAGGTTAGTGCAAAAAGGCTGCGAGGCATACCTGGTATGTGCATTAGTAGCAAAAGAAGAGGCACCAAAGTTACAAGATATACCTACTGTATGCGATTTTCCCGACGTATTTCCTGACGATTTACCCGGACTACCACCTAAACGAGAGGTGAAATTCACCATAGATGTGTACCCGGGAGCTGCACCAGTATCTATCGCACCTTACCGAATGGCGCCAGCGGAGCTAAAAGAATTAAAGGTACAGCTACAAGAACTTTTAGACAAGGGGTTCATAAGGCCAAGCGTGTCACCATGGGGAGCACCAGTATTGTTTGTGAAAAAGAAAGACGGATCCTTAAGGTTGTGTGTAGATTACCGTCAACTTAATAAGCTGACCATCAAAAACAAGTATCTGTTACCTCGCATAGATGATCTGTTTGATCAACTCAAAGGTGCTGGAGTCTTTTCAAAAATTGATCTACGATCGGGTTATCATCAATTGGGAATTAAAGATGAAGACATATCAAAAACCGCATTCAGAACTCGCTATGGACATTATGAATTCATTGTTATGCCTTTCGGATTAACGAACGCACCTGCAGTATTCATGGATCTGATGAATAGAATCTTCCACCCGTATTTGGATCAGTTCGTGGTGGTATTTATTGACGACATATTGGTGTATTCAAAGAATCGAGAGGATCATGATCGTCACCTTAGAATTATTTTGCAAACCCTGCGTGAGAAGCAGTTATACGCTAAATTCAGCAAATGCGAATTTTGGTTGGAAGAAGTAGCTTTCTTGGGACATATTGTATAGGCAGAAGGAATAAGGGTCGATCCCAAGAAAATAGAAGCAGTATTGGAATGGAAGTCACCTAAGACAGTAACGGAAGTCCGTAGTTTCTTGGGATTAGCAGGATATTATCGGAGATTCGTTAAAGGGTTTTCCATGATCGCCGTACCTATGACCAAGCTACTTCAGAAGAATGCCAAATTCCAGTGGACCGACGCTTGTCAACGGAGCTGTAATATCCTCATTTATGCCCTAGAAGTTTTGCTTGTTGTTGTTGTTGTTGTTGTTGTTGTTATTGGATTGTTGGTTTAAATTGAGAAAGAAAAGTATAAGTGTTTTGGGAAAGAATTTAGGGTTTAGAGAGAATGGTATATGTTGTGTATATGTTTATATATATAACATATAAATGGGTCAAAGAAGAGTCAAGGTGTTGGTTAGTGGAAGAAGATATTTTATTGTTGAGTGTGTAATTACTTATATGGGCTTATATAAGACAAAAGGTTAGTTATATGTTTGAGGGCATTTTGGTAATTGTTTGGATGAAATGCATGGTGGAGATTAAGAAGGAAAGAGAGGTTGACTTGTGCATTTTCTTTTCTTCTCATGTTGGTGCCGGCCATTGAAGAAGACAAAGGGAAAGAAAAGTGTTCTTGATGCTATACTCAAATTGATGAAGGAATTGAGAGATTTGGTGAAAGATTTGTGGAATTTCTTCATATAAGGTAAGATCTTCTCTTTAATTTCTTCAATTCTTTTGAAGTGGTGTGAGAAAGGAAGTAGGTTTTGTTGGTGTGATGATGAGATGAGTTTGTGTTATGTTTTTAAGTGTTAAAATTGATGGTAAGTTAAAAGATGGAATTAGTGTTGGGTTGATTGTGAAGATTGTATGTTTAAATGGATGTTGTTTTTGAAAGATGAAAAAGGATGGTGATTAATTAGGGTTTTGAGATGGTGTTTGTTTAATTGTGATATTAAGGTGTTTTAAAGTGATTATTGTAATGAATATGTATTTAGAACATTGATGATGTTCATTTGAAGCATGTGGTATGATGTATATTGAGTTTTAATGCATTTGGAAGAGAGTTGGTTAGAATTAGGGTTTTGGTTTTGTGAGACACGGCCAAGTCATATGATTTTGGACGTGTTGGATTAATTTTTGGGTGACACAGCCGTGTTCCCAAGCCGTGTGAGCTGCTGTGAGTTTTGGTTGAAGAGACACGGCCGTGTCCCTAAGCCGTGTTTGCTACTGCCAAAGTTGAATTGAGAGACACGGCCACAAGCCTGGCCGTGTCCCTCATGTGTACTGCCCGTGTCCATCAAATGAGTTGGTTAGGGTTTTGTTTCTTTGTTCTTTTTGCATTGTTTTGGTTCTTCAAAGGTGGGTTGGTTCTTAAACCTAACCCTAAAACACTTTTAACACACTTGAATCAATGAATGAACTAATCAAATGCATATGGAAGATCCTAAAGCTATGAATCATATAAGTTGTTCTTTGCCCTAATTGCATTGTTGAGATTTAAACAAGGTTATGTTATGCATTGTGAAAGGTATTGTATGTTATGAGTAATGTACCTTGAAATGTTATATCAAAGATGTGATATCAATGATGTTTTATGCATAATATGAATTGAAATGTGAAATGTGATACAAAGCCATTGTATTTGGCTATGATGATGATATTGAGAGAAAGACGGCATGTATGCCTAAATGTTGATGATAATTGGAAATGGAAATGATAATTGAATAATAAATGAATTGTGTGGCTAATGTGTTATTCCATTTTCAGAGTTGGTTGTTGGTGGCATGCCTAATAAGTGTAACAATCTCTTGAAGTTAGGTTGGATTGAATCCTTGAAGCCTAATTGAGATGTTACCACCCTTGAAGCTAGGTTGGGTTAGTTCTTGAAGCCAAGTTGGGTAGAAGCTTAGCATGCTTTGCTCCCCTTGAAGCTTGGTTGAACTTAATCCTTGAAGCCTAGTTGGGTCTATGATATTGATATTGATAAATGTGATGATAGAACCAAAACATTAACTCTGAAAATTGAATGGCATATTAGTGTGTCTTGGGCCCATGCTTGTCTATGGTTAATGTGAGTCATGAATGATGTTTGTTTTGCTTTGTATTGATGATTAAATGAATACTAATGAGGTATAGGAAAAGATAATAAAATGTGATATGTAATGTGAAAGTATATTGTTAATTTTGCATATATGATGTTACATATATATTATGGGTTGAGAAATGACATTACATTGCACGAAGTCATATCATTAGCATGATTATCTTACTAAGCCCTTGGCTTAGCGCGATAGTGTTTAATCGCGCAGGTGATAGAACTGTTAGAATCGAACCCGAGAGCTCTTCGAGACCGAGTGAGGGTAGACATTGAAGAGTTGATTTTGGAGACTTAAAGATCAAAGGAGATTTGCCAATCATGTATAACTCTTTTTTTTATATTTTGTAAAGTATTGATTAAATGTACATATTTGTATATTTGTAAATATGGAATTAAGTGTTTTCAAATATGTAAATATTTTATGACTTCCGCTGTGAAATAACTATATGTATGTATATATATATCTAATGTGTTTTATTTTAAAAGTAAATGATCTACTTTTCTATATTATATAATGATAATAGTATTGTATCTATTTAAATGTTTTGAATGTTGAAGAAAACCGTAGCATCCCTATGTTTGGTGCACTTATGCTACATGGTTGTAGTTGTAGTGTGTGTGCATTGGATGTGGGGGTGTTACAATTGTTTTGGTATCAGAGCCTAGGTTTGAGATTCTCAACCTAGGTAATATGTTATAAAAAGAATATTTTGAATTAAAAAGTGAGTTTTTGAAAGAAAATACATGTTTGGGATTGGCAATCTTTGATCTTTAATAAGGTGTGTCCTGTTGTGTTTGCAGTGTTAGGTGTTGATGGATCCTCATTTGAGACAGTCAGTTGAGGGCAGTGAGGAGAGTGTTGCTCCTGATGTGGGAGTTAGAGTTGAGAGTGCTGGGGAGGCACCTGCTTCGGTGTCGGGGAGACCAACTGGTGAGGAGGTTCCACCAGCTTGGTTTGTGCATATGATGGAAGCTATGAGACAAGCACCTGTGCAACCACAGCCACCACCCCCTCAGCCTTCAGTACCAGTAAGGCATTATGATAAACTAAGGAAATATGGAGCGGAGGATTTCTTAGGCACAGTTGATCCAGCTGTGGCAGAACAGTGGCTTGATAGAGTTCAGAGAGTATTTGTTCAGTTGCAAGCCACCTCAGAGGAAAAGTTTGACTATGCAAGATCTTTGCTACAGAAGGATGCCTACGATTGGTGGAAGACGGTGCCCCATTCTATGGATGATCCTCCAACACTGTCTTACACTGATTTCTTGAGAGAATTTGAGTTGAAGTATACTCCAAGGGAGTATAAGGATATGAAGAAGATGGAGTTCTTAAGCTTGAAGCAAGATAGCAAGACTGTAACTGAATATGAGGTTGAGTTTATTAGATTGAGTCATTATGCTGGTGGCATTATTGCTGATGAGATAGATAGATGCCGGAGGTTTCAGGAGGGATTGAGACCCTCTATCATGTGCTTAGTGGCCGGGTCTAGATATCACGATTTCTCCCAGCTAGTGGCAGCAGCTCGAGATGTAGAAAGGGCTCAAGTGATTGCAGCTGCTTCAGAGGATGAGGTTAGGGTGAGAAGGCCCCAGTTTGAGGCAGGGTCTTCTTCAGTGAAGAGGGGTAGAGGAAGTTTTGTTCCTCGGAGTATTAGGAGCCAGAGACCAGCAGGTAGATCAGTGCAGTTCCAGAGACAAAGATTCAGACCTGCAGCTTCAGTGGCAAGTGCTCCAACCCCTATGATTCAGAGATCCACCTTACCTATTTGCATCCATTGTGGGAGGTCCCATGGTGGTCCATGTTGGAAAGCTGGTGTTGCTGGGGTATGTTTCAGGTGTGGGTCACCGGATCACTTTGTGAGAGATTGCCCTGAGAGGCAGAGGCAGATGTCAGTTGATTCTGCCGCTTCTCGAACCAGTGTGAGGGGAGGCAGAGGTGCCAGCCGAGGTGGTAGAGCAGGGTTCAGTTCTAGAGGTGGTACTGCATCCAGGGAGACTAGACCGGAGAAGGTTGGTTCTTCCCAGAGGATGTATGTTATGCAGAGACAGCCGGATGCATCGGCGGTCATAGCTGGTACTTTTTCTTTATTTGATACTGCAGTACTTGCTTTGATTGATCCGGGCTCCACCCATTCTTATATTAGTGCATCTGTATTGCCTGTGTTTGATGTGCATGCTGAGTCCCTAGGATTTGATGTTTTGGTGACAAATCCGTTAGGGCATAGTGTGATTGTGAGTAAAGTGCATCGGGATAGTGCAGTGAGGGTGCAGGGTGAGGAGTTCCTTGGAGATTTGATTGAGATGCCATTTAAGGAATATGATGTGATTTTAGGCATGGATTGGCTATCTCGACATGGAGCTGTGGTGGATTGTAAAAAGAAGATTGTTTCTTTGAGAACTAGTGATGGTAGAGAGGTGATAGTATCTAATGAGCAGGAACAGTTAGCCTCCTTATTTGTTTCAGCTGTTGCAGCCAGGAGGTTGATTAGAAAGGGATGTGAAGCTTATCTTGCTCATGTGATAGATACTAGAGTAAGAAGTTCTCCTATTGATAGCATTGCCACAGTTGCAGAGTTCCCTGATGTGTTTCCTGAGGAGTTGCCAGGATTGCCGCCTGAGAGAGAGGTGGAATTTGGTATTGAATTGTTGCCTGGTACCACTCCTATCTCCATTACTCCTTACAGAATGGCACCAGCAGAATTGAGGGAGTTGAAAGTGCAATTACAGGAGCTGTTGGATAGAGGATTCATTCGCCCCAGTGTTTCTCCTTGGGGAGCTCCTGTGCTCTTTGTAAAGAAGAAGGATGGTACTATGAGGTTGTGCATCGACTATAGGCAATTGAACAAGGTGACCATTAAAAATAAGTATCCTTTGCCTAGAATCGATGATCTCTTTGATCAGTTGAAGGGAGCGTCAGTATTCTCTAAGATTGATCTGAGATCGGGGTACCATCAGCTGAGAGTCAGAGCTGAAGATGTTCCGAAGACTGCATTTCGGACCAGGTATGGGCATTATGAATTTTTAGTTATGCCTTTTGGTCTGACGAATGCACCTGCAGCTTTTATGGATTTGATGAATAGGGTGTTTAGGCCCTATTTGGATCAGTTTGTTGTGGTCTTCATCGATGATATTCTGGTGTATTCGAAGAATGAAGAAGAACATGATATGCATCTGCGGATTGTGTTGCAGATTTTGAGAGAGAAGCAGTTATTTGCCAAATTGTCGAAGTGTGAGTTCTGGTTGGATCAGGTAGCTTTTCTTGGACATATTGTTTCAGCAGAAGGCATCAGAGTTGATCCGAGTAAAGTTGAAGCCATTTTGAATTGGAGTCCACCCAAGTCAGTGACAGAGGTTAGAAGTTTTCTGGGTTTGGCAGGCTATTACCGGCGGTTTGTGAAAGGGTTTTCTTTGATAGCTACTCCACTCACCAGATTGCTTCGTAAGGGAGTGAAGTTTGTGTGGACGGATCAGTGTCAGGCTAGCTTTGAGCAGTTGAGAGATATGTTGACTCAAGCGCCTGTTTTAATTTTACCTGTTGAAGGCAAACCATATGTGATCTACAGTGATGCGTCACATAGTGGTTTGGGATGTGTGCTGATGCAGGAAGGGAAAGTTATAGCTTATGCATCTCGACAGTTGAAACCGCATGAGCTTAACTATCCTACCCATGATTTGGAGTTGGCTGCCATTGTGTTTGCATTAAAGATTTGGCGCCATTATCTGTTTGGGGAGAAATGTTTCATTTACACTGATCACAAGAGTTTGAAGTATTTGGGTGTTCAGAAAGAGCTCAACCTTCGGCAGAGGAGATGGTTAGAATTGATTAAAGACTACGACTGTTTGATAGATTATCATCCAGGTAAAGCAAATGTAGTTGCTGATGCCTTAAGTCGGAAGTCTTTAGCTGGTTTAACAGTTTACTCGCTCTCGTTGCTTGTTGAGTTGAGAGCATTGCGTGCCAGTTTTGTACCTTGTGATGATGGTGCATTATGGGCACAGTTACAATTGAAGCCGGTTTTGTTGGATCAGATCAAAGAGGCTCAGTTAGCTGATAAGAAGATTCAGAAGATTGTTTTAGATTGTGAGAGTGGAAAGACTAGAGATTTTGTTGTGAAGGATGATGGGAGCCTATGGTTTAAGAATAGATTGTGTGTACCCGATAATGCTGACTTGAAGAGGATCATTTTAGAGGAAGCTCATCAGTCTTTATTTGCTTTGCATCCGGGTAATACGAAGATGTATCATGATTTGAGACAACATTATTGGTGGATTGGGTTGAAGAGAGACATTGCTGAGTTTGTATCAAAATGTCTCACTTGTCAGAAGGTTAAAGCAGAGCATCAAGTTCCCACTGGGTTGCTTCAACCGTTGTCAGTGCCAGAGTGGAAGTGGGAAAGAGTGACAATGGACTTTGTGTCTGGGTTGCCTTTGACACAAAAGAAACATGATGCCATATGGGTGATTGTGGATAGATTGACTAAGACAGCTCATTTCCTTCCGGTTCGGATGGATTACTCTTTGGAGAGATTGGCTGAGCTATACATCCATGAGATTGTGAGATTGCATGGTGTTCCAACTTCTTTAGTGTCTGATCGAGATCCCAGGTTTACTTCGAGATTTTGGAAGAGTTTGCATGGTGCTTTGGGTTCTCGACTGCATTTCAGTACTGCTTTTCATCCACAGACGGATGGACAGTCTGAGAGGGTAATACAGATCATTGAGGATATGTTGAGAAGCTGTGTCATTGATTTCACTGGAAGTTGGGATAGATTCTTACCTCTTGTGGAGTTTGCTTATAATAACAGTCACCAATCCAGCATCGGAATGGCTCCATTCGAGGCATTGTATGGCAGACGGTGCAGAACACCTCTTTGTTGGAGTGAACTTGGTGATAGCAAATTGATTGGGCCTGATTTGATTAAAGAAACTGAAGAGAAAGTGAAGTTGATTCGAGGCAGATTGAAAGCAGCTTCTGACCGACAGAAGTCTTATGCAGATCTGAAGAGGAGAGATATTCAGTTTGATGTTGGGGATAAGGTATTTTTGAAGGTATCTCCTTGGAAGAAGATTTTGAGGTTCGGTCGGAAAGGGAAATTAAGTCCTCGTTTCATCGGACCGTATGAAGTGTTAGAAAGAGTTGGGCCAGTGGCGTATAGACTTGCTTTGCCACCTGAGTTGGATCGTATTCATAATGTGTTCCATGTATCTATGTTGAGAAGGTACAGGTCGGATCCATCTCATGTGTTGCCATTTGAATCTATTGAAGTGAGCCCAGACTTGACATTTGAAGAGGAACCAGTTGCTATCTTAGCATATGATGTGAAAGAATTGAGGAACAAGAGAGTGCCATTAGTGAAAATTCTTTGGAAGAACCACGGAAAAGAAGAAGCAACTTGGGAAAGTGAACAAACCATGCGAGAGCAATATCCTCAGTTGTTTCAGACTTGATATCAGGTAATTTCGAGGACGAAATTTCTTTTTAGAGGGGGAGAATTGTAATATCCTCATTTATGCCCTAGAAGTTTTGCTTGTTGTTGTTGTTGTTGTTGTTGTTGTTGTTATTGGATTGTTGGTTTAAATTGAGAAAGAAAAGTATAAGTGTTTTGGGAAAGAATTTAGGGTTTAGAGAGAATGGTATATGTTGTGTATATGTTTATATATATAACATATAAATGGGTCAAAGAAGAGTCAAGGTGTTGGTTAGTGGAAGAAGATATTTTATTGTTGAGTGTGTAATTACTTATATGGGCTTATATAAGACAAAAGGTTAGTTATATGTTTGAGGGCATTTTGGTAATTGTTTGGATGAAATGCATGGTGGAGATTAAGAAGGAAAGAGAGGTTGACTTGTGCATTTTCTTTTCTTCTCATGTTGGTGCCGGCCATTGAAGAAGACAAAGGGAAAGAAAAGTGTTCTTGATGCTATACTCAAATTGATGAAGGAATTGAGAGATTTGGTGAAAGATTTGTGGAATTTCTTCATATAAGGTAAGATCTTCTCTTTAATTTCTTCAATTCTTTTGAAGTGGTGTGAGAAAGGAAGTAGGTTTTGTTGGTGTGATGATGAGATGAGTTTGTGTTATGTTTTTAAGTGTTAAAATTGATGGTAAGTTAAAAGATGGAATTAGTGTTGGGTTGATTGTGAAGATTGTATGTTTAAATGGATGTTGTTTTTGAAAGATGAAAAAGGATGGTGATTAATTAGGGTTTTGAGATGGTGTTTGTTTAATTGTGATATTAAGGTGTTTTAAAGTGATTATTGTAATGAATATGTATTTAGAACATTGATGATGTTCATTTGAAGCATGTGGTATGATGTATATTGAGTTTTAATGCATTTGGAAGAGAGTTGGTTAGAATTAGGGTTTTGGTTTTGTGAGACACGGCCAAGTCATATGATTTTGGACGTGTTGGATTAATTTTTGGGTGACACAGCCGTGTTCCCAAGCCGTGTGAGCTGCTGTGAGTTTTGGTTGAAGAGACACGGCCGTGTCCCTAAGCCGTGTTTGCTACTGCCAAAGTTGAATTGAGAGACACGGCCACAAGCCTGGCCGTGTCCCTCATGTGTACTGCCCGTGTCCATCAAATGAGTTGGTTAGGGTTTTGTTTCTTTGTTCTTTTTGCATTGTTTTGGTTCTTCAAAGGTGGGTTGGTTCTTAAACCTAACCCTAAAACACTTTTAACACACTTGAATCAATGAATGAACTAATCAAATGCATATGGAAGATCCTAAAGCTATGAATCATATAAGTTGTTCTTTGCCCTAATTGCATTGTTGAGATTTAAACAAGGTTATGTTATGCATTGTGAAAGGTATTGTATGTTATGAGTAATGTACCTTGAAATGTTATATCAAAGATGTGATATCAATGATGTTTTATGCATAATATGAATTGAAATGTGAAATGTGATACAAAGCCATTGTATTTGGCTATGATGATGATATTGAGAGAAAGACGGCATGTATGCCTAAATGTTGATGATAATTGGAAATGGAAATGATAATTGAATAATAAATGAATTGTGTGGCTAATGTGTTATTCCATTTTCAGAGTTGGTTGTTGGTGGCATGCCTAATAAGTGTAACAATCTCTTGAAGTTAGGTTGGATTGAATCCTTGAAGCCTAATTGAGATGTTACCACCCTTGAAGCTAGGTTGGGTTAGTTCTTGAAGCCAAGTTGGGTAGAAGCTTAGCATGCTTTGCTCCCCTTGAAGCTTGGTTGAACTTAATCCTTGAAGCCTAGTTGGGTCTATGATATTGATATTGATAAATGTGATGATAGAACCAAAACATTAACTCTGAAAATTGAATGGCATATTAGTGTGTCTTGGGCCCATGCTTGTCTATGGTTAATGTGAGTCATGAATGATGTTTGTTTTGCTTTGTATTGATGATTAAATGAATACTAATGAGGTATAGGAAAAGATAATAAAATGTGATATGTAATGTGAAAGTATATTGTTAATTTTGCATATATGATGTTACATATATATTATGGGTTGAGAAATGACATTACATTGCACGAAGTCATATCATTAGCATGATTATCTTACTAAGCCCTTGGCTTAGCGCGATAGTGTTTAATCGCGCAGGTGATAGAACTGTTAGAATCGAACCCGAGAGCTCTTCGAGACCGAGTGAGGGTAGACATTGAAGAGTTGATTTTGGAGACTTAAAGATCAAAGGAGATTTGCCAATCATGTATAACTCTTTTTTTTATATTTTGTAAAGTATTGATTAAATGTACATATTTGTATATTTGTAAATATGGAATTAAGTGTTTTCAAATATGTAAATATTTTATGACTTCCGCTGTGAAATAACTATATGTATGTATATATATATCTAATGTGTTTTATTTTAAAAGTAAATGATCTACTTTTCTATATTATATAATGATAATAGTATTGTATCTATTTAAATGTTTTGAATGTTGAAGAAAACCGTAGCATCCCTATGTTTGGTGCACTTATGCTACATGGTTGTAGTTGTAGTGTGTGTGCATTGGATGTGGGGGTGTTACAGGAGCTTTGAAAAGCTGAAACAAAAACTTACTGAAGCACCTATTCTTACACAACCAGAATCAGGAAAAGATTTTGTGATTTATAGCGATGCATCCCATATCGGGTTAGGTTGTGTATTGATGCAGGAAGGCAAAGTCATTGCGTATGTCTCTCGACAGCTCAAGCCACATGAAAAGAATTATCCTACGCATGACTTAGAGCTAGCAGCGATTGTTTGGCTTTCAAGACGTGGAGGCACTACTTATACGAGGAAAAATGTTACATCTTTATGGATCATCAAAGCCTGAAATATTTGCCCACGCAGAAAGATTTAAACCTGTGACAGCAAAAATGGATGCAATGGTTAGCCAACTACGACTATACGATTAATTATCACCCGGGCAAAGCGAATGTCGTAGCAGATGCACTTAGTAGGAAGTCAATGCAAGCGCTAAGTGCTATGAGGGTAACGTTAAAACCTACAGAAGATGGAGCTATCTTTGCAGAAATGCACGTGCGACCTAATTTACATCAACAAATACGTGAGGCTCAGAAGGAAGATGAACAAGTGAAGAAGTGGAGTCAACAGGCGCAGGAGAACTGTTCAGGAGACTATCAAATTCGTCCTGATGGTATTCTCTACTACAAGAAGAGAATGGTGGTACCTAAGTCCAAGGAGCTAAAGAAACAGATTTTGCAAGAAGCTCATAACAGTCCTTATACAATGCATCCAGGAGTAACGAAAATGTATCGGGACTTGAAGGAGTATTATTGGTGGCCAGGAATGAAAAAGGATATCGTTGATCACGTAACGAAGTGTCTAACCTATCAGCAAGTGAAGGCGGAACATCAACTACCCTCAGGGCTACTACAACCTATTACGATTCCAACCTGGAAATGGGATCGTATTACTATGGATTTTGTCACAGGATTGCCTATGACAAGGGACAAACATGACGCGATTTGGGTAATCGTAGACCGGCTTACTAAGTCCGCTCATTTCATACCAGTACGTGTGGATTACTCGCTAGACAAGTTGGCAGACTTGTATATGAAAGAGATTATACGTCTCCACGGAGTTCCAACTTTGATCATATCCGATCGAGACCCACGTTTTACGTCAAATTTTTGGCAGAAGTTACAAACAGCCCTTGGAACTCGAACTTACCACAGCACAGCATTTCATCCCCAGACAGACGGACAGTCGGAAAGAGTGATTCAAATTTTGGAAGATATGCTGAGGGCGTGCATTTTAGAATTTAAAGGTAGTTGGGACAAACACCTAAGCTTAATGGAATTCGCGTACAACAACAGTTATCAATCCAGCATACAAATGGCACCTTACGAAGCACTGTATGGTCGAAAATGCAGAACTCCAGTTTGCTGGACAGAATTGAGTGAGGAAAAGATGTTGGGGCCAAACATAGTTAAGGAAACTGAAGAGAAGGTAGAAATCATTCGAGACCGATTAAAAGCAGCAGCGGACCGGCAAAAATCATACGCGGATCTAAAAAGGAAAGACATACAGTTTGAGGTAGGTGACAGAGTGTTCCTCAAAGTCTCTCCTTGGAAGAAAGTGTTACGATTTAAACAAAAAGGCAAGCTAAGCCCTAGATTCATCGGACCATATGAAATTATTAAACGGGTAGGTCCGGTAGCTTACCAGTTGGCGTTACCACCTGAATTAAATAAAATACATGATGTTTTCCATGTTTCGATGCTAAGGAGGTATCGTTCAGATCCAACCCACGTCATACAAGTTCAAGATATTGAGATTCAGCCTGAAATGACATATGAGGAAGAGCCGGTAGAGATCCTAGCACGTGAAATCAAAGAGTTGAGAAATAAGAAGATTCCATTGGTCAAAGTGCTTTGGAGGAATCACAAAGTAGAAGAAGCTACATGGGAATGCGAAGAAACTATGAAGAAGCAATACCCATATTTGTTTTCACTTGATGAGCTTCGGGACGAAGCTTAAATTAACGAGGAAGGAACTGTCACATCCGCCTACTGCATTTATGCAGTGTAGACACGTATATAGCGAGAGTAGGAAAAAGGAGAAGATAATTCTTGATAACAGCCCTAGATAAGGTTGTATGACAAAAGGGACCTAATTGTAATTTTTAATAAAGTTGGGGACGTAGATGTAATTTCAAAGAAAGTTGCACCGGATGTTCTTAATAGTGCATATAACAGATTCCAAAAATGGAATGTAGAGAAAAATCGGATCGCAACGACGTGTAACGGTTTTTCCAGGAAATGTCCCGTTAAAGAAAAATGAAGAAACGTTGACTAAGGGCATTTTGGTCATTACCAATTAAAGTTATACATGAATTTAGGGTAGGAAATAAAGACGTGAGTACGTAGAGAATGGCGAGAAGTTAAATATGAAACGATTGTCAGTAGAAATGAAGCCGGAGAAAACCTGAGCAAAAATAGGACCAAAAGGGAATTTTGTAAAAAGTTGAGGGCTTACCGGTAATTTTTCAAAATGACTTAGAAACCTAAAATAGATCTTATAAATAGAAAGTAGAGGTCGAGAGGATCAAAACCATATATAGTTTGACTCGTGGAGCTCTACGGTTTAAAAGATATGATCGATTAATCGCCGGAACGTAATGTGGGCCCGGTTTTGTGTCGGGACCGGATGAGTAACCCGGGACAACTTTATGAGATCCAATGGGAAGAGAGACAAGTGGAAAGAAGTAAAGGAAAAAGGAAGTTATAAAAATCAAAGGTTGGCCAATCAAAAGAGAACATTTAGCATATGTAATAAATGTGTAATAAATGAAGAAAGAGAAAAAGTGGACAAATGGTCAAGGTGATCATCACTTCCTTTGTATATAAATATAGGTGATATGAAGAGCAAATTCTCTCTTTTCCACTCACCAAATTCGGCCAACAAAAGAAAATACCAAGGGACTTCCAAGTTTTTCCAAACTTTAATTTTTAAGGTAAGTTCTAAGGTTTTTAAGTGTGTAGACTTTAATTTTAGTATTAGTTTTAGGTAGTTATATATATATTGGAAGATTGGGAATTAGAGTCTTATATGGAATTGAAAAAAAAAATAATAATAATAAGATTAATTGATTAAATGGAAGAACCAAGATATAGAAAGATTAATAAGGTTGGATTAGGGGTTTCGGTTGGAAAAGAAATAGAGGATAATTTATTATTTTGAAATTCTAAGGTTTATGTTGTATCTTGAATTGATTGAAGGAGAAATAAAGAATTAAAGAAGGAGAAGAAAGAAAAGCCAAGAGGAATTAAAGAAATAAGGTTTGGTACTTTACCTTTGAATAATTAATTTTGGTTTGATGCTTTACAAACTTTGGTTTATGAAAGTTTTGTTGTTGATGCTTAAATATATTGATTTGAGTTAAACATGCAAAAGTTGTCAAAGGGAAGTGTTTGAATCTTCACTTTACCATTAAAGAAGCCTTAATATTGATTTGCAAAAGAAAAATAAACTATCCTATGCATTTCATGTGTTTGGGCCGAAATGGTCCCAAAAAGACAGCTTTCTGGACCTTTTTTTGGAAATTGTTTGAGGCAGAAAACGAAGGAATTTTTCAACGAAATTTTACATGCAATTAGTCAACATATGAAATAAGTTTTCTGTAAAATTTCAGCCAAAAATAAGATCATTTACTTGGTCAAATGCATGATTGAAGTGGACTGAAATTTTGACGAAAAACCAGATTTTACTATTCATTTGGTCATGCCATTTTGCGTTGCCAATTTTTCTCGCCGCAACACTATTCATTTGGTCAATTTGTGATCCTTTGGGGAATGCTTTGAAATATTTGATATGTTTATTGTGGATGTTAAATATGTGAAAAAGAGTAACGGTTTGACCAAAGAATGTGGTGCGCGGCATAAATGGCAAAGCGTGACGGAAATTAAAATGATTTTTCGAATCATTCCAAAATGAAGTTTGAAACTTAAATTGAATCATTTTAACCTTTATGCTCTACTGGATAGTGGGAGTGGTAGATAAGGGTATGGTGCACTATACTAACGCATGCAGTACTGCTCATTATTGTGATATGATATGTTATTCAGTGGTGAGGCCACTGAAGCCAATGGGGAGGCCCATTGGTTAGAACCAGGATGGTGAGGGCCATTCCTGTGATCTGATATCGGTGGTGAGGGCCACCTATGTTACAGTGGTGAGGGCCACTGCCTTATCACTATGGTTCCCTATATACCAGTAGAGCCTGAACCAAAGACATATTTTTCGTTAAACTATGAAATGCAAATGAGTTGAATTATGATTTTACATTATTGAAAGCATATCACACTGAATGTATCAAATTTTCTATTGGTTTAAGGTTGGTTGATTTATGATTTAATTATTTCATATTTTCCAAATGTTTTCATATGTTACTTGTATTTTATTGGTAAAGTACCCACTGAGCGACATTGCTCAGCGAGTTAAGTTTTCCTTGACTCGTAGGTTCGGAGCAGTAGATAAATCTTGGGAAAGCAACGACCAGACCACAGCAAATCTCAGGGGTAGATCTTTTAGTTCCATTATGAGTTAGCTAGTTGTGGCATGTATATGAATAAATATAAAAGAGATTTTCTATGTTATAATTGTATGTTAGTAGTATGTAATAATCATAAATCTTTACTTTATGTTATATTAGAAGTGTGAACTCTTCGTGCAGGTTTGTAGTTGAGGGTATAAGGTGGATTCATTGGGAGTGCATTAAATTTGATGGTAATTATATTGGTCTGTGTAAAATATTTAAAAAAAAATCAGAAAAACAAGTTTTGTCGACACTTGGGATCCAAATTTCTAGGCGGAACTATGGCAAAAGTTCTGTAAAAATCAGAATTAAAATTTGACTAAGTAAATTGGTAGCAACATTAGGATAGTGTGGCGCCTCTACTCGACTTACACATGTAGGTTGGGAAGGGGTGTTACATCCCCCTTATAACCTCAACTACAACCTGCAAAAAGGATTTACACTTCTAGTATAAAATAAAGTAAAGGTTTATTATGAAACACAGTAGATAAAATATTTGTTCACTATGCAGCGGAAAGTAACAATATTTACAAATTCATATACATCAAAACTTCAGTTTTACAAAACATAAAATTTATACATGTTTGGCAGTCAGTCTTCGATCTTTAAGCCCACTATTCACACTTCAAAATCTAGACTCGACTCGGCCTAGAGGAACTCTCTGGTTCTTCCCTGTCACTTGCGCGATGAACCACAATCGCGCTAAGCCCACAGCTTAGTGATACAAACAACCATAATATCATGCCTCAATGCAATGCCAATGTCACACAATCAAGTTTCATAAACAATTCAAAAGAATATTATATTTCACAATCTTACATTATTTAATAATTAATCAAAACATTCATGATTCACATTGAAAACAAAGACAAGCATGGGCCCAAAATACACTAATATGTTATTCAAAGTTCAGAGTTACTGCTTTGGTCCATAATCATAATCATTAATACATTTATCCATGGATAATTAACTAGATTTGAGCTTACGACCCAGTCATTTCACTCAATCTAGTTTCAATAATTTATTTTTGAGGTATACGACCCGGTCATTTCACCCCAAAAACATCACATTTCACATTTTCTAACTGGAATCGGCTTACGACCCGGTCATTTCACCTATTCAGTGATTCATAGGCATGCCACCAAAACCAGAACTCTGAAAATTGAATAAACATATTAGGCACACAATCATTTTATTTAATTTTTTTTTCAATCTCTTTTCATTTCATTTCTCATAATTAATTAGGCAACCATGCCTCCATTATATATCTCATTTGCATCATCATAGCCAACAACCATGGCATCATATCTCATATGATCTCAAATCACAATAAAACAATTCTTCATAACATCATATCTTTCACATTTCATTTCCATATTTCATTTCATCATCATATAAGCAAATATGTTTCAACCACCTCATATTATATTTCAAATCACATTAATTAGTTCATTATTCAAATGGATATAATCAATGGCATTAACACATATTTTACATGCTCATCACAACATTCACACATTACCAAACATAATGTGATTTTTAATATCCATCAACAATGCATTAGGTTCCTTATCATATTTACAATCAAATGTGTGTCAAGTCTCAACATCACATGAATGTATGCAATAGTGTAGTTTGTACTTACCTTAAAACCAACTCACACCAATCTATACACTTACTCTTCCAAGAATCCTCAACACTTAGGTTAGGGCAATTCAACCTCTTCACAACCTAATCCAAAAGGAATATTAGCAAAATGACCATATGAATAGTAAATTCTGGTTTTAGACTCAACTTTATCCTTATTTTGAAAAATTGTATAAAATAATATAATTGAATAAAAACTCTAAAATTTTTACAGAACTTAATTTTACATCTTAAAATCATTCCTTTAAAATTTCAAATCAAACTGAACACAAAATCTTGGTCAAATAGCTCACCCAACCAGACTGCCCCAATTGCCCTGCATCCTGGCAGCAGTTCTGAACTTTGTGAATTCCATAAATTAAATTCAATCAAAGTGGTTCCAAATTATTTTTTCTCAAATACTAGACTCACTAAGAAACAACATATCCAAAATTCAATTGGATAATATTTTTCTACATTTTATTAAAAATCCCGAAAGATAGCTGTCTCAGTTAAGGTACCTGCTGGAACAGGTCTAATAAAAATAATCTTTCCGAAATCATAACCATTCCAAAATCGAATCAACATATTTTTCAGTCATTCTAGACTCATAGAGGCACAATATATCAAAAATTCACTTCAAGAACATTTTTCTATATTTAATTAAAAATCATACAAGTCACAGCATTTACTAATTGTAAAACAGAAAAATTTCAGCTTCACTAAACACAACTCTTACTCTTCCATCACCAACACCAACCTAACTTCTTATCTTTAATTACATTTCAACACTTTTACATACACCATACACAAACACACTCCAACCATCAACAACACTCCATCAAACTCAAACAAAATTCCAAATAGAACAAGAGAAATCAAGAGAAAACTTACCAAAAATGATGAACTTCTTGAATTTCCAACTTAATCTCTTGAAAACTCCTTCAATTTTGAGTTTGGAACAAAAAAAAACTCACTCTTGCTCCCTTGCTTTGGATGGCCGGCCAACAAAAGGGAAAGAGAAGAAAATGAACAAGTGAAAGAGACAAAGTCAAACTTCTCATCTCTTTAAACCTCCACCAAGCATTTCAAAAAGAAAATTACTTAAATACCCTCATCTATTTATTTTAACTTCCTTTCACTTACATGCCCTTTTTAGTAATTTCATAATTAACAAAATAAATATCTTCTTCCTTTGACCATCCATTTGACTTGTATATATGTTATATATATTTCCATATATACAACATATACACTCTCTTTTAAATTCTTTTCTCTTTCCAATTACACATATACATTTTAATTCAAATAAAACAACAATTATATCAAAACTCCTAGGGCACATTTTGGGATATTACAGACAAGGTGAGCTCTTTCTTCACTTGCTCTACTAGCTCAGCAACATCTGCAAAAATTTCAAAACCTGGAATTAACTTACCCATGAACATGATTGGCTCAGGCCTTCCTTGGAGTGGTCCCATATCTGGAGCTTTGACAAAGATCTCTTCAAGTGGTGGGAAGCTCATCTTCTCACTCTTCTTTGGCTGGACATCATTGTATTCACCATATCCTAACCCCTTCTTGGATGTTTGAGTTCTAAAATTTGGTAACTTTGTCAAACTGGCCTTTCCCTTTCCAAGACCAGCTCCGGGAAGGTAGTTCATGTTCTTCATCATATTCAAGACTTTGGAGTCCACTACTTCATCATCAGAAATTACAGCCACTTGAAAACCATTGAGAGGCCTCTCAACCATTAGAGCATTAACAATCTCATTATCTTCAGCTTCAATGACCACTGTCTCATTTCCGTTGGGGAATTTGATCTTTTGATGAAGGGTGGAATGAACTCCACCAAGAGGATGAAACCATGGTAGCCCCAAGAGTAAGGCAAAGGTAATGGGTATGTCTAAAACAACAAACTCAACAATAGATTCAATTGGACCAACCTTGACAGCCGTTTTGAAAGTCCCTTCGGCATGCCTCTTAGTGTTGTCATAAGCACGAATTGTCACCTCGGTTGGGTTTAGATCTCTTATTGACATGGCTAGCTTTGGCAGTATCTTAAGTAGACAAACATTTATGATGGACCCATCGTCGACCATTACACATGGAGTCCTCTTCCCCTTGACTTCTATTTTGATAAAGAGAGGGCGGATGTGGTCTCTCCCCTCCTCCGGTAAGTCCACATCTGAAAAAGAAATTGCTCCCATATTAACTTCACTCTTTTCTTGGACTTCTTCACATTTTATTACTTTCCCCATTTTTATGAAGTTGATCAACTCCTCCGGTGTTGTGGAGGTAGAAATTGGCATGCTAGCTAAGCCTTTGGCCATAGTTTCTTGGTGCTTTTTAGAAGTAGCTAACAAGTCCCAAATGCTAACACTTGCTTGGGTTCTTTTTAATTGCTTCAGCACAACATGATCTTCTTCTATTTTGACTTCCTTCCCCTTATTAGCTTCTATTTCCTTAGGTGGTGGCCTTGCGTAAGGCTTACCGAATCTATTATTCATCACCTCATCTTCTTCGGGCTCGGACCAAGTCCACTCCTCCTTCTTGGGTATAATATCATCATCACTATCACTTGAATCCCAAAACCCATTGACAACACAAATTGCTACTTCTCCACCCATCATAGCTTATTTAATTTTGACAAATGCCTCTTCTTCTTTGGTTGCTTTATCATCCACATCTTGAAAAGAAGACATCACAAAGGCCTCATGCAAACCTCCTCCAATCATGAAGGTTGCCGGTGGTGATACCCTATTGAATTTTGGCAATGGGTTGTCTTTGGTGTTTGGCTTGTTGGGCTCTCGTAGCTTCCCATTATCAATTAGATTTTGAGTCTCGTGTCTCAACCTTACACATCTATCCATGTCATGCCTTTGCATTTGGTGAAATTGACAAAATGCTTTGGTGTCAAAATTAGGTGGGAGAGGGTTAGGCAAAGGACAAGGATTTAAGGGTTGTAGCAATCCTTTTCTTTGAATCTTGTTGAGAACCCAAGACATCAGTTTTCCCAATTCCAAAAATTGTCTCCTTGTTCCTTGGTTAGTAGCATTAACACCGACGGCCTTTTGCATGCTTTGGCTACCAGGTTGATAGCTCCCTTTCTCGTTCATTTTTGTTGTAAAGCGGCTCTTCTCCCTTTCCCATTCTTCAATTTGCAAACCAGCTTGAAGAAGGTCTTTCAAATCACAGATGAGTGTATGAGACATCCTCTCACGAAGACTAGGCAACACCCCTCTTACAATCATCCTTATTTGATCGAATTCATCGGGCCTCTTCTTGAGTAAAGCGGCCTTGTTTCTCCACCTTTTCACATAGTCCATAAAATTCTCATTTGGCCTTTACCTAATGGACTTCACTTCCATTAAGGTAACTTCTAGCTCAACATTATATCCATATTATTGGATGAAGGCTTTATAAAGTAGATCCCAATTCTTTTGTGTTCCATCATCTAAGGTGTAATATCCCAAAATGTGCCCTAGAAGTATTGATGTAATTGTTGTTTGATTTGAATTAAATGTTTATGTGTTATTGGAAAGGAAAAATGTATTTTGAGATAATGTATATGTTGGGTATATGGTAATATATATAACATATATGTTGGTCAAAAGGGATGGTCAATGGAAGAGGATATTTATTTGTGATATGTGAAATTACTTAAATGGGCATATAAGTGACAAGAGTTAAGTTAAATGGATGAGGGCAATTTGGTAATTGCTTTGTTAGGATTGCTTGGTGGAGATTTAAAGAAGAAGAGAAGTTGACTTGTCTTCATTTTCTCTTCTTTGCTTGGTGTGGCCGGCTACCAAAGGGAAAGAGAGAGCAAGTGAGGTGTTTTGATTTCTAACATCAAATTGAAGGAAGAATCAAAGGATTAAGTTGGAGATTTGTGAAATTTCTTCAATTGAGGTAAGTACTCTCTTGTTTTCCCTTGTTATTTTTGAAGTTGTGTTTGAAGTGAGTTTTGATTTGTTGGGATTATGATTTGGTGTGGTTGAGATGTGTTTATAAGTGTTGAGTTTGATTGTAAGTTAAATTGGTGTTAGTTTTGGTTTGAGGATGGTAAGTTAAGTGGATGTTGATATTGAAAGAATAAAAATGATGCTGGTTTTAGGGTTTTGAGATGGTATGTGTTTAAATGTGTTGTTAATGTTTTGTTAATGAGAATATTGTGAAGAATATGTAAAATAAGTGTTAATGACATAGTTTAGATCCATTTGAATGAGGTTATGGTGTGCACAATGTGTTTAAATGCAATTAAAAGAGTTTTGGCCATATTTAGGGTTTTTGTTCATGAGAGACACGGCCAAGACTTAAGATTTTGGAGAGACATGGCCAAGCTTAATGAAACTTGGCCGTGTTGGATGAATTTTGGAGAGACACGGCCACTGGCTTGGCCGTGTCCCTTGACTGTGTTTGTCACTACCTAATTTTTGTTGAGAGACACGGCTGTGTCCTTTGCCCGTGTCTGCCTCGGCTTGAATTGGTGTTGAGAGACACGGCCACAAGCTTGGCCGTGTCCCTTGAGGGTGTTAGCTACTGTGATTGTTCCTTTATTCTTCTTGCATTGTTGAGATTGAACATTCATTTGATGACAATGATGATGCATATGATACTATATGAACAATGCTATGTTTTATGCATTGTGAATCTTGTGAATGGTAATGTGTTATATGAATAATGTACTTTGTAGTGTTACACCAATGATGCAATATGTAAAATGTGAAGGATATGATGAGGTAATTGATTATGTATAGCTTGATGGGAGTAGTTTCTTGAGTGTAAAAGAGACGAGGATCATCCAAAAAGGTATGTGCAATATGTTTTAATAATGAATGATGTTAATGTGTCTTGAGAAATGGATTATGTATGCTTGAATGATGAAGTGTATAATGTGAAGTGAGACATAAAGAGGTGTGAAACTAATGTTCTGAGTTATAATGATGTGAATGATATGATTGAAGCATGCCTAGATGATATGATTGAATAATGATATGTGTGTTTAGTTAATGTAATTGATGTTGTATATATCAATGATGAAATATGAAAGGTAATTTGAGATATAATATGATGTGAAGCCATTGTGATTGGCTATGATAACTCAAATGTGATGTGAAGCCATTGTGATTTGCTATGATAACTCAAATGTGACGTGAAGCCATTGTGATTGGCTATGATGATTCAATTGTGATAAATAAGGCATGTTTGCCTAGATAATGATTCAATTGAGAATGAAATGGATAATGAAATAATAAATGAATTGTGTGACTAATGTGTTATTCCATTTTCAGAGTTTGTTGTTGGTGGCATGCCTAATGATAGTAACAATCTCTTGAAGTTAGGTTGGGCTTGATCCTTGAAGCCAAGTTGGGTAGAAGTTTAACATGTTTTACTCCCCTTGAAGCTTGGTTGGGTCTAGTCCTTGAAGCCTAATTGAGATGTTACAACCCTTGAAGCTAGGTTGGATTGATTCTTGAAGCCAAGTTGGGTTGAGACTTAGCATGCTTTGTTCCCCTTGAAGCTTGGTTGAATCTAAATCCTTGAAGCCTAGTTGGGTCTATGATAATGATAAATGTGATAACAAAACCAAAGCATTAACTCTGAAAATTGAATAGCATATTAGTGTCTTTTGGGCCCGAGTCTGTCTTTGTTGTCAATGTGATATACAAGTGTTAAAAGAAATGAGTAATGAGATCTATGGTTGATTTCATTGGAAATGTGATTCATGTTTGGTATGATATGTAATATGTGTAATGATATATTGATTATGAATACTAGTGATTGATTGTGGTCTGTGATAATGTTTATGTATATATATGTACATAAAATATGAGATTAGCTGAGATATATGAAAGGTGCAATTAAAAAGGAAAAACATGATAATAACTAATGGTACATTGAATTGATATATCATTATATGTTAGAATTTCTATAATGTATGTTTATATTTCATAATTGTATTACTAAGCTCTCGGGCTTAGCGTGGTTGTGTAATCGCGCAGGTGGATATGCGGTTGATCTGGAAGTCCAGCTGTTACACCACGCGAAGGGTAAGAGTTTATCGAGACCAACCAGAGGGTGATGCATACATTTATAACTTTTAATTATGATGTATTTCTGACGAGAAAGTATTTATATGTATAAATGAAGTTTTGATAATGATAATGATTTTGTAAATGTTATTTAAAGTAACGTATTATGGTTTGAATTCTGTTACAGGTTTTTAAAAAGGTAATGAAAAGTGACATCCTCATACTTTATATACTTACTGAATGTATACTAGGTATATGTATAGTACTTATATAGGGTATCGGGGTGTTACATAAGGTATTGAACCAATTTTGGACAACAGGGTCCAATGAGAGCATAAAGTACCTTAGGGTTTGAGCCTTAGTAGCTCGAGTAGA
Organism: Garcia nutans; assembly: GCA_947685225.1. NCBI lineage: Eukaryota > Viridiplantae > Streptophyta > Magnoliopsida > Malpighiales > Euphorbiaceae > Garcia > Garcia nutans. The sequence continues at coordinate 54,458,108 of CANTUV010000024.1, forward strand.
TTGCATGGCAGTGATATACTGCTTCACATGAAGATGGTGATTTTCGGTGCCATTGTACTTAGCAAAGGAAGGCATCTTGAACTTATAAGGGACCTCATCATCTTGTTCAAATAGTTTATTGATCTCAGACATCTCTTCAATTTTCAGCTTCTTCTCAAATTTCTTTTCTAAATCTGCAATCATCTTTTCAACATCGGATGTCTCGGTCTTTTCAATAGTTGCCCTCTTAACAGCCTTCGGTTCTTTCTTCTTTTCTTGAACATCTTGGTAGTATTGAGCCCAATCATCATCTTCATCAATGATCACCTTTTCATAATCAAAAACCACTTCACTAACTTTGGTCTTCCCTTCCTCCTTTGGTTTCTTAGTGCTAGCAGATGCCTCGGCATGGTTCTCTAAGATTGCAGTCAACTGGTTCTTCATGGTCTCAGCTAGGGCCTCTTTGATTTCTTCCATCTTGGCATTAAGGGCCTGATCCACCATCCTTTCAATTTGTTCGGGCTCCATTGTTTTTGGTGAGCAAGTGATTGAGTTGTTGCTAGATACTTTGTCTCCGGCGTAGGTCGGATTGTTGTAAGCTTTAGAACTATCGTAATCCAGGGCAGTGAGCTAGAGAGGATCAATGATATGAGATGCAAATGTATGCATGTATGCATGTATGCACAAACAATAGACAAACAAGGATGAATAGGGCATTCCTTCCAACCTTATAACATCCACACACGAATGGCGAGTCTCTTTTCCTAGGTATATGGTTAACAAAATACCAACATGGGGTATCTTGTTTTTGAATATTCCCTCGGACATTTCAACCAATAGTTATATTTTCGAAAATGGAAATCCATTCATAGTAATTCCCATTAATTAGGTTTTAATCCATTCAACCAACTAAAGTAGCTTTTATGCTATGTTGGATTAAAACAAAATTAAGAGGTTTATTACGAATAGATTTCTCACTTGAAAAGAGTAACTAATGGTTCATGCCAAAAACAAGCCCATGGTTAAATTATTCTTAGTGTAAACTAGGCCCACAATTGATTTTTGGTATTTCATAACTGACCTAAATATTTTTGCAAGCTCTTTGTAAAAAATGGTTGGGTGAAAATAGTTTTGTTTCTAAGCCCATTGTAAAAGATTTTAGAAAATTGGATTTTGGGCTTAATATTTGGGCCATGGGCCAAAGAATTTATTTATTTATTTATTTTTGAAATGTCTTATGTCCAAAGACCATCTTGAAAAATTTTAAAAATAGTTTTGGTCTTTTGGATTTTAAATAAAAATTTTTTTTGAGCTTACAATATACTTAGGTCATAAAGAACAAACCAAATAAGCCATGATTTAAGCCAAGATAAACTAACCATAGTCAAACAACATGCATTGGGGGTAAAACCTAAGGAAAGTAACTAGGCCAATTACATGAGCTTTAGTCTTTGGGTAAAAAGGCTTAGGTTCCCATAGCAAGTATATACCAAAAGGTATGAGGCTATGAGTGGTTATGCCATGCTCGATCTCCATACCTTGAGTGAAAGTATGGTATCCCTTACATAACACAACGTGGGTAACACGGGCATTCTAACTCACGCACACGATGCAATCTAAGATGATGCAATAGATAATAACATTATAAGAAAGAATAGAATAATATAAAGACCAATGGAATCAACTTCTCTTATCTCCAGGGGAGTCGCCACTGTGAGAGGGGATTTTTGCCCCCACTCCCGGTGGAATGGTTCTTGCGACTTCGGCACTGTTTAGGCTCGGGACCTTAGAGAACACGAACCTAAGTCCGAAGAAAATGGAGTAGCCACCCGGACAGGCCGGGAAAAAAAGGTGTGGATGACTCGATTCCTAAGAAATCCCCAACCCCTTAATGGGTTCGGAAAGTTGGGTACGTGTGGGGAAGGTGAGAAATGACCCAACACTCCCACAATGCCCGGTTCATTAGAACCGACCTCCTTTACAGGTCTTAATATTATAAAATTCTTAAATATGACAACATTATCCATACCACACATAATAAAAGGAAAGCGTCATTATATTAAAATCAAAGCAATGTCTAAACAAAACAAAACAAATAAATGGACACCCATCCAAAGATGGAAACATGTCCTTACATCACATGCCTAGATAGGACACCCACCGAAAGGTAGAAACATGCCCTTTACATAAGTTCTAAGAAGGAAAAGCAAATTAAATTAGATGATATTTAACTTATGAGGTACCCACCAAGTGAAAACATACCTCTTACAACTTTTGGAAATCTAAATTACTTGATAAAAGTAAATAATCATTCATCATAAATAAATCATTCATCAAAGCTATTAATCAAAATAGAAAATAAATATCCATCCATGATAAATTAAATAAATCAAGTATTGAAATTAAATAAATTAAAGCACAAGAGAAAAATCAAAGCATAATCAAGTATAGAATTAAATAAAGCAAACAAAAGTCTAATTATGGCTACTGTGACTTTTTATGGAATTAAAATAGATTAGGGTTTTATGTTTTAAAAGGTTGGTAAGACTCTTTGATTAAACAAATTAAGGTTTGAATGGTGAAATCATGAAACTAGGGTTTTAGACACTTTGAAATTGTTTTGATTTGTGGTTTTAAATGGTGATTTTAAGCTACTGTGTAATTTTAAAATATTTATATTTTTATGGTTTTTTAATGTTTTAAAGGATTAGGGCTTAGAAAAAATTAAGATTTAAGGTTTTAAAGGAGTTAGAGTATATTATTTAGGTTTAGAAATTGAATTAGGGTTTTAGTATTTTAGAATTTGGGTCTCGGGTGATGAATTTGAATTAGGGTTTAGAAAAATAATTTGATGATTTCATGAGATTTTATAAGTTTAAACCAAACAAATTAAAGTTTTTATAAATAAAAAAGATTTATATAATTGGAAAAAGTATTTTAGGGTTCTTTTATAAGAAACGGAAAATGTTTTAAGAGTTTTCATAATTTGGAAAGTAAATTGGAATTTTAGGATTTTGAAGAAATAAAATTAATAACTTTAAATTCTTTGGGAAATAAAGCAACAGATTAATGTTTTTAACTTTGAACTAAAGGGATTAGGTTCTGGGATTTTTGAATTAAAAGAACAAAGGAAAATTTAGCTGCTGTATAAAAAAAAGAATTTAATACATACCTTTTTTTGATGATTCCTCCAAAAATAATTTTTCTTGGATGAACAAGCTCCAAAGACAAGCCTTTTTTGCCTTTGAATTGCTTAAATCGTGTTTCTGCTCCTTAAAAATCAATTGAATTCAATTATTGCTTTTCCATTTCACTTTCGGATTCAAATTCTCAAAGCTACTGTGAAATTTTTCCTCCCTCAATTTGGTTACCTTTGGTCCTTATTTATAGAGGTCTTTCTATGTATCTTCCTCATTATTCACGGCAAGTAATATAAATAAGAAAAGGAAACCAAAACCTAATTAAATTAGGTTTCAAAAATTTTGCGTCGAAAAAAATTGGGCTACCGAAAAAAATTACCGCAGGAAAAAATGCACTGGCAAAAAATTTCTGCCGCAGGAAACTGCAGCAGTGGGATCTCGGTGGGTCGCCCGCAGGAAAATTCTGCCAGTGAAATAAAAAATCTATTTCGTTCGCAAGAAAGAAAATCCTGAGAGCAAAACAGAAAAGTTATTTCGCCCGCAGGAAATTCCTGCGGGCGAAATGCCCACAGGCCCGCACGACGATTTTTTCGTCGCCGATTTTTCCGACTCTGATTTTTATTTTTATTTTTATTTTTTGATTTTTATTTATTTATTTTTATTTTCTATTGATAAAAATTAGATTCTAAATCAAAAATTATTTAATAAAAATTATTTTGGACCAACTAGACAACAAAAATCATTTTGGACTAAATAAAAATATATTGGATCGGATTGGGTCAAAAATTAAGGGTCTACAGATTCTGGACCCGGGGTAAGTTCTGGACATAAAATATAATTTAGGTTTTGGACCTTAGATAAAATTTGGACCTAAGAAATAAATTTTTTTCTGAACCCGGGGTAAGTTCTGGACTTAAAAAAAAATTTGGGTTCTAGACCCGAGATAATTTTTGAAATTTTAGGAATGATTTAGTTATCTGTAAAAAATTCATCTATTTTTAGTTATCTGTAAAAAATTCATCTATTTTTTAACATGCATATATCCTATTGTTCCCTGCATGTAAAAATATTTTAAAGGTGCCAAAATATTTTTAGACACACAAATATCTAAATAAATGAATTTACTATATATTCACTATGTGGTCACTATTAACTAACTATTTATTTACTATTAATCAACAACGATATTTACTTTTTTCTTTTTTCACAAGAACACTGTTTTTCACTTTTTATTTTGTCTTTTTTCTTTGCAATTTGCCTATATAAACTCTCTTTTATCTTTGCATTCTCACACCATTTCCTTTTCTTTTTAATTTTTCATTCTAAGTAACGAAAGTTTTATCTTCATTTCCTTTTTCTTTTACTTTGCAATTTTCCTATATAACTCTTCAATACTCATCCACACTTATATATTCTCATAATTAGAGAGAGAGTTAAGGAGAAAATACATGCTTCGAGATCAGGACCTCGACCCAAAGCTAAGTTATTGGAATTTATTCGATGTCATGAAAATGGAACTGTAAGTTTACTAGCTAGGATGCAGCTTCATTGCAGTTCAAATCAAAAGACTAAGGTAAGAACACAAATATTTATTATTTTATTATTATTTATTATTTATTATGTTATTATTATTTATATATTATTATTTTTATTTATTTATATATATTTTTCTTTTTTATTATATTTTTTCTTTATTTAATAAAGATTAGATAAAATAAATTAATTAGCGGACTATTTAATAAATAAATAGATAAATTAAAATAGGATATAACGAATAAATGTAGTCTATGAATCAGTAGTATTTGTATGATGATATACTTACCTCGTGTTAACTTACCTGACTCCATGTTAGCGCGATCGTTGTGTTATCCGGGGCGGAGGGTGTGTCTATAAAGCCCGATAATGGTATGATGTAGCACCCTCTCGAGTAAAATGGATTGTTTGAGATTGCAATTTTGAAAGTTTCATCTTGCAATTAGCATCTGAGGAGTGTCCGATAGACAGAGTGTAGTTCAAGCATTGTCGGAGCAATGGATGGACACGACCCATACTTTTCATCTATCTGTAGGAGAGATGACCATTGGGGGCCCAGTCAATTATATAGCCATAATTGGTATTCGGTACTATGGCCTTCCAGTCCCTCTTACCAATGATATTCTGACATACGAGGAAGTCAAATAGTTAATTGGTATGGAACCGTCATTACACGGGCCTATATTTGCTCGGGTCGACTATTTTATGTAGCACCAAATCTGCCATCCATTTATCGGTGTTGAGGTCCCTTACTAACTTGAGTATGGTACTGCTTTATGGTTGGGGTGAAGCTGGCCTTGCCTGTCTCTATCATGGACTACATAATATTTGCAAAAATTAGAAGTCTTTCATTGGTTTCATGGTAGTTGTCGAGATACTCTTCTTCTACCCATGTCAATTCCATTCTTATACTTGCATGGATTTGATCTTCATTGTTGTTGTAGGTATGGGCATATGAGCATAATCTTATGAGGGTGCCTGGCATTTCCCGAGAGAGAGTCAGGAATCGAAGATTGAATTTTTGGCTGTTAAATCATGTAGCAGTTCCCGGCTTTCACCATGTGCACACCCAACGCTATCTCTTGAGTTGCTTAACCTGGGGCCAGTTAAAATAGTATTAGTATTCTTAAAATTTATATAAAAGTTCACTTACCTTATTTCATTTTGTCGATCAATTTGGCTTTGTGGAACACAAAAGCGAGGACGAAATGGACTTCTTCCATGAATGTCGCATTGCCTTTTCAGCATGGCCGCCGAGTTATTGCTAGCCCTGTGTCTAGTGGCTGGCTTCTCGGGAAGAGAATGTATGAGTGGTTCCTTGGTCCTAAGCGGTGGAGTATCCTGATGAATTGCCCAGAGTATACTTTAAATATCACATCAATGCTGGAGAATGTGTGGTGGTTGGCTCAGCACAGTTATGATGTTGAAACCTTTCTCTATCCACCGGGTGCATCATATACACAGTTTATTCAAGTAGGACTTAAACTCTGATGTATCTCCTGTTGGTGCTCAGGAGATTCCTGAGGAAAAGAAGGATAGCTATGAAGAGGAGCATTATGGAGAGGGAGGAGGGTCCGTACCGCATCTCGGGGCTAGTACCTCTCACGTATATCTTTACCATTTTGCCATTGCAATTACTTCTTTCTTAACTTGTTTTGACCATTTTAATGATTATTACAGGCTACTGGCTTGTTTGGTCTTGAGGCTTGACCTTCCTCTACCGCTCCTACATTTGCTCATTCTAATCAACTGGAGATACCGTCTCATCCAGATGGTATTGATATGAATTATATGATAGGTTATCTTATTCCATGATGATTTACTATATGTATACATGATTATGTATGCTCTTACCTTTATCTTTCTGGCTCACACCGGATGCTTGAAGAACAAAATAAGAAACTTCAAGAAGAGTTAGCTGCTAGTCATCAACAGGTTGCCCATTTTGAAAAATTATATCATCAATCAAAGTAAAACTTTTGAGACTTTCAGTTTTAGGGGCTGAGAGATCTTGGTGCTTCGTCATCCAGGGGGCCGCCAACTGATGACCATGAGATTTTTTCTTCTACTTTGGATGAGGACCGTTACAGATCTGAATTCCAAGGTAATAGAGATTTGAGTGCTCCTGCTTTGGGTGGACTTGGGATAGATTAGAGGCCTCCTCCTTCAATAGGCGATGACTTCTTCAGGGCTTTGTTTGATCATGATCCACCACCTCCTCCTCAGTGATCTATTATTGTACTAATTGAGAAAATATTGTAAAAATAATGATAAAAATAATAATGATGATATATAATTTGCACTTTTGCTATATCTTTTGAATTTTAAATATATATATATTTTATTTTTACTTATATAAATTTTTTATCATCATTATTATTTCTACACTATAATTATTAGCCTTCCCTCTTCACATTCAAATTTCAACAGTAGCGCTGATTCACAAAATCAAAAACAATGCGGCAACTCAAAATCATTTCATCACTAATTTCCTATCCTTGCTGGTCTCGGTCTCAAGCCATTCCTTGTAACTTCGGTATGGCCAATCATCCTATATAAATCCTCTTTCCCTGCTATGACCTATATTGATTTCCAAGACTCAACTAAAGATGCAAATGTTGTTTCAGCTTTCAAAGCCCGAAGTTCTACAGTTGATGAGAGGTGAGAAGATTCTGCTTGGTCCCGTAATTGGACATTGTTGTGATTTTAATAAAGTATTTATTTATTCATATGATCGCATGTAGTATGGATAATATCATTATATTTAAGAATTTTATAATATTAAGGCCTGAAAAGGAGGCTGGTTCCAATGAGACGGGCGTTGTGGAGGTGCTGGGTCATTTCTCTACTTCTCCACATGTACCCAACTTTCCAAACCCATTAAGGGGTTGGGGATTCCTTAGGAATTGAGTCATCCACCCCTTTCTTTTTCCCGACCCATTCGGGTGGTGACTCCATTTTCTCTGGGCTTAGGCCCATGTTCTCTAAGGCCCTAAGTTTAAATAGTGCCGAAGTCGCAAGAACCATTCCACCAAGAGTGGGGGTAAAAATCCCCACTCACAGTGGCAACTCCATTGGGGACAAGAGAAGTTGATTCCATTGGTCTTTATATTATTCTATTCTTTCTTATCATGATGTTATCCATTGCATCATATTAGATTGCATTCTGTGCATGAGTTAGGACGCCCATGTTACTTGTGTTGTGTTATGTGAGGGATACCATACTTTCACTCAAGGGGGCTAAAATTCCCTCTCACAGGTGCGTTGATGCTTTGATAATTCATTTATTGATGAAACATTTCTTACTGCTTCATATTAATTGCTAATGGTTGCTTTCCTCTAATTTCTCTTTGTTTATTCTTGCTAATTGCTTCGGAAAAAACCTTCGTCCCCACCCTTAATTATTTTTTTATAGTTACAACTAAACCCTAATACACTAATTCAACGGTTAAAATGAGTTCGATCTTGATTAGGAAGTTAATAAACCAAATTAAGGTTGAATTATGGGTGTGTGGCAAATTGGCCATGCCAATTCCCTTAGACTTGGGCCTATGATGAATTGGCATGGCCAATTTTGCCATAGGTAAGCTATGGCAAATCGGGCTTGTCGATTTGACAATATTTGGGTTGGGCTGACTTGTCTTCGGATCCAAACTATTTTTTGCCTTTAAAATTATTCCAGACTAGTTTAAACATTTAGGCTTGATCTAACTTCCTTTTAATTAGGACCAGATTGGATTAGGTAAAAAATTAAAGGCCTACAGTTTGCCCCCTGCTTGAGCGATCTGGGACTTCATCAAAAGAGAGTGAAAAGCAACATGACTTTGCGTTGATCTTGGATAAGAATGGGTTGTAATATCCTCATTTATGCCCTAGAAGTTTTGCATATTGTTGTTGTTGTTATTGTTGTTATTGTTATATATTGGATTGAATGTATATGATGGGATAAGAAAAGAAATTGGGAGGAGAATGCTTGTGTATATGTGTATTGGGAAAGATTTAGGGTTTAGAGAGAATGGTATATGTTGTGTATATGATGATATATATAACATATAAATTGGTCAAATGAAGAGTCAAAGTGTTGGTTTAGTGGAAGAAGATATTTTTGTGTTAAGTGTGTAATTACATATAAGGGCTTAGATAAGACAAAAGTTAGTTATATGATTGAGGGCATTTTGGTATTTGCTTGGATAAGAATACTTGGTGGAGATTAAAAGCAAAAATTGACTTTGTGTCTTAATCATTTTCTTCTTTCTTCATGAAGTGGCCGGCTCTCCATTAACAAAAGGGAAAGATAAGTGTTCTTGACGCTAGAAGTGAATTGAAGAAGCAATCCAAGGTTTTGACAAAGGATTGGTGGAATTTCTTCTTCTAAAGTAAGTATTCTCTTGTTTTTTTTTGTTTATTTGGAAGTTTTGTTGGAAGTGAATAAGGGTTTGGTGATTTTGTGATTTGGTGGGTTTGAGATGTGTTGTGTTGTGTTTTCAAGTGTTTAATTGATTTTAAGTTATGAGTTTAATTAGAGGTTGTTGTTGGAAATGGTGGAGATGTTGATTTGGAAGAATGGAGAAGAGTGTTGATTTTAGGGTTTTGAGATGATATGTGTTTAATTGTTATATTAATGTGTTGTGAAGTAATTCTTGTGATGAAAATGTGTTAGAACATTGATTTTGTTCACTTGAAACATGTTATATGATGAATATTGTGTTTGAGTGAAATTGAGAAAGTGTTGGTTTTAGTTAAGGTTGTGTTGATGGGTGACACGGCCATATGCATTGGAGAGACACGGGCGTGTCCATCAAAGGTGATGGGCGTGTCAATTGTTTGAATTGGCTACTGTCTCTTTTGTTGTTAGTGACACGGGCGTGTTCCATCAAGTGGCTGGGCGTGTTCATCAAATGGGTTGGGCGTGTCCTACAAATGAATTACATATTGTTTTATACTTTGTTTCTTTTTACATTGTTTTGATTCTTCAAAGGTTCCATTGTTTCTAAACTTAAATATGAACATTATAAACATGTTTCAAACACAAGAATGATCTAATCAAATGAATGTGGAAGATCATAAAGCTATGAATCATATCAATTGTGTTTTGCCCTAATTGCATTGTTGAGATTTAGCAATGTTGTTATGCACTTTGAATGGTAATGTGGTTCATGAGTAATGTATATTGAAATGTTGTATCAAAGATGTAATGATAATTCAAATAAGACATGATATGAGACAATGCCATTGTGTTTGGCTATGATGAATGATGCTATATGAGATATAATGTGATCATGGATGAGATAAATATACACTTGAATAATGAAGTGTTATATTGTGAAATAAAATGTGAAGCCATTGTTATTGGCTAATGTGATTCAATGGAGATAAATGAAGCATGTTTGCCTAAATGATAATGAGAATTGAGAATGAAATCTAAATGAATTGTGTGGCTAATGTGTTATTCCATTTTCAGAGTTTGTTGTTGGTGGCATGCCTAATAAGTGTAACAATCTCTTGAAGTTAGGTTGGATTGGATCCTTGAAGCCTAATTGAGATGTTACCACCCTTGAAGCTAGGTTGGATTAGTTCTTGAAGCCAAGTTGGGTAGAAGCTTAGCATGCTTTGCTCCCCTTGAAGCTTGGTTGAACTTGATCCTTGAAGCCTAGTTGGGTATATGATATTGATAAATGTGATAACAAACCAAAGCATTAACTCTGAAAATTGAATTGCAGATTAGTGTGTCTTGGGCCCATGCTTGTCTTTGTTTAGTGTTGTTTATGGATTAGTTAATGAAGTATGAGAAAAGATGTTGAAATGTGATATGCATATATTTATATGTTGAATTATGAAATGTAAAGGTATGATGTTAGCTTTGCATATAAATGGTTACATGTATAATATGAATTGAGAATTGACATTGTATTGTATTAAAGCATACCAATAGCATGTTTTATCTTACTAAGTCGTTGGCTTAGCGCGATAGTGTTTAATCGTGCAGGTAATAGAGTTGATAGAGTTGAACCCGGTAGTTCTTCAAGACCAAGTGAGAGTAGACCTTGAGGAACCCATTTTTGGGAGCTTAAAGATCAAAGCAGACTTGCCAATCATGTATACTTCTTTATATTTTGTAAAGAAATGTTTAATGTGTAAATATGTAATTATTTTATAACTTTCGCTGTGTAATATTTAAATATATATATATATACATAACTAATATGTTTTGTTTTATAAGTAAATGATCTATTTTTCTATAATGTATGATGATAAGGGTATTGTATCAAGTTTTAAAGTGTTCTAAATGTTAAGAGAAATGTAGCATTCCTATGTTTGGTGCACATATGCTACATTGTTGTGGTTGTGGTGTGTGTGCATTGGATATGGGGGTGTTACATGGGTTCTGGACCCAAGGTTGATTGGGTTCTAGACCAGAGATTGGATTGGGTTCTAGACTTGAGCAAGACTAGGTTTTGGACCCCAGACTTGATTTGGGTTTTAGACTCGAGATTGGATTTGGGTTCTAGACTACAGATTGGTTTTAGTTTCCCGACCCGAGACTGGATTTGGGTTTTGGACTAGAGATTTGTTTTGGGTTCTCGACCCGAGGGTGGATTTTGGTTCTCGACCCTAATTTAGATTTGGGTTCTAGACTAGAGACTGGATTTGGATTATGGACCTGAGATTGATTTTGGGTTCTCGACTTGAGATTGGATTTTGATTCTTGACCCTAAACTGGATTTGGGTTCTCGACCCGAGACTGGATTGGGTTCTAAACTTGAGTTTTGGATTCTCGATCTGAGATTGGATTTAGCCTGTCAACCCTAAATTAGATTTGGGTTCTCGACCGTAAACTGGATTTGGATTCTTGATCCGAGACTGGATTGGGTTCTACACTTAAGACTGGATTTGTGTTCTTGACCCGAGACTCGATTTGATTTGGTTACTCAACTTGAAACTGGATTTGGGTTTTTGACCTGAGACTGGATTTGGATTTCCAATTTGAGATTGGATTTGGGTTCTCGACCCGAGACTAGATTTGATTTGGATTCTCGACCTGAAATTGGATGATTTGGGTACTCAACTCGAGATTGGATTCTAGGTACTCAACCCGATTTAAGCTCTTCTAGCTTGACTATCCCTTTATCATTTGAGAATTCAGGCCATCTTCGAGCCAATTGGTTCTATTCTTCAATAGATTATGGGTCTTCAACCTTCAAATTGGATCTTCATCCTTTGGATATCGGGTTTTCACCCTTCAAAATAGATCTTCATTCTTGGAAATTTGTCCTAGATTGGCTTCCAACTATTCTAGTTGTACTGATATTTTGTTCTACATTCTTTTGGGGTTCTTTTTCTTCTGGTTATGTTCTTTTTGCTCTTCCATTTGCAAAAAGTTCAGCTATTTTTAGCTAGTTCTCATATCATCTCTTTGTCCCCTGCATGGCAAAATATTTGAATGTGAGTCTGAACATGTTTTCCATAAACTCAGGAAATTGAAAGGAGAAACTTTGCCCCCTGTGTAGGCTCAAACCAATGATTTCTTTTTCCATGTAGGCTCTGATTGATGTTTGCATTTTGGCTGGATGCTTTCACAAGTATGCATCTCTATTTTTAAAAAGTGACTGGAACTTCCCCAAGCAATAGGCCTTCTGATGAGATAAATTTTATTCTTGTTTTTAGTATGATTTTTATGTGTTTTTAGTTAATGTTTCATTTGATTTTTGTTTAAAGTTTGTTTTAAGTTTTTGTTTTAGGTTAAAGTGCCAAAACTCCCTTGGATGGTCAAAATAATGAAGAAAGAGCATGAATCAAGCAAGACATGGCCAAGCCAAAGCAAGCTTGACCGTGTCCCTCAAAATAATTTCAAGCAGTAGCTGACACGGCCAAGCCACTGGCCATGTCTCACCCAAGGAACAAAACCAAGAAAGAAAAGAAAAGAAGGCAAAAGCTGACACTGGAAGGTGACACGGCCACAAGCTTGGCCGTGTCCCACCCTAACCCAAAGAACAAGGAATGAGCAAAATGAAGACACATAAGGTGACACACCCACATGACACGGCCAAGCCACTGGCCATGTCACATGACACGGCCACAAGCTTGGCCGTGTCACTCCTTGAAGAACAAAGAAAAGAAAGAAAGAAAGAGAGGCTGTGATGGACACGACCAACTAGCTTGGCCATGTCCCAAAGAAAAATGAGAGACACTGTCACCTATAAAATATTGAATTCTTTTGCACGGATTGAGGAACAAGTGGGGGACAAACAATTTGCTTTTGCCAAAAGAAAGATTAAAGAAAGGAAAAGCTTGCCTAAATGATAAAAAGAAAGAAAAAAAAAAGGAAATTTGGGAGACAAGGGAGAGTGGTATGAGTTGGAAGGTATGGGTTTTGAGCTTGGGAATGAAATAAAAAGAGGAGGAAATGCAAAGAACGAAGAGACGGGAAAAGAGAGAAGGAGCCAACTGCTGGAGAAAAGAGGAGAGTCTTGAGCTGAGTTTGAAGAAGGAGATACATTCTATACAAGATCTAAACCAAGAATCAAGGATTCAAGTGAAGAAATACAAATTATTCACCATAGATTGTTTGGTTTCTTTTACTCATTTCTCTTGTTCTATTTTTCTGGTTTTGAACATGAACTAATTCATTCTCTATCTAGATATTGATGAACCCTAGCTTATTTGTATGGATTGAATAATCTTATTTAATTGAATCATTTGATGGAGTTGTTTTATTCTTATGATGCTTAATGGTTTATTTCCAATTGATAATAGCATGTTTATTGATTGGTTGCAATTTTCATATTATTGATTGAGAAAGCTTGATATGAATTGAATACTCATAAGGGTTGTGGATTGATTGGAGTGCTAGAGATAGACTTACAAGATCCTTTTGGTTTATAATTCCTTGTTCTTAATGCAAGATCTATTTTATTATGTTTGAGAAGAGATTCCAGCATTCTACTTAGTGATTAGGGATTAATTCACTCGAGAGAGGTTTTAGTCTAAGTTAGAGGAATGCCAATTCAACTCTATTATGTGATTTAATTGAATTGATTTTCATAAATATAATTGTGGCTAGGGGGATTGAATATCTGGATTGTATTATTATCATCAATCCTTTTTGCATAACATTTAATTTCCCTTTACTTTCAGTTATTAAATTAATTATTTTTTATTACAAAATATCACAAAATTATTGATTTGCTAAACAACGGTTAAGATTTGTACTAGTACTTGGCCTTGTCCCTAGTGGAACGATAACTCACTCACTACTTTATTACTTGGGAGACCCGTGCACTTGCGGTAAATACCCCACACTTAATTCCTTGCTTATCCCCAAGCAAGACTAAAATCAAAACAAGCTAAATAAGAAAAATTTGACAAGTTCAAGAGTTATAAAAATGCATCAAGACTTTCCTATCCCTAAATCCGCAATCAATATCAAATTGAACAAAATCGATACCAATGCAATTAAGTGGCTTTTCATGCATAACCTATGTTGTCACTCCCTCACAAACTCTTAAAAGTGTTTGATCATGGTGGTGTTTACACTCATAACAATCAATGGAAGATTATCGCCATAGGCTTGCTTATCAATCAAATCTCCACCACTTAATTACAATTAAGCATCAATCAAAAGGTCTTTCTTTGGGTTGTAATGGGGCTAAGGTAAACGCATGACATTTAGGAAATGAAAGCTTAATCATTAAGTTCAAGAGCACTTCAAGAATGAAGTAACCAATCAATTGTATAACCCAACGATCCCAAAACTACTTCCTCTCACCTACCCCTTGACATTAAAGAGCTTTTCAAGGGAACTCAGTTATTACATCTTGCAATGATTATTTCCAAACATATTCCAACCCTTTCAACAAGAACTACAATTATTATTAGTATTATTATTATTATTATAGGAATAATGATTTTTTTCTTTTTTTTTTCATAAGAATATAATAGTTTGCAATCTTAAACCTACTAAATTTAACCCCACACTTAATTAAACACAACACTCGGTCATAAATGCTCTTGACCTAATGAAAGGGTAAGAGTTAAAATAACAAGGTTTAAGCTAATGGTGTTGTGAAAAAGAAAGAAAAGGAAAAATAAAATAAGCTCAAAATTGGCTAACTAAGGTTGGATATAAGGTTGGTCTATTTAAGCCAAAGTGGGTTCACCTAATTGCCTTAATCATCTTGATGCCTAATTGAAATTTTTATGCAGTCTCAAAATGCATGTCAAAGCAAGTTCTAGCAATTTATTAATCAAAGATGTTTTCCCACACAAATAATAATAAGTTGATGGCTCAATTTCTCACTAGGTTAATGGTAATGCAAGGAAAAACTAACAAAATTGACAATAAGCACCAATTCTACTCAATTCTCAAATTCATGCTTCAAAAATTCAAAGGTTATCAATCAACAATTTATAACAATTGAACTTCCAAAATTAATTTATTGAAAGAAAAACATTAAAAAATATTAACAAAACCTAAACAAAAATAACTTAAAAGTAAAAACACAAAACACAAAATGCACCTCACACATAACGATTCACATTGTCCTCAATCTGAGCATGCGTAAACTAAGAGAGAGTTTATATGGAACCTGATTTCCATCGTTCCCATTTGCAATATGTAGTTTTCCCTTGGTCTTCTAGGCAATAGGAACTTGGAAATAGCCTAAAAGATCGTCCAAAAAGCAGTAATAATCATGCCTGGATAACCTCTCCAACATCTGATCAATGAAAGGCAAAGGAAAATGGTCCTTCCTAGTTGCACCATTCAATTTTCTGTAGTCGATGCAAATCCTCCAACCCATAACTGTTCTTGTTGGAATTAGCTCATCATTTTCATTAGGGACTATTGTCATCCCTCCTTTCTTTGGTACTACCTGAAATGAGCTCACCCAAGAGCTATCTGAGATCGGATACATAATTTCTGCATCAAGTAGTTTTATCACTTCAGCTTTCACTGCATCTTTCATCTTTTCCTCCTTTGGCATCTCAATAGTTTCATATGCCCGACATCTGAATGATTTGCTTGCTTTGAGAAAAGCAAGCTGCTCCATTGCTTCTTGATCATCAACTTTATCCTGCATTAAAAACAACTCAAGGGGATCCTTTAAAATAATGTTAGTAATAAAATTTATGGTTTCATGCTTAATAATATGGTTGCATGAATCCACCCCATCAAGTGTAAGTGGGTGCTGCATAGCATAATGTGTAGTAAAAACAATTTTCTCACTTCCCACTCTCAAAGTCAATGTGCCATCATGGACATCAATAAGGGCATGGGATGTATTTAAAAATGGTCTACCAAGAATAAGTGAAACATCCGCATCCTCATCGACATCGATGACAACAAAATCATTGGGCAAAATGAAATCCCCGACTTTTACCAACACATCCTCTATGATGCCATGAGTGTGGATTACTGACTTATCAGTAAGTTGGATGGTCATGAGTGTTGGTTTAGGTTCTCCAATGCCTAACTCTTTAAACATTTTGTAGGGCATAACACTTATGCTAGCCCCCAAAACAGCTAATGCACTTTTAATCTTAAGGTTACTTATCAAACATGGGATGGTAAAACTACCTGGATCTTTTAAATTCTTAGGTAACCTCTCTTAGGTAACCTCTTTTGCAAAATTGCCAAACTCCTTTCAGACAAATACACTAAAAACACTTCCTCAAGTTTCCTTTTGTTAGAAAGGATATCTCTAAAAAATTTGGCATACTTAGGCATTTGTGACAAAGCTTCAGCAAACAAAATATTAATGTGGAATTGTATAAAAAGTTCAAGAAACTTACCGAACTGAGCATCAATCTTGTCCTTGTTCAACCTTGCCGGATAGGGTACTCTAGGTCGGTATTCCTTCAGTATGGGGCTGCTTTCTTGTTGCTGCTTCTCTTTCTCACTTTCTAGTGCAGCTTTCTCTCCCGAAGTGACAGGAGGATCTTCTTCTTTTTCTTTTTCTTTTACTTCAGCCCTTTTCTCTGCCACTTCTCCTATTTTCTCATCCACATTACCCTTGATCTCTTTTCCACTCCTTAGTGTAATTGCCTTAAGCTGCTCTTTAGGATTTGCCTCAGTGTTGCTAGGCAAACTTTCTTGTGGTCTCTCACTGAGCAACTTGGCAATTTGCCCCAGCTGATTCTCCAAATTATGAATAGAGGCTTGCTGATTTCTTAGGGTGGTTTCAGTTGATTGGAACCTAGTTTTAGAAGCTGCTATAAATTTCTCCATCATGTCCTCCAAATTACTCTTTCTTGGAAGGGTAGCTTATTGATATTGGGGCTGCTGGAAATCCAGGGGGAGGTCTTGGATTATTTTGATTATTCCATGAGAAATTTGGATGATTTCTCCACCCCGGATTGTACGTGTTGCTGTAGAGGTTATTCTTTTGTTGCCTTGACATATTTCCAACATAATCTATTTGCTCTTACCTAGCAAACATGTTGCCACTTTGGTAATCTTGACTTTGATGTCCACCCCCACACCATTCATAAGGCATTACCTGCATTACTTTACCAGAAGAAGAGGCCAAAGAATCAAATTTTTCATTCAATGCTTCCATTTGGGCTGTCAAAGCCACCATCTAATTGGTGTGAACCCATGACCTTCAGCTTTCCTTGCTCCCTTGGGGCTTGCCACTGATAATTGGTGATAGCCATGTCTTCAATTAAATCCCTTGCTTGTTCAGGTGTCTTATTGTTTATGGTACCACCAGCTGCTGCATTAATGGATTGCTTACTTACATAATTCAACCCATTGTAAAATGTTTGAATTTGAAGCCATAGTGGAAGTCCTTGATGAGGACACCTTCTTAATAAATCTTTAAATCTTTCACAGGCATCATAAAGGGTCTCACCATCTTGCTGTAGAAAGGATGAGATATCATTCCTCAACTTAGCAGTTTTGGATGGTGCAAAGTATTTTTCTAGGAATTTCTCTGCCAATTGATCCCATGTGGTGAAGGTTCCTAGAGGAAAAGATTTCAGCCACTTCTTTGGTCTATCTCTAAGGTAAAATGGGAGCAACCTCAGCCTAATTGCATCATCTGAGACATTATTTATCTTGAATGTGTCACATATCTCCAGAAAAATCTCAATATGTGCATTAGGATCTTCATAAGGAAACCCATCGAACTGACAAGTCTGCTGCACCATTTGAATTACATTTGCCTTTATTTTGAAGTTACTCGCAGCAACTGTCGGCCTTCGAATACTAGAATCAGCTCCATTGAGATTGGGCTTAGCAAACTCTTGCATTGTTCTTGGCCTAGCTTCTTCCATCACTTCAAACTCTTCTTCTTCTTCTTTTTCTAGATTTATTTATGTTTCTGCGTCTTCCAAAACTACCTCCCCTTCTTCCTTTCACTTTCTCCTTAATGTTCTTTCTAACTCTAGGTCTAATGCAAGCAGTTGCGATGAGCTATCTCTGGTCATAAATGAGAAGAAATACATAAAATGATAGTTAACAAGCAAGAACCAATGTCAAAAACAAATGAAATTAAAACTAAATCAATAGTCTTTATTGCATTACTAATATTGAAACCATTATCCCCGGCAGTGGTGCCAAAAACTTGGTGCATGCGTACCTAATGCTATAGTAATACCGCAAGTGCATGGGTCACCCAAGTAATAAAGTAGTGAGTGAGTTATCATTCCACTAGGGACAAGGCCAAGTACTAGTGCAAATCTTAACCGTTGTTTAGCAAATCAATAATTTTGTGATATTTTGTAATTAAAAACAATTAATTTAATAACTAAAAGTAAAGGGAAATTAAATGTTGTACAAAAAGGATTGATGATAATAATACTATCCAGATATTGAATCCCCCTAGCCACAATTATATTTATGAAAATCAATTCAATTAAATCACATAATAGAGTTGAATTGGCATTCCTCTAACTTAGACTAAAACCTCTCTCAAGTGAATTAATTCCTAATCACTAAGTAGAATGCTGGAATCTCTTCTCAAACATAATTAAATAGATCTTGCATTAAGAACAAGGAATTATAAGCCAAAGGATCTTGTAAGTCTATCTCTGGCACTCCAATCAATCCTCAACCCTTATGAGTATTCAATTCATATCAAGCTTTCTCAAGTCAATAATATGAAAATTGCAACCAATCAATAAGCATATTATTATCAATTGAAAATAAATCATTAACCATCATAATAATAAAACAACTCCATCAAATGATTCAGTTAAATAAGATTATTCAATCCATACAAATAAGCTAGGGTTCATCAATATCTAGTTAGAGAATGAATTAGTTCATGCTCAAAACAAAAAAAAATAGAACAAGAGAAATGAGTAAAAGAAACCAAACAATCCATGGCGAATAATTTATATTTCTTCACTTGAATCCTTGATTCTTGGTTTAGATCTTATATAGAATGTATCTTCTTCTTCAAACTCAGCTCAAGACTCTCCTCTTTGCTCCAGTAGTTGGCTCCTTCTCTATTTTCCCATCTCTTCGTTCTTTGCATTTCCTCCTCTTTTTATTTCATTCCCAAGCTCAAAACCCATACCTTCCAACTCATACCACTCTCCCTTATCTCCCACATTCCCTTTGTTTTTTTTCTTTCTTTTTATCATTTAGGCCAGCTTTTCCTTTCTTTAATCTTTCTTTTGGCAAAAGCAAATTGTTTGTCCCCCACTTGGTCCTTAATCTGTGCAAAAGAATTCAATATTTTATAGTTGACACGGCCAAGCCATGAGTGGCTTTGCCGTGTCTCATTTTTCTTTGGGACACGGCCAAGCTAGTTGGCAGTGTCCATCATTGCCTCTCTTTCTTTCTTTCTTTTCCTTGTTCTTTAAGGAGTGACATAGCCAAGCTTATGGCCATGTCATGTGACACGGCCAGTGGCTTGGCAGTGTCATGTGACACGGCTGTGTCACCTTCTATTTCTTCATTTTGCTCATTCCTTGTTCTTTGGGTTAGGATGGGACACGGCCAAGCTTGTGGCCGTGTCACTTGTCAGTGTCAGTTTCTGCCTTCTTTTCTTTTCTTTCTTGGTTTTGTTCCTTGGGTGAGACACAGCCAATGGCTTGGCCGTGTCTCCTGGCCATGTCAGCTACTGCTTGAAATTCTTTTGAGGGACATGGCCAAGCTTGCTTTGGCTTGGCCATGTCTTGCTTGATTCATGATCTTTCTTCATTGTTTTGACCATCCAAAGGAGTTTTTGCACTTTAACCTAAAACAAACACTTAAAACAAACTTTAAACAAAAATCAAATGAAACATTAACTAAAAACACATAAAAATCATACTAAAAACAAGTATAAAATTTATCTCATCACCTTCCATGCTCCTAGATTCCATATCTGCTTCATGTTTGCTTTATAAAGTATTTGTTGTTCACTTTGACAAAGGACAAGTAATACAAGATAACCAAATGCATTATGATATGCTCATATATGCGTGATATGCATGAATAATACTTACAGTGGTTCCATTGAATCACATACTGAGGTGATAAATTAAAGTGCATTGATTGATTCATTCTAGATGCTCGTTCAGGTCTTGCATTTGAATGGAAAAAGACTTTACATCTATGGCTTTTATCTTCCAAGATGAAATCATGAGTAGTTGAGGCCCTAGTAGGGTAGAGACACGAAAGACATCCATTTGAGTGGTAACTTCTCCATGACATAACCTTGCAAGTGATCTTTCATTAGCTGTCCATTATGTCTTTTGAGGTTTGCTAATGTTGTTTACTTCCCTTAACTTAAAGGCTTTTTATGACAAAAACATTTTTTTTATTTTTTAAAAATTATATTTTGGGCTTGTCAAATCAGTGTTATTGTACCTGAGGACTCGATATTCCAAATTAACATATCTATAACATTGCAATTCTAGTTACCGTACTAAAATTGGGAATCATTTACATTTAAGCAAGAACTATTGCACTTCAGATAGGCACATACATATTACTTGCCCCAAAGATCTCATTGAATTTAAATGTTATCTATCTCATATGCATGCCTATTCAAACTATCTCCACTAATAGACTCTACCTACCAAGATAGATCAACATGTCTTTAATAGGCCTTAATTGGGGTCTATAAGGGACATGGGTTAATTGAACGCTATTTATAGATTGCAGCTTATGTGACACTACTGACAAATCTTCTATAATCTACTTGTTGGGACTGTATATTGTTAGAGGTTCCACTTTCACCTTCTGGGCATCACTTTTATCTTTTGACTTCATGAACATACATAGCTTAAATGTCCTTCTGTCTTTTTTGTCAAAAATTTGGATCCAATCATGACTGTATTATTCTTTAAACCACCCTTTTTCTTATTCTTTTCTTTAAACCACCATTTTTCTTATTCTTTCTTTTTGTCCTTCTCCCTTTTGGAATATTGTAGACCCTTAATTTTGACCCCAATTTGATACGATCCTGATTAAAGGATGCCAAAATAAATTTGATCCGACTTTAAAAGATTTAAGCCTAGTTTATAATTTTTAAATAAGTCGGTTCGGATTAAAGAGGCATAAATTCAATTGTAAAACCCTAAAATCAAGTTGAATCAGCCCAAATTAAAACTTTTTGGTCCATAAGTTAAAAAATACAAGAATAATTCGAGTCAGGCCAGCTCGGCCGATATGAGCAATTGCTCATGTTGACCTAGAGGGCCTAGGTCGAGATGAGCATGCCTCATGTCAATCTGGGATGCCAAATCGACATGGGGTTGGACTCATGTCGACCTGGGCTACTAGGTCGACATGAGTGAGACTCATGTCGACCTGGACAACCAGGTCGACATGGCCTTAACTCATGTCGATCTAGTTGCCCAGATCGACATGGTTTCAATTTGTTTTTTATATTTTTTTACCGAAGTTTCCTAAAGATCTTAGAAATTATCTGAAAGACAAATTAGTAGAGTTAGGTTTAGGGTTTTTTTTTTTGGTTTTGCCCATAAATAAGAAGTCCTAATACTTTAACAAAGGGGGAATTTTTCGCAACATTGGGATGGCAACAAACAGAGAAGAACAATAGCATTTTTTTTTAGAATGAAGGAAACAACAAGAAGAAATATCAAGAGAATCAAAGAAGAAGGTAGAGTCCATAATGTCTTCACATTGTTCTCCCAGAAATAAATTTTTTGGTAGAACCGACGATGGAGGTTTGATCTTTAATCATAAATTATTCATGTTTATAGTAGCTGCATTTTCTTTGGTTAATAAGAACATGCAGTAACTTGATCTTTGTTTTAATAACTTTAATTGTTTGCTTTAGTTAATATATTAATTAGTTGGTGTTCGTAACTCCACTTCCATGTTTTATAAAAACTTAAAACCATCCAGTAGATGTTGAGGGTTTGAATCAATTGTCAGAATCTAGTTTGTTTATTAAAACCTGAAGAACCATAAGTTATTTTATTGAAACTCAAAACCCTAAACAATTTTTATCCAAAAGCTTAAACCATTTCATTATTAAACTCCAAAATCTTGATTATTCTTCCAAAATTTTAATTTATTTCTCCAAATCCAAAATTATTTTTCAAAGGCAGTAAGTTAAAATCCTAAACCCTTTTTTTCCAGTAATCCAAGAATATCAAAACCCTAATCCCATAAATCTTTCTCTCCAAAACCCTAGATTCAAAAACCCTAATTCCAAAACTCTAGTTTCAAAAACCCTAATTACAAAACTCTAGTTTCCAAAACTCTAAGTTCTAAATCCTAAATTCCAAAACCCTAATTTCTTAAAACCTTAATTTAAGATGTGAACCCTAAACTTATACTTTTTATTAATTTATTTATTTTTGGATTTGATTATGTAGTTTATTATATGTTTTAATGGTTGGTTTATTTCATTTGTAATAAATGAATGAATGAATGGACATTTTCTTTATTATTATTGATTTATTTTGGTATTAATGTAAGAGGTATGTTTCCACTTTTTGGGTGCCTCATTATTTAAACCTTATGTAATTTAATTTATTTCATATTTTTGGGATTAATGTAAAGGGCACGTTTCCACCTTTTGGTGGGTGTCCTATTTAATTTTAGACATAGACAATGTAAGGAAATATTTTCATCCTTGGATGGGTGTCCATTTATTTGCTTTGCTTGGACATTGTTTTGATTTTAATATAATGATGCTTTATTTTAATTATTGCACTCAGTATGGATAATATCATTATATTTAAGAATTTTATAATATTAAGACCTGAAAATGAGGCCAGTTTCAATGAACCGGGCATTGTGGGGGTGCTGGCCATTTCTCACCTTCCCCATACGTACCCAATTTTTTGAACCCATTAGGGGGTTGGGGATTCCTTAGGAATTGAGTCATCCACTCCTTTCTTTTTCTCGGCCCGTCCGGGTGGCGACTCCATTTTCTCCGGGCTTAGGCCTGTGTTCTCTAAGGCCCCGAGCCTAAATAATGCCGAAGTTGTAAGAACTATTCCACAGGGAGTGGGAGCAAAAATTCCCGCTCACAGTTGTGACTTGACTGGGGATAAGAGAAGTTGATTCCACTGGTCTTTATATTATTCTATTCTTTCTTATCATGGTATTATCGATTGCATCATATTAGATTGCATCGTGTGCATGAGTTAGGACACCCATGTTACCCGTGTTGTGTTATGTAAGGGATACCATAGTTTCACTCAAGGTATGAAGATCGAGCATGGCATAACCACTCATAGCCTTGTACCTTTTGGTATATACTTGCTATGGGAACCTAAGCCTTTTAACCCAAATGCTAAACCTCATGTAATTGGTCTAGTTACTTTCCTTAGGTTTTTACCCCCAAATACTTGTTGTTTGACTATTGTTAATTTCTCTTGGCTTAAATCATGGCTTATTTGGTTTGTTCTTTTTCTAATATGACCTAAGTACCCTGTAAGCTCAAATATATTTTTTTTTCTCTAAATCCAAAAGACCAAAGCTATTTTTAAAACTTTTCAAGATGGTCTTTAGACATAAAACTTTTCCAAAAATAAATCAAAAAATTCTTTTCTCATGACTCAAATACAAAGTCAAAAATCTATTTTTTTTTCTAAAATCTTTTTACAATGGGCTTAGAAACAAAATTAGTTTCATCCAACCTTCAAAAGAGCTTACAAATTATTTATGTCAATTATGGAAATATAAAAAATCAATTGTGAGCCTAGTTTATACTAAGAATTATTAACCATAGGCTTATTTTTGGCATGAATCATTAGTTACTTTTTCAAGTGAGAAATCTATTTATAATAAACCTCTTAATTTAGTTTTAATCCAATATAGCATAAAAGCTACTTTAGTTGGTTGAATGGATTAAAAACTAATTAATGGGAATTATCATGGACTGATTTCCATTTTTGAAAATATAACTATTGGTTGAAACGTCCGAGGGAACTTTTCGAAAACAAAATACCCCATGTTTGTATTTTGTTAACCATATTACCTAGGAAAAGAGACTTGCCATTTGTGTGTGGATGTTATAAGATTGGAAGGAATATCCTAATTATCCTTGTTTGTTTATTGTTTGTGCATACATGCATTCATGCATACATTTGCATCTCATATCATTGATCCTCTCTAGCTCACAGACCTGAAGTACGGTAATTCAAAAGCATACAACGGTACCACCTACAAACATTGATTTTGATTCAAGTACTTCATTGGAAGGATAGACACAAACTAGCTAAGGGACATAATCGATGAAGTTGTCAAAGCTAGGATGGCCGAGCTATGAGATCAATTTGTTGAAATTATGAGGACCCAGTTGATTCAAATTCTGGAGATCATCAACAATGCTAATGAGGCATCTCCCATTGACATAAGAAAGAAGGGAAAGGCAACATCAATGAGGAACATGTTCACTAATAAAGATTGAATGAAAAATGAGGGATCAATCCCTATTCTACAAGACCAGCCGAACCATGTGCTATTTGAGCGGAGCAATAAGGGCAGCTACCACCCTAGTGGGCAAAGTTAAAGGGAAAGAGGTGGTGTTGAGAAAAATGCAACAACTGAGCCAACAATGAAGCATAAATTTTCAAACTTAAGGGAGCCTTTGTCAAAGTTGTTAGAAAACCTAATGAAAATGGATTTGCTACAACCATTGGCACCTCGACCTCTACATAAGCCTCTACCATCAAATTTTGATGCCAAGGTCTTTCTTCAATTCCATCAAATGCAAGGGCATGAGACAGATAAATGTGTTCGATTAAGGCTTGAAATCTAAGATTTAATTAATAGTTGAAAGCTGCCAGAGTTTGATAGGCCCAACACTAAGAATAATCCTCTACCTAAATTTTGAAGGGCATCATTGCTTACAACCTTCATGAAGAGTTTTATCTTGTCATCTTGTCATGATATGGATAGAGAAGCTACTAAAGATGATGTGCTACTAAGCAAGCTTGGGCTAATTGTGGATGATAAAGCAATGACCCTTGATGATGGAAAAAATCCTTGCCCTTAAGATGTTTAAATAAATGAAGTATCTTCGACTCCAACTCAACAAACTTTCCTTAGCTTGAATGTTGTTTTTCAATTTTGCTTTCTTTAATATTTAATTAGAATAATCATGTTTTTTAATTTTAAAGTTGTTTGAGTAAATTACTTTCATTAAATTTTTGTTGGCCTTTGTTCATTTTGGTGCTCAACCAATGAAGAATATAGCTTGATGTTCATAAATTAATGTGTTTAGGCATCACGATTTGAATGACTTTAGTAGATGAGGGAATTGCTCTATAGCATTGAGTTGTGTATGCTTACTTAGAGAGGGCTCCTGCATAATGACCTTTGTCTAGGTCCTAGTCAGTCTTAGAACATGCTTTGACAAACTTTAGAGGCGAAATTGAACGTTGCTTATTTAATAGAGAAATGATATAGGCATTGTTTGGTTAGTCAACAACTAGTATCCACCCAATTAAATATCAATCCATAGTTTTCCCTTTGAGCCTTTATAAAATTTTAGCTTTCTTTTCATTGGCTTACAAACCTCAACAATCTACCCTGGGCTATTGTTACACTTTTGACAAGTCTTATGATCACTAAGGTGAAGAGGCAATAAGTTCAAAGAATGGAATGCATAGCAAAAACCATAAGGAAAGTTGATGTTCTCAAGACCATAAGGGTAGTTGAAGTTCACCTAATATCTCTAATCTATGAAGACAACATCAGAGTAACAAATGATTTATCCTTGATAAAGAAAATTTATGTCACTCCTCATCCATTATTAGAAACCCAAGTTGGTACAAACAAGACAACTCTTTTAGAGCTAGAACCAAAAGAAAAAGAGGAAAAAAAAGAGGAAGAAGAAAAGAAAAGAAGAAGAAAGAAAAAAAGAAAGAAAAAAGGAAAAAAGACAAAATAAAAAAAAAAGAGAAAAAGAAAAAAAGAGAAAACCCAAAATGGTTTAGAAATCCAACCGAGTTTTCTTTTACCTAAGGCAGCAAAAGGCTTCCATTTGGTTTATAAGGACAGTTTGACTTGAATTGGTACAACCCAAGCAAAGATTAAATCAAAATTAGAGAAAAATGAGAAAGGTCATCCAGTTCTTAAAAGTCCTATACTTAACAATCCTACAGAGAAAAAGGACAAAATGATAAAATACTCAAAGAAAGGAAAGAGTAAGAAAAATAAAGAGAAAGAAAAAGAAAAAGAAGAAAAGAAATAAATTTGGGTACCAAACCTTTTGGGAGGGCAAAGACTATCCCAATCAAGATCTAGATTAATGCCAAGAAGATGGGAGAATACTGAAAGCTCTATCTTTTCATGCTCCCAACTGCCTAGAGTTCCAACAAGTAGTTTGTAGTGTGAAGATTTGTCCATTGTGTCA
Organism: Garcia nutans; assembly: GCA_947685225.1. NCBI lineage: Eukaryota > Viridiplantae > Streptophyta > Magnoliopsida > Malpighiales > Euphorbiaceae > Garcia > Garcia nutans. Next base: position 54,484,539 of record CANTUV010000024.1, read on the forward strand.
CATTAGATCCAATCTCAAAATGGCTTTCATTTAACCCGTGTCCCTTATAGACCGCATTTCAAGCCTATCAAAGACCTGTTGATCTCTCTTGGTAGGTAGAGTCTATTAGTGGAGATAGTTTGGATAACCATGCATATGAGATAGGCAATATTCAAACTCAAATGAGACTTTTGACTAAGTAATGTGTATGTGCCTATCTGAAGTGTAACAATCTTGCTTAAATAGAAATGATTCTCGAGTTTAGTATGGTAACTAGGGTTGTCATGTTATAGATATGTTAATTTAGAAAATCAAGTCCTGAGGTAAATTGACATTAATTTGGCAAAGCCAACATTTGATTTCAAAATAAAAATTCAAAATTGAAAATTTAAAAAAAAAATATTCAAGTTAAGGGGAGCATGTTGAACTATCGAACCTCGAAGGACACATTGAGCAAAGGAAATGATTACTTGCAAGGTTATGAAGAAGCTACCAATTGACATACTGAATCATAATTTGAAATTGATGTATCTCTGCCACTTAGGGTCTCTGTTATTCATGTTTCAACATCTTTAAGATAAAAACCATAAATGTGAAGCATCCTGTCATTCCAAGGAAAGACCTGAATGGGCATCTGGAAGGAGTCAATCACCTTGGTCTGTGAGTCAACAAAACCACTGTAAGTGTTATTCATGCATACATGAGCATATCACATTACATTTTCTTGTATTGTATTGTCTATTCTTTGTCAAAGCGAACAACATACACTCTATGAAGCAAAGATAAAGTGGGTATAGAATCAGGAGGCATAGATGCCCATTGCTTGAGGAAGCTCCAGTTATTTTGAAAAAGAAAGGAAAAAATGCATGCTTGTTCGAAGAACTAGATAATCTACAAACATCAACCAAAGCCCGCATAGAAAAATCATGGTGGGCAAGGGGAAGATATGAAGGCTAGCTAAACAAAATGGTTGAAATTTTTTTGCAAAAGTGTAAAGGAAGAACAAAAAAAAAAGAATGGAAAAAGAAGAAAATTAGAACTTTCAAAAGAATGAAGATGCAAAAGACAAAAAAATCAGTCCAGCTAAAAGAGATGAAGCCAAGGTAAAGACTAGATAAAGATCCACTTTCAAGGGTGAAGTCCCGATTTCCAAGGGTGAAGACGCGACATTTAATGGATAAAGATGCACTTTCAAGGGTGAAGACCTGATTTCCAAGGGTGAAGACCCGACATTTAAAGGATGAAGATCCATTTTAAGGGTGAAGACCCAATTTCCAGGGATGAAGATCCAGCTTAAAGGATGAAGATCCATTTTCAAAGGTGAAGACCTGATTCCAAGGATGAAGATCCAATTGCAAAAGGTGAAGACCCGAAGTCCAAATGATAAAGATCCATTTTCAAAGGTGAAGACTTGATTCCAAGGATGAAGATCCAATTGCAGAGGGTGAAGACCCAAAGTCCAAAGGATGAAGATCCATTTTCAAAGGTGAAGACCTAATTCCAAGGATGAAGATCCAATTTCAAAGGGTAATGACCCAAATTCCAAAGGATGAAGATCCATTTTCAAGGGTGAAGACCCGATGCTAAGGATGAAGATCCAATTTCAAGGGTGAAGACCCGACGTCCAAAGGATGAAGATCCATTTACAAGGGTGAAGACTCGATCTCCAAGGATGAAGATCCACTTTCAAAGGTGAAGATCCGATGCTAAGGATGAAGATCCAAGGTCCAAGGATGAAGACCCATTTTGAGGATGAAGACCCACAATCCATTAAAGAATAGAACAAAGCCAAAATCCTCAACTGATAGAAGATCAGTCCAGCTAGAAGAGCTGAAGTCAATCCGTTGAAGGATGGAACAACTAGCTAGAAGAAAGCCAGAACCCTTAACTGATAGAAGATCAGTCCAGCTAGAAGAGCTGAAATTATTCGGCTAGAAGAAAGACAAAATCCTCATCCGATAGAAGATTAGTCCATCCAGAAAAGCTAAATTTATTTGGATAGAAGAAAGCCATAACCCTCACATGAGAGAATATCACCAGAATCCATTAAAGAATGGAATAATGGCTAGAAGAAAGCTGAAACTCACAGATGATAGAATGTCAGTAGAATCCATTGAAGAATGGAGCAATGGCTAGAAGAAAGTCGAAACTCATAGATGACTGAATGTATTGGCTCGAAGAAATCCAAAATTCTCAAACGACAAAAGGATGTCTTGGGTTAAGGACCCTTATTCAGTCTTGGGTCGAGCAACCTAATCTAGTCTTGGGTCAAGCACCCTAATCCAATCTAGGCCCAGAACCTAAAATTATTTTTGAGTCTAGAACTCAAATCGGATCCAGAACCCAAACCACCTTGAGTCTAGAGCCCAAGTCATTTTTTAGTTCAGAACTCAAACCTGGTCCAGAACCCAAATCGTCTCAGTCCAGAACCCAAGACTTTTCTGAGTCCAGCACCCATTTTTACCAAAAATTAAAAATCTTGTTGCTTTTCACTCTCTGAGTTAATTCGAGATCGTTCAAGCAGGGGCAAACTGTAGACCCTTAAATTTGACCCCACTTTGATACGGTCCTGATTAAAGGATGCCAAAATAAGTTTGATCCTACTTTAAAAGATTTAAACCTAGTTTATAATTTTTAAATAAGTCAGTTTGGATTAAAGAGCCATAAATTCAATTGTAAAACCCTAAAATCAAGTTGAATCAGCCCAAATTAAAATGTTTCGATCCATAAGTTAAAAAATACAAGAATAATTTGAGTCAAGCAGGCCAGGGCGATATGAGCAGTTGCTCATGTCGACGTGGAGGGCTTAGGTCGATATGAGCGTGCCTCATGTCGATCTGGGATGCCAGATCGACATGGGGTTGGACTCATGTCTACCTAGACTACCAGGTAGACATGAGTGAGACTCATGTCGACCTAGGCTACCAGGTCGACATGGCCTTAACTCATGTCAACCTGGTTGCCTAGATTAACATGGTTTCAATTGGTTTTTTTAGATTTTTTTTATTGGATTTTCCTAAAGAGCTTAGAATTCATCAGAAAGACAAATTAGCAGAGTTAGGTTTAGGGTTTTTTGATTGGTTTTGCCTATAAATAAGAAGTCCTAATACTTTAACAAAGGGGGAATTTTTAGCAACATTGGGAAGGCAACAAATAGAAAAGAACAACAACAATTTTTTTTAGAATGAAGGAAAGAACAAGCAGAAATATCAGGAGAATCAAAGAAGAAGGCAGAGTCCATACTGTCTTCACATTGTTCACCTAGAAATTAATTTTTTGGTGGACCCGACGACGGAGGTTTGATCTTTAATCATAAATTATTCATGTTTATAGTAGCTTCATTTTATTTGATTAATAAGAACATGTAGTAACTTGATCTTTGTTTTAATAACTTTAATTATTTGCTTTAGTTAATACATTAATCAGTTGGTGTTCGTAACTCCACTTGCATGTTTTATAAAAACTTAAAACCAGCCAGTAGCTATTGAGGGTTTGAATAAATTATCAGAATCTAGTTTGTTTATTGAAACCTCAAGAACCATAAGTTATTTTATTGAAACTCAAAACCCTAAACTATTTTTATCCAAAAGCTTAAACCATTTCATTATGAAACTCCAAAATCTTGATTATTCTTCCAAAACATTAATTTATTTCTCCAAATCCAAAATTGTTTTTCAAAGGCAGTAAGTTAAAATCCTAAACCCTTTTTCTTCCAATAATCCAAGAATATCAAAACCCTAATCCCATAAATCTTTCTCTCCAAAACCCTAGTTTCAAAAACCCTAATTTCAAAACTCTAGTTTGAAAAACCCTAACTACAAAACTCTAGTTTCTAAAACCCTAAGTTCTAAATCCTAAATTCTAAAACCCTAATTTCTTTAAACCTTAATTTAAGATGTGAACCCTAAACTTATGCTTTTTATTAATTTATTTATTTTTGGATTTGATTATGTAGTTTATTATATGTTTTAATGGTTGGTTTATTTAATTTGTAATAAAATGAATGAATGAATGGACATTTTTTTTTATTATTATTGATTTATTTTAGTATTAATGTAAGAGGTATGTTTCCACTTTTTGGGTGCCTCATTATTTAAACCTTATGTAAATTAATTTATTTCATATTTTTGAGATTAATGTAAAGGGCACATTTCTACCTTTTGGTGGGTGTCCTATTTATTTTTAGACATGGACAATGTAAGGACATGTTTCCATCCTCGGATGGCTGTTCATTTATTTGCTTTGTTTGGACATTATTTTGATTTTAATATAATAATGCTTTATTTTAATTGCTGCACGTGGTGGATAATATCATTGTATTTAAGAATTTTATAATATTACGACCTGAAAAGGAGGCCGCTTCCAATCAATCGGGCATTGTGGGGATGCTGGGCCATTTCTCACCTTCGCCACATGTACCCCACTTTTCGAACCCATTAGGGGGTTGGGGATTCATTAGCAATTGAGTCATCCACCCCTTTCTTTTTTTCGACCCGTCCTGGTAGCAACTCTATTTTCTCTGAGCTTAGGCCTGTGTTCTCTAAGGCCCCGATCCTAAACAATGTCGAAGTCACAAGAACCATTCCACCGAGAGTGGGGTGAAAATCCTTGCTCACAAATATCAAGTCTAAGACTTTCAAGATTGTGAACCTGGAGCTATGTTGGATAAAATGAAAGATGGTCTATCCCCTAATTCTCCAATTTTATTTGAATCTTTGGCTGGATGGGACCATTTCAAGTCAATTTGGCTTAGGTAAAAAGGAACTTGGTTGGCTTTCTGAACCACCTTTTTGGATTTTTTTTCTTTTTCTTTTTTTACACTTTTTACACTTTCTTTTTTTTTTCTTTTTTTATTGCTCTAAGTGAGTTGTCTTGTTTGTACCAACTTGTGTTTCTGTTAATGCATGAGTGGCATAAATCTACTTAAGTCCTGACTTTATCTTAATAAGTCTATGATATTAGGTCTAATTCAGGTGTCCTTCAACTATCATTATAGTCTTCACTATATATCCTTTTGATATTCTTTCCCTTTTGTTCCTTAGTGATCATAAGACTTGTCAAAAGTGTAATAATAGCTTAAGGTACGTCATTGGGTTTGCAAGCCAATGAAAAGTAAGCTAAAATTTTATGAAGGATCAAAGGGACAACTAGGGATTGATATTTAATTGGGTGGATACTAGTTGTTGGCTTATCAAACAATGCCTAGATCATCTCTCTCTTAAATAAACAGAGTTCAATTTCAGCTCAAAAGTTCGTCAAAGCATGTTCTAAGATTGACTAGATCCTATACACTCATAAATATGCAGAAGCCCTCTCTAAGTAAGCATATGTAGCTCAATTCTATAGAACAATTCCCACACCTAGTAAAGTCATTTGGATCATGATGCATAGATACACTAACTCATGAAAATCAAGTTAGACTCGTTATCTGGTTGAGCACCAAAATGAATAAAGACCATCAAAAATTTAATGAAAATAATTTATTCGAACAAACCTAAGTTGAAAAACATAATTTTTCCAATTAAATATTAAAGAAAGCAAAATAAAAGAGCAACATTCAAGCTAAGGGAGGTTCATTGAGTTGTGCTTCTTCTCTCTTCACATCTTTAATACTCTAATCTTGAAAAGATGATAAGACAAGATCTTCCTCCAATCTTCCTCCTACCATGAAGGTTGTTGGTAGAGGTACTCTTCCTAATTGAGGCAAAGGATTGCTCTTGGTATTGGGCTTATCTGGCTCAGGTAGCTTACCATTGTCAATAAGATCTTGAATTTCATGCCTTAATCAAGTACATTTATCTATCTCATGCTCTTACATTTGATGGAATTGAAAGAAGGCCATAGCATCAAAGTTTAACGGCAGAGGATCGTGTAGCGGTCGAGGAACCAATGGCTATAATAATCCCTTTTTTAGTAACTTGTTGAAAACCAAGACAAAGGTTTCCTTGGATATGAAAACTATCTTCTATTTCGTTGGCTAGTGGTTGCATTGACATCCATTTCTTTTTGTGCACTCTGACTATCAAATTGGTTGTTCCCTCTTTTATTCCTCCTTCCAGAAGAGCGATTCTTCTCCCATTCTCACTCTTCTATTTTCAAGCCAACATGGAGAAGATCTTTGAAATCTTTGATAATGGTGTGAGACAGTCTCTCAGGAAGGTTGGTAGGACATCTCTCACTATCATTCTAATTAGATTAGACTCAACGGGCCTCTTTTTGAGAAGAGCAGCTTTATTGCTCCACCTTTTCACATAATTAATAAAATTCCCATTCTGCATCTGACTGATAGTTTCCACCTCCATTAGGGTTACTTTCAGTTCAATTTTGTATCCATATTACTGAATGAAGGTTTTGTACAATGTATACTAATCTTTTTGGGTACTTTCCTCTAAGGTGTTAAACTAGTTTTGCACAACAGGATCCAATGAGAGCATGAAATACATTAGAGTTTCAGCCTTGGTAGCTCTAGTGGACTGCATAGCTATAGTGTACTGCTTAACATGTAAGTGATGATTTCCTGTACCAGTGTACTTGTCGAATGAAGGAATTTTGAACTTGTAAGGAACTTCTTCATCTTGCTCAAATAACTTGTCCACCTCTGACACTTCTTTAGCCTTTAGCTTCTTCTCAAACTTCTTCTCCAAATCAGCAATCATCTTCTCGACATCAGTGGATTCAGATTTTGTTTATGTTGTCTTCTTTTCTTTTTGCCCCCTTGTTGAACTTAGAAGTAATGTTCCCAGTCATCATCGTCCATAGCTTCTTTGTCTTCATCATAGGCCACTTTGACTATCTTAGCCTTTCCTTTATCCTTTTGCTTTTTGTTACTAGCAAATGCTTCAACATTTTTGTCCTCTAAAAGTGAAAGTAGTTGGCTTCTCACAGTCTCAGCTAGGGTCCCCTTCAATTCTTCCATCTTGGAGTTGAGGGCATCATTTACCATCTTCTGAATTTGCTCAAGATCCATTGATTTGGGAGTGAAATTAACTATATCTTCACTGAACTCTGAGCAGTGACGTAGGTCAGGTTATCGTATGTTTCTGAACTACTGTACTCCAGGTCTATAAGCCAGAATGGATCAAAGGCATGTAATGCATTGCATGTATGTATGTATGCATGAATGCATAAGTAACAAATAAACAAGGATAATTAGGATGCTTCTTCCAACCTTATAACTTCCACATGCAAATGAGTCTCTGTTCCTAGGTATAAAGTAAATAAAATACAGCATGGGATATTTTGTTATTGAAAAAATCCCTTGAACGATTTAATCAATAGTTATATTTTCAAACTTAGAAGTCAGTCCATGATAATTCCCATTAATTAAGTCTTAATCCATTGGGCCAACAAAAGGATAGTTTTTATGCTATATTGGATCAAAACTAAATTAAAAGGTTTATCATAAATAGATTTCCCATTTGAAAAAGCATCTAATGGTTCATGCCACAAACAAGCCTATGATTCTTAGTATAAATTAGGCCCATAATTAATTTTTGGTATTCTATAATTGACCTAAATAGTTTGTAAGCTCATTCAAAAAGATGGTTATGGAAAATAATTTTGTTTCAAAGCCCATTATAAAAAATGTTTGTTTAAAAATGAATTTTGGGCTTTATATTTGGGTCATGAGGTAGAAAAGAATTTTTGACCTATTTTAGAAAGTTTTATGTCCAAAGACCATCTTGAAAATTTTGAAAATAGTTTTGGTCTTTTGGATTTAAAGGAAAAAATTATTTTGAGCTTTACAATATAATTATGTCATATTAGAAAAAGAACAAACCAAATAAGCCATGGTTTAAAGCAAAATATATTAATCATAGTCAACAAGCATTTAGGTAAAAACCTAAGAAAAATAACTAGGCCAATTACATGAGCTTTACTCTTTGGGTTAAGAAGCTTAGGTTCCCATAACAAGTATATATCAAAAGGTACAAGGCTATGAGTAGTTATGACATGCTCAATCTCCATACCTTGAGTGAAAGTATGGTATCCCTTACATAACACAACTGATAAGAGTGTTTTTATACTTGTTTTTAGTATGATTTTAATATGTTTTTAGTTAATGTTTCATTTGATTTTGGTTTAAAGTTTGTTTTAAGTGTTTGTTTTAGGTTAAAGTGGAAAAATTCCCTTGGATGATCAAAATAATGAAGAAAGAGCATGAATCAAGCAAGACATGGCCAAGCCAAAGCAAGCTTGGCCGTGTCACTCAAAATAATGGTGAGACAGTAGCTGACATGGGCAGGAGACATGGCCAAGCCATTGGCCATGTCTCACCCAAGGAACAAAACCAAGCAAAGAGAAGATTGAACAAATTCAAGCAGAAGGCGACACACTCACATGACACGGCCAAGCCACTGGCCGTGTCACCCCATAAGACCAAAGAGAAAAGAAAGAAAGGAAGCAAGGCAGTGATGGACACGGCCAACTACCTTGGCCGTGTCCCAAGGAGAAATGAGAGACACGGCCAAGCCACTCATGGCTTGGCCGTGTCACCTAAGAAAATCTTGATTCTTTTGCACGAGTTGAGAGACAAAGTGGGGAACAAAACATCATGCTTGCCAAAAGAAATACAAAACAAAGAAGATGTGGGGAACAAGGGAGAGTGGTGTGAGCTAGTGTGAGTTGGAAAGCATGGCTTGGAGCTTTGGAGGGAAATAAAAAGAGAAGAAGAGGAAGAAGGAAGAGGCTTCTGCAGAGGGCTGCAGGTTTGTGCAGGAAACAGAGAACAGAGGCAGAGAAGAGAGGTTTGAGAGGAGGAGGCTGGGCATACACGTTTTGGGCAAGGAGGGAGCGACACTTTCCTTGACTCTTCATCTTCATCCTCCATTTCCATCCACTCCAACATCTGCATCTTCCATTGGCAGCTCCTGGAGATTCAAGAAGCTAGATTGAAAGGGGTTTTTCTATTTTCTCCTTTTATGTATTTTTAATGTTATTGTTGTTGTTTTTGTATTAAGTGTATTGAACATGAACTAAATCATTCTCTATCTAGATGTTAATGAACCCTATCTTATTTGTATGATTGGATACTCTTAATTGATTGTGTTGTTTTATTCTTATGATGCTTAATGATTATTGCCAAATGATGATAGCATGCTTATTGATTGGTTGCCATTTTCATATTATTGACTTGAGAAAGCTTGATATGAATTGATTACTCATAAGGGTTGAGGATTGATTGGGGTGCTAGAGATAGACCTACAAGATCCTTTGGTTTATAGTTCCTTGTTCTTAATGCATGATCTATTTAATTGTATTTGAGAAGAGATTCCGCCACTCTACTTAGTGATTAGGGGTTAATTCGCTCGAGAGAGGTTTTAGTCTAAGTTAGAGGAATGCCAATTCAACTCTATCATGTGATGTAATTGAGGCTAGGGGGATTCAATATCTAGATAGTATCTTTACCATCAAACCTGTTTACACAACGCATAATTTATCTTTGCTTTCATTTATTTAAATTAGTGTCTTTAATTATAAAACATCAGAAAAACATTAATTTGCTAAACAACAGTTAAGATTTGCACCAGTGCTTGGCCTTGTCCTTAGTGGAACGATACTTCACTCACTACTTTATTACTTGGGCGACCCGTGCACTTTCGGTATTGCAATAGCTCTAGGCGCGACGCACTGAGTTTTTGGCGCCGTCGTCGGGGACAATGGTTTCAATACTAGTAATATAATTAAGCCTGTTGATTTAGTTTTTTTTTTCTGTGAATTGATTGTGTGTTTTTCTTTGAATTATTTGCTTTTTTTTGTAAATTTGTTTGTTTGTTGTGTTTGAATTTGTTTGTTTGTTTGTTTTTTCTTTAAATTGCTGAGTGCCTTGTGTAAAGATGCAGTTTGCAAGGCACGGGGAATTTTATGTTGGGGACTGTTATTTTGAGCTTGCATGGCAACTCGCAAATTTAACGAATAAAGTTGATAGGATAATTGCAAGCCGGGGAAGCCCACCAAATTGTACAGCATGTGGCAATGCAGGACATTGTGCCAATACATGTTCATTTGGTTTCGAATGATACCAAGATTGGCATGAGGAAGAATATGACTACCAAAATTTCCAGCAAATGGGTGGTAATGACCCATATTCCAATTCTTACAATCCAAGCTGGGAAAGCCACCCAAATTTTTATTGGGAAAATCAGCAGTACATTCCACCTCAATAAAATTTTCAACCTTGCCAAAGAAGTTCTTACTTTCAAGAACAATTCTCAGACAAAGACCACCTTGAGGAATCCACATTGGAGGATAAGTTAAACGGCTATATTCAAAAACTCACAATGAATCAAGATCACCTTGAGGAACCCACTTTGGAGGATGAGTTGAGGTCTAAATCTTTGCAAGAAACACAGAGGATATTGGATGCTCTAGAGGAGCAGCTGGCACATCAACCCCAAGCACACCAAAAGGAGGAGTTTCCTAGCCAATTGGTCCAAATTGAGGTAATCACAAATTTGAGGAATGAACAGGTAATATATAACAATTTTTGTGATTTCTTTGATGCAGGGACCAATCAAGAAGAAAATGGCGAGGAAATCCAACCCGACATAGAGGTGTTGAATCAAACAAAGGATGAGGAGAATTTGGAAGCATCAACTTGGACAGAATTGTATGAACCTCCAAATCCTTTTATGCCATCAATTTCATTCCCATTTATGCTAGAGGAAGAGAAACAAGGTATGCATATTCCTGAACTCTATGACATGCCCTATAGCGGAGATAGTGTAGACAAGCTTGAGGTAGCCATGACCTTAGAAGTAGAGCCTAATATTTCCAATTTAGAGATCGAGGAGAGCAAATTAACATTAAATGATGAGGTTGTTGAGAGGGAACTTCCAAGAGCTAAAGAGGATGAGAAAGAGATTCAACTAAACTTGGTTGAACTTCAAAAGACCCCAAAAATCTTTGAATTTGTTTTAATTGGGGAGAACAATATGCAACCAATGATCATCCCTCCCATTTTCGGGAGCGAGAAAGAATGAAAAATGAATATAACTATGTTGCATACTGAAAAACATTCTTACCAGGTCCCTATAGCATTGGAGGATCACCCCATGACAGCTTTCACATATTCTCATTGGCCAATTGTTCATCCAAGGATGCTACCTAAGCTTTGCAACACATTGGGCACATTTTGAAGTTGCATGCTGTCCATCCTCTCAATCATGAACTTCAATTGCATTATGGGTGGAAGAAGCCCTACATATCGCATATGGGAGTGGTGGAAATCAGGTTTCATCTAAACTCTCTGTTAGTTTATGCATGCTCACATTGAGGACAATGTGAATTTTTAAGTGTGGGGTGCATATTGTGTTTTGTGTTTTTAATTTTAATTTATTTTTGTTATAGTTTAGTTAATATTTTTCATGTTTTCTTTGAATAAATGAATTTTGGAAAGTTCAATTGTTATAAATTGTTGACTGAGGACCTTTGAATTTTTAAAGCATGAACTTGAGAATTGAGTAGAATTGGTGCTTATTGTCAATTTTGTTGGTTTTTCTTTGCATTACCATCAACCTAGTGAGGAATTGAGCCATCAACTTATTATTCTTGTTGTGTGTGGACATCTTTGATTGATCACTTGCTAGAACTTGCTTTAATATACATTTTAAGACTATATAAAAATTTCAATTTGGCATCAAGATGATTAAGGCAATTAGGTGAACCCACTTTAGCTTAAAAATACCAACCCTATTTTAAACATTAGTTAGCCAATTTTGAGCCTATTTCATTTCTCCTTTTCTTTATTTTTTGCAACACTACCAACCTTGAACCTTGTTGTTTTAACTCTTACCCTTTCAGTAGGTCAAGAGCATTTTAAGAGCGTTTATGACCAAGTGTTGTGTTGAATTAAGAATGGGGTTAAATTTAGTAGGTTTAAGATTGCAAATCCTAAAAAAAATAAAAATAAAATCAAATAAAAAGAAGAAAAATAAGAAAAATTGTTGTTATTGTTGAAAGGGTTGGAATATGTTTTGGTATAATCATTGCAAGATGTAATAAGTGAGTTCCCTTGAAAAGTTCATTAAATGTCAAGGGGAAGATAAGAGGAAGGTGTTTTGGGATTGTTGGGTTATATATATGATTGGTTACTTCATTCTTGAAGTGCTTTTGAACTTAATGATTAAGCTCACATTTCCTAAATGTCATGCCTCTACCTTAGCCCCATTACAACCCAATAAAAGACCTTTTGATTGATGCTTGATTGTAATTAAGTGGTGGAGATTTGATAGATAAGCAAGCCTATGGCGATAATCTTTCATTGATTGTTATGAGTGTAAACACCACCTTGATCAAACACTTTCTAAGAGTTGGTGAGGGAGTGACAATGTAGGTTATGCATGGACAACCACTTAATAGCATTGGTATCAATTTTGTTCGATTTGATATTGATTGCAGATTTAGGATAGGGAAGTCTTGATACATTTTTATAACTCTTGAACTTGAAAAAATTTTTGTGATTAGTTTGTTTTGATTTTAGCCTTGCTTGGGGACAAGCAAGGATTCAAGTGTGGAGTATTTGACAAGAGTGTTTTTATACTTGTTTTTAGTATGATTTTAATATGTTTTTAGTTAATGTTTCATTTGATTTTGGTTTAAAGATTGTTTTAAGTGTTTGTTTTAGGTTAAAGTGGAAAAATTACCTTGGATGATCAAAATAATGAAGAAAGAGCATGAATAAGGCAAGACATGGCCAAGCCAAAGCAAGCTTGGCCGTGTCACTCAAAATAATTGTGAGATAGTAGCTGACACGAGTAGGAGACACGGCCAAGCCACTGGTCGTGTCTCACCCAAGGAACAAAACCAAGCAAAGAGAAATATTGAACAAATTCAAGCAGAAGGCGACACACTCACATGACACAGCCAAGCCACTGGCCGTGTCACATGACACAGCCAGGAGCTTGGCCATGCCACCCCATAAGACCAAAGAGAAAAGAAAGAAAGGAAGCAAGGCAGTGATGGACACGACCAACTAGCTTGGCCGTGTCCCAAGGAGAAATGAGAGACACGACCAAGCCACTCATGGCTTGGCCGTGTCACCTAAGAAAATCTTGATTCTTTTGCACGAGTTGAGAGACAAAGTGGGGAACAAAACATCATGCTTGCCAAAAGAAATACAAAACAAAGAAGATGTGGGGAACAAGGGAGAGTGGTGTGAGCTGGTGTGAGTTGGAAAGCATGGCTTGGAGCTTTGGAGGGAAATAAAAAGAGAAGAAGAGGAAGAAGGAAGAGGCTTGTAACACCCCGATACCTTATATAAGTACTATACATATACTTGGTATACATATGGTAAGTATATAAAGTATAAGGATGTCACTTCGTTATTTTTTTAAAAACCTGTAAAAGAATTCCAAAACATAATACATTAATTTAAATAACATTTACCAAATCATTATTTAAATCAAAAACTTCATTTATACATATAATTACTTTCTCGACATAAATACATCAATAAAAAAGTTATACATGTATGCATTACCCTCTAGTTGGTCTCGACAAACTTTTACTCTTCTTGTGGCATAACGAAATACTTCATATCTTCCACCTATTTAACTGCGCGAATACACACCCGCGCTAAGCCCGAGAGCTTAGTAGTCCAAATATAAAATTATAAACATATAGTATAGAAGTATTAACATATAATGATATATCAATTCAATGTATAATTAGTTCTTATCCTATTTGCTTTTCTTTTTAGTTGTATCTTTCATAGATCCTAGCTAATCTCATATATGATGCTCATATATACATAATATTATCACCAACCCCAATCCATCACAAATACTCCAAATCAATATATTAATACACCCACATTATATATATCATACCAATCCTTAATGCAATACACACATTACATATCATACCAATCATTATTACAATACACACATGACATATCATACCAATTATTAATCACATTTCCAATGAAGACAACCATTATTATCAACTACAATTCATTTACATATCACACTTCATAACATTATCTTACTCAATTTACATATCACACTTCATAACATTATCTTATTCACAATTCACCAATCATGATTGATTATTAATACTCACAATCAATATTTCAATACTTGTATTTCACATTAGCAACAAAGACAGACTCGGGCCCAAAACACTAATATGCCATTCGACTTTCAGAGTTAATGCTTTGGTTTAATCATCACATTTATCACTATCATAATCCCAACTAGGCTTCAAGGATTAGGTTCAACCAAGCTTCAAGGGGAGCAAAGCATGCTAAGCTTCAACCCAACTTGGCTTCAAGAACCAATCCAACCTAGCTTCAAGGGTTGTAACATCTCAATTAGGCTTCAAGGATCAAGTCCAACCTAACTTCAAGAGATTGTTACTATTAGGCATGCCACCAACAACAAAACTCTTAAAATGAATAACATATTAGATACATAATTCATTGATCATTTCATCATCAATATCATTCACAATTCTCATCATCATTTAGGCAAACATGCCTCACATATCTCAATTGAATTGTCATAGCCAATCACAATGGCTTCATATCACATTTGAATCATCATGGCCAATTACAATGGCTTCATATCACATTTGAATCATCATGGCCAATTACAATGGCTTCACAACATATCATATCTCAATCCATATGATACATATAACATCATTGATATAACATTTCAAAATATATTATTCATATAATACATTGCCATTCACAATACATATAACATAACCTTTCATCATTTCTCAAAACACATTAACACCATTCCTTATTAGAGCATTTATCATAACAAATTGTACATACCTTAAGAATGATCCTCATTTCTTCCTACCTTTCCCATTTCATATTTCATCCTATATATATATATATATATAGCAATTTATATTATTCATTTACATCCACAATATAATAAAGTATTTAATACATTCATCCAAATGTGTTAAGGTTCAAAGACATATAAGGATGTACAATCAAATAAGGTTCATTCTTACCTTTTTAATGATCTTCACATCCTTCACATCATTCAATCATCACCTTAATCCAATTATATTAACAATATAGTAAACCACTTAACACATTTGCAAACAAATGTGTTAAGCCTCAAATCATGTAAATAAATACAATCATATGTATTGGTACTTACCTCAAGAACTACTCCCATCAATCTATACATTTCCTTTTTCCAAGAATTCTCCACCTTTAGATTAATGCAATACAATCTCTTCAAAACCTAATCCAAAGATCATTATTCATAGGTTTAGAATCATCCACATACATTTGATTAGGGCATTCTTTGTTTTAAACATGTTTTAAAGTGTTTATGTTTAGGTTTAGGTACCATAATACCTTTGAAGAATCAAAGCCATGCTAAAAGAACAAAGAATAAAAACAATAATCATTACATTTGAGGGACACGGCCAAGCTTGTGGCCGTGTCTCTCAACCACAATTGGCAGTGGCAGACACTGGCATGGGACACGGCTGTGTCTCTCAAAAATCAACCCAACACGCCCAAAATTTCCATGTCTTGGCCGTGTCTCTCCATGCTTTTGGCTGTGTTACTCAAAACAAAACCCTAACCAAAAGCCAACACTCTTCCAATTGCATTTACACACCCTTTTCACAATAAAAACCTCATTCAAATGGATACAATCAATAACATAAACACATATCTTACATAATCAATTAAACCACACATTAACAATACAATTAAACATATACCATCTCAAAACCCTAAAACCAACATCCTTCTCCATCTTTCAAAATCAACATCCACCACTTCCAACAACAAAATCTCTTTAAACTCTTAACTTAAAACCAATTTTAACACTTAAAAACACAATACAAACACATCTCATCATAAAACCAACAAACCCTAATTATCTTCAAAAGAATGAAAAGAATCAAAGAAAAGATCTTACCTTAGATGAAGAAATGACACAAATCTTTGATTCTCCCTTATATTTTGAGCTTAGCATCTCAAGAACCTCTCTTAACTCTTTCTTTCTCTTTGTCTATGGAGGAGCCGGCCACACATGAAGAGAAGAGGAAAAGATGAAGAAGCAAAGTTAAAATTTTCTTTTAATCTCCACCAAGAGTTCAATTCAAGCAATTACCAAAACACACTTTAATCATTTAACTAACCACTTGTCTTTTATATGCCCATACATGTAATTTCACATATCCCACAAAAATATCCTCTTGCATTGACTCTCCCTTTGACCAATTTATATGATATATATATCATCATATAAACAACATATACATTTCTCTCTAAACCCTCTTTTCTTTCCCAAAACACATATACATAAACCTTCTCTTCCCATTTCTTTTCTCTTCACATAACATATACATTCAATCCAACTTACAACAACAACATAATCAAAACTTCTAAGGCATACATGAGGATATTACAAGTCTCTCCCCCTTAAATAATTTCGTCCTCAAAATTATCTAGTATAATCGTAATTCATTCGTAATACCATATCATTTTAACTTCCATATGAAGTTAATTATACGTTTAAGTCATTATATCATCAAATCATATAGCTTCAACTCTCCTCTTAAAATCAACCACCTTCTTTAAATTCCATAACTCATCATTCTATATGCTTATACATCTCGTTACTTCCTTAATCAAACATTTAAAAGAACTCATTACATTTCTTGTTAATGTCTTTATACAAGAATCAGATCATTTTATAGTACACTTATACTCCTTCTAAACTTTATATTTAATATATTTTATTCTTTCACTTCTTTGTAATTACTCTCTTAACTTTAACCTTAAAAACCATTGACTTATATCTGAACATTACTTATCCCTTCATTACAATCACTGTCTAAAAAGATATTTATCACCCTCAATAGATAACAAAATCCTGATTTTTTTCATAAATGGAGTTATTTCTTTAGCATGCTTTTCACTTAACTTACATATTAATACATTACCTTTCAACTTATTTTATAAATAACCAATCTTTTTCTTTTCTTATCATGATTTACAATTACTATAACTTCATTCATTCATCCAATCACACTTTAAAAATTTTACACCATATATATTACCATGTAAATAATTACACTCTTGGTACAACTATACACATTAAATTTCAATAATAATTCATAATCTTAGCCAATTCTAGATCCATTGATCTATTTGTCACAATATACCCATATTCCAATCTTATTCAATTCCAACCAACGATTAATTTACTTAACTTATCATAAAATTTCATAATATTCATATATGTATATATATAACTTCATTCCATTAGGACAAACTTATATTCAATTGCTAATCTTTTCCAACCCATTTCCAATCAAATCATCATGATAACAAGTCACTTTAAATTATCTTTTAATATACACATAATTTATTATCTATCATCTTATTATAATTCCCCACCAATTCTCATAAACATTTTATACCATATTTACTATCTATAATTCATTCATTCAAACCTCGAGTTACATACCTTAAACATATTCATTATAACTTTCAGTCATATTCTATAATTTCTCCCTTTTTAATATTTCTTCTCATTTTATATCGTTGTTATATTTATTTTGATTACCTTATTGTCATATCATCCATAACTCAAAACATTTCCATAATTTCTCTTTCCTCTCTTAATCTTCACAATTATAACCAAATTTTTTAACATAAAATGATAAAGTACAACTTTATCCATCATAACTGTTAACTATACTACTCAAACAAAATTTCCAATCTCACCAAATCTGTATTGCAATCATTTTATCTAAGATCCAAATCCATAGATAATAGATTAACAAATCAAATATACTGAACAAAACACATGGCTTTAAGAGATTAATATTCAAGCCTGGGACTTTCAAATCAATATTGTTCTTCTCATAATTTTATTCTCAATCTATACAAATACAAGGCTAAGGTATATCTCAAGAATTACATATTCCTTCTTTGCATTTTTGCCATATCAGAAGTTAACATATTCCAATTCTATTTCAAACCAATTTGCACTCGAATAAATGATCTTTATCAACTTAATTCATATTTCAACAATATTACTATATACATATTCAGTCATATGCAGTCCCCTTACAATTTCTATTCGTTACTTCATTTCTAATCCATCTACAATCTCTTATAATATATATATATATAGAACTTTCCATATGTAAATACCTTAAAATTCTAAATATCACATGATCATCACATTTAATGCTCATCATAATAATTTCCACTGTCCAATATTACTCAAGTTCCTTCCATACTCACTTCCACCACATAATCCATCTAGCTTTACCCAATTCAAGACCTAATCTCTCTTAGGTCCACTAATACCTACTACATCATTTCCATATCACAAATTCTATAATTATACCACATACATATTTGTAACTCACTTTCATAATAATTTTCACATTTATATATATATATATATCGTAATTTCATTCATATTGAAAAAAAAAAATCAGTTCACAAATCATATACATGTATACACTTAATCATATGCTCTTATTTTATTTCCCTTTTTCATACATTCAATGCTAATTTAATGTTTATCACTTTCTTTTAAACATTGTCATTCTTATTCTTCCAATATGATGTAAAGCATTTATTCACACTACAATGTATATATGTATTCTGACTATACTAATACTTCACATTCATCTTGATCATATTCCCAAAGTAACATCTCTTTCACTTTCGGTTTTTTTTTTTTTTTAAAACACTTAATATACTTCCATAACCATCTTTACTTTTTGCAGTTAAAATGACTTAAAATAACTCATCTTTTCTATTATCACTTTAAAAACATCTTACAAATATATATCACATATTTTCACCATTACCATGAGCTTTCACAATATTCAAGCATCTCACATTTCTGACATTGAATTTACCATGTTCGCATTAAAATAACAATATCAAACTTATTTTCTTACTTAACCAATATCATCTATTATTTTTTTTTACAAAACCTTCACTTTATATATATATATCCCAACTTTAAATAGTTACACTTTGTCTATACTAACCAACTCATTCAATATTCCAACATTTTTTTTCCATTTTAACGACATACTTTTCAATATTATCAAACCAACATTATTTCCTCTGTCTAGCAAACCCAATATAAACTCTATTATAAAGAGATTCAAATTGTAGAGGAAATAGTACATACTCTTATCTTAATTTTGATTTTTATCTCAGGTTCAACTTTATTCTCCTTTTTATTTCTTTATATTTCAACACATCTAACAACTCACTTTACTTTGTATAAATTTCCATATACATATTCAATCATAACATCTAGACATGCTTCAATCATATCATTTCCAACATTACTCAATAGCATTAATTTCACATTTCTTTATGTTTCAATTCACATTATGTCCCACATAATATTGTTCATAAACATCAACATTACATTCCATGTTGCACACAACATGACATTTTCATATGCATTATCAATATACATATATCACATTACATTTCACAATTCGTTTCTCATAATCAATTAGGCACTATGCCTCAATTATAATTCATTTCCAACATCATTGCCAACAATCATGGTCTCTCATCACATCAAAATAGTATACACATATATCATCAATTATATTGAACATTTCAAATAACACAAATATTCTACAATTCATATAATGCCACATCCGAGACCAACCTAGGTGTCAATGCATATGCACGTATTACAAATTTCATTTCAAAACTTTTCCTTTTTACTTCGGTTTAAACTTTTCAAAACTCGTTTTAGTTTCACTTAGGCCGAGAATCTCGAACCTAAGCTCTGATATCAAAACAATTGTAACACCCCGATACCTTATATAAGTACTATACATATACTTGGTATACATACGGTAAGTATATAAAGTATAAGGATGTCACTTCGTTATTTTTTTAAAAACCTGTAAAAGAATTCCAAAACATAATACATTAATTTAAATAACATTTACCAAATCATTATTGAAATCAAAAACTTCATTTATACATATAATTACTTTCTCGACATAAATACATCAATAAAAAAGTTATACATGTATGCATTACCCTCTAGTTGGTCTCGACAAACTTTTACTCTTCTTGTGGCATAACGAAATACTTCATATCTTCCACCTATTTACCTGCGTGAATACACACCCGCGCTAAGCCCGAGAGCTTAGTAGTCCAAATATAAAATTATAAACATATAGTATAGAAGTATTAACATATAATGATATATCAATTCAATGTATAATTAGTTCTTATCCTATTTTCTTTTCTTTTTAGTTGTATCTTTCATAGATCCTAGCTAATCTCATATATGATGCTCATATATACATAATATTATCACCAACCCCAATCCATCACAAATACTCCAAATCAATATATTAATACACCCACATTATATATATCATACCAATCCTTAATGCAATACACACATTACATATCATACCAATCATTATTACAATACACACATGACATATCATACCAATTATTAATCACATTTCCAATGAAGACAACCATTATTATCAACCACAATTCATTTACATATCACACTTCATAACATTATCTTATTCAATTTACATATCACACTTCATAACATTATCTTATTCACAATTCACCAATCATGATTGATTATTAATACTCACAATCAATATTTCAATACTTGTATTTCACATTAGCAACAAAGACAGACTCGGGCCCAAAACACTAATATGCCATTCGACTTTCAGAGTTAATGCTTTGGTTTAATCATCACATTTATCACTATCATAATCCCAACTAGGCTTCAAGGATTAGGTTCAACCAAGCTTCAAGGGGAGCAAAGCATGCTAAGCTTCAACCCAACTTGGCTTCAAGAACCAATCCAACCTAGCTTCAAGGGTTGTAACATCTCAATTAGCCTTCAAGGATCAAGTCCAACCTAACTTCAAGAGATTGTTACTATTAGGCATGCCACCAACAACAAAACTCTGAAAATGAATAACATATTAGATACATAATTCATTGATCATTTCATCATCAATATCATTCACAATTCTCATCATCATTTAGGCAAACATGCCTCACATATCTCAATTGAATTGTCATAGCCAATCACAATGGCTTCATATCACATTTGAATCATCATGGCCAATTACAATGGCTTCATATCACATTTGAATCATCATGGCCAATTACAATGGCTTCACAACATATCATATCTCAATCCATATGATACATATAACATCATTGATATAACATTTCAAAATATATTATTCATATAATACATTGCCATTCACAATACATATAACATAACCTTTCATCATTTCTCAAAACACATTAACACCATTCCTTATTAGAGCATTTATCATAACAAATTGTACATACCTTAAGAATGATCCTCATTTCTTCCTACCTTTCCCATTTCATATTTCATCCTATATATATATATATAGCAATTTATATTATTCATTTACATCCACAATATAATAAAGTATTTAATACATTCATCCAAATGTGTTAAGGTTCAAAGACATATAAGGATGTACAATCAAATAAGGTTCATGCTTACCTTTTTAATGATCTTCACATCCTTTACATCATTCAATCATCACCTTAATCCAATTATATTAACAATATAGTAAACCACTTAACACATTTGCAAACAAATGTGTTAAGCCTCAAATCATGTAAATAAATACAATCATATGTATTGGTACTTACCTCAAGAACTACTCCCATCAATCTATACATTTCCTTTTTCCAAGAATTCTCCACCTTTAGATTAATGCAACACAATCTCTTCAAAACCTAATCCAAAGATCATTATTCATAGGTTTATAATCATCCACATACATTTGATTAGGGCATTCTTTGTTTTAAACATGTTTTAAAGTGTTTATGTTTAGGTTTAGGTACCATAATACCTTTGAAGAATCAAAGCCATGCTAAAAGAACAAAGAATAAAAACAATAATCATTACATTTGAGGGACACGGCCAAGCTTGTGGCCGTGTCTCTCAACCACAATTGGCAGTGGCAGACACTGGCATGGGACACGGCCGTGTCTCTCAAAAATCAACCCAACACGCCCAAAATTTCCATGTCTTGGCCGTGTCTCTCCATGCTTTTGGCCGTGTTACTCAAAACAAAACCCTAACCAAAAGCCAACACTCTTCCAATTGCATTTACACACCCTTTTCACAACAAAAACCTCATTCAAATGGATACAATCAATAACATAAACACATATCTTACATAATCAATTAAACCACACATTAACAATACAATTA
Organism: Garcia nutans; assembly: GCA_947685225.1. Lineage (NCBI taxonomy): Eukaryota > Viridiplantae > Streptophyta > Magnoliopsida > Malpighiales > Euphorbiaceae > Garcia > Garcia nutans. The sequence goes on from CANTUV010000024.1 coordinate 54,506,756, forward strand.
AACATATACCATCTCAAAACCCTAAAACCAACATCCTTCTCCATCTTTCAAAATCAACATCCACCACTTCCAACAACAAAATCTCTTTAAACTCTTAACTTAAAACCAATTTTAACACTTAAAAACACAATACAAACACATCTCATCATCAAACCAACAAACCCTAATTATCTTCAAAAGAATGAAAAGAATCAAAGAAAAGATCTTACCTTAGATGAAGAAATGACACAAATCTTTGATTCTCCCTTAAATTTTGAGCTTAGCATCTCAAGAACCTCTCTTAACTCTTTCTTTCTCTTTGTCTATGGAGGAGCCGGCCACACATGAAGAGAAGAGGAAAAGATGAAGAAGCAAAGTCAAATTTTTCTTTTAATCTCCACCAAGAGTTCAATTCAAGCAATTACCAAAACACCCTTTAATCATTTAACTAACCACTTGTCTTTTTAAATGCCCATACATGTAATTTCACATATCCCACAAAAATATCCTCTTGCATTGACTCTCCCTTTGACCAATTTATATGATATATATATCATCATATAAACAACATATACATTTCTCTCTAAACCCTCTTTTCTTTCCCAAAACACATATACATAAACCTTCTCTTCACATAACATATACATTCAATCCAACTTACAACAACAACATAATCAAAACTTCTAAGGCATACATGAGGATATTACAAGGCTTCTGTAGAGGGCTGCACGTTTGTGCAGAAAATAGAGAACAGAGGCAGAGAAGAGAGGTTTGAGAGGAGGAGGCTGGGCATACACGTTTTGGGCAAGGAGGGAGCCACACTTTCCTTGACTCTTCATCTTTCATCCTCCATTTCCATCCTCTCCAACATCTGCATCTTCCATTGGCAGCTCCTGGAGATTCAAGAAGCTTCATTGAAAGGGGTTTTTCTATTTTCTCCTTTTATGTATTTTTAATGTTATTGTTGTTGTTGTATTAAGTGTATTGAACATGAACTAAATCATTCTCTATCTAGATGTTAATGAACCCTAGCTTATTTGTATGATTGGATACTCTTAATTGATTGAGTTGTTTTATTCTTATGATGCTTAATGATTATTGCCAATTGATGATAGCATGCTTATTGATTGGTTGCCATTTTCATATTATTGACTTGAGAAAGCTTGATATGAATTGATTACTCATAAGGGTTGAGGATTGATTGGGATGCTAGAGATAGAGCTACAAGATCCTTTGGTTTATAGTTCCTTGTTCTTAATGCATGATCTATTTAATTGTGTTTAAGAAGAGATTCTGGCACTCTACTTAGTGATTAGGGGTTAATTCGCTTGAGAGAGGTTTTAGTATAAGTTAGAGGAATGCCAATTCAACTCTATCATGTGATGTAATTGAGCTAGGGGGATTCAATATCTAGATAGTATCTTTACCATCAAACCTATTTACACAACACAATTTATCTTTGCTTTCATTTATTTAAATTAGTGTCTTTAATTATAAAACATCACAAAAACATTAATTTGCTAAACTAAAGTTAAGATTTGCACTAGTGCTTGGCCTTGTCCTCAGTGGAACGATACTTCACTCACTACTTTATTACTTGGGCGACCCATGCACTTGCGGTATTGCAATAGCTCTAGGCGCGACACCCCAACAACACAGAATACATGTGCGTCATAACTCAAGCACATAATGCTATCTAAATAATGCATTGGATAATATTATAATAAGAAAGAGTAAAATATTATAAAGACTAATGGAATCAATGTAATATCCCAAAATATGCTCTAGAAGTATTGAGGTAATTGTTGTTTGATTTGAATTAAATGTATATGTGTTATGAGAAAGGAAAGAGTGTATAGAGAGAAGTGTATATGTTGTTTATATGATAATATATATAATATATACATAAGTCAAAATGGAGAGTCAAGGGATGAATATATTTATTTAGTTATTTGTGAAATTACTAAAAGAGGGCAAGTGCTTTAAAGGAAATCAAAACAAATTGTATAAGGGTGTTTAGGTAATTGCTTATGTTGAGATACTTGGTGGAGATTTAAAGAGGAGTTGACTTTGTTTCTTCATTGTTCTTTTCTTCTTTTCTTTTTGTTGTGGCCGGCTCCTCCATAGACAAGGGAAAGCAAGTGAGCAAGAAAGGATTTTGATGTTCTAAGCTCAAATTGAAGGAAGATCTAAGTGATCAAGTTGGTGATTCAAGAAGTTTTATAACTTTGGTAAGTCCTCTTTTGATATCTTTGCTTATTTGAAGTTGTGTTGTGAAATTGATAAATGATTTAAGAGTGTGTTGTTTGATTGTGATATGTTTAAGAGTGTTTGATTAGATTGATTATGGATTTTAAGGATGGATTGAAGAAAAGAGTAAGTTGGTTCGAAGAGATGGTGTTGTACTTGTGTTTAGGGTTTTGTGATGATATTTGTGATTTGTGTTTGTTATAGATGTGGAGTTGTTTTGGTGTTTTTGTAAGTTTAAGATGGTTTTTGGGTATGTTTTGTTAAGTTTGTTTGAAGTGGATGTTGGTGAAAAGAAGTGTTTGGTTGGGTGTTTTGTTGTTTTGGCCGGAATTTGAGTTTTTGGCCTGACACGCTCATGAACACGTTTAGATTCTTAGGCGTGTCAATTGTGTTGGAGGCAGTAGGTTTGACACGACCAGTAACACACCCGTGTTATTGAGCATGTCATAGCTACTGTGAGATTGGAGAGTTTACACGGCCATGAGCACGCTCACGTTGTTGGACGTGTTGATATTTTTCAGAGAGGCAGAATGTATTACACGCCCAGTGACACACCCGTGGTTCTGAGCGTGTAAAAGCTTCTGTGTTGTGGAGTTAGGGCACGGTCAGGGACACGGTGGTGTGGTTGAGCGTGTCATGTTTAGGGTTTGCCCTAGTTAACTCTTAATTTGATTATCTCATGTGTATCCCTAAGCAAGTGTATGTTATTATTTTTGGATTAGGTCTTGAAGAAAGTGAGTTATCGTTGATCTAAGAAGTAAAAGAATCTTGGAAAGGAAGTGTTTAGAGTTGTGTTAATTGTTATTGAGGTAAGTACAAACCTTGCATTGTTGCATACATTCACTTGATATGTCATTATTGTTATATATGAATAATGTTACGTTTTGCATATTGTGCATCTTGTGAAATGTACTATATGTATAATGTGAAATGAGATAATTGAGACATGTATGCATATATGATTATGTTCAATGTAATTGATTATGAATATGTGAAAGATGATGTATTATATTGTGAATTCAGACATGATGATTCAAATGTGATGAGAAGCCATTGTGAGTGGCTATGGTTATACAAATGAAAGTGTTGAGGCATGATTGCCTATTTGATATTGAGATACAAATTGAGAAAGAGAATAATGATATAATTGTATGTTTAATATGTGATTCAGTTTCAGAGTTCTGGATTTGGGTGGCATGCCTATGAAATTATGAATAGTAACAGTCTTGCCGGGTTGAGGATCTCTTCAATTTGTTGAGTTGAATTGAGGTCCAAGAGACTGGGTCTGTTACATTATGAGAATTGTGATTATGAGATATATGATTGGTAACAGTCTTGCCGGGTTAAGGATCTCCTGGATTTAGTCGGGTCGATGGTCCAAGAGACTGGGTCTGTTACAGGTAACAGTCTTGCCGGGTTGAGGATCTCCTCAATTTGTTGAGTTGATTGTCCAAGAGACAGGGTCTATTACACTATCCATGGATAGAGATATATCTCTATGTATGTTGCCTACGGGCTTCATTATTGTGATTATGAACCAAAGCAGTAACTCTGAATTCTGAATATCGTATTAAACACTTGTTGGGCCCATAGGTGTCTATGTCATGTTGATGTTATGAATGATGAAATGATGTAATATTCATGAAATATTGTATATTGAGTATGATCTTTATTGTTTGATTGTATATCATTGTTATTGATTAAGCATAATAGCATTATGGTTTGTACTACTGAGTTGTTGGCTCAGCGCGATTATGATTCATCGCGCAGGTGATAGAGGTGATAGAGTTGAGACGGAGAATTCCTCTAGACCTAGTTGAGGTTGTTTTGATTGTGAAGAGTTGGATTAAAGCTTAAAGATCAGAGAGTCAAGCTGCCAATCATGTATATATTTCATATTTTGTAATTTTTGAGGTTTAATGTATTTACACTTGTAAGTTTTGGATGAAATTTCCGTTGTGTAATAAACAAACGTTTTTATCTATTGTGTCTTATGATTTTCATTTCTCTTTATTTGGTATTTCTTAAATTTTTAGTTTTACTTTAAATATGATTTGTGTATTTTAATATGTGTCATTTCTATATTCAGTATACGTATAATACGATCGTATAAGCATGCTTTGTACGTATACGGGATATAGGGGTGTTACAATTGTTTTGGTATCAGAGCCTAGGTTTGAGATTCTCAACCTAGGTAAAATTGTAAGAAAAAGAATATTTTGACTTTAAAAGTTAGCTTTTGAATAACATACATGTTTGGTATTGGCAGTCTCTAATCTTTAATGAGATGTATTCTGCTGTGTTTGCATATATAGGTTGTGATGGATTCTCACTTACATCAGTCGGTAGAGGGTAGTACGGAGAGTGTAGCTCCTGATGAGGTTAGAGAGGGAGCTAGAGTGGATAGTGCTGGAGAGGTACCTGCTTCCGTGTCGGGGAGACTAGCTGGTGAGGAGGTTCTGCCAGTTTGGTTTAGGCATGTGGTCGATTTGTTGAGGCAAGCACCAGTGCAACCACCGCCCCCACCCCCACAGCCTTTGGTATCAGTGAGACAGTATGATAAACTAAGGAAGTATGGAGCAGAAGATTTTCTAGGTACTATTGACCCAGCGGTAGCTGAGCAGTGGCTAGATAAAGTACAGAGAATATTTATTCAGTTGCAAGCCACTCCAGAAGAAAATTTTGATTATGCAAGATCATTGTTGCAGAAGGACGCATATGACTGGTGGAAGACAGTGCCCCATGCTATGGATGATCCACCTACCTTGTCCTATGCTGATTTTCTAAGAGAGTTTGAATTGAAGTATACTCCAAGGGAGTATAAAGATGTGAAGAAGATGGAGTTTCTGACCTTGAGGCAAGATCACCAGTCTGTGACAGAGTATGAGTTAGAATTTATCCGGCTGAGCCACTATGCTGGGGGAATTATTTCTGACGAGATTGATAGATGCAGGAGATTTGAGGAGGGATTGAGGCCCTCTATTATGTGTCTTGTGGCTGGATCAAGATATCATGATTTTTCCCAGCTTGTGGCAGTAGCTAGGAGTGTGGAGAGAGCTCAGGGTATTGCGGTTGCTTCTGAGGAAGAGATCAGGGTTAGGAGACCCCAGTTTGAGGCAGGGTCTTCATCTGCGAAAAGAGGTAAAGGAAGTTTTGTTCCTCGGGTTAGTAGGAGTCAGAGGCCAGTTGGTAGGTCAGTACAGTTTCAGAGGCAGAGATCTAGACCTACAGTTTCAGTGGCAAGTTCTCCAACCCCAGTGATTCAGAGATCCACTCCAATTGTGTGTGCTCAGTGTGGTGGAACACATAAGGGTGCTTGTTGGAGGAATAGTGGACCAGCTGTGTGCTTTAGATGTGGATCTCCGGATCATTTTATTAGAGAGTGTCCAGAGATACGAGAATAGAGGTCAGCAGATTCTGTAGTTTCTCGACCTAGTGTTAGGGGTGGTCGAGGGGGCAGAAGTTTTAGCAGAGGGGGTAGACCTGGGTATAGTAAGAGAGGATCTTCATCCAGGGATACTAGACCAGATGAGGCTGGGACTTCTCAATGAGTTTATGTGATGCAAAGGCAGCCAGATGCTTCGGTAGTCATAGCTGGTACTTTCTCTTTATTTGGTATTTCAGTACTTGCTTTGATTGATCCAGGATCTACACATTCATATATTAGTGCATATGTTTTGCATGTGTCTGAATTGCATGCTGAATCCCTAGGAATTGATGTTTTGGTGACAAATCCTTTAGGGCATAATGTGATTGTTAGTAAGGTGCACCGAGACAGTGCAGTAGTGGTGCAAGGTGAGGAGTTCCTTGGAGATTTAATTGAAATGCCTTTTAAGGAATATGATTTAATCTTAGGCATGGATTGGTTATCTAGACATGGAGCTGTGGTAGATTGTCAAAAGAAACTTGTTACTTTGAGAACTGGTGATGGTAGAGAGGTGATAGTATCTAGTGAGCAGGGACAGCTAGCATCCTTGTTTGTTTCAGCTGTTGTAGCTAGGAGGTTGATTAGAAAAGGGTGTGATGCTTATCTTGCTCATGTGGTGGATACTAGAATAAGGGGTTCTCAAATTGATAGTATACCCACCGTTGCAGAGTTCCCAGATGTGTTTCCAGAAGAGTTGCCAAGGTTACCTCCTGAGAGAGAGGTGGAGTTTGGTATTGAATTATTGCCTGGTACCACTCCTATCTCTATTACTCCTTATAGAATGGCACCTGCTGAACTGAGAGAATTGAAGGTGCAGTTGCAGGAGTTGTTGGATAAAGGGTTTGTTCGCCCTAGTGTTTCACAGTGGGGAGCTCCTATTTTGTTTATGAAGAAGAATGATGGTACTATGAGATTGTGTATTGATTATAGGCAATTGAACAAGGTGACTATTAAAAATAAATATCCTTTGCCTAGAATTGATGATCTCTTTGATCAATTGAAGGGTGTAGCAGTGTTTTCCAAAATTGATTTGAGATCAGGGTACCATCAGTTAAGAGTCAGAGCTGAAGATGTTCCTAAGACAGCCTTTCGTACAAGGTATGGGCATTTCTAGTTATGCCTTTTGGTTTGACGAATGCACCTGCAGTTTTTATGGATTTGATGAATAGGGTGTTTAGGCCCTATTTGGATCAATTTGTGGTGGTCTTCATTGATGATATTCTGGTGTATTCGCGTGATGAGGAGGAGCATGACAAGCATCTGCGAATTGTGTTGCAAATTTTGAGAGAGAACCAATTGTTTGCTAAACTGTCGAAGTGTGAAATTTGGCTTGACCATGTAACTTTTCTCGGTCATATAGTTTCAGCAGAGGGTATTAGAGTTGATCCGAGTAAAGTTGAAGCTATTTTGAATTGGAGTCCACCAAAGTCTGTGACTGAAGTTAGAAGTTTTCTGGGTTTGGCAGGCTATTACCGACGGTTTGTGAAAGGATTTTCTTTAATATCTACTCCACTTACCAGATTACTTCGAAAGGGAGTTAGATTTGTGTGGACGGATAAATGTCAAGCTAGCTTCGAGCAGTTAAAAGAGATGTTGACTCAAGCGCCTGTTCTAACTTTACCTGTGGAAGATAAACCATTTGTGATCTATAGTGATGCTTCACATAGTGGTTTGGGTTGTGTGCTGATGCAAGAAGGTAAAGTTATAGCTTATGCTTCTCGACAGTTGAAACCGCATGAGCTCAATTATCCGACCCATGATTTGGAGTTAGCAGCCATAGTGTTTGCTTTGAAGATTTGGCGACATTATTTATATGGGGAGAAATGTTTTATTTATACGGATCATAAAAGTTTGAAATATTTGGGGGTTCAGAGAGAGCTCAATCTTCGGCAGAGACGATGGTTGGAGTTGATCAAAGACTATGACTGTTTGATTGATTATCATCCTGGTAAGGCAAATGTTGTTGCTGACGCCTTGAGTCGGAAGTCTGTGGCAGGTTTGGCTGTTTACTCACTCTCGTTGCTTGTTGAGTTGAGAGCGTTACATGCTAGTTTTGAAGCATGTGATGATGGTGCATTATTGGTTAAGCTGCAGTTGAGACCAGTATTGTTAGATCAGATAAAGGAGGCCCAATTGGCTGATGAGAAGATTCAAAAGATTGTTTCAGATTGTCAGAATGGAAAGAGTCGAGATTTTATTGTGAGAAGGGATGGGAGTCTTTGGTTTAAGAACAGATTGTGTGTACCTGATGATGCTAATTTGAGAAGGATTATTTTAGAAGAAGCGCATCAGTCAGTATTTGTTATGCATCCGGGCAATACAAAGATGTATCATGATTTGAAGCAGAATTACTGGTGGTCTGGTTTATCTGAGTTGTATATCCATGAGATTGTAAAGTTGCATGGTATCCCAATTTCTGTAGTGTCTGATCGAGATCCCCGATTTACTTCAAGGTTTTGGAAGAGTTTACATGGTGCTATGGGTTCTCGATTACACTTCAGCACTGCTTTTCATCCACAGACAGATGGGCAGTCAGAGAGAGTGATACAGATTATCGAGGAGATGTTGAGAAGTTGTGTCATTAATTTCTCTGGAAGTTGGGATAGATTTTTGCCACTTGTGGAATTTGCTTACAATAATAGTCATCAATCCAGCATTGGTATGGCACCATTTAAAGCATTAAATGGTAGACGATGTAGGACACCTCTATGTTGGAATGAACTTGGAGAAGGTAAGTTAATTGGTCCTGATTTGGTTAAAGAAACTGAAGAGAAAATGAGAATGATTGGAGATAGGTTGAAAGCAGCTTCAGATCGGCAGAAATCTTTTTCAGATTTAAAAAGGAGAGACATAGGGTTTGAGGTTGGAGATAAGGTATTTTTGAAAGTGTCTCCTTGGAAGAAGATATTGAGGTTTGGTCGGAAAGGGAAATTGAGTCCTCGTTTCATTGCACCGTATGAAGTTTTGGAAAGAGTTGGGCTAGTTGCTTATCGGTTTGCTTTGCCACCTGAGTTGGATAGGATCCATAATGTATTTCATGTTTCTATGTTGAGAAGGTACAGGTCGGATCCATCTCATGTTTTGCCAATTGAATCTATCGAAGTAAGATCAGATCTGACATTTGAAGAAGAACCAATTGCTATTTTAGCACGTGAAGTGAAAGAATTGAGAAATAAGAAAGTGCCACTTGTGAAGATTTTGTGGAAGAATCATGGGAGAGAAGAAGCAACTTGGGAGAGCGAGCAAGCAATGCGAGATCAATATCCTCAGTTGTTTCAGACTTGATGACAGGTAATTTCGAGGACGAAATTTCTTTTTAGAGGGGGAGAATTGTAATATCCCAAAATGTGCTCTAGAACTATTGAGGTAATTGTTGTTTGATTTGAATTAAATGTATATGTGTTATGGGAAAGGAAAGAGTGTATAGAGAGAAGTGTATATGTTGTTTATATGATAATATATATAAAATATACATAAGTCAAAATGGAGAGTCAAGGGATGAAGATATTTATTTAGTTATTTGTGAAATTACTAAAAGAGGGCAAGTGCTTTAAAGGAAATCAAAACAAATTGTATAAGGGTGTTTAGGTAATTGCTTATGTTGAGATACTTGGTGGAGATTTAAAGAGGAGTTGACTTTGTTTCTTCATTGTTCTTTTCTTCTTTTCTTTTTGTTGTGGCTGGCTCCTCCATAGACAAGGGAAAGCAAGTGAGCAAGAAAGGATTTTGATGTTCTAAGCTCAAATTGAAGGAAGATCTAAGTGATCAAGTTGGTGATTCAAGAAGTTTTATAACTTTGCAAGTCCTCTTTTGATATCTTTGCTTATTTGAAGTTGTGTTGTGAAATTGACAAATGATTTAAGAGTTTGTTGTTTGATTGTGATATGTTTAAGAGTGTTTGATTAGATTGATTATGGATTTTAAGGATGGATTGAAGAAAAGAGTAAGTTGGTTGGAAGAGATGGTGTTGTATTTGTGTTTAGGGTTTTGTGATGATATTTGTGATTTGTGTTTGTTATAGATGTGGAGTTGTTTTGGTGTTTTTGTAAGTTTAAGATGGTTTTTGGGTATGTTTTGTTAAGTTTGTTTGAAGTGGATGTTGGTGAAAAGAAGTGTTTGGTTGGGTGTTTTGTTGTTTTGGCTGGAATTTGAGTTTTTGGCCTGACACGCTCATGAACATGTTCAGATTCTTAGGCGTGTCAATTGTGTTGGAGGCAGTAGGTTTGACACGACCAATAACACGCCCGTGTTATTGAGTGTGTCATAGCTACTGTGAGATTGGAGAGTTTATACGGCCATGAGCATGCTCACGTTGTTGGACGTGTTGATATTTTTCAGAGAGGCAGAATGTATTACACGCCCAGTGACACGCCCATGGTTCTGAGCGTGTAAAAGCTTCTGTGTTGTGGAGTTAGGGCACGGTTAGGGACACGCCGGTGTGGTTGAGCGTGTCATGTTTAGGGTTTGCCCTAGTTAACTCTTAATTTGATTATCTCATGTGTATCCCTAAGCAAGTGTATGTTATTATTTTTGGATTAGGTCTTGAAGAAAGTGAGTTATCATTGATCTAAGAAGTAAAAGAATCTTGGAAAGGAAGTGTTTAGAGTTGTGTGAATTGTTATTGAGGTAAGTACAAACCTTGCATTGTTGCATACATTCACTTGATATGACATTATTGTTATATATGAATAATGTTACGTTTTGCATATTGTGCATCTTGTGAAATGTACTATATGTATAATGTGAAATGAGATATTTAAGACATGTATGCATATATGATTATGTTCAATGTAATTGATTATGAATATGTGAAAGATGATGTATTATATTGTGAATTGAGACATGATGATTCAAATGTGATGAGAAGCCATTGTGAGTGGCTATGGTTATACAAATGAAAGTGTTGAGGCATGATTGCCTTATTTATATTGAGATACAAATTGAGAAAGAGAATAATGATATAATTGTATGTTTAATATGTTATTCAGTTTCAGAGTTCTGGATTTGGGTGGCATGCCTATGAAATTATGAATAGTAACAGTCTTGCCGAATTGAGGATCTCTTCAATTTGTTGAGTTGAATTGAGGTCCAAGAGACTGGGTCTGTTACATTATGAGAATTGTGATTATGAGATATATGATTGGTAACAGTCTTGCCGGGTTGAGGATCTCCTCGATTTAGTCGGGTCGATAGTCCAAGAGACTGGGTCTGTTACAGGTAACAGTCTTGCCGGGTTGAGGATCTCCTCAATTTGTTGAGTTGATGGTCCAAGAGACTGGGTCTGTTACACTATCCATGGATAGAGATATATCTCTATATATGTTGCCTACAGGCTTGATTATTGTGATTATGAACCAAAGCAGTAGCTCTGAATATCGTATTAAACACTTGTTGGGCCCATAGGTGTCTATGTCATGTTGATGTTATGAATGATGAAATAATGTAATATTCATGAAATATTGTATATTGAATATGATCTTTTTTGTTTGATTGTATATCATTGTTATTGATTAAGCATAATAGCATTATGGTTTGTACTACTGAGTTGTTGGCTCAGCGCGATTATGATTCATCGCGCAGGTGATAGAGGTGATAGAGTTAAGACGGAGAATTCCTCTAGACCTAGTTGAGGTTGTTTTGATTGTGAAGAGTTGGATTAAAGCTTAAAGATCAGAGAGTCAAGCTGCCAATCATGTATATATTTCATATTTTGTAATTTTTGAGGTTTAATGTATTTACACTTGTAAGTTTTGGATGAAATTTCCGTTGCGTAATAAATAAACGTTTTTATCTATTGTGTCTTATGATTTTCATTTCTCTTTATTTGGTATTTCTTAAATTTTTAGTTTTACTTTAAATATGATTTGTGTATTTTAATATGTGTCATTTCTATATTCAGTATACGTATAATACGATCGTATAAGCATGCTTTGTATGTATACGGGATATAGGGGTGTTACAATCAACTTCTCTTATCCCCAGTGGAGTCACTACTGTAAGTAGGGATTTTTGCCCCCCACTCCCATATGTAACGGTTCTTGTGACTTCGGCACTGTTAGGCTTAGAGCCTTAGAAAACACCAGTCTAAACCCAGAAAAAATAGAGTCATCACCCAAACAAGCCGGGAAGAAATAAATGGGTAGTCATCCAACACCCTATTGTGTTCAAAAAGTTGGGTACGCATGGGGAAGGTGAGAATTACCCAGGACCCCCACACTGTCTAGTTCATTGGAACCGACCTCCTTTTCAGGTCTATATATTATTAAATTCTTAAATATTAGAAAATCATCCATACTACATGCAATTATCAAAATAAATCACCATTGTATTAAATTCAAAATAAGTTCAAATAAAACAATAAATGGGTACCCATACAAGATGAAAACATGCCATTACAATCATGTCCAATGCCTAAAACAAAATAAATAGGACACCCACCAAAAGGTGAAAATATTTCCTTTAAAATTATCCCAAAGTCTTTAAATAAATTAAAATACAAAAATAAATAAATTAAACCCATGAGTGGAATCATGCCTTTTACAAGTCTATTAAAAAAATACATATAAATCTAAGAAACAAATAAAGCAAGGGAAAATAATACAACATATATGAAAATAATTGAATAATTAAAAAGAAAATAAACAAACATATCTTAATATTACCCCCATTAAGGAAATATAGTGCACGACGCCCCAAGTCTCACCTACGATAGTCCCACTAGCTGGTTAGCAGGAGGGGTTGAAGGGGGCAATGCCCCCGAAAGGTAAATGGTTTACATGGTATGTTTTTGTTGTGGAATTAGGGTTTCTATCTAAACTAGTGTTTTATATCTATACAAATTAGGGTTTTTCCTAATTTGGGGTTTTATATAGAATTTAGGGTTTAAAATATTAAATTAGGGTTTTGGAAATTGAGGTTTATGGTTTACAGTTTAGACTTCTGGCTTAATAATAAACATTAAACATACAATCTAATGTTAAACAATAGATTAGGGCTTAAGAAGTATAAAATTATGTAACAAAGACCCAAACCATGTTGAATTAAAATTATTATCTACTGGATTAACCTAAACTACGACTGATCAATTTTACTTTACTTTTGCTGGATTGAGTAACAATATGAAAACATCATGTAATTATTAAAATAGATTGAATTTAAGAACAAAACCTACGTTTGAAGGCTCCACCAAATTACGTTGATCTAAACTACTGCCTGCATCAATTGCTAATTTTTGGTTGAGCAAAGTTAAAGATAGTGATTACTGCCTTTGGTGCGTTGATGCTTTTATAATTCAATTGTTGATGAAATGTTTCTTATTGCTTCATATTAAATGCTAATGGTTGCTTTCCTCTAATTACTCTCTATTTGTTCTTGCTAATTGCTTCAAAAGAAAACCTCCATCCCCCTCCCTTAATTCTGTATTTATATTTAAAGATAAACCCTAATAAACTAATTCGATGGTTAAAATGAGTCCGATCTTGATTAGGAAAGTTAATGAACCGAAATAAGGCTGGATTACGGGCATGTGGTGAATTGGCCATACCAATTCACCCCAGTCGCAGGCTTGTGGCGAATTGGCATGGCCAATTTTGCCAAAGACAAGCCCTATGGCGAATTGGCCATGTCAATTCACCACAAGCATGGGCTATGGCAAAATTGGCATGCCAATTTGCCACAGGCCACATGCTGATTTGACAAAATTTGGGCTGGGCCAACTTGTCTTGGGATCCAAACTATTTTTTTCTCTTAAAATTGTTCCAGACTGGTTTAAACCTTTAGGTTTGATCTAACTTCCTTTTAATTAGGGCGAGATTGGATTAGGTCCAAAATTAAGTTTCTATAGTTGGGTAGGACACCTCTCACTATCATTCTGATTTGGCCAGACTCATCGGGCCTCTTTTTGAGAAGAGAAGCTTTACTTCTCCTTCTTTTCACATAATCAATAAAATGTTCATTTTGTTTTTGCCCGATAGTCTCCACCTCCATCAGGATTACTTCCAGTTCGACATTGTATCCATATTGCTGAATGAAGGCTTTGTACAACATATCCCAATCTTTTTGGTACTTTCTTCTAAGGGTTTGAACTAGTTTTGCACAACAGGATCCAATAATAGCATGAAATACCTTAGAGTTTGAGCTTTGGTAACTCCAGCAGACTGCATAATAGTGATGACTGCTTAACATGCAAGTGAGGATTCCCTATACTGTTGTACCTAGCAAAAGAGGGCATCTTGAACTTGTAGGGAACTTCTTCATCTTGCTCAAATAACTTGTTCACTTCTGACACATTTTCATCTTTCAACTTCTTTTCAAACTTCTTTTCTAAATCAGCAATCATTTTCTCCACATTCGATATTTCAATCTTTTCCACAGTTGCCTTCTCTATAGTCTTTGCTTCTTTCTTTTTATCTTGTGAATCTTGGAAATACTGAGCCCATTCATCATCATCCATTGCTACCTTGTCTTCATTAGAGGCTACTTCACTAACCTTAGCCTTTCCCATGTTCTTCTACTTCTTAGTACTAGCAGATGCTTCAATAGTGTTTTCTTCACACAATGCAGCTAGTTGATTTCTCATGGTCTCACCTAGGAGCCCCTTTAACTCTTCCAGCTTGGATGCAAGAGCTTCATTTATTAGATTATGAACATTATCTGGATCCATGGTTCTGGGAGTGAAATTAACTATATCTTCATTGAACTCTGAGTCACTGACGTAGGTAGGGTTGTTGTATGTCCTTGAACTACTCTACTCCAGCTCCTTGAACTACTCTGCTCCAGCTCTATCAGCCAGAAAAGATTAATCTGTATGTAATGCAATGCATGTATGCATGGATACATAAGTAAACAAAGATAATTAGGACATTCATTCTAACCTTATAGCTTCCACACACGAATGGCGAGTTGTTGCGCTCAAATTAAATACTACTACAAAGCCACACTCGCAAGTATACGAGGTAATTGTAGCAACGGTGATCGCCCAAGGTCATCTCACAAGGAAGGTTTTGTTCGTAATAATTTGATTAAAGCAATGAAATTTAAAGGATGGGAATGTGGCATTTACAATATTGGCAAAATTATAACAAAATTAAAATAGCAAGTGAATAATTAATTGTGTGCTTAGAATTGGTTTAGTTCATGGAAAGATACCAAGGGTTGTAAATCAATTCAATCAAAGCTTAATTCTCAAATATTCCATTAACATAACCATGTAAATTAATTTGTTCCTTGAGTTTAATTAGTCAATTACCAATTCATTAGTGTTCACATTCATGAATTAACAACCAATTATTTTGAGTTTGCAAATTAATAAATCCTAGAACTTATATTTCTAATTCATTCTTAGGGTAGTTGATTGCATAATTCCGATATCAAATTTCACCTCTCGGTCCTTCATTCAATATCTAGAGATCAATAGGTAGCTAATGTATCAACCTAACATACAATCCAATGCAATCATCCAACAATAAGGTACATTAATGGAAATATCAAATCAAGTCATTCATCAAATATACTATAAACCCTAGGCATGGGTAATTTAGCTCAACATTATCAAATTAAAATAAATATTCATCTCAATGCAAATCAAATCACAATTGTCCATTGAAATATTAATTCTCTTAATAAACAACAATAATCTAGAAATGCATTAAAAGAGAGAATAGAAAACCCCCTTGCAGATGCCAAGAGTTGGACTACTTGTCTTCCTCCTAGCTCCACTTTGATGTTGATGAAGAACTCAAACCCTCTTCAATTGATTATTCTACGTTTGAAAGATGGAATGGAGCTTTCTCAAGTCACCAAACCTTCAATGAACCTTTCTTCAAACACCAATCTTCAAGAGCTTGTTAACCCGGTTTATCCCAAAGAAACAAGTTAAAGCTTTGTCTATGGAAGATGTAGAGGAAGGAAATGGAGGATGAGGATGGTGGTATCTTCTTCTCCAAGAAGGAGAAAAATGGAATGGAATTGGAGAGAGTCTCCTCTCCTCCATCGTGTGGCTCCTCTTTCTCTTCATTTCTCATCTTTTTAATGCATTCAAAACTCAATCCATGCCTTCCAACTCACATAACTCTAATTTGTCCCACACTTGTTCTCCAATTTGTGCAAGATAATTCAAATATTCAAGGGTGATCAAGGGTGACACAGCCAAGCTACTGGCCGTGTCTCTCACTTTTCTTGGGGCACGGACAAGCTTGCTGGCCGTGCCCTTTGCTGCCCTCTTTCTTCCTTTCTTTTCAAATGGTGACATGACCAAGCTCCTGGCCGTGTCATGTGACAAGGCCAGTGGCTTGGCTGTGTCTCGTGAGGGTGTCTCTTTCTATTCTCTAGCTTTTCCCCTTCCTTGCTTGGTCCAATTGGTGAGACACGGCCATGGGCTTGGCCGTACCATTTGACATGGCCAATGGCTTGGTTGTGTCTCTTGGGTGTATCCACTTCTACCTTGCTTCTTATTCCTTTATTCTTCGGCTTAAGATAGGACATGGCCAAGCTCCTGGTCGTAGCCGTGTCATGTGACATGACTAGTGGCTTGGCCATGTCATTTGTGAGTGTCTCTCTCTACCTTTTTTCTTTTCTTTCTTTTATTTTGCTCTTTAGGTGAGACACGACCAATGGTTTGGCCATGTCTCGTGGCAGTGTCATGCTCTGCCTCAATTCCTCACTAGTTTAAAGGCAATGCAAGGAAAAACCAAAAAAATTGACAATAAGCACCAATTCAAATCAATTCTCAAATTCATGCTTCGAAAATTCAAAAGTCATCTATCAACAATCTTATAACAATTGAACTTTTCAAAATTCATTTAGTCAAAGAAAAACATTAACTAAACTTAAATAAAGATAAATTAAAAGTAAAAAGACAACCTGCACCCCACACTTAAAGATTCACATTGTCCCCAATGTGAGCATGCATAAATTGAAAGAGAGAGTTCAGATGAAACCTAATTTCCATCGTTCCCATATGTGATATGAAGTGCTCCTTCCATCCATAATGCAATTGTTGCCCATGTTTACGAGGATGAATAGCATGCAACTCCAAAAGATACCCAATGTATTGCAAAGCCTAGGTAGCATCCTTGGAAGAGTAATTGTCCAAATAGAACATGTAAAGGTTGTCTTGCGGTGATCCTCCAATGCTATAGGAATATGGTAAAAACCTTGTTCAGTCTGCAACATTGTTATATCCATTTTTTGCTCCTTCTCACCGCTGAGAGTGGAAGAGATAATCATTTGTTGCATATTGTTCTCCCCATCAAAAACATATTTCAAAATTTTTAGGCTCTTTTTAGGTTCAACCAAGTTTGGTTGAATCTCTTTCTCATCCTCTTTAGCAATCGAAAGTCCCCTCTCAACAACCTCAATATTTAATATTAAATTGCACTGCTTAATTTCTGAATTGGAAATATTAGGCTCTACTTCCAAGGTCATGGCCATCTCAAGCTTATCTACATTATCTTCACTAACTTCCTTGGAGGGCATGTCGTAGAGTTCAGGAAGTTGTTTATCTTGTTTGTCATCCTTCAATCTACTTGGAAATGGAATTAATGGCATATAAAGATTTGGAGGCTGATTCAATTGTGACGAAGTTGATGCTTCCAAATTATCCTCCTCCTTTGATTGACTTGGCTCCTCTATGTTGGGTTGAATCTCCTCGCCATTTTCTTTTTGATTAGTACCTGCATCAAAGGAATCACAAAATTTTTTATATATCATCTGTTCACTCCTCAAATTTGTGATTGCATTGACTTGCTTTAATTGGCTAGGAAATTCCTCTTTTTGGTGTGCTTGGAGTTGTTGTGCCAGTTGCCTAACTTGAGTTTCCACCTTTTTCAATGATACCTCCAAAGAATCAAACCTCTTATTACTCCCTTCCTGATTTTGTGTGCTAATTTGAATGAAGGCATTCAAATTATCTTCCAATGTGGGTTTCTTGAGTTGATCTTTATTTTGTGTGCTAATTTGAATGAAGGCATTCAAACTATCTTCCAATATGGGCTTATTAAGTTGATCTTGGTTCGAAAATTTTCCTTGAAAGTAAGGACCTCTTTGATAAGGTTGAAAAATATTTTGAGATGGAATTTGCTGTTGATTTTCCAATAAAAAAATTGGGTAGCTTTTCCAGCTTGGATTATAAGGATAGGAATAAGGGTCATTTCTACACATTTGCTGGAAACTTTCAAAGTCATATTCTTCCTCTATTCATTCTTGGTTTTGTTCAAAACCAAATAAACACGTATTTGTACTATGTCCTGTAATTCCACATGCTGCACATATCTCTTGGCTTGGCATTTGTACTCTTCCTATTGCATTTAGCATCATAAGTTGATTCGTCAATTCGGCTAATTGCCATGCAATGTGTGAGCAGGGATTTTCGCCCCCACTCCCGATGGAATGATTCTTGAGACTTCGACACTGTTTAGGCTAGGGGCCTTAGAGAACACGAACCTAAGTTCAGAGAAAATGGAGTAGCCATCCGGAAGGTCCGGGAAAAAGAAAGGGGTGGATGACTCTATTCCTAAGGAATCCCCAACCCCCTAATGGGTTCGGAAAGTTGGGTACATGTGGGGAAGGTGAGAAATGGCTCAGCACCCCCATATTCGCCCGATTCATTGGAACCGACCTCCTTTACAGGTCTTAATATTATAAAATTCTTAAATATAACAATATTATCCATATTACATGCAACAATTGAAATAAAGCATCGTTAGATTAAAATCTAAGCAATGTCCAAGCAAAGCAAATAAATGGACACCCATCCGAGGATGGAAATGTGTCCTTATATCGTTCATGTCTAAAATAAATAGGACACCCACCAAAAGGTAGAAACATGTCCTTAACATTGGTCCAAAATATAAAAGCAATTTAAATTACATGATATTTAACTAATAAGGTACCCACAAAGTGGAAACATACCTCTTACAACACTTGGAAATCAAAATAAATCGATAAAAGTAATTAAATAACCATCAATCATAATTAAATCATTCATCAAAGATATTAAACATCAATTAAAATATATAATAAACATTCATCCATGATAAATTAAATCAAGCATTGCAAATAAATCAAAGCATATAATGAACTACATAATTAAATCTAAAAATAAAGCAAGTAAAGATACAAATTAGGGTTTACTGTTTCAACTTAAAGTTCTTTAATTAACATTTAGGGTTTTGGGATTTTAGTATTATTATTATCATTTGTTTAGGCTACTGTAAGTTTTAAGAGAATTAAAATGGATTAGGGTTTCATGAATCAAATTAGGGTTTAGGGGTAACATTATGAAATTAGGGTTTTAGAATATTAAAACATTAGTTTTATAATTCTTGGTTACTGGATTGTTGTTTTGGGTGTATTGAGTTTGAATGTTTAGGTTTATAAGGTTTTAAGGCTTTAAGGTTAGGGTTTAGTAAAACTATGGTTTACGTATTAGTTTTGAGGGAATTAGGGTTTAGAAAAACTTAGGGTTTAGATTAACTAGTTTGGGGTTTACTGTTTTGGTTTTGCAGTTGAAGAAAATAGTGTAGAGTTTTATAAAGTAATTGTGATTTTTAAAAACTGTAAAGTAAGTTAGGGTTTGGAGATTTAACAAAATATTTGGAAATTTGGGAAAAGAGTTAAATGAAAACAGTTTAGGTTTTTTTTTTTTAAGTTTTTGGAAATAGAAAAAATGATTTAAGGTTTTGAAAACAAAGAAACGAATTAGGGTTTTAAGGTATTTGGAAACAGAAGAAATTATTTATGTTATTGAAACGAATTAGGGTTTTTAAGGTATTTGGAAACAGAAGAAATCATTAATGTTATTGAAACGAAGATCAATGTTACCACATATTTATAGATTAAGGTTTTGAGTGTATATCCTTATGAATCAAAGAAACAAAGCTACTGTAAGAAAAAAAAATAAAAATTAGATATTCAAACCTTCATTCATTGGTTCCACCAAAAATTGCTTCTTGGATGAACAAGGACAAAGGCAAAGTTGCTGCCTTTGATAAATTGTTGATGGCTTTGCTTGTTCCTTTCAAATCTGAAGACCTAAGTTCAAAGTTCTAGTCTTACCTTTTTCTTTTTCTTTCTCCAAGATCGATCCAAGTCCCCCCTTTTTCGTGTTTTAAAGTCTTATTTATAGGAAATTTTAGAAGATTAATTCCAATTGTTTAAGGAAACTAAGATTAATTAGGAAAAGAAACTGTAACACCCCCACACCCAATACATACACACTACATACACCACCCTGTAGTATACATGTATCGAATATAGGAATGCTATGGATTTTATTAACATTTAAAACATTCTAAATAATACCATCATCTTTCTCATATACATTACAGAAAATAAGTCATTAACTTATAATATAAAACAAATAGATATATATATATATATATAGAATATACATTTACTTAATACGCAGCGGAATATAGAAAATATTTACATATGTGAAAACATTTAAATCCATATTTACAAATATACATATATTCACATTATAAACAAAACTTTACAAAATATAAGAGAGTTATACATGATTGGCAAATCTTCTCTGATCTTTAAGTTCCCAAAATCAACTCTTCAACGTCTACTCTCACTCGGTCTCGAAGAGCTCTCTGGTTCAACTCTATCAACTCTATCACCTGCGCGATTAAACACTATCGCGCTAAGCCAAGGGCTTAGTAAGTCTACTCATGCTAATGTTATGCTTAAGTGCAATGCAATGTAAATTCTCAATCCATATTATACATGTAACATCATATATGCAAAGCTAACAACATATCTTTACATTTCATAATCCAACATACGTAGATATAACACATTTCAACATCTTTTCATATACCTCATTAGTTACTCATTAAACCATTCATGAACAACATTAAACAAAGACAAGCATGGGCCCAAGACACACTAATATGCCATTCAATTTTCAGAGTTAATGTTTTGGTTTTGTTATCACATTTATCAATATCATATACCCAACTAGGCTTCAAGGATTAGGTTCAACCAAGCTTCAAGGGGAGCAAAGCATGCTAAGCTTCAACCCAACTTGGCTTCAAGAACCAACCCAACCTAGCTTCAAGGGTTGTAACATCTCAATTAGGCTTCAAGGATTCAATCCAACCTAACTTCAAGAGATTGTTACTATCATTAGGCATGCCACCAATAACAAACTCTGAAAATGGAATAACACATTAGCCACACAATTCATTTACATTTAATTCTCAATTCTCATCAATTAGGCACACATGCCATATATCTTTCCATTGAATCATCATAGCCAATCACAATGGCCTCAAATCAAACAATATCTCAATTCATATTAATCATATAACATCATTGATACAACATTTCAAAGTACATACCACATTACCATTAACAATGCATATAGCCTAACATTGTTCATATGTTTCATCAATATCAACAAATGTGTGCTACAATCTCAACATCCATGAATGTATGTTCCACATATATTTGATTAGGTCATTCTTATCTTTGAAGTATATTAAAAGTGTTTATGTTTAGGTTTAAGTATCAATGATATCTTTGAAGAATCAAAACCATACAAAAAGAACAAAAATAAAAACAGTAGCCAACACATTTGAGGGACACGGCCAAGCTTGTGGCCGTGTCTCTCAACTTAACTTTGGCAGTGACAGACACTGGCATGGGACACGGCCGTGTCTCTTAAAAATTAACCCAACACGGCCAAATGTTCCATGACTTCGCCGTGTCTCTCCATTGCTTTTGGCCGTGTCACCCATGAACATAACCCTAACCAAATCCAACACTCTTTCAATTGTACTCAAACACAATATACACCATATAATATATTTCAAATGAATACAATCAATGTTCTAAATATATATTCATCACAAGAATCACCTTACAATACATTAATATTACATTTAAACACAAACCATCTCAAAACCCTAAAATCACCATCCTTCTCCACCCTTTCAAAATCAACATATACCACTTCCAACAACAACACCTATTTAAACTATTAACTTAAAACCAATTTAACACTTGAAAACACAACACAAACACATCTCAAACTCATCAAATCACAAAATCAACAAACCCTAATTCACTTCAACACAACTTCAAAATAAGTAAAGAAAACAAGAGAATACTTACTTTAAATGAAGAAATTCCACAAATCTCTAACCAAATCCCTTGATTCCTTCTTCAATTTGAGTATAAAACTCCAAACACCTCTCTAGCTCTTTCTCTTCTTGGATGGCCGGCCTCTTCATGAAAGAAAGCAGAAAATGATAAAGACACAAAGTCAAATAGCTTTTCTTCTTTAAATCTCCACCAAGAGATTTTATCCAATCAATTACCAAAATGCCCTCAACCATATAACTAACCTTTTGTCTCTTATATGCCCATATATGTAATTACACACTCAACACAAATAAATATCTCTTCCATTGACTCTCCCTTTGACATATATATATTAGTTATATCATCATATAAACAACATATACATTTCTCTCTAAACCCTATTTCTTTCCCAAAACACATAAGCATAAACATTCTTTTACAAATTTCTTTTCTTATCACACAACATATACATTCAATCCAATTGACAACAACAACATAATCAAAACTTCTAAGGCATATATGAGGATATTACAATTCTCCCCCTCTAAAAAGAAATTTCGTCCTCGAAATTACCTGATATCAAGTTCGAAATAACTGAGGGTACTGATCTCACATGATTTGTTCACTTTCCCAAGTTGCCTCTTCCTTTCCATGATTCTTCCATAGAACTTTCACCAATGGCACACTCTTGTTTCTCAACTCTTTCACTTCACGTGCCAAAATACCAACTGGTTCCTCTTCAAATGTCAAATCTGGGCTCACTTCGATAGATTCAATTGGCAACACATGAGATGGATCCGATCTGTACCTCCTTAACATAGAAACATGGAATACGTTATGGATACGATCCAATTCAAGTGGCAAAGCAAGCCGATAAGCAACTGGCCCAACTCTCTCTAAAACTTCATACGGTCCAATGAATCGAGGACTCAATTTCCCTTTCCGACCGAACCTCAATATCTTCTTCCAAGGAGACACTTTCAAAAATACCTTATCTCCAACATCAAACTCTATGTCTCTCCTCTTCAGATCTGCATAAGACTTCTGTAGGTCTGAAGCTGCTTTCAACCTGCCTCGAATCAACTTTACTTTCTCTTCAGTTTCTTGAATCAAATCAGGCCCAATCAACTTACCATCTCCAAGTTCACTCCAACAAAGAGGTGTCCTACACCGTCTATCATACAGTGCTTCGAATGGGGCCATACCAATGCTGGATTGGTGACTGTTGTTATAAGCAAACTTCACAAGCGGTAGAAATCTGTCCCAACTTCCAGAAAAATCGATGACACAGCTTCTCAACATATCCTCAATAATCTGTATCACCCTCTCTGACTGCCCATCTGTCTGCGGATGGAATGCAGTGCTGAAGTGTAATCGAGAACCCAAAGCACTATGCAAACTCTTCCAAAACCTTGAAGTAAACCGGGGATCTCGATCAGACACTAAAGAAGTTGGAACCCCATGCAACTTTACAATCTCATGGATATACAGCTCAGCTAATCTCTCCAAAGAGTAATCCATTAGAACCGAAAGGAAATGAGCTGTCTTAGTCAATCTATCCATAATCACCCATATAGCATCATGCTTCCTTTGTGTCAATGGCAACCCAGACACAAAATCCATTGTCACTCTTTCCCACTTCCATTCAGGCACTGACAACGGCTGAAGTAACCCGGTTGGAACTTGATGCTCAGCTTTTATCCTCTGACAAGTGAGACATTTTGATACAAACTCCGCAATGTCTCTCTTCATACCAATCCACCAGTAATGCTGTCTCAAGTCATGATACATCTTTGTATTGCCCGGATGCATAGCAAACACTGACTGATGTGCTTCTTCCAAAATGATCCTTTTCAAATTAGCATCATCGGGTACACACAATCTATTCTTAAACCAGAGACTCTCATCATCTCTCACAACAAAATCTCCACTTTTCCCATTCTGGCAAGCTGAAACAATATTCTGAATCTTCTTATCGGCTGACTGAGCCTCTTTAATCTGATCCAACAAAACTGGTTTCAATTGCAACTGTGCCGACAATGCACCATCATCACAAGGTACAAAACTGACATGTAACGCTCTCAACTCAACAAGCAACGAGAGCGAATAAATAGTTAAACCTGCTAAAGACTTCCGACTCAAGGCATCAGCAACCACATTTGCTTTACCTGGATGATAATCAATCAAACAGTCGTAGTCTTTAATCAATTCTAACCATCTTCTGCCGAAGATTGAGCTCTTTCTGGACACCCAAATACTTCAAACTCTTGTGATCAGTGTAGATGAAACATTTCTCCCCAAACAAATAGTGTCGCCAAATATTTAATGCAAACACAATGGCTGCCAATTCCAAATCATGGGTCGGATAATTGAGCTCATGCGGTTTCAACTGTCGAGATGCATAAGCTATAACTTTACCTTCTTGCATCAGCACACAACCCAAACCACTATGTGAAGCATCACTGTAAATCACATATGGTTTGCCTTCCACAGGTAAAGTAAGAATAGGCGCTTTAGTCAACATTTCTCTCAACTGCTCAAAACTAGCCTGACACTGATCTGTCCACACAAATCTAACTCCCTTTCGAAGCAATCTGGTGAGTGGAGTAGCTATCAAAGAAAATCCTTTCACAAACTGTCGGTAATAGCCCGCCAAACCCAGAAAACTTCTAACTTCTGTCACAGATTTTGGTGGACTCCAATTCAGAATATCTTCAACTTTACTCGGATCAACTCTAATACCTTCTGCTGAAACTATATGACCAAGAAAAGCTACTTGGTCCAACAAAAACTCACACTTCAACAGTTTAGCAAACAACTGCTTCTCTCTCAGAATTTGTAACACAATTCGTAGATGCTTGTCATGTTCCTCTTTATTCCGCGAATACACCAGAATATCATCAATAAACACTACCACAAACTGATCCAAATAGGGCCTAAACACCCTATTCATCAAGTCCATAAAAGCTGCAGGTGCATTCGTCAAACCAAAAGGCATAACTAGAAACTCATAATGCCCATACCTGGTCCGAAAGGCGGTCTTAGGAACATCTTCAGCTCTGACTCTCAGCTGATGGTACACTGATCTCAGATCAATTTTAGAAAACACAGCTGCACCCTTCAATTGATCAAAGAGATCATCGATTCTAGGCAAAGGATATTTATTTTTAATAGTCACCTTATTCAATTGCCTATAATCGATACACAACCTCATAGTACCATCTTTCTTCTTCACAAATAGCACAGGAGCTCCCCAAGGAGAAACACTGGGGCGAATAAATCCTTTGTCCAACAACTCATGTAATTGCACTTTCAATTCTCTCAATTCAACAGGTGCCATTCTGTAAGGAGTACTAGAGATAGGAGTGGTACCAGGCAACAATTCAATACCGAACTCCACCTCTCTCTCAGGAGGCAACCCTGGCAACTCCTCTGGAAACACATTTGGAAACTCTGCAACTGTGGCAATACTAACAATAGGGGAACCCTTCCCTCTAGTATCTACCACATGAGCAAGATAAGCTTCACACCCCTTTCTAATCAATCTCCTAACCGCAACAGCTGAAACAAATAAGGAGGCTAGCTGTTCCTGCTCATTAGATACTATCACCTCTCTACCATCAGCAGTTCTCAAAGAAATAATTTTCCTTTTACAGTCTACCATAGCTCCATGTTTAGATAGCCAGTCCATGCCTAGAATCACATCATATTCCTTAAATGGCATCTCAATCAAATCTCCAAGGAACTCCTCACCTTGCACCCTCACTACACTATCTCGATGCACCTTGCTCACAATCACACTATGCCCTAACGGATTTGTCACCAACACATCAAATCCTAGGGACTCAGCATACATATCAGATACAGGCAAAACATATGCACTAATATAGGAATGTGTGGAACCCGGATCAATCAAAGCAAGTACTGAAGTATCAAATAAAGAAAAAGTACCAGCTATGACTGCCGAAGCATCTGGCTGCCTCTGCATAACATATATCCTCTGGGAAGACCCAACCTCCTCTGGTCTACTCTCTCTGGATGTAGAACCTCCTCTAGCACTGAACCCAGATCTGCCTCCCCGGTTGCTACCTCTGCCTGCTCGACCTCCCCTCACACTAGGTCGAGAAGCTGCAGTATCCACTGACATCTGTTCTTGCCTATCAAGACAATCTCTAACAAAGTGATCTGGTGATCCACATCTGAAACAAACCCCTGCTACACCAGTCTTCCAGCAAGGACCACCATGTGGCCTACCACAATGAATGCAGATGGGAAGAGTGGATCTCTGAATCATTGGGGTCGGATCACTCGCCACTGAAGCTGCAGGTCTAAATCTCTGCCTCTGAAACTGCACTGACCTACCAGCTGTCCTCTGACTCCTACTAACTCTAGGAACAAAGCTTCCTTTACCTCTCTTCACAGAAGAAGACCCTGCCTCCAACTGGGGCCTTCTAACCCAAATCTCTTCCTCTGAAGCAACTGCAATAACTTGAGCTCGCTCTACACTTCGAGCTGCTGCCACTAGCTGGGAGAAATCGTGATATCGAGATCCAGCCACTAAGCACATGATAGAGGGCCTCAATCCCTCCTCAAATCTCCTGCATCTATCTATCTCATCAGCTATAATGCCCCCAGCATAATGACTCAATCTAATAAACTCAACTTCATATTCAGTTACAGTCCTGCTGTCTTGCTTCAAGCTCAAAAACTCCATCTTCTTCATGTCTTTATACTCCCTAGGAGTATACTTCAATTCGAATTCTCTCAGAAAATCCACATATGACAAGGTTGGTGGATCATCCATAGAATGGGGCACTGTCCTCCACCAGTCGTATGCATCCTTCTGTAGCAAAGATCTTGCATAGTCAAACTTTTCCTCCGGGGTGGCTTGCAACTGAATAAAGATCCTCTGTATTTTATCAAGCCATTGCTCCGCTACAGCTGGATCAACTGTACCAAGGAAATCCTCCGCTCCATACTTCCTTAGTTTATCATAGTGCCTCACTGATACCACAGGCTGAGGGGGTGGTGGTGGTTGCACTGGTGCTTGCCTCAAAGCCTCTACCACATGCGTAAGCCAAGCTGGCAGAACCTCCTCACCAACTGGTCTCCCCGACACCGAAGCAGGTGCCTCCTCAGCACTATCAACTCTAGCTCTATCCTCCGGAGCTACACTCTCCTCACTACCCTCAACTGACTGACGCAACTGAGGATCCATCACAACCTATGTCTGCAAACACAGCAGAATACTTCTTATTAAAGATCAGAGATTGCCAATCCCAAACATGTAGGTTATTCAAAAATTCACTTTTTAAGTAAAAATATTCTTTTTATTACATTTTACCTAGGTTGAGAATCTAAAACCTAGGCTCTGATACCAAAACAATTGTAACACCCCCACACCCAATACATACACACTACATACACCACCCTGTAGTATACATGTATCGAATATAGGAATGCTATGGATTTTATTAACATTTAAAACATTCTAAATAATACCATCATCTTTCTCATATACATTACAGAAAATAAGTCATTAACTTATAATATAAAACAAATAGATATATATATATATAGAATATACATTTACTTAATACGCAGCGGAATATAGAAAATATTTACATATGTGAAAACATTTAAATCCATATTTACAAATATACATATATTCACATTATAAACAAAACTTTACAAAATATAAGAGAGTTATACATGATTGGCAAATCTTCTCTGATCTTTAAGTTCCCAAAATCAACTCTTCAACGTCTACTCTCACTTGGTCTCGAAGAGCTCTCTGGTTCAACTCTATCAACTCTATCACCTGCGCGATTAAACACTATCGCGCTAAGCCAAGGGCTTAGTAAGTCTACTCATGCTAATGTTATGCTTAAGTGCAATGCAATGTAAATTCTCAATCCATATTATACATGTAACATCATATATGCAAAGCTAACAACATATCTTTACATTTCATAATCCAACATACGTAGATATAACACATTTCAACATCTTTTCATATACCTCATTAGTTACTCATTAAACCATTCATGAACAACATTAAACAAAGACAAGCATGGGCCCAAGACACACTAATATGCCATTCAATTTTCAGAGTTAATGTTTTGGTTTTGTTATCACATTTATCAATATCATATACCCAACTAGGCTTCAAGGATTAGGTTCAACCAAGCTTCAAGGGGAGCAAAGCATGCTAAGCTTCAACCCAACTTGGCTTCAAGAACCAACCCAACCTAGCTTCAAGGGTTGTAACATCTCAATTAGGCTTCAAGGATTCAATCCAACCTAACTTCAAGAGATTGTTACTATCATTAGGCATGCCACCAATAACAAACTCTGAAAATGGAATAACACATTAGCCACACAATTCATTTACATTTAATTCTCAATTCTCATCAATTAGGCAAACATGCCATATATCTTTCCATTGAATCATCATAGCCAATCACAATGGCCTCAAATCAAACAATATCTCAATTCATATTAATCATATAACATCATTGATACAACATTTCAAAGTACATACCACATTACCATTAACAATGCATATAGCCTAACATTGTTCATATGTTTCATCAATATCAACAAATGTGTGCTACAATCTCAACATCCATGAATGTATGTTCCACATATATTTGATTAGGTCATTCTTATCTTTGAAGTATATTAAAAGTGTTTATGTTTAGGTTTAAGTATCAATGATATCTTTGAAGAATCAAAACCATACAAAAAGAACAAAAATAAAAACAGTAGCCAACACATTTGAGGGACACGGCCAAGCTTGTGGCCGTGTCTCTCAACTTAACTTTGGCAGTGACAGACACTGGCATGGGA
This sequence comes from Garcia nutans, assembly GCA_947685225.1. Lineage (NCBI taxonomy): Eukaryota > Viridiplantae > Streptophyta > Magnoliopsida > Malpighiales > Euphorbiaceae > Garcia > Garcia nutans. Next base: position 54,535,356 of record CANTUV010000024.1, read on the forward strand.
CACGGCCGTGTCTCTTAAAAATTAACCCAACACGGCCAAATGTTCCATGACTTCGCCGTGTCTCTCCATTGCTTTTGGCCGTGTCACCCATGAACATAACCCTAACCAAATCCAACACTCTTTCAATTGTACTCAAACACAATATACACCATATAATATATTTCAAATGAATACAATCAATGTTCTAAATATATATTCATCACAAGAATCACCTTACAATACATTAATATTACATTTAAACACAAACCATCTCAAAACCCTAAAATCACCATCCTTCTCCACCCTTTCAAAATCAACATATACCACTTCCAACAACAACACCTATTTAAACTATTAACTTAAAACCAATTTAACACTTGAAAACACAACACAAACACATCTCAAACTCATCAAATCACAAAATCAACAAACCCTAATTCACTTCAACACAACTTCAAAATAAGTAAAGAAAATAAGAGAATACTTACTTTAAATGAAGAAATTCCACAAATCTCTAACCAAATCCCTTGATTCCTTCTTCAATTTGAGTATAAAACTCCAAACACCTCTCTAGCTCTTTCTCTTCTTGGATGGCCGGCCTCTTCATGAAAGAAAGAAGAAAATGATAAAGACACAAAGTCAAATAGCTTTTCTTCTTTAAATCTCCACCAAGAGATTTTATCCAATCAATTACCAAAATGCCCTCAACCATATAACTAACCTTTTGTCTCTTATATGCCCATATATGTAATTACACACTCAACACAAATAAATATCTCTTCCATTGACTCTCCCTTTGACATATATATATTAGTTATATCATCATATAAACAACATATACATTTCTCTCTAAACCCTAATTCTTTCCCAAAACACATAAGCATAAACATTCTTTTACAAATTTCTTTTCTTATCACACAACATATACATTCAATCCAATTGACAACAACAACATAATCAAAACTTCTAAGGCATATATGAGGATATTACAGAAACCAAAACCAAATAGAGTTTATTTTCTAAAAAAATTGCGTTGGAAAAATCTCGCTGGCAAAAACTGCGACGAGCTGCGAGAGCTGGGTGCGCTGCGGGCTGCCAGACCATTTCGCCCGCAGGTTGGCCTTGGCCAATTATTTTCGGCGATGAATTTTTTCATCGCTGATTCTTCCGTTGCCGATTTTTAATTTTAATTTAATTTGTTTGTTTTTATTATTTATTATTTATTTTGATTATTTATTATTTATTTTTTTACTTTTATTTACTTCACCATTTTTAATTTTTATTAAAAACTAAAATAAATATTAAAATACCACAAAAAATTATTTTGGACTATAAAAAATAATGGACCGGACTAGGTTAATAATTAAGAGTCTATAGTTTTCCCCCAGCTTGAACTATCTGAGACTTTTAGTAAAAGAGAGTGAAAAGCAATAAGACTTAATTTTTTCGAAAAGGGTTGAGTTTTTAGGTTCTGGATCCAGTTCGAGTTCTGGACTCATGGATAATTTTAGGCTCTGGACCTAAGGGTAATTTGGGTTCTGGACATGAAACTAAATTTGGATACTCGGTCCTAAACTAGACTTGGATACTCAATCCTAAACTAGACTTGGATACTCGATCCTAAACTGGATTTGGATACTCGATCCTAAACTGGATTTGTATACTTGATCCTAAACTGGATTTGGATGCTCGATCCTAACTGGATTTAGATGCTCGATCCTAAATTGGATTTGGATACTCGATCCTAAATTAGATTGGGATACTCGATCCTAACTGGATTTGGATACTCGATCCTAAATTGGATTGGGATATTCGATCCTAATTGGATTTGGATACTCAATCCTAAATTGAATTTGGATACTCGATCCTAAATTGAATTTGGATACTCGATCCTAAACTGGATTTGGATACTTGATCCTAAACTGGATTTAATTTGGGTTCTTGGTCCTGTGACTGGGTACTTGGACCCAAGATTGAATTGGATTTGATTGACATTTTATCAGTTGAGGATTCTGACTGCTCTGACTATTCTATGCATTCTAGTTCTTCACCCTCAAAATTGATCTTCATCGTTAGACCTTGGATCTTCATCTTTAGCATCGGATCTTCCCCTTTAAAAATGAATCTTCATCCTTGGGATCGGGTCTTCACCCTTGTAAAATGGATCTTCATCCTTGGTGATCGGGTCTTTACCCTTGTAAATGGATCTTCATCCTTGTAGATCGGGTCTTTATCCTTGAAAATGGATCTTCACCCTTTGAGATCGGGTCTTTACCCCTAAAAATGGATCTTCATCCTATGGACATCGGGTCTTTATCCTTGAAAATGGATCTTCATCCTTTGAGATTGGGCCTTCACCCTTGAAAATGGATCTTCATTCTTTAAATTGGATCTTCATCCATGGAAATCAGGTCTTCATCCTTGAAAGTGGATCTTCATCCTTTAAGCTGGACCTTGATTTTTTTTATCATTTACGCCTTCATTCTTTTGATAGTTCTAATGTTCCATTCTTTTGTTCTTCCTCTTTTGCAAAAATTAAGCTATTTTTAGTTGGCCCTCATAACTTCTCATGTCCCCTGTATGGCGAAATATTTGCAAGTGAGTTTGAAAATGTTTTATATATAAACTCAAAAAATTGAAAAGGAGAAACTTTGCCCCCTTTGTAGGACCAAACCCATGATTTTTCTATGCGGGCTCTGATTGATGTTTTTATTGTCTAGTTCTTCGCACAAGCACGCATTTCTTCTCTTTGAAAAATTCTAAAACTTTCTCGAGAAATAGGCTTTCCATGCCCCCCTGATTTGATATCTTCTTTTGATTGTTTACTTCACAGGGTGTTTGTTGTTCACTTTGTCAAGGAATAGATAATACAATAGAAGAAAGTGTGATGTGATGTGCTCATGTATGCATGATATGTATGAATAATACTTACAATGGTTCCATCGACCCATAGACCGAGGTGATCAGCTGAAGTCTTGTAATATCCCAATGTGTGCCCTAGAAGTTGGATACAATTGTTGTTTTGATTTGAATTAAATGTATATATGTATTTGCAAAGGAAATGAGTGTGTTAAGAGAATGTATATGTTGTGTATATTGTAATATATATAACATATAAGTTGGTCAAATGAGAAGTCAAGGTAAGAGGATATTTTATTTGTGATAAGTGAAATTACCTAAATGGGCATATAAGAGACAAAGGTTAAGTTAAATGATTGAGGGCAATTAGGTAATTGCTTGGTTAAATTGCTTGGTGGATATTTAAAGAAGAAGAGAAGTTGAATTTGTATTATTTTTCTCTCTTCTTTGTTGGTGTGGCCGGCTATCAAAGGGAAAGAGAGAGCAAGAGAGGTCTTCTAAATCCTAACATCAAATTTAAGGAGGAAGCAAAGGATTAAGTTAGAGATTTGTGAATTTTCTTTAATTGAGGTAAGTACTCACTTGTTTTCCCTTGTTAATTTTTGAAGTGGTGTTTGAGATAAGTTGTGATTGATTAATTTTATGATTTGGTGTGTTATAGATGTGTTTACAAGTATTGAAATTGATTGTAAGCTAAAGGATTGAATTGATGTTGGTTTTGTTGTGAAGATGGTAAGTTAAGTGGATTTGGATAGTGAAAGATCAAGAGTGATGATGGTTTTAGGGTTTTGAAATGGTAGATGATTCAATGTGTTGTTAATGTGCATTATTGTGATTAACATGATAAATAAGTGTTAATGACATGGTTTATATGCATTTGAATGAAGTTGTGTTGTGTATAATGTGTTTAAATGCAATTGAAGGAGGCTTGGCCACACTTAGGGTGTTGTTTATGTGAGACACGGCCAAAATAAGAAAGGAACACGGCCAAGACTTAATGTTTTAGAGAGACACAGCCAAGTGGAGGGAAGTTTGGCCGTGTTGGATAGATTTTGGAGAGACACGGCCATAAGCTTGGCCGTGTCCCTTGAGTGTGTTTGTCACTGCCTGATTTTGGTTGAGAGACACGGCTGTGTCCCTTGCCCGTGTCTGCCTCGGATTGAATTGGTGTTGAGAGACACGGCCACAAGCTTGGCCGTGTCCCTTGGGTGTGTTGGCTACTGTGATGTTCTTTTGCTTTTTCTTGTTTTGTGGAGAATGAACACACATTTGATGATGCATATGATTATGTATGAACAATGTTATATTATGCATTGTGAACCATGTGAATGGTAGTATGTTATATGAACAATGTGACTTGTATAGTGTGGAGGAGATGAGGATCATCCAAAAAGTTATGTGCAATGCAATTCATTATGATAAATGTTTAATAATGAATGGTATCAATGTGTCTTGAGAAAGGATGAAATGTGATATCATCATGGTTGATAATAATGATTGAAATGTTATAAAGGAACATGTTGTTTATATGATGATGAATTTAAGATACATGTGCAATGAAATTGATCATGTATGCTCAAATAATGAAGTGTATAATGTTAATTGAGACATAAAGGGATATAGAACTAATGTTTTGAGTGACAATGAGGTGAATGATATGATTGAATAATGGTATGTTGTTTAGTTAATGTAATTAATGTTGCATAGTATAATGATGATTCAAATGGATTATGAAGTCATTGTGATTGACTATGATGAATTAAATGAATAGTCAAGCCATTGTTATTGGCTATGATAATTCAATTGAAAATGAAATGAAAATGAAAAGATTTTGTGTCTAATATGTTGATTCAAGTTTCAGAGTTCTGGATTTGGCGGCATGCCTAGAAAATGTGAAAATGTAACAGTCTTGCCGGGTTGAGGATCTCTTTGCATTGAGATGAATTGAGATCCAAGAGACTGGGTCTGTTACTTGATAAAATATGAAATGTGAATTGTAGTAACAGTCTAGCCGGGTTGAGGATCTCCTCGAGTTTAGCCGAGTTGATGATCCAAGAGACTGGGTCTGTTACGCTATCCATGGATAGAGATATGAGATATGTTGCCTACGGGCTTGATCATTGTGATTATGGACCAATGCAGAAACTCTGAACTTTGAATAACATATTAGTGTCTGTTGGGCCCGAGTCTGTCTTTGTTGCCAGTGTGATCTTTAAATGTTGAAATAAATGAGAAATGAGATCTATGGTTGCCTTTATTGCAAATGTGATTCATGATTTGTGAATTGTGAATAAAATAATGACATGAAATGATATGTAATATGTATATTGAAATATTGATTGTGAGAATTAAAGTTGGATCGGTGATTGATGATAATGATATGATATGTGATTGATGATAATGATATGATATGTGATTGATGATAATGATATGATATGTAATATGGGTATTACTATGTTGATGGTGATTATCAGTGATGAATTAGGGTCGGTGAAAATGATATGTATATATTGTATGAAATTTGTTAAGATACATGAAAGATGCAATTTAAAAAGGAAAACATGATAAGAAACTAATGGTACATCAAATTAATATATCATTATATGTTAGTATTTTTATAATGTATGTTTACATGTTATATTTGTACTACTAAGCTCTCGAGCTTAGCGCGGATGTGTAATCGCGCAGGTATCTTGGTGGTAGATATGAAGTTTTTTGTTATGCCACGAGAAGAGTAAGAGTTGTCGAGACCAACTAGAGGGTAATGCATACATGTTTAATTTTTAAATTATGATATATTTCTGATGAGAGAATATTTATATGTATAAATGGAGTTTTAATTAAGATAATGATTTTGTAAATGATATTTAAATTAACGTAATATGGTTTGAACTCGGTTCCAGGTTTTTAAAAGGTAACATCAAGTGGCATCTTTATACTTTATATACTTACTGTATGTATACTAGGTATATGTACAGTATTTATATAGGGTATCGGGGTGTTACAAGTCTTCTCATTGACTCCTTCTAGATGCTTGTTCAGATCTTGCATTGGAATGATAGGAAGCTTCACATTTATGGCTTTTATCTTTAAGATGTTGAAAACATGAATAATGGAGGCCCCAAACAGCAGAGATACATCCATTTCAAATTATGATTCGGTACGTCAATTGGTAGCTTCTTCATAACCTTGTCAGTAATCATTTCCTTTGCCCAATGTGTCCTTTAAGTTTTGATGATGCAACAAACTTCTCTTAACTTGAAATTTTTTTTTTGAATTTTCAATTTTGAATTTTGATTTTGAAATCAAATGTTGGCTTTGCCAAATTAATGTCAATGTACCTCAGAACTTGATTTTTCAAATTAATATATCTATAACATGACAACCCTAGTTACCATACAAAACTCGGGAATCATTTCTATTTAAGCAAGAATTGCTACACTTCAGATAAGCACATACACATTACTTAGCCAAAGGTCTCATTGAGTTTTAATATTGTCTATCTCATATGCATGCTTATTCAAACTATCTCCACTAATATATTCTACCTACCAAGAGAGATCAACAGGTCTTTGATAGGCTTGAAATGGGGTCTATAAGGGACACGGGTTAAATGAAAGCCATTTTGAGATTGGAGCTGATGTGACACAATGAACAAATCCTCACACTACAAATTTCTCATTGGAACTTTAGACAGTTGGGAGCAATCTTGCTAGACTCCAAATTCCTTATATCTTCTTAACATTAATCTGGATCTTGATTAGGACAGTCTTTGCCTTTACAAAAAGTTTGGTACCCAAATTCGTTTCTTATCTTCTTCTCCCTTTTCTTTCTTTTTATTTTCTTACTCTTCCCTTTCTTTTGAGCTTTTTATCATTTTGTCCTTCTACCTTGTAGGACTATCAAGTACAGAACTTCTAAGAACTAGATGGTCTTTCTCCTTTTCCTCTAATTTTGATTGAATCTTTGGTTGGGTTGGACCAATTCAAGTCAAACTGTCCTTATAGACCAAATGGAACCCTTTTGTTGTCTTAGGTAAAAGAGAACTCAGTTGGCTTTTTGAACTGCCTTTTTGGGTTTTATTTTTCTTCTCTATTTTTTGTTTTTTTTTGTTTTTTTTTTCTTTGTTTTGTTTTGTTTTTTTCTTTTCTTTTTTTCTTTTCATTTTTTTCCTTCTTTCTTTTCCTTCTTTCTTTTTTCCTTTTTGGCTCTAGCTCTAAATGAGTTGCCTTATTTGTACCAACTTGGGTTTCCAATAATGGATGACATAAATCTTCTTGAATAGGGATAAATCATTTGTTACTCTGTTGTTGTCTTGATATATTGGAGATATTAGGAGAACTTCAAATACCCTTATGGTCTTGAGAACATCAACTATACTTATGGCCTTGACTATTCATTCCTTCCTTTGATCTTCTTGCCTCTTCACCTTAGTGATCATAAGACTTGTCAAAAGTATCACAATAGCTCAAGGTAGGTTATTGAGGTTATATGTCAATGAAAAGAAAGCTAAAATTTTATGAAGGCTCAAAGGGACAACTAGGGATTGATATTTAATTGGGTGGATACTAGCTATTGGCTAACCAAACAATGCCTAGATTATCTCTCTCTTAAATAAGCAAAGTTCAATTTCACCTTGAACGTTTGTCAAAGCATGTTCTAAGACTGACTAGGACCTAGACAAAGATAATTATGCAACAGCCCTCTCTAAGTAAGCATACACAACTCAATGCTACAGAGCAATTCCCTTATCTAGTAAAGTCATTCAAATCATGATGCCTAGATATGCTTATTTATAAACATCAAGCAAGATTTCTCATTGGTTGAGCACCAAAATGAACAAAGACCAAAAATTTTGATGAAAGTAATTTATTCAAATAAATTTAATTTTGAAAAACACGATTGTTCAAATTAAGTATTAAAGAAAGTAAAATTGAAATGCAACATTCAAGCTAAGGAAAGTTTGCTGAGTTAAGCTTCATTTCCTTCCACATCTTCAATATTTCCATCATGAAAGGATGATAAAACAAAATCTTCTTCCAATCTTTTTCCCTTCCATGAAGGTTGCTGGCGGTGGTACTCTGTTGAACCTTGCCAATGGATTGTCTTTGGTGTTTGGCTTGTTGGGCTCGGGTAGCTTCCCACTATCAATTAGATTTTGGATCTCATGTCTTAACCTCACACATCTATCCATGTCATGCCCTTGCATTTGATGAAACTGACAAAATGCCTTAGTGTTGAAATTAGGTGGGAGAGGGTTAGGCTAAGGATGAGGATTTAAGGGTTGTAACAATCCCTTTCTTTAAAGCTTATTGAGGACATCAGTTTCCCCAATTTTGAAAACTACCTCCTTGTTCCTTGTTTAGTAGCATTGACACCAACTGCCTTTTGCATGCTTTGGCTGCCAGATTGATAGCTTCCTTTCTCATTTCTTCTTGTTGAAAAGCGATTTTTCTCCCTTTCCCACTCTTCAATTTGCTGACCATGTTGGAGAAGATCTTTGAAATCATGGATGAGTGTATGAGACATCTTTTCATGAAGACTAGGCAACACCCGTCTCACAATCATCCTTATTTGATCAGATTCATCGGGCCTTTTCTTGAGCAAAGCTGCCTTGTTTCTCCATCTCTTCACATAGTCCATAAAATTCTCATTTGGCCTTTGTCTAATGGACTCCACTTCCATTAAGATAACTTCCATCTCGACATTATATCCATATTGCTGGATGAAGGCCTTGCATAGCAAATCCCAACTCTTTTGTGTTCCATCATCTAAGGTATTGAACCAATTTTGGACAACAAGGTCCAATGAGAGCATAAAGTACCTTAGAGTTTGAGCCTTAGTGGCTCGAGCAGACTGCATAACAATGATATACTGCTTCACAAGGAGATGAGGATTTATGGTTCCATCAAACTTCATAAAAGATGCCATTTTGAACTTTTATGGAACTTCTTCATTTAGCTCAAATAATTTGTTAACTTCGGACATTTCTTTGGTTTTCAGTTTCTTCTCAAATTTCTTTTCTAAATCAGCAATCAACTTTTCAACTTCAGAAGCTTTGATTTTCTCCATAGCTGATCTTTCAACAATCTTTGGTTCTTTCTTCTTGTCTTGAGGATCTTGGTAGTATTGAGCCCAATCATCATCACCATCAATGATCACCTTTTCATCATCAAAAACCACTTCACCAACTTTGATCTTCCCTTTGTCCTTTGGCTTCTTGGATCTAGCAGACACTTCGGCATATTTTCTAAAATTGTAGTCAATTGGTTCTTCATGGTCTCAGCTAGGGCCTCTTTTACTTCTTCCATCTTGGCATTGAGGGCTTCATCCACCATTCTTTGAATTTGTTCGGGCTCCATTACTTTCGGTGAAAAAGAGATTGAGTCATTGCTAGATACTTCGTCTCCGGCATAGGTCGGATTGTCGTAAGCTTTTGAACTATCATAATCCAAGGCTGTGAGCCAAAAAGGATCAATGATATGAGATGCAAATGTATGCATGTATGCATGTATGCACAAACAGTAAACAAAGATAAGTAGGACATTCCTTCCAACCTTATAACATCCACACACGAATGGTGAGTCTCTTTTCCTAGGTATATGGTTAACAAAATACCAGCACGGGGTATCTTGTTTTCGAATATTTCCCTCGGACGTTTCAACCAATAGTTATATTTTAAAAAATGGAAATCAGTTCATGATAATTCCCATTAATTAGGTTTTAATCCATCCAAACAACTAAAGTAGCTTTTATGCTATATATTGGATTAAAAATAATTAAGAGGTTTATTACAAATAGATTTCTCACTTGAAAAAGTAACCAATGATTCATGCCAAAAGTAAGCCCATGATTAATTATTCTTAGTATAAACTTGGCTCACAATTAATTTTTGGTATTTCGTAATTGACCTAAATAATTTGCATGCTCTTTGTTTTATAAGCCCATTGTAAAAAGATTTTAGAAAAACATATTTCGGGCTTAGTATTTGGGTCATAAGAAAGAGAATTTTTGATTTATTTTTAGAAAAGTCTTATGTCCAAAGACCATCTTGAAAAGTTTTGAAAATAGCTTTGGTCTTTTGGATTTTAAGGAAAAATTTATTTTGAGCTCATAATGTATTTAGGTCATATTAGAAAAAGAACAAACCAAATAAGCTATGATTTAAGCCAAGATAAATTAACATAGTCAAACAACATGCACTTGGGGTAAGCCTAAGGAAAGTAACTAGGCCAATTACATGAGCTTTAGTCTTTGGGTTAAAAGGCTTAGGTTCCCATAGCAAGTATATACCAAATGGTGTGAGGCTATGGGTGGTTATGCCATGCTCGATCTCCATGCCTTGAGTGAAAGTATGGTATCCTAATTCACGCACACGATGCAATCTAATATGATGTAATGGATAATATCATTATAAGAAATAATAGAATAATAAAAGACCAACGTAATCAAATTCTCTTATCCCTAGTGGAGTCGCCATTGTGAGAGGGGATTTTCATTCCCACTCCCGGTGGAATGGTTCTTATGACTTCAGCAATATTTAGGCTCGGGGCCTTAGAGAATATGGACATAAGTCTGGAGAAAATGGAGTCACCACCCGGACAAGCCGGGAAAAAGAAAGGGGTGGATGACTGGATTCCTAAGGAATCCCCAACTCTCTAATGGGTTCAGAAAGTTTGGTACGTGTGGGGAAGGTGAGAAATGGCTCAGCACCCCCACAACGCCCGATTTATTGGAACCGGCCACCTTTACAGGTCTTAATATTATAAAATTCTTAAATATAACAATATTATCCATATTACATGCAACAATTGAAATAAAGCATCATTATATTAAAATCTAAGCGATGTCCAAGCAAAGCAAATAAATGGACACCCATCCGAGGATGGAAACATGTCCTTACATCATTCATGTCTAAACTAAATAGGACTCCCACCAAAAGGTAGAAACATGCCCTTTACATTTGTCCAAAATAGAAAAGCAATTTAAATTATATAATATTTAACTAATGAGGTACCCACAAAGTGGAAACATACCTCTTACAACTTTTGGAAATCAAAATAAATCGATAAAAGTAATTAAATAACCATTCATCATAATTAAATCATTCATCAAAGATATTAAACATCAATCAAAATATATAATAAACATTCATCCATGATAAATTAAATCAAGCATTGCAAATAAATCAAAGCATATAATGAACTACATAATTAAATCTAAAAATAAAGCAAGTAAAGATACAAATTAGGGTTTACTGTTTCTACTTAAAGTTCTTTAATTAACATTTAGGGTTTTGGGATTTTAGTATTATTATTATTATTATTTATTTAGGCTACTGTAAGTTTTAAGAGAATTAATGTAACACCCCTTCCCGACCTACATGTGTAAGCTGAGTAGAGGCGCCACACTAACCTAATGTTGCTACCAATTTTACTTAGTCAAATTTTAGTTCCAATTTTAATAGAAATTTTGCCATAGTTTTGCCTAAAAATTGAGTCCCAAGTGTCGACAAAACTAGTTTTTTTTTTTAAACATTTTACACAAACCAATGCAAACAAAATCATTCTCAATACACTCCCAATAAATCCCCCTTATAACCTCAACTACAACCTGCAAATAAGATTTACACTTCTAGTACAAAATAAAGTAAAGGTTTATTGTAACACCCCCACACCTGGTACAAGCACACTACAACACCACAATGTAGCATAAGTATACCAAACATAGGGATGCTACGGTTCTCTTAACATTCAAAACACTTTAAAACTTGATACCATACCCTATTCATTATACATTAAAATATTACACAGCGGAAGTTATAAAATATTTACATATTTACATATTAAACATTTCTTTACAAAAATATAAAGAATTATACATGATTGGCAAGTTTGCTCTGATCTTTAAGCTCCCAAAATGAATTCTTCAAGGTCTACTCACACTTGGTCTTGATGAACTCTCGGGTTCAACTCTATCAACTCTATTACCTGCGCGATTAAACACTATCGCGCTAAGCCAACGGCTTAGTAAGATAATCATGCAAATGATATGACTTAGTGCAATGCAATGTCATTTCTCAATCCATAATATACATGTAACATCATATATGCAAAACTAACAACATACTTTCACTTTACATATCACATTTCAATATCTTTTCATATACTTCATTAATATTCATTTAACCATTCATAATCAACACTAAACAAAGACAAGCATGGGCCCAAGACATACTAATATGCCATTCAATTTTCAGAGTTAATGTTTTGGTTTTGTTATCACATTTATCAATATCATATACCCAACTAGGCTTCAAGGACTAAGTCCAACCTAGCTTCAAGGGTGGTAACATCTCAATTAGGCTTCAAGGATTCAATCCAACCTAACTTCAAGAGATTGTTACACTTATTAGGCATGCCACCAACAACAAACTCTGAAAATGGAATAACACATTAGCCACACAATTCATTCTCAATTCTCATTATCATTTAGGCAAACATGCCTCATTTATCTCCATTGAATCACCTTAGCCAATAACAATGGCTTCACATTTCATTTCACAATATAACATTTCATTATTCAAGTATATATTTATCTCATCCATTATCACATTATATCTCACATAGCATCATTCATAAATATCAACATTTCATTCCACATTACTCATGAAACACATTACCATTCACAATGCATAACATAACATTGTTCAATCTCAACAATGCAAGAACAACAAAGAATTAAAACCCTAACCTACACAATTGAGGGAAATGGTCAGCCACTTGAAGGACACGGTTAGGGCAATTCGACCTCTTCACAATCTAATCCAAAAGGAGTATTAGCAAAATGACCATATGAATAGTACATTCTGGTTTTAGACTCCATTTTATCCTTATTTTGAAAAATTGTATAAAATAATCTACTTGACTAAAAATTCTAAATTTTTTACAGAATTTAGTTTTGTATCTTAAAATCATTCCTTTAAAATTTCAGATCAAACTGAACACAAAATCTTGGTCAAATAGTTCACCTAACCAGACTGCCCCAATTGCCCTGCATCCTGGCAGCAGTTCTGAACTTTGTGAATTTCATAAATCAATTTCAATCAACGTGGTTCCAAATTATTTTTCTCAAATACTAGACTCACTAAGAAACAACATATCCAAAATTCAATTGAATATGATTTTTCTACATTTTATTAAAAATCCCGAAATAGAGCTGTCTCAGTTAAGGTACCTGCTGGAACAGGTCTAATAAAAATAATCTTTCTAAACTCATAACCTATTCAAAATCGAATCAACATATTTTTCAGTCATTCTAGACTCATAGAGGCACAACATATCAAAAATTCACTTCAAGAACATTTTTCTATAATTAATTAAAAATCATACAAGTCGCAGCCTTTACTAATTGTAAAACAGAAAAAGAATTCACTAAACACACTCTTACTCTTCCATCACCAACACCAACCTAGCTTCTTATCTTTAATTCCATTTCAACACTTGAGAATAAATCATAAACACATCTCATCATCAAATCATCAAACCCTAATTAACTTCCCATACCACTTCAAAAGTAGGAAAGAAATCAAAGGAAAGATCTTACCTTAGTTAAAACTTCTTGAATCAACACTTGAACACTTAAACTTCCTTCAATTTTGAACTCAACTCATCAAGAACCTCTCTTCACCTCTTGCTTCCCTTTGTCTATGGAGGAGCCGGCCACTTCATGAAAGAAAGAAGAAAATGATGAAGAAACAAAGTCAAACCTTCTTTAAATATCTACCACGTGATTCAATTCAAGCAATTACCAAATTGCCCTCCACCATAAAACTAACCTTTTGTCTCATATAAGCCCATATATGTAATTACACACTCAACACAAAAATATCTCTCTTCCTTTGACTCTTCCTTTGACCCATTTATATGTTATATATATCATCATATACACAACATATACCATTCTCTCTAAACCCTAATTCTTTTCTTATCCCATCATATACATTCAATCCAATTTATAACAATAACAACAACAACAATATGCAAAACTTCTAGGGCAAAAATGAGGATATTACAATTCTCCCCCTCTAAAAAGAAAATTTCGTCCTCGAAATTACCTGATATCAAAGCTGAAACAATTGCGGATATTGCTCTCGCATGGATTGTTCACTTTCCCAAGTTGCTTCTTCTTTCCCATGATTTTTCCACAAAATCTTCACAAGTGGCACTCTCTTGTTTCTCAATTCTTTCACATCACGTGCCAAAATAGCAACTGGTTCCTCTTCAAATGTCAGATCAGAATTTACTTCAATTGACTCAATCGGCAACACATGAGATGGATCCGATCTATACCTCCTCAACATAGAAACATGAAATACGTTATGAATACGATCCAACTCAAGTGGCAAAGCAAGTTGATACGCCACTGGCCCAACTCTTTCTAACACTTCATACGGCCCAATGAAACGAGGACTCAATTTTCCTTTCCGACCGAACCTCAAAATCTTCTTCCAAGGAGATACTTTCAAAAACACCTTATCTCCAACATCAAACTCTATGTCTCTCCTCTTCAAATCTGCATAAGACTTCTGTCGGTCTGAAGCTGCTTTCAATCTGCCTCGAATTAGCTTTACTTTTTCTTTAGTTTCTTGAATCAAATCAGGCCCAATTAACTTACCTTCCCCAATTTCACTCCAACAAAGAGGTGTCTTACATCGTCTGCCATACAATGCTTCAAATGGTGCCATACCAATGCTGGATTGGTGACTGTTGTTGTATGCAAACTCCACAAGAGGTAAAAATCTATCCCAACTTCTAGTGAAATCAATGACACAGCTTCTCAACATGTCTTCAAGAATCTGTATCACCCTCTCTGACTGTCCATCCGTCTGTGGATGAAAAGCAGTGCTAAAGTGTAGTCGAGAACCTAAAGCACTATGCAAACTCTTCCAAAATCTGGAAGTAAACCTGGGATCTCGATCAGACACTAAAGAAGTTGGAACACCATGCAGTCTCACAATCTCATGGATATACAACTCAGCCAATCTCTCCAAAGAGTAATCCATCCGAACCGGAATGAAATGAGCTGTCTTAGTCAATCTATCCACAATCACCCATATGGCATCATGTTTCTTTTGTGTCAATGGCAACCCAAACACAAAATCCATTGTCACTCTTTCCCACTTCCATTCTGGTACTGACAACGGTTGAAGCAACCCGGTTGGAACTTGATGCTCTGCTTTAACCTTCTGACAAGTGAGACATTTCGACACAAAATCTGCAATGTCTCTCTTCAAACCAATCCACCAATAATGCTGTCTCAAATCATGATACATCTTCGTATTACCCGGATGCATAGCAAATATTGACTGATGAGCTTCTTCTAAAATAATCTTCTTCAAATCAGCATCATCGGGTACACATAATCTGTTTTTAAACCATAGGCTCCCATCACTTTTCATAACAAAATCTCTACTCTTTCCACTCTGACAATCTGAAATAATTTTCTGAATCTTCATATCAGTCAACTGAGCTTCTCTGATCTGATTCAACAAAACTGGTCTCACTTGCAATTGTGCCAACAATGCACCATCATCACAAGGTACAAAGCTAGCATGCAATGCTCTCAATTCAACAAGCAACGAGAGCGAGTAAACTGTTAAACCAGCTAAAGACTTCCGACTCAAGGCATCAGCAACTACATTTGCTTTACCTGGATGATAATCAATCAAACAGTCGTAGTCTTTAATCAATTCTAACCATCTCCTCTGACGAAGATTGAGTTCTTTCTGGACACCCAAATACTTTAAACTCTTATGATCAGTGTAAATGAAACATTTCTCCCCAAACAGATAGTGGCGCCAAATCTTCAATGCAAACACAATGGCAGCCAATTCCAAATCATGGGTCGGATAGTTAAGCTCATGCGGTTTCAACTGTCGAGATGCATAAGCTATAACTTTCCCTTCCTGCATCAATACACACCCCAAACCTCTATGTGAAGCATCACTGTAAATCACATATGGTTTGCCTTCAACAGGTAAAGTAAGAACAGGCGCTTGAGTCAACAACTCTCTCAACTGCTCAAAACTAGCCTGACACTGATCTGTCCACAAGAACCTCACTCCCTTATGAAGCAATCTGGTGAGTGGAGTAGCTATCAAAGAAAACCCTTTTACAAACCGCCGGTAATAGCCTGCCAAACCCAGAAAAATTCTAATCTCTGTCATAGACTTGGGTGGACTCCAATTTAAAATGGCTTCAACTTTACTTGGATCAACTCTAATGCCTTCAGCTGAAACAATATGTCCGAGAAAAGCGACTTGATCCAACCATAACTCACACTTCGACAATTTGGCAAACAACTGCTTCTCTCTCAAAATCTGCAATACAATCCGCAGATGCTTGTCATGTTCCTCTTCATTCCGCGAATACACTAGTATATCATCAATGAAGACCACTACAAACTGATCCAAATAGGGCCTAAACACCCTATTCATCAAATCCATAAAAGCTGCAGGTGCATTCGTTAGACCAAAAGGCATAACTAGAAATTCATAATGCCCATACCTGGTCCGAAAGGCGGTCTTCGGAACATCCTCAGCTCTGACTCTCAGCTGATGGTACCCAGATCTCAAATCAATTTTAGAAAACACAGCTGCACCTTTCAATTGATCAAAGAGATCATCGATTCTAGGCAAAGGATATTTATTTTTAATAGTCACCTTGTTCAATTGCCTATAATCGATACACAACCTCATAGTACCATCTTTCTTCTTCACAAATAGCACAGGAGCTCCCCAAGGAGAAACACTGGGGCGAATAAATCCTTTGTCCAACAACTCCTGTAATTGCACTTTCAACTCCCTCAATTCTGCTGGTGCCATTCTGTAAGGAGTAATAGAGATAGGAGTGGTACCAGGCAACAATTCAATACCGAACTCCACCTCTCTCTCAGGAAGCAATCCTGGCAACTCCTCTGGAAAAACATCAGAGAACTCTGCAACTGTGGCAATACTATCAATGGGAGAACCCTTCACTCTAGTATCCATCACATGAGCAAGGTAGGCTTCACACCCCTTTCTAATCAACCTCCTGGCTGTAACAGCTGAAACAAATAAGGAGGCTAGCTGTTCCTGCTCATTAGATACTATCACCTCTCTACCATCACCCGTTCTCAAAGAAACAATTTTCTTTTCACAATCCACCACAGCTCCATGTCGAGATAGCCAATCCATACCTAAAATCACGTCATATTCCTTAAATGGCATCTCAATCAAATCCCCAAGGAACTCCTCACCCTGCACCACTACTGCACTATCTCGGTGCACCTTACTCACAACCACACTATGCCCTAAAGGATTTGTCACCAATACATCAAATCCTAGGGACTCAGCATGCAAATCAGACACAGGCAAAATAGATGCACTAATATAAGAATGTGTGGAACCCGGATCAATTAAAGCAAGTACTGATATATCAAATAAAGAAAAAGTACCAGCTATGACTGCCGAAGCATCTGGTTGCCTCTGCATAACATACATCCTCTGGGAAGAACCAACCTCCTCTGGCCTACTCTCCCTGGATATAGCACCTCCTCTAGCACTGAACCCGGATCTGCCACCTCTACCAAAACCCCTGCCTCCTCGACCTCCCCTCACACTAAGTCGAGAAGCTGCAGTATCAGCTGACATCTGCTCTTGCCTCTCAGGGCAATCTCTAACAAAATGATCGGGAGACCCACATCTGAAGCATACTCCTGCCACACCAGTCTTCCAACAAGGACCACCATGTGGCCTACCACAATGAATGCATACTGGTAGAGTGGATCTCTGAGTCACTGGGGTCGGAGCACTCGCCACTGAAGCTGTAGGTCTAAATCTCTGCCTCTGAAACTGTGCCGACCTACCCGCTGGCCTCTGACTCCTGCTAACTCGAGGAATAAAACTTCCCCTACCTCTCTTAGCAGATGAAGACCCTGCCTCAAACTGGGGCCTTCTTACTCTGGTCTCTTCTTCTGAAGCAGCCGCTGCAATACCCTGGGCTCGCTCTACACTTCGAGCTGCTGCCACAAGCTGGGAAAAATCATGATATCTGAATCCAGCTACCAGACACATGATAGAGGGCCTCAATCCCTCCTCAAATCTCCGACATCGATCTATCTCATCTGAAATAATACCCCCAGCATACTCACTCAACCGAATAAATTCAATCTCATACTCCGTTACGGTCCGGTGATCTTGCCTCAAATCTAAAAACTCTCTTTTCTTCCCATCTTTATACTCCCTTGGAGTATACTTCAATTCAAATTCTCTCAGAAAATCTGCATAGGATAAGGTAGGTGGATCATCCATAGAATGGGGCACTGTCTTCCACCAACTATATGCATCCTTCTGCAACAAGGATCTTGCATAATCAAACCTTTCCTCTGAAGTAGCTTGCAATTGAACAAAGATTCTCTGAACTTTGTCTAACCATTGCTCAGCTACTGCTGGATCAGTAGTACCTATAAAATCTTCGGCTCCATACTTCCTTAGTTTGTCATAATGCCTTACTGACACCAAAGGCTGTGGGGGTGGTGGCGGTGGTTGCACTGGTGCTTGCCTCAAAGCATCTACCACATGCCTAAGCCAGACTGGTGGAACCTCCTCACCAGCTGGTCTCCCTGATACTGAAGCAGGTACCTCCTCAGCACTATCAACCCTAGCTCCCTCATCAGGAGCAACACTCTCTGCACTACCCTCAGCTGACTGACGCAGAAGGGGATCCATCACAACCTATGTCTGCAAACACAGCAGAATACAACTTATTAAAGATCAGAGGTTGCCAATCCCAAACATGTATATTATTCAAAAACCACTTTTAAAGTTCAAAATAGTCTTTTTATTACATTTTACCTAGGTTGAGAATCTCAAACCTAGGCTCTGATACCAAAACAATTGTAACACCCCTTCCCGACCTACATGTGTAAGCTGAGTAGAGGCGCCACACTAACCTAATGTTGCTACCAATTTTACTTAGTCAAATTTTAGTTCCAATTTTAATAGAAATTTTGCCATAGTTTTGCCTAAAAATTGAGTCCCAAGTGTCGACAAAACTAGTTTTTTTTTTTAAAAAACATTTTACACAAACCAATGCAAACAAAATCATTCTCAATACACTCCCAATAAATCCCCCTTATAACCTCAACTACAACCTGCAAATAAGATTTACACTTCTAGTACAAAATAAAGTAAAGGTTTATTGTAACACCCCCACACCTGGTACAAGCACACTACAACACCACAATGTAGCATAAGTGCACCAAACATAGGGATGCTACGGTTCTCTTAACATTCAAAACACTTTAAAACTTGATACCATACCCTATTCATTATACATTAAAATATTACACAGCGGAAGTTAAAAAATATTTACATATTTACATATTAAACATTTCTTTACAAAAATATAAAGAATTATACATGATTGGCAAGTTTGCTCTGATTGGCAAGTTTGCTAGTAGCAGAAATGGTACTGGATGGTTCTCGCTGGCTCTCTTAAGTGGGAGGTCAGGGGTTCGATCTAGGGAGGCGACCCCTTGGGGCTAAATTAACAAATCCTGCTGGGTGGGCCGCGAGGGCTGTCCAGTACTGTAGCGATCGCTTGCCTCCTGCGGACTCCGTGCCCAGGTGTTGAAAAGGTCGGACCGTAAGCCACTAGTGGGCCGGGCAGCCGACCTGGTCGGGGAGGGTCGTTACAATTAAAATGGATTAGGGTTTCATGAATCAAATTAGGGTTTAGGGGTAACATTATGAAATTAAGGTTTTAGAATATTAAAACATTAGGTTTATAATTCTTGGTTACTGGATTGTTGTTTTGAGTTTACTGTATTGAGTTTGAATGTTTAGGTTTATAAGGTTTTAAGGTTTTAAGGATTAGGGTTTAGTAAAACTAGGGTTTACATATTAGTTTTGAGGGAATTAGGGTTTAGGAAAACTTAGAGTTTAGATTAACTAGTTTGGGGTTTTACTGTTTTGGTTTTGGAGTTGAAGAAAATATTGTAGAGTTTTATAAAGTAATTGTGATTTTTAGATATTGTAAAGTAAGTTAGGGTTTGGAGATTTAACAAAATATTTGGAAATTTTGGAAAAGAGTTATAGGAAAACAGTTTAGGGTTTTTTTTTAAGTTTTTGGAAATAGACAAAATGATTTAAGGTTTTGGAAACAAAAGAAATGAATTAGGGTTCTTAAGTTTTTTGGAAACAGAAGAAATCATTTATGTTATTGAAATGAATTAGGGTTTTTAAGGTATTTGGAAACAGAAGAAATCATTTATGTTATTGAAACGAAGATCAATGTTACCACATATTTGTAGATCAAGGTTTTGAGTGTATATTCCTATGAATCAAAGAAACAAAGCTACTATAAGAAAATAAAAAAAAATAGAAATTAGAGATTCAAACCTTCATTCGTTGGTTCCACCAAAAATTACTTCTTGGATGAACGAGGACAACGGCAAAGTTGCTGCCTTTGATAAATTGTTGATGGCTTTGCTTGCTCCTCCAAATCCGAAGTCCGAAGTTCAAAGTTCTATTCTTAGGTTTTTCTTTTTCTTTCTCCAAGCCCGATCCAAGTCCCCCCTTTATTTGTGTTTTAAAGTGTTATTTATAGGAAAATTTAGAAGATTAATTCCAATTGTTTGAGGAAACTAAGATTAATTAGGAAAAGAAACCAAAACCAAATAGAGTTTGGTTTCGAAAAAAATTGCGTTGGAAAAATCTCGCTGGCAAAAACTACGACGGGCTGCAAGAACTGGGTGCGTTGCGGGCTGCCAGGCCATTTCGCCGCAGGAATTTCCTGCGGTGAAATGGCCTTGGCCAATTATTTTCGGCGACGAATTTTTTCATCGTCGATTCTTCCATCGCCGATTTTTATTTTTGTTTTTATTTGTTTGTTTTTATTATTTATTATTGTTTATTTATTTATTATTTATTATTTTTATTCACTTCACCATTTTTAATTTTTATTAAAAACTAAAATAAATATTAAAGTGCCACAAAAATTATTTTGGACTATAAAAAATAATGGACCGGACTGGGTCAAAAATTAAGGTTCTACACCATGTCAAAATTAGCGTTCCCATCATAAACTCCCCCGTACCTTGAAAACTGCATCTTTACAAAAAAAAAAACTTAGCAATTTAAAGAAAACAAACAAATAATTAAAATAAAAAAACTTAAACTATTACTACTTAAACAACCTTCCCTAGCAACGGTACCATAAAATGTTGCACTCGAATTCAACACTACTACAAGTATACGAGGTAATTGTAGCAACGGTGATCGCCCCAAGGTCATCTCACAAGGAAGGTGTTGTTCGTAATAATTTGATTAAAGAAATTAAATTTAAAGGATGAGAATGTGGTATTTGTAATATTGGTGAAATTATAACAAAACTAAAATAGCAAGTGAATAATTAATGGTGTGCTTAGAATTGGTTTAGTTCTTGAAAAGATACCTGGGGTTGTAGATCAATTCAATCAAAGCTTAATTCTCAAATATTCCATTGACATAACCATGTAAATTAATTTGTTCCTTGAGTTTAATTAGTCAATTAGCAATTCATTAGTTTTCACCTTCATGAATTAACAACAACCAATTGTTTTGAGTTTGCAAATTAATAAACCCTAGAACTTATATTTCTAATTCATTCTTAGGGTAGTTGATTGCATAATTTCGATATCAAATTTCACCTCCCAGTCCTTCATTCAATATTTAGAGATCAATAGGTAGCTAATCTATCAACCTAACATACAATCCAATGTAATCAACCAACAATAAGGTACATTAATGGAAATATCAAATAAAGTCATTCAATCAAATCTACTACAAACCCTAGGCATGGGTAATTTAGCTCAACATTATCAAATTAAAGCAAATATTCATCTCAATAAAAATTAAATCACAATTATCCATTGAAATATTAATTCTCTTAATAAACAACAATAATCTAGAAATGAATTAAAAGAGAGAATAGAAAAACCCCTTGTAGATGCCTAGCTCCACTTTGATGTTGATGAAGAACTCAAGCCCTCTTCAATTGATGATTCTACCTTTGAAAGATGGAAAGGAGCTTTCTCAAGTCACTAAACCTTCAATGGAGCTTTCTTCAAACACCAATCTTCAAGAGCTTGTTAACCCAATTTATCCCAAAAAAAACCTAGTTGAAGCTTTGTCTATGCAAGATGGAGAGGATGGGAATGGAGGATGAGGATGGTGGCGTCTTCTTCTCCAAGAAGGAGAAGAATGGAATGGAATTGGAGAGAGTCTCCTCTCCTCCAACGTGTTGATCCTCTTTCTCTTCATTTCTCCTCTTTTTAATTCATTCAAAACTCAACCCATGCCTTCAAACTCACACCACTCTAATTTGTCTCTCACCTTTTTTCTTTGGTTAATATTTCTTTTGGCAAAAGCATGGTGTGAGCAAGGATTTTTGCCCCCACTCCCGGAGGAATGGTTTTTGCGACTTTGGCACTATTTAGGCTTGGGGCCTTAGAGAACACGAACCTAGGTCAGGAGAAAATGGAGTCGCCGCCCAGATGGGCCGGGAAAAAGAAAGGGGTGGATTACTCAATTCCTAAGGAATCCCTAACCCCTAATGGGTTCAGAAAGTTGGGTACGTGTGGGGAAGGTGAAAAATGGCCCAGCACCCCCCACAACGCCAGGTTCATTGGAACCGGCCTCCTTTACAGTTCTTAATATTATAAAATTCTTAAATATAACAACATTATCGATATTACACACAATAATTAAAATAAAGCATCGATATATTGAAAATCAAAACAATGTCCAAACAAAACAAATAAATGGACACCCATCCGAGGATGGAAACATGTCCTTATATCCCATACCTAAATAGGACACCCACCGAAAGGTAGAAACATGTCCTTTACATTGATTCTAAAATAGAAAAGCAATTTAAATTACATGATATTTAACTAATGAGGTACCCACCAAGTGGAAACATGCCTCTTACAACATTTGGAAATCTAAACAAATTGATAAAAGTAAATAACCATTCATCATAAATAAATCATTCATCAAAGGTATTAAATATCAATGGAAAGTAAACATCCATCCATGATAAATTAAATAAACCAAGTATTGAACTTAAATAAATTAAAGCATATAAAATAAATCAAAGCATAATCAAATATAGAATTGAATAAGGCAAATAAAAATCTAAATTATGGCTACTGTTTCCATTTAGGGTTATTTATTTCATGTGTTTAGGGTTTTGAAATTTGTGGAATTAAACTACTGTGAGTTTTTAAAGGAATTAAAATAGATTAAGGTTTTATGATTTAAAAAGTTGGTAAAGTTCTTTGATTAACCAAATTAGGGTTTGTGATGTAAAATCATGAATTTAGGTTTTGGACACTCTAAAATACTTAGATTTATGGTTTGCAGATACTCATTGAATTATTATTTTGAGCTTACTGTGTAAAATTATGACATTTGTGTTTATATGGTTTTTAAAATTTTAAAGAATTAGGGTTTAGAAAAAATTAGGGTTTAAGGTTTTAAGGCGATTAGGGTTCATTTTTTTAGGTTTTAAAGTTGAATTAGAGTTTTAGGATTTTTGATTTAGGGTTTCGGGGAATGCATTATTTTTTATGATTTGAAAATCAATTGATAATTTTATGAAGTTTTATGAAAATAAACAAAATGATTTAAAGGTTATAAAAGCAAAAAAGATGTTTTGAGTCGCTTAACCTGGGATCAGGTAAAATAACATTCGTATGCTTTAAATTTTATGCGAAAGTTTACTTACCTTATGTTATTTTGCAGGTGAATTTGGCCTGGTGGAACCCAGAAGAGTGAGCAAACTGGTCTCCTTTGATGAGAGCTGCACTATCTTTCCAACATTCTCGCTGAGTTATCGCTGGCCCAGTGTCTAGTGGCTGGTTTCACGGGGAGACAATTTATGAATGGTTTCTCAGTCCAAAGCAGAGGAGGGTCCCGATGCATATCCCGAAATATACTTTAAATATTATGTTGATGCTAGAGGATGCATGGTGGCTGGTTTGGTATGGTCATGGTGCTGAGTAATTTCTCCATCCGCCGGGTTCATCCTATGCCCTTTTTATTCAAAGAATGTTCTTAAACTTTGAAGTATCTCCTATTGGTGTGCGAGAGATTTTCGACGAAAGTGAGGGTAGAAAAGAAGAGGAACATCACGGAGATGTAGGAGAGTCTGTTCCACATCTCGGGGCTACTACTTCTCGGGTAAAACTTTTACTATTTTTCCTTTGCAACCGCTTTTTTCTTTCTTTGATTCTTTAATGATTGTTGCAGGTTGTTGGCTCATTTGATCATGAGGCTAGACCTTCTTTTACTGCCCCTTCATTTGCTCATTCTAGGTCGCCAGATATGCCATCTCATCTGTAGGGTATTGATTTGAATTACCTGGTACGTTCCTTATTTCATGGTAATTTATGCTATATGTATGCATGATTATGTATGCTCTTACCTTTTTCTTTTTGGCTCACAGCGGATGCTTGAAGAACAAAATAGGAAACTTCAAGAAAAGTTGGCTGCAAGTCATCAGCAGGCTTCTCTGAAAGTTTATATCATCAATCCGAACAACATTTCCAAGACTTCTGATTTCAGGGGATGAGGGATCCCGGTGCTTCTTCTTCATCAAGAGGCCCCTAGACTGTTGATCATGAGATCCTTTCGTCTGCTTCTAATGAGGACCATGATGGATCAGAACTTCAAGGTAATAGGGATTTTGGTGCTCCTGCTTCAGGTCATCCCAGGATGAGTAATTTGCCGAATTTTGGTGCATTCGATTAGGGCGGACTCGAGACTAGTAATTTTCCCCCTACTCCAATAGGCGATGACTTTTTCAAGGCTTTATTTGATGACCTACCACCACCCTCTTAGTGATATGTGAATATTGTAGCAACTGTAAAATATTGAACAATAATGAAAAAAAATACAATTTCCATCTTTACTGTAACTTTTTTTTTACTGCACCACTTTTTTTTATCACATCATAAACAGTGCATCACAACTTACTTTTCACAGCCACACCATTTGCTAAAACCAATTCCAACGTGGTAAAGGAAATTCATTACTAATTCCTTTCCTTATGCCATATGGTCTTATTCTTTCCAATCACCTTTTCCTCATCACTTTTGAAAAAGGTTATTTCCTCTGTATAAATCACCTTTCATGCCATATTTCATACAGGATCCAAAATTCTTTCCATTCCCACGGAAATAACTCCCTTTAACAATTTCAATTTTTCTTTATTCATCCACCATGTCCGAGCATCATTTAAAGAAAATAAAAATTCTATTTAAGTATATGGATGCCATTCATTGGAAGCAAATTTCGTGGTCATAATTTGATGTTTTAATGTGTTTTCAAAATGTTAAATTGGACCACTCCTTCTTGCATACCATGGCTTCCTTTTGGGATACAGATTCTAGGGTATTTAAAATTAATGGCTTTGAAATATGTCCCTTGATTGAAGAATTTGAGGCCATCCTTGGATATCCAAATAATCAACAAATGGCATTACCCACATTGGTTTCCAAAACTCAACAGAAGATACAAATGTTATTTCAAATTCCAAGACCCAAAGTTCTTCGGTTGATGAGAGGTGAAAAAATTATACTTGCTCCTTTGATTGACTTTTGTCTCTCTCATTTGGCCCCTACTAAGGCATGGGGATGCATGCTCTGTCTTTGCTTGCTTAGCCAATTCTTGCTTATTTCTTCTGACGGCGATATTGATCCACAGGTATTGGATATTACGGACCAAATGGAAGGAGGCTTGTCACTGGTACCTGTGATCATAGCCGAGACCTTAGTTGGATTAGACCGACTTAAATCAAGATTGTCAAAGAGATTGACCGGAAGTCCATTGCTACTTCAGGTAATTACCTAAACTGCCCTTTCGGGTTTTCAATTTAGATTTTCTTTTCCTTTTTTGCTTTGCTCTAATTTTTGCCTAGCCTGCCCATATGGGTTTTCGGAACTAGCGAGCTGTCCTAATTTTTGCCTAAGCTGCCCTTGCGGTTTTTCAACTTAGCGGACCCTTTTTTTTATTTAATTTAATTCATTCTTCACAGATTTGGCTTCAGGAGTGTCTTGGTTTGCTTGATACTCCATCCATGGATTTTGCCAGATATCTGCCACATCATCATTCTGCTAGGAAACTACTCCATCTTGCTTACTCATATGCTAACTAGGTTGACTGGATCCACTCACACTCTAAAGTCAATATTCATTGGTTGGTACCTTGGTGGAAGATTTCTCATATCACCATGTGGACATACTTGATGTATGTTCCCCTTGTTGCTCTTCGTCAAGGTATATGCTATGATCCTCGCCGACTTGGCCGTCAGTACGGAGCTGAGCCTCGCGATTCTGACTTTACTCTCGATTTAGACATGCCTTGCTTGACTGAAGCCTACTTGGATCAGCTAAGGCAAAGCTGGCCTGCACGTTATATTTATCGACTGCCATAGATTTTACATTTGTCAATCCAAAAAGTGTATTGTTAGGATGAAAAATAATTAAAGCAATAAAAGATGCTTCTTTTCCATTTAAAATTTGTCATCACCTTTTGCTATTGTGTTTATTTATTTCATCCATATCTGGTCAAATACTTATAACAGTGCATATAGAACAATTTTAACATTAATTATGTTTTATTAAATTAGGGAACAACCAAACATAAAGCCAGCATACACAAGATCACTCCTATTGCCAACTAGCCCTTTCGGGTTTTCTAATTGACGATTTTCTTTCATTTAGCCCTAATTGTTGTCTAGCCTGCCCTTTTGGGTTTCGGGACTAGCGGACTGCTCTAACTTTTTCCTAGGCCACCCTTTTTGGGTTTTCAACCTAGCGAGCTCTTTTTTTTATACATAAAACTTCTTCAACTTATCAATGTTTACTGGGTCACTAAATTTGTTCCCGTCCATGTCTGTTAACTTCACCGCACCTTTGTTTATGACTTGTTTCACGACATATGGCCCTTCCCAGCTAGGTCAAAACTTCCCTCTAGGATCATATACATTAGGCTTACATTGCTTCAACACTAAATCCCCAACCCTGAATTTTTTTTTATTTTAACCCTTCTATTGTAGGCCCGAGCTATCTTCTTTTGATACAATTGGTGATGATACAGTGCTTTTAACCTTCTTTCTTCTAGTAATGCTAACTGTGTGTATCTGCTCGCTACCCATTCCGTTTCAGGTAGTTCGGCTTCCAAGACTACTCGTAATGACTTGATTTCTATTTCAATTGGCAATACTGCTTCCATCCCGTAAACCAAAGAGAACGGTGTCATTCTAGTAGGCGTTCGCACACTTGTCCTATATCCCATAAAGCAAAGGGAAGCATCTCTGACAATCCCTGTAAGTCTTGGTCATCTTGGACAAAATTTGTTTTGTTTGTTGCTTCTACTGCACCATTAGCCTTTGGTCTATAAGGAGAGGATCTATGATGATAGATTCGGTACTTTGAGAATACATCCTTAATTGCTCCTTGAAACTGTACCCCATTGACTAATATCACACTCTGCGGGACCCCGTACCTGCAGATGAGGTTCTTTTCAATAAATCTAACCATTTGGCTTGTAGCCAGTTTGTTGAAGGATTTGGCTTCGACCCATTTTGAAAAATAATCTACTGCTACCACAATGAAACGGTGACCGTTTGAAGCTGTTGGATGTATCTCTCCTATACTGTCAATACCACAGGTGGCAAATGGCCAGGGTGAAGACATAGAATGCAATTCTTCAGGAGGCATGTGATTCAAGTTATCATACATCTGACATTGTTGGCACTTCTTGACAAACTCAATACAATCTCTCTCCATGGTCAACCATTAGTAACCTTGTCTAATAATCTTCTTAACTAAGGCCAAACCACTCATGTGCGGACCACAACTTACCGCATGTATTTTTGACATGATACGCTCTACTTTAGGCCTCCTTAAACATCTCAAATGCACCCCCATCAGGCCATCTTCGATATAACCCCCCATGGAAGGTGATGTATTGTAATGACCACCGCCTTATGGCTCTTCTCTCTTTCTTTGTTGCCCCCGGCGGGTATTCTCTTTCCTCCAAAAATTTCCTTACAGTATTATACCATGCATCATGGTCTATATCAATTTCCATGATTGTTTCATATTCATAGCAAGGAGTTGATGAACTGGTCAAGATCAGAGCCTTAAGGAATAAGCTGACAGGGTTTTCCCATACCGAAGCCAATGTGGCTAGGGCATCAACCATCTGATTTTCTTCTCTCGATAGGTGTATAAACTTACACTCCTTAAAATTCTTCTTCATCATGGTCAGGTAATGGTGGTATGGTTTTAATTTTTCCTCTTTCAGCTCCCACTCTCCATTTACTTGGGATACTACTAGCAATGAATCGCCGAAAACTTCCACCTTATCCACCTTCATAATCATTAGGGTTTCCAAACTAAAAATACAAGCTTCGTACTCCACCATATTATTGGTTGCCCTAAATTTTAACTTTTTGGCTAAAGGGATGAGTTCCC
Organism: Garcia nutans; assembly: GCA_947685225.1. Taxonomy (NCBI): domain Eukaryota; kingdom Viridiplantae; phylum Streptophyta; class Magnoliopsida; order Malpighiales; family Euphorbiaceae; genus Garcia; species Garcia nutans. Next base: position 54,563,763 of record CANTUV010000024.1, read on the forward strand.
CTTCGGACGATTCTAGTATAACTCCCAAACCTGCTCCTTTCCTGTTTACCGCTCCATCAAAATACATTTTCCACACTTTAACTTCAATTGCTTCTAATTGTTCATCTGGAAATTCCAAGATTACCTCTTCGCTATCTGGTAAGGGTTGTTGGGCCAGGAATTCTGCCACCGCTCTACCTTTGATTGTTTTCCTAGTTACATACTCAATCTCAAATTCTTCTAATATTATCAACCATTAACCATATTTTCCAATCAAAGAGGGTGTCTCCCTTAAGTACTTCATTGGATCCAACCTGGAAATTGCTTGAACACTATACGATTGAAAGTAATGCTGCAACTTCTTAGAAGACAAAACCATGGCTATACAGGTCTTTTCAATGATACTATACTTAATTTCATAAGGTAGGAGCTTTCTACTCAAATAGTAAACTGCATGCTCAATCCCTGACTCATATGCTTGGGCTAGCATGGCTCCTATTGACTCTTCTTCCACCGCTAAGTATAGTAATAAATGTTTGCCGGGTTTAGGTGGTTTTAAAATAGGTGGATTTAGCAAATACTCTTTTATTCGCTCAAAGGCCTTTTGACATTCTTCATTCCATAGGACGGGCTGATTCTTTCTAAGCAATTTGAAAATAGGCTCACAAATTGTTGTGAGTTTTGCTATAAATCTGCTAATGTATTGTAATTTACCAATAAATCCCTGAACTTCTTTCTCCATATTAGGGGCTGGCATATCCTTGATTGCTTTAACTTTGTCAGGATCAATCTCAATGCCATTTGGACTAATCTTATATTTCAAAGCTCTATCGAAGAATAATTCTAAGTTTTGGAAGTGTTGTTCCCCTGTATCCGATTTAACCATCATATCATCAACTTATACTTCAACTTCTTTGTGCATCATGTCATGAAATAATGTGGTGGCCATCCTCTGATAGGTTGCTCCAGCATTCTTTAGGGCGAACGATATCACCCTATAACAAAATATACCCCATGTGGTAATGAAGGCAGTTTTGGCTTTATCCTCTTGGGCCATTAACACTTGATTGCATCCGGAAAATCCATCTACAAACGAGTGTAGCACACTAGAGGCTGCACTATCAATGAGAACATCTATATGAGGTAAAGGAAAATCATCCTTAGGGGAAGCCTTTTTCATATCTTTATAGTCCACACAGACCCTTATTCTTCCATCTTTCTTTGGCACGGGTACTATATTGGCTAGCCAATCTGGATATTCTATCACTTCGAGGAACTTCACTTGTATTTGCTTAGTGACCTCTTATTTAACCAATTCAGCCCACTAAAGTCATAATCACCTAAGCTTTTGGTTGACAGGTTTCATGTGAGTGTAAGTAGGAATATGATGCTCGACTATGTCTCAATCTATTCAAGGCATATCCTCATAAGACCAAGCAAACACTTCTTCATATTTTTTCAAAATTTTTTCAAATCTCTCTCTCATCAGGAGTAAGGTTGGATGCTATGCTAATTTTTTTAGGATTTTTGGTTGTTCCCAAATTTAATGATCGTGTGTTAACATAATTAATATTAAAGATGCTCATGTAATTGCTATTTGAATGTATGCAACCATCCGGAGAAACATCACACAAGTAAGTAAAATCAAAATTTATTGCATTCATTTTGGAAAAGAAAACATCATCATCCTCATACAAAGCAGACAAATTAAAATCTAAATCTAAATCATTATTCTCAAAATCAAAAGGCAGGATGTCTTCAAACTTTTCTTCAACCAGGGCAGCAATCTCCTCCGGAGTCTTCTTGGCTTTCAGGATAGCTTCATTCTTCTCTTTTGGATTGGATTCTTTGTTGGCTGACAGGGTGAGCTCTTTCTTCACTTGGTCCACTAGCTCAGCCACATCTGAAAAAATTTCAAAACCTGGGATCAACTTACCCATGAACATGATCGGCTTGAGCTTTCCTTGAAGTGGTCCCATATCTGGAGCTTTGACAAAGATCTCTTCAAGTGGTGGGAAGCTCATCTTCTCACTCTTGTTAGGCTGGACATCATTGTCTTCATCATATCCCAACCCCTTCTTGGAAGTTTGAGTTCTAAAATCTGGCAACTTTGTCAAAATGGCCTTACCCTTTCCAATACTAGTTTCGAAAAGGTAGTTCATGTTCTTCATCATATTCAAGACTTTGGAGTCCACTACTTCATCATTAGAAATTGCAGCTACTTGAAAACCATTGAGAGGCCTCTCAATCATTAGAGCATTAACAATCTCATTATCTTCAGCTTCAATGACCACTGTCTCATCTCCGTTGGGGAACTTGATCTTTTGATGAAGGGTGGAAGGAACTCCACCAATAGGATGAAACCATGGTTGCCCCAAGAGCAAGACGAAGGTAACCGGTATGTCCAAAACAACAAACTCAATAATAGATTCAATTGGACCAACCTTGACAGCAGCTTTGAAAGTCCCTTCGGCATGTCTCTTAGTGTTGTCATAAGCCCGAATTGTTACTTTGGTCGGGTTTAGATCCCTTATTGACATGGCTAGCTTTGGCAATATCTTAAGTGGGAAGACATTTATGGCGGACCCATCATCGACCATTACACATGGAGTCCTCTTCCCCTTGACTTCTATTTTAATAAAGAGAGGGCGGATATGATCTCTCCCCTCCTCCGGTAAATCCGCATCTGAAAAAGAAATTGCTCCCATATTAACTTCGCTCTTCTCTTGAACCTCTTCACATTTCATTACCCCTCCAATTTTTATGAAGTTCATCAGCTCCTCCGGTGTTGTGGAGGTAGAAATTGGCATGCTAGATAAGGATTTGGCCATAGTTTCTCGGTGCTTTTTAGAAGTAGCTAATAAGTCCCAAATGTTAACACTTGCTTAGGTTCTTTTCAATTGCTTGAGCACAGCATCATCTTCTTCTTCTTTATTTCCTACTTCAACTTCCTTTCCCTTATTAGTTTCTACCTCCTTAGGTGGTGGCCTTGCATAAGGCTTACCGGATCTGGTGTTCATTACCTCATCTTCTTTGGGCTCAGACCAAGTCCACTCCTCCTTCTTGGATTCTATATCATCCTCACTATCGCATGAATCCCAAAACCTATTGACAACACAAATTGTTACTTCTTCACTCATCATAGCTTGTTTAATTTTGCCAAATGCCTCTTCTTCTTTGGTTGCTTCTCTACCCACATCTTGAAAAGAAGACATGACAAAATCCTCATGCAAACCTCCTCCAATCATGAAGGTTACCGGCGGCGATACCCTATTGTACTTTGGTAATGGGTTGTCTTTAGTGTTTGGCTTATTGGGCTCGGGTAGCATCCCATTATCAATTAGATTTTGGATTTCATGTCTCAACCTCACACATCTATCTGTGTCATGCCCTTGCATTTGATGAAACTGGCAAAATGCTTTAGTGTCAAAATTAGGGGGAGAAGGTTAGACAAAGGATGAGGATTTAAGGGTTGTAGTAATCCCTTTCTTTGAAGTTTAGTGAGAACCCAAGACATCGGTTTCCCTAATTTTGAAAACTATCTCCTTGTTCCTTGGTTAGTAGCATTAACATCAACTGCCTTTTGCATGCTTTGGCTACCAGATTGAAAGTTCCCATTCTCATTCCTTTTTGTTGAAAAATAGTTCTTCTCTCTTTCTCATTCTTCAATTTGCAAACCTGCTTGGAGAAGGTCTTTGAAATCACAGATGAGTGTATGAGACATCCTCTCACGAAGACTAGGCAACACCCCTCTCACAATCATCCTAATTTGATCGGATTCATCGGGCCTCTTCTTGAGCAAAGCAGCCTTGTTTCTCCATCTCTTCACATAATCGAAAAAATTCTCATTCGACCTTTGCCTAATGGACTCCACTTCCATTAAGGTAACTTCCATCTCAACATTATATCTATATTATTGGATGAAGGCTTTGTAAAGCAGATCCCAACTCTTTTGTGTTCCATCATCTAAGGTATTGAACCAATTTTGTATGACAGGGTCCAATGAGAGCATAAAATACCTTAGAGTTTGAGCCTTAGTAGCTCGAGCAGACTGCATAATAGTGATATACTTTTTCATATGGAGATGAGGATTTTCGGTTCCATTAAACTTCGAGAAATATGGCATCTTGAACTTGTACGGGACTTCCTCATCTAACTAATATAATTTTTCAACTTCAGACATTTCCTCGGTTTTTAGCTTCTTCTCAAATTCTTTTCTAAATCAACAATCATCTTTTCAATATCAGAAGTTTCGGTCTTCTTCATAGTTGATCTTTCAACAATCTTCGGTTCCTTTTTCTTCTCTTGAGCATCTTGGTAGTATTGAGCCCAATCATCATCATCATCATCAATGATCACCTTTTCATCATTAAAAACCACTTTACCGACTTTGGTCTTCCCTTTGTCTTTTGGCTTCTTAGTGCTAGCAGATGCCTCGGCATGATTCTCTAATATTGCAGTCAATTAGTTCTTCATGGTCTCAGCTAGAGCCTCTTTTATTTCTTCCATTTTGGCATTTAAGGCTTCATCCACCATTCTTTGAATTTATTTGGGCTCCATTGTTTTTGGTGAGCAAGTGATTGATTTGTTGCTAGATACTTTGTCTCCGGTGTAAGTCGAATTGTTGTAAGCTTTTGAACTATCGTAATCCAGGGCTGAGAGCCAGAGCGGATCAATGATATGAGATTCAAATGTATGCATGTATGCACGAACAATTAACAAACAAGGACAATTAGGACATTCTTCCAACCTTATATCATCCACACACGAATGACGAGTCTCTTTTCCTAGGTGTGGTTAACAAAATACCAACATGGGGTACCTTGCTTTCGAATAATTCCCTCAGACGTTTCAACCAATAGTTATATTTTTGAAAATGGAAATCAATCCATGATAATTCCCATTAATTAGGTTTTAATCCATTCAACCAAATATAGTAGCTTTTATGCTATATTGAAATAAAACTAAATTAAGAGGTTTATTGTAGATAGATTTCTCACTTTGAAAAGAGTAACCAATGGTTCATGCTAAAAACAAGCCCATGATTAATTATTCTTAGTATAAACTAGGCTCACAATTGATTTTTGGTATTTCGTAATTGACCCAAATAATTTGTAAGCTCTTTGTAAGAAAAGGTTGGATAAAAATAACTTTGTTTCTAAGCCCATTATAAAAGATTTTAGAAAAATGGATTTTGGGCTTAGTATTTGGGCCATGAGCAAAAGAATTTTTGATTTGTTTTTAGAAAAGTTTTATGTCCAAAGACCATCTTGAAAAGTTTTGAAAATAGCTTTGATCTTTTGGACTTTTAAAGAAAATTTTATTTGAGCTTACAAATGTACTTGGGTCAAATTAGAAAAAGAGCAAACCAAATAATCCATGATTTAAGCGAAGATAAATTAACCATAGTCAAACAACATGCATTTGGGGTAAAACCTAATGAAAGTAACTAGGCCAATTACATGAGCTTTAGTCTTTGGGTTAAAAGGCTTAGGTTCCCATAGCAAGTATATACCAAATGGTATGAGTTGTTATGTCATGCTTGATCTCCATACCTTGAGTGAAAGTATGGTATCCCTTACATAACACAACACGGGTAACACGGGCGTCCTAACTCACGCACACAGTGCAATCTAATATGATGCAATGGATAATATCATTATAAGAAAGAATAGAATAATATAAAGACCAACGAAATCAACTTCTCTTATCCCCAGTGGAGTCGCCACTATGAGCAAGGATTTTTGCCCCCACTCCCAATGGAATGGTTCTTGCGACTTTGGCACTGTTTAGGATCGGGACCTTATAGAACACGAACCTAGGCCCGGAGAAAATGGAGTCACCACCCGGACGGGCTGGGAAAAAGAAAGGGGTGGATGACTCGATTCCTAAGGAATCCCCAACACCTAATGGGCTCGGAAAGTTGGGTACGTGTGGGGAAGGTGAGAAATGGCCCAGCACCCCCACAATGCCCGGTTCATTGGAACCGGCCTCCTTTACAGTTCTTAATATTATAAAATTCTTAAATATAACAATATTATCTATATTACACACAATAATTAAAATAAATCATCGATATATTGAAAATCAAAGCAATGTCCAAACAAAACAAATAAATGGACACCCATCCGAGGATGGAAACATGTCCTCACATCCCATGCCTAAATAGGACACCCACCGAAAGGTAGAAACATGTCCTTTATATTGATTCTAAAATAGAAAAGCAATTTAAATTACATGATATTTAACTAATGAGGTACCCACCAAGTGGAAACATGCCTCTTACAACATTTGGAAATCTAAACAAATTGATAAAAGTAAATAACCATTCATCAAAAATAAATCATTCATCAAAGGTATTAAATATCAATAGAAAGTAAACATCCATCCATGATAAATTAAATAAACCAAGTATTGAACTTAAATAAATTAAAGCATATAAAATAAATTAAAGCATAATCAAATATAGAATTGAATAAGGCAAATAAAAATCTAAATTATGGCTACTGTTTCCATTTAGGGTTCTTTATTTCATGTGTTTAGGGTTTTGAAATTTGTGGAATTAGGCTACTATGAGTTTTTAAAGGAATTAAAATAGATTAAGGTTTTATGATTTAAAAAGTTGGTAAAGTTCTTTGATTAACCAAATTAGGGTTTGTGATGTAAAATCATGAATTTAGGTTTTGGTCACTCTAAAATATTTAGAATTATGGTTTAAGGATACTCATTGAATTATTATTTTGAGCTTACTGTGTAAAATTATAACATTTATGTTTATATGGGTTTTAAAATTTTAAAGGATTAGGGTTTAGAAAAAATTAGGGTTTAAGGTTTTAAGGGGATTAGGGTTCATTATTTTAGGTTTTAAAGTTGAAATAGGGTTTTCGGATTTTTGATTTAGGGTTTGGGGGAATGCATTATTTTTTAGGATTTGAAAATCAATTGATAATTTTATAAAATTTTATGAAAATAAACAAAATGATTTAAAGGATATAATAGCAAAAAATATGTTTTTAAGGCTTTTGGAAAGAAACAGAACTCAATTTAAGGTTTTGAAAATTTGGAAGGCCAATTAGAGTTTTGGGGTTTTGAAGAAACAAAACTAATAACTTTAAACTTTTTGGAAAATAAAGCAACGAATTAAGGTTTTTAAACTTTAGAAAAAGTGAATTAGGGGCCTTAGGTTTTTTGAATTAAAAGATATAATTAGATTATTTAAACAATTGATGCATACCTTGGTTTGTTGGTTCCACCAAAAATTTCTTCTTGGATGAACAAAATTAAAGACAAGCTTTGCTGCCTTTGAATTGCTTAAATTATTTTTCTGCTCTCTCAAAAAAATCAGATTGATTCAACTCTTTCCTACTTAGTTTCGGATCTAATTTTTCCTCCATGCTTCTGTCCAATTTCCTCCCCTTTTCTCTTTTCTTATTGTGTTGTTTTTGGTATTATTTATAGAAGAATTTTATAGTTCATTCCTAGTTATTCACGGAACATCATATTCATTAAGAAAAGGAAACCAAAACCTAATTGTATTAGGTTTCGAAAAATTTGCGTCGAAAAAATTTCGCTTGCGAAAAAAAACTGTGTTAGTAAATCGAGAAGAATCTGCAACCCTTTTGCCGCAGCGGAAAACAAAAATTATCTTTCGATTTATTCTCAGGATCCATGTGATCCATTCAGTTCGATAAAAGAGATTTGAAACTAACCTTTTATGTAGCTTCAAATCGATTAACAGATGCTGCCTTCTGAAGACGAACACCCTCTAGCGAAGTCCACACGAACGTACGCCGGTCTGAGTGCTAGCTCACCAACGGCAGTGGCTGAACCTTTTCAAAAATGAAACTAGGGTCTTTAGGTTTTTCTCTTCTTCCGTTTTCTTTCAAAACGAATAATGATTAGATCATCATCCCTCTAGCCCTTTTAAAACCGTTTAAAAGACTTTCCTTGTCAAAACCCTAACTATCCATATCCTATATGGACCCACATTTTTAATAATTATTATCTAATAATAATTATTATAACAATATTATTATTAATATCTAATAATAATAATAATAATACTAACAACAATAATAAAAATATAATTATTATTATTTAAGTACAGCCTACGTTCTATGTGTGTGACTCGATAGGCTCATATTAACTGGTAGTGTATTTCAATCTCTATTGAAATGAACAAATCATAATTGGCCTCTAGCAAGACATTACGACTACCCAATTAATCATGAGAATCATTATAAATGAAAACCTGAAATAGTACATGCATTAATCCCTTTGTCACACGATATCTAGTTTGAACATAAGTCATAGTAAATGTCATACTTATATTGTCCAAACTTATGATTACTCGATCTCCAAGTTAACTGATAAACAAATAAGATTGATCTTATATCAACTTATTTGAGCACGGCCATGCATTTCTCAGTTACACTTATCGAGGGGCCCAGAAGATATCTCTCTCATAGAGAGGGACAAATTCCATCTTGATTGTTCATTTTCCTCTACATAATTTATACCATGTTCAAGCATAACCTTTATAATTATCTAGTTACAAATAACGTTTGATCATGTCAAAACATAATATTCCTTATGTTGGAAACTATGACAATCTCAAGTCAAAGGATTAAATGAAAACTATTATGAGATACACTTATGACATTAAACCATGAAGTGATATCTATGTGGGTCTATCCAATACACTGTTCTCTAACATGTATCCATAATATTGATTTGTATCTTCATACCTATAATCATCTTATGATTATCAAATCAATATTACACTAGTTATATTTATTATTATCTTCATAACAATAATAAACCAGGGATATAATCATTATTATATATAACATGCAAACATAACAATGATAATAAAAACTTCTTTATTAATAACAAAATGAATAACATTAAGGTCCAAATCAATGGCCTAGGGCATATACACTAACAAACTGCTGCGAAAAAAATGTGTTGGCAAAAAAAAACTGCGGCAGGGACGAGGGCTGGCCTGCGGGCCATTTCGCCAATAGGAAATTCCTATGGGCGAAATAGCCCATGGCCATCTACCCGCTCGCTGGTTTTTGGCGATGATTTTTTCGTCGCCGATTTTTTATTTTTATTTTTATTTTTATTTATTGATTTTTATTTGTTTATTTTTATTTTTTATTAATAAAAATTAGATACTAAAGCAAAAATTATTTATTTAAGATAACAAAAATTATTTTAGACTAATTAAAATATATTGGACAACACAAAAATTATTTTGGATTAAATAAAATATATTGGATCGGACTGGGTCAAAAATTAAAGGTTTGCTCAAGGTCTTTGTCCCCCACTTATCCTCCAATTTGTGCAAGATAATTCAAATATTCAAGGTTGATCAAGGGTGACACGGCCAATCTAGTGGCCGTGTCTCTCACTTTTCTTGGGACACGGCCAAGCTTGCTGTTCGTGTCCTTTCCTATCCTCTTTCTTCCTTTCTTTTCAAATGGTGACACGGCCAAGCTCCTGGCCGTGTCATGTGACACGACCAGTGGCTTGGCCGTGTCTCATGAGGGTGTCTCTTTCTGTTCTCTAGCTTTGCTCCTTCCTTTCTTGGTTTAATTGGTCAAACACGGCCATGGCATGGCCATGTCAAGTGACACGACCAGTGGCTTGGCCGTGTCTCTTAGGTGTGTCCACTTCTACCTTGCTTTTTGTTCCTTTCTTCTTTGACTTAAGATGGGACATGGCCAAGCTCCTGGCCGTATCATGTGACATGGCCAGTGGCTTAACCATGTCGCTTGCCAGTGTCTCCTTCTGCCTTCTTTCCTTTTTTTCTTTGGTTTTGCTCTTTAGGTGAGACATGGCCAGTGGCTTGGCCGTGTCTCTTGGCCGTGTCATGCTCTGCCTCCATTTCTTTGAGGGACACGTCCAAGATTGATTTGACTTGGCCGTGTCTTGTTTGATCCATGCTCTTCCATCATCGTTTTGATCCATCCAAGGGATTTTTTGCACATTAACCTAAAACTAACACTTCAAACAAACTTTAAACAAAAATCAAATGAAACATTAACTAAAAACAAATAATATTACTTTAAAAATACAATCATAAATGATCTAAACATGAGTCTCTGTTTCCTAGGTATATGGTTAACAAAATATCAACATGGGACATCTTATTTTTGAAATATTTACTCGGATGGTTTTAACCAATAGTTGAATTTTTCAAACATAGATGTCAGTTCATGATAATTCTCATTAATTAGGCTTTAATCCATTGAATTGACTAAAAATAGTTTTTATGCTATATTGGATTAAAATAAAATTAAGAGGTCTATCATTAATAGATTTCCCATTAAGAAAAATAACTAATGATTCATGCCAAAAATAAGCCCATGATTAATGATTCTTGGTGTAAATTAGGCTCACAATTAATTTTTGATATTTCATAATTGACCTAAATAATTATAAGCTCATTAAAGAAAAAGTTATAATTTTAGATGAAGTGAAAAATAATTTTATTTCAAAGCCCTTGGGCTTTTACGTTTGGGCCTTAAGGTGGAAAAAAATTTTTGACCCACCTTGAAAGGTTTTTATGTCCAAAGACCATCTTGAAAATTGTTTTGGTCTTTTGGATTTAAAGAAAAAATTATTTTGAGCTTATAATATAATTAGGTTATATCAGAAAAAGATCTCACAAAATAAGCGAAGGTTCAAACAAAGATATATCCATCATAGTCAAACAACAAGCATTTGAGGTAAAAGACCAAGAAAAAAAACTAGGCCAATTACATGAGCTTAAGTCTTTTGGTTGAAAAGTTTTAGGTTCCCATAGAAAGTATATATCAAAAGGTACAAGGCTATGAGTGGTTATGCCATGCTTGATCTCCATATCGTGATTAAAAGTATGGTTTCCCTCACATAACACAATACAGGTTACACGGGTCACTAAGAGTGTATTGATCCAACCTTTTTACCTTGCTGGCCTGCAACAACTTGTAGCTTCAATTTGATGAAGCAATTTGAGATGATGATCAATAGTCACCATAACATCCGTGATTTTGGAGAAATTAAATAAGTATTTGGAGATATAAATTGTATATACTCAATATATATATCTAGAGTATATATAACATATACATATGGTATATTAATTGTATATGTTGGATCAATACATTACATACTTAATATTTAATACACATATAAGATACATTTGATGTGTATATAAGATACACATTACTTGTGCATATGTGTAATATCCCAAATTTTTGAAAAGTTATAATTTTTGAAAATTTGATAAAATAAATTTTAATTTAAATGGATAAATTAAATTAATGGTTTTAAATGAAAAACGAAGGGGTTTTAAATGAAAAAGTGGAACATATATGTGATATATATGTAAAATATACATAACATATAAAAGTCAACACTTTCTAAAAGAAAAGTCAAAGTAAAAGGGTATTTTGGTAATTAAATCTTAGAAATTTAAAATTAATAAAATAATTCAAAAATAAATTATTTTTGAATGGAAGAGGGAATTTAGGACTTTTAATTTATTAAATAAATAAATAATTAATTAATGATTAAATTATTTTAATATATATATATGGTTTAAAATTAAAGGGTGAAAGGAAAGATAAATAAAAAAATAAAGTATTCTTCTTCTTCTTTCCTTCAAGGACGACTTTCATGGCCAAAGAGGGATATTTTTAGCTTCTTCCATCATCAAATTCTTCAAGGTTTCAAGGGAATAAGAGTAGTTTTGGTGATTTTCCAACAAGTAAGCTTTATTTCCAAAATTATGAAGTTCTTTAAAGCTTATGAATATGTATGAATTGAGTTTTTGAAAGAGCATGTTATAATTGTTGGAATGGGTATGGAAGATGTTCTTTTGATGAGTAAATAATGATTTTAAGGTTGGATTAAAGAAATGGTTGAATTTGGGTAAGATTGGTGAAGAGAGAGAATTTAGGGTTATGTAACATTTGAGTTTTTGAAATCATGATTTTTAATTTTGCAAATTGATTCCAAATGAGTTGTTTTGATGCATAAATAAGTATTTTAAAGTCAAATATTGGATTTGTTTGTGTTTGGTTAGAGTTTGAAGAGGGTAGTATTGATTTAGAGTTTTGGAAAAGTGAATTTTCAAAGAATGATTAATTGTTTGATTTTAATTCTTAAATCATGTTATTTAAGGATATAAGTGGTGGAAATAATATTGAAATGATAATTGGCTTTAGTTGGAATGGAGATCCTTCAATGGTGAAGGTTATGTCATTTTAGGGTTTTGGACATAAGCATGTGGTTGATAATGTAATTGGTTTAAACATGCTAAAATATATTTCCAATGATATTAATAAACTTAAAACACTACTTTAAATGGCTTGATATGGTTTTTCAAAGTTAAAGTGAGGTGGAGCTTAATTTTGGAATTTGGTTTAGAGTGATGTTTAATTATGGTTTGATGTTTAGAATACCTTAGAATGTGATATTAAATGATTATGTATGATCACATTTGATATAGGAATTGAGGGAGGCTGATTTGCTTCATCCAAGTGGTGAAAGGCAAGTTGGAAGGATAGGATTAGATGTTGTGTTATGCTTGTTTTGGGTTGCTAGTAGAGGTATGTAGAAACTTTGAATATAATATCTATATTTGCATAACATTTGGACTTAACACATTTTGGTTGAAAAATGTGTTAAGCTACTTGGTTCATTGATTGTGTATGAATAATATGCTATGACATTTGTAATGTCATATATGTGTTAAATGCATTGTGAAAATCCATTGATAATGGCTAATTTGTGTAGCATGTGAAATATGCATATTATGTGAAAATACCCAAAGTAATTAGGTAATGTGTTGTGAATGCAAGAATGAGATATGTGTAATAATGAAATGAATTGATATTGATAAAAATGAGAAAAGTGAGAAAAATGAGAAAAATGAGAAAGATGTGAAAAATGAGAAAAGTGAGAAAAAAAATGTGAAAATAAGGCAATGTGCTTAGATTGAATATGTGAAAATGAGAAAGAGATTAATAATGAGAAATATGAATAAATCGTGCCTAGTATGTTATTCAATTTTCAGAGTTCTAGGTTTGGTGGCATGCCTTTGATTGCCTACGGGCTATACGCTGGAATGGTGAAAAGATTGGGTCGTAAGCCAGGCTAGCTGATAAATATGATGTTTTTGGGGTGAAAAGACTGGGTCATAAGCCTCAAAAACTGTAGCAGTCTAGCCGGGTTGAGGACCAAGATACTGGGGCTTAAGGGTCTAGCCGAGTTGAGGTCCAAGAGTCTGAGGCTGTTACATTATCCATGGATATATTGCCTACGGGGTTAGACACATGGTGTCATATGGACCAAAGCAGTAACTCTGAAATTTGAATAGCATATTAGATCCTTTTTGGGCCCATGCTTGTCTTTGTTTTAATGTGAATTATGAATTGTGATAAAAGTGAGCAATATAATGAGATATAATGTTATGAGTTGTGATATGTATATGTGTTGTGAATTGAAATTTTATTTGGACTATATTGTTATCAAAGTTTGTACCACTAGGCTTCGGCTTAAAGCGATTGTAATTTATCGCGCAAGTATCATGGAAGTTTTAGTATAGCTAGAGAGTTTTACTAGACCTGGTCGGATCTAGATTTGTATTTATTGAGCTTGAAGAGTTGTTTTAGGTACATCAAGATCAGAGCCAGTTGCCAGCATGTACATTTTTTATATTATCTATGTTATGATATGTTTTTGAAGCATATATTGTAAATTGTAAAGAATGATTTTAATAATTTTGTTTAAGATGGGATTTTATATGTAATGTTGATATATGCATACCTATATATAAGTATTTTGAGAAAATATTTAGAAATTGAGAAGTATTGGTGAAATGGTGAATTGATTTTTATTGGGAGTGTTTGTTTTATGCATGTTGTATTTTGCTTAATTTTGTGAACGTTCAAATTACAAACAAAACTCTAGAGAATTTTTTCCAAAAATTTTCATATAATATATGTATTTTGGATTCCTATAACAAGCAAAGAACATTTATATATTATTTATTTTATATATTAGTATTTGAAATCTTAAAATAGAAATGTGAAAATTTTTATTAAACCGGTCTGTGATATTTTTATACCGTATATGCATATTTTACATATGCTGGAAATATGTATTGTACGTATTTAGAGTATAAGGGTGTTACAGTCATTGCTTCTAAATTCCTGTGTTAATTCTATTTTTTGTATGTTTTTCTCTCCTGTTTGCTAATTGTTTTTGTCTGGTAGCTCATTAATTGATGTATTGCTCTCCATTAATTGCTTAATCCCAATTTCTAGTCCTCTCTTTGTCTTAAACTTTATTATTTATAGGCAAAGAAAACCAAACCCTAATACTAATCCGAATCCAAACCGATTTAGGAAATTAACAAGCACATGGTCAAATTAGTGGTCGGTGGCAAATTGGCTATGCCAATTCACCCCAGGTAGGGCCTGTGAGAAATTGGCATGGCCAAATTCACCAAAGGCAAGCCCTATGGTGAATTTACCATGCTAATTCACCATACATGGGCCTGTGGTGAATTGGCCATGCCTGTGGTGAATTGGCAAGCCCAATTCGCCATAGACATGGCCTGTGGCGAATTGGCAAGCCCAATTCATCATAAACATGGCCTGTAGCGAATTGGCAATCCTGTGGCAAATCAACCATGCCAATTCGCCACAGGCAAGGCCTGTGGGGAATCAAGCCTACCGATTCGTCGAGTCTTTGTCAAATTTTATTTTATTATTATATTTTTTCACATTATTTTATATTTTATATTTTTATATTTGATTATTATAATTAATAAAATAAAATAAAATAAAATAAAAATTATAAATTTGCTTTTTTTTATTTATTATTATTTCTTAGGATTTTAATATTGTACTAGACCATGTTAGTCTTAAAATTATTCCAGGCTAGTTTAAACTTTCAGATTTGATCTAACTTCCTCTTAACTAGGGCCAAACTGGATTAGGTCAAAAATTAGAGGTCTACAGTTTCCAAAGGATTCCTTAATTCTATTTCTAATCTTTTTCTCCTTAAAAGTGTAGGTAATCCTGTAAGAAATTTTTCTTTCCAAAATGATTAGTTAGAATCTTCCCTAAACATTATTCTTGTTAGGAAAGTATTCTTATACCATTGGAAATCACTCAGTATCTTACACCTGAGGTTTGAAAGGAGTTCTACATTTTAATCCTTAAGGTGTGAATGGTCATTTATGAAATGCTGAGAAATTATAAGAATTTGGGTTACTACAGCATCACGAAGAGTTTATCCTAGTTCATCAAGAATGGGATTTCCATCGTTAGTGTTTTGGATTGATCCTAGAATATCCATTTACTGTTGGGGTATGAGATAATGGTCCCATCATCCTTTAAGCTATCCTGAAAAACCAGCTATAAGGATTTTAGCTATGACTCTATCTGAGATTCTTGATAGAGACTTATAGGCATTTGTTGCCATGGTCATTTGCTGTAGGAAACTAAAGAAATTATATTCTGTCATACCATCAAAATTCCACTCATAGATGGTAGAGGCATTGAATTTGGATTGACTTAGGATATTGGGTCTATTTTCTAATCCTAAACCTAGTGCTCTGGAAATTGTTAAGGGTTGACCCTTGGGCTAATAAAGCTTATTCAAAATTAGGCCTTAACTAGCATCTTCTGACTTAGAGTGTTTTTCTATGACACAATAGTATTAGATACTTGGACCTGGGATGGAGTCTCTAGAACTATCTAAGGAGTAGTATTAGAACTTTGGGTGTTTGAGTTCTGACTAATCCTACTGAATTGGTATTTAACTACCGGTAAGAATTCTGAGTTATTGTCTAAAATATGTTTCTGGCTAGTTTTAGACATATGAAATGGTTTGAAGATATGGGCTTTTACTTTTGAATTCATCTTTGCTTCAATTGTATCTATCTTCTGTGATTTCTCAATCCTAGTAAGTTGTGTTCATAAGGTATTGAGGTAAGCATTGGTGAAATTATTTTGAACGACAAGATTCTTAAGGTTAATTGAAGAATCTTTATTTAGATTTTTTAATGGGGTTGCTTCCACCTGTGATTCTAAATGTGTGAATTTTATCTATTTTAAAGGTGGATGTTCTGACTGTTTTTTCTGCCACTAGCATCCAGTTTCCCTTACGGAGTTTTTCCCTGACAATGATAGGGTTAATTGATTTTGAATCAGAAATTGAGAAATGATATGAGATTTCTTGTTGTGAGGAATAAATCTCAAATCAGTCAAAGAATAAGATATGAACTATATTTAAAAAAAATCATAATAATCTAACTGTATCTCCTTCCTTTGGTCAAGGAAATGTTTGAAAAACCATTTTCTTTTTTTTTTTTTGAATAGAATTCATTATGAAGAAACTTTTTGTCAACTTCAAATTCCTTTACTATAACATTTAATTTGTTAATTACATTTTCTGTTATAGTTAAGGGAGTTGGTGAAGTTGGTGGTGAAACTGATATTATATGGGTTTAGGCTCTGTGTAGACTGAGTGAGCTATGTTTGTGCTATAGTCTACACTTTGGAATGTTGCATTAGGCATACCAGAGGTAGAGTGCCTATGGGGAATGGGTTGTAGTCCACTAGCATTCTGGATTGGAAGCGGAAAGTAAATAACAGGAAGAGGATTTGTTTCCTATTAAGTATTACCTTATTTTGTGTAAGGTAAACAAATGATAGGAGGAAGATTTGTCTATTATGGTGATTGGGAAGATGGCAACAGTATAACTATAGGAAGAGTCGAAATTCTTCAAAATCTACTATACTAGACACTGAAGCAGAGTTAGATAATCTAGAACTTTGAGACCTATTGAAAATCATTTTAACATGACCATCCTCAAATTGGGTTATTTTTAAACTTGAGAATTGGGCCTAGAGTTGGAAGGAATATTGGGCTTTATTGCACCTTCCAAAACCCATTCATCTAGAAAATTAATATCTTTCCATTGGATTTGTTTTAGAATAACAATATTGGACTTGGATAGATCAATATGTAGAAGCAAAGTTTCTCCTTTTTGGCTTTGAAACTTGTGTTTCATAGCAAAGGTAGAAACCAGAGCTTTTAATGCACCTTATAAATAAGGGCTATAGGAATGGATCCTTCCATCATTTGGTGATTGTGAGTCTCAATCTAGAGGACTAAAGACTAGAGAATGTTTTTATCATTCAAGGAAATCGAGAAATTTAGGTAACAGTCAAAGGGAATTGGACAATTACACAAGCTAGATTATATAGATCTTAGAAGTGAGTCTTGGAAATTGGTAAATCTAGTATCCCTAAGGACTTCTAAACTAGTCCTATGTGGATGTATTTGAAATTTTTGTCCATATGTTTCTGTAATGACTTTGAAGAAAGAAGATAAATAGTCTCAAATGGTTTTGAAATCTATATATCTCTCTTTTCTTTTAATTGTGAAATTAGGTTTAAGAAATTGAATAAGAGGTTTTATAAATACAATCCTTCTGCACTTTGGGTATTTCCCCATTATCTAATACTTTTGAAAATTTTAAATAGTGAATTCTTCACTATTGATTATCCTTAATTATTCTAAGGAAAATTCTAAAGAATCAAAAAGGGAAGTTGTTCTACACAATAGATTATCCATTTAAAGTTTTAAATTAAATATTTTACCAACAAAGTAACCTACCAAAGGAATCATTGCCCTTTTGCCAACAACCTTAGGCCTGAATGTGACTTACAACCCTGGTACTAACATTTACTTTGTTAATAGCTATCTAATCAATTTTACACTGCTTGGCTAAGATACCAAACACGCCTCCTTAGCAAAAAAAAGAAGAAGTGGGTAAAATCTATTTTCTTTGTTGGATAGCTGGAAATTGGTTTGGCAAAGTTAAAATGATTCATTCACCTCTGGTTGCGAGGGAAGTTAAGTCCTCGTTTTATTGGTCCGTATGAAATTTTAGAAAGAGTTGGACCAGTTGCTTATCGACTTGCTTTGCCGCCTGCGTTAGATAGAATCCACAATGTCTTCCATGTATCTATGTTACGGAGGTACAGATCAGATCCATCTCATGTTTTACTAGTTGAATTGATTGAGATGAGTTCGGATCCAACTTTTGAAGAAGAACCAATTGCTATTTTGGCATATGGAATGAAAGAGTTGAGACATAAGAAAGTGCCAATTGTGAAGGTTCTTTGGAAGAATCATGGTAGAGAAGAGTCAATTTGGGAGAGTGAGCAAGTGATGCAAGATCAATATCCTCAATTGTTTCAGACATGAGATCAGGTAATTTCGACGATGAAATTTCTTTTTAGAGGGGGAGAATTGTAATATCCCAAAGTACACCCTAAAAGTTTTGGTATAATTGTTGTTGTATTTGGATTTAATACATGTGTTTAATGGGAAAGAGAAAAGAATTTAAGAGAGAGTGTATATGTTGTGTATATGAAAATATATACAACATATGCACAAGTCAAAATGGGATGGTCATAGGAAGATATTTATTGATTTTATTTAATTAATGGAAATTGGGAAAAAGTTAAAGGAATGGAAGAGAATTAATTGGATTATTTTAATATTAAATGCTTGGAGGAGAGGGTTTTGAGGAGAGAGAAGGTTGAGTGTTTGACTTTGTTTTCTTCTTTCTTTCTTTCTTCTTCATGACCATTGTCTTTCGCAAGAGAGAGATTTGATCTTCCAAGCTCAAGATTGAAGGAAGTATTCAAGTGATCAAGTTGGAAATTTAAGAGTTTCTTCATCTTTGGTAAGTTTTCCACTTGGTTCTTTGATTTTCTTTGAGTTTGTGAGTTGAGGTTGGGATTGATATGTGTTTGTTTGATTGTGGTGTGGTGTGTTTAAGAGTGTTTGGTTCTATTGATTTTTGGATTTTGGGGTTGGATTGAAGGAAAGAGTAAGGTTGTTGGAAGAGAAAGTGTTGTGGTTCTGTTTTGGGTTTGTGGTGATGGTTATGATTTGTGTTTGATGTATGTTTTGAGTTGTTTTTGTGTTTTTGCATGTTTGTTATGATTTTTGGGTGTGTTTAGTTAAGTTTGTTTGAAGTGGAAATGATGGAAGTAAGAGGATTGTTGGATGTGAGGTTATTGTTGCCGGAATCAGTATTTTTGGCCTGACATGCCCATGAGCACGACCAAGTCTTTGGGGGTGTCAATGGTTTTGTGTTGCAGTAGCATTTACACATCCAGTGACACGCCCATGTCACTGAGCGTGTCATAGCTACTATGTTGGTGAAGGTTTGACACGGCCATGAACACGCCCGTGTTGTTGGATGTGTCAATGTTTATGTGAGACAGAATGTATTACACGTTCAGTGACACGCCCGTGGTTCTGAGCGTGTCAAAGCTTCTGTGTTGTGGAGTTAGGGTACGGTTAGGGACACACCCGTGTTGTTGAGCGTGTCATGTATAGAGTTTGCCCTAGTTGTTTTTAGCCTTATTATTTCATGTGTATCTCTAAGTGAGTGTGTACGATTACCTTTGGTTTAGGTTGTGAAGAGGTTGAGTTGCCCTAACCTAAGTGTTAAGGATTCTTGGAGCAGGAAGTGTATAGATTGGTGTGAGTTGGTTTTGAGGAAAATACAAACTACATGGTTGCATACATTTATATGATTTTGATACTTAACATATTTGGTTGTACATATGTTAAGTAATTGATTACATTGTTAATACATTTGATGAATGTTATGATTTGTATAATGTGAGGGATTGATGAGCATTTAAAATATATGTTAATGCAATTGGTTGTGTACATTTGAATAATGAATTATGAGGCCAATGTGATTGGTTATGATGATTCAAATGAAATAAGTGGGGCATGTTTGCCTAGATGATGATATTCAATGCATTTAATTATGTATACTCTATTGATGAGATGAGGAGCCATGGTTGTTGGCTATAATGATAATGATGCAAATGAGATGATTGAGGCATGGTTGCCTAAGTGATGATGAGAAAATGAGAATGAAATTGATAATGAAATAATGAATGAATTGTGTGTCTAATGTGTTATTCCATTTTCAGAGTTTTGTTGTTGGTGGCATGCCTATAGTAACAATATCTTGAAGTTAGGTTGGGCTTTATCCTTGAAGCCAAGTTGGGTTGAAGTTTAGCATGCTTAACTCCCCTTGAAGCTTGGTTGGGTCTAGTCCTTGAAGCCTAATTGAGATGTTACAACCCTTGAAGCTAGGTTGGGTTTGGTTCTTGAAGCCAAGTTGGGTTGATACTTAGCATGCTTTGTTCCCCTTGAAGCTTGGTTGAACCTAAATCCTTGAAGCCTAGTTGGGATAATGATAATGATAAAAGTGATAATTGAACCAAAACATTAACTTTGAAAGTTGAATGGCATATTAGTTTCTTTTTGGGCCCATGCTTGTCTTTGTTTTTAATATGATTTTTGAATTGTGAAACCAATGAATAATGAGATACATGATGTGTAATATGTTTATGAATGTGGCATGGGAAGCTATGTTGAGTAATGAAACTATAAAGATACAACATGAATGTTTGGATATGATATTGAACAATGTAAGGTTTTAAAATAAATTATCCGTTTGAATGGTGTATGAAAATTTATTGTGTGACATTGGCATTGCATTGAAGCATAGTATTATTGTAGTTTGTACCACTAAGCCGTTGGCTTAGCGCGAGTGTGATTCGTCGCGCAGGTGACATGGAAGAACCGGAGAGTTCCTCTAGGACGAGTAGAGTTTAGATTTTGAGGTGTTGATAGTGGAACTTAAAGATCAAAGACATACTGCCAAACATGTATAAATTTTATGTTTTGTAAAACTTGAGTTTTGAAGTATATCTAATTGTAAGTATTTGTTATACTTTCCGCTGCGTTTTGAATAAACATTTTATCTTTTGTGTTTTATAATATAACTTAAATGTTTTGAGTCTGCTTATAATATTTTAAAAGAAGTGAGTCGTTTGTTTGTAAACTGTGGCATTCCTATATTCAGTATACGTATATTACGATCGTAATAGCATGTTGTGTACGTATATGGGGTATAGGGGTGTTACATTTCCCCTCTCATTCTTTCTTCTAAAAAAATGGCACTTCTCCCATTTACATTCTTCTATCTGTAAGCCAACTTGGAGAAGATCTATGAAATCCCTTATGAGAGTCTGAGACATCCGTTCATGGAGACTGGGTAGGACACCCCTTACTATCATTCGAATATGGCCGGACTCATCTGCTCTCTTCTTAAGCAATGCAACCCTGTTTCTCCATCTCTTCACATAGTCAACAAAATTCTCATTTTGCTTCTGTCTAATAACTTCTACCTCCATCAGGGTCACTTCCAATTCGACATTGTACCCATATTGTTGAATGAAGGCTTTATATAACATATTCTAATCTTTTTGGGTACTTTCCTTTAAAGTATTAAACCAATTTTGCACAATAGGGTCTAAAGAAAGCATAAAGTATCGTAGAGTTTGAGCATTAATAGCTTGAGCAGACTGCATGGCTATGATGTATTGCTTGACATGTAGATGAGGGTTACCAGTTCCATCAAACTTAGCATAAGAAGGCATTTTAAACTTATAAGGGACTTCCTCATCTTGTTCTGACAGCTTGTCCACCTCTGACATCTCATCAACTTTCAGCTTTTTTTCAAACTTCTTTTATAAATAAGCAATCATCTTTTGCATATCTAAAGTTTTAGTCTTTTCCATGGTTACTTTCTCCACAGTCTTCGTTTCTTTCTTCTTATCTTGAGAATCTTGGAAATATTGAGCCCAATCATCATCATCCATCATCACTTTGTCATCATCCATAGCCATTTCACCAACCTTGTCCTTTCCCTTGTCCTTCTGCTTCTTAGTTCTAGTAGATGGTTGAACAGTGTTCCCCAATAGTGCAACCAATTGGCTCTTCATGGTCTTAGCTAGGACCTCCTTTAGTTCTTCCATCTTGGAGTCAATTACATCATCTACCATCTTCTAAATTTGTTCATGTTACATTGCTTTTAGTGAGGAACTGACTGAGTTGTTACTGGATTCAATGTCACTGGCATAGGTTGGATTGTGGTACGCTCTTGAACTGTTGTACTCCAAGTATGTGAGCCAGAAAGGATCAATGCCATATAATGCAAAGTATGTATGCATATATGCATGGATGCACAAGTAATAGATACATAAGGATAATTAGGGCGTTCCTTTCAACCTTATATCTTCCACACATGAATGACGAGTCTCTTTTCCTAGGTATATGGTCAACAAAATATCAACAAGGGACATCTTATTTTCAAAAAATTCACTTGAATGGTTTTAACCAATAGTTGTATTTTCAAACATAGAAGTTAGTCCATGATAATTCTCATTAATTAGGCATTAATCCATTAGATCAACTAAAAATAGCTTTTATGCTATATTATGGATTAAAACTAAATTAAAAGGTTTATCATAAATAGATTTCATTTTTTAAAAAACAACTAATGATATATGCCACAAACAAACCTATGATTAACAATTCTTGGTATAAATTAGGCCCACCATTGATTTTTTAGTATTCCATAATTGACTTAACTAGTTGTAAGCCCATTTAAGAAAAGGTTGTGATAAAGATTTGCATGAAATATAGTCTTGAGATCGTATTTTGAAAATATTTGGAGCTCTTTTAAAAAAGGTATGTTTAAAAATTAATTTTGGGCTTTGTATTTGGGCCATGAGGTAGAATTTTTTACCCTTTTTAGAAAAGTTTTATGTCCAAAGACTATCTTGAAAATTTTAAAAAATAGTTTTGGTCTTTTGGGCTTAAAAGAATAAAAATTATTTTGAGCTTACAATATAATTAGGTCATACTATGAAAAGAACAAACTAAATAGGCCATGGTTCAAACCAAAATATATCGATCATAGTTAAACAACAAGCATGTGGGGTAAAAACCTAAGGAAAGTAACTAGGCCAATTACATGAGCTTTAGTCTTTGGATTGAAAAGTTTTAGGCTCCCATAGCAAGTATATACCAAATGGTACAAGGCCATAAGTGGTTATACCATGCTTAATCTCCATACCTTGAGTGAAAGTATGGTATCCCTTATATAACATAACATGGGTTACGCGGGCATCCTCTCTCACACACACATTTCAATCTAAATGATGAAATGGAAAATATTATACTAAGAAAGAATAAAATAATATAAAGACCAATGGAATCAACTTCTCTTATTCCCAGTGGAGTTACCACTGTGAGCAGGGATTTTCGCCCCACTCCTACGTGGAATGGTTCTTACGACTTCAGCACTATTAGGCTCAGGGCCTTAGAGAACATGACCTAAACTCGAAGGAAATGGAGTCACTACTCGGATGGGCCAGGAAAAGAAAGGGGTGGTTAACTCAATTTCTAAGGAATCCCCAACTCCCTAATGGGTTTGAAATGTTGGGTACGCATGGGGAAGTTGAGAAATGGCCCAACACCCCCATAGTGCCCGGTTCATTAGAATCTTCCTCCTTTTCAGGTGTAAATATTACTAAATTCTTAAGTATTATAATATAATCCATACTACATGAAATTATTGAAATAAATATTTATTGAATTAAAATCAAAACAAGTTTAAACAAAATAATAAAAATGGGCATCCATACAAATGGAAACATGCCCTTACAATAATGTCTAATGTCCAAAACTAACCAAAATAGGACACGCATTATAGGTAAAAACATGTCCCTTACAATAGTCCTAAAAACCTTAAAATAAATCAAATTACATAAACTAAATAAACAAAGCACCCACACTAGGTGGAAACATGTCTTTTACAATTCCCATTAAAAATACATATAAATCTAAGGAAAAGAAGAAAGCAAGGAAAAAATAATACAACACCTATGAAAAAAATTGAATAATTAAATAGAAAAATAAACAAATACATCTTAATATTATCCCATAAAGGAAATATAGTGCACAACAACGGATGAAAGTATTAATGCAAACTGCAATTCTTTGGTTTAATATGTTAAACTAAAACTAAAATTAGTAAATTAGGGTTTTGAAAAATCAAATGACAATACTATTATACAATTAAGGTTTTAGTATAAGAATTATGATTTTAGGATTTATGGATGAAAATTGGGATTTTAGGGTTTTTGAAAATAAGATTAAGGTTAAAACATATTATAAATGTTTTGGTTTCCCTAATCCCTAAATATGTAACCTGCTGTAATGAATTTATGAGATTACATTGAAATTTATAACACAATAACTTAAGGTATTAAGGGTAATTAATCAAAATTTAATTAAATTGATTAATAGTAACCTCACCTACGTTGTTGGCTCCACCAAAATAAATTTGTTGAACGAATATTTGTTTACCACCCTCACCGTACTACAGTTGGAATTGGTGATGTTATCGCCTGGATTGAACTTAATTCTTGGTTGGTGCTTCGATGATCCAAGGATCACTAGATGTTTAAGCTACTGTCTCCTCTCTTTTGCTTTTTGTCTCTATATTTTAGTGTTTACAAAATTGGCCCCCTCCCTAGGGTTTTTAATCTTGTATTTATAGAAAACACATTAGGTTAAAATCTCATAACTGAGTTTTAATTTCCTATTTAAGCACGGCTCAACTGAAGTAAATCAAATTAAATTCTTTTAAATTCGAGGGAAACCATGACCATATCGTATTAAAACAAGTTTAATCTGACATTGACTAAAGTCCATATCAAATTAGTAAGTCTAATTCAATATGGACAAGCTTCATATCGAATTAGAATCAATCTAATTTTATATGGACATGATCCATATCGAATTAGAGTAATTCTAATTCGATATGGACATGGCATGATCCATATCGAATTGGACAAGCCTAATTTGGTATGGCATGATCCATATCGAACCAAACTTGCTTCAACCTCAAATCAGACAGTTTCAAGGCTTTAAAAATTAAACAGGACTTATTTTAGGCCTTTTAAAACTAGACCGACCTAATCCAACGTTGTAAACTAGGTTTAAACTTTTAAAATCAGACCAAATTTTGCTTCGCTTTTTTTAATTGAGATTAAATTAGCTAGGGCCAAAATTATAGGTCTACAGCTAAACTTTAATTAAATCATTGGATTGGATCTAATTTAGACTTTAAAAATTGGATTGGGTTTTATTTGGACCTTTTTATTTAAATCAAACTTAATCCACCCATTTTAATTAGAACTAAATTTGGACTAGGCCAAATTTATAGGTCTACACATGGTTAGTCATAACTAGTAAATCAAAGATTATTCAATCAAACTTATCAAGATTCAATGGATAGCGAGTTATAAGATTTAAACCCTCAAGTTTCACCACATTCAGCTTATGCACTTCCAATTTAGTTATATATTCATGCTTTGAACTCACAAAATGGACAATACAAGCTTAATGGATTAATTTACCTACCTCAAAAGCAGTGAACACGATGATCTTTAGGTGCTTAGTATGCTAAACCATGCCTTACTCCTTGGTCTTGATGATTCTCACAACTTCAAGCTAATTTGGATCAAGACCAACTCTTATGATTGACCAAGAAACTCATACTTCCTTAATTCTCCAATAATGATGAATTAGGAAAGGTTTTGGTGATGGAGTAGCAGCTGGAACAATGGAGGCTTTAGTTGCTTTATGAGAAAATAGAGATTGCTTAGTTATTTGAAGTTAGGATCTTGAACTTGGATTGGAATCCCCTCAAAAATTGGTCTGAGACATATTTATAGGCTTAAGATTACCTTTAGAAAGCTTCATGATTAGTTTAGGTGTATGTTGAGGAAACAAATTGGGTAGAATAAAAAAAAAGAAGGAAAGAATCTTCAAAATCTTGAAAAAGCAATCTGCTACATGTTATATCAAAGAAGCTATACATGGCAAGAGGGAATTACAATGTGGTGGTTCTTTAACCCTTCCATGAACCAAACCCCAGAACCTCCGCTCTACAATTGGAACCACCTTGCAATGGGTCCATCCAAAAAGCTTTTCCTTTTGCATTTCTAGGTCGTTCCTTTGACATACCGAACCATTTTTGGGATCTTTCAAGTTGTG
Source organism: Garcia nutans (assembly GCA_947685225.1). Lineage (NCBI taxonomy): Eukaryota > Viridiplantae > Streptophyta > Magnoliopsida > Malpighiales > Euphorbiaceae > Garcia > Garcia nutans. Next base: position 54,589,770 of record CANTUV010000024.1, read on the forward strand.
TTCACTGACATTGAGCTAGTTTTTACTCTACTAACCTTATCACTCCATGAATTTTAATAAGAAAACAAACCAAACCAAAAGATTCAACAAGTTCTCATCATTGGGCTTATCCGTTGCTCGAATTATTTAGTCAAAATTCGAATGCTAACACATGGATTATTATGATTTTGACCCAAGTTCATTTTAATAATAGAAGCCAAATCATATTATGAGCAGAGCTTGTTTATCCCATATTGATATCCAATCTAAAGCCTTAAGCCTAAATTAGAGATAGAATTACCTTATGTGGGAGCAATATTGGAAGGAGCATGCTAACTTTATGACCATTCATACATCCATACATGCATGAATCTATGTTTGTTAAAGTCCATTGACCCCTTGTGATATAACTAACATTGATCCATTTTTACCTTTGAAGAGAAAGTTCTCATATCAGGTCTCTAGTATGTCAAGCCATAAAGATGCTCACAAGACTGCAGACCATGTTAACTTTGAGATCAATGACCTGTTTGAGATCCACAACTAAAAGATGATGAATGAGATTGAGGCCAAGTTCACCATATTGGAGAAGGGAAAGAGAAAAGAAGCGGTTAGAGAAACCTATCCCCATGAAGAGATAGAAAGCGATAAGGATAGAGAGGAAAAGGATATCAAAGATCTTGAAGACTATCTTTTTACTAAGAAGAATAAGGAGAAGCTCAAATGGAGTCTGACCTAAGGGAGGAGATTGAGAAGATCAAGAAGCTAATCAATCTAATGGGAGATGAACCATTACCACAAAAGTTTAAGGTGCCTAATTTGAGCAAGTTCAATAGCAATGGAAATGGCAATATGCATATAAGGAAGTATATAGCCATGATGACCACAACTAGGCTTATCTTTGAAGGATCCTACAATAACTTGGTGCCAGAGGCTTGAGAAGTAAAGTAGAAGAGAGTGAAGGGACCTAGCAAAAGCCTTTTTGAAGAAGCTTGCTTATAATACTAGTACTGAGTGACCTAGCATGACTTGGAACACACCAAGCAAAGAAGTGATGAGTCCTTTGTTGATTTCTTAGTATGGTGGAGAAGTAAAGCATCCCAAATAATAGTGGTCCTACTTAAAAGGGATCTAGTCCATATAGTGGTGGACAATGCCCTGCCCTACATCACTAATAAGCTTTAATACATGACTTTAAGGAATTTATTGAAGTTTATGATATAACCCTTAAAGTTAAAGATATTGAAGGGAGAAGAAGCCCAAATATAGAATCCATGCTAATCACAGAACCAGAATATGGAGATGGTTGATGTGAATGCAGTAAAAAATCAAAGGTTTCCAACTTAAAGAAGCCCTTATCAAAAGTAATTGAGAAGTTGGTTAAGAAGGAAATTTTGAAGCCTTTGAATTCTAGGAAGATTATTGATCCACCTCCCTCACATTGGAACATGAATGCCTATTGCAAGTTCCATCAAAGAGTTGGTCATCATACAAACAAGTGCTCCTGCTTAAGACATGAAGTCAAAGACTTAATTGACAATGGAACACTGGTGGATCTAGAAAAGAACAAGCCCAATACCAAGAACAATCCATTGCCAAACCATATGCAATCCCTCCTCCAAAGGACTTGCTTGCAATTGGTTGAGCCTAATCGAAGAGTATGTTATCTAATCATTTTAGAATATGATCCTTGATATACGGGATAGTAATGAAGAAAGTGGAGCTGAGAATGGGCCATCCTTTTAGGATGACCCTAGTGATGAAGATCAAATAAGGCCTAAAAATGTAAAGAGAAAATTAGACTTTCAAGATGAAGATGTGGAGAAAGTCCAATGCAACACTAGATGTGGAAGGTTCTATAGAGGGGTTGAACTTGAGGTTGAGCCACCCATAAGGGAAAAATAAGATGAAGAGGACAAAAACCTAGTTCTTAAACAACTTAAGAAGTCTAGAGCCAATGTGAGCATATAGGAATTGTGCATGGCATCTAAGCAACACCAAGAGGCAGCAATGAAGGATTTAGGTGTGCTTTGTGTTTCAACCTTGGTTATTCCTAAGGAAATGGTTTGCTCTATATTAATTAAGACTAGCTGTATGATCATCTTTTTCTAAAAAAGATCTACCCATGAAGAGGAGGGACCACAATAAGCCATTTTACATCCAAGCTAAGGTCAACAGAAAAAAAACCACATGTGCCATTGTTGATGATGGGTCAGTCATCAATGCAATGCCTTCTAAGTTGTTATCAACCCTTGAGATATAAAAAGGATAGTTGCAACATTCAGATTTGGTGATTTGGGCCTATGATGAGATAAGAAGAGAGGTTAAAGGGACCTTTATTACGATAATTAAAGTTGGGTCTATTGAAAGTGAATCGATCTTCATGGTCCTCAATATCCTAGTCACCTTTGCTCTGCTTTTTTGGGCCAGCCTTGGTTCCATAAGTTGTGGGGTCTCAACCATTCTGCACCAAATGATGAAGTTCCTGTAGAAGTGATGTGGTCATGATCAAGACAGTGTTAGGTGGATAGATCATTACATTGTTGATGTGGCTCTGATTTATAATGGGTAAATGGACCCTCATGTGTCAAGCATAATGAAGAGAACGGGCTTCTTTCCTGGAATGGGCTTGGGTAAGGGCAATTAAGGTGTATTGGAGTTTCCTAATGTTAATTATTAGATCGATAAAAAGGGATTGGGCCATAGTAGTGATGAAGATGGGAAGAACAAGAAGAAGTCCAAGCTTTAAGACTACTTCGTAAAGGGGAATTCCCTCAAATGATACAATGCACCTGCTTTTATAAGCAGGTGCAACTTACTTCCAACACATGAATGTTGGCCTGATAATCTAAAATATCAAGAATGACATTTTTATGTTAACTCCTTAGTCATAGCTTCATAGAAATTTGAAATTCTATAGAAACTATAGTAGAAATGCCTAGTTCAACTGTAACACCCCTTCCCGACCTACGTGTGTAAGCTGAGTAGAGGCGCCACCCTATCCTAATGTTGCTACCACTTTTACTTAGTCAAATTTTTGTTCCGATTTTTATAGAAATTTTGCCATAGTTTTGCCTAAAAATTCAATCCCAAGTGTCGACAAAACTGGTTTTTTTCTAATTTTTGAAAACATTTTTACACAAACCAATGCAAACAAAATCATTCTCAGTACACTTCCAATAAATCCCCCTTATAACCTCAACTACAACCTGCAAAAAGGATTTACACTTCTAGTACAAAATAAAGTAAAGGTTTATTATGAAATACAGCAGATAAAATCTTTGTTCACTATGCAACGGAAAGTAACAATATTTACAAATTCATATACATCAAAACTCAAGTTTTACAACACATAAAATTTATACATGTTTGGCAGTCAGTCTTCGATCTTAAAGCCCACTATTCAATCTTCAAAATCTAGGCTCGACTCGGCCTAGAGGAACTCTCTGGTTCTTCCTTGTCACCTGCGCGAAGAATCACATTCGCGCTAAGCCAACGACTTAGTAAGATAAAACATGCTAATGGTATGCTTTAATGTAATGCAATGCCACATATGTTATTGATAAGATCAATATCATAAATATAAAGTTAACCACATAATTATGCATTTCACAACTCATAGTCATATGAGCATACCACATTTCAACATCTTTCCACATTCAACATTAATCAATCATACTCAATAACCAACATCTCATTTCATTAACTCATAACATTATTTAGGACATTCATATAACCCTGACACCTATGAGCCCAACAAGTATTTAATATGATATTCAGAGTTCAGAGTTACTGCTTTGGTTCATAGTCACAATAATCACGCCCGTAGGCAATGTATATACATGTATCTCTATCCATGGATAGTGTAACAGACCCAGTCTCTTGGATCATCAACTCAACACATATGAGGAGATCCTCAACCCGGCAAGACTGTTACAAATCATATATCTCATAGTGTAACAGACCCAGTCTCTTGGATCATCAACTCAACACATATGAGGAGATCCTCAACCCGGCAAGACTGTTACCTTTTATCATTTCTTAGGCATGCCACCCAAATCCAGAACTCTGAAACTGAATAACATATTAAACAAACAATTCATTTATTATATAGTTACCATTTCCATTCTCAAATTCTCATCACATTTAGGCAAACATGCCTTCTTTCTTTCAATATCATCATCATAGCCAATCACAATGGCATTGCCTCATATCATGTCTTATTTGAATTATCATTTCAATTTCAATGTATATTATTCATGAAACACATAACCATTCACAATGCATAACATAACATTGTTCAATCTCAACAATGCAATTAGGGCAAAGAACAATTGATATGATTCATATGAATAGTACATTCTGGTTTTAAACTCCATTTTATCCTTATTTTGAAAAATTGTATAAAATAATCTACTTGACTAAAAATTCTAAAATTTTTACAGAATTTAGTTTTGTATTTAAAAATCATTCCTTTAAAATTTCAGATCAAACTGAACACAAAATCTTGGTCAAATAGTTCACCTAACCAGACTGCCCCAATTGCCCTGCATCCTGGCAGCAGTTCTGAACTTTGTGAATTCCATAAATCAAATTCAATCAACGTGGTTCCAAATTATTTTTCTCAAATACTAGACTCACTAAGCAACAACATATCCAAAATTCGATTGGATATGATTTTTCTACATTTTATTAAAAATCCCGAAGTATAGCTGTCTCAGTTAAGGTACCTGCTGGAACAGGTCTAATAAAAATAATCTTTCTAAACTCATAACCATTCCAAAATCGAATCAACATATTTTTCAGTCATTCTACACTCATAGAGGCACAACATATCAAAAATTCACTTCAAGAACATTTTTCTATAATTAATTAAAAATCATACAAATCACAGCCTTTACTAATTGTAAAACAGAAACAATTTCACTAAACACAACTCTTACTCAACACAATCACTTCCAACACCTTCACCAACTCAACTTCTCATCATCAAACCAACAAACCCTAATTCCTTTCTCACACCACTTCAAAAGAATTGAAGAAATTAAAGAAAAGATCTTACCTCAAATGAAGAAATCCACAAATCTTTAACCAAAACCCTTGTTTCTTTCTTCAAAATGCTTCAAACCTCAAGATCACCTCTCTTTCTCTCTTTGTCTATGGAGAATCCGGCCACTTCAAGAAAGAAAGAAGAAAATGCACAAGTCAAACACCTTTTCTTCTTTTAATCTCCACCATGCATCTTACAAGGAAAATTACCAAAACACCCTTAACCATATAACTAACTCTTTGTCTCATATAAGCCCTTTATAGTAATTTCATTAACAACCAAAAATATCTTCTTCCACTTAACCATCACCTTGACTCTTCATTTGACCAATGTATATGTTAATTATATCATCATATAAACAACATATACATTTGTCTCTAAACCCTAAATTTCTTCTCCAAAACACATATACATATACATTCTCTTCCCATTTCTTTTCTCTTACAATTTAACACATATATGCACAAACATTCACTTCCCAATATATATATCAACAACCACAATAACAACAACATACTCAAAACTTCTAGGGCATAAATGAGGATATTACAATTCTCCCCCTCTAAAAAGAAAATTTCGTCCTCGAAATTACCTGATATCAAAGCTGAAACAATTGCGGATACTGCTCTCGCATGGTATGCTCACTTTCCCAAGTCGCTTCTTCTTTTGCATGATTCTTCCAAAGAATCTTCACCAATGGCACTCTCTTGTTCCTTAACTCTTTCACTTCTCGTGCCAAGATAGCAACTGGTTCCTCTTCAAATGTCAAATCTGGGCTCACTTCAATAGACTCAAATGGCAACACATGAGATGGATCCGACCTATATCTCCTCAACATAGAAACATGGAATACATTATGAATACGATCCAACTCAGGTGGCAAAGCAAGTCGATACGCCACTGGCCCAACTCTTTCTAACACTTCATACGGCCCAATGAAACGAGGACTCAATTTTCCTTTCCGACCGAACCTCAAAATTTTCTTCCAAGGAGACACTTTCAGAAATACCTTATCTCCAACATCAAACTCTATATCTCTCCTTTTTAGATCTGCATAAGACTTCTGTCGGTCTGAAGCTGCTTTTAACCTGCCTCGAATCAACTTTACTTTATCTTCAGTTTCTTGAATCAAATCAGGACCAACCAACTTATTATCTCCAAGCTCATTCCAACAAAGAGGTGTCCTACACCGTCTGCCATACAATGCTTCAAACGGTGCCATACCAATGCTGGATTGGTGACTGTTGTTGTAAGCAAACTCCACAAGAGGTAAAAACCTATCCCAACTTCCAGAGAAATCGATGACACAGCTTCTCAACATGTCCTCAATAATCTGTATCACCCTCTCTGACTGTCCATCCGTCTGTGGATGAAAAGCAGTGCTGAAGTGCAGTCGAGAACCTAAAGCACTATGCAAACTCTTCCAAAATCTGGAAGTAAACCTGGGATCTCGATCAGACACTAAAGAAGTTGGAACACCATGCAGTTTCACAATCTCATGGATATACAGCTCAGCCAATCTCTCCAAAGAGTAATCCATTCGAACCGGAAGGAAATGAGCTGTCTTAGTCAATCTATCCACAATCACCCATATAGCATCATGCTTCTTTTGTGTCAATGGCAAACCAGACACAAAATCCATTGTCACTCTTTCCCACTTCCATTCTGGCACTGACAATGGTTGAAGCAACCCGGTTGGAACTTGATGCTCTGCTTTAACCTTTTGACAAGTGAGACATTTCGATACAAACTCAGCAATGTCTCTCTTCAAACCAATCCACCAATAATGCTGTCTCAAATCATGATACATCTTCGTATTACCCGGATGCATAGCAAACATTGACTGATGAGCTTCTTCTAAAATGACTCTTTTCAAATCAGCATCATCGGGTACACACAATCGGTTCTTAAACCAGAGACTCCCATCATCTTTCACAACAAAATCTCTAGTCTTCCCATTCTTGCAATCTGAAAAAATCTTCTGAATCTTCTTATCGGCCAACTGAGCTTCTTTGATCTGATCTAACAAAATCGGCTTTAATTGCAACTGTGCCAATAATGCACCATCAACACAAGGTACAAAACTGGCATGCAATGCTCTCAACTCAACAAGCAACGAGAGCGAGTAAACAGTTAAACCAGCTAAAGACTTCCGACTCAAGGCATCAGCAACAACATTTGCTTTACCTGGATGATAGTCAATCAAGCAGTCGTAGTCTTTAATCAATTCTAACCATCTCCTCTGACGAAGATTGAGTTCTTTCTGGACACCCAAATACTTCAAACTCTTGTGATCAGTGTAGATGAAACATTTCTCCCCAAACAGATAGTGGCGCCAAATCTTTAATGCATACACAATGGCAGCCAATTCTAAATCATGGGTCGGATAGTTAAGCTCATGCGGTTTCAACTGTCGAGATGCATAAGCTATAACTTTCCCTTCCTGCATCAATACACACCCCAAACCTCTATGTGAAGCATCACTGTAGATCACATATGGTTTGCCTTCAACAGGTAAAGTAAGAACAGGCGCTTGAGTCAACAACTCTCTCAACTGCTCAAAACTAGCCTGACACTGATCTGTCCACACAAATCTCACTCCCTTTCGAAGTAATCTGGTGAGTGGAGTAGCTATCAAAGAAAACCCTTTCACAAACCGTCGGTAATAGCCTGCCAAACCCAGAAAACTTCTAATCTCTGTCACAGACTTGGGTGGACTCCAATTTAAAATGGCTTCAACTTTGCTCGGATCAACTCTGATGCCTTCTGCAGAAACAATATGTCCGAGAAAAGCAACTTGATCCAACCAGAACTCACACTTCGACAATTTGGCAAATAACTGATTCTCTCTCAAAATCTGCAACACAATCCGCAGATGCATATCATGCTCCTCTTCATTCCGCGAATACACCAGTATATCATCAATGAAGACCACTACAAACTGATCCAAATAGGGCCTAAACACCCTATTCATCAAATCCATAAAAGCTGCAGGTGCATTCGTTAGACCAAAAGGCATAACTAAAAACTCATAATGCCCATACCTGGTCCGAAAAGCAGTCTTAGGAACATCTTCACTTCTTACCCTCAGCTGATGGTACCCAGATCTCAAATCAATTTTGGAGAACACTGACGCTCCCTTCAACTGATCAAAGAGATCATCGATTCTAGGCAAAGGATATTTATTTTTAATAGTCACCTTGTTCAATTGCCTATAATCGATACACAACCTCATAGTACCATCTTTCTTCTTCACAAATAGCACAGGAGCTCCCCAAGGAGAAACACTGGGGCGAATGAATCCTTTGTCCAACAACTCCTGTAATTGCACTTTCAACTCCCTCAATTCTGCTGGTGCCATTCTATAAGGAGTAATAGAGATAGGAGTGGTACCAGGCAACAATTCAATACCGAACTCCACCTCTCTCTCAGGAGGCAACCCTGGCAACTCCTCTGGAAACACATCCGGGAACTCAGCAACTGTGGCAATGCTATCAATAGGGGAACCCTTCACTCTAGTATCCACCACATGAGCAAGATAGGCTTCACACCCCTTTCTAATCAACCTCCTGGCTGCAACAGCTGAAACAAATAAGGAGGCTAGCTGTTCCTGCTCATTAGATACTATCACCTCTCTACCATCACCCGTTCTCAAAGAAACAATTTTCTTTTTACAATCCACCACAGCTTCATGTCGAGATAGCCAATCCATACCTAAGATCACGTCATATTCCTTAAATGGCATCTCAATCAAATCCCCAAGGAACTCCTCACCCTGCACCACTACTGCACTATCTCTATGCACCTTACTCACAACCACACTATGCCCTAACGGATTTGTTACCAACACATCAAATCCTAGGGACTCAGCATGCAAATCAGATACAGGCAAAACAGATGCACTAATATATGAATGTGTGGAACCCGGATCAATCAAAGCAAGTACTGGAGTATTAAATAAAGAAAAAGTACCAGCTATGACTGCCGATGTATCTGGCTGTCTCTGCATAACATACATCCTCTGGGAAGATCCAACCTCCTCTGGTCTACCCTCCCTGGATGTAGCACCTCTTCTAGAACTGAATCCTGGTCTACCTCCCTGGCTGGCACCTCTGCCTCCTCTGCCTCCCCTCACACTAGCTCGAGAAGCAGCAGAATCAACTGGCATCTGATCCTGCCTCTCAGGACAGTCTCTCACAAAGTGGTCAGGTGATCCACACCTGAAGCATACCCCTGATCTACTATGCCTCCAACAAACGCCCCCATGTCTTCCACCACACTGGTTACACACAGGTAAGGTGGATCTCTGAACTCCAGGAGTAGGAGCACTCGCTACTGAAGCTGCAGGTCTAAATCTCTGCCTCTGGAACTGCACTGACCTACCCACTGGTCTCTGGCTCCTACTACTCCGAGGAACAAAACTTCCTCTACCCCTCTTCGCAGAAGAAGACCCTGCCTCGAACTGGGGCCTTCTAACCCTAACCTCTTCCTCTGAAGCAGCTGCAATAACTTGAGCTCGCTCTACACTTCGAGTTGCTGCCACAAGCTGTGAGAAATCCTGATATCTGGATCCAGCCACTAAGCACATGATCGAGGGCCTCAATCCCTCCTCAAATCGCCGACATCTATCAATCTCATCAGTAATGATACCCCCAGCATACTGACTCAGTCGAATAAACTCAACTTCATACTCAGTTACGGTCCGATGATCTTGCTTCAAATCTAGAAACTCTCTTTTCTTCCCATCTTTATACTCCCTAGGAGTATACTTCAACTCAAATTCTCTCAGAAAATCCGCATAAGACAAGGTTGGTGGATCATCCATAGAATGGGGCACTGTCTTCCACCAGTCGTAGGCATCCTTCTGTAGCAAAGATCTTGCATAGTCAAACTTCTCCTCTGAAGTGGCTTGCAACTGCACAAATACCCTCTGAACTCTATCAAGCCACTGTTCTGCTACAGCCGGATCAACTGTACCAAAGAAATCCTCTGCTCCATATTTCCTTAGCTTATCATAGTGCCTTACTGGTACTGAAGGCTGAGGGGGTGGTGGCGGTGGCTGTGGTTGCACAGGTGCTTGTCTCATAGCTTCCAACATAGGCCTAAACCAGGCTGGCGGAACCTCCTCCCCAGCTGGTCTACCCGACACCGAAGCAGGTGCCTCCTCAACACTATCAACCCTAGCTCCCTCAGCAGGAGCAATACTCTCGGCACTACCCTCAACAGATTGTCGCGAATGAGATGCCATCTCTACCTATATCTGCAAACACAGCAGAATATTCCTCATTAAAGATCAAAGAATGCCATACCAAAACATGTATTTTACTCAAAAACCCACTTTAAAAATCAAAATATTCTTTTTCTTACAATTGATCTAGGTTGAGAATCTCAAACCTAGGCTCTGATACCAAAAATTGTAACACCCCTTCCCGACCTACGTGTGTAAGCTGAGTAGAGGCGCCACCCTATCCTAATGTTGCTACCACTTTTACTTAGTCAAATTTTTGTTCCGATTTTTATAGAAATTTTGCCATAGTTTTGCCTAAAAATTCAATCCCAAGTGTCGACAAAACTGGTTTTTTTCTAATTTTTGAAAACATTTTTACACAAACCAATGCAAACAAAATCATTCTCAGTACACTTCCAATAAATCCCCCTTATAACCTCAACTACAACCTGCAAAAAGGATTTACACTTCTAGTACAAAATAAAGTAAAGGTTTATTATGAAATACAGCAGATAAAATCTTTGTTCACTATGCAACGGAAAGTAACAATATTTACAAATTCATATACATCAAAACTCAAGTTTTACAACACATAAAATTTATACATGTTTGGCAGTCAGTCTTCGATCTTAAAGCCCACTATTCAATCTTCAAAATCTAGGCTCGACTCGGCCTAGAGGAACTCTCTGGTTCTTCCTTGTCACCTGCGCGAAGAATCACATTCGCGCTAAGCCAACGACTTAGTAAGATAAAACATGCTAATGGTATGCTTTAATGTAATGCAATGCCACATATGTTATTGATAAGATCAATATCATAAATATAAAGTTAACCACATAATTATGCATTTCACAACTCATAGTCATATGAGCATACCACATTTCAACATCTTTCCACATTCAACATTAATCAATCATACTCAATAACCAACATCTCATTTCATTAACTCATAACATTATTTAGGACATTCATATAACCCTGACACCTATGAGCCCAACAAGTATTTAATATGATATTCAGAGTTCAGAGTTACTGCTTTGGTTCATAGTCACAATAATCACGCCCGTAGGCAATGTATATACATGTATCTCTATCCATGGATAGTGTAACAGACCCAGTCTCTTGGATCATCAACTCAACACATATGAGGAGATCCTCAACCCGGCAAGACTGTTACAAATCATATATCTCATAGTGTAACAGACCCAGTCTCTTGGATCATCAACTCAACACATATGAGGAGATCCTCAACCCGGCAAGACTGTTACCTTTTATCATTTCTTAGGCATGCCACCCAAATCCAGAACTCTGAAACTGAATAACATATTAAACAAACAATTCATTTATTATATAGTTACCATTTCCATTCTCAAATTCTCATCACATTTAGGCAAACATGCCTTCTTTCTTTCAATATCATCATCATAGCCAATCACAATGGCATTGCCTCATATCATGTCTTATTTGAATTATCATTTCAATTTCAATGTATATTATTCATGAAACACATAACCATTCACAATGCATAACATAACATTGTTCAATCTCAACAATGCAATTAGGGCAAAGAACAATTGATATGATTCATATGAATAGTACATTCTGGTTTTAAACTCCATTTTATCCTTATTTTGAAAAATTGTATAAAATAATCTACTTGACTAAAAATTCTAAAATTTTTACAGAATTTAGTTTTGTATTTAAAAATCATTCCTTTAAAATTTCAGATCAAACTGAACACAAAATCTTGGTCAAATAGTTCACCTAACCAGACTGCCCCAATTGCCCTGCATCCTGGCAGCAGTTCTGAACTTTGTGAATTCCATAAATCAAATTCAATCAACGTGGTTCCAAATTATTTTTCTCAAATACTAGACTCACTAAGCAACAACATATCCAAAATTCGATTGGATATGATTTTTCTACATTTTATTAAAAATCCCGAAGTATAGCTGTCTCAGTTAAGGTACCTGCTGGAACAGGTCTAATAAAAATAATCTTTCTAAACTCATAACCATTCCAAAATCGAATCAACATATTTTTCAGTCATTCTACACTCATAGAGGCACAACATATCAAAAATTCACTTCAAGAACATTTTTCTATAATTAATTAAAAATCATACAAATCACAGCCTTTACTAATTGTAAAACAGAAACAATTTCACTAAACACAACTCTTACTCAACACAATCACTTCCAACACCTTCACCAACTCAACTTCTCATCATCAAACCAACAAACCCTAATTCCTTTCTCACACCACTTCAAAAGAATTGAAGAAATTAAAGAAAAGATCTTACCTCAAATGAAGAAATCCACAAATCTTTAACCAAAACCCTTGTTTCTTTCTTCAAAATGCTTCAAACCTCAAGATCACCTCTCTTTCTCTCTTTGTCTATGGAGAATCCGGCCACTTCAAGAAAGAAAGAAGAAAATGCACAAGTCAAACACCTTTTCTTCTTTTAATCTCCACCATGCATCTTACAAGGAAAATTACCAAAACACCCTTAACCATATAACTAACTCTTTGTCTCATATAAGCCCTTTATAGTAATTTCATTAACAACCAAAAATATCTTCTTCCACTTAACCATCACCTTGACTCTTCATTTGACCAATGTATATGTTAATTATATCATCATATAAACAACATATACATTTGTCTCTAAACCCTAAATTTCTTCTCCAAAACACATATACATATACATTCTCTTCCCATTTCTTTTCTCTTACAATTTAACACATATATGCACAAACATTCACTTCCCAATATATATATCAACAACCACAATAACAACAACATACTCAAAACTTCTAGGGCATAAATGAGGATATTACATCAACAATTTCAAACAATTCATGAGCGTACCAATATGGAATGTCCATAAAAACCCTCAAGTAAAATGTAAAGAATTAATTAAATATTTTAAGGAGAAATTTAAGGTTGAAGGTTCCAATATCTAAATGTAAGGGTGTAAGGAATATAATCATGAATAACCTTAGAGGCAACTATAAAGATGAATTTAGCTACCTAGAGGCATATGTAGAAATTGCAAAGAAAATAAATCCATGACGCACTTATGTTATTGACTTATGTAAGGAATGTTTGAAATCTAGGGGATTTTTAGGAGGATTTTTGTTTATTTGGACGCTCTAAAGAGGAGATGGAAGATAGGCTACAGATTGGTCTTGATGGTTGTTTCTTGAAAAGTATAGTAAAGAACAAGTTCTTGTAGCCATTGGAAGAGATGCACAAGATCAAATATTTCCAGTTTCATGTGTTATGATTAGCAAGCAAAATAAGGTGAATTGGAAGGTTTTTTTTCTTTTTTTTTTTTTGCAATGGCTTGTTAAAGAGCCTGATCTCAAATATATTTCTTAAAATAAACTCAAACTCAATTTTTGTCATGTTATGATTGGTGGGGTATTCCTCACAACCCAACAAGCTTTAGGTTGTTACAAGATCACACCAAACTTTTACAATGGTTTAAGTATTTCTCACAACCCAACAAGAGTTTTACTCAGGCTCACTCTAAAACCTAGTGTTTCAAAGCTCACAATAAACTTTTATAATGATATTTAATTCTCACACCCAACACTCAAGAAAAAAATATAAATTTTGATACAAAGAAGTGAAAATTGTTAATCTTGGCTATATACTTAAACTTCTCAAATCATATCAGACAATGAAATTTGATGAGCTATTTATAGACTTCAAGCCTTCAAAGAGCCATTTAAAAAGTAAATTGGCGGGTGCCAACATGTTTGAACTATATCTCCCACTTTAATTATTATTCAGAATAACTTCATGGTCGAACTAACCTTGGTCTGATCAAACTAGGGCCTGGTATGGTCAGATTTATCTTGGTTTTGTCGAAAACTCTAATTTCTATAGGACGCTCCTCCAACGGCTAGTATGTGGTGTCCAATAATTTATTCGACATATAACAGCTATAATATTTGAATCCTATTACACACTCCTAGTCAGAATATCATCTGGTCCGATCAGACTATGAGTGGTATGCTAAAAAATTGGGCATGACATTAGACGTGAAACTTACTGGATGTTTTGAACTTTTTTCTAGATTCGTTCGGTCATACCACTTCATGATTCGGTCTAACTTATTTAGTCAACTGAGAATTTGGGAGTACTTTTGGATGTGATCTCTACTGGATGATTTTTAGAAATTTTTTAACAATAGTCCAGTCAGAATGACCTATGGTCCGAATGAGAAAAACTGGTACATTGAAAATTTAAGAGTACTTTTCGCCATGATTTTCTCTATGTGAACTTTGATCAGGATTAATGCTTCAGTCCAGTCAAACTATCTGTTGGTCTGATCGGGATTATGTTGAATTCACTAAAAATTTAAGTTCCTGCAAAATGCAACTTAGTACAAGCATTAGGGCTATTCAATTTAATTACCTAAGATTAAAATAGAGTTTATTAAACTAAGAAGTTGGCTAACATGTTAAACACATCTATTCCAATTAAGCTAAAAGATAAATGGCGGAGAGTAAAAGAAGCATTTCTAGATATGTGCTTGGAGTACTTTTAATGAAAATTTTAAAGATAAAAAATTTAGGCAAGATTAGTAAGAAAGAAAATGAAAACTTAATGAAATACCCACCTTCTTACTAGTGTAGGGCTTATTTTAGCAGCCATTGCAAGTCAGACATTGTTGACAATAATTTAGCTAAGTCTTTAATGCCACCATCCTCATAGCAAAGTCCAAGCCCATTATGGCAATACTTGATAATATTTCTGAGCAGGCAATGAACAAAATTGCGACAAATAAACTTATAGTAGAAAAATGCCCAACTGATCAAAGTCTTGCATGCATTGAGGCTTTTCATAGTAATAAGTCTGCAGCCTCCCCTGAGTACCTATCCAATTCGCGGTGGAATCAAAATGCTCATTTGGGTTTGGTTCACAAAAAATTGTTGTGTTCAATCCCCATTCATTAGTAAGCATGAATTTTGATCGCCACTTTAATTTTGTTTCAAAGGGAAAATATAAAGTAAACTCCTTATGACTCCATTTTAAGAAAAAGATGCAAGTTGGAACCAAGAGATGGGTTCAATACTAGATTTTTATTTTAAGCAAATAAGTCTAGCCTTAACATAAACTAAGATTTACAAAATAGTTTTCATATTGACAGTTATATTATGAACAACAATTAATATTGTGCATGAATAGTTAATAAATGCATGACATTCATCCATTCATATCCATAATAAGGTAAAAACAGTATCACAAAGGCATAATTAAAAGTTACATTTTAAACCCAACTGTAAAGGTATCCCAACTCTAACCTTTTTGGGTATTAAGATGGGTGCACATTACTCAAAAGCATTCAAAATAGCAATAAGATACAACATTAAAATGGACAATATAATACATGAAATGGACCTAGGGTTACTAGGGTTGTGGACTCGATCATTTTGATTGAACTTCCAAACAATCCTACATATCTTGTTTGTATTAGAATCAGAGCCTCGTGCAGTTCTATCCACTCGCGAGAGTGCAAT
Organism: Garcia nutans; assembly: GCA_947685225.1. Taxonomy (NCBI): domain Eukaryota; kingdom Viridiplantae; phylum Streptophyta; class Magnoliopsida; order Malpighiales; family Euphorbiaceae; genus Garcia; species Garcia nutans. Next base: position 54,605,560 of record CANTUV010000024.1, read on the forward strand.
AATGGATTGAGTGTCCTAACACTAAGGATTTGGTCAACCTAAGGGTAGGATCTAGGATAACCTAAAAGTGAGATCTAGGTTAACCTAAAGTTCAACACAAAGCTACTACTCTTCTTAGGTTTGGAAAAGATTAATGATTGTGATATGAGTTGATCATAACCTAGGCTTAATTCTAGGCTCAACTCGACATAAGGATTTGATTTTATTATTTGAATTGATCATAACCTAAGTTTAATTTTAAGCTCAATTTGGCACAGATATTCATTAATTATGCAACAAACTAATTACAATTTTTAGGTTTGAAAAGATTGATTGATTAATACAAACCAATTCCTATTTTTAGGCTTGTTATAATGATTGATTATGAAACAAACAATTACTATTTTAGGCTTGTTATATTGGTTGATTATGAAACAAACCCATTACTATTTTTGGGCTTGAATATATTGGTTGATTATGAAACAAACTAGTTATTATTTTTAGGCTTGAAAATATTGATTGATTATGAAACAACCCGATTATTGTTTTTAGGTTTGAAAAGATTGATTGATTATAAAACAAACTAACTACTTTTTTTAGGTTTTAAAAGATTGATTGATTAAGAAACAAACCAATTACTATTTTTAGGTTTGAAAAGATTGATTGATTCACCTAAAGCTCATTTTAGGGTCTATGGAATGCTTTGGTATATATCGAAGATATCTAAAAAGATGAGTTAGGAATTTTACCTTCTTGGAGTGCACTTTTAGAGATGGAGGAGCTTTCAAAGCCTTTTTGCAGAACCAAAGTTCCACTTTTAAAACTCAAGAAAATCTTGATGCACACTTGATAATTTAACTTGATGCAAATCTTGATAGATCTTAGTGAAGGGACTTGGTGAAGTTGATTTGATGAAAAATCTTGAGGGAGGCCTTAATGTGATGATTTAGTGACCTTGACTTGTTATGAAACCTGAAAGATCTAGATGGAAGAAATGAATAGTCTTGCTTTGATGAAGGAATGAAGGAATTTAGGGGGAAAGACTAGTAGGAATGAGCTTGTAATGCCCTGATTTTTATTGAATCTATTTATACATTAATTAGTAAGAGATTGATGATGGTTTAGATAGTAGTGATAGAGATATATACAACATATAAATAACATATAAAGAGGAGTAAGAGTAAAGTGGTAAAAGAGTAAAAGAGTAGGAAAGTTAAAGTATAAAATACTAATATTTTATATAAAAATCTTAATTAAATAAAACATATATACTTAGTGGAAAAATATGAGACAGCAAAATATTTTCCATAAATTTCATTTCTTCTTCTTCCTTGTGCTCTTCTTGTGGCCAACCTCCATGGTTAGCAAAGAAGTGATTTCAATTCTTCAAATTATCAAGAGTTTAGTTAGTTTTTCATAAGGAGTGAAGGAAGCTTGAGTTTTAATTCAAGTAACAAGTAAGTTTCTTCAACCTTTAGTGATTAGAGTTAGTAATTAAATATTGAGTTTTTATAAGCGGTTTAGCTAATTATTATTTGGAGGAGGTTAAAAGAGGTTTATGGATGTTCATATAAGTTGCTAATACCATTTTTGAAACTATAAATTGATTAGGTATTGATTAAGTTAATTCGTGAAAACAAGAGAAGAAAGTAGAATGAAGTGAAGTTGTTCCTTCAATTAGAGCTCTAAAAAGGTAAGTATATGCTTAGATAATGCTCATGTCTTTGGTTTCTATCATCCTAAGTTGGTATGTGTGTGTTATGTTGATGAAAATGGGGTGAAAGAGTGATTTTGGGTTGCCACGGTCGTGGCCATGCAGTGCCACGGTCGTGGGCTTTCAAGTGGAGCTATTTCATGTGAAAATGGTGAGGAAACAGAAGCAAAATGAATGCCATGGGCATGGTCCTTGAATGCCACGACCGTAGGGGTACTCAAAGGTGTTTTACAACTTCATTTCACATTCCACAGGTATGGCTATTGAATGCCAAGGCCGTGGGGATTTTTTTTTTTTGATGTTTATTGTCATATTACGCACTATATGGGTGTAGTAAATGGCTTGCATAGCTAATTCTTTATATATATTGTATTAAAAAAGTATTTGTGATTATAAAGTAGAGAATTATGATAAAATATGTTGATTATGTTAATTATTGATGAATTGATGAGTTACATGGTGAAAAATTCATATATGCATAGTGTGGAATTTTGCTTGTTGTCTTATACTTTATCTAGTTACCAAAATATTGCGTTTGGTGATTGGCATGCCATACGCAATGGGGTGAGACACTGGGTGTCACAAAGATGTTACCATGCCCTTGAGCGAGACACATGAGGTGTCATATTGATGATTATGTTGTGGATGAGACACTGAGTGTCACAGATGTATTTACGTCCACTAGCGAGACACAGAGGTGTCATTATTGATGAGATAGGCCAAAGTAATGGTTCTGGAACTAGGTTAATGTATAAGATTTTTGGGCCCAATGCATGATCATTGTTTATATATATAATAAAGATGAGAATACATGTAACATTAAAACCTTATGCATGTTCATATACATTTGTCATAGTAATGTTGCATTATCAAGTATATACCACCGAGCTCTAGGCATAGCCCAATTTATTTATTGCGCAGGTGACAGGATAGAAGCTTAAAGTCCTTCTAGGCCAGGATAGGTCTAGTTAGAGGTTGGATACTAGAAGCCTTTGGTTGCCACAGATCAAGCCTAAGCATAGCATGTAAATATACTTTTGAGTTGATGTAGATGTAATATCTATTTTGTAAAATATAATGAATTGAAATATGATTTAAAGATGTTTTATAAATAAGTAATATCATGTTCTCATATTTATGAATGTATGTATGAAAATATGGGATTTTGGGATGTGAGTGTATGGAAATATTTTGAGAACTATTGGATATTCACAGGTTGAACTGATTGGATTTAGTAATACATGTATTTTAAATGAAACTCCGGCAAAATTTCTATAAACTTATTTTTTTATCTATATAATACTAATAACTAGTAACTAAATGATGAAGGGTGATAAAGTAACCTTTTGGTAATGCTCTTATACCCTATCTGTGCATACTACGTATATGAAGGTGTGTGTACTATGTATTGGTAGGCTATGAGGTTTTTCCATTTATTTTGGCATTAGAGAGTGGTTTGAGATTCTCAACCTATGTGAGTTTTAAGTAAGAGAAAAAGTGGAATTTAAAGTTGATTTTTAAAGTGTTGTACATGCATATGCATAGGCATTTGAATTGATCTTTAATGTGGCAACCTTTGATCTTGTATCAGATATAACTAGTAGAGATGTCTCGATATCATAAATCAAATGAGGGTAGTGTAGAGAGTTTTGCTTCAGGGGAAGGTATGGCTGGAGCAAGTATAGGAGCTGTTGGGGAGGCATCAATGCCAGATAGACCAGCAATGCCTGAAATGCCACCAGTTTGCGCACAACTGATGGTGGATTTACTACGTCATGCCCCAGCTCAATAGCAACGGGAGCCGATTAGGAAGTATGAGAAGTTAAGGAAGTTTGGGGCTACTGATTTCACAGGAACTGCGGAACCAGTGGAGGCTGGGTAGTGGTTGGATCGAATTGAAAGAGTGTTTGTGTGAGCAGAGATTTTTTTCCCCACTCCCATGTGGAATGGTTCTTACGACTTCTGCACTGTTAGGCTCAGGGCCTTAGAGAACACAGGCTTAAATTTGGAGAAAATAGAGTCGCCACCTGGATGGGCCAGGTAAAAAGAAAGGGGTGGATGACTCAATTCCTAAGGAATCCCCACATTCTAAGGCGCTCGAATGGTTGGGTACATGTGGGGAAGGTGAGAATGACTCAGCACCCCCCACAACGTCCGGTTCATTAGAACCGGCCTCCTTTTCATGTGTAAATATTATGGAATTCTTAATTATTATGGTATAATTCATACTGCATATAATAATTAAAATAAAGGCATCATTGTATTAAAATCAAAGTAATGTTCAAACAAAAAAAATAAATGGACACCCATACAAGGATGGAACATATTCTTACATCGTCTAATGTCTAAAACTAAATAGGACACCCACCAAAAAGTGGAAACATGTCCTTTACATTAATCCCAAAATATGAAAATAATTTAAATTACATGAAGCTTAACTAATGAGGTATCCACAAAGTGGAAACATACCTCTTACATTATTAATACCAAGATAAACAAATAATAATAATAATAATAATAATAATAATAATAATAATAATAATAATAAAGAAAACATCCATCCATTATAAATTAAACAAATCAAACATCGAAATCAAATAAATGAATCATCAAAATATATGATACATTACATAATCAAATCCAAAACTAAATAAAGCAATAAATGTATAAGTTTAGGGTTCACATCTTAAATTAGGGTTTTAGAATTTTAATAACTAAATTAGGGTTTTAAATAAAGGAAGTTAAACACAAAGACTTATAATACACCAATAAATATTAACCCCTTCGACGAGCCAATACGGCAGTCCCGCTTTCTCGAGTTACACAAATACTTTTTTTTGTTACTGTGACATTTAAAGGATTAAAGAAAACTATTTTAAAACTTAAAAGGACTTTGAGAATTGATTTTTTTAGACTATTGGAATTTTAACAATACATTTTAGAAATTAATGAAATTGTTAATGTAGTTTGATGAATGAACAACACAGAAACACATTTGAATGAATTATGGATTCATGACTACTAGATATAAATGAAATAGCATGGCAGGACATGGCTACTGCATATTTGTATCAATGAAATAATGAAACAAGGTAATGACTACTGGATATTTTAATCAATGAAATAATCAAAGCAAACAATGAAACGAAAATGAAAATAAAATAATGAAAAGGAATAATTGAATTACTCTAATCTTAAAAACAATTTAAATGAAAGATTGCAAACCTCCGTCATAGGTTCCACCAATATTTAAGCTTGTAAATCTTGGTTCAAACAAGTTGAAGACAGACGTATAGCACTGTCTTCTGGTTTGATAGTTTTGATGTTTTTGTTCCCTGCTCTCTCGAGTTGCTATGGTTTTCTATTTGTTGTTTTCTTTTTTAACTGCTACTGCTTCCTTTATTCCCCCCCTCCCCTGCTTCTTCATTCACAATTGCCAATCCAAATTTCCCCCATTGCTAAGCTATTAAAGCTTATTATTTATATGAAAAATCAGGCCTAACCTAATTCTAATCTGCCTAATCCAAGGCATAAAAGGATTCTAATTTAATTAAGAAACCCAAAAATGCTTCAAAAATCATGTTCCATTTTGCCTATCCGAATCGACATGGGCCAAGGCCAAGGCTCATGTCGATTTTAGCCACCAAATCGACATGAGCCAAGGCTCATGTCGATTTTAGCCACCAAATCGACATGAACCAAGGCTCATGTTGATTTTGGTCCTTCAGGTCAACATGAACCATGGTTCAAGTTGTCTTGGGCCCTGCTAGAATAAAAATTGGTCTAAAAATACTTTAATCGGACTGAATAATTGAATTTATGCCTTTTCAACTCGAACTGAATTTTTTAAAAATCATAAACCATGTTTAAATCTTTTAAAGTCGGATCAAACTTATTTTCGCATTCTTAAATTAGAATTATACGAAATTGGGGTCAAAATTAAGGGTCTACAGTTTGCCTCCTGCTTGAACAATCTAAGACTTTAGTAGAAGAGAGTGAAAAGCAGCATGATTTTGAGCTGATTCTAGATAAGGATGGGTTGTCGACCTGATGTTTATTGATTAGGTTCTAGAGCCAAAAAGAGTTTTAGACTAGAAAATGATTTGGGTTCTGGACCCGGATTGTAATATCCCTAATTATGCTCTAGTAGTCTTGGTGTTAGTGTTGTTGCACTTGAATTATGTATATATGATAAGTTGATAAGAAATTGGAAGAGAATGTTTTTGTATGTGTTTTGGAGAAGAAATTTAGGGTTTAGAGACAAATGTATATGTTGTGTATATGATGATATATATAACATATAAATGGGTCAAAGGAAGAGTCAATGCAAGAAGATATTTTTGTGGAATGTGCAATTACATATAAGGGCTTATATGAGACAAAAAGTTAGTTATATGATTGAGGGCATTTTGGTAATTGCTTGGATAAGATCATTTGGTGGAGATTAAAAGCAAATTTGACTTTGTGTCTTCATCATTTTCCTTCTTTCTTTCAAGAGGTGCCGGCTCTCCAAAAACCAAGAGAGAAAGAGAGGTGATCTTGAGGTTTGAAGCAATTTGAAGAAGGAAGCAAGGGTTTTGGTTAAAGATTTGTGGATTTCTTCATCTAAGGTAAGATCTTTTCTTTAAATTCTTCAATTCTTTTGAAGTGGTGTGAGAAAGGAATTAGGGTTTGTTGGTTTGATGATGAGATGAGTTGTGTTTAGTGAAATTCTTTTTCTGTTTTACAATTAGTAAAGGCTGTGACTTGTATGATTTTTAATTAATTATAGAAAAATGTACTTGAAGTGAATTTTTGATATGCTGTGCCTTTATGAGTCTAGAATGACTGAAAAATATGTTGATTCGATTTTGGAATGGTTATGAGTTTAGAAAGATTATTTTTAGTAGAACTGTTCCAGCAGGTACCTTAACTGAGACAGCTATATTTCGGGATTTTTAATAAAATGTAGAAAAATCATATCCAATTGAATTTTGGATATGTTGTTTCTTAGTGAGTCTAGTATTTGAGAAAAATAATTTGGAACCACGTTGATTGAATTTGATTTATGGAATTCACAAAGTTCAGAACTGCTGCCAGGATGCAGGGCAATTGGGGCAGTCTGGTTAGGTGAACTATTTGACCAAGATTTTGTGTTCAGTTTGATCTGAAATTTTAAAGGAATGATTTTAAGATACAAAACTAAATTCTTTAAAAATTTTAGAATTTTTAATCAAGTAGATTATTTTATACAATTTTTCAAAATAAGAATAAAATGGAGTCTAAAACCAGAATGTATTATTCATATGAATCATATCAATTGTTCTTTGCCCTAATTGCATTGTTGAGATTGAACAATGTTATGTTATGCATTGTGAATGGTTATGTGTTTCATGAATAATATACATTGAAATTGAAATGATAATTCAAATAAGACATGATATGAGACAATGCCATTGTGATTGGCTATGATGATGATATTGAAAGAAAGAAGGCATGTTTGCCTAAATGTGATGAGAATTTGAGAATGGAAATGGTAACTATATAATAAATGAATTGTTTGTTTAATATGTTATTCAGTTTCAGAGTTCTGGATTTGGGTGGCATGCCTAAGAAATGATGAAAGGTAACAGTCTTGCCGGGTTGAGGATCTCCTCATATGTGTTGAGTTGATGGTCCAAGCGACTGGGTCTGTTACACTATGAGAATTGTGAATATAAGATATATGATTTGTAACAGTCTTGCCGGGTTGAGGATCTCCTCATATGTGTTGAGCGATGGTCCAAGAGACTGGGTCTGTTACACTATCCATGGATAGAGATACATGTATATACATTGCCTACGGGCGTGAGTATTGTGACTATGAACCAAATCAGTAACTCTGAACTCTGAATATCATATTAAATACTTGTTGGGCCCACAGGTGTCAAGGTTATATGAATGTCCTAAATAATATTATGAGTTAATGAAATGAGATGTTGGTTATTGAGTATGATTGAGTAATGTTGAATGTGGAAAGATGTTGAAATGTGGTATAGTCATATGACTATGATTTGTGAAATGCATAATTATGTGTTAACTTTATATTTATGATGTTGATCTTATCAATAACATATGTGGCATTGCATTACATTTAAGCATACCATTAACATGTTTTATCTTACTAAGTCGTTGGCTTAGCGCGATAGTGTTTAATCGCGCAGGTAATAGAGTGGATAGAGTTGAACCCGAGAGTTCATCAAGACCAAGTGAGAGTAGACCTTGTTGAATCCATTTTTAGAGCTTAAAGATTAGAGCAGACTTGCCAATCATGTATATTTCTTTATATTTTGTAAAGAAATGTTTAGTATGTAAATATGTAAATATTTTATAACTTCCACTGTGTAATATTTAAATATAGGGGTTGTCACAAAACCTTTATTTTATGTTGCACTAGAAGTGTAAATTCTTTTTGCAGGTTGTAGTTGAGGTTACAAGGGGGATTTATTGGGAGTGTACTGAGAATGATTTTGTTTGCATTGGTTTGTGTAAAATGTTTTTAAAAAAAATAAGAAAAAAACCGGTTTTGTCGACACTTGGGACTCAATTTTTAGGCGAAACTATGGCAAAATTTTTGAAAAAAAAATCGGAACTAAAATTTGACTAAGTAAAATTGGTAGCAACATTAGGTTAGTGTGGCGCCTCTACTCAGCTTACACATGTAGGTCGGGAAGGGGTGTTACAATTGTTTTGGTATCAGAGCCTAGGTTTGAGATTCTCAACCTAGGTAAAATGTAATAAAAAGACTATTTTTACTTAAAAAGTGGTTTTGAATAACATATACGTTTGAGATTGGCAGTCTCTGATCTTTAATAAGATATAATCTGCTGTGTTTGCAGTGTTAGGTTGTGATGGATTCTCACTCACGACAGTCGGTTGAGGGTAGTGCCGAGAGTATTGCCCCTGATGATGGAGCTAGGGTTGTTAGTGTTGAGGAGGCACCTGCTTCGGTGTCAGGGAGATCAGCTGGGGAGGAGGTTCCGCCAGCTTGGGTTAGGCATGTGATAGAGGCTTTGAGGCCAGCACCAGTGCAACCACAGCCACCACCACCACCCCCACAGCCTTTGGTAGCAGTGAGGCAATATGATAAACTAAGGAAGTTTGGAGCAGAGGATTTTATAGGTACTACTGATCCAGTTGTGGCTGAGCAATGGTTAGACAAAGTTCAGAGAATATTTGTGCAGTTGCAAGCCACTCCAGAGGAAAAGTTTGATTATGCAAGATCATTGTTGCAGAAGGATGCTTATAGTTGGTGGAAGACAGTGCCCCATTCTATGGAAGATCCCCCAACATTGTCCTATGCAGATTTTCTGAGGGAGTTTGAATTGAAGTATACTCTGAGGGAGTATAAAGATGGGAAGAAGAGAGAGTTTTTAGATTTGAAGCAAAACAACCGGACCGTGACGGAGTATGAGGTTGAATTTATCCGGTTGAGTGAGTATGCTGGGGGCATTATATCGGATGAGATAGATCGATGCCGGAGATTTGAGGAGGGGTTGAGGCCCTCTCTTATGTGCCATGTGGCTGGTTCTCGGTATCAGGATTTTTCTCAGCTTGTTGCAGCAGCTCGGAGTGTGGAGAAAGCTCAGAATATTGCAGCTGCTTCTGAGGAAGAGGTTAGGATTAGAAGGCCCCAATTTGAAGCAGAGTCTTCTTCTGCTAAAAGAGGTAAGGGAAGCTTTGCTCCTCGGGTCAGTAGAAGTCAAAGATCAGCTGGTAGGTCAGTGCAGTTCCAGAGGCAGAGATTTAGACCTGCAGCTTCAGTAGTGAGTGCTCCTACTCCTCGAGTTCAGAGATCCACCTTACCTGTGTGTAACCAGTGTGGTGGAAGACATGGGGGCGTTTGTTGGAGGCATAGTAGATCAGGGGTATGCTTCAGGTGTGGATCACCTGACCACTTTGTGAGAGACTGTCCTGAGAGGCAGGAGCAGATGCCAGTTGATTCTGCTGCTTCTCGAGCTAGTGTGAGGGGAGGCAGAGGAGGCAGAGGTGCCAGCCGAGGAGGTAGACCAGGGTTCAGTTTTAGAGGAGGTGCTACATCCAGGGAGAGTAGACCAGAGGAGGTTGGATCTTCCCAGAGGATGTATGTTATGCAAAGGCAGCCGGATGCATCGGCAGTTATAGCTGGTACTTTTTCTTTATTTGATACTGCAGTACTTGCTTTGATTGATCCCGGATCCACCCATTCTTATATTAGTGCATCTGTTTTGCCTGTGTTTGATATGCATGCTGAGTCCCTAGGATTTGATGTTTTGGTGACAAATCCTCTAGGGCATAGTGTGATAGTTAGTAAAGTGCATAAAGATAGTGCAGTGAAGGTGCAAGGTGAGGAGTTCCTTGGAGATTTGATTGAGATGCCATTTAAGGAATATGATGTGATTCTAGGCATGGACTGGCTATCTCGACATGGAGCTGTGGTAGATTGTAAGAAGAAGATTGTTTCTTTGAGAACTGGTGATGGTAGAGAGGTGATAGTATCTAATGAGCAGGAACAGCTAGCCTCCTTATTTGTTTCAGCTGTTGCAGCTAGGAGGTTGATTAGAAAGGGATGTGAAGCCTATCTTGCTCATGTGGTAGATACTAGAGTAAAGGGTTCTCCCATTGATAGCATTGCCACAGTTGCTGAGTTCCCAGATGTTTTTCCCGAGGAGTTGCCAGGATTGCCTCCTGAGAGAGAAGTGGAGTTTGGTATCGAATTGTTGCCCGGTACCACTCCTATTTCGATTACTCCTTACAGAATGGCACCAGCAGAATTGAGGGAGTTAAAAGTGCAATTACAGGAGTTGTTGGACAAAGGATTCATTTGCCCCAGTGTTTCTCCTTGGGGAGCTCCTGTGCTATTTGTGAAGAAGAAAGATGGTACTATGAGATTATGTATCGATTATAGGCAATTGAACAAAGTGACCATTAAGAATAAATATCCTTTGCCTAGAATCGATGATCTCTTTGATCAGTTGAAGGGTGCAGCTGTGTTTTCCAAAATTGATCTGAGATCAGGGTACCATCAGCTGAGAGTCAGAGCTGAAGATGTTCCGAAGACAGCTTTCCGGACCAGATATGGGCATTATGAATTTTTAGTTATGCCTTTTGGTCTGACAAATGCACCTGCAGCTTTTATGGATTTGATGAATAGGGTATTTAGGCCCTATCTGGATCAGTTTGTAGTGGTCTTCATTGATGACATTCTGGTGTATTCGCGGAATGAGGAGGAACATGATATGCATCTGCGGATTGTGTTGCAGATTTTGAGAGAGAAGCAGTTGTTTGCTAAATTGTCGAAGTGTGAGTTCTGGTTGGATCAAGTAGCTTTTCTCGGACATATTGTTTCAGCAGAAGGCATTAGAGTTGATCCAAGTAAAGTTGAAGCTATTCTGAATTGGAGTCCACCTAAGTCTGTGACAGAGATTAGAAGTTTTCTAGGTTTGGCAGGCTATTACCGGCGGTTTGTGAAAGGATTTTCTTTGATAGCTACTCCACTCACCAGATTGCTTCGTAAGGGAGTGAGGTTTTTGTGGACAGATCAGTGTCAGGCGAGCTTTGAGCAGTTGAGAGATATGTTGACTCAAGTGCCTGTTCTTACTTTACCTGTAGAAGGCAAACCATATGTGATTTACAGTGATGCTTCACATAGTGGTTTGGGATGTGTGTTGATGCAGGAAGGTAAAGTTATAGCTTATGCATCTCGACAGTTGAAACCGCATGAGCTTAACTATCCGACCCATGATTTGGAATTGGCTGCCATTGTGTTTGCATTGAAAATTTGGCGCCACTATCTGTTTGGGGAGAAATGTTTCATCTACACTGATCACAAGAGTTTGAAGTATTTGGGTATCCAGAAAGAACTCAATCTTCGTCAGAGGAGATGGTTAGAATTGATTAAAGACTACGACTGCTTGATTGACTATCATCCAGGTAAAGCAAATGTTGTTGCTGATGCTTTGAGTCGGAAGTCTTTAGCTGGTTTAACAGTTTACTCGCTCTCGTTGCTTGTTGAGTTGAGAGCATTGCATGCCAGTTTTGTACCTTGTGATGATGGTGCATTGTTGGCACAGTTGCTTTTGAAACCAGTTTTGTTAGATCAGATCAAAGAGGCTCAGTTGATTGATATGAAGATTCAGAAGATTATTTCAGATTGCAAGAATGGGAAGACTAGAGAATTTGTTGTGAAAAGTGATGGGAGCCTATGGTTTAAAAACCGATTGTGTGTACCCGATGATGCTGATTTGAAAAGGGTCATTTTGGAAGAAGCTCATCAGTCAATGTTTGCTATGCATCCGGGTAATACGAAGATGTATCATGATTTGAGACAGCATTATTGGTGGATGGGGTTGAAGAGAGACATTGCTGAGTTTGTATCGAAATGTCTCACCTGTCAGAAGGTTAAAGCAGAGCATCAAGTTCCAACCGGGTTGCTTCAACCATTGTCAGTGCCAGAATGGAAGTGGGAAAGAGTAACAATGGATTTTGTGTCTGGTTTGCCATTGACACAAAAGAAGCATGATGCCATATGGGTGATTGTGGATAGATTGACTAAGACAGCTCATTTTCTTCCGGTTCGAATGGATTACTCTTTGGAGAGATTGGCTGAGCTGTATATCCATGAGATTGTGAAACTGCATGGTGTTCCAACTTCTTTAGTGTCTGATCGAGATCCCAGGTTTACTTCCAGATTTTGGAAGAGTTTGCATAGTGCTTTAGGTTCTCGACTGCACTTCAGCACTGCTTTTCATCCACAGACGGATGGACAGTCAGAGAGGGTGATACAGATTATTGAGGACATGTTGAGAAGCTGTGTCATCAATTTCTCTGGAAGTTGGGATAGGTTTTTACCTCTTGTGGAGTTTGCTTACAACAACAGTCACCAATCCAGCATTGGTATGGCACCGTTTGAAGCATTGTATGGCAGACGGTGTAGGACACCTCTTTGTTGGAATGAGCTTGGAGATAATAAGTTGGTTGGTCCTGATTTGATTCAAGAAACTGAAGAAAAAGTAAAGTTGATTCGAGGCAAGTTAAAAGCAGCTTCAGACCGACAGAAGTCTTATGCAGATCTGAAAAGGAGAGATATAGAGTTTGATGTTGGAGATAAGGTATTTCTGAAAGTGTCTCCTTGGAAGAAGATTTTGAGGTTTGGTCGGAAAGGAAAATTGAGTCATCGTTTCATTGGGCCGTATGAAGTGTTAGAAAGAGTTGGGCCAGTGGCGTATCGACTTGCTTTGCCACCTGAGTTGGATCGTATTCATAATGTATTCCGTGTTTCTATGTTGAGGAGATATAGGTCGGATCCATCTCATGTGTTGCCATTTGAATCTATTGAAGTGAGCCCAGACTTGACATTTGAAGAGGAACCAGTTGCTATCTTGGCACGTGATGTAAAAGAGTTAAGAAATAAGAATGTGCCTTTGGTGTTAGTGTTGTTGCACTTGAATTATGTATATATGATAAGTTGATAAGAAATTGGAAGAGAATGTTTTTGTATGTGTTTTGGAGAAGAAATTTAGGGTTTAGAGACAAATGTATATGTTGTGTATATGATGATATATATAACATATAAATGGGTCAAAGGAAGAGTCAATGCAAGAAGATATTTTTGTGGAATGTGCAATTACATATAAGGGCTTATATGAGACAAAAAGTTAGTTATATGATTGAGGGCATTTTGGTAATTGCTTGGATAAGATCATTTGGTGGAGATTAAAAGCAAATTTGACTTTGTGTCTTCATCATTTTCCTTCTTTCTTTCAAGAGGTGCCGGCTCTCCAAAAACCAAGAGAGAAAGAGAGGTGATCTTGAGGTTTGAAGCAATTTGAAGAAGGAAGCAAGGGTTTTGGTTAAAGATTTGTGGATTTCTTCATCTAAGGTAAGATCTTTTCTTTAAATTCTTCAATTCTTTTGAAGTGGTGTGAGAAAGGAATTAGGGTTTGTTGGTTTGATGATGAGATGAGTTGTGTTTAGTGAAATTCTTTTTCTGTTTTACAATTAGTAAAGGCTGTGACTTGTATGATTTTTAATTAATTATAGAAAAATGTTCTTGAAGTGAATTTTTGATATGCTGTGCCTTTATGAGTCTAGAATGACTGAAAAATATGTTGATTCGATTTTGGAATGGTTATGAGTTTAGAAAGATTATTTTTAGTAGAACTGTTCCAGCAGGTACCTTAACTGAGACAGCTATATTTCGGGATTTTTAATAAAATGTAGAAAAATCATATCCAATTGAATTTTGGATATGTTGTTGCTTAGTGAGTCTAGTATTTGAGAAAAATAATTTGGAACCACGTTGATTGAATTTGATTTATGGAATTCACAAAGTTCAGAACTGCTGCCAGGATGCAGGGCAATTGGGGCAGTCTGGTTAGGTGAACTATTTGACCAAGATTTTGTGTTCAGTTTGATCTGAAATTTTAAAGGAATGATTTTAAGATACAAAACTAAATTCTGTAAAAATTTTAGAATTTTTAATCAAGTATATTATTTTATACAATTTTTCAAAATAAGAATAAAATGGAGTCTAAAACCAGAATGTATTATTCATATGAATCATATCAATTGTTCTTTGCCCTAATTGCATTGTTGAGATTGAACAATGTTATGTTATGCATTGTGAATGGTTATGTGTTTCATGAATAATATACATTGAAATTGAAATGATAATTCAAATAAGACATGATATGAGACAATGCCATTGTGATTGGCTATGATGATGATATTGAAAGAAAGAAGGCATGTTTGCCTAAATGTGATGAGAATTTGAGAATGGAAATGGTAACTATATAATAAATGAATTGTTTGTTTAATATGTTATTCAGTTTCAGAGTTCTGGATTTGGGTGGCATGCCTAAGAAATGATGAAAGGTAACAGTCTTGCCGGGTTGAGGATCTCCTCATATGTGTTGAGTTGATGGTCCAAGAGACTGGGTCTGTTACACTATGAGAATTGTGAATATAAGATATATGATTTGTAACAGTCTTGCCGGGTTGAGGATCTCCTCATATGTGTTGAGTGATGGTCCAAGAGACTGGGTCTGTTACACTATCCATGGATAGAGATACATGTATATACATTGCCTACGGGCGTGATTATTGTGACTATGAACCAAATCAGTAACTCTGAACTCTGAATATCATATTAAATACTTGTTGGGCCCATAGGTGTCAAGGTTATATGAATGTCCTAAATAATGTTATGAGTTAATGAAATGAGATGTTGGTTATTGAGTATGATTGAGTAATGTTGAATGTGGAAAGATGTTGAAATGTGGTATACTCATATGACTATGATTTGTGAAATGCATAATTATGTGTTAACTTTATATTTATGATGTTGATCTTATCAATAACATATGTGGCATTGCATTACATTTAAGCATACCATTAACATGTTTTATCTTACTAAGTCGTTGGCTTAGCGCGATAGTGTTTAATCGCGCAGGTAATAGAGTGGATAGAGTTGAACCCGAGAGTTCATCAAGACCAAGTGAGAGTAGACCTTGTTGAATCCATTTTTGGAGCTTAAAGATCAGAGCAGACTTGCCAATCATGTATATTTCTTTATATTTTGTAAGGAAATGTTTAGTATGTAAATATGTAAATATTTTATAACTTCCGCTGTGTAATATTTAAATATAGGGGTTGTCACAAAACCTTTATTTTATGTTG
Organism: Garcia nutans; assembly: GCA_947685225.1. NCBI lineage: Eukaryota > Viridiplantae > Streptophyta > Magnoliopsida > Malpighiales > Euphorbiaceae > Garcia > Garcia nutans. Next base: position 54,620,930 of record CANTUV010000024.1, read on the forward strand.
CACTAGAAGTGTAAATTCTTTTTGCAGGTTGTAGTTGAGGTTACAAGGGGGATTTATTGGGAGTGTACTGAGAATGATTTTGTTTGCATTGGTTTGTGTAAAATGTTTTTAAAAAAATAATAATAAGAAAAAAACCGGTTTTGTCGACACTTGGGACTCAATTTTTAGGCGAAACTATGGCAAAATTTTTGAAAAAAAAATCGAAACTAAAATTTGACTAAGTAAAATTGGTAGCAGCATTAGGTTAGTGTGGCGCCTCTACTCAGCTTACACATGTAGGTCGGGAAGGGGTGTTACACGAATAGGTTTAATTGGTTCTCGATCTAAGATTAGATTTGGATTCTCAACTCAAGACTGAATTTTTGGATTCTTGGCCCTAAATTAGATTTGGGTTCTCGACCCGAAACTGAATTTTGGTTTCTTGACCCTAAATTGAATTTGGGTTCTTAATCCTAAACTATATTTGGATTCTCCACCCGAAGCTAGATTTTGGGTTCTCGACCCTAAACTAGATTTGGGTTATCAACCTGAAACTAGATTTGGGTTCTCGATCCAAAACTGAATTTTGGGTTCTCAATCCGAGATTAGATTTCATATTCTCGACTCTAAACTTGATTTGGGTTCTCGACCCAAAACTAGATTTGGATTCTCGATCCAAGACTTGATTGGGTTCTCAACCCGAAACTTGATTTTAGGTTCTCGTCTCTAGACTGGATTTGGGTTCTCGACCTGAAACTAGATTTTTGGTTCTTGACCATAAACTGGATTTGGGTTCTCGACCAAAAAACTAGATTAGGATGCTCGACCCAAGGCTGGATTAGAATGCTTGACCCAAGACTGGATTAGGGTGCTCGACCAAGATTAAATTAGGTTTTTTGACCAAAACTTGATTAGGGTGCTCCACCCAAGACTGGATTATGGTTCTTGATCAAAAATTGGATTAGGATTCATGACCCAAAACTATATTAGGGTGCTCAACCCAAAGACTGGATTAGGGTACTCAATCCAAAGACTAGATTAGGATGCTCGACCAAAAACTAGATTAGGGTTCTTGACCCAAAACTAGACTAGGGTGCTCGACATAAAGATTAGATTACGGTGCTCGACCCAAAGACTATATTAGGGTGCTCAACCCAAAAGACTGGATTAGGGTGCTCGACCCAAAAGACTGGATTAGGGTGCATGATCCAAAACTAGATTAGGGTTCTCAACCTAAAAATGCATTAGGGTGCTCGACCCAAAGACTAGATTACGATGCTCGAGCTAAAGACTATATTAGGGTACTCAACCCAAAACTAGATTTTGGGTGCATGACCCGAAATTGGATTTTGGGTGCTCAACCTAATACTAGATTTTGGGTGCTCAACCAGAGACTGGATTTTGGGTTCTCGATCCTAAACTGGATTTGGGTTGTTGACCCAAGATTGGATTTGATTTGGGCACTTCGACCCGAGACTGGGTACTTCAACTCGAGATTGAATTTGTTGAACTTCTCTTAGTTTGAGAATTCTGGCTTTCTTCTAGCCAATAAATTTTAGCTTCTTCTAGCTGATTGATCTTCTATCATGGCTTTCTTCTAGTCACTTACTTCATTCTTTAATGGATCAACTCTAGCTCTTCTAACTAGACTGATCTTCTATCATCTAGGAATTTTGGCTTTCTTCTAGTCGGTTGTTCCATTCTTTAATGGATTGTGGGTCTTCACCCTTAAAATGGATCTTCATCCATGGACCTTGAATCTTCATCCTTGGTCAATGGGTCTTCATCCTTCAAAATAGATCTTCATCCTTTGGACGTCGGGTCTTCCTTGGTCATTGGGTTTTCACCCTTCAAAATTGATCTTTATCCTTGGCATCGGGTCTTAACCCATTAAAGTGGATCTTTATCCTTGGCATCGGGTCTTCACCCTTCAAAATGGATCTTCATCCTTTGGACATTGGGTATTCACCCTTCAAAGTGGATCTTCATCCTTAGATATTAGGTCTTCACCCTTCAAAATGGATCTTCATCCTTAGGCATCGGGCCTTCACCCTTCAAAACGGATCTTCATCCTTTGGACTTTGGGTCTTCACCCTTTAAAATGGATCTTAATCCTTGGCATTGGATCTTCATTCTTTGGATGTCTGATCCTCATCCTTGGCATCGGGTCTTCACCCTTCAAAATGGATCTTCATCCTTTAGATAGTTGTCCTATACTGGCTTCAGCTCTTCTAGTTGGATTGATCTTTTGTCTTTTGCATCTTCATTTCTTTTAGGGTTCTTATGTTCTTTTTATTCTTCTTTTTACAAAAAAAATCAGCTATTTTTTAGCTGGCCATTATATTCTCTCTTTGTCCCCTGTGTGGCAAAATATTAAAAGTGAGTTTGCAAATGTTTTCTACACGCATAAACTCAAAAAATTGAAAGGAGAAACTTTTCCCCCTATGTAGGCTCAAACTAATATTTTTTTCTATGCGGGCTTTGGTTAATATTTGTGTATTGTCTGGTTCTTTGCATAAGCATGCATTTCTTCTTTTGCAAAGTGTCTGGAGCTTCCTCAAGCAATGGGCCTTCCATGCCCCCCTGATTCCATAGAGTATTTGTTGTTCACTTTGACAAAGGATATGAACACAAGACAAAAATGTTGTGTGATATGCTTATATATGCATGATATGCATGGATTATACTTACAGTGGTTCCATTGACTCATAGACTGAGGTGATTAACTGAAATATTCTCATTGGTTCCTTTCCAAATGCTCATTTAGGTCTTGCATTGGAATGACAAAAGGCTTCACATTTATATCTTTTATCTTTAAGATGTTGAAAACATGAGTAGTGGAGGCCTCAAGTAGCAAAGATAAATCCATTTCAAATTATAATTCAACATGCCAGTTGGTAACTTCTTCACAACCTTGCCAATAATCATTTACTTTGCCCAATATGTCCTTTGAGGATCGACAGTTCAACACACTTCCCTAAACTTAGAGGCTCGTATGATAAAAGCATTTCTTTTAAATCATATTTTGTCTTTGTCAAATCAATGTCATTGTACCTTAGGACTTGATTTTCCAAATTAACATATCTATAACATGACAACCCTAGTTACCATACTAAACTCATGAATCATTTCCATTTAAACAAGAACTATTGCACTTCAGATAGACACATACACATTACTTGCCCAAAGGTCACATCGAGTTTGAATATTGTCTATCTCATATGCATGCTTATTCAAACTATCTCCACTAATAGACTCTACCTACTAAGAGAGATCAACAGGTCTTTAATAGGCTTGAAACGGGGTCTATAAGGGACATACTTTAAGTGAAGGCCATTTTGAGATTGGAGCTGATGTAACACTGCTAACAAACCTTCACACCAAAATCTTCTGTTGGAGCCATAGGCAGCTGGGAGCAATCTTGCTAGACTCCAATTTCCTTTTATCTCCTTATAAGAAATATATAATTGATTAAGACAATCTTCATCTTTTGCTTTTGCTTTCGCACAAACTCAGGACCGGGTTTTTTTCTTCTTTTTTCTTTCTTTTCTTTCTCTTTTTTTTTCTCTTTTTGCTTTTGCTTTTTTTCTTTTTTTTTTTTTGTTATTGGGTTGTAGCTCCAAAAGAATTATCTTGACTATGGATGATTGGAGTAGAGTGAGTCTACTTCAGTGAGGATAAATACTTCATCATCCTAACTTTATCTCAATGATGAAAGGGACCATAGATATTAAATGTAGTTCAGGTGAACTTCAACTACCCATATGGTCTTGAGAACTTCAACTATCCTCATGGTCTTGACTATGCATTCCTTTCTTTGATCTTCTTGCCTCCTCGCCTTAGTGATCCTTATATTTTTCATAAGAGTTACAACAGTTTAGGATAGGTTATTGGGCTTATAAGTCAATAAAGAGAAAGTTGAAATCTTATGAAGGCTCAAAGGGACAACTAGGGATTGATATTTAATTGGGTGGATACTAGTTGTTGGTGTACCAAACAATACCTAGATCATCTCTCACTCTTAAATAAGCAGAATTCAATTTTTCCTTGAAAGTTTGTCAAAGCATGTTCTAAGATCAACTAGGACCTAGACACTCATAATTATGCAGGAGCCCTCTCTAAGTAAGCATACACAGCTCATTGCTATAGAACAACTCCCTCACCTAATAAAGTTATTTGGATCATGATGCATAGATACGCTAATTTTTGAACATCAAGGTAGACTCATCATCGATTGAACACCAAAATAAAAAAAAATAAAAAAAACAACACAAATTTAATGAAAAATAATTTATTCAAACAATCTTAATTTGAAAAACATAATTATCCTAGAAAAATTAAAGAAGGCATAAATAAAATAGGTAACACTCAAGCCTAAGGAAGTGTGTTGAATCTACTTGAACATGTCAGGGGTAATGTTCATCACCTCCTCATCCATAACTCCTCCATCTGCATCTTATAAAGATGACAAGATAGAACTTTCCATCAATCCTCCTTCTATCACGAAGGTCGCTGGCGGTGGTACTCTTCCAAACTTAGGCAATGGATTACTTTTAGTATTGGGTTTATTGGGCTCGGGCAGCTTGCCACTGTCGATTAAGTCTTAAATCTCATGCCTTAATCAAGCACATTTATCAGTATCATGCCCTTGCATTTGATGGAATTGACAGAAGGCATTAGCATCAAAGTTTGATGGCAGAGGATCATGTAGCTGTCAGAGAGCCAATGGTTGTAATAGCCCTTCCTTTTGTAAATTATTTAAAACCTAAGATAAAGGTCTCTCCAACATTGACATCCATTTCTTTTTGTGCATTCTGATTGCCATATTGGTAGTTTCCCTTCTCATTTCTTCTCCCATAAAAACAGTTCTTCTCCCTTTTCCATTCTTCTATTTGCAACCCAGCTTGGAGAAGATCCTTGAAATCTCTAATAAGAGTGTGAGACATCCTTTCACAAAGATTAGGTAGCACCCCTCTTATGATCATCCTAATTTGATCATACTCATTAGGCCTCTTCTTAAGCAGTGCAGCCTTTTTTCTCCACCTTTTCACGTAGTCAACAAAGTGTTCATTCGATTTATGCCTTATCGACTGAACTTCCATCAAAGAGACCTCAAATTTAGCATTGTATCCAAATTATTGGATGAAGGCCTTATACAAGAGATCCCAACTCTTTTGAGTATCATTCTCTAAGGTGTTGAACTAATTTTGTACAACCGGGTCCAAAGAAAGCATAAAATACTTCAGAGTTTGGGCTTTAGTAGCTTGAGTGGACTGCATGGCAGTGATTTACTACTTAACATGCAAGTGAGGATTTCCTATACCATTGTGCCTAGTGCATGAAGGCATCTTGAACTTATAAGAGACCTCCTCATCTTGTCTATTTCTGACATCTTATCAACTTTCAGCTTCTTTTCAAATTTCTTCTCTAAATCAGCAATCAGTTTCTCAACATCTGAAGTTTTAGTCTTTTCCATGACTGATCTTTCCATAACATTCAGCTCTTTCTTCTTATCTTGAGGATCTTAGAAGTACTGAGCCCGGTCATCATCATCAACATCAACAACTACTTTGTCATCATCAAAGGCTACCTCACCAACCTTAGCCTTTCCCCTGTCTTTCTTGGTGGTTGCAGATGCTTCAACAGTGTCCCCAAACATTGTAGCTATTTGGCTTTTTATGATTTCAGCTAGGGCTCCCTTTAATTCTTCCATCTTGACTTCAAGGGCATCATCCAACATCTTTTGAATCTACTCTGGTTCCATTGCTTTTGGTGAGAAGAGAACTAATTTATTGCTGGATTCTTCGTCACTAGCACAGGTCGGACTATCGTAGGCTTTTGAACTATTATAATCCAGGGCTGTGAGCTAGAAAGGATCAATGATATGAAATGCAAATGCATGTATGCATGGATGCACAATTAATAAACAAACAAACAAACAACGAGAATAAGGTCATTCCTTCCAACCTTATAACATCCACACACAAAATGGTGAGTCTCTTTTCCTAGGTATATGGCCAACAAAATACCAACATAGGGCATCTTGCTTTCGAATAATTCTTTTGGATGGTTTAACCAATAGTTGTATTTTCAAACATAGAAATTGGTCCATGATAATTTCCATTAATTAGGTCTTAATCCATTGGTCTGGAAAAAGATATCTTTTATGCTATATTGGATTAAAACTAAATTAAAAGGTTTATCATTAATTGTTTTCCCATTTTGGAAAAACAACTAATGGTTCATGCTTCAAACAAGCCCATGATTAATGCATCCTAGAGTAAACTAGGCCCATAATTGATTTTACGTATTTTATAATTGACCTAAATATTTGTAAGCCCATTGAAAAGGATTGTTTAAAATTATTTTGTTTCAAAACCTATTGTAAAAAGATTTATTTGAAAATGAATTTGAGGCTTTGAGCTTGGGCCTTGATGTGAAAAATATTTTTTATTTCAAAGCCCATTGTGAAAAGATTTATTTAAAAATAGATTTTGGCCTTTGAACTTGGGCTTTGAGGTAAAAATAATTCATCATAGAAAAGGTTTTTATATCTAAAGACCATCTTGAAAAATTTTGAAAATAATTTTGGTCTCTTGGGCTTAACAAATTATTTTGGGTTTACAATAGAATTAGGTCATATTAGGAAGGCAACAAACCAAATAAGCCCTGGTTCAAACTAAGATATATCAATCATAGTCAAACAAAAAGCATTTTGGGGTAAAAACCTAAGAAAAATAACAAGGTTAATTACATGAGCTTTAGTCTTTGAGTTGAAAAGCTTAGGTTTCCATAGCAAGTATATACCAAGAGGTAGAGGCTATGAGTGGTTATGTTATGCTTAATCTCTATACTTTGAGTGAAGGTATGGTATCCCTTAAATGACACAACATGGTTAATATGTCGTCCTAACTCTCACACATAACATAATCTAATATGATGCAATGGACAATATCATAATAAGAATAAAATAATATAAAGACCAACAAAATCAACTTGTCTTATCCCCAGTGGAGTCGTGTTGTGCTCAACTAATTACTACTGCAAGCGACACTCGCAAGTATATGAGGTAATTATAGCAACAGTGATCGCTCCAAGGTCTTCTCACAAGGAAGGAATTATTTTGCAATAGTTTGATTAGCAAGAAATTTAAAAAGCAAGAGTGTGATGTTTGAAGTAGTGGTAAAAAGCAATTAAAATTAAAAGGAATGTGTGTAATAGTTGTACAAGATTATTCCAATTCTAGGAATGGTGCCTAGGGTTGTAGATCAATTTAATCAAAGCTTAATTCTCAAATTATCCATTTAATATGACCTTGTATTTTAATTTGTTCCTTGAGTTTAATTAGTAATTACCAATTCATTAGTTTTTACATTCATGAATTAACAACCAATTGTTTTGAAATTGCAAATTTATAAAACCCTAAAACTTATATTTCTAATTCATTCTTAGGGTAGTTGAATGCATAATTCCAATATCAAATTTTACCTCTCGATCCTTCATTCAATGTCTAGAGATCAATAGGTAGCTAATCTATCAACCTTACATTCAATCCAATGCAATCAACCAACAACAAGGTATATTAATGGAAATATCAAATCAAGTAATTCAATCAAATCTACTAAAAACCCTAGGCATGAGTAATTTAGCTCATCATCATCAATTTAAAACAAATATTCATCTCAATATAAATAAAATCACAATTGTACATTGAAATATTAATGTTCTTAACAAACAATAACAATCTAGAAATGAATTAAAAGAGAGAATATAAAAACCCCTTTGAAGTTGCTAAGAGTTGAACTTCTAGTCTTCCTCCTAGCTCCACCATGAATATGATGAAGAACTAACAAGCCTTCTTCAATCAATGGCTCTCCTCTTAAAAGATGGAATGGTCAATCTCTCAAGCCCCCAACTCCTCAATCAAGCTTTCTTCAAACCCTAACCTTCACAAGAGCTTGCTCACCCAATTTTATCCCCAAAAATGTTAAGAATCTTGTTTGTGGAAGATGAAGATGAAGGTGATGTTCATGGTCTCTCTTAAGACCAAGAACAAGAAGATGAACCAAAGGAACCCCCCCCCCCCCAAGAGAACTCCTAACATGTATATGTATATCTCTTCCATTTCATTCTTTTTTTTATTTCTTAAGACACAAAGCATGTCTTCTAACTCACACACTCCCCTTTGTCTCCTACTTATTTCATTATTTAAATTTTCATCCCATCAATCAGACAACCTTTCTCTTCTTTTAATATTTCTGTTTTAAAAGATAGCACTTGTTGTCTCCCACTTTGTCCACATTTCATGTAAAATAATTGAAAGAATTCTCACAAGACACGGCCAAGTCATGAGTGACTTGGTCGTGTCACTCAATTTCTTATGGACACGGCCAAGCCATGTGACCATGTCCATGTCTACCTAAATACCTTCTTAATTTTCCAAGTGGGGCACGACTGTAGACCCTTAATTTTTGACCAGTCCGGTCCAATATATTTTAATTAGTCCAAAATAATTTTTGTGTTGTCTAATATATTTTTTAGTCCAAAAAATAATTTTTGTTATTTCAAGTAAGTAATATTTTCTTCAAAAATAATAAACAAAAAAAATAATAAATAAATAATAATAATAAAAATAAAAAAAGGCCATTTTGCCCGCAGGCGCATTTCGCTGGGGCAGCTTTTTCGCCAGCGCAATTTTTCCGTAGCCAATTTTTTTTGCCAGTGCAATTTTTCTGCAGCAGTTTTTTTTCGCTAGCGAAATTTTTCGACGCAAAATTTTCCGAAACCTAACACAATTAGGTTTCGGTTTTCTTTTCTTATTAAATATGGTATGCCGTGAATAAGGAGGAAAAACCATAAAAAAAAACTTCTATAAATAAGGAGGCAGAGAGAGGGAAAAGACAGAGAGAGATTAGGAGGAAAATTGGGAGAGTTTGGAAACCGAATTTGGGAAGGAAATTTTTAAACAAATCTGACTTTTTGAGAGACGAAGAAGAAAAGCATAAATAAATCATCAAAGCCAGCAACTGCCTTTGTTTATGTTCATCCAAGAAGAATTATTTTTTGGAGGAACCATCAAAAGGAGGTATGTATTAAATTCTTTTGTTTTTCACAGTAGCTAAAATTATGAAATTGTGTTTGTCAAAATCAAAAGCCCTACAACTTTAATTTAGTTTTTTTAAAGTTAAAAACCTTATTTCGTTGCTTTATTTTCCAAAAAGACATAAAATTATTATTTTTTCTTCTTCAAAACTCCAAAACCCTAATTTACTTTCCAAATTATCAAAACCCTTAAATTTTATGTTGTTTCTTTCCAAAAGCCTTAAAAACTACTTCTTTGCTTTTAAAAACTTTAAATCGTTTGTTTATTTTCATAAAATCTCATAAAAGTATCAAATTGATTTTTGTTGCACTTAAATTAACACTATCACAAAGCAGCACTCGCAAGTATACGAGGCTATTTCACTGACGGTGATCGCCCCAAGGTCGTTTCCCCAAGAAGGTGTGGTTCGTAATAGCTTGATTGACAATTTATTTAAATGCAGAAGTTTGTTGTGTTGGGATGGTGCAAGAATAATTTAAACCTAAAATTAACATGCGTAGGGTTGTGTGTGATGGTTGTGCAAGATCAAATCGATTCTTGGGAAGGTGCCTAGGGTTATAGATCCATTCAATCAAAGCTCAATTATCAAATTATCCATTAACAAAACCTTGTAAATTAATTTGTTCCTTAAGGTTAATCAGTCAATTACCCATCCATTAGTTCTCACATTCATGAATTAGCAATAACCAATTATTTCACATTATCAAATTAATGAAACCCTAGAACTTATATTTCTAATTCATTCATAGGGTGGTCGATTATATAGTTCCGATATCGGATTTCACCTCTCGGTCCGTCATCCAATATTCAAAGATCAATAGGTAGCTAATCTATCAACCTAGCATTTTATGTAATACAATCAACCAATCAATAAGGAACATCAATGGAAATATCAAATCAAAACATTCAACCAAATATACTACAAACCCTAGGCACGAGTATTTAGCTCAACATCATCAATTTAAAACATTCATTCAACTCAATATAAAATAAATACAAATTGTCCATTGCAATATCAATCTCTTAATACAACAACAACAATAAGAATTGAATTAAAAGAGAGAATAGAAAAACCCCTTGTGAAGATGCCAAGAGTAGGATTACTAGTCTTCCTCCTAGCTCCACTTGATATATGATGAAGAACTCAAGCCCTCTTCAATGGTTGATTCCCCTTGCAAAGCGGAATGGAGCTTTCTCAAGTCACCAAACCCTTGAATGGAGCTTTCTCAAGTCACCAACTCTTCAATTGATTTTGCCTTTAGAAGATGGAATGGAGCTTTCTCAAGTCACCAAACCTTTCAATGAAGCTTCTTCAACCTTCAAGAGCTTGTTAACCCAATTTATCCCAAAGAACCTCAAAGATCTTATCAATGGAAGATGGAGAAGGTGGAGAGGATAGAAATGGAGGTGAAGATGAAGGGACAAGGGAGAGTGTCACTCTCTCCCTCTCCCACATTTTTTTGCAGAAATTGTTCAAGAACAACCAAGAACTCTCCCAATTTCCCTCCTCTTCTCTATTTAATTCATTCAAAAATACACACCCATGCCTTCCAACTCACACCATTTCACTTTGTTCCCCACTATTTCTTTGTTTAGTATTTCTTTTGGCAAGCAATAAATCTTGTTTCGCACTTTGTCCCCCGCTTCATACAAAGAAATTCAAAATTTTCAAGTGTGACACGGCCAAGCCAAGAGTGGCTTGGTCGTGTCTCTTGATTTTCCTTGGGACACGGCCAAGCTTGTTGGCCGTGTCCCTCACTGCCTCTTTCTTTCTTTCTTTTCTTTCTTTTCTTTGGTCATAAGGGGTGACACAGCCAAGCCAAGAGTGGCTTGGCCGTGTCTCATGTGACACGGCCACAAGCTAGGCCGTGTCACATGAGTGTGTTTGCTTCTGCTTCTTTTCTTTCCTTCTTTGTTTGCTCCAAGACCTGTTGGCATGAAATGGGACACGGCCAAGCTTGCTGTGTCATGTGACACGGCCAGTGGCTTGGCCGTGTCACTGAGTGTGTCTTCTTCTGTGTGCTTCTTTTCCTTCTCTTCTTTGGCTCAATATGGGACATGGTCAAGCTTGTTCTTGGCTTGGCCATGTCATGTGACACGGCCACAAGCTTGGCCGTGTCACTGAGTGTGTCTCTTCCTGCTTCTTCATTTCTGCTCTTCTTTTCTTGGTTTCTTTAGTTTTGCCCCTTGGATGAGACACGGCTAGTGGATTGGCCATGTCAAGCTCTGCTCTCTTCATTCTTTGAGGGACACGGCCAAGCTTGATTTGGCTTGGCCATGTCCTGCTTGGTTCATGCTTTTCTTGCACTGTTTTGATCTTCCAAGGGTGTTTTTGCACCTAAACCTAAAAACAACACTTTAAACTGTAACACCCCATCTTAGCCTACATTTATAGACTAAGATGGACTGTTATCTCATGGTGGTTGTGTCTTAATATTTTACTTAGCCAATTTTAAGTGCAGATTTTAAAAAAAATTTGCCATAACCTCCCCTAAAAATGGAGGTCCCAAGTGTCGCCAAAACTGATTTTTTTTTATTTTTGAAAATAATTTTGATCTCAATCAAACAATCGCAACACTCCTCAAACACTTCTATATTCATCACCCTTATATCCTCCACCAAATCCTGCACTAAAACTTTACACTTCTATACTTGCATACATAAGTGCTAAACCCAAATAAGATTTATTAGATTACTAGCATTGTACGTGTTCTAGCTTTTCATTATAATACATTTATTTGCTAGATCATACAAGCTTATGTACATGCCATATTGCTACAATCAATCATATCCAAACTCCTACCGGAAGTAGTAGTCAAGGCCAGCTGCGCAGGACATGCTGCAATCTCGTCTCCTCGTTTAACCTACGAGTTTAGAAGGAAACTAAACTCGCTAAGCAATTGCTTAGTGGGTACTTAAATCATTGCAATAAATAAATAAAATGAAAGAATGATTTGAACATACATTTATATACTTTAAATAATTGAAAGGAATAAATACAAAACACAGAAGGTAAAAAGGCTTGACTGAATAATTTGAATTTAAATCATTTTTCTTGCTTTTATCATTTTGGTTGCTCTACTGGTTTAACAGAATATCAATGGATAAGGCATGGGTCATGATAAATATATCTCTTCATGGTGAGATATTACAGGATGATATGCGTCATGGTGCATATTTCATCATCCTTCATCATAATTCTTGCACATGTGCTAATAGCCAGTGTTCATTGAATCATTGATCATGTCATTGTAATCATCGGCCTTCAGCCGGAATATCATGTCATGTCATGAGCAGTACTGCAATAATAGTATGATGCATCATACTCTTATCTCAAGGGTTCTGTCATAACCAAGTAGAGCGTAAACAATTTATTAATTAATTTGATCATGATATTCAATAAGCCATGATTTTTCCATAATGCATGTATTGTCGGAATAGCTTGTCATGATGCCTTTTTTATCATTTCCAATTCTCCTTCATGTCATTTTATATGATTTAACATCAATCCATATCATAATATTCAAGTTTTAACACATTTAGAAAAATGACCAAATGAATAGTGGCGCGAAACGTAAAATCGGCAACACAATGGTGCGCGACAACTAAATGGTAAAATCTGTTTTTACTGCTAAAAATCAGTAAACTTTGGCAACAATTTTGACAAAGTAAACAAACTTAGTTTTGGCTGAGCTTTTGCAGGAAAACACTTTCATAAGTTAACTAAATGTATGTAGAATTTTGTCTAAAAATTCCTTCGTTTGCCCCTTCAATGAAATGCCCAAAATGAAAGCTACAGAATGGTGCCCAAAAGGGACCATTCGGCCCAATTTTCAATACTTGAGGGGAATTCATTTTTTTCTTGAAAAATTTATTTTTAGACACCTTTTGTGATACCATTGAAGGACTAAGGGTCCCTCTTTCAAAAATCAAACCAAAGGGGTGATTAAAAGTTCATCAAAGTTTATGAATAATTGAGCAAATTTAGCTAGTTTGTTTTGTTTTCATTCTTTTCACAATCAATTGATTACAAATAGTTCAAGAGCACTTTCCCACATATTTACCACACATAATAACTTCATTTCAAAGCCATTTCAAAAGTCCCATAATACAAAATATGTGAATTAATTGAAAAGGGCAATGATTTAAGTACCAAACCTTGTTTATTTGCTTTGTTCCTTGCTTGTCCTATTCTTTCTTCCCTTCATCTTCTTTATCCCTTTGATTTCCTATAATTTTCATAACTTCCATAATAAGAACATTATAAAAACCATATGTTCAAACCTTGATTCTTACTATCTAAAGCTACTATTTACCATTTATTCATCACTTGTACATGTATGGATCATTTAATCTAATTTCTCTTCACTTTCTTAACTTTTCCATATTCTTCCCAATCTTTCTTTTGATGATAACTTAAGAAACATCAACTAAATGAATAAATTGATACTAGAATTGAATTCCTTACCCTAAAATTAGGCTTTTCCCTTTGAAAATCCAAGTTGAAAGTGTGAAAAATCTTCGTCTTCTCCTTCTTTGGTGGTTCGGCCTAGCTCTTCTAAAATGGAGGAGTTCTTCTTTTTTTTTTTCATAAATGTTCATCCTCTCCCTTTTATACTTATGATTTTTGATTTATTTGATTAATTTCATTTTGGAGGGTTAAGATTTAACCACCACAAAAGTGTCTTTAACTAGGATGGTGTCATGTGTCCCTCCTTGGAAAATTACCAAAATGGTCTTTAAATTATCATACATGTCCCACTTGGAGGGTTAAGATTTAACCACCACAACAGTGTCTTTAATTAGGATGGTGTCATGTGTCCCTCCTTGGAAAATTACCAAAATGATCCTTAAATTATCATACATGTCCCACTTGGTGCTTGGGTGAGAGTGAAAAGACCAAAATACCCTTCAATTGAAGGTTTTGCCTTTTCTTCCTAACCGGGTGGTTTTACGATGCGTAAAATGTACCCTTCTCCTCCTTTCAACCTCTAGTTTCCATTTTCGACATTCATTCTTGATTTTGAACTAATTTATAAAAATTACGCTCATGCCCTTGACTTTTGTAAAAATTCCCTTTAGGTCCTTACGTAATTCGGGTCTCCACTTAGGTTCGTTCTTCAACATCGATCACTGTGGTGTCCTTCCGTTTACTTCGGATACCTTTACGTGTCTTGTTTTCTAGTGTATAAATTATTATCACAAGAATGACGAAAATACCCTTGGTCGAGAATCCACTGTATCTCTCAAACTGTGCGTTTTCGGGAAAAACTGTGGCGTTCTGTTTCAACCTGATTTTTCTCTACTTTTCATCCTTAGAGTTTGTTATGGGCACTATTAAGGACCTTCAGAACAATTTTTGTTAATTACAGCCACCTCCACAAAACTTTACAATCTTTTCAGTTAGGTCCTTTTTGTCCTATAGAGCTTCCTTTCACTTCGTGTTCTTTGGTGATTACTTGGGATAGCTCCTCTTACTGTACGCGGATGTACTGTACATATGTACAAATTGGGTCGTGACATTTCTTCCCCTTTAAAATTTAGGCTTCGTCCCAAAGCCGATCGGGTGTAAAATTTAGGCTTCCATCCTCATTATTCCTTCTCTTTCCCAAATTATCTCTTCCATTCTATGGTTCCTTCACCACACTTTAACTGGAGGAATTCTCTTATTTCTTAATCCTTTGACTTTTCATGCTAAAATTTATATTGGTTCTTCTTCATAATTTAGGTTAGATTGGACTCTGATGTTTTGTATCTTTATATTGTGTGGGAAGTTCAAATGATATTGCCTTATCATTGAAACGTGAAAAACATTATCTATTTTGTTCAGTTCTGGTAATAGAATTAATCGATAGGCTATTGATCTCTGCGTTCGATGATCTCGTATAGTCCAATAAGCCTAAGGCTTAACTTACTTTTCTGCTTAAATCTTAATGCCTTCTTTCATGGGAAAGTCTTAAGAAAAACCATTGTCTTCCACTTAGAGTTCTATGTCCCTTCGTTTTGAGTCCGCATATGATTTTGCTCCTACCTACCCGCATATGATTTTATCTTGTCTTTACTTAATTCCGTCCAACACTCTGGTGTTCCATGTTTTCTTTCGTATAATTCTTTATAGGGCATCACCGTATGCTGAATTAATAGTCGTTGTTATATGCATATTCAATTAAACTCAAATACCTATTCCAGCCACCCTTAAATTCTATAACACATACTCTTAATATGTCCTCCCAAAATTTGGATTACTCTTTCAAATTGTCCATCTGTTTACAGGTGAAAGGCAGTGCTATAATTTGTTTGGGTTTCAGAAGCTGTTTGCGACTTCTTCCATAAATTCATGGTTAACTGTGGACCTCTGCCTAAAATGACAGACGTTGGAATCCTGTGTAATCGTACAATTTCCTTGGCGTACATTTCCACCAACTTATCTATTGAATAATCCATTTGTAAAAGTAGAAAATGAGCTAACTTAGTTAGGCAGTCAACGATTATCCAAACAATTTCATGCCGGCCTCTTGTCATTGGTAGTTCTATGACGAAATCCAAGTGATATGTTCCCATTTCCATACCAGAGTGGGAATTAGTTGTAACAATCTCGATAGGATTTGATGTTTCGCTTTTTCTTGTTGACATATTAAACATTTGGTCATAAAATCAACAATATCTCTCTTCATTCCAGGCTACCATTAAAACATATTGATACATTTGTAATTCCTGGATGCATTGCGTAGAGAATACTATATGCTTTTCAAAAAAAAAAATTTCTTTCTTATGTCTCCCATTGTTAGTATCATTACTCTATTATCATAATACAAACTACTCACTACAAAAAAAAGCGCAATCAGCGACGCATTCTGCGACAACTCTTATTTCGTCACTGATTAGCGACTTTATCAACGACAACTTTACAACAAAGAATCAAGATAAGCGTCTTTCCAACATTCCGTCGCTGAATGGGTCGCTGATTAACGACAAAAATAATGGTCGTAGAATCTGTCGCTGAATAGCGATAAAAGGTCGTTTCTCGCTGAATGTGTCGCTGAATTTTGCGCCAAATTTTGGCGCCAACAATCAGCGACGACGTTACGACTAATTTATGACAAATTAGCAAAGAATGTGTTTATTTTTTATTGAAAAGTTTTTGTCGCTAATTAGTCGCTAAATGGCTCGCTGATTTGCGAGAAAAATAGTTAGTCGCAAATTAGTCGCTAATTTGTGAGAATATAGCGACCAATTAGCGAGAAATTAATTTTATTTTGTATTTTAGAGTGATTGGTCGCTAATTAGTCGCTAAATGGCTCGCTGATTTGCGAGAAAAATAGTTAGTCGCAGATTAGTCGCTAATTTGCGAGAATATAGCGACCAATTAGTGAGAAATTAATTTTATTTTCTATTTTAGAGTGATTGGTCGCTAATTAGTCGCTAAATGGGTCGCTGATTTGCGAGAAAAATAGTTAGTCGCAGATTTGTCTCTAATTAGCGAGAATATAGCGACCAATCAGTGAGAAATTAATTTTATTTTCTATTTTAGAGTGATTGGTCGCTAATTAGTCGCTAAATGGGTCGCTGATTTGCGAGAAAAATAGTTTGTCGCAGATTTGTCTCTAATTAGCGAGAATATAGCGACCAATCAGCGAGAAATTAATTTTATTTTCTATTTTAAAGTGATTGGTCGCTAATTAGTCACTAAATGGGTCGCTGATTTGCGAGAAAATAATTAGTCGCAGATTAGTCGCTAATTTGTGAGAATATAGCGACCAATCAGCGAGAAATTAATTTTATTTTCTATTTTAGAGTGATTGGTCGCTAATTAGTCGCTAAATGGGTCACTGATTGGCGAGACTTTTTATTTGTCGCTGTACTGGTCGCTGAATTTTTCTGGCACCATATTTTAGCACCCAAAGAAAATTGGCCAATTTGAGAAAATAATGTAGTGAGACGATATGAAATTTTTATTATTAATGATGCGGAGCAGATTGAATTGCAGTATATGGAGAAATTGGATCGCGGCAAGATTAGCGGCCGTTTGCGAAAATAGGCATAACTTTTGCCAAGAGGTCCGAATTGAACCCACGATAGCTTTCCGGAAGCGTTTTCGGGAGCCGGACAATTTTAAAAAGTGCCACCCTGTCCGTTGGACTACAGTGGCAAAGTTTGGGGGTCAAATTTTGCTGTTTAGGGCCTCAAAATCGCGTTTTAAGTTTTCAGGGACTATTTTGCAATTTTTCTTTATTATTTTTAAGAGTTTAATTTTGGATTCTTTATTTTTTATTTCGGATTAGGGTTTTGGCCGATATAAATAGGCCTGATTTTGCTTGTAACGAACCATCTTATTTTTTTTAACCAGAATTAATATTTGGCTTTCCGGAAGTGTTTTTTTTTTAAACCATAATATGCTTAAAAAAATTAAATATGATATTATTCTGAATCAACGAATAAAACAACAATAATAGAGGGCTGAACATTGACCCCCTCTCTATAGGACCAGTCATACACACTAAATCAAATTTAATTATTTGTTAATCTTCAAACGTGAATAAGATTATACTTATTAATTTATATTTTCTATACATGTTGAAAGCAAAAACGGCACTGCGCGCGGAAATGAAATATATTTCCCTAATCTACTGAACCTAGAGTCACAGTCACTCACACTTACACTCTACCTCGCAATTCACAAGTCACCAGCCTTGCAGAAATGCCATTGCCAAGTCCCAACGCCGAAAACACAGAAGACCAGCACAGCCGCATTTCTAGGTATTTTTCCGATTTCCTTCTAGTCTTTCAAGGTTTAATTTGTTGCGATTTGTTGCGATTTCATTATTGATAATCGATTCTTTTAGGGTTTTGCTTCGATGATTGAATTGATGGAATGAACTGAGAATGAACTGAGTGTATGTTTTTTTTGCTGTTGTTGGTTATCCTGGAAGTTTGAGAATTTTTTCCTGGGAGAAATGCAAGTAGCGGGAAAATGTGTAGAGTACAGATGTTTATACACTCATGATTGACCTGTTTCTTTTTATTCGAACTTCTGGTGCTAGAGATGAACTTTTGGGTATGAGTCTTAACCCCCATATTCCGATACTCTAGATGAAACATAATTAACTAGTGTTTTGAATTGTACATGTTCCTCGCAATTCTAACCATAAATAAGCCCTTGTTTTTGTTCTTAAAAAAAGAAAGAAAAGAAAAGAATCGTTCTATACATTAAAAAAGAAGAAGAAGAAGAAGAAGAAGAAGAAGAAGAAGAAGAAGAAATTTTAATGCTCTAACCATAAATAAGCCCTTGTTTTTGTTCTTAAAAAAAAGAAAGGAAAGAAAAGAATCGTTCTATACATTACGAAGAAGAAGAAGAAGAAGAAGAAGAAGAAGAAGAAGAAGAAGAAGAAGAAGAGGAATATTGTCTTAAATCCTGAAATTGAATTAGTAAGAAGAAAAACCTTAAATATGTCAAAGTTGCAAATTTATGAAGAGCACCAAAAGGGGAAAATATGCCTGAAATTGAAAAGGAAACAAAAGAAACATTATATTTGTAGGGTTTCAAAAATTATAAATCATGGGGAATTTGCAGAAATTATATATAAATGAAAATTAATTGTATATATGATGAAATATGAATATGAAAGCCCTGAATATTGCCTTGTTATCCCACAGCTTTCTGGAACTTCTATTTATATATATATAAATATATAAACACATCAAGATGAAGAAATTAGAGAGTCTTGAAAGAAAGTTTAGATCTTATAATTAAGCAGAAGAAGAAGTTCAAGAAAGCTATGGAAAAACATGACAGGACTTCACTCTCTCTCATTTTCTTGGCAAACACTCACTTCACGTACTGACTCACTCTTTAATTTATAGAACAAAACCATATGCGCTGCAACATCTTCATTATTAATTAGAGAGATATGAAAAAAAAAGAAAGTGATATATAATAAGAAAAAAGACAGAATTAAGGAGGACCCTTGTCTTTACAAAGGAGGAGAGGAAGGACCACGCACTGTATCTACACATTATATTATCAATATAACACCATGCATATAGTTAATATATATTAATGAAACTAATTAAAGAGAAAATTGTGTAGTAAATTAGAGATTAGATTAATCTAGATATGTGTTTAATCAAGGGTTGTGCTGTACTGTGTAGGATTTTGTTTTATTTCTGATCAGAATAAGGGTGGACAATATCCATCGGAAAAAACATTGCTTATTAGAACTTCTGGTGCTAGAGGTGAACTTTTAGGTATGAGTCTTAACCCCCATAGTCCGATACTCTAGATGAAACATAATTAACTAGTGTTTTGAATTGTACATGTTATAGGTTTGAGTCTTTAAACTGTCACTTTTAGAGAAAAATATCCAAGAAATGTATATTTTGGATATTTTTTATACTTTTTCTTTGAAATTCTTGGCTTGATGAGCTTGTGCCTTATGAATTGATCTAAGAGAGGATCTTTGAAATTTTAATAGAGGAATATGGTTGTCATCTAGTCTGGAATTGTGAGGATAAATTCCATTGTTTTTAAGATTAATATGAATACAGGATAATGGGAAATGGTTTACAAGTCAAGTCTTCAGTCTTCTTTTTTCCTTTCTTTTATTGTAAGTTAGAATTCTGCTCCACTTTATCACTTTAGGGGTTTAGCTTTTCAATACAACAAATGACAAGTGATGATGTAAATGGATTATTTCTTTAAAATCTTTATTTAGACCCTAAATCACCAACCTAAGTTTTAATTCAATGCTCTTAATTCCTTATTAATGAAGGTTATTAGCAGTGTTTTTTTTGGATAAGCCATTTCGTTTGTTCAAGCATTGGACCGATAATAAGATGTTGGTTGTCTGCAATAGTCGAATACATGTGTAAGCAACTTAATGAAAAGGTGTTCTATCTCGAAAAGGCATCAAATAGGAATCTAAAGAGTGATAGTGGAACTTCTCCTTTATGCCTTTCTTGCTATACTCCTCTTTCTCCTTCTCAATTAGACTTACTCATGTTGAATTATTCCACTGTAATTTTTTTTTTTCATAAATTGAGATTAAAAATTCAATTCTGAACTTATCCATTCTCAATCATCAATATCATGATTTTGCATATTTCAAATAGTAATATAATACATAGAAAAAAAATTAAAGAAAATTGAGCTCAATATTACACTTTTTTTGTGGTGGTTGGTTTGTGTTATTATTGACTAATAAAGTAATGCTTGTCAACGTTGAAATTGGGGTCTGTCTATAGTTGTCTTTGAAAAACTTTTTCTTTTTTTTTCTTTGAAAAACTTTTTCTTTTTTTTCTTTTTTTAAAACGAATATTAAAGATCAGCTCAGTAATTCAGCTAATGTAATAGATTCATTTAATATATTTTTTATATTAAATGAATTTTTAAATAAATTAATTATTAAAAATTATATAATATTTTATGCCAACATAAAATATGATATTTTTAAATGGATTTTTCTAAACCATCTATTAATGTATTAGTGTTTAACATGTGCTTTGAAGGCACATATTAATAATAAATATTTTAATATTTATTAAAATATATTTCATTCTCATATTAATAAATATTTAATTATTAATTCGTAGGAAGATGAATTTTGAACGAGAATGGATGTACAAGAGGACAATTGATGGTTGGTTGAATGTGGATTTTGTACATGGATTAGAAGAGTTCTTAAGATTTGCCGTATCGCAACCCAACTTTATGGACAGAGATAAAATAAGGTGTCCTTGTTCTCTATTTAGATGTCAAAATCGGTCCTTCTTTCCAATTGAAGATGTCCATTACCATGTTCTTAAAAATGGTTTTGTTGAAAATTATTTTGAATGGACATCTCATGGAGAACGTTGGGGTAATGATGGTTGTGCATTTATGGAGGAAGAAGACTCAAATGCCACAATTAATTTAAACCGTGGTGACAATGGTGGAAGGTACCATGAAATGGTGATTGATGGGTTTGGAGTTCAGGAGGAAGCTAATTACATAGAGGAGGAACCAAATCCCGAATCAAAGAAAATGTTTGACATGCTACGAGCTGCAAATCAAGAGTTATTTCCTAGATGTGAAAAACATCCTCAACTATCAGTCGTAGCACGCATGTTTAACATGAAGGCTGAGCATCACTTTTCAGAAAGATGCTTCGACCAATTGTCAGAGTTTATTAAAAAACTTTTGCCAAATAATAATGTGTTTCCTGATAACTTTTACCAAACAAAAAGGTTGTTAGATGGTTTGGGGCTTCCTGTTCAGCAAATTGATTGTTGTGTACATAATTGCATGCTATTTTGGGATGATGATGCAGAATTACAAGCTTGTAAGTTCTGCCAACATCCAAGATTTAAACTGATTCATAACAGTCGATCGAAGCAAGCTGTTCAGAAACCATATAGGAAAATGCATTACTTTCCATTAACACCAAGATTACAACGTCTTTATGCTTCTGAAGGAACAGCAAAACATATGAGGTGGCATGCAGAGCATAAGTATGAGGAAGGAGTCATGCGCCATCCCTCTGATTCTCCGGCTTGGAAGCATTTCAATGATACCTATCCCTCATTCCAATCAGATACTCGAAATGTTATGGTTGGGCTATCTACAGATAGGTTTCAACCATTTACTGGTCACGTTAGCGAACCTTACTCATCTTGGCCAATCTTTATCACTCCATATAATCTTCCTCCATGGATGTGCATGAAACGAGAGTATATGTTCCTCACTGTTATTGTGCCCGGCCCAAGTAATCCAAAGTGCAAAATAGACGTCTTCCTTCAACCCTTGATTAAAGAACTACACCAATTATGGGATGTTGGCGCACCGACTTATGATGTTAGTAGAAAACATAATTTTGTAATGCGTGTTGCATTATTATGGACGGTTAGTGACTTTCCTGCAAAGTCAATGCTTTCAGGTTGGAGCACCGGCGGAAGACTAGCTTGTCCCTATTGCATGAAATATACTGATGCCTTTTATCTAACTCATGGTGGAAAACATTATTGGTTTGATAACCATCGTAAGTTTCTATCACCAGATCATCCATGGAGACGAAATAAGACATGATTCAGAAAGAACAAAATTGTGAATGATGTACCACCTCCTTTAAAAAGCGGTCAAGAGATTTTTTATGAGATTGAAAGCTTAGGATTGATGAAGGTAACAGAGGTAGGTAGTGATGAAGTCAATAGTGCAATTGAAAAGAATGGTAACAAAGGTTGGAAAAGGCGAAGTATTTTTTGGGACTTACCATATTGGAGTTAATTTCTATTGGAACATAAGTCTCCGGAATGGTTTTACTCGTTCGTAAGTTTCACAACACTTGTTATTGTTTTTTCTACTTAATAATAATAAGAATGTAACATAATTTGATTTTTTTAATACTCGCTATGTAATAGGTGCATAACTCTGCCAATCAAGTAAATAATGAAATTATCAAAGACTTTGCCCGAGGTCCATATTATGAGGTTAAAGCATATTCTGGATACTATGTGAATGGATACAAATTTCACACAGAAGGAAGAAGTGCAAATAGAAAAACTATTAATAGTGGAGTTTGCATCAAAGGATCTAATTATTCTGAACAATCTACTAATTATTATGGGAAGTTGCTAGAGGTTCTTGAATTAGAGTATCCAGCAATGCCTATTAAGCGTACAGTTGTTTTTTTGTGTCAATGGTTTGACCCTTCTCGAGATGTAGGAACAATTGTTCATCATAAATACAACCTTGTCGATGTTAATAGAAGAAGAAAGTATGACAAGTATGAACCTTTTATTTTAGCTCATCAAGCTCAGCAAGTGTGCTACATCCCATACCCATCAAAAAGAAGAGCTATTGGTGACTGGTTAGCGGTACTAAAGGTCAAACCTAGACATGTGGTTGACTTACCAGATGGTCTACAAACATCAAGAGGAATAGAAAGGGCAACGGCGTTACAAGAAGAGGATGAAATCACAGCTGCATTTGTAATTGATGATGAAATTGATGAAGTTGATGAAATTGATGAACATGGATATTTATGTCATCCGGATGGCGGGGAAGTTGTAATTCCTGATGGGTTTGATGTTGATCTTGATGAAGAATATACTTATTCTAGTTCAGAGGACGGAATCGAAGAATATAATGACAATGAAGAATAAACATATTAACTATATGTACTTATTTCAGTATTTTTTTGTTGGAACAAATGAAAACATAATTTTCTAGTTGTATGTTTGATGAAAGTTAGTATAATGTGTTTGAATACTTTATAATTTATAGCTCATCATGAAATTAAGTGCTTATAATATATTTTAATACTTCATTTATTTATAGAACATGTTAAATTTTGTTTTATAAATTGATATATTTCTAGATAATTTATAATTTGTTAATTTTAAATTATTTACCAATACATTTCAGATATGACAAGGGGAGGTGGTCGAGGTAATCGACAACATTGGGGGCGAGGTCGAGGTACAACATCCAATGGTAGAGGCACAAATGAACCACCTACAAAGATGAAGAAAACTTCTTTTGTGGTCCCATCTCCAACGGCCCAAACAGCCCTTACTCTAGCTCCGACGGCCCAAACAGCCCTTACTCCACCTCCGACGGCACCAGTAGCCCCTGCTGCAGCTCCGACCACACAAGCAGCCCATGCTACAGCTACGACATTACCACCAGGCCCTGCTGCAGCTCTGACAGCACCAGCAACCCCTTATGCAGTTCCGACATCACCTACAGCCCCTAATGCAACTCCGACAGCACCATCAGCCACTGCTGCAACTTCACCACACTCTGCATTGCCTCCAACACCCCCTATTTTATCTCCATTTATGCCATCATCGTCTTCCACAGCCAATCTAAGTGGTGATGGGACTTTTGGAAATTCATCTCAAGCAGAAACAATGGTGAGACACAATGGGCAGGGGAAAAATATTATTAGATTCGATGGCCTTCAGTAAGTATTTACAAATCCATTATATTTTCTTATTGCTTTCCTTTTTTAGTCATAATTACTGAACATGTTTTCTTTTGTGGTTGCTGAAATATCATGCGGAACAGTTTATTATTGGAATTTTGATGATATATTACCAATACTATTTGAACATGTGATTGTGAAGTGTTGTATTCTAGAGACTTTCACTTGTGGTTGCTGAAAGTGTTGGTCTCTTTGTTTTTCATTGAAGCTTTTTTTTTATCCTTGTGGTTTATTTGAAATCGGCTTGGAAGCTTTGTTGTTTCATTGAAGCTTTTTTTTAATCCTTGTGCTAGCTGAAATTGTATTGATCTCTTTGTTGTAAACCAAATAATGTTTTAATGCTTTAATGCTGAAAACTGCTTCTCCTTTTTCTTGGTTGAGAATATATGCTTCTCCTCCACTAGGTATATCTTTAAACAGTTGTCTGTTCTTGGATCAAATCTTACATTTGTCTTTTAGTTTTGGTACTTTATATATGCTTGCTAGCATTTCAAGTTCTTATGCAAAGGAATGATAAATAGTATTGTCTTTTGAGGCCTTTTAGTCCACTTTATCTTTTTTTTTTGGAATTTGAGACATCTTTTTCTTTTAAGGTTTCTTTTTGTTGGCTACACAAGCTTTCCTAATAAACTGGGTGATTTATGTCATTTTATATCTTCATTGACTTGTTAATTTGCAAGATTGCCTTATTTGATCAATTTTTTTCCCATTTTATACTACAAATTAAACTATTAAACGACTCGTCAACTGCTTAACAATTGATTATGTTGAACTAAACTAGTTTAAGTGCTGACATTATGCTTAGCGGTGATGATACATGAATGATGGTCCCTTGCTTCTTTGAAACTTTATATCTGTTGCCTGACTTTAGCACTTCTTGTGATCATATATTTGTATTTCATTTCATTTTTGCCCCAATCTGTTTGAGCCTTGCTTTGTAAGGGCGTCGATCTGTGTCAAATATGAAGAAAGATTTTACCATGTATACATTACCCACAAGATTGCCTGGTTTATTAAACCCAAATAAAGTTGGATGGATTTGCTTTTGATACTCATTGCTGGACCCTCATACTGCCCCCTTCGCATTTTGTATCTAAAGAAGAAAGATAATATAGTTTTCTTTAAAGGTAACAAGTGTTTTGCTGATGTTGCATTCCCTTCATTATGCATTGGGCATATCCTAGCCTTCTTTTCCTATATTCTTTTTTGCTGCATTCTGAAAACTGTATATGTTAGTGACCTGAACAAAATTGTGGCTTGCATTATACTACATCGCATTGAGTTTTGGTAAAATTTCTGTATAAAATTAGGATTTTACTCTGTCAAAGCTAATTGCTTTTTATAATCACTATTTATTTATTTCTTTTTGGGCTTGAGATAGGAATCATCTCTAAAAATTTCTTCTTTAAATTGACAAGTCAAGGTGATAACCTGCGTGGAAACGTATTTACTTTTTTCTTGATTGGGACATTATTCTTATGGCAACACTTGAGTTTGAATTTAAGTGTAAAAAGACTTGCCGAAAAGAAATAAATCAAAGCTTTTGTTTGGCAAATATTCATAATGACAGTAAAGCAAGCACATGCCCTTGTAAAAGCCAATCAGTATTTGGAATTTAACTTATACACTGAACCAAAACTGCCCTATCCCAGTTTGTTATCTACAGAGAAGTTGTCAGTGGCAGCAAGGATGATGCTGAAATCAAAAAATGCTATATCAGGAGGACGACTGCTCTGCCCAAATTCACGTGCCACCAAAGTATTTTTGTGGTAGATTGAAGCTTTTTTTTATCCTTGTGCTAACTGAAATTGTATTGATCTCTTTGTTGTTTCATTTGAGGGTTCATTTGATTTTTTATCATTTGAGGGTTCATTTGTTTATACCATTGTTAAAAGTAGATCCAAATTGTATGATTGGATGATTATACAAGTGCACCTTACTGAACTCATTTTTTTTTCAGGTGCATGGATTCCAAATTAGTAGCTAATGTTGTGTGGAAGATTTTTCGGAGGTTGCCAAGTCTTGAGGGATCTTCATGGTCTAAAGTCACTAGAGAAACAAAAAATTTGTACTATAAAGAGTTTGAAGTACGTATTCTGGTTCTTTATAGTTCCTACTTAAATTGTTCATTTATTTTAAAGTAGAATGATATATTGAAGCATATATATATTTTTTGGTTTTTGTGGATGTAGAAATATTGTCGATGGGACTCTAGAAATGAGAGTTTGATGAGTAGCTACTTTGAGTCCAAATGTGGTGACAGGTATTCAAATTTTATTTACAGTGTTAAAAAAGAAAGCATATTCGTACCTGAAAATATACTAACTCAATGGAAAGCTGATTGAAGTACCGATAAAGCAAAACATTGTTCTTCCGTTGCTTCAAAGAATAGGTTTGTTTTTATTTCATCATTCATATTTATGGTATAATCTTACTGCTTGATGACATAACATGTGGTATAATATTATGACAATGTAAGCAATTAGAAAAAGCATAAAAAGCATAAAAAGCAGTATATTATGACAATGTAATATAACATGTGGTATATAATATTATGACAATGTAGTATATTAATTATAACATGTGGTATATAATATTATGACAATGTAGGCTAACAGAAAAAGCAGGGCCTGGAACTGGCCCTTCTAAGCACACATTTGGATCCATTTCCTAAGAAGAACATAGACAAAGAATGGTAAATTATTAAATTAGCCATTATTATTAGAAAATGTATGTTTTATATATGCATATTTAATTACCAAAATATAATTTGACAGAGTAAAGAATTGGGACGTGAAGTTTTGATTGGAGAGGTTTTCTTATTTGGTCACACAAGCAAAACCGATAGAAATAAAGTCTTCATTGATAAGCGCTCCGAGTTAGTTTATGTATGACTTTGTTTCTTCTCAAGTTAATTTATTTTTTTTATCCTATTTTAGATTAATTAGTTAAAAATGTAATTTGATTTGCATATATCTTTGGCAGGAGAAATACCAAGAACTTAAGAATGCCGAGCCTGAGTTGCAGACACTTGAGGCTGAGGAGGATGATATGCCTTCATTAACACCAGCCCAAATAGAGCTTGAGCGATGCGTGTTTGTGGAGCCTGCTGGTGGCACCGGTAAGACATCTCGTATTTATGGGCTGGGTTCTTCCTCATCCCATTATTCATGCTATGAACCATCTGGGTCATCATTTTCTGCAACGTCTGCTTATCGCAATGACTTTGAGGTATTGGAAACTATGAAAGTATTACAACAAAAGGTAGAAGAGCAAGCCAAGGTTATAGCATCAATGAATGAAGTTATAGCTAATGTGCACTCGGTGAATGATGTTTTAGATGATATGCGCTTATTCTTATCTGAGCAACGAAGGAAAACAAATGCTCCTCCTGCTCTGGCAAATGACAATGTGGAGGAAGACAATGTTCGTATGTAGGATATACTTGATAGTTGGTGTTCTCTTTGTTTGTGTTTGGAGTGTCGGATTAATAAAGTTGGTGTTCTCTTTGTTTGTGTTTGGAGTGTCGGATTATTAAGACATCATGTGTTCAATATACTTTCTTAAGGGGTAAACTTTACATTCGAATTGTTTATGTATACTTATTGCCACTAATAACTTAATTATGAATGTTGTGTTATTTGATTATTATTGTAATGAATGACTATTTTATAAACAGGTTTGGTTATTATATTTGAAATTCAACAGGTTCTTGAAAATGAGTAAAAAAAAAATTTTTGGAATACTGGAAAAATATAGCCAAACAATTACAAAATTTGCGATAAAATTGCGACAAAATCAGCGACCAAAGGTGTCAAAAAAAATAATGAATTCTGCGACGAATCAACGACTGAAACAACGAGGAAAATATTGCGACATATTCTGCGACACATCAGCGACAAACTTTAGCGAGCAAATTAGCGACCAATTCAGCGACTAAATTAACGACCCAAATAGAGATGAATTCAACGACCAAAGCTAAATCAGCGACGACTTTCAGCGGGAATAAATAATTCCCGCCAAAAATAAAAATGTCGTTGAATTTGTCTCTGTTTTGTCGCTGATTTGTCGCTAATCAACGACACGCACAATTGGTCGCTGATTTGTCGTTGATTTTTTAGCGACCAGGACATTACCGTCCGCTCGATTTTTCTCGCTGTTCGTCGCTGATATTGTCGCTATCGTATTTTGGTCATTGATTTCGTGGTTAATGGTGTCGCAAATTGCTATTTTTTTTGTAGTGACTGTTCTTAGAAATTTAGAATTTTATATCCTTTCCTCCTTGCACTTGCTTGATCCATTTTTGTATTTGTTTGTTTTCGTTTTGCACTTGATGAATTTCTTGAAAAGAAACATAGTTTATGCTTGCATTTCTACTACTAGTACTTCCTCTGCCATTGGTCTTAAACTGATCTTTATAGCGCCTAAGGCGGGTATCGATTTTCCACCAAGTGCTTCAGCCACCGCGTTAGCTTTTCTTAAATGATAATTTATAACTTAGCTGTTGTTTCCAAAACTTGGGTTTACTTTCCTTACCATAAATTGAGATCCTCTTGGTTTGGCGGATATTTTAAACTTTTGCGTCTGTATAAATATAACACTTTTCTCCATATAAATCATATCTCCAAATCTTGAAAGCCAATACGATAACTGCTAATTCCAAATAGTGTGCCGGATTACTATTATTTTTTCGTATGGTTTAAATCATCAAAATACTTATGCGACTATTTTATCCTTTTGCATAAGCATATAACCTTAACCGATGTGTGAAGCATCACTATATATCACAAATTCTTTGATGGACACGGTCTTTATGGGCATTGAAGCATTCGTTAACTTTTCCTTTAGTTTCTCAAAGTTCCTCTAACATTTATCAGTCCATTGGAGTTTGGCATTCCTTTAAAACAACCTTGTCATTGGGATGATAATAATGGAAAACCCTTTTATAAAACATTAATAGTACCTAGCCAGTCCTAAGAAGATTCTTACTTCTATTACTGTCTTTGATGTTTTCCATTCCAAAATGGCTTTTGTTTTCTTAAGACCTACTTTAATGCCTTATGCTAATATGGTGTGTTCTAAGAATGTCACTTTTTCCAATCAAAACTTGCATTTGTCATGTTTGACGTACAACTGCTTCTCTCGCAACATTTGCAATACTATGCAAAAGTATCGATCATATTCTTCTTTGTTCCTTAAATAAACGAAGGTGTCGTCTATGAACACCATTTACAAATTGGTCAAAGTATGGATGAAAGATATGATTCATTAAATCCATGAATACTGCTGACACATTTGTGGGCTCAAAAGGCATTACAAGGAACTTATAATGTCCGTATCGAGTTCTAGATGTAGTCTTTGGAATGTCTTTTCCTTTGATCCGTAGCTGCTGATATCCCAGTCGTGATCTTTTTTTTTTTGAAAAGACCTTGGTTCCTTTAAGTTGATCGAATACATCGTCGATGGACTGTAATGGATATTTATCCTTAATCGTAAGCTCATTCAACTACTTATAGTTCACATATGACCTTAAGGATTTATCTTTCTTCTTGACTAAGAGTACTGGCGTGTCCCATGAAGAAATACTTGGCCGTATAAGACCCTTGTCGAGTAGCTCCTATAATTGCGTTTTCATTTCTTTGGGTTCCACTGGTACCATTCGGTATGAGGTAACCGACTCCAGTGCAGTTCCCAGATATACATTTATAGTGAATCCTACTTTTCTCTTAGGTGATAATCCGGGTAGCTCGTCTAAAGAAACATCGAGAAAATCACGCATTGTTGATACCTTTTGAATCTTTATCACATTCTTCTTTGCTTCCATAGTGATTACCAAGTGTGCCTCACATCCATTTGTATGGAATGCCTTGTTGTAACTGCTGCTGTTACGTTGTTTAGGTAATCGGCTCTCTTTCCTACTGTCGTCACTTCCTCCTTGTGGGGAGTATGAAGTGTTACTCTCTTTCTTCTTATAATTGACCACTATTTTATGCCTTATTAGCCAATCCAATACCAACATTACGTCAAATTCTCAGAATGGTAACTCTATTAAATTTTCTGGAAATGCATTTTCATGTAACTCTATAGAACATTCTTTAATCACTTGTGTGTAACTACCTCGTCTCTTATCAGATTTATAACTAATGTTTCAAACTTAATATATCCTACCGGTAATTCTTCTAAGTTTTCATTGCGTAGGCTCTGGCTGATGTACTTGAATTGAGCTAGTCAACGGTCTTTGATTGTGTTCTTTGAAAATTTGAATCACTTTCCTTTCCCCTGCTTCGGCCTCGGCCAAAAGCGGGCCGTGATTTTTCTGTCGGTGCGAGTGCATTCACTTGTCTTTCTGGTAGTTTACCCTAATATGATCTGGTGCCCCGCATTCCCAGCGTCCATCTGTTAAATACCAGCATTCACTCTTATGTCTTCATCCACAGTGTTTGCATAGAGGAGTAATATATCCTTCAAATCTATATTTCTTTCCAATCCTCCAATAATTTTTGAATTGTTACTTTTTCCTTTTTCCTTTACCTAGTCCTTAGGTTGTTATTACTTTCATTTTTTTCCTTTATAATCTGATTTTAATTCTGCACTTTCTACCTCTTTGGTTCTTAATTTCTCTCTTTCTCTTCTCTCTCTCTTTTTTTTCCATCATTTCTTGAATTCATAAATCTCATATATCTTCTTCTTATAATTTCTTAATTTTGATGATTACATTGGGGCATTTTCAGGAGGAATCACAATACAGTGTTTTGATTAGATTTTGTCTAGTTTCTACTCATATGGTCCGTCACCTACCTTATTAAGACTTCACAGGATGGTCATCCATCATCATTGGTCGAGCACGTTTAACTCCGGTTTCCTGCTAAATTTCAACACAACGGTGTCGGGTCAGCAGTATCTTCTTAGTGCGCTTACTTCATCTGCTTATGTGAATATTGTACATGGGGTTACTGTACATATTCTCTAGTGGCCAGATATGAGAATTTATCATATACTTATTTCTGTTTACTCATCTTTGTTATCTAAGTTCTATCTATTTTATCTCTTACCGTCTGGTCTTAACATTTTACGTACTTTTCTTTTATCCTCTTATTCTGTTCCTCTTTTTATTCCATTCTTCAAATTTCATTTTCTTATATACATTTTCATTTTTACATTCATATACGCCTATCTAACCTTCTCCTGGAACCCCCTTATAAGGACCCCGGTATACTGGCTACGGATGTCTGGCGCCTTGAACCTCGGCCGGATCCTTGGCTTTGCGATCGCCGGCTTTACTGTACAAAACTATCTTCACTTCTAAACTTCTTTCCAACTTGTCGAAATCTTCCTAAGCTTTAAGTTTGTACTCTCTTTTGTTGCATACGTTGGTGTCTACTTCTCTAATCTATGTATACCCTCTCAATATCTAAAACTTTCACAACTAATCTTGAAAATTCAAACACGTCCATGACTACTAATTGTACTTTAATTCCATTATTTAATCCTTCCAAAACCTTTAACGTCTTTCTTGCTTTGTTTCTATCATTTTCTTTGCATACTTACTGAGGCGGGTGAACTCTCTATCATACTCAGATACTGTCATTCTTCCTTGCTGTAGATATATAAACTCATTTCTCCTTGATTTTAAGTATGTTTTACCAAGTGTATGTTTCTTCTACCCAAAGGGACATGGCATAATTAAATCTTTTATCTGGCGTGCATCTTAGTTGTTCCAATGCCCTACTGGTACTGTCCAAATAGTACTCAACTTCTTCAAATCCTTCTTCCCTACTAGCCTTAAATTCTTTAGCCCCATATTTCCTTAACTTCTCGATTGGGGACTTCCTTTCTCTTTTGGTAGCAACAGGTACCATTCTTGCCGTTTATTGCAATGGTACTGTCATCTATCTTAAATAAACTTCGGGGCCTTCCACAGCCACCGTTGCGGGTCGTGGCATAAGTTTGAGACCCATTTCTACATTTATGGGTATAAAAGCATGTGATTCCTTCTCTTGATCTATAACTCTTTGTGATTCTGCCTCTTGCAACCTTATACCGTATACATATATCGTGATAAAGATTAGCAGCTGGCTTGACTCAACACATTAACTTTCCTATATGGCATGTACGTAATCACTATTAGATTTTCCTTTATCACATATACCTCAAATTCTTATGTATTTATAATATTCTTTCTACTATACCGACATTTCGTACCTAAATGACATATGCTCTCATTTCTTATCTGCTATAGGATATCCCATTTTGCATTGGTAATGGCCACTCCCAACATAAAATGTGTATCCTCCTATGTTGAATTTCCCAGGACCGGCTAAACCGGTGCTCTAATACCACTAAATGTAACACCCCATCTTAGCCTATGTTTATAGACCAAGATGGACTGTTATCTCATAGTGGTTGTGTCTTAATATTTTACTTAGCCAATTTTAAGTGCAAATTTTAAAAAAAATTTGCCATAACCTCCCCTAGAAATGGAGGTCCCATGTGTCGCCAAAACTGATTTTTTTTTTAAAACAATTTTGATCTCAATCAAATAATCGCAACACTCCTCAAACACTTCTATATTCATCACCCTTATATCCTCCACCAAATCCTGCACTAAAACTTTACACTTCTATACTTGTATACATAAGTGCTAAATCCAAATAAGATTTATTAGATTACTAGTATTGTACGTGTTCTAGCTTTTCAGTATGATACATTTATTTGCTAGATCATACAAGCTTATGTACATGCCATATTGCTACAATCAATCATATCCAAACTCCTACCAAAAGTAGTAGTCAAGGTCAGCTGCGTAGGACATGCTGCAATCTCGTCTCCTCGTTTAACCTACGAGTTTAGAAGGAAACTAAACTCGCTAAGCAATTGCTTAGTGGGTACTTAAATCATTGCAATAAATAAATAAAATGAAAGAATGATTTAAACATACATTTATATAATTTAAATAATTAAAAGGAATAAATACAAAACACAGAAGGTAAAAAGGCTTGACTGAATAATTTGAATTTAAATCATTTTTTTTTTGCTTTTATCATTTTGGTTGTTCTACTGGTTTAACAGAACATCAATGGATAAGGCACGGGTCATGATAAATATATCTCGTCATGGTGAGATATTACAGGATGATATGCATCATGGTGCATATTTCATCATCCTTCATCATAATTCTTGCACATGTGCTAATAGCCAATGTTCATTGAATCATTGATCATGTCATTGTAATCATCGGCCTTCAGCCGGAATATCATGTCATGTCATGAGCAGTACTGCAATAATAGTATGATGCATCATACCCTTATCTCAGGGGTTCTGTCATAACCAAGTAGAGCTTAAACAATTTATTAATTAATTTGATCATGATATTCAATAAGCCATGATTTTTCCACAATGCATGTATTGTCGGAATAGCTTGTCATGATGCCTTTATGATCATTTCCAATTCTCCTTCATGTCATTTTATATGATTTAACATCAATCCATATCATAATATTCAAGTTTTAACACATTTAGAAAAATGACCAAATGAATAGTGGCGCGGCGCGTAAAATCGGCAACACAATGGCGCGCGACAACTAAATGGTAAAATCTATTTTTACTACTGAAAATCAGTCAACTTTGGAAAAAGTTTTGACCAAGTAAAAAAACTTATTTTTGGCTGAAATTTTGCAGGAAAACACTTTCATAAGTTATCTAAATGCATGTAGAATTTCGTCAAAAAATTCCTTCGTTTGCCCCTTCAATGAACTGCCCAAAATGAAAGCTGCAGAACGGTGCCCAAAAGGGACCATTTGGCCCAATTTTCAAAACTTGAGGGGAATTCATTTTTTTTCTTGCAAAATTGATTTTTAGACTCCTTTTGTGATACCATTGAAGGACTAAGGGTCCCTCTTTCAAAAACCAAACCAAAGGGGTGATTAAAAGTTCAACAAAGTTTATGAATATTTGAGCAAATTTAGCTAGTTTGTTTTGTTTTCATTCTTTTCACAATCAATTGATTACAAATAGTTCAAGAGCACTTTCCCACATATTTACCACACATAATAACATCATTTCAAAGCCATTTCAAAAGTCCCATAATGCAAAATATGTGAATTAATTGAAAAGGGCAATGATTTAAGTACCAAACATTGTTTATTTGCTTTGTTCCTTGCTTGTCCTATTCTTTCTTCCCTTCTTCTTCTTTATCCCTTTGATTTCCTATAATTTTCATAACTTCCATAATAAGAACATTATAAAAACCATATGTTCACGCCTTGATTCTTGCTATCTAAAGCTACTAATTACCATTTATTCATCACTTGTACATGTATGGATCATTTAATCTAATTTCTCTTCACTTTCTTAACTTTTCCATATTCTTCCCAATCTTTCTTTTGATGATAACTTAAGAAACATCAACTAAATGAATAAATTGATACTAGAATTGAATTCCTTACCCTAAAATTAGGCTTTTCCCTTTGAAAATCCAAGTTGAAATTGTGAAAAATCTTCCTCTTCTCCTTCTTTGGTGGTTCAGCCTAGCTCTTCTAAAATGGAGGAGTTCTTTTTTTTTTTCATAAATGTTCATCCTCTCCCTTTTATACTTATGATTTTTGATTTATTTGATTAATTTCATTTTGGAGGGTTAAGATTTAACCACCACAAAAGTGTCTTTAACTAGGATGGTGTCATGTGTCCCTCCTTGGAAAATTACCAAAATGGTCCTTAAATTATCATACATGTCCCACTTGGAGGGTTAAGATTTAAGCACCACAAAAGTGTCTTTAATTAGGATGGTGTCATGTGTCCCTCCTTGGAAAATTACCAAAATGGTCCTTAAATTATCATACATGTCCCACTTGGTGCTTAGGTGAGAGTGAAAAGACCAAAATACCCTTCAATTGAAGGTTTTGCCTTTTCTTCCTAACCGGGTGGTTTTACGACGCGTAAAACATACTGTTCTCCTCCTTTCAACCTCTAGTTTCCATTTCTGACATTCATTCTTGATTTTGAACTAATTTATAAAAATTACGCTCATGCCCTTAACTTTTGTAAAAATTCCCTTTAGGTCCTTACGTGATTCGGTCTCCACTTAGGTTCGTTCTTCAACATCGATCACTGCGGAGTCCTTCCATTTGGATACCTTTACGTGTCTTGTTTTCCAGTGTATAAATTATTATCACAAGAATGACGAAAATACCCTTGGTCTAGAATCCACTGTATCTCTCAAACTGTGCTTTTTCGGGGAAAACCGTGGCATTCCGTTTCGACCCGATTTTTCTCTACTTTTCATCCTTAGAGTCTTTTATGGGCACTATTAAGGACCTTCAGAACAACATTTGTTAATTACGGCCATCTCCACAAAACTTTACAATCTTTTCAGTTAGGTCCTTTTTGTCCTATAGAGCTTCCTTTCACTTCGTGTTCTTTGGTGATTACTTGGGATAGCTC
The DNA here is from genome assembly GCA_947685225.1 of Garcia nutans. Classification (NCBI taxonomy): domain Eukaryota; kingdom Viridiplantae; phylum Streptophyta; class Magnoliopsida; order Malpighiales; family Euphorbiaceae; genus Garcia; species Garcia nutans. The sequence goes on from CANTUV010000024.1 coordinate 54,656,411, forward strand.
CTCTTACTGTACGCGGATGTACTGTACATGGATGTATTGTACATATGTACAAATTGGGTAGTAACATAAACACACTTAAAACAAAAATTAATCAAAACATTAACTAAAACACACATAAAATCATACTAAAAATTAGTACAAAAATGATCTAAACAATTTTCAAACTCTAAAAGCTTCATGCATCCACCGAAACCCTAATTTTAGAACACTAAATCCTAACTCAACTTCAAACCTAAAATAGTAAAACCCTAACCCCTTTAAAGCCCTAAACCCTAATTTTTTTATAAACCCTAATCCTTTAAAACCTTAAAATTCATATAAACACAAATATTTTAATTTTACACAGTAAGCTTGAATCCATCATTTAAAACCATAAATCAAAAGTATTTTAAAGCGTCCAAAACCCTAGTTTCATGATTTCACCATTCAAACTTTAATTTGGTTAATCAAAGTGTGTAACACCCCTTCCCAGCCTACATGTGTAAGCCGAGTAGAGGCGCCACACTATCCTAATGTTGCTACCAATTTTACTTAATTCAAATTTTAGTTCCGGTTTTACAGAATTTTTGCCAGAGGTTCGCCTAGAAATTGGATCCCAAGTGTCGACAAAACTAGTTTTTTTAAAACATTTTTACACAAACCAATGCAATCAGTTTCAATACACTCCCAATGAATCCACCTTATACCCTCAACTACAAACCTGCAAGAAGAGTTCACACTTCTAATACAAAATAAGTAGAGGTTTATTATTATCACATACTACTAACATATAGTATAACTGTAACACCCCCATACTCTATATAAGTATTATACATATACCAGGTATACATATAGTACGTATATAAAGTATAAGAATGTCACTTTTTGTTATAGTTTAAAAACCTATATCTGAGTTCAAATAATATTACATTAATTTAAATATAGAACATTTACAAAATCATTATATTTTCAATAATCTTACATATATATGATAATCTTGTCTTTACCAAAATTTCATTTATACATATGAATACATTCTTGTCAGAAATACAACATAACGAAATTATACATATATGCATCACCTTCTAGTTGGTCTCAAAATACTCTTACCCTTCTCGTGGCATAACAGTTGACTTCCAGATCAACCACCTACTCACCTGTGCGATTTATACAACCGCGCTAAGCCCAAAATCTTAGTAGTACAAATAAATATTATAAACATACATAATAGACAATCACACTTATATGTTACCTTCATATATTATTATTTTCTTATCATATTTTCCCATTTCAATTACACCTTATATATATTTCTACTAATCTCATAATTATATACATATGCACGTATTTCATTAATACAACCCACAATTCCATGACTTATTAAAACATTCATAAAATAATACTCACAACCACATCCATATTATACATCATATTGTATTTTCATGTAGTACCTTCAGATCTCATCATTCAACATAGTTTTTCAATCCACATTCACCTTCAATAATTTACTTATACATTGTAATCATCTCATTTCACAATTATCATCATATATCTCATAACATTACATCTTATTCCATAATTCACATTTAAACAAAAATAATCATTGGTCTCATTATTCATTCATTTCACATTTCATGAATCACATTTAAACAAAGACAAGCATGGGCCCAAAAGACACTAATATGCTATTCAAAGTTCAGAGTTACTATTTTGGTCTATAATCATAATCATCAATACATTTATCCATGGATATTCAACTAGATTTGAGCTTACGACCCAGTCATTTCACTCAATCTAGTTTCAATAATTTTTTTTTGAGGTTTACGACCCGGTCATTTCACCCCAAAAACATCACATTTCACATTTTCCAACTGGAATCGGCTTACGACCCGGTCATTTCACCTATCCAGTGATTCATAGGCATGCCGCCAAAAACAGAACTCTGAAAATTGAATTAACACGTTAGGCACACAATCATTTCATTTATCTCTTTATCAATCTCTTTTCATTTCATTTATCATAATTAATTAGGCAACCATGCCTCAATTTTATATTTCATTTGCATTATCATAGCCAACAACCATGGCCTCATATCTCATATGATCTCAAATCACCTTAATCAATTCAAATGTATATAATCAATGGCATTAACACACATTTTACATACTCATCACAACATTCATATTATACCAAACATAACATTATTAATATACATCAACAATGCATTACATTTCCTAATATTAATATACATCAACAATGCATTACATTTCCTAACACATTTACAACCAAATGTGTATCAAGTCTCAAAGTCATATGCATTTATGCAATAATGTAGTTTGTACTTACCTTAAAACCAACTCACACCAATCTATACACTTACTCTTCCAAGAATCCTCAACAGTTAGATTAGGGCAATTCAACCTCTTCACAACCTAATCCAAAAGGAATATTAGCAAAATGACCATATGAATAGTAAATTCTGGTTTTGAACTCAACTTAATCCTTATTTTGAAAAATTGTATAAAATAATCTACTTGACTAAAAAACTCTAAAATTTTTACAGAATTTAGTTTTACATCTTAAAATCATTCCTTTAAAATTTCAGATCAAACTGAACACAAAATCTTGGTCAAATAGTTCACCCAACCAGACTGCTCCAATTGCCCTGCATCCTGGCAGCAGTTTTGAACTTTGTGAATTCCGTAAAATAAATTCAATCAACGTGGTTCCAAATTATTTTTATCAAATACTAGACTCACTAAGAAACAACATATCCAAAATTCAATTGTATATTATTTTTCTACATTTTATTAAAAATCCCGAAAGATAGCTGTCTCAGTTAAGGTACCTGCTGGAACAGGTCTAATAAAAATAATCTTTCCAAAATCATAACCATTCCAAAATCAAATCAACATATTTTTCAGTCATTTTAGACTCATAGAGGCACAACATATCAAAAATTCACTTCAAGAACATTTTTCTATATTTAATTAAAAATCATACTAGTCACAGCATTTACTAATTGTAAAACAGAAAAATTTCACTAAACACAACTCTTACTCTTCCATCACCAACACCAACCTAACTTCTTATCTTTAGTTCCATTTCAACACTTTTACACACACCATACACAAATACACTCCAACCATCAACAACAGTCCTCAAACTCAAACAAAATTCCAAATAGAACAAGAGAAATCAAAAGAAAACTTACTTGAATATTATGCCAAATCTTCAACATCCATATTCAATTCTCTCAAAATCCCTATGGATTTAATGTGTATATAAGTAAAATCACATCTCTCTCTCTCTCTCTCTCTCTCTCTCTCTCTCTCGTGTAAGAAGAAGAAGAAGAAGAAAAATATCTTTTCCCTTCTTCTTTTCATGTTTATCATATATATATATATAGAATAATATGATATAATAAATTATTTCTAAAAACCTCCACCACACACTTTTCTCCCTTTGACTTTTCTTTATTCTTTTTCTTTTATTATTATTATTATTATTATTATTATTATTATTATTAATTAATTAATTAATTATATAAACTTACTTTTCCTACACCACTTTATACATTATGTATATGTAATATATATGTTGGTATATGTATATCTCTTTTATATTTCCTTTATATTTTCCATATTTTTCAAATACCACATAAATATATATCATCCCTCATATACACCTATTTCTTATAATATTTTTCTTACATATTTTACCAACATATCTTCTCACAACTACCATTCCAATGTACACCAAAATCGGGTATTAAATTAATTCATTTATCTTCTTTTGACTTTCATTAGTTTAATTTATATATGTTATATATACCTTCACTTCTTTTCTCCTTCCATTAAACATACTCCTTAAATCCAAATACCACAATAATTATTCCAAAACTTTTAGGGTGTACCTTGGGATATTACAAAGTGTCTTACCAACCTTTTAAAATATAAAATCCTTAATCTATTTTATTTCTCTTAAAGTCACAGTAGCCAAATTCCATTAATTCCAAAACCTTAAATGCATGGAATAAAGAAACAGTAGCTATAATTTAGACTTTTATTTGCTTTATTCCATTCTATATTTGATTATGCTTTGATTTATTTTATATGCTTTAATTTATTTAAGTTCAATGCTTGGTTTATTTTATTTATCATGGATGGATGTTTATTTTTTTTATTGATGTTTAATACCTTTGATGAATGATTCATTTATTTTGAATAGTTATTTACTTTTATCAATTTATTTAGACTTCCAAATGTTGTAAGAGGTATGTTTCCACTTGGTGGGTACCTCATTAGTTAAACATCATGTAATTTAAATTGCTTTTCTATTTTAGAACCAATGTTAAGGACATATTTCTACCTTTCGGTGAGTGTCCTATTTAGGCATGTGATGTAAGGACATGTTTCCATCTTCGGATGGGTGTCCATTTATTTGTTTTGCTTGAACCTTGCTTTGATTTTAATATATTGATGCTTTCTTTTAATTATATATGGATAATATTGTTATATTTAAGAATTTTATAATATTAAGACCTGTAAAGGAGGTCGGTTCCAATGAACCGGGCGTCGTGAGGGTGCTGGGCCATTTCTCACCTTCTCCACACGTACCCAACTTTCTGAACCCATTAGGGGGTTAGGGATTCCTTAGGAATCGAGTCATCCACCCCTTTCTTTTTTTTCAGCCCGACCGGGTGGTGACTTCATTTTCTCAGGACTTAGATCCGTGTTCTCTAAGGCCCCGAGCCTAAACAGTGCCGGAGTCGCAAGAACCATTCCACCGGGAGTGGGGGTAAAAATCCCCACTCACAACGACCAAAGCCTTGGCTGTGTCATATGACATGGCCAATGGCTTGGCCATGTCTCTTGATTGTGTTCTCCACTGTTTGCTTTGCTCTTCATATGGTACACGGCCAAGGCCTTGGCCTTGTCATGTGACATGGCCAATGGCTTGGCCGTGTCTCTTGGGTGTGTTCACTTCTGCATTTCCTCCTTGCTTCTCCTTTGCTTTGCTCTTTTGGTGCGACATGGCCAAGGCCTTGGCCGTGTCATGTGAAATGGCCAGATGTGAAATGGCCAGTGGGTTGGCCGTGTCTTTTGCTTGTGTCAAGCTCTGCCAAATTTTCCTGCCTCTTTCCTTGGATGAGGGACACGGCCAAGCCATGAAGTGTCTTGGCCGTGTCTCATGTTTTTTCACCTTAATAATCCATCAAATTGAATGAAAGCTCCATCATTTTGTTCTTCATCCTGGATCAAATAATTTAAACAAACTTTAAATACAAATTAAAAAAAATAATCAAAAACCAATAAAATTATACTAAAAAATAAATACGCAAATGATCAAAACAACTACCCCACACTTAATTCTCTATTTGTCCCCAAATAAAGTTAAAATCAAAGCAAACTAAACATGATAAATTTCATCATGTTCAAGAGTTATAAGGATGTATCAAGACTCTCATTTTATTAGATCCATAATCATTATCAAATCAAGAACAATCAGTACTCAAGCAATTTAATGGCCAATCCATACATACCAAAAAATTGTCACTCCCTCACAAGACCTCTTAAGTATTTAATCAGGTAATGTTTAAGCTCTCAACAATCAATGAAAGATTATCTCTATAGGCTTGCTTATCAATCAAATATCCACAACCTAATTACAATCAAGCATCAATCATAAGGTCTTTCATCGGGTTGTAATGGGGCTAAGGTAAAGGCATGACATTTAGGAAATGTGAACTTATTCATTAAGTTCAAAAGCACTTCAAGAATGAAGTAACTGATCAAATGTATAACCCAACAATCCCAAAACACCTTCCACTCACCTATCCCTTGATATTAAAGAGCTTTTCAAGAGAACTCACTTATTAAATCTTGCAATGATTATTCCCAAACTTATTCCAACCCTATGAAAAAGAACTTCTTCTATTATTTTGATTTTTCTCTCTTTTTTATTTTTTATTTTTTTATTTTTTTAAAAATAGGGTTTGCAACTAAAGAAGATAATAATTTGTAATTTTGAACCCACTAAATTTAATCCCACATTTTATTTAACACAACACTTAATCATAAACGCTCTTAAAATGCTCTTGACCTAATGCAAGGGTAATAGTTAAAACAACAAGGTTCAAACTAATGGTGTTGTGAAAAAGAAAGAAAAGGAAAAATGAAATAAGTTCAAAATTGGCTAACTAAGGTCGGATATAAGGTTGGTCCTTTTAAGCCAAAATGGGTTCACCTAATTGCCTTAATCATATTGATGCTTAATTGAAATTTTTATGTAGTCTCAAAAAGCATGTCAAAGCAAGTTCTAGCAATTCATCAATCAAAGATGTTTACACACAATAAAGAATAATAAGTTGATGGCTCAATTCCTCACTAGTTTAAAGGTGATGCAAAGAATAACCATCAAAATTGACAATAAGTACCAATCCTAATCAATTATCAAATTCATGCTTTAAAAATTCAAAAGTCATCTATCAACAATCTTATAACAATTGAACTTTTCAAAATTCATTTATTCAAAGAAAAACATTAACTATTAAAAAAAAGAAAAGTTAAAAGTAAAAACACAAACTGCACCCTACACTTAAAGATTCACATTGTCCCCAATGTGAGCTTGCATAAATAAAAAAAGAGTTCAGATGAACCCTAATTTCCATCTTTCCCATATGCAATATAAAGTGCTCCTTCCATCCTTAATGAATTTGTCACCCATGTTTGAAAAGATGAATAGCGTGCAACTCCGAAAGGTACCCAGTGTATTGCAAAGCTGAAATAGCATCCTTGGAAGAGCAAATGTCAAAAGGGAGCATGTGAAGGTTGTCTTGCGGTGTTCCTCCAATGCTATAGGAACTTGGTAAAATCCTTTTTCAGTCTACAACATGGTTATATCCATTTTTTGCTCCTCCTCACCACCGACAGTGGAAGAGATGATCATTGGTTGCATATTGTTCTCTCCAACCAAAACACATGTCAAAAGTTTTTGGGTCTTTGTAGGTTCAACCAAGTTTAGTTGAATCTCTTTCTCAACCACTTTAGCAATCTGAAGTCTCCTCTCAACAACCTCACCATTTAAGATTAATTTGCTCTCCTCAATTTATGAATTAAAAATTTTAGGCTCTACTTCCAAGGTCATGGCCATCTCAAGCTCATCTTCACTATCTTCACTAACTTATTTGGAGGGCATGTCCTAGAGTTCAGAAAGTTGCATACCTTGCTTCTCATCCTTCAATCTACTTGGGAATGGAATTGGTGGCATATAAAGATTTGGAGGCTCATGCAATTTTGGTGAAGTTAATGCTTCCAAATTCTCCTCCTCCTTTGATTGACTTGGCTCCTCTGTGTTGGGTTTTATCTACTCGCCATTTTCTTCTTGATTAGTATTTGCATCAAAGAAATCACAAACTTTGTTATATATTACCCTTTTCACTCCTCAAAATTGTGATTGCATTGGCTTGCTCTAATTGGTTAAGAAATTCCATTTTTAGGTGTGCTTAGAGTTTATTTGCCAGTTGCCCAACTTGAGTTTCCACCTTCTTCAATGATACCTCAAAAGAATCAAACCTCTTATTACTCCCTTCCTGATTTTGTGTGCTAATTTGAAGGAAAGCATTCATATTATCTTCCACTGTGGGTTTCTAGAATTGATCTTGATTTTGTGCGCTAATTTGAATAAAGGCATTCAAATTATCTTCCAAAGTGGGTTTCTTGAATTGATCATAATTTGAAAATTATCCTTGAAGTAAGAATTCTTTGATAAGGTTGAAAAAATTATTGAGGTGGAATTTGTTGTTGATTTTCCCAAGAAAAATTTGGGTAGTTTCTCCAACTTGGATTATAAGGATCAAAATACGGGTCATTTCTACCCCTTGGCTAGAAACTTTCAAAGGCATATTCTTCCTCTTGCCTCTCTTGGTATTGTTCAAAACCAAATGAACACATGTTTTCACTATGTCCTGCAATGCCACATGCTAGACATACTTCTTGACTAGGCATAAGTGCTCTTCCTCTTGCATTTAGCATCTTAAGTTGAATTGTTAATTCTGCTAATTGCCATGCCATTTCAGAATTAGCATTCGCATCATAAACTCCCTCGTGCCTTGAGAACTGCATCTTTATAATAAACACATAGTAATTAAAAAATGAAACACTTAAACAATAAAAATAATCAAATTGCTAACAACAATTGCCTTCCCCAGTAGCGTTGCCAAAAACTTGTTGCACTCAACTAAATACTACTACAAGCGACACTCACAAGTATACGAGGTAATTATAGCAACGGTGATCACCCCAAGGTCATCTCACAAGGAAGGAATTGTTTTACAATAGTTTGATTAGCAAAAAATTTAAAAACAAGAGTGTGATGTTTGAAATAGTGTTGAAAAGTAATTAAAATTAAAAGGAATGTGTGTAATGGTTATTCAAGATTATTTCAATTCTAGGAATGGTGCCTAGAGATGTAGATCAATTTAATCAAAGCTTAATTCTCAAATTATCCATTAATATGACCTTGTATTTTAATTTGTTCCCTGAGTTTAATTAGTAATTACCAATTCATTAGTTTTCACATTCATGAATTAACAACAACCAATTGTTTTGAAATTGCAAATTAATAAAACCCTAGAACTTATATTTCTAATTCATTCTTAGGGTAGTTGAATGCATAATTCCAATATCAAATTTCACCTCTCAGTCCTTCATTCAATATCTAGAGATCAATAGGTAGCTAATCTATCAACCTAACATTAAATCCAATGCAATCAACCAACAACAAGGTATATTAATGGAAATATCAAATCAAGTCATTCAATCAAATCTACTACAAACCCTAGGCATGAGTAATTTAACTCATCATCATCAATTTAAAACAAATATTCATCTCAATATAAATAAAATCACAATTGTACATTGAAATATTAATGTTCTTAACAAACAATAACAATCTAGAAATGAATTAAAAGAGAGAATATAAAAACCCCTTTGAAGATGCTAAGAGTTGAACTTTTAGTCTTCATCCTAGCTCCACCATGAATTTGATGAAGAACTAACAAGCCTTCTTCAATCAATGGTTCTCCTCTTGAAAGATGGAATGGTCACTCTCTCAAGCCCCTAACTCCTCAATCAAGCTTTCTTCAAACCCTAACCTTTACAAGAGCTTGCTCACCCAATTTTATCCCTAAAAATGTTAAGAATCTTGTTTATGGAAGATGAAGATGAAGGTGATGTTCATGATCTCTCTCAAGACTAAGAACAAGAACATGAACCAAAGGAACCCCCCCCCCCCCCAAGAGAACTCCCAACATGTATATGTATATCTATTCCCTTTTTTTTTTCTTAAGACATAAAGCATGTCTTCTAACTCACACACTCCCCTTTGTCTCCGAATTATTTCATTATTTAAATTTTCATCCCATCAATTAGGCAACCTTTTTCTTCTTTTAATATCTCTTTTTTAAAAGATAGCACTTGTTGTCTCCCACTTTGTCCACCATTTCATGTAAAAGAATTGAAAGAATTCTCATAAGACAAGGCCAAGTCATAAGTGACTTAGTCGTGTCACTCAATTTCTTATGGACACGGCCAAGCCATGTGACTATGTCCATGGCTGCCTCAATACCTTCTTCATTTTCCAAGTGGGACATGACCAAGGCCTTGGCCATGTCTCTTGAGTGTGTTCTCTACTATTTGCTTTGCTCTTCATATGGGACACGGCCAAGGCCTTAGCCGTGTCTCTTGGGTGTGTTCACTTCTGCATTTCCTCCTTGCTTCTCCTTTGCTTTGCTCATTTGGTGGGACACGGCCAAGGCCTTGGCCGTGTCTTTTACTTTTGTCAAGCTCTGCCAAATTTTCCTGCCTCTTTCCTTGGATGAGGGACACGACCAAGCCATGAAGTGTCTTGGTCATGTCTCATATTTTTCCACCTTAATAATCCATCAAATTGAATTAAAGCTCCATCGTTTTGTTCTTCATCCTGGATCAAATACTTTAAACAAACTTTAAATACAAATTAAAAGAAAAATCAATCAAAAGCCTATAAAATTATACTTATAATAAATACGCAAATGATCAAAACAAGTCGCCACTGTGAGCGGGGAATTTTGCACCCAATCCAATGTGGAATGATTCTTACGACTTCAGCACTGTTAGGCTCAGGGCCTTAGAGAACAGGGTCCTAAACTCGGAGAAAATAGAGTAACCACCCGGACGGGCCAGGAAAAAAGAAAGGGGTGGATGACTCGATTCCTAAGGAATCCCTAACCCCCTAATGGGTTTGAAATGTTGGGTACATGTGGGGAAGGTGATAATGACCCAGCACCCTCACAACGAACGATTCATTGGAACCGGCCTCCTTTTCAGGTCTAAATTTTATAGAATTCTTAATTATTATGATATAATCCATACTACATAAAATAATTAAAATAAAAGCATCATTGTATTAAAATCAAAGTAATGTTCAAATAAAAAAAATAAATGGACACCCATACGAGGATGGAAACATGTCCTTATATCGTCCAATGTCTAAAACTAAATAGGATACCCACCAAAAGGTGGAAACATGTCCTTTACATTAATCCCAAAATATGAAAATAATTTAAATTACATGAAGCTTAACTAATGAGGTACCCACAAAGTGGAGACATACCTCTTACATTACTAATACCAAGATAAACAAATAATAATAATAATAATAATAATAATAATAATAATAATAATAATAATAATAATAATAATAAAAAGAAAACATCCTTCCATGATAAATTAAAAAAATGAAACATTGAAATCAAATAAATCAATCATCAAAACATATAATACATTACATAATCAAATCTAAAACTAAATAAAGCAATAAATGTATAAGTTTAGGGTTTACATCTTAAATTAGGGTTTTAGAATTTTAATAACTAAATTAGGGTTTTAAATAAAGGAAGTTAAACACAAAGACTTAGAATACACAAATAAATATTGACCCCTTCGACAAGCCCATACGGTGGTCCCGCTCTCTCGAGTTACACAAATACATATTTTTTTTACTGTGACATTTAAGGGCTTAAAGAAAACTATTTTAAAACTTAAGACGACTTCAGTATTGATTTTTTTAGACTATTGGAATTTTAAAACCGATTTTAACAATACATTTCGAAAATCAATGAAATTGTTTAATGTAGTTTGATGAATGATCAACACAGAAACACATCCAAATGAATTATGGATTCATGGCTACTGCATATAAATGAAATAGCATGGCAGGACATGGCTACTGCATATCTGTATCAATGAAATAATGAAACAAGGCAATGACTACTGGATATTTTAATTAATGAAATAATCAAAGCAAATAATGGAACAAAAATGAAAATAAAATAATGAAAAGGAATAATTGAATTACTCTAATCTTAAAAACAATTTAAATGAAATATTGCAAACCTCCATCGTAGGTTCCACCAATATTTAAGCTTGTAAATCTTGGTTGAAACAAGTTGAAAACAGACGTATAGCACTGCCTTCCAGTTTGATAGTTTTGATGTTTTTGTTCCCTGCTCTCTCAAGTTGCTAGGGTTTTCTATCCATTGTTTCCTTTTTAACTGTTGCTGCTTCCTTTGTTCTCCCCGCTTCTTAATTCACAATTGCTGATCAATTTTTCCCCCATTGCTAATGTATTCAAGCTTATTATTTATAGGCAAAATCATGCTTAGCCTAAACCTAATTTTCCTAACCCAAGACATTAAAGGATTCTAATTTAATTAGGAAACCCAAAAATGCTTCAGAAATCAAATTCCATTTTTTCTATCCGAATCGAAATGGGCCAAGGCCATCTCAATTTGGATTTGGTGTGCCAAATCGATATGAGCCTTTGGCTCATGTCAATTTTAGCCACCAAATTGACATGAGCCTTGGCTCATGTCTATTTTGGCCCTCCAGGTCGACATGAACCATGGTTCAAGTCACTTGGGACCCTACTGACTTAGAACCAGTCTAAAAATACTTTAATCAGATCGAATAATTGAATTTATGCCTTCTTAACTCAAACCAACTTATTTAAAAATTATAAACAAGGTTTAAATCTTTTAAAAGTCAGATCAAACTTATTTTGGCATTCTTAAATTAGGATTGTACTAAATTGGGGTCAAAATTAAGGGTCTACAATTTGTTCAATTGTAGGCTATTGTGGAAGAGAAGTTTGATTATGCCTTGTCTCTTTGGCCAGGAGATGCTTATGATTGGTGGAAGACTAATCTTGATGGATTGGGGCAACCCCCAATTTTGACATATGATGATTTTCTAAGGGAGTTTGGGAAGAAATGTATCCCTCGGGAGTATAAAGATAAGAAGGAGGAGTTTCTTAACTTGAAATAAGGAGATAAGATAATTGATGAGTATGAAAAAGAATTTCTTCACTTGAGTAAGTATGCAGGTGGTATTTTAATAGATGAGGTGGACCGATGTAGAAGATTTGAAGAAGGGTTGAAACCATCTATTATGTGTCAAGTGGTAGCGGTTCACTATGATGACTTTTCCAAGATGGTAGCAACTGCATGGAATGTTGAGAAAGCTCAAGGGCTTGTAGTTGCACTAAGGACATAAGAAAGTAGAGTTAGAAAGCTTCGATATAGATGGGTTCCTCATCTTTAAAGAGAGGCAGAGGTGGTTATCCTCAAAGATTTAGCTAGGGATAATTTGGCATATTACAGCAGTAGAAGCAGAGACCTGCAGCCTCGGTAGCTAGCACACCAACTTCAGGTTCTCGTAGGTTTCCACCACCTACCTGTGTACAGTGTGGTCGAATGCATAGAGGAGCTTGTTGGGAGCTGATTTCAGAGGTTGTTATAGGTGTGGATCTTTAAATCATTTGGTTAGAGATTATCCAGAGCCATTGGATGGGAGATCAGTTGATATAGCAGGATCCAGACAGAGTAGTAGAGGAGGTAGAGGAAATCGAGGAGGTAGTAGAGGTGGTAGATTTGTGGCTGCTAGAGAGGAGATTCAACATCTATGAGCAGGCCAAAGGGGACTAGAGTTGTTCAGAGAGTTTATATGATGTAGAAGGAATTGGATGCTTCAGATGTCATAGTTGGTACATTTTCCTTATTTGGTACCCTTATGCATGCATTGATAGATCCTAGATCTACCCATTCATATATTAGTGCATCATCTTTGCCTGTGAGTGGTGTGAATTATCAATCTTTGGGATTTAATGTGTTGGTGACTAATCCCTTAGGACATAGTGTGGTAGTTAGTAAAGTTTATCGAGATAGCCCAGTCATGGAGCAAGAAGATGAATTTCTTGGTAATTTGATTGAGATGTTCTTTAGGGAGTATGATCTTATTTTAGGTATGGACTGGTTGTTTATGCATAAAGCTATAGTTGATTATCAGTAGAAGAATGTTACTCTAAGAACACTTAAGGGAAAGGAAGTGGTAGTGAGATGTGAGTCAAGGCACCTTTTTTCTACTTTCATTTTTACAGTGGCTACTAGAAGGATGATGAGGAAGGAGTGTGAGACCTATTTGGAACATGTGGTTGATACTAGAGCAGAGAAGTCTAAGCTTGATAGTATTCCTACAATGGCTGAATTTTCAAATGTATTCCCATATGAGTTACCAAGATTACCTTCGGTGAGAGAGGTGGAGTTTGGTATCAATGTGATGCCCTGTACCACTCTTATCTTTATAACCCCTTATTGAATGGCACCAGCAGAGTTTAAGGAGTTGAAGGTGCAATTACAAGAATTGCTGGACAAAGAATTTATACGTCCTAGTGTTTCACCTTGGGGAGCACCTGTTTTTTTTGTCAAAAAGAAGGATGGTACCTTGAGATTATGTATAGATTATCGACAATTGAATAAGGTAACCATCAAGAATAAATATCCATTACCTCATATTGACGATCTCTTTGATTAATTAAAAGGAGCAGCTGTGTTTTCTAAAATTGATTTGAGATTAGGGTATCACCAGTTGAAAGTGAAAGAGGTAGATGTACCTAAGACCACTTTTCATACGAGGTATGGACATTATGAATTTCTTGTGATGCCTTTTGGGTTGACAAATGCACCAACAGCTTTCATTGATCTAATGAATCAAATTTTCTGACCTTATTTGGATCAATTTGTAGTGGTGTTTATTGATGATATTTTGGTGTATTCGCGTTGTAAGGAGGATCATGATAGACACTTACAGATTGTATTGCAGACATTAAGGGAGAAGCAATTATTTGCAAAATTATCCAAGTGTGAATATTAGCTACATCAAGTAACTTTCCTTAGGCATGTTATTTCTACAAAAGGGATTAGAGTAGACCCAAGTAAAGTTGAGGTGATCTTGAATTGGAGTCCACCTAAAAATGTCACAGAAGTGAAGAGTTTTCTAGGATTGGTAGGTTATTACCATTGATTTGTAAAGGGATTCTCCATGATAGCCATGCCACTCACTAAATTACTTCAAAAAGGGGCAAAATTTGTATGGATAGACAAATGTCAAATGAGTTTTGAATAGTTAAGGGATATGTTGATTCAGGCTCCTATTCCTACTTTACCTATAGAAAGCAAACAATATGTGATATATAGTTATGCATCGCATAATGGTTTAGGCTATGTATTGATGTAAGAGGGTAGAGTTATTGCCTATGCCTCTAGACAGTTAAAACCACTTGAGTTGAACTACCCGACCCATGATCTAGTGTTGGCAACTATAGTGTTTGCATTAAAGATTTGGCGATATTATTGATATGGGAAAAAATATTTTATCTATACATATCATAAAAGTTTGAAGCATTTGGGTGTATGAAAAGAGTTAAATCTTTGGCAAAGGCAATGGTTGGAATTGATCAAAGATTATGATTGTTTGATTGATTACCATTCGCAAGGATAATATAGTTGCAGATGCTTTGAGTCGGAAGTCCATGGCAGGATTGTTGTTGGTTGAATTGAGAACCTTACATGCTAGATTTGAAGTTGGAAATGATGGCGTACTTTTGGCACAATTGCAAGTTAAGCCATTACTCTTAGAGCAAATTAAAGAAACACAAAGAGAAGATGCAAAGATCTAAAAAATTATGCAAGATTGCCTTAAGGGGGACAGTGGAGACTTTCAAATTAGAGATGATGGTAATGTGAGATATGGAACATGATTTTGTGTACCAGAAGATGTAGAATTAAGGAAGAAAATTTTAAAAAAGGAACATCAATCAGCTTATGCTATGCACTCTGGGAGTACTTAAATGTATCAAGATTTTAAACAATATTACTGATGGAAGGGTATGAAAAGAGATATAGCATAATTTATATCTAAGTGTCTCACTTGTCAGAGGATAAAAGCTGAACACCAAGTTCCTTCGGGATTGCTGCAACCATTACCGGTGCCTGAATGGAAATGGGATAGAGTAACTATGGATTTTGTTATTAGATTACTTCTAACCCAGAGAAAACATGATGCAATTTGGGTAATTGTGGATAGAATGACAAAGTCGGCTCACTTCTTACCAGCGAGGATGGACTACTTCCTTGATAAATTGGCAAAAATTTATATTAGTGAAATTGTAAGACTACATGGAATTCCAATTTCATTTGTGTTATCGAGATCCCAGATTCACCTCAAGATTTTGGAAGAGTTTCAAAGTGCATTGGGTACTCAATTACATTTTAGTACTGCCTTTCATCCCTGGACTGATGGCCATTTTGAAAGGGTGATATTAGTATTAGAGTATATGCTGAGAAGTTGTGTTATTGATTTTGTTGGCAGTTGGGATAAATACTTATCGTTAGTTGAATTTGCATATAATAATAGCGACCAATCTAGTATTGGTATGTCACCGTATGAAGCTCTATATGGGAGGAAATATAGAATGCCTTTATGTTAGGATGACATTTGAGAAAGGAAGATAATAGGTCCTGAATTGATTAAAGAAACAGAAGAGAAAGTGAAAATAATTCAGGATCAGCTAAAAGCATCATCAGACCTACAAAATCTTATTCTAATTTAAAGAGAAAAGATATAGAATTTAAAGTAGGCGACAAAGTGTTTTTAAAAATGTCTCCATGGAAGAAGGTGTTAAAATTTGGAAGAAAAGGAAAACTAAGTCCACATTTTATTAGCCCTTATGAAGTTTTAGAAAGAGTTGGACCAGTTGTCTATAGATTAGCATTGCCACCGAAGTTGGATAGAATTCACAATGTATTTCATCTTTCTATGCTACGAAGATATAGGTCAGATCCATCTCATGTATTGTCAGTTGAATCTATTGAGGTGAATCCAAACCTAAGTTATGAAGAATAACCTGTAGCAATCTTGGCACAAGAAGTAAAGGAGCTAAGAAATAAGAAAGTGCCTATGGTGAAGGTTTTATAGAGGAATCACACAACGGAAGAGGCTACTTGGGAGAGTGAACAAGTCATACGGATCCAATACCCACAATTGTTTCAGAACTAATTGCAACTAATTTTGGGGATGAAATTAATTAAGGGGGAGAGAATTGTAATGCCTTGATTTTTATTGAATCTATTTATACATTAATTAGTAAGAGATTGATGATGCTTTAGATAGTAGTGATAGAGATATATACAATATATAAATAACATATAAAGATGGGTAAGAGTAAAGTAGTAAAAGAGTAAAAAAGTAGGAAAGTTAAAGTATAAAATAATAATATTTTATATAAAATTCTTAATTAAATAATACATATATACTTAGTGGAAAAATATGAGACAACAAAAGATTTTTCAAAAATTTTATTTCTTCTTCTTCCTTGTGCTCTTCTTGTGGCCAACCTCCATGGTTAGCAAAGAGGCAATTTTAATTCTTTAAATTATCAAGAGTTTAGTTAGTTTTTCATAAGGAGTGAAAGAAGGTTTTAATTCAAGTAACAAATAAGTTTCTTCAACCTTTAGTGATTTGGAATGATATTGGCTATAGTTAGAGTTAGTAATTAAATATTGAGTTTTTATAAGGTGTTTAGCTAATTTTGATTTGGAGGAGGTTAAAAGAGGTTTATGGTTGTTCATGTAATTTAGTAATACCATTTTTTAAACTATAAATTGATTAGGTATTGATTGATTTAATTGGTGAAAACAAGAGAAAAAAGTAGAAAGAAGTGAAGTTGTTCCTTCAATTAGAGCTCTAAAAAGGTAAGTATATACTTAGATAATGCTTGTGTCTTTGGTTTGTATCATCCTGAGTTGGTAAGTGTGTGTTATGTTTATGAAAATGGGGTGAAAGAGTGATTCTGGGTTGCCATGGGCATGGCCATGCAGTGCCATGGGCATGGCCATGCAGTGCCATGGTCATGGGCTTTGAAGTGGAGCTATTTCATCTAAAAATGGTAAGGAAACATAAGCAAAATGAATGCAATGGGCATGGCCCTTGAATGCCATGATCGTGGGGGTACTCTAGGGTGTTTTACAGCTTTATTTCACATTCCACGGGCATAGCTATTGGATGCCACGGTTGTGGGGTTGGTTTGTTGACATTTATTATCATATTTCACACTATATGGGTGTAGTAAATGGCTTGCACAGCTAAGTCTTTATATATATTGTATTAAAAATGTATTTGTGATTATAAAGTGGAGAATTATGATAAAATATGTTGATTATGTTAATTGTTGATGAATTGATGAGTTACATGGTGAAAAACTCATATATGCATAGTGTGGAATGTTGTTTGTTGTCTTACACTTTATCTAGTTTCCAGAAGAATGTGTTTGGTGATTGGCATGCCATACGTAATGGGGTGAGACACTAGGTGTCATAGAGATATTACCATGCCCCTGAGTGAGACACATGAGGTGTCATATTGATGATTACATTGTGGATGAGACACTGGATGTCATAGATGTATCTACGACCACTAGCGAGACACAGAGGTGTCATTATTGATGAGATAGGCCAAAGCAATGGTTCTGGAACTAGGTTATTGTATAAGATTGTTAGGCCCAATGCATGATGATTATTTTTATATATAATAAAGATGAGAATGTATGTAACATTAAAACCTTATGCATGTTCATATACATTTGTCATAGTAATGTTGCATTATCAAGTATATACCGCTGAGCTCTAGGCTTAGCCTGATTTATTTATCATACAGGTGATAGTATAGAAGCTAGAATTCCTTCTAGACCAGGTTAGGTCTAGTAAGAGGTTGGATACTAGAAGCCTCTAGTTGCCACAGATCAAGCCTAAGCATAGCATGTAAATATACTTTTGAGTTGATGTAGATGTAATATCTATTTTGTAAAATATAATGAATTGAAACATGATTCAAAGATGTTTTGTAAATAAGTAATATCATGTTCTCATATTTATGAATGTATGTATGAAAATATGGGATTTTGGGATGTGAGTGTATGGAAATATTTTGAGGACTATTGGATATTCACAGGTTGAATTGATTGGATTTTGTAATACACGTATTTTAAATGAAATTTTGGCAAATTTTCTATAAACTTATTTATTTATCAATATATAATACTAATAACTAGTAACTAAATTATGAAGGGTGATAAAGTAACCTTTTGGTAATGCTCTTATACCCTATCTATGCATACTACATACCTGAAGGTGTGTGTACTATGTATGGGTAGGTTATGTGGGTGTTACAGAGTTAACAAGACTTGTATGGGCTTTCTTTGAGTATTTTTCGGTGTGTTTTGTTGCTTTGAGGTGTGTCCTCAGAAGGTGAGAAGGGCCTCAGTTTATGTATACACACGAATCGAGGTAGTAGGTGATCGGAGGGCAATTGTGTAGTCATCACAGGGGACTGGTCACCAGACTAATGGCCGTAAAGGCCAACAGTCACTAGTTGTCAAACTGGTTATCATTTGATTGATCGGTGACAACCAAATGTCACCGATCCATCTTTTTTAGCAGATGAGCTTCCAAGGCCTATTTTATGACCATCCAATACCCGACTAACTCAATTCTTAATTTTTTGGAAACGTGACAAAATGAATTTTATCATGGGGCATAGAAAATAAGGGTTCACAATAGGATAAATGCATTTGGATGGAATGTGTTATTTAATGGTGATTGTGGGTATGAAACAAGCAATGGGAAAGATAAACACATTATTTTTATTGATATGAAGCTGTGTAAATACAAATCATGGGACCCTATAGAAATCCCATGCTCCCATTCTTTTTATACTTATACTTTAGCTCATATGAAGATAGACCCTATAAGTTATATTTCTCATTGGTATCACAAGTCAAACTATATTGAATCTTAATATATGCAATATAGTTTGTTCTAGGGAAGAAAATTATGAGATGTGATGACTTTAAGCCACCATCAATAACAAAGATGCCTGGAAGGCCAAAAAAGAAAAGGGTGAGAGGTGCAAGTGAGTTAAGTTGAGTAATGGAAAATTGAGTGACAAACTATCTAGGAGATGTGAACTCTCAATTTTTCACCATAGTATGAAAAATTAGTATGTTACGGACATATGGGCTCAAGAAAAATCCAAATCGAATAGTAGATGGGCCTGAACGGGCCATTTGAAATTTTTTTTTTACAAAAACTAGGCCTATTGCGGCTGTAAATCTTCACTTTTCATTTCATATTAAAATTCAATCTGTTATGGTCGCGTGACATCAAGAATTACTTAAAATGAACATCAAACGGGTGCAAATGGGCTTTTTAAATTTTTTTTTGCACAAAATTTGGCCTATTGCAGTGTGCTACTACGACGGAGCCTACAGCAGCTAGTGTTGCCGTAGGAGCAACAAAAACTTGAAATACTATAAATAGACCCCTAACCCCATTATTTGATACACTATCCATCCAAGCAAACCTATTTGCTAGTTGGTCTTCTCTCTCCCCCCCCCCCCCCCTCTCTTCTTTAAAGGAAAAGGTGTGAACTTCTTTTGCAATAATCACCTAAAGCTTGCTTCCTTATCAAGCATGGATGCTTGGTCTATCCTTGGTGCTTGTTTTCCATAAATACCCTAAGCAATTACTTTCTTAGAAATTGATTGTTTTCTTAGCAACTGTGGAATTAAGAACTAGCCACATGCTCAAGTCCTTACCTCCCAAGGCAGAAAAGAAGGTATGAACCCTAATTTTGATCTTCTTATATTTATCTTTCTAAATAAATTGATGATTTAATGGGCTTTTTTAAATTTAAGATCCATCCTTTCGACTTAAATTTGAATTTTCCACCTTTGAAATTGAACTTGGAATTTCAGTCCAAGTATCAAGCCTACTTAATCATAAAACACTTCCTTCTTTTATTCCCTTTTAATTTCTTTCTTTAATTATGATTTTTGTTTATGATGCTTTATTTTGGGAAATGTGTGCCCATCCTAGAATCTATTAGGCTAGAGTTGGGATGCTCTATTTCTTTTGGGTTTTAAAGTTATAAATTTAATTTCAAGTTTGCACTTTATTCTCGCTTTATCCTTTATTTTTATCCTTTAATTATTCACAAATGAATGTTATTATATTGTTCATGAATTTTTAAAATGTCATTTCATAATTATAATTGCCATTTGTCATGATATATTATTTTGTAAGTTTTTATTGAATTATAAGCCAAACTATTTTACTTAACATAAGTCAAAATCTAGCCCCCTAAATCCATCCTTTGGTTAGAGGCTAATGACTTTTATCTTTGGGAAGTAAACTGGAGTCAACTTTTGGATTTTTCTTAAAATTTTCCTTTTTCAAAAAAAAAATTAAGTGGCGACTCAAAACAATTTTGCTAAACCGAGAGTAATCCGCCATGAGGAAAAGTGACCTTGACACTTTCATGTAGGACTTAGCCCAAATGAGCATTTCAACTCTCATTCCTAATGGGTTGGACTAGTGCTTGGACAAGGCATCATAAGAGAGGGACCCAAATAATATGTAGCATCTATAGAAAGAGGTGCACAACAAAGTAAAATGTATATCTATTCTAGAGGTAATTTGTGTAGGTTTTAATTTATTTATTCAAATACTTATTTCAAATGCAATTAACACTAATGGTTGATTTTTTTTGAATAATCAGTCACAAAGTGTGAATCAAGTGCAACCTCAGTCATTTAATCACTACCACATAAGAGGTAAACAAAAGGGAAGCTGAAGGCTATTGCCAAGGCACCCTTACCCAACACCACCACTAGTAAAGAACAAGGAAAATAGAATGCAAGTGGAAAAGGGACATTGAAGGTTTCTTCCAGGGCACCATCAAAAGGGAAAGAGATTCCACAAGTCACCAAAAGAAAGAATAATGATATCATATTTTTAATGATGAGTCAACTAGCAACATAGTTAATGTAAATATTTCAACTGATTTGAATTTCAATAGAAAATTTAGATGCTTATTTTATTTGATTGATTCTATTTGTGAAATCATTATAGCCTGGCATGGTTGATGAGAAATTTTTTTTTATAGTGATGATGATGGGATGGAAACTCATGATGATCCAAAAACTATGACCAAGTTTCCTTTTCTAAATGAGCAAGAGTTAAGAAGTTCTCAAAGGTAACAAGAGTCAAGCAGCCAAGGAAGAAGAAAAATATTAATTTTTAGAGATGGAGCGAATGTGGATTCACCATTTGTTCTACCATTCAGACCATTAAGGCTACATTGGAAGGAGCAACCATGCTTGTCTAAGAGACAATTACAAGAGTAATGTGAGAAGCTTGTTGGAAGGTATAAAGGAAAGTCAAAGTCAGATCCAATAATGTCAAAATTAGTTATTTTATGCGTGGTGATAGATTAATAGGATTTTTCATATGGACATAATTGGTTGTTATTTGTGTTGTAATGGCATGATACACTATTTTTGTAAGGACATAATTGCTTCATAAGATGATGAGATTTTTTTGGATGATGATTTTGTATGTGATGGATATTTATACCTAAATCTATATTTTTTTTTTGTTAATCAACCCAAGTTTTGTATTTTGTGTTACTAAGGCAGGTTTAGAACTTCATTTATATTTTGTATCCCCTATTACATTAATGAAATAATTACTTTTCCCATGAAGATAACATATTATATTTTATGTTTTGTTGTTTTAGAAATAAGAGATTCATTACAATTGACTTTTATGCATTATTGATTTTGATTTTGTGCTTATATTATAACTTACAGGTTTATAATCAATCTAAATATGTTTATAACCAGTCATTATAATAGGTGTGTAATTAATGATTATAAGCCTCGTGCGAAGATAATAGGTCTGCATTATAACAGGTTTATAAGTAGTCATTACAGCTATGATTGTACTAATGTGTATCATTTTAAGCATTACAGTCATTATAAGCTAACTAAAATTAGTACTATCATGTTTATAAGTCACTTGTTCTTATAGTTACTCATCCTTACAAAATTAAGGTGTTATTTGTATAATTGATTTATGGTGCAGTAGGTAAGAAAGAAGAAAATTAAAAGCCAAAATAAATATCATATTCAAAAATTTTCATTTCAAGAGCAACTTTAGTGTATTAACAACAAAATTCGAAGCTACATTTTGTTACATTATGTCATAAATAACATACATAACATAATACATAGAAATATAATTATAAAAAGAATAATATAGGCTCTTCTCAACTTCATTTTCCCCATATCCAGTTTTAAAGTCATGTCATCTTTTATCAACTTAAGCATTCTAATATCTTCTTTGATCTCATTAATTTCACTAGTGTAATCTTCCATGATAGTAATTCACTTCTTCTCTTCAACAACTTGTTTTCCTTCTACAAGAACTTGTTCTCAAATTTTAGTTCATTTAATCACTTCTATGGCCCTATCTGACATATGAACATCAAACTACTTCAAATGCACTCACCCATTTCCCTTTCTTCTTTCAGTAAAAGGCTACAAATCAAACAATAATGAACACCATATTAAATATTTCACACACCTATTTGGGAAAATAAGAATTCAACTAATGAAATAATTTTTTCCCTTAAAACATGCGAATTTCTTTCCCTAAATAATTAAAATAATTTTCAATGTGATTTGGGAAATCATAAAACCTCCTACTAGGGTTTATGTCAGTCCAATACATCTACAGCACCTATGGAACACCACAATCACGGCTCTTGTTAAAGCCCAAATAAATGTTTCTAATTGTTAAAGATGTTGGAGACAAATTTGAAGAAGAATCCATCTCCCTTCTTGTCGCTCATCTTTTTCTTTGCTAGAATAATGATTTAATCAAAGAAAATCAGAGAATCAATAGAGAACTTGACAATTAGGGTTTAGAAAAATTTTAATTTTGAAGTAAAATAAATGAATTTAATCCTTTAGAATGTATGCCTAAGCCATGTTGATTTCCAAATGATGAAAAAATGAGACCCATGAAGCCAACTCATCAAAAATAAATGACCAACTTCAGTCCATTATGTCAGGATCAAAAGTGAGTTGTTTTTTACAAAAAAAATTTGTTCAAATGGATAAAAAAAAATTAGGGTCCATTGCACAATACCATAAATAATTTAAAGTCATTTTGTACATGTACCCTATATAAGTAACAACAAAATAGTTATATATAAGTATCCATAAGTAAAACTAAATAATTTAAGTATCTATAAATAAAAGAAATAATATGAGTATCCAAAAAAACAAAATAATATATGTAAGCATCCACAAATAACAAAATATAAGTATCCATAAATAAAATAAATAATTATGACATTTAATGCCAAAGTTCATTAAATAGTTGTGAATATATTTTTTAAAAAAATAATAAATTTCATGCATGCCTTCGGTTCACTTTCATCATTAGGATGCCTTTAACAAAACAAACAATTTCAAAAATAATCTCATCACCACTTTGAAGACGAACAGTATTGCAAACATGTTTTTAGCCCTTCTCAATTCTTACTTTGTAAGTGCCATTCATTTTATATCTTATTTGTATCATTACATTGAAAATAACCCATCATTAGTAGTTTTGATATCATATTCTTTATTATTAGTATTTTATAGTAAGATGAAGTCAAGTAGAGGAATCAAAATGAGTTAGCACATTATTTTTGTGTCATGTTAACCCATTTTGGTATCACATTTAAAATCAACGCAAATATGACCCATTTATTAATCGTATCAAGTGTAACACCCTTATACCCTATATACATACAATACATATATTCTGAATATACAAAATATGCATATATAATATAAAAGTGCCTCAGTAACTCCATAGTAAAAATTCTCATTTACATTAATATAGATAATTACTAATAAATAATATATTTAAGTAGTAAATTGTTAAAAATGCAAAGTTATTAAGAAAATCTTTGGGAAATTTTCGCTAGAGTTTTATAAGTAATTTTAGTAAATCCCAAAATTCAATTATCACAACTAGCACATAAAGATTTAACACTTTCAAAAATTTCATTGCATTCACAAATTCTCGTAATTCTATATAACATATACAAATTATTCATCTTAATTAAAGCATACTTCTATATATTTATATACATCATAATCCCAATTTCTCATTAATACACAATATACAAAAACTAAAATACTTATAAACCACAATTTTACATGTATGCAATTGGCACTGTTGATCAGGTGGCACCAAAATCACCAAAGATCACTCACAACTCAAATCTCTATGACCAGCAATTCTCTCACATCTGCGATTCACACAATCGCGCTAGGCTGTACAGCTTAGTGGTGCATATAAAATAACAACATATATGTATACATTTAAATACCTTTCTTATGATGTAATTTACAATATTACTATAATTACTAGTTATTTATAACTCATTTGTCATATATATATATATATAGCTGCATATATAAATATATAATTCACATCTTATGCAACAATTTGCAATATTTACATAACACACACATATTTAGACATACTTACACTACATACCACCACACACACATTGGGCCCAATAACCCCTATACAATTTCAAAGTCCAGTTATCACAATATTAATTTTTCAACCCAGCTCTGCTCAGGTCCATATCTAGTCTCAATCTCATGACCTAGCTATGCTCAGATCTATTAATATATACATTATCAATCATTCATAACATTATTATACAAGTAATTGTATAAGTTACAAACATACAATAACAAATTTTCTTTTTACATTCTCATCTCAATATCACATTACCCAAGTGATCAACCTCATCATGATCACTTTACATTTCACCATATTTTGGTTAAATTAACATATTCATTGCCATTTCACTATCACACCACATAATCTTGGGTTGCACTCACAATGCGACTCATTCCACACACAATTTGTCTCATCTTTCGATGTACACAATTTAGACATTTTCTACATAAAGGTTTCTTTCATAATTTTTACATCTTCTTTCTCATTTCTCATCACATTGTTTATTTTTCATATTTTTCAATCATTTTTAACATGGCTCACATTTACTACATTATTCACATAACCATTCTATAATGGCTCATCTTTCAAATTGCTTACATGTATAAACCTTAACTTTATATTGAGAAAATGCCCAATGTGACACTATCACATAACTATGCCATATTGCATAGACTATGTAACACCCCTATACCCCGTATATGTACACAGCATGCTAATACGATCATAATATACGTATACTGAATATAGAAATGCTATGGTATACTTAACAAATGAATCATCCCTTTACAAAAACATGAACAAATTTAAATCATTTAAAAGAAGTTATAAAAGACCAAAGATAAAATGTTTATTTAAAAGCAGCGAAAAATATAACAATTATTTTCAAATACTTATACATTAAAACTCAAGATTTACAAAACATAAAGTATATACATGTTTGGCAGTCTATCTTCGATCTTTAAGCTTCACTATCACCACCTCAAGATCTAGCCTCTACTAGGCCTAGAGGAATTCTCCGGTTCTTCCCTGTTACCTGTGCGATAAATCATAATCGCGCTAAGCCAACGGCTTAGTGATACAAACCATAATAATAATGTGTTGCAATGCAATGCCAATATAATATGTTCAAACATCATACTATATACATAAGAATATCACCTTTCAAAATCTTACATTGAATCTCATTAATCATTAATTTCACCATTCATAAATCATATTTAAACAAAGACAAGCATGGGCCCAAAAGACACTAATATGCCATTCAACTTTCAGAGTTAATATTTTGGTTTAATTATCACATTTATCATTATCATTATCATTATCCCAACTAGGCTTCAAGGATTTAGGTTCAACTAAGCTTCAAGGGGAACAAAGCATGCTAAGTATCAACCCAACTTGGCTTCAAGAACCAATCCAACCTAGCTTCAAGGGTTGTAACATCTCAATTAGGCTTCAAGGACTAGACCCAACCAAGCTTCAAGGCGAGTAAAACATGTTAAACTTCAACCAAACTTGGCTTCAAGGATCAAGCCCAACCTAACTTCAAGAGATTGTCACTATAGGCATGCCACCAACAACAAACTCTGAAAATGGAATAACACATTAGCCACACAATTCATTTATTATTTCATTATCAATTTCATTCTCAATTCTCATTATCATCTAGGCAAACATGCCCCACTTATCTCAATTGAATCATCATAACCAATCACAATGGCCTCATATCTTCTCATGTCTCAATTTACATTATAATACTTCATTATTCAAGTATACATAATCAATTATATTGAACATCATCATATAAGCATACATGCCTCAATTATCTCAATTCACATTATGCAAAACATAACATTATTGATGTGCATCAACAATGCAATCGATTACTTATCACCTTTTTAATCATATGTTTTAAGTCTCAAGATCATATAAAAGTATGCATTAATGTAGGGTAGGGTTTGTACTTACCTTAGGAACAACTCACACCAATTTACAACTTTACTCTTCCAAAACCTCTTCACCACTTAGGTTAAGGCAAATCAATCTCTTCACAACCTAATCCAAAAGAAATAGTACACATGAGATGCAAAACTCTATACATGACACGCTCAACAACACGGCTGTGTCCCTAACCGTGCTCTAAACTCACAACACAGAAGCTTTGACATGCTCAGAACCACCGGCGTGTCACTGAACATGTAATACATTATGTCTCACAGAAACATTGACACATCCAACAACATGGGCGTGTTCATGGCCGTGTCAATTCCTCACCAACACAGTAGCTATGACACGCTCAGTGACATGGGCGTGTCACTGGATGTGTCAATACTACTAATACACAGAAGCTGTGACACGCTCAGTGACATGGGCGTGTCACTGCTCGTGCCACCCATCCAAAAACACAGAACCATTGACACGCCTAAAACTTGGTCGTGCTCATGGGCGTGTCAGGCCAAAAATACATATTCCGACCACAACAACACTTAATCCAACAAATCACTTCCTTTCACCAAAATCCACTTCAAACAAACTTAGCTCAACATACCCAAGAACCATAACAAACTTGCAAAAACACCAAAACAACTAAAAACATACATTCAACACAAATCAAAATCATCACCACAAACCCAAAACACAACTACAACACTACCTCTTCCACCAAACTTGCTCTTTTCTTCAATCCAAACTCAAAAATCCAAAAATCAAATGAATCAAACACTCTTAAACACAACACAATCCAAACACACTCCTATCATCAAAAACAATCCTTCAAACTCAAACATAACTCCAAAATAAACAAGAGAAATCAAGAGATAACTTACCAAAGTTGATGATAGTTCACAAATTTCAACTTATTCCCTTGAATCTTCCTTCAATTTGAGCTTGGATCACAAAACTCACTCTCTCTCTCTCTTGCTTTAGATGGCCGGCCAACAAAAGGAAAAGGAAAGAAATGAGAAAGAAAATGAATAAACCAAAGTCAAATACTTCTCTCTTTAAACCTCCTCCAAGCAATTATAATATTAAATAATCCAAATTAATCTCTTCCATTCATTTTAATTTCCCATTTTCCACTAATTAACTTAATTAATTAAAATAATTAAATATCTTCTTCCTTTGACCATCACAATTGACTTGTATATATGTTGTATATATTTCCATATACACAACATATACACTTCCCTTTAAATTTGTCTTCTCTTTAAAATTTAACATATACATTCAATACAATTACGACAATAATATCAAAACTTCTAGGGCATACTTTGGGATATTACAGACTATGTGATTTCCCACATTTTTAAATACTTTATATGCATAATGCCAACCCACATTTAATAAAAACACAAGTCTTTAGGATAAGTACTAATCTTATTTCTTTTTTCCAAGCAAAACCTTAAACTCCACCTCTTTTATTACTTTGGCCTGCACATACATATAATCCAACAATAAGTAATTGTAGACCCTTAATTTTTGACCCATTCAAATCCTATAGTCTAAATTAATTTTTGTGGTATTTTATTTATTTTAATAATATTTTAATAACTAATAATATTTAATAGTTTATTTTTAATAAAAATAAAAAAATATATAAAAAATATATATATATATAATAAAAAATCAGACGGATCGGCGAGCGACACGCTGCCGCGCGGCAGCCCATTTCGCCCCCAAATTATATGCGGCAAATTGGGCAATGCCCAATTCACCACAGATAGCAATCTGGGGCAAATTTGCCAGCGTAATTTCTACTAGCGCAGCCCGCAGGCCCGACAGCCAGCGCGCTGCCGATTTTTTTACCAAACTTTATTTTACCCATTTTTCTAATTTTTCCTAAACAATTGGTATTTCCTTATTAAAATAGGATTAGGACTCTTTATTTTCCTATAAATACTAGCATTAAACACATGGATGAAGGGAGGAGAAAAACCCTTGAAGACGAATGAAAAGAAAGAAGAAAACCCTAGAAAGAGAGATTAAAATCAGAAAGCAGAAGACGGCAAAAGAAATTAACAATCACCAATCCATCAAAGGCAGTGACACTGCCTTTGTTATTATTCATCCAGAAAATAATTTGGTGGAACCTTCAACGCAGGTTTTGTGTCTTAATCTTGAATTTGCTTAAACATTCAATTGTTATATCATTCTTGTTCTAGCTGGTTTTTGTTTGTT
Source organism: Garcia nutans (assembly GCA_947685225.1). Taxonomy (NCBI): domain Eukaryota; kingdom Viridiplantae; phylum Streptophyta; class Magnoliopsida; order Malpighiales; family Euphorbiaceae; genus Garcia; species Garcia nutans. The sequence goes on from CANTUV010000024.1 coordinate 54,685,377, forward strand.
TATTTTTATTATCACTTTGATTCAATAGTATAAATTGATAAACCCTAATTATATATTCTGTTCATTATTGTTTCATCCAATAGCTCAAAAATTCAGAGAAATCTAAAAGCCCCGAACTATCTTCTTAATTCTCTAAACCCTAAACTTCTTTACAGTTTCTAAAAACTTTAAATCTTAATTATTTTTATAAAACTCTAAATTGTTCTCTTAAATCCTAAGATCGAATATGTTTTCCAAAATATATAAAACCCTAAACTATCTTATCAATTCTCAAAACCCTAACCCCTGTGTCTTAATTCCTTAATTTTTCTAAACCCTAATCTTCTTAAAACTCAATCCGAGAAAACCATAATTTATTCCCAATATACCAAAACCTCATTTTTCAAGCCCCCATCCAGTAAACCTAACAAACCCTTAAGCCCAAATCCAATAAATTTCATAAATCTTTCTCTCCAATAAACCTAAAAAATCTTAAACCCTAATCCCAATCTTTTAAAATTATAAACCCTAATGTCTTAAGGTTCCAAAACCCTAATCTCATTATATTAGCCTTAAACCCTAATTTGATTAACCAAAAACCTTGCTACTTTCTTAAATTTATAGAACCCTAATTAATGCATGAATCCCTAAAGTAAATATATTTACTGTTTTATTTAAATTGGATGAATGTTTATTATATATTTTGATTGATTTTTGATATCTTTGATGAATGATTTATTTATTATGAATCGTTATTTACTTTTTTTGATTTATTTTGATTTCCAAATATTGTAAGAGGTATGTTTCAACTTTTTGGGCACCTCATTAATTAATTTCTATATAATTTAAATTGCTTTTATATTTTAGACTAATGTAAAAGGCATGTTTCCACCTTTCGGTGGGTGTCCTATTTAGTTTAGATATGAACGATGTAAGGACATGTTTCCATCCTCGGATGGGTGTCCATTTATTGCTTTGTTTGGACCTTGCTTTGAATTTAATATAATGATGCTTTATTTTAATTGTTGCATGTAATATGGATAATATTGTCATATTTAAGAATTTTATAATATTAAGACCTGCAAAGGAGGCCGGTTCTAATGAACCGGGCGTTGTGGGGGTGCTGGGCCGTTTCTCACCTTCCCCACACGTACCAAACTTTTCGAACCCATTAAGGTGTTGGGGATTCCTTAGGAATCGAGTCATCCACCCCTTTCTTTTTCCTGGCCAGTCCGAGTGGCGACTCCATTTTCTCCGGGCTTAGGCCTGTTTCTTTATGGCCCCGAGCCTAAACAGTGCTGAAGTCGCAAGAACCATTCCACCAGGAGTGGGGGCGAAAATCTCCGCTCATAGTGGTGACTCCACTGGAGATAAGAGAAGTTAATTCCATTGGTCTTTATATTATTCTATTATTTCTTATCATGATATTATCCATTGAATCATATTACATTGCATCATGTGCGTGAGTTAGAAAGCCCGTGTTACCCGTGTTGTGTTATGTGAGGGATACCATACTTTCACTCAAGGTATGGAGATCTAGCATGGCATAACCACTCATAGCCTTGTACCATTTGGTATATACTTGCTATGGAAACCTAAGCCTTTTAACCCAAAGACTAAAGCTCATGTAATCGGCCTAGTTACTTTCCTTAGGTTTTACCCCAAGTGCATGTTGTTTGACTATGCTTAATTTATCTTGACTTAAATCATGGCTTATTTGGTTTGTCTTTTTTCTAATATGACCTAAATACATTGTGAGCTCAAAATAATTTTTTTTAATTTAAAAGACCAAAGCTATTTTCAAAACATTTCAATATGGTCTTTGGACATAAAATTTTTCTAAAAATAAATCAAAAATTATTTTGCTCATAACCCAAATACTAAGCCCAAAATCCATTTTTTCTAAAATATTTTTACAATAGGCTTAGAAATAAAATTATTTTCTTCTAACCTTTTCTTACAAAGAGCTTTCAAATTATTTAGGTCAATTACGAAACACCAAAAATCAATTGTGAGCCTAGTTTATACTAAGAATAATTAATCATGGGCTTGTTTTTGGCATGAATCATTAGTTACTTTTTCAGGTGAGAAATCTATTTATAATAAACCTCTTAATTTAGTTTTAATCCAATATAGCATAAAAGCTATGTTAGTTGGTTGAATGGATTAAAACCTAATTAATGGGAATTATCATGGACTAATTTTCATTTTTGAAAGTATAACTATTGGTTGAAGCGTCCAAGGGAATTATTCAAAAAATAAGATACCCCATGTTGGTATTTTGTTAACCATATTACCTAAGAAAAGAGACTCGCCATCCGTGTGTGGAAGTTATAAGGTTGGAAGGAACGTCCTATTTATCTTTCTTTGTTGATTGTTTGTGCATACATGCATTCATGCATACATTTGCATCTCATATCATTGATCCTCTCTAGCTCACAGCCCTGGATTATGATAGTTTAAAAGCTTATGACAATCCGACCTACACCGAGACGAAGAATCTAGTAGCAACTCAATCACTTGCTCACCAAAAGCAATGGAGCCCTAATAAATTCAAATAATGGTGGACGATGCCCTCAATGCCAAGTTGGAAGAAATAAAAGAGGCCCTAGCTGAGACCATGAATAACCAATTGGCTACAATTTTAGGAAATAATGCCGAAGCGTCTGCAAGCTCCAAGAAGCCAAAGGACAAAGGTAAGGCTAAAGTTGGTGAAGTAGCTTTTGATGATGATAAGGTGATCATTGATGATGATGATGACTGGGCTCAATACTTTCAAGATCCTCAAGACAAAAAGGAGACGAAGGTTGTTGAGAAGACAACTTTTGAAAAGACTAAAAATTCTGATGTTGAGAAGATGATTGCTGATTTATAAAAGAAATTTGAGAAGAAGTTGAAAATCGAAGAGATGTCCGAGATTGGCAAACTATTTGAACAAGATGAGGAGGTCCCTTATAAGTTCAAGATGTCTTCCTTTGCTAGATACAATGGTACTGGAAACTCTCATCTCCATGTGAAGCAGTACATCAATGCTATGCAATCTACCCGAGCCACTAAGGCTCAAACTCTAAGATATTTCATGCTCTCATTGGACCCTGTTGTTCAAAATTGGTTCAACATGTAACACCCCTATATTCAATACACACACACTACAACCACAACAATGTAGCATAAGTGCACCAAACATAGGGATGCTACGGTTTCCTTAACATTCAAAACATTTTAAAACTTGATACCATATCCATATCATTATATTTTATTAACAAAATAGATCATCCACTTATAAAACAAAACATATTAGTTATCTATATATATATACAGTTATATATTACACAGCGGAAGTTATAAAATATGTATATATATGAAAACATTTGAATACATATTTACTATTATACATATATTTACATTATCAACAAAACTTAACACAATATAAAAGATTTATACATGATTGGCAAGTCAGCTCTGATCTTTAAGCTCCCAAAATCAACTCTTCAATGTCTACTCTCACTCGGTCTCGAAGAGCTCTCGGGTTCGATTCTATCAGTTCTATCACCTGCGCGATTAAACACTATCGCGCTAAGCCAAGGGCTTAGTAAGATAAAACATGCAATAGACATGCTTAAATGTTATACAATGCCAATTTTAATTTATATCATACATGTAACAACATAGATGGAAAGCTAACAACATACATTTACATTTCATAACCTAGCGTACATATATGTATATCACATTTCAACATTCTTGCATATACTTTATTAGTTAATCATTTAATCATCCATGAACAACACTAAGCAAAGACAAGCATGGGCCCAAGACACACTAATATGTCATTCAATTTTCAGAGTTAATGCTTTGGTTTTGTTATCACATTTATCAATATCAATATCATATACCCAACTAGGCTTCAAGGATTAAGTTCAACCAAGCTTCAAGGGGAGCAAAGCATGCTAAGCATCAACCCAACTTGGCTTCAAGAACTAACCCAACCTAGCTTCAAGGGTTGTAACATCTCAATTAGGCTTCAAGGATTCAATCCAACCTAACTTCAAGAGATTGTTACACTCATTAGGCATGCCACCAACAACAAACTCTGAAAATGGAATAACACATTAGCCACACAATTCATTTAGATTTCATTCTCAATTCTCATTATCATTTAGGCAAACATGCCTCATTTATCTCCATTAAATCACCTTAGCCAATAACAATGGCTCCACATTTCATTTCACAATATAACACTTCATTATTCAAGTGTATATTTATCTCACATGACATCATTCATAAATATTAACATTTCATTCCACATTACTCATAAAACACATTACCATTCAAAGTGCATAACATAACATTGTTAATTCTCAACAATGCAATTAGGGCAAAACACAATTGACATGATTCATAGTTTTAGGACCATCCACATTCATTTGATTAGATCATTCTTGTGTTTGAAACATGTTTATAATGTTCATGTTTAAGTTTAGGAACAATGGAACTTTTGAAGAATTTAAACCATGCAAAGAGAACCAAGAAATCAAACAATGTTCAAGTCATTTGAAGGGCACGCCCAACTCACTTGATTGACACGCCCAACCAGCTTGAGTGACACGCCCGTGTCCTTAAAATGAAAAGAGGCAGTAGCTTATTCAAACAATTGACACGCCCACTCCCCTAAGGGACACGCCCACTCCCCTAAATTGATTTTGGCCGTGTCACCAAATCATAAAACCTTAACTAAAACCAACCCTTTCTCAATTGCACTCAAACACAATATTCATTATATAACATATTTCACATGAACATAATCAATGTTCTAAACACATATTCATCACAAGAATTACTTCACCACACATTAATATCACAATTAAACACATTTTAACTCAAAACCCTAAAATCAACATCCTTCTCCATCCATCCAAATCAACAACCATCATTTCCAACAACAACCTTCAATTAAACTCATAACTTAAAATCAATTTAACACTTGAAAACACAACCAAACACATCTCAAATCCACCAAATCACAAAATCATCAAACCCTACTTTACTTCCAACACAACTTCCAAATAAGTAAAGAAAACAAGAAAATACTTACTTGAAAAGAAGAAATTCCACAAATCCTTTGTCAAAACCTTGGATTGCTTCATCAACTTGCTTCTTGCCTCAAGAACACTTCTCTTTTCCTTTTGCTAATGGAGAGCCGGCCACTTCATGAAGAAAGAAGACAATGATCAAGATACAAAGTCAAATTTTGCTTTTAATCTCCACCAAGTGTTCTTATCCAAGCAATTACTAAAACACCCTCAATCATATAACTAACCTTTGTCTCATATAAGTCCTTAAATGTAATTTCATTAACAACCAAAAATATCTTCTTCCACTTAACCATCACCTTGACTCTTCATTTGACCACTTTATATGTTATATATATCATCATATACACAACATATATATTTGTCTCTAAACCCTAATTCTTCCTCCAAAACACATATGCACAAGCATTCACTTTCCAATTTCTTTTCTTATCCCATCATATACATTCAATCCAATTTAACAATAACAACAACAACAACAACAACATAATCAAAACTTCTAAGCCACATATGAGGATATTACAATTCTCCCCCTCTAAAAAGAAAATTTCGTCCTCGAAATTACCTGAAATTAACTCTGAAATAACTGAGGATATTGCTTTCGCATCGTTTGCTCATTTTCCCAAGTTGCTTCTTCTTTCACATGGTTCTTCCAAAGAATCTTCACCAATGGCACTCTCTTGTTTCTCAAATCTTTCACATCACGTGTCAAGATAGCAACTGGTTCCTCTTCAAAAGTCAAGTCTGGGTTCACTTCAATTGATTCAAATGGCAACACATGAGATGGATCCGACCTGTACCTCCTCAACATAGAAACATGGAATACATTATGAATACGATCCAACTCAGGTGGCAAAGCAAGTCGATAAGCAACTGGCCCAACTTTTTCTAACACTTCATACGGCCCAATGAAACGAGGACTCAATTTTCCCTTCCGACCGAACCTCAAAATCTTTTTCCAAGGAGACACTTTCAAAAATACCTTATCTCCAACATCAAACTGAATGTCTCTCCTTTTCAGATCTGCATAAGACTTCTGTCGGTCTGAAGCTGCTTTTAACCTGCCTCGAATCAATTTTACTTTCTCTTCAGTTTCTTGAATCAAATCAGGACCAACCAACTTATTATCTCCAAGCTCATTCCAACAAAGAGGTGTCCTACACCGTCTGCCATACAATGCTTCGAATGGTGCCATACCAATGCTGGATTGGTGACTGTTGTTGTAAGCAAATTCCACAAGAGGTAAAAATCTATCCCAACTTCCAGAGAAATCGATGACACAGCTTCTCAACATATCTTCAAGAATCTGTATCACCCTCTCTGACTGTCCATCCGTCTGTGGATGAAAAGCAGTACTGAAGTGCAGTCGAGAACCCATAGCATAATGCAAACTCTTCCAAAATCTTGAAGTAAACCTGGGATCTCGATCAGACACTAAAGAAGTTGGAACACCATGCAGTTTCACAATCTCCTGGATATACAGCTCAGCCAATCTCTCCAAAGAGTAATCCATCCGCACCGGAAGGAAATGAGCTGTCTTAGTCAATCTATCCACAATCACCCAAATGGCATCATGTTTCCTTTGTGTCAATGGCAAACCAGACACAAAGTCCATTGTCACTCTTTCCCACTTCCATTCAGGCACTGACAACGGTTGAAGCAACCCGGTTGGAACTTGATGCTCTGCTTTAACTTTCTGACAAGTGAGACATTTCGATACAAACTCAGCAATGTCTCTCTTCAACCCAATCCACCAATAATGTTGTCTCAAATCATTATACATCTTCGTATTACCCGGATGCATAGCAAACATCGACTGATGAGCTTCTTCCAAAATAACCCTTTTCAAATCAGCATCATCGGGTACACACAATCTGCTCTTGAACCAGAGACTCCCATCATCTCTCACAACAAAATCTCTAGTCTTCCCAATCTTGCAATCTGAAATAATCTTCTGAATCTTCATATCAACCAACTGAGCCTCTTTGATCTGATCTAACAAAACTGGCTTCAATTGCAACCGTGCCAACAATGCACCATCATCACAAGGTACAAAACTAACATGCAATGCTCTCAACTCAACAAGCAACGAGAGCGAGTAAACTGTTAAACCAGCTAAAGACTTCCGACTCAAAGCATCAGCAACAACATTTGCTTTACCTGGATGATAGTCAATTAAGCAGTCGTAGTCTTTAATCAATTCTAACCATCTCCTCTGACGAAGATTGAGTTCTTTCTGGACACCCAAATACTTCAAACTCTTGTGATCAGTGTAGATGAAACATTTTTCCCCAAATAAATAATGGCGCCAAATCTTTAATGCAAACACAATGGCAGCTAATTCCAAATCATGGGTCGGATAGTTAAGCTCATGCGGTTTCAACTGTCGAGATGCATAAGCTATAACTTTCCCTTCCTGCATCAATACACATCCCAACCCTCTATGTGAAGCATCACTGTAGATCACATATGGTTTGCCTTCAACAGGTAAAGTTAAAACAGGCGCTTGGGTTAACATTTCTGTCAACTGCTCAAAGCTAGCCTGACACTGATCCGTCCACACAAATCTCACTCCCTTACGAAGCAATCTGGTGAGTGGAGTAGCTATCAAAGAAAACCCTTTCACAAACCGCCTGTAATAGCCTGCTAAACCCAGAAAACTTCTAATCTCTGTCACAGACTTGGGTGGACTCCAATTCAGAATAGCTTCAACTTTACTTGGATCAACTCTAATGCCTTCTGTTGAAACAATATGTCCGAGAAAAGCTACTTGATCCAACCAGAACTCACATTTCGACAATTTGGCAAACAACTGCTTCTCTCTCAAAATATGCAACACAATCCGCAGATGCATATCATGTTCCTCTTCATTTCGTGAATACACCAGAATGTCATCGATGAAGACCACTACAAACTGATCCAGATAGGGTCTGAACACCCTATTCATCAAATCCATGAAAGCTGCAGGTGCATTCGTCAGACCAAAAGGCATAACTAAAAATTCATAGTGCCTATACCTGGTCCTGAAAGCTGTCTTCGGAACATCTTCAGCTCTGACTCTTAGCTGATGGTACCCAGATCTCAGATCAATTTTGGAAAACACAGCTGCACCCTTCAACTGATCAAAGAGATCATCGATTCTAGGCAAAGGATATTTATTCTTAATGGTCACTTTGTTCAATTGCCTATAATCGATACATAACCTCATAGTACCATCTTTCTTCTTCACAAATAGCACAGGAGCTCCCCAAGGAGAAACACTGGGGCGAATAAATCCTTTGTCCAACAACTCCTGTAACTGCACTTTTAACTCCCTCAATTCTGCTGGTGCCATTCTATAAGGAGTAATAGAGATAGGAGTGGTACCAGGTAACAATTCAATACCAAACTCCACCTCTCTCTCTGGAGGCAATCCAGGCAACTCCTCTGGAAACACATTAGGGAACTCAGCAACGGTGGCAATGCTATCAATGGGAAAACCCTTCACTCTAGTATCTATCACATGAGCGAGATAGGCTTCACACCCCTTTCTAATCAACCTCCTGGCTGCAACAGCTGAAACAAATAAGGAGGCTAGCTGTTCCTGCTCATTAGATACTATCACTTCTCTACCATCAACGGTTCTCAAAGAAACAATTTTCTTTTTACAATCCACCACAGCTCCATGTCGAGATAGCCAATCCATACCTAAGATCACATCATATTCCTTAAATGGCATCTCAATCAAATCTCCAAAGAACTCCTCACCCTGCACCCTCACTACACTATCCCGGTGCACCTTACTCACAACCACACTATGCCCTAACGGATTTGTCACCAACACATCAAATCCTAGGGACTCAGCATGCACATCAGATACAGGCAAGACAGATACACTAACATAAGAATGCGTGGAACCCGGATCAATCAAAGCAAGTACTGGAGTATTAAATAAAGAAAAAGTACCAGCTATGACTGCCGATGCATCTGGCTGCCTCTGCATAACATACATCCTCTGGGAAGAACCAACCTCCTCTGGTCTACCCTCTCTGGATGCAGCACCTCCTCTAGAACTGAACCCTGGCCTACCTCCTCGGCTGACACCTCTGCCTCCTCTACCTCCTCTCACACTAGCTCGAGAAGCAGCAGAATCAACTGGCATCTGCTCTTGCCTCTCAGGGCAATCTCTCACAAAATGGTCTGGTGATCCACACCTGAAGCATACCCCTGCAACACCAGCCTTCCAACAAGGACCACCATGTGGCCTCCCACAATGGATGCAGATGGGAAGAGTGGATCTCCGAATCATCGGGGTCGGAGCACTTGCCACTGAAGCTGCAGGTCTAAATCTCTGCCTCTGGAACTGCACTGACCTACCTGCTGGTCTCTGGCTCCTACTACTCCGAGGAACAAAACTTCCTCTACCCCTCTTCGCAGAAGAAGACCCTGCCTCGAACTGGGGCCTTCTCACTCTAACCTCCTCTTCAGAAGCAGCTGTAACTATGGCCTGAGCTCTCTCTACACTCCTAGCTGCTGCAACTAGCTGGGAGAAATCCTGATACCTGGAGCCAGCCACATGACAAATAATTGAGGGCCTCAATCCCTCCTCAAATCGCCGACATCGATCAATCTCATCAGCAATAATACCCCCAGCATACTGACTCAGTCGAATAAACTCAACTTCATACTCAGTAACAGTCTTGCTGTCTTGTTTCAAGCTTAAGAACTCCATCTTCTTCATGTCCTTATACTCCCTAGGAGTATACTTCAACTCAAATTCCCTCAGAAAATCAGTGTAAGACAGTGTTGGAGGATCATCCATAGAGTGTGGCACTGTCTTCCACCAGTCATATGCGTCCTTCTGCAGTAATGACCTGGCATAATCAAACTTTTCCTCAGGGGTGGCTTGTAACTGAATAAAGATTCTCTGCACTTTGCCTAACCATTGTTCAGCCACTGCTGGATCAGTGGTTCCCATAAAATCTTCCGCCCCAAACTTCCTCAATTTATAATACTGTCTCATCTGAACCTGAGGCTGGGGTGGTGGTGGAGGTGGCTGTACTGGTGCTTGTCTCATTACTTCCATCATATGTCTAAACCAGGCTGGCGGAACCTCCTCTCCAGCTGGTCTACCCGACACCGAAGCAGGTGCCTCCTCAACACTATCAACCCTAGCTCCCTCGGCAGGAGCAATGCTCTCGGCACTACCCTCAACTGACTGTCTTGAGTGAGGATCCATCAACACCTAATACTGCAAACACAGCAGATTACATCTTATTAAAGATCAGGGACTGCCAATCTCAAACGTATATGTTATTCAAAACCATTTTTTTAAGTAAAAATATTCTTTTTATTATATTTTACCTAGATTGAGAATCTCAAACCTAGGCTCTGATACCAAAACAATTGTAACACCCCTATATTCAATACACACACACTACAACCACAACAATGTAGCATAAGTGCACCAAACATAGGGATGCTACGGTTTCCTTAACATTCAAAACATTTTAAAACTTGATACCATATCCATATCATTATATTTTATTAACAAAATAGATCATCTACTTATAAAACAAAACATATTAGTTATCTATATATATATATATATACAGTTATATATTACACAGCGGAAGTTATAAAATATGTATATATATGAAAACATTTGAATACATATTTACTATTATACATATATTTACATTATCAACAAAACTTTACACAATATAAAAGATTTATACATGATTGGCAAGTCAGCTCTGATCTTTAAGCTCCCAAAATCAACTCTTCAATGTCTACTCTCACTCGGTCTCGAAGAGCTCTCGGGTTCGATTCTATCAGTTCTATCACCTGCGCGATTAAACACTATCGCGCTAAGCCAAGGGCTTAGTAAGATAAAACATGCAATAGACATGCTTAAATGTTATACAATGCCAATTTTAATTTATATCATACATGTAACAACATAGATGGAAAGCTAACAACATACATTTACATTTTATAACCTAGCGTACATATATGTATATCACATTTCAACATTCTTGCATATACTTTATTAGTTAATCATTTAATCATCCATGAACAACACTAAGCAAAGACAAGCATGGGCCCAAGACACACTAATATGTCATTCAATTTTCAGAGTTAATGCTTTGGTTTTATTATCACATTTATCAATATCAATATCATATACCCAACTAGGCTTCAAGGATTAAGTTCAACCAAGCTTCAAGGGGAGCAAAGCATGCTAAGCATCAACCCAACTTGGCTTCAAGAACTAACCCAACCTAGCTTCAAGGGTTGTAACATCTCAATTAGGCTTCAAGGATTCAATCCAACCTAACTTCAAGAGATTGTTACACTCATTAGGCATGCCACCAACAACAAACTCTGAAAATGGAATAACACATTAGCCACACAATTCATTTAGATTTCATTCTCAATTCTCATTATCATTTAGGCAAACATGCCTCATTTATCTCCATTAAATCACCTTAGCCAATAACAATGGCTCCACATTTCATTTCACAATATAACACTTCATTATTCAAGTGTATATTTATCTCACATGACATCATTCATAAATATTAACATTTCATTCCACATTACTCATAAAACACATTACCATTCAAAGTGCATAACATAACATTGTTAATTCTCAACAATGCAATTAGGGCAAAACACAATTGACATGATTCATAGTTTTAGGACCATCCACATTCATTTGATTAGATCATTCTTGTGTTTGAAACATGTTTATAATGTTCATGTTTAAGTTTAGGAACAATGGAACTTTTGAAGAATTTAAACCATGCAAAGAGAACCAAGAAATCAAACAATGTTCAAGTCATTTGAAGGGCACGCCCAACTCACTTGATTGACACGCCCAACCAGCTTGAGTGACACGCCCGTGTCCTTAAAATGAAAAGAGGCAGTAGCTTATTCAAACAATTGACACGCCCACTCCCCTAAGGGACACGCCCACTCCCCTAAATTGATTTTGGCCATGTCACCAAATCACAAAACCTTAACTAAAACCAACCCTTTCTCAATTGCACTCAAACACAATATTCATTATATAACATATTTCACATGAACATAATCAATGTTCTAAACACATATTCATCACAAGAATTACTTCACCACACATTAATATCACAATTAAACACATTTTAACTCAAAACCCTAAAATCAACATCCTTCTCCATCCATCCAAATCAACAACCATCATTTCCAACAACAACCTTCAATTAAACTCATAACTTAAAATCAATTTAACACTTGAAAACACAACCAAACACATCTCAAATCCACCAAATCACAAAATCATCAAACCCTACTTTACTTCCAACACAACTTCCAAATAAGTAAAGAAAACAAGAAAATACTTACTTGAAAAGAAGAAATTCCACAAATCCTTTGTCAAAACCTTGGATTGCTTCATCAACTTGCTTCTTGCCTCAAGAACACTTCTCTTTTCCTTTTGCTAATGGAGAGCCGGCCACTTCATGAAGAAAGAAGACAATGATCAAGATACAAAGTCAAATTTTGCTTTTAATCTCCACCAAGTGTTCTTATCCAAGCAATTACTAAAACACCCTCAATCATATAACTAACCTTTGTCTCATATAAGTCCTTAAATGTAATTTCATTAACAACCAAAAATATCTTCTTCCACTTAACCATCACCTTGACTCTTCATTTGACCACTTTATATGTTATATATATCATCATATACACAACATATACATTTGTCTCTAAACCCTAATTCTTCCTCCAAAACACATATGCACAAGCATTCACTTTCCAATTTCTTTTCTTATCCCATCATATACATTCAATCCAATTTAACAATAACAACAACAACAACAACAACAACTACATAATCAAAAATTCTAAGCCACATATGAGGATATTACACAACACCTTAGAGGAAAGTACTCAAAAAGATTGGGACATGTTGTACAAGGATTTCATTCAGCAATATGGGTACAATGTTGAGTTGGAAGTTACCTTAATGGAAGTTGAGTCTATTAGACAAAGGCCAAATGAGAATTTTGTGGACTATGTGAAGAGAAGGAGAAATAAGGCTACACTTCTCAAGAAGAGGCCCGATAAATATGATCAAATAAGGATGATTGTGAGAGAGGTGTTGCCTAGTGTAAGCGGGGATTTTTGCCCCCACTCCCGGTGGAATGGTTCTTGTGACTTCGGCACTGTTTAGCTCGGGGCCTTAGAGAACATGGACCTAAGTCCGGAGAAATTGGAGTCGCCACCCGGATGGGCCAGGAAAAAGAAAGGGGTGGATGACTTGATTCCTAAGGAATCCCCAACCCCTTAATGGGTTCAAAAAGTTAGGTATGTGTGGGGAAGGTAAGAAATGGCCCAGCACCCACACAACGCCCAGTTCATTGGAACCGGCCTCCTTTACAGGTCTTAATATTATAAAATTCTTAATATAACAATATTATCCATATTACACACAATAAAAAGAAAGCATCATTATATTAAAATCAAAGCAATGTCCAAGGAAAACAAAACGAACAAATGGACGCCCATTCGAAGATAGAAACATGTCCTTACATCACATGTCTAAATAGGACACCCACCGAAAGGTAAAAACATGCCCTTTACATAAGTTATAAAATAGAAAAAGCAAATTAAATTACATGATATTTAACTAATGAGGTACCCACCAAGTAGAAACATACCTCTTACAACATTTGAAAATCTAAATAAATTGATAAAAGTAAATAATCATTCATCAAAGGCATTAAATATCAATAGAAAGTAAACATCAATCCATGATAAATAAAATAAACCAAGCATTCAACTTAAATAAATTAAAGCATATAAAATAAATCAAAGCATAATCAAGTATAGAATTGAATAAAGCAAATAAAAGTCTAAATTATGGCTACTGTGAATTTTTTTAAGGAATTAAAATAGATTAAGATTTTATGTTTTAAAAGGTTGGTAAAGTTCTTTGATTAACCAAATTAGGGTTTGTGATGTAAAATTATGAAATTAAGGTTTGAACACTTTAAAATACTTTTGAGTTGTAGTTTACGGTTACTCATCAAATTATGGTTTCAAGCTTACTATGTAAAATTAAATATTTGTGTTTATATGATTTTTTAAAGTTTTAAAGGATTAGGGTTTAGAAAAAATTAAGGTTTAAGGTTTTAAGGAGGTTAGGGTTCACTATTTTAGGTTTTGGAGTTGAATTAGGGTTTTAGGATTTGTGAATTTAGGGTTTCGGGTAATGAATTTTATTTTTAGAATTTGTAAATCAATTGATAATTTTATGAAGTTTATGAAAGTAAACCAAATGAATTAAAGTTTTTATAAATAGAAAAGATGTTTTTTGGACTTTTTGAAAAGAAATAGAATATAATTTAAGGGTTTTGATAATTTGGAAAGTGAATTAGAGTTTTGGGGTTTTGAAGAAGTAAAACTAATAGCTTTAAACTTTTGGAAAATAAAGCAACGATTTAAGGTTTTCAAATTTTAGAAAAGGTGAATTGAGGTTCTAAAGTTTTTGAATTAAAAGAAACAAAGGATGATTAAGCTACTGTGAAAAAATAAAATAAATTAAGAATTCAAACCTTCTTTTGTAAGTTACACCAAAAATTGCTTCTTGGATGAATAAGGTCAAAGACAAGCTTTTCTTACCTTTGAATTGCTTGAATTGCTTGTTTGCTCCCTCCAAAGTTCGATTCAATTTACTACCAGAAGGAATTTTTAAAGTTTCCAAGTTTTCCTACTCACTCTCGGTCACCAATTTCCGTCCAATTTTCCTCCTCCCTTTTCTCTCTTTTTTTCCTCCTTATTTATAGAAGAATTCTATTATTAATCCTAGTTGCTCACGATATACAATATTAAATAAGAAAAGGAAACCAAAACCTAATTGTATTAGGTTTTGAAAATTTTGCTTCGGAAAATTCCGCTGGTGAAAAAAAACTGCTGCGAAAAAATTGCGGTGGCGAAAAAAATTGCCGCAGGAAAAATTACACTGGTGAAAAAGCTGCCGCAGCTGCGGGCAAAATAGGCCTGCAGGCCATTTCGCCCACAGGCAACTTCTGCGGGTGAAATGCCCACGGGCCCGCGCTGACTTTCAGCGAAAATTTTTTCGTCGCCGATTTTTTATTTTTATTTTTATTTTTATTTTTTGATTTTTATTTGTTTATTTTTATTTTTTATTAATAAAAATTAGATACTAAAGCAAAAATTATTTAATTAAGATAACAAAAATTATTTTGGACCAATTAAAATATATTAGACAACACAAAAATTATTTTGGACTAAATAAAGCATATTGGACCGGACTGGGTCAAAAATTAAGGCTAGTCTTTGTGAAAGAATGTCTCATACATTTATCCATGATTTCAAAGATCTTCTCTAAGTTGGTCTGCAAATCAAAGAATGGGAAAGGAAGAAGAGCCGCTTTTCTGCAAGAAGGAATGAGAAAGGAAATTATCAGCCTATCAATCAAAGTACACAAAAGGAAGCTGATATTAATGCCACTAGTCAAGGAGGAATGAGGCAGTTTTTGAAATTAGGGAAGCCGCTATCTTGGGTTCTCAATAAGCTACAAAAAAGGGATTGTTATAACCCTTGACTCCTCATCCTTTGGCTAATCCTCTTCCACCTAACTTTGATACTAATACATTTTACTAATTCCATCAAAGGCTTGGACACAAAACGGATAATTGTATGAAGTTGAGGCATGAGATCCAGAATCTAATCGACAGTGGTAAGCTACCTGAGCTAGAAAAGCCTAATACTAAGAACAATCCTTTGCTTAAATTTGGAAGAGCGCCACCACCAGCAACCTTCATGGTAAGAAAAGGATTGGAAGAAGATTTTGTTTTATCGTCCTTTCAAGATGGGAATATTGAAGATGTGAAAGGAGAAGAAGCTTAACACAACAATCTTTCCTTAGCTTGAATGTTGCTTTTCAATTTTGCTTTCTTTAATATCTAATTAGAACAATTGTGTTTTTCAAATTTAAAGTTGTTTGAATAAATTACTTTCATCAAAATTTTTGTTGGTCTTTGTTCAATTTGGTGCTCAACCAATGAGGAATCTAGCTTGATGATTCATGAATTAATATATTTATGCATCATGACTTGAATGACTTTACTAGATAAGGGAATTGCTCTATAGCATTGAGTTGTGTATGCTTACTTAGAGAGGGCTCCTGCATAATTAACTTTGTCTAGGTCCTAGTCAATCTTAGAACATGCTTTGACAAACTTTCGAGGCAAAATTGAACTCTGCTTATTTAAGAGAGAAATGATCTAGGCATTGTTTGGTTGGCCAATAATTAGTATCCACCCAATTAGATATCAATCCCTAGTTGTCCCTTTGAGCCTTCATAAAGTTTTAGCTTTCTTTTCATTGGCATATAACCTCAACAACCTACCCTGAGCTGTTGTGATACTTTTGACAAGTCTTATGATCACTAAGATGAAGAGGCAAGAAGTTCAAAGGAAGGAATGAATAGTTAAAATCATAAGGATAGTTGATGTTATCAAAACCATAAGGGTAGTTGAAGTTCTCCTAATATCTCGAATATATCAAGACAACATCATAGTAACAAATGATTTATCCCTGCTAAAGAAGATTTATGTCACTCCACTCATCCATTATTAGAAATACAGGTTGGTACAAACAAGACAACTCTTTTAGAGCTAGAACAAAAAAAAAAGAAAAAGAAAATAAAAAAGAAGAAGAAAAGGACAAAAGAAAAAAAGACAAAAAAAAAGATATAACCTTAAAAGTCGGTTCAGAAAGCCAACCGAGTTCTCTTTTACCTAAGGCAGCAAAAGGCTTTTATTTGGTTTATAAGGATAGTTTGACTGAAATTTGTCCAACCCAGCCAAAGATTTGATCAAAATCGGAGAAAAAAGGAAAAAGACCATCTAGTTGTTGAAAATTATGTACTTGACAGTCCTACAAGAAAGAAGGACAAAATGATAAAATGCTCAAAGAAAGGGAAGAGTAAGAAAAATGAAAAGAAAGAAAAGGGAAAAGAAGAAAAGAAATGAAGAATGTGTGAGCGGGGATTTTCGCCCCCACTCCCGGTGGAATGGTTCTTACGACTTCGACACTGTTTAGGCTGGGGCCTTAGAGAACATGGACCTAAGTTCGGAGAAAATAGAGTCGCCACCCGGACAGGCCAGGAAAAAGAAAGGGGTGGATGACTCGATTCCTAAGGAATTCCTAACCCCCTAATGGGTTCAGAAAGTTAGGTACGTGTGGGGAAGGTGAGAAATGGCCCAGCACCCCCACAATGCCCGGTTCATTAGAACCGGCCTCCTTTACAGGTCTTAATATTATAAAATTCTTAAATATAACAACATTATCCATATTACACACAATAATTAAAATAAAGCATCGATATATTAAAAATCAATACAATGTCCAAATAAAACAAATAAATAGACATCCATCTGAGGATGGAAACATGTCCGTACATCCCATGCCTAAATGGGACACCCACCAAAAGGTAGAAATATGTCCTTTATAGTGGTTCTAAAATAGAAAAGCAATTTAAATTACATGACATTTAATTAATGAGGTACCCACCAAGTGGCAACATACCTCTTATAACATTTGGAAGCCTAAATAAATCGATAAAAGTAAATGACCATTCATCATAAATAAATCATTCATCAAAGGCATTAAACATCAATAGAAAGTAAACATCCATCCATGATAAATTAAATAAACCAAGCATTAAACTTAAATAAATTAAAGTATATAAAATAAATCAAAGCATAATCAAATATGAATTTGAATAAGGCAAATAAAAATCTAAATTATGGCTGCTGTTTCCATTTAGGGTTCTTTATCTCATGTGTTTTTGGAATTTATAGGTTTAGGATTTGTAATTCTTAGCTACTGTGAACTTTAAGGAATTGAAATGGAGCAAAATTTTATGATTTAAAAAGTTGGTAAATTTTTTTGATTCACCAAATTAGGGTTTGAGATGTATAATCATGAAATTAGATTTTGGACACTTTAAAATATTTAGACTTATAATTTACGATCACTAGATTGTGTTAAAAAGCTTACTGTGTTTGAATATGTTTATAGGGTTTTAAGGTTTTAAGGATTAGGGTTTAGAAAACTTTAAGGTTTAGGTTTTAAGGGAGTTAGGGTTCAGTGTTTTGGGTTTTGGAGTTGAATTAGGGTTTTAGAATTTTTTAATTAGGGTTTCGGTGAATGTATTTTATTTTAGAGTTTGAGAAAACAATTTATAGTTTTATAAAACTTTATGTGATTTTTAGAAGCTGTAAAGTGAAGTTTAGGGTTTTAAGGTTTTGAAACATTGGAAACATATTAAGGTTTTGATATTTTGAAGAAACAGAAAAAGTTATTTAGGTTTTTTTGAAAATAGAGAAAACGATTTAAAGTTTATAAAAAAAAAGAGACAATTTAGGGTTTTTGGGGACAAAAAGAATAAATTAGGTTTTTGAGGTTTTAGGGAAACAGAAGGATGATTTGGAAAAACAAAGAAACAGATTAAAGTTTTTAAAGGTATCTAGAAATAGAGGAATTCTTTTAAGGTTTCTGGAAACAAAGATCAAGTTATTACATCTTCAAAGATTGAAGTTTTGAGTGTGTAATCTTATGAATTAAATAAAGGACAAAGCTACTGTAAGAAAAAAAATAAATTAAGAATTCAAACCTTCGTTCGTAAGTTACACCAAAATTACTTCTTGGATGAACAAAAACAAAGACAAGTTTTGCTGTCTTTGATGGATTGAATTGTTGTTTGCTCTCTCAAAAAATCAGATTGATTCAAAGCTTTTCCTCGTCAGTTTCGGTCTCAGTTTTTCTCTAAATTTTCGTCCCAATTTCTTCCTCCTTTTTGTGTTGTTTTTGGTATTATTTATAGAAGAATTTTATGGTTAATCCTAATTATTCATGGAAGCTAATATTGATTAAGAAAAGAAAAACAAAACCTAATTGTATTAGGTTTTGAAAAATTTGCGTCGGAAAAATTTCGCTGGCGAAAAAAACCGCTGCGGAAAAATTGCTTTGGCAAAAAAAAACTGCTGCGGAAAAAATGCGCTGGCGAAAAAGCTGCTGAAGCTGGCTGCGGAGGTTTTTTCTGCGGGCGAAATGGCCCTGCGGAGGTTTTTTCTGCGGACGAAATGGCCCCAGGGCCATTTGGCAGCAGCCAACCCCCTCCCTTTTTTATTTTTTTATTTTTTGTTTATTATTATTATTATTATTTTTTATTAATAAAAATTAGATACTAAACCAAATATTATTTAATTAAGATAACAAAAATTATTTTGGACTAATTAAAATATATTGGACAACACAAAAATTATTTTGAACTAATTAAAATATATTAGACCGGACCGGGTCAAAAATTAAGAGTCTACAGTTTGCCCCCTGCTTGAACGATCTGAGACTTTAGTAAAAGAGAGTTAAAAGCAATAAGATTTAATTTTTGAGTAGGTTGAGGTTTTGGGTTCTAGACCCCAGAGATTTGGACACTCGATCCTAAACTAGACTTGGATACTCGATTCTAACTGGATTTGGATACTCGATCCTAAACTGGATTTGGATACTCGATCCTAAACTGGATTCGGATACTCAACCCTAAACTAGATTTGGATACTCGATCCTAATTGGATTGGGATTCTCGATCCTAACTGGATTTGGATACTCGATCCTAACTGAATTTGGATACTCGATCCTAAACTGGATTCGGATACTCAACCCTAGACTAGATTGGGATACTCGATCCTAACTGGATTTGGATACTCGATCCTAACTGGATTTGGATACTCGATCATAACTGGATTTGGATACTCGATCCTAAACTGGATTCGGATACTCGATCCTAGACTAGATTGGAATACTCGATCTTAAATGGATTTGGATACTCGATCCTAAATGGACTTGGATACTCGATCCTAAATGGATTCGGATACTCGATACTAAACTGGATTGGGATACTCGATCCTAAATTGGGTTTGGATATTCGATCCTAAATTGGGTTTGGATATTCGATCCTAAACTGGATTAGGATACTCAATCCTAAATTGGGTTCGAATACTCGATCCTAAACTGGATTTGGATGCTCGATCCTAAATTGGGTACTAGATTGGGATACTCGATCCTAAATTGAGTTTGGATACTCGATCCTAAACTGGATTTGGATGCTCGATCCTAAATTGGGTTTGGATACTCGATCCTAAACTAGATTGGGATACTTTGACTCGAGATTGAATTTGATTTGGGTACTTGGACCCAGGATTGGGTACTTGGACCAGAGATTGGGTACTTGAACCCAAGATTGATTTGATTTGGGTACTTGGACCCGAGATTGGGTACTTGGACCCGGGATTGTGTACTTGGACCCGAGATTGATTTGATTTGGGTACTTGGACCCGAGATTAGGTACTTAGACCCTAGATTGATTTGATTTGGGTACTTGGACTCGAGATTGGGTTGAATTTGGGTACTTGGACCCGAGATTAAATTTGACTAACCTTTTATCAGTTGAGAAGTCTGACCGTTCTGGCTGTTCTATGCATGGTGATTCTTCACCCTCAAAATGGACCTTCATCCTTTGAGATCGGGCCTTCACCCTTGAAAATGGATCTTCATCCTTAGAGATTGGGTCTTCACCCTTGAAATTGGATCTTCATCCTTGGAATCAAGATCTTCATCCTTGGAAATCGAGTCTTCACCCTTGAAAGTGGATCTTCATCCTTTAAGCTGGATCTTCATCCTTGGAAATCGGGTCTTCACCTTTTGAAAAATGGATCTTCATCCTTGTAAATCGGGTCTTCACCCTTGAAAATGGATCTTCATCCATTGGAGGTCGGGTCTTTACCTTGGCTTTAGTTCTTTTAGCTGGACTGATCTTTTGTCTTTTACATCTTTATTCTTTTCATAGTTCTAATGTTCCATTCTTTTGTTCTTCCTTTTTGCAAAAAATCAGCTATTTTTAATTGAACCTTATATCTTCTCTTGTCCCCAGCATGGCAAAATATTTGTAAGAGAGTTCCAAAATGTTTTATATATAATCTCTAAAAATTGAAAAGGAGAAACTTTGCCCCCTGTGTAGGTTCAAACCCATGATTTTTCTATGCGGGCTCTGATTGATGTTTTTGTTGTCTAGTTCTTCACACAAGTGCATTCCTTCTCTTTGCCAAAATTACTGGTACTTTCTCTGGTAATGGGCTTTTCATACCCCCTTGATTCAATATCTTCTTTTGATTCTTTACCTCGCAGGGTATTCGCTGTTCACTTTGACAAAGAATAGACAATACAAGACAAGAAAGTGATGTGATATGCTCATATATGCATGATATGCATGAATGATACTTACAGGCGCTCCATCAACTCACAGACCAAGGTGTTCAACAGAAGTATTCTCATTGGTTCCTTTCATATACTCATTCAGGTCTTGCATTGGAATAAAAAAATGCGTCCCATTTATGACTTTTATCTTTGAGATATTGAAAAAATGAATAATGGAGGCCCCAAGCAGCAGAGTCAGGGATTCATCTATTTCAAACTATGTCTCAGCATGTCAGTTCATAGCTTCTTCATGACCTTGCAAATAATCATTTCCTTTGCCCAATGTTTCCTTTGGAGGTTCAACATACTTCCCTTAACTTGAAGGCTTTGTATGACAAAACCTTTTTTTTTGAATTTTGATTTTGAAATCTAATGTTGGCTTTGCCAAATTAATGTCAATGTACCTCAGGACTTGATTTTTCCAAATTAACATATCTATAGCATGACAACCCTAGTTACCATACTAAACTCGGGAATCATTTCTATTTAAGCAAGAATTGTTGCACTTCAGATAGGCACATACACATTACTTGGCCAAAGGTCTCATTGAGTTTGAATATGGTCTATCTCATATGCATGCTTATTCAAGCGATCTCCACTAATAGACTCCACCTACCAAGAGTGATCAACAAGTCTTTGATAAGCTTGAAATGGGGTCTATAAGGGACACGAGTTTAATTGAAGGCCATTTGTAAGTTGGAGCTATTGTGACACAGTGGATAAACCTTCACACTACAAACTTCTTATTTGAACTTTAGGTAGCTTGGAGGCAATCTTTCTAGACTCTAAATTCTTTCTATCTTCTTGGCATTAATCTGGATCTTGATTAGGAAAGTCTTTGCCCTTGCAAAAAGTTTAGTACCCAAATTTGTTTCTTTTCTTCTTCTTCTTTTTCTTTCTTTTTTATTTTTCTTGCTCTTTCCTTTCTTTGAGCATTTTATCATTTTATCCTTCTTCCTTGTAGGACTGTCAAGTACAGAACTTTTAGGAACTGGATGGTCTTCCTCCTTTTTCTTTGATTTTGATTGAATCTTTGGTTGTGTTGGGACCAATTCAAGTCAATCCGTCCTTATAAACCAAATGGAAGCCTTTTGTTGTTTTAGGTAAAAGAGAACTTAGTTGGCTTTCTGAATCGCCTTTTTGGGTTTTATTTTTTCTTCTCTTTTTTTTTTTGTTCTAGCTCTAAAAGAGTTGTCTTGTTTGTACCAACTTGGGCTTCCAATAGTGGATGAGTGGTGTGACATAAATCTTCTTTAACAGGGATAAATCATTTGTTACTCCGATGTTGTCTTGATATATTGGAGATATTAGAAAAACTTCAATTACCCTTATTTTTAAGACATCAACTGCCCTTATGGTCTTGAGAACTTCAATTATCTTTATGGTCTTGAGAACTTCAACTATCTTCATGGTATTCATTTCTTGCTTTGATCTTCTTGCCTCTTCATCTTAGTGATCATAAGACTTGTCAAAAGTATCACAACAGCTCAGGGAAGGTTATTGGGGTTTGCAAGCCAATGAAAAGAAAGCTAAAATTTTATGAAGGCTCAAAGGGACAGCTAGGGATTGATATTTAATAGGGTGGATACTAGTTGTTGGCTAACCAAATAATGCCTAGATTATTTCTCTCTTAATTAAGCAGAGTTCAATTTTTCCTTGAAAGTTTGTCAAAGCATGTTCTAAGATTGACTAGGACCAACACAAATGTAATTTTGCAAGGGCCCTCTCTAAGTAAGCATACACAACTCAATGTTATAGAGCAATTCCCTCACCTAGCAAAGTCGTTCAAGTCATGATGCCTAGACACATTAATTTATAAACATCAAGCTAAATTCCTTATCGATTGAGCACCAAAATGAACAAAGACCAACAAAATTTTGATGAAAATAATTTATTCAAATAAATTTAAATTTGAAAAACGCAATAGTTCCAATTAAATATTGAAGAAAGTAAAATTGAAAAGCAACATTCAAGCTAAGGAAAGTTTGTTGAGTTTAAGCTTCTTTTCCTTTCACATCTTCAACATTCCCATATTGAAAAGAGGATAAAACAAAATCTTCTTACAATCCTTTTCCCACCATAAAGGTTGCTGGTGGTGGCATTCTTCCAAATTTAGGCAAAGGGTTGTTCATGGTATTGGGCTTATCCAGCTCGGGTAGCTTGCCACTATCGATTAGGTCTTGGATCTCATGCCTTAGACGAGCACATTTATCTGTTCCATGCCCTTACATTTGATGAAATTGACAGAAGGCCTCGGCATTGAAGTTTGGTGGCAGTGGATTATGTAGTGGTCGAGGAGCTAACGGTTGCAACAACCCTTTCTTTTGCAGCTTGCTAAAAACCCAGGATAGAGGTTTCCCTAATTCTGAGAATTGTCTTTTATTTCCTTGACCAGCCACATTAACATCAACTTCTTTTTGTGTGCTCTGATTGTTAGGCTGATAATTCCCTTTCTAATTCCTTCTTATTGAAAAGCGATTTTTCTCCCTTTCCCACTCTTCAATTTGTAAACCAGCTTGGAGAAGATCTTTGAAATCCCTTATAAGGGTGCGAGACATCCTTTCATGGAGATTGGGCAGGACACCTTTCACGATCATCCTTATTTGATCAGATTCATCGGGCTTTTTCTTGAGCAAAGCAGCCTTATTTCTCCATCTCTTCACATAGTCCACAAAATTCTCATTTGGCCTTTGCCTAATGGACTCAACTTCCATTAATGAAACTTCCATTTCAACATTGTATCCATATTGTTGGATGAAGGCCTTGTATAGCAAATCCCAACTCTTTTGTGTTCCATCATCCAAGGTATTGAACTAATTTTGGACAACAGGGTCCAATGAGAGCATGAAGTACCTTAGAGCTTGAGCCTTAGTAGCTCGGGCAGACTGCATAGCAGTGATATACTGCTTTACATGGAGATGAGGATTTCCGGTTCCATCAAACTTAGCAAAAGATGGCATCTTGAACTTGTACGAAACTTCTTCATCTAGCTCAAATAGTTTGTGGACTTCGGACATTTCTTCGGTTTTCAGTTTCTTCTCAAATTTCTTTTCTAAATCAGTAATCATTTTCTCAACATCAAGTGTCTCAGTTTTTCAATAGTTGCCTTCTCAACAACCTTCGACTCCTTTTTGTCTTGAGGATCTCGGTAGTATTGAGCCCAATCATCATCATCAATGACCACCTTATCATCATCAAAAGCTACTTCACCAATTTTAGCCTTCCCATTGTCCTTTGGCTTCTTGGTGCTATCAGATGCTTCGACATGATTTTCAAAAATTGCAGTCAATTGGTTCTTCATGGTCTCAGCTAGGGCCTCTTTTATTTCTTCCATCTTAGCATTCAGGGCTTCATCCACCATTCTTTGAATTTGTTCGGGCTCCATTGTTTTTGGTGAGCAAGTGATTGAATCATTGCTAGATACTTCGTCTTCGGCGTAGGTTGAATTGTTGTAAGCTTTTGAACTGTCGTAATCCAGGGCTGTGAGCCAGAGAGGATCAATGATATGAGATGCAAATGTATGCATGTATGCACAAACAATTAACAAATAAGGACAAATAGGACGTTCCTTCCGACCTCATAACATCCACACACGAATGGCGAGCCTCTTTTCCTAGGTATATGGTTAACAAAATACCAACATGGGGTATCTTGTTTTTGAATATTTCCCTCGGACGTTTCAACCAATAGTTATATTTTCAAAAATGGAAATCCATTCATAGTAATTCCCATTAATTAGGTTTTAATCTATTCAACCAACTATAGTAGCTTTTATGATATATTGGATTAAAATTAAATTAAGAGGTTTATTATAGATAGATTTCTCACTTGAAAAAGTAACTAATGATTCATGCCGAAAACAAGCCCATGATTAATTTATTCTTAGTATAAACTAGGCTCACAATTGATTTTTGGTATTTCGTAATTGACCTAAATATTTTGCAAGCTCTTTGTAAGAAAAGGTTGGATAAAAACAATTTTGTTTCTAAGCCCATTATAAAAAGATCTTAGAAAAAATGGATTTTGGGCTTAGTATTTAGGCCATGAGCAAAATAATTTTTGATTTATTTTTAGAAAAGTCTTATATCCAAAACCATCTTAAGAAGTTTTAAAAATTGTTTTGGTTTATTTGGATTTTAAAGAAAAATTTATTTTGAGCTTACAATGTACTTAGGTCATATTAGAAAAAGAACAAACCAAATAAGCCATGATTTAAGCCACGATAAATTAACCATAGTCAAACAACATGCATTTGGAGTAAAACCTAAGAAAAGTAACTAGGCCAATTACATGAGCTTTAGTCTTTGGTTTAAAAGGCTTAGGTTCCCATAGCAAGTATATACCAAATGGTACGAGGCCATGAGTGGTTATGCCATGCTTGATCTCCATACCTTGAGTGAAAGTATGGTATCTGTTTAGATCAATTTTGTATATATTTTCTTTGATGTTTTTGTTGATTTTAAGTTAATTTTCATGTTAATTTGTACTTAAGTTTGTTTGAAGTTGTTGATTTAGGTTGAAGTACATTCGATGGAGCCTTTTGATCAAAATTGGTGGAATTTGTGGATAAAATCAAGTGACACGGCCAAGCTTGTCATGGCTTGGTCGTGTCCCTCGTCAAAAGAAGAAGAACCAGGACAAGCATGAGACATGGCCAGGATTAACATGGCTTGGTCGTGTCCCTCAAGGAAACAAGTCCAGAAGTGAACACGGCCATGAGACACGGCCAAGCACTAGCCGTGTCTCTCCAAAGGAACAAAAGAACAAAGAAAGCAAAGAAAGAAAAGAAAGAAACAGAGACAGACACCCTCACTAGACACGGCCAGGACACTGGCCGTGTCACATGACACGGCCGTGTCCTTGGCCGTGTCTCATAAGAAACAAAGTACATAGAATGGGACACGGCCAGAAGCTTGGTCGTGTCCCAAGAAAGAAAGTCACTAGACACGGCCAAGCTCCAAATGGCTTGGCCGTGTCACCTTGGATCACTTAGCTGGCTTGCACGAGGTGTGAGCTGTGGTGTTTTAGTGGGTGACAAAAAGAACAAAAAGGAGTCAAAAGTGGGAGGAAATTATGGAAGAAACATATAAGAAATTAGAAAGTGGGAGACAAACAATCATGGTGTCATAAAAAATTCAAAATGGAAGAGAATGGAGGGAAAAATAAAATGGATTGACTATATTTTTAGTGGGCATTCTCTACACACTGTCACTTCTTCATCATCTTCTTCATCTTCTCCCTTGGTTCTTGCTTGAGAAAGGAAGACACCATTCCCTCATCTTCATTCACCATTTCTTTTCACACACCAAGAGCAAAAACAATTGTTGGTTTTGAAGTGAGTTATTAGTTCTTGAGAAATAGGGTTTTAAGAGGCTTGATTGGAGAGTTGAGAATTTGAGAGAGCTATCATCCACTCCTTCAAGAAGAGAACCATTTGTTCAAGAGAGCTAGAAGTTCATCATCACACATCAAGAAGGAGCTACAAAAGAGACGAGGAGTCCGATTTTTAGCATCTTCAAAAAGGGGTTTTTCCAACTCTTTCTTTTAATCCATTTCTTATTTGTTGTTGTTGTATCAAGAACATTAATAGTGCAATGAATAACTTTGATTTGGTTTATTTTGAAATGAGTATTTGTTTAAAACATATGATGAACTAATTTACTCATGCTTGGGGTTGTAGTATATTTGATTAAATGATTTGATTTGATGATTCCATTGATATACCTTGTTATATGTTGATTGCATTGAAATTAAAGATAAATTGATAGATTGGCCACCTATTGATTACTTAATATTGAATGACGGACCGAGAGGAGAAGTTTAATATCGAAACTATGCAATTGACTACCCTAAGAATGAATTAGAAATATAAGTTCTAGAGTTTATTAATTTGCTAATGTTAAATAATTGGTTGTTGTTAATTCATAAATGTGAGAACTAGTGAATTGATAATTGGCTAATTAATCTTAAGAAACAAATTAAGATTCAAGGTTATATTAATGGATAATCGAATAATTGAACATTTAATTAAATGGACCTACAACCCTAGGCATCAATTCCATAATTGAATTTCTCTTGCATAAAATCACTCATTTTCATTTCTAAGGTTAATTATAATCCACCAATCCAATCACACAATTGAGTTTATCATTTCATGTTAATCGAACTATTACATGCAAGTCCTTCCTTGGGAAACGACCTTGGGGCGATCACCGTCACTACAATAGCCTCGTATACTTGCGAGTGCCGCTTTGTGATAGTGTTAATTTAAGCGCAACAAGTTTTTGGCGCCGCTGCCGGGGAAGGCAATTTTTGTGATAGTTTGATTATTTTAATTTATTTGTTAAATTGTTTAAAGTGCTCTTTTTGAATTGCTTAGGTACTTTATGCACGGACGACGGTCTCAAGGAAACGAACTTGTTCCATTTATAGACAACATCCATAGACTTCCAAGATCCGAGAGACCAAATCCTTTTGAGCAAGAAAGAGAAAATGCTGACGAGCAATTTGAGCAGAACACAGAAACAGAGATGGGTGATGCACAAGAGCCACCCATGAAGGAGTTTGCTCGACCGATCATCGGAGTGACCACATCTTGTATCCGGTTGAGCAACGCAGCGAGAAACTACGAACTCAGAAATACTCACTATAGTATGCTGCCATCCTTCCACAGACTGCCGAATGAAGATCCTCTCAACTTCATTTGAGATTTTTATTCAACATTGCATATGTTCCCTTTGCAAACGCTAACGAAAGATGAACTCAAGCTGAGATGTTTCCTATACAATTTGAAGGACAGAGCAAAAGCGTGGTTAATGACCCTACCGGAGAATTCTTTAACCACATGGACTGAAGTCTACAACAAATTTATGGGAAAGTTCTATTCACATCAAAAGACCAAGGAGCTTAGGGGAAGTATTGCAACTTTCACCCAATTTGACGGAGAACCATTTCACGAGGCGTGGGATCGCTTCAAATCATTATTATTTCAGTGCCCTCACCATTACTATCCGCAACAGTTGCTCAATCAATTCTTCTATGATGGGCTAACTCAACAATGTCAAAACACAGTGGATAATGCAGCAGGGGGGTGCAATGGGTGAAAGAACAGCTGCAAAAATAGTTGCATTATTCGAAATGTTGGGGGCAAATTCCCAACAAAAGAGCATTGGAGAAAGAAGAAGAGGAGCACATGAGATAAGTGCAAACTCGGAAATGGCTAGGCAAATTGCAGAACTGACAAAACAAGTAAAATTGTTGAATGCTAAGGGGAACTTGTCGGGACCAAGCCAAGAGTCATGCGCATCGTGCGGTCTTGTAGGCCATCAAGCAAATGTGTGCCCCTCAAATTTTGATACATTCCAAGAGGAGCAAGAGCAAGCTTTTGCTTTTGAAGGGTTCCAACAAAGGGGTAGGAATGATCCATATTCAAATTCTTATAACCCCGGTTGGAGGAATCACCCCAATTTTTCATGGAAAAATCAACAGCATGCTCCACCTCAACAACCTTTCCAACCATATCAAAGAGGTCCCCAATTTCAAGGGCAACCCTCAAATCAAGAGCAGGTCAAGAAACCTTCATTTGAAGACAATTTGAATGCTTTCATTCAAGTAAGCACTCAAAATCAAGAATTGAACAATAAGCGGTTTGACTCTTTAGAAGCATCGCTTAAGAAGGTTGAAACTCAAGTGGGCCAATTGGCTAATCAACTTCAAGCCAATCAAAAAGGAAAATTTCCAAGCCAACCGGAGCAGGCCAAAGCAGTCACCGTTTTGAGAAGTGGTAAGGTACTTGATAATAAAATCGGTGATAATAACATTGATAATTCCTTTGATGCAGGTACAATGCAAGGCAATGGCAAGGAAGTGCAAGAAAAAGAAGCTGAACCAAATGAGCTTAAGGAGGACAAAGAGGAGGCATCCGTTGCACCAAAGCTGCACAAATCTCTAAATCCATACAGACCACCAATTCCGTTTCCCAGCAGGTTAAAAAATGAAAAGCATGATAAGCAATTTTTTGAAATTTATAACATGCTTTCGAAGGTAAGTATCAACCTACCCTTACTAGAGGTGATAAAGAATATGCCATCTTATGCCAAATTCTTAAAAGAGCTTAACACTAAGAAGATAAGGTATGAGTTTGATGAGAAGGTGATAGTTTCGGAAGTAACAAGTGCTGTTTTACAACATAAGTTACCTCCTAAACTAAAAGATCCTGGGAGCTGTATAGTTAAAATCTCTATGGGGAATGGGAAAGAGACCATTAGCATGTGTGATCTAAGAGCTATCATTAATTTGATGCCATACTCAATTTATTTGAAACTAGAGCTTGGGGAACTCAAACCGACCAAAATGGTTTTACAATTAGCAGATAGAACTCTTAGATATCCTAAGGGAATCATACAAGATGTTCTAGTGAAGGTAGGAGGTTTGATTGTACCCTTCAATTTCATTGTCTTAGACACGGGGGGAGAAATCCCACGAGATGCCAAACATGCAATTTTGTTAGGGAGGCCTTTTATGGCCACAAATAACACTTTAATTGATGTTAAAAATGGAAAATTAACCATGACCGTTTTGGGACAAACTGTAGAATTTTCAATTTTTAACACTTCCCCCATTCCCACTAGTGCTTTATATGAAGATTGCTCTTTCATTGATCTTACTGATAGTGTTGTCCAAGAAGTTTTCTTGCAAGAAAATGGCGAACACAAGCTAGAAAAGGCTCTAAAATTGCAAGAAGAAGCAGAGATTTCCAATGAGGAGGATAAAGAAGACAATTCCGTTTTGGACGATGAGAGTGTTGAGGAGGAAATTGAAGTTGAAGAAGAGCAAGTTCAACTACAAGGGGTTGAGCTTAAAGAACTCCCCAAACATTTAAAATATATTTTTCTTGGGGAAAATAACTCTCAACCAGTGATAATTTCTGCTACCCTTACCAGTGAGGAAGAAAATAAGCTTGTAACAATGTTGAAAAAATTCAAGAAAGCTATAGGTTGGGGGTTGAGTGACATTAAGGGTATTAGTCCCTCTATGTGCATGCACAATATTATCTTAGAGGAAGGGGCTAAACCGGTGAGAGAGTCTCAAAGGAGGCTAAACCCTAACATGAGCGAGGTTGTTAAGAAGGAGGTCCTTAAATTACTGGATGAAGGGGTAATTTACCCTATTGCTGATAGTGAATGGGTTAGTCCCGTTCATGTTGTGCCTAAGAAAACAGGGTTGACAGTGGTCCAGAATGATAAAGGAGAGTTGGTACCAACACGAACATAAACTGGGTGGCGGATGTGCATAGATTAGAGGAAATTAAATAAAGTCACCAAGAAAGATCACTTTCCTTTGCCATTTATTGACCAAATGCTTGATAGATTATCTGGACATTCTTTTTACTGTTTTCTTGATGGTCTTTCAGGTTACTACCAAGTCCTGATAGCACCGAAAGATCAACCAAAGACTAGATTTACTTCTCCCTTTGGGACATTTGCATTTCGAAGGATGCCATTCGGACTTTGCAATGCACCGGGAACATTTCAAAGGTGTATGCTTTCCATATTTTCTAATATGTTAGACAAGTGCATTGAGGTATTCATGGATGACTTTTCTATTTTTGGTAATTCCTTTGATGATTGTTTGGAAAAGTTGACTCTAGTACTTAAAAGGTGTATTGAATGTAATCTTACATTAAGTTGGGAAAAGAGTCACTTTATGGTTGATCATGGAATTGTTTTAGGGCATGTTATTTCCCATGAAGGGATTGAGGTAGACAAGGTTAAGGTTGAATTAATTGTGAACCTACCTCCACCAACATCAGTTAAGGGAATTAGAAGTTTTTTGGGACATGCAGGATTTTATAGGAGGTTCATAAAAGATTTTTCCAAAATTTCACGTCCTTTGTGTCATTTGTTAGGAAAAGATGTCCCATTTGTTTTTGATGAAAAGTGCTTAGAGGCTTTTCAAATTTTGAAAGAAAAACTAACTTCTGCCCCTATAATTGTTGCCCCAAATTGGGATTTGCCATTTGAAATTATGTGCGATGCATCAAATTTTGCCATTGGAGCTGTTTTGGACCAAAGAGTGAATAAGTTGATGTGTGTAATTTATTATGCAAGTTTATCTTTAAATGATGCACAAGTAAATTACACAATCACTGAGAGAGAAATGTTAGCTGTGGTATTTGCACTAGATAAATTTAGATCTTACTTGATAGGTTCTAAGGTCATAGTATTTTCTTATCATACAGCCTTGAAATACCTATTAACCAAACCACAAGCTAAACCTAGGCTCATTAGGTGGGTGTTGATGTTACAAGAATTCGATGTTGAAATCAAAGATAGGAAGGGAAGCGAGAATGTGGTAGCCGACCATCTTTCTAGACTTAACTCTTGTGAAAATAAAACTGAAATTGCTTGTGAAAATGCTTTCAAAAAATTTTCGGATGAACACTTGTTTTCCTTAACTCAAGCACCATGGTATGATGATATTGCTAATTATCTTTCTTGTGGTGTAGTGAGAAAGGATTTGAGCTTCCAGGCGAAGAAGAGATTCCTGCATACATGTAAGTATTATTTTTGGGATGAGCCTTACTTGTTTAGAATTTGCAGGGACGAAGTGATAAGAAGATGTGTGCCAGAAGAGGAACAAAGGCAAGTGCTACAATTTTGCCACAATTTGTATTGCGGGGGACATTTTGGAGGAAAGAAGACCGCCGAGAAAATTCTTCAAAGCGGTTTGTATTGGCCTACTCTTTTTAAGGATGCTTATCATTTTTGCATAAGATGTGATCAATGCCAAAAAGTAGGAAACATTAGCAAACGGAATGAAATGCCCCTTAATATTTTTATTGTGGTTGATATTTTTGATGTATGGGGAATTGATTTCATGGGGCCATTTTCCAAATCCTTTGGTTTTGAATATATTCTTCTAGCAGTAGATTATGTGTCCAAGTGGGTTAAGGCAATCCCCACTAGGACCAATGATGCTAACATTGTGTTAAAATTTGTGAAGGAGAATATTTTAAGCAGGTTTGGAACCCCAAGGCGATAGTGAGTGATGGAGGAAGCCATTTTTGCAACAAATGGTTTGAAAAGTTGATGACCAAGATGGGCATCTGACACAAAGTGGCAACTCCATATCATCCCCAAACATCCGGGCAAGCTAAGATTTCAAACAAGCAGATCAAGGGGATTTTAGAAAAGACAGTGAGCACAACTTGGAAGGACTGGTCAATCCGACTCTCGGAAGCATTATGGGCTTATAGGACTGCTTATAAAACCCCATTGGGAATGAGTCCTTATAGATTGGTCTTTGGCAAGGCATGCCACCTCCCGGTGGAATTGGAGCACAAGGCTTATTGGGCAATAAAGACCACGAATATGGACTTAGGTGAAGCAAGGGAGCAAAGAATGCTTCAAATTTCCGAGCTTGATGAGCTTCGGAATGAAGCCTATGAGAATTTGAGGATCTTCAAGGAAAAGATCAAAGCTATTCATGATAGGATGATTCTTCGAAGGACTTTTGAACCAGGAATGAAAGTCCTCCTCTTCAATTCAAGAATGCGGTTGTTTCCCGGAAAATTGAAGTCATGTTGGAGTGGACCCTTTCAAGTTACTCAAACATTCCCCTATGGGGTTGTTGAGTTGCTTAATTTAAAAACCAACAAGACATTCAAGGTCAATGGACAAAGGGTGAAGCCCTACTTGGAAGACATCGAAGTTGCAAAAATGGTGGAAAGCATGGTGTTCATTGATGAATGATGCAACAATGTCCAGCTATACGACATTAAAGAAGCGCTAAATGGGAGGCAACCCATCGGTTTGCATTTCTTTTCATAATTATAATTTTATATTTTGCAATTTTAATTTCATGTTGAGTTAAATAAAATGGAATGGGTACTTTGATCGGTTTTTATTTTTCTTGAATGTGTTTCAGGGTTAAACCAAGAAGAAGATTGCATTTTTGTGATTTGGTGACACAAATAAACCAATTAAAAAAAATTCAAAACCAATTTGGCAGTGGCAGACACGGCCAGAGGTCCTGGCCGTGTCCTTGGCTGTGTCACACAGACATGGCCAAGCCTCTCCCCGTGTCACTCAATTTGACTTACAATCCTTTTTTTTCCAGTAACAGACACGTTCAAGGGACACGGCCGTGTCCCTGGCCGTGTCCCTCAAAAAACCATCAGACACGGCCAAGCTTCACCAAGCTTGGCCATGTCATCCAAATTTTGAAGGTCCAAATTACAAATTCAACCCCTTTCATCATTTTTAATCCCTAATTCCTTTTGTCTTCTCTCTCTCTCTCTCGATCTCTCTCGATCTCTCTCTCTAAGAACTCTATAGCCACCATCTTCAAGCTTCAAAATCATTTGAAATCTTTCATTTTTCTTCACCAAAACTAATTTAAACTCATCCACTTCTCTTCTTTTCTCATTAAAAGGCAATTAAAACTTTGAAAACTTCATTTTCACCAAATCATCAAAATGACAAGAACAAAAATGGTGTCTCACCATAAAAGGAAGCGACCTCCACCTTCAGCTCCATCTTCATCATCGTCAGTACCAAGGAGAGCAACTCTTCTTGCTCAGGGTTTCTTTCCGACAAGGTATGTTAACGAAGAATCCCTCGATGCTCTTCATATTCGAGATAATTTTTATAGATTTGTTCATAATCTTGGGTGGGATAGATTTGTTTCCCTTAAACCTTTGCAATTTGAGGAGCTTACATTGGAATTTTTAACCTCACTTAAGGTTGAAAGAAATGACAAAAAGATTTGCATTAGGTTACATTTTAAACTGCTTGGGAGACCATTTGTCCTTGAAATTGAGCAATTGAGCGATATATTTGGTTTCCATCAACAAGGGGAACAATGTGTGCCTAAGAGTTTTAGACAACAGTTCGCATGGGGAGCTTTGGGCTCGGGAACTTATGTGGCCAAATCGGCCAAAGCTATGAAATTGAAAAATCCCGCCCTAAGGTACTTACACCGGGTTATGTCATGTGGATTCTTTGCAAGAAAAGAGAGCACAGGAGTTGTAGAACTAAGCGAACTATATTTTTTAGACTATGCTATCAATGTTGTACCCGTTTGTACCGGCTATTGGTTAGCCGATGTGTTTGACAATGTGGCAAATAAAAAGAGGGGTGCCATTTGCATCGGAGGATTAGTTACAATTTTAGCAATGGCACTCCTTGATGATTTTGACCCGAGCCATTGCCAGATGACCAAGATCTCGGGGAGTGATTCATTAGATCTTGCCACCCTCGAGAAGATGCACATGGTTTCAAGGAAAGGAGGAGCTTATGTTATGGGTTCAGCTGAGCCCGAGGTACCAGAGGGCCGTCAAAAGAGAGCACGAGTCGAGGAGGATTCTGACTCAGATTCTCTAGATTTAGATGAAGATGCTCCAATCCCGAACAATCAGGAGATCCTTAATAGGATTGAAGCATTGGAAAGCAAGGTTGACCGTAACCATGCTGCAGCCATGGAACAAATTGACCGTAACCATGCTGCAGTGATGGAACAAATGGACCTAATCAATATCAACCTTGCTAAAATTCTGAGCCTCCACCCATCAGCTGCATCATCGTCCCATCCTCCATCACCGTAGATCCTATCAGCTCCAACCTTTTGAAAACACTTGTTATTTTCTTATTTGTAGTTATTTCATATTTTTGTTGTTATGGTTTTTAATGTTAACTCTTTATATTGTGTTTATTTTATATATTGTATTTTGCTCTTGAACAATGGTTGTTTGAGGATGAAAAGGTAGCACTTGCGTCACAAAGGATCGATGGAAAAATAGGTTGTACCTTAACTTTTTACTTTAAATATCGTTGTTTCCATTGAGGACAATGTAAAACTTAAAGTGCGGGGTGTGTGCTAAGCCTTTTGTTCATGAATATAAATTGTCTATTTTCGTAAGTGTTTTTGTTTTGTTATTTTCGTAAGTGTTCTTGTTTTGTTAAGTGTAACACCCCTTCCCAACCTACATGTGTAAGCTGAGTAGAGGTGCCACACTATCCTAATTGTTGCTACCAATTTACTTAGTCAAATTTTAGTTCTGATTTTTACAGAAATTTTGCCATAGTTCCGCCTAGAAATTTGGATCCCAAGTGTCGTCAAAACTTGTTTTTCTGATTTTTGAAAACATTTTACACATACCAATGTGAATAAGAATACCATCAAATTTAATGCACTCCCAATGAATCCACCTTATACCCTCAACTACAAACCTGCACGAAGAGTTCACACTTCTAATATAACATAAAGTAAAGATTTATGATTATTACATACTACTAACATACAATTATAACATAGAAAATCTCTTTTATATTTATTCATATACATGCCACAACTATCGACTCATAATGGAACTAAAAGATCTATCCCTGAGATTTGCTGTGGTCTGGTCGTTGCTTCCCCAAGATTTATCTACTGCTCCGAACCTACGAGTCAAGGAAAACTTAACTCGTTGAGCGTTGTCGCTCAGTGGGTACTTTACCAATAAAAATAAAAGTAGTACATGAAAGTATTCGAAGTAAAAAGGAAATAATAAAATCAACAATCAACCAACATTATACCAATAGAAATCGTGATACATTCAGTATGATATGTTTTTCAATAATGTAAAATCATAATTCAAATTCATTTGCATTATATAGTTCAACGAAAAATAATATGTCTTTGATCCAGGCTCTACTGGGATATAGGAAACCATAGTGATAAGGCAGTGGCCCTCACCACTGTAACATAGGTGGCTCTCACCACCGATATCAGATCACAGGAATGGCCCTCACCATCCTGGTTATAACCAATGGCCCTCACCATTGGCCCCCAATGGCCCTCACCATTGAGTTCAGATCATATCAATTCAATCACAATATCAAGCAGTACTGCATAAGTTAGTATAGTGCACCATACCCTTATCTACCACTCCCACTATCCAGTAGAGCAAAAAGGTTAAAATGATTCAATTTAAGTCTCAAACCTCATTTTAGAATGACTCGCGAAATCATTTTAAATTCCCATCGCACTTTGCCATTTATGCCGCGCAACACATTCTTCAGTCAAACCATTCCCCTTTTTCGCATATTTAATATCCACAATAAACATATTAAACATTTCAAAGCATTCCTCAAAATATCCCAAATTGACCAAATGAATAGTGTTGCGGCGAGAAAAATCGGCAACGCAAAATGGCATGACCAAATGAATAGTAAAATCTGGGTTTTCGTCAAAATTTCAGTCCACTTCAGTCATGCATTTGACCAAGTAAATGATCTTATTTTTAGCTGAAATTTTACAGAAAACTTGTTTTATATGTTGACTAATTGCATGTAAAATTTCGTTGAAAAATTCATTCATTTGCTGCCTCAAACGATTTCCACAAAAAGGTCCAGAAAGCTGTCTTTTTGGGACCATTTCGGCCCAAACACATAAAATGCATAGGATAGTTTATTTTTCTTTTGCAAATCAATATTAAGGCTTCTTTAATGGTAAAGTGAAGATTCAAACACTTCCCTTTGACAACTTTTGCATGTTTAACTCAAATCAATATATTTAAGCATCAACAACAAAACTTTCATAAACCAAAGTTTGTAAAGCATCAAACCAAAATTTATTATTCAAAAGTAAAGTACCAAACCTTATTTCTTTAACTCCTCTTGGCTTTTCCTTCTTCTCCTTCTTT
This sequence comes from Garcia nutans, assembly GCA_947685225.1. NCBI lineage: Eukaryota > Viridiplantae > Streptophyta > Magnoliopsida > Malpighiales > Euphorbiaceae > Garcia > Garcia nutans. The sequence continues at coordinate 54,722,451 of CANTUV010000024.1, forward strand.
AATTCTTTATTTCTCCTTCAATCAATTCAAGATACAACATAAACCTTAGAATTTCAAAATAATAAATTATCCTCTATTTCTTTTCCAAACGAAACCCCTAATCCAACCTTATTAATCTTTCTACATCTTGATTCTTCCATTTAATCAATTAATCTCATCACTTACTTAATATTATTATTATGTTTTTCAATTCCATATAAGACTCTAATTCCCAATCTTCCAATAAATATATAACTACCTAAAACTAATACTAAAATTAAAGTCTACACACTTAAAAACCTTAGAACTTACCTTAAAAATCAAAGTTTGAAGAAACTTGGAAGTCCCTTGGTATTTTCTTTTGTTGGCCGAATTTGGTGAGTGGAAAAAGAGAGAATTTGCTCTTCATATCACCTATATTTATATACAAAGGAAGTGATGATCACCTTGACCACTTGTCCACTTTTTCTCTTTCTTCATTTATTACACATTTATTACATATGCTAAATGTTCTCTTTTGATTGGCCAACCTTTGATTTTTATAACTTCCTTTTTCCTTTACTTCTTTCCACTTGTCTCTCTTCCCATTGGATCTCATAAAGTTGTCCCGGGTTACTCATCCGGTCCCGACACGAAACCGAGCCACATTACGTTCCGGCGATTAATCGATCATATCTTTTAAACCGTATAGCTCCACGAGTCAAACTATATATGGTTTTGATCCTCTCAACCTCTACTTTCTATTTATAAGGTCTATTTTAGGTTTCCAAGTCATTTTGAAAAATTACCGATAAGCCCTCAACTTTTTACAAAATTCCCTTTAGGTCCTATTTTTGCTCGGGTTTTCTCCGGCTTCGTTTCCACTGACGATCGTTTTATATTTAACCTCTCGCCATTCTCTACGTACTCACGTCTTTATTTCCTACCCTAAATTCATGTATAACTTTAATTGATAATGACCAAAATGCCCTTAGTCAACATTTCTTCATTTTTCTTTAACGGGACATTTCCTGGAAAAACCGTTACACGTCGTTGCGATCCGGTTTTTCTCTACATTCCATTTTTGAAATCTGTTATATGCACTATTAAGAACATCCGGTGCAACTTTCTTTGAAATTACATCTACGTCCCCAACTTTATTAAAAATTACAATTATGTCCCTTTTGTCATACAACCTTATCTAGGGCTGTTATCAAGAATTATCTTCTCCTTTTCCCTACTCTTGCTATGCACGTGTCTACACTGCATAAATGCAGTAGGCGGATGTGACATTAAGTATTGTGTTTTGTTTTATAATTGATTTTGATGGATATTAATAAGTTCAATTGTTATAAGATTGTTGATAGGTGGCTTTTGAATTTTTTGACGCATGAATTTGAGAATTGATTAGAGTTAGTACTTAATATCAATTTTGATGGTTATTCTTTGCATTGCCATTAAACTAGTGAGGAATTGAGCCATCAACTTATCATTCTTTTTATGTGTGAACATCTTTGATTGATGAATTACTAGAACTTGCTTTGACATGCATTTTGAGACTACATAAAGTGTCACACCCCTATACCCCGTATATGTACACAGCAAGCTTATACGATCGTAATATACGTATACTGAATATAGAAATTCCACAGTTTACAAAATACACAAGACATATCTCTAAAAAGAAATTAAACAAATATCAAACATTTAAGAGAAAATCATAAAACACAATAGATAAAAACATTTATTTAATACGCAGTGGAAATTATAACAATTATTTACAAATACAGATACATTAAAATCAATATTTACAAAACATGAAATATATATACATGATTGGCAGCTTGACTCTCTCTGATCTTTAAGCTTTAGGCCAACACTTCAAAACATAAACTCAACTAGGTCTAGAGGAATCTTCCGTCTCAACTCTATCATCTGCGCGATGAACCACAATCGCGCTGAGCTAACGGCTCAGTAGTACAAACCATAATGATATTATGCAATGTCAATATCAATGTCATACATCCAAACAATAGAGATCATATTCATAAATGTTACATTTCATTATTTAAATAATTGTATCATCATCCATCACACACATTCAACATAGACACACATGGGCCCAACAAGTATTTAATATGATATTCAAAGTTCAGAGTTACTGCTTTGGTCCATAATCACAATAATCAAGCCCGTAGGCAATATATATATATATATATCTCTATCCATGGATAGTGTAACAGACCCAGTCTCTTGGACCATCAACTCAATAAACTTGAGGAGATCCTCAACCCGGCAAGACTGTTACATGTAACAGACCCAGTCTCTTGGACCATCAACCCGACTAAATCGAGAAGATCCTCAACCCGGCAAGACTGTTACTTTTCATACATTTCATATCCATAATTCACATAGTGTAACAGACCCAGTCTCTTGGACCTCAATTCAGCTCAAATTGAAGAGATCCTCAACCTGGCAAGACTGTTACCTTTCATATATTTCATAGGCATGCCGCCAAATCCAGAACTCTGAAATTGAATAACATATTAAACATACAATCCTTTCATTCACCTCTTTATCTTTCTCTTTCTCAATTTATATCTCATAATCAAATAGGCAATCATGCCTCAATAATTTCATTTGCATAATCATAGCCAACAACCATGGCCTCATCTCATAATATCTCAAATCACATTAATACAATTCATCATACCACCATATCTTTCACATTTCATATTCCATATTTCATATAGACAAACATGCTTTAACCATTTCAATATGTCTCAATTCATCATTGATATATATTTACATAGCAATTTACCTTATTCATAGATTTAGAATCTTCAACATACCTTCCACATAATCCACATTGTGCATAACATAGCATTATTCATATGCATCATCAATGTTCACATTATATCCAACATAACATTATTAATAAGCATCAACAATACATTAGGTTTCTTAACACATTTACAATCAAATATATGTTAAGTCTCAACATTATATGAATGTATACAATAATGTAGTTTGTACTTACCTTAAGCACCACTTATACAAATCTATACACTTCTTCTTCCAACAATTCTTCACTTCTTAAATTAGGGCAAATCACCTTCTTCCAAAACCCAATCCAAAAATGATACAATACATGAATTTCAATACAATTTCTCACTTAATAACCTCATCTTAGACCATTAGATCACAAATTATAACTCAACACCACACATTAGAGCCCACGGCCGTGCGTGGGTTAAAGAATGGTCATGCCTCCCTTGCTCCAAACCTCCACGGCCATGGCTACAAATGGCCACGGCCATGGCAACCAAGGGCCACGGGCGTGTCATCCAGAATGCTACTGTTTCTTACCAAAATCACATATCCTATGCTTACAACTCCAAAAAACATCAACAACATGAAAATCTATGAGAATAATTGATCAAACTCAAGTTAATCATCATTTACCACTTCAAAACCCTAATTCAAACTCAATTCAACACTTCCAAAACCAACACCCATTTAAGTTCTTATTTTTAATTCAATCCCAACACATACAAACACACCATAATCTAACAAAATCGCACTATCAAAAATCCCCAAATCAACTCAAACCCAACTTCAATAAAAACAAGAAAAATCAAAAGAGAACTTACCAAAGTTGATGAAACTTCAAAATTTTCCAACTCAATCGCTTGATTCTTCCTTCACTTTTGAGTTTGGAACAAACAACTTTCACTCTTGCTCTCTTGCTTTGGATGGCCGACCAACAAAGGAGAAGAAAGGAAGAAAAAGAAAAATGAAGCAAAGTTAAATTTCCCTTCTCTTTAAACCTCCACCAAGCAATTTAAAAAGAAAATTACCTAAATACCCTTTTCTATATAATTAAACTCCCTTTCACTAACTTGCCCTTTTTAGTAATTTCATACATAACAAAATAAATATCTTCTTCCTTTGACCATCCATTTGACTTGTGTATATGTTATATATATTTCCATATATACAACATATACACTCCCTTTTAAATTATTTTCTCTTTCCAATAACATATACATTTAATCCAATTACAACAATGATGTCAAAACTTCTAAGGCACACTTTGGGATATTACAATTCTCCCCCTCTAAAAAGAAATTTCGTCCTCGAAATTACCTGATATCAGATCTGAAACAATTGCGGATGCTGGTCTCGCATTGCTTGTTCACTTTCCCAAGTTGCTTCTTCTATACCATGATATTTCCAAAGAACCTTTACCAATGGCACTTTCTTATTTCTCAATTCTTTCACTTCATGTGCTAGAATAGCGACTGGTTCTTCTTCAAATGTCAGATCCGAACTCACTATAATAGATTCAACTGGTAAAACATGAGATGAGTCTGATCTGTATCTCCTCAACATAGAAACATGGAAAACATTATGGATTCTATCTAACTCAGGTGGTAAGGCAAGACGATAAGCAACTAGCCCAACTCTTTCCAAAATTTCATACGCTCCAATGAAACGAGGACTCAGCTTCTCTTTTCGACCAAATCTCAATAATTTTTTTCCAAGGAGACACTTTCAAAAATACTTTATCTCCAATATCAAACTCTATGTCTCTCCTCTTCAAATCTGAATAAGACTTTTGTCGATCTGAAGCCACTTTCAACCGATCCCGAATTATCTTCACTTTCTCTTCAGTTTCTTTAACCAAATCAGGACCAATTAACTTGCCCTCTCTAATTTCATTCCAACATAAAGGCGTTCTGCATCTTTTACCATACAATGCTTCAAATGGTGCCATACCAATACTGGATTGATGACTGTTATTGTAGACAAATTCCACAAGTGGCAAAAATCTGTCCCAACTTCCAGAGAAATCAATGACACAGCTTCTCAACATATCCTCGATAATCTGTATCACCCTCTCGTACTGCTCATCTGTCTGAGGATGAAAAGCAGTGCTAAAGTGCAATCGAGAACCCAAAGCACCATGTAAACTCTTCCAAAATCTTGAAGTAAACCGTGGATCTCGATCAGACACTAAAGAAATTGGGACTCCATGCAATTTCACAATCTCTTGGATATATAGCTCAGCCAACTTCTCAAGAGAATAATCCATCTGAACCGGAGGAAAATGAGCTGTCTTTGTCAACCTATCAACAATCACCCAAATAGCATCATGTTTCCTCAGCGTCAATGGCAAACCAGATACAAAGTCCATTGTTACTCTTTCCCATTTCCATTCAGGCACTGATAAAGGTTGAAGCCACCCTGTTGGAACTTGATGTTCAGCTTTCACCCTCTGACAAGTGAGACATTTGGACACAAATTCCGCTATGTCTCTCTTCATACCAGACCACCAGTAATGTTGTTTCAAATCATGGTACATCTTCGTATTGCCCGGATGCAAAGCAAAAACCGATTGGTGTGCTTCCTCTAAAATAATCTTTCTCAAACTATCATCATTAGGAACACACAATCTACCCTTGAACCAAAGGCTACCATCACCTTTCATAGTATAATCTCGGCTCTCCCCATTTTGGCAATCTCATATAATCTTCTGAATTTTCTCATCAGTCAATTGAGCTTCCTTTATCTGATCCAACAATACTGGTCTCAACTGCAGCTGAGCTAATAATGCACCATCATCACATACTTCTAAACTAGCATGCAACGCTCTCAACTCAACAAGCAACGAGAGCGAATAAACAGCCAAACCTACTAAAGACTTCCGACTCAAGGCATCAGCAACCACATTCGCCTTACCAGGATGATAATCAATCAGACAGTCGTAGTCTTTAATCAGTTCTAACCATCGCCTTTGTCGAAGATTCAACTCCTTTTGAATACCCAAATATTTCAAACTTTTATGATCCGTATAGATAAAACATTTCTCCCCATACAAGTAGTGTCGCCAAATCTTCAAAGCAAACACTATAGCTGACAACTCCAAATCATGAGTCGGATAATTAAGCTCCTGCGGCTTCAACTGCCGAGAAGCATAAGCTATGACTTTACCCTCTTGCATCAAAACACATCCTAAACCATTATGTGAAGCATCACTATAAATTACATATGGTTTATCTTCCACGGGTAAAGTGAGAACAGGTGCTTGAGTCAACATTTCTTTCAATTGCTCAAAGCTAGCTTGACACTGATCCGTCCACACAAAACTAACTCCCTTCCGAAGCAATCTGGTGAGTGGAGTAGCTATCAAAGAGAAACCTTTCACAAACCTTCGGTAATAGCCTACCAAGCCCAGAAAACTTCTAACTTCAGTTACAGACTTTGGTGGACTCCAATTCAAAATAGCTTCAACTTTACTTGGATCGACTCTTTTACCATCTGCCGAAACTATATGACCCAGAAAAGTTACTTGGTCAAGCCAAAACTCACACTTTGATAGATTAGCATACAACTACTTCTCTCTCAAAATCTGTAACACAATCCGCAAATGCTTGTCATGCTCCTCCTTATTACGTGAATACACCAAGATATCATTGATGAAAACCACCACAAACTGATTCAGATAGGGCCTAAACACCCTATTCATCAAATCCATGAACGCTGCAGGTGCATTCGTCAACCCAAAAGGCATTACTAAAAACTCATAATGCCCATACCTGGTGCGAAAAGCTGTCTTAGGAACATCTTCAGCTCTAACCCTCAACTGATGGTACCCTGATCTCAAATCAATCTTAGAAAACACTGCTGCTCCCTTTAATTGATCAAAGAGATCATCAATTCTAAGCAAAGGATATTTATTCTTGATAGTCACTTTATTCAATTGCCTATAATCAATGCATAACCTCAAAGTACCATCCTTCTTCTTCACAAATAACACAGGAGATCCCCAAGGAGAAACACTGGGGCAAATAAACCCTTTATCCAGCAACTCCTGTAACTGCACCTTCAACTCTCTCAATTCAGTTGGTGCCATTCGATAAGGAGTGATAGAGATAGGAGTGGTACTAGGTAACAATTCAATACCAAACTCCACCTCTCTCTCAGGAGGCAATCCTGGCAACTCCTCTGGAAACACATCTGGAAACTCTGCAACTGTGGATATACTATCAAGTTGAGAACCTACTACTCTAGTATCCAAAACATGAGCAAGATAAGCATCACACCCTTTTCTAATCAACTTCCTAGCTGCAACAGTTGAAACAAACAAGGATGCAAGCTGTCTCTGCTCACTAGATACCAACACAATTCTACCATCATTAGTTCTCAAAGTAACACATTTCTTTTGACAATCTACCACAGCTCCATGCCTAGACAACCAGTCCATGCCCAAAATTAAATCATACTCTTTAAAAAGCATTTCAATCAAATCTCCACAAAACTCCTCACCTTGCACCACAACTGCACTATCTCGGTGCACCTTGCTAACAATCACACTATGCCCTAAAGGATTTGTCACCAACACATCAAATCCTAGGGACTCAGAATGCGATTCAGACACAGGCAAAATAGATGCACTAATATATGAATGAGTAGATCCTGGATCAATCACAGCAAGAACTGAAATGTCAAATAAAGAGAAAGTACCCGCGATAACTGCTGAAGCATCTGGTTGCCTCTGCATCACATATACTCGTTGAGAAGGCCCAACCTCATCTAGCCTACTATCCCTGGATGAAAATCCTCCTCTCTGACTAAACCCAGGTCTACCCCCTCTGCTGAACCCTCTGCCCCCTCGACCACCTCTGACACTAGGTCGAGAGACTGCAGAATCTGCTGGCCTCTGCTCCTGTATCTCAGGACACTCTCTAATAAAATGATCAGGAGATCCACATCTGAAGCACACAGCTGGTCCACTATTCTTCCAACAAACACCTCTATGTGACCCTCCACACTGAGCACATATAGGTGGAGTGAACCTCTAAACCACTGGAGTCGGAGCACTCGCTACTGAAACTATAGGTCTTGATCTCTGCCTCTGAAACTGAACTGACCTACTAGCCTGCCTGCCTCTGACTCCCGCTGATCCTAGGAACAAAATTGCCTCTACCTCTTTTCACAGATGAAGATCCTGCCTCAAACTTGGGTCTTCTAACCCTGGTCTCCTCTTCAGTAGCAGCTGCTGCTATACCTTGTGCTCTCTCTACACCTCTATCCGCTGCAACCAGCTGAGAGAAATCATGATATCTAGAGCCGTGAAGCATCACTGTAAATCACATATGGTTTATCTTCCACAGGTAAAGTAAGAACAGGCGCTTGAGTCAACATTTCTCTTAACTGATCGAAGCTAGCCTGACACTGATCTGTCCACACAAATCTAACTCCCTTCCGAAGCAATCTGGTAAGTGGAGTAACTATCAAAGAAAATCCTTTCACAAACCGTCGGTAATAGCCTGCCAAACCCAGAAAACTTCTAACTTCAGTCACAGATTTTGGTGGACTCCAATTCAAAATAGCTTCAACTTTACTCGGATCAACTCTAATACCCTCTGCTGAAACTATATGACCGAGAAAAGTAACTTGGTCAAGCCAAAACTCACACTTCGATAGTTTAGCAAACAATTGCTTCTCTCTCAAAATCTGCAGCACAATCCGCAGATGCTTATCATGCTCCTCCTCATTACGCGAATACACCAGAATATCATCAATAAAGACCACTACAAACTGATCCAGATAGGGCCTAAACACCCTATTCATCAAGTCCATAAAAACTACAGGTGCATTCGTCAAACCAAAAGGCATAACTAGAAACTCATAATGCCCATACCTGGTCCGAAAAGCAGTCTTAGGAACATCTTCAGCTCTGACCCTCAATTGATGGTACCCTGATCTCAAATCAATTTTGGAAAATACTGCTGCACCCTTCAATTGATCAAAGAGATCATCAATTCTAGGCAAAGGATATTTATTTTTAATAGTCACCTTGTTCAATTGCCTATAATCTATACACAATCTCATAGTACCATCCTTCTTCTTCACAAACAGAACAGGAGCTCCCCACGGTGAAACACTAGGGCGAACAAACCCTTTATCCAACAACTCCTGCAACTGCACCTTCAATTCTCTCAGTTCAGCAGGTGCCATTCTATAAGGAGTAATAGAGATAGGAGTGGTACCAGGCAATAATTCAATACCAAACTCCACCTCTCTCTCAGGAGGTATCCCTGGCAACTCCTCTAGAAACACATCTGGAAACTCTGCAACGGTGGGTATACTATCAAGTTGAGAACCCTTTACTCTCGTATCTACAACATAAGCAAGGTAAGCATCACACCCTTTTCTAATCAATCTTCTAGCTGCAACAGCTGAAACAAACAAAGATGCTAGCTGTCCCTGCTCACTAGATACTATCACCTCTCTATCATCACTGGTTCTCAAGTTAACAACTTTCTTTTGGCAGTCAACCACAACCCCATGTCTAGATAACCAGTCCATGCCTAGGATCACATCATATTCCTTAAAAGGCATCTCAATCAAATCTCCAAGAAACTCCTCCCTTTGAACCACTACTGCACTATCTCGGTGCACTTTGCTAACAATCACACTATGCCCTAACGGATTTGTCACCAATACATCAAATCCTAGGGATTCAGCATGCACATCAGACACAGGCAAAAAAGATGCACTAATATATGAATGCGTGGATCCGGGATCAATCAAAGCAAGTACTGAAATACCAAATAAAGAAAAAGAACCAGCTATGACTGCCAAAGCATCTGGTTGCCTCTGCATCACATAAATCCTCTGAGAAGATCCAGCCTCCTCTGGTCTACTCTCCCTGGATGTAGAACCTCCTCTAGAACTGAACCCAGATCTGCCTCCTCTGCCGAAACCTCTGCCTCCTCGACCTCCCCTCACACTAGGTCGAGAAGCTGCAGTATCCACAGACATCCGCTCCTGTCTCTCAGGACAATCTCTCACAAAATGATCGGGAGATCCACATCTGAAACATACCCCTACTACACCAGTCTTCCAACAAGTACCACCATGTGGCCTACCACAATGAATGCATATGGGTAAGGTGGATCTCTGAGTCACTAGGGTCGGAGCACTCGCCACTGAAACTGTAGGTCTAGATCTCTGCCTCTGAAACTGTACTGACCTACCCGCTGGCCTCTGACTTCTACTAACTCGAGGAACAAAACTTCCTTTACCTCTTTTCACAGACGAAGACCCTGCCTCAAACTGGGGCCTTCTAACCCTGATCTCTTCCTCTGAAGCAGCTACAATAACCTGAGCTCTCTCCACACTCCTAGCTGCTGCAACCAGCTGGGAAAAATCATGATATCTAGATCCAGCCACCAAACACATGATAGAGGGCCTCAATCCCTCCTCAAATCTCCGGCATCTATCAATCTCGTCAGATATAATACCCCCAGCATACTGGCTTAACCGGATAAACTCTAACTCATATTCCGTCACAGTCCGGTGATCTTGCTTCAAGCTTAGAAACTCCATTTTCTTCACATCTTTGTACTCCCTAGGAGTATACTTCAATTCAAACTCTCTTAGAAAATCAGCATAGGACAATGTTGGTGGATCATCCATAGCATGGGGCACTGTCTTCCACCAGTCATATGCGTCCTTTTGCAACAATGATCTTGCATAATCAAACTTTATCTCTGGAGTGGCTTGCAACTGAACAAATATTCTCTGTACTTTATCTAGCCACTGCTCAGCTACAGCTGGATCAATAGTACCCAAGTAGTCTTCTGCTCCATATTTCCTTAATTTATCATACTGTCTCACTGATACCAAAGGCTGTGGGGGTGGCGGTGGTGGTTGTACTGGTGCTTGCCTCAACAAATCAATCACATGCCTAAACCAACCTGGCGGAACCTCCTCACCAGCTAGTCTTCCTGACACAGAAGTAGGTACCTCTCCAGCACTATCCACTCTAGCTCCCTCTCTAATCTCATCAGGAGCTATACTCTCAGCACTACCCTCGACTGACTGACGTGAGTGAGAGTCCATCACAACCTATATCTGCAAACACAGCAGAATACCTCTCATTAAAGATTGGAGACTGCCAATGCCAAACATGTATATTATTCAAAAATCCACTTTTTAAAATCAAAACACTCTTTTTCTTACACTTGACCTAGGTTGAGAATCTCAAACCTAGGCTCTGATACCAAAACAATTGTAACACCTCTATACCCTGTATACGTACCAAGCATGCTTAATCGATCGTAATATACGTATACTGAATATAGAAAATGCCACGGTTTAAAAAGACACAACAAATATCTTTGTAAATAAGTGAAACCAACCTCAAACAAATAAAAGAAATCCAAAAGACACTATATATAAAATGTTTAATAATTCACAGCGGAAGTTATTACAAATATGTTATAAATCAAAGTTTACAAAACATAGAATATATACATGATTGGCAGCTCTTCTCTGATCTTTAAGTCCCAAAAGAAAAAATCCTCAATGTTTAGTCTCACTTGGTCTCGAGGCGCTCTCAGGTTCAACTCTGTCACCTGCGCGATCAAACACTATCGCGCTAAGCCATCGACTTAGTAGTACAAAATATACCAACACTATACTTTAAGGCAAAGTAATGTTACACATCTAAATCATAAAGTTAACATCATAAGTGAAAAGCTAACATCATACCTCTATATTTCATAAACCATACACATAGAAGCACATCACATTACCACATCATACTACATTCAATGTCATAACAATATTCATATTACATCTTCATAGTTCCATTGATTTTACCATTCAAGAATCACATTATAAACAAAGACAAGCATGGGCACAAAACACTCTAATATGCCATTCAATTTTCAGAGTTAATGCTTTGGTTTTGTTATCACATTTATCATTATCATAAACCCAACTAGGCTTCAAGGATTTAGTGTAACACCCCCACATCCAATGCACACACACTACAACTACAACCATGTAGCATAAGTGCACCAAACATAGGGATGCTACGGTTTTCTTCAACATTCAAAACATTTAAATAGATACAATACTATTATCATTATATAATATAGAAAAGTAGATCATTTACTTTTAAAATAAAACACATTAGATATATATATACATACATATAGTTATTTCACAGCGGAAGTCATAAAATATTTACATATTTGAAAACACTTAATTCCATATTTACAAATATACAAATATGTACATTTAATCAATACTTTACAAAATATAAAAAGAGTTATACATGATTGGCAAATCTCCTTTGATCTTTAAGTCTCCAAAATCAACTCTTCAATGTCTACCCTCACTCGGTCTCGAAGAGCTCTCGGGTTCGATTCTAACAGTTCTATCACCTGCGCGATTAAACACTATCGCGCTAAGCCAAGGGCTTAGTAAGATAATCATGCTAATGATATGACTTCGTGCAATGTAATGTCATTTCTCAACCCATAATATATATGTAACATCATATATGTAAAATTAACAATATACTTTCACATTACATATCACATTTTATTATCTTTTCATATACCTCATTAGTATTCACTTAATCATCAATACAAAGCAAAACAAACATCATTCATGACTCACATTAACCATAGACAAGCATGGGCCCAAGACACACTAATATGCCATTCAATTTTCAGAGTTAATGTTTTGGTTCTATCATCACATTTATCAATATCAATATCATAGACCCAACTAGGCTTCAAGGATTAAGTTCAACCAAGCTTCAAGGGGAGCAAAGCATGCTAAGCTTCTACCCAACTTGGCTTCAAGAACTAACCCAACCTAGCTTCAAGGGTGGTAACATCTCAATTAGGCTTCAAGGATTCAATCCAACCTAACTTCAAGAGATTGTTACACTTATTAGGCATGCCACCAACAACCAACTCTGAAAATGGAATAACACATTAGCCACACAATTCATTTATTATTCAATTATCATTTCCATTTCCAATTATCATCAACATTTAGGCATACATGCCGTCTTTCTCTCAATATCATCATCATAGCCAAATACAATGGCTTTGTATCACATTTCACATTTCAATTCATATTATGCATAAAACATCATTGATATCACATCTTTGATATAACATTTCAAGGTACATTACTCATAAAATACAATACCTTTCACAATGCATAACATAACCTTGTTTAAATCTCAACAATGCAATTAGGGCAAAGAACAACTTATATGATTCATAGCTTTAGGATCTTCCATATGCATTTGATTAGTTCATTCATTGATTCAAGTGTGTTAAAAGTGTTTTAGGGTTAGGTTTAAGAACCAACCCACCTTTGAAGAACCAAAACAATGCAAAAAGAACAAAGAAACAAAACCCTAACCAACTCATTTGATGGACACGGGCAGCACACATGAGGGACACGGCCAGGCTTGTGGCCGTGTCTCTCAATTCAACTTTGGCAGTAGCAAACACGGCTTAGGGACACGGCCGTGTCTCTTCAACCAAAACTCACAGTAGCTCACACGGCTTGGGAACACGGCTGTGTCACCCAAAAATTTATCCAACACGTCCAAAATCATATGACTTGGCCGTGTCTCACAAAACCAAAACCCTAATTCTAACCAACTCTCTTCCAAATGCATTAAAACTCAATATACATCATACCACATGCTTCAAATGAACATCATCAATGTTCTAAATACATATTCATTACAATAATCACTTTAAAACACCTTAATATCACAATTAAACAAACACCATCTCAAAACCCTAATTAATCACCATCCTTTTTCATCTTTCAAAAACAACATCCATTTAAACATACAATCTTCACAATCAACCCAACACTAATTCCATCTTTTAACTTACAATCAATTTTAACACTTAAAAACATAACACAAACTCATCTCATCATCACACCAACAAAACCTAATTCCTTTCTCACACCACTTCAAAAGAATTGAAGAAATTAAAGAGAAGATCTTACCTTATATGAAGAAATTCCACAAATCTTTCACCAAATCTCTCAATTCCTTCATCAATTTGAGTATAGCATCAAGAACACTTTTCTTTCCCTTTGTCTTCTTCAATGGCCGGCACCAACATGAGAAGAAAAGAAAATGCACAAGTCAACCTCTCTTTCCTTCTTAATCTCCACCATGCATTTCATCCAAACAATTACCAAAATGCCCTCAAACATATAACTAACCTTTTGTCTTATATAAGCCCATATAAGTAATTACACACTCAACAATAAAATATCTTCTTCCACTAACCAACACCTTGACTCTTCTTTGACCCATTTATATGTTATATATATAAACATATACACAACATATACCATTCTCTCTAAACCCTAAATTCTTTCCCAAAACACTTATACTTTTCTTTTCTCAATTTAGACCAACAATACAACAACAACAACAACAACAACAACAAGCAAAACTTCTAGGGCATAAATGAGGATATTACATTTAGGTTCAACCAAGCTTCAAGGGGAACAAAGCATGCTAAGTATCAACCCAACTTGGCTTCAAGAACCAACCCAACCTAGCTTCAAGGGTTGTAACATCTCAATTAGGCTTCAAGGATCAAATCCAACCTAACTTCAAGAGAATGTTACCAATAGGCATGCCACCAACAACAAAACTCTGAAAATGAATAACACATTAGACACACAATTTATTTATTATCTCATTCTCAATTCTCATCATCAATTAGGCAAACATGCCTTATGTTCTTTCAATGGAATCATCATAGCCAAATCACAATGGCCTCATATCATTTCATATCTCCATTCATATTATACATATAGCTTCATTAATATAGCATTTCAAAGTACATTATTCATATACACATTACCATTCACAAGATTCACAATGCATAATACATAGCCTTGTTCATATAGTATCATATGCATTATCAAATGTAAGTTCAATCTCAACCATGTAAGAAGAGCAAGAAAAAAATCACAGTGGTCAACACACTCAAGGGACACGGCCAAGCTTGTGGCCGTGTCTCTCAACCAAAAGCAACAGAAGCAAACATGGGCAAGGGACACGTCCGTGTCTTCTCCAAAATTTATCCAACACGGCCAAATTTCCAAAAACTTGGCTGTGTCTCTCAAAAATCCTTAGTTTGGCCGTGTCTCTTCCTTGGTTTGGCCGTGTCTCTCATGAATAAAACCTTAAACATAACCAAAACTCCTTTGATTGAATTAAGAACACCTTATACACAACATGACCTCATTCAAATGAATATAATCAATGTTATTAACACATATTTTACACTATATTAACCATACAATCAATCACTTACCACTTCAAAACCCTAAAACCAAACATCACCCTTAACTTACCATCTTCAAACCAAAACCAACACCAATTCAACCTTTTAACTTACAATCAATTTTAACACTTATAAACACATCTTAAACATACTTATTCATAAAATGAACAATTTATAAATCACCTCAAACACCACTTCAAAATAACAAAGGAAAACAAGAGAGTACTTACCTTAAATGTAGAAATTTCACAAATCTCCAACTTAATCCTTTGATTCTTCCTTCAATTTGATTCTAGCATTTAGAACACCTCTCTTGCTCTCTCTTTTCTTGGATAGCCGGCACACAAATGAGAAGAAAAGAAAATTAAACACAAGTCAACTTCTTTTCTTCTTTAAATCTCCACCAAGCAATTCTAGCCAAGCAATTACCTAAATGCCCTCATCTATTTAACTTAACCTTTGTCACTTATATGCCCATTAAAGAAATTTCATAAATCACACATAAATATCCTCTTCCATTGACCATCCCTTTTGACTAATGTATATGTTATATATATAACCATATACCCAACATATACACTTTCTCTCTACACATTACTTTTTTTTTAAAACAATACATAAACATTCTCTTTTCAATTTCTTTTCTTATCAACATGACATATACACAACATTCAAACAAACAACAATTATATCCAAACTTCTAGGGCACACATTGGGATATTACATCTTTTTTTAAAAAAGAAAGAGCCTTTTGTCCAAAAATTGTCCCTTACTTCATGCAAAATAATTCAAGGGACCATACGAGACATGGCCAAGACTTGCGTGACTTGGCCATTTCACTCATTATTCTAGGGACATGGCCAAGCCATGTGGTCTTGTCCATGGCTGCCTCAATGTCTTCTTCCTTTTCCAAGTGAGACACGGTCAAGGCACTGGCTGTGTCTCTTGACTGTGATCTCTACTTCCTTTCTCTTGCTCTTTGGTTTCATCAAGTGGGATATGACCAAGTCCATGACACGGCCAGTGGCTTGGCCATGTCTTCTGCTAGTGTCTACCTGTAATATCCCAATCAATACCCTAAAATTTTGGAATGTTTATTGTTGAAATGGAATTTAATGATATAAAGTATATATATATGATTAAGTGGAATGAGAGGAAAAGAGGAGTGCGTATATGTTGTATATATGAAGATATATGCAACATATACAAGTCAACATTTATTGATGGTCAAATGATATTTTGTTTATTTAATATAGAAATTTAAGTGTTGGTGGAAGAGGATATTTATATTATTTTAATATGTTAATACTTGGTTGAGATTAAAGAGGAAATTTAGTTGTTAGGTGAAGTGATTTGTTTTGACTTTTCTATCATCTTCTTCCTCTTTCTTTTTGATAGTCATCCACCACCATCTTCATCAAGGAAGAGAGGTTTTGTGATTCTTAACTCAAGCAATTGAAGGATTTTAAGAGATCAAGTTGGAGTTTTAAGGATTTTCCTCACTTTTGGTAAGTTTCCAACTTGTTTCTTTGTGTTCTTTTGGAGTTTGTGTATTTGAGTTTGTTAGATTGTTTGATGTAGATGTGTTGTTGGTTGATTTGGTATGTTTGAAGTGTTTGGTCTTATTAACTTTGATTTTGGGGTTTGGATTGAAGAAAGGGTTAAGTTTGGTGAAGAAAACAAGAGCTGTGAATTGTGTATGTGTTGAGTTGTAAAGTATGATTGTGATTTGGGTTTTGATGCATGTAATTGAGTTGTTTTGATGTTATGCAAGTTTATTATGGTATATTGATGGTTTTGGTTAAGTTTGTTTGGAGTGGAAAAGGATAAAAGAAAGATGTTTGTTGGATGTAGTGTTCTTGGTATCGATTTTAGGTTTTTGGCCTGACACGCCCAGTAGCACGACCATGTCTTTGGGCATGTCGTTAGTTCTATTTTTAGTATGGGTGACATGAGCAGTGACAAGCCCATGTGACTGAGCGTGTTACAGCTTTTGTGTTGGAGTAGTATTGACATGTGCAGCAACACGCCCATGTCACTGAGCATGTCATAGCTACTGTGTCGTTGGTGAATTGACATGTGCAGTGACACGCCAATGTCACTGAGCATGTCAAAGCTTCTGTGTTGTGGGTTTAGGGCACGGCCAGGGATATGCCCGTGTCGTTGAGCGTGTCAAGTGTAGGGTTTGCCCTAGTTAGTTCTTATCCTTATTTTCTTATGTGTATCACTAAGTGAGTGTGTATAATCACCTTTGGATTAGGTTTTGAAGAGATTTGAGTTGTCCTAATCCAAGTGTTGAAGGATTCTTGGAAGAGGAAGTTGTTAGATTAGTGTTTGTTGCTCTTAGAGGTAAGTACAAATCTTACATGATTGCATACATTTACATGACTTTGGGACTTAACACATTTGGTTGGAAAATGTGTTAGGTTACCTATTATATTGTTGACATATGAGAATGGTGCAATGATTTGTATTATGTGAATTATATGTTGAGGATTCAAAATATATGATGTGCACTCTAATGATGATATGCAAAGCCATTGTTGATGGCTATAATGATATAAATGAAATATATTTGGGGCATTGTGCCTAGATGATCATGAAAAAATGAGAATGGATTTGATAATGAAATGATGAAAGAATTGTGTGCCTAGTAATTTATTCAATTTTTAGAGTTTTGTTGTTGGTGGCATGCCTAAAAGTAACACTCTCTTGAAGCTGGATTGGGCTTGGTCCTTGAAGCCAGGTTGGGTTGATGCTATGCTCCCCTTGAAGCTTAGTTGGGCCTAGTCCTTGAAGCCGAGTTGGGATGTTACATATGAGATGTTTCTCATTGTGATGATGATTCGCCTACGGGCTTGATAAATGTTATTGTTGAACCAAAACAGTAACTCTGGAATTTGAATGGTATATTAGTTTCTTTTGGGCCCATGCTTGTCTTTTTTTTAATGTGATTTATGAACAATGGAATAATTGAATAATGTAATGAAATTTAATGTTATGAATTATGATATACTTATATATTGTTTATAATTCTTGAATGTTTGACATTGACATTATATTGAATCATATTGTTATCATGGTTGTACCACTAAGCCGTTGGCTTAGTGCGATTGTGAATTATCTCGCAGGTGACAGGGTAGATCGGTTAAACCGGAGAGTTCAGCTAGACCGAGTCGAGTCTAGGTTTGTGATCCCTTTTGAAGTGTTAATTGTTGGACTTCAAGATCAGAGATGAACTGCCAAGCATGTATAAACTCTGTATTTTTGTAAATGTTATTTTTGATGTATATATATATGTATATTCTGCTACATTTTCCACTACTTATTAAACAAATATTTTGGATAAACTTTGGGTGTAATGAAGATATATGTAAATGTATTTTAACAAGGAATGTTTTATCCAATACTATTTATAATGATGATTTGAGGTTAAAGTTTTAAAGATTGGTTTTCTTTAAATATACAGTGACATTCTTGTATCTAGTATACATATATTACATATGTGGGTGTATGTGGTATACGTATATGAGACATAGGGATGTTACACTGCCTCTGCCCAATTGTTCTAAAGGACACGACCAAGCCTTGTTGACTCAGCCCGTGTCATATGAGTGGTTGTCTTGGATAAGGGACATGGCCTAGCCATGAAGTGTCTTGGTCGTGTCTCATCCATTTTGATCCATCAATCCATTCTTTTTCACTTTCATCTAAATCAAACACTTTAAGCAAACTTTAAACACAAATTAAAAGATAAATTAACTTAAATACAATAAAATTAACCTAAACATGCATGCATATTTGATCAAAACAGGCACATAGCACTGATAATTGAATGGCAGATTTAGTGCTACCCAATATGGTCACCCACAGTAGATATAGTAAGAATACTCGAGTATATTGTTTAGCCCTATCATCTTGCATGGGTAGAGTATACTTAATCCAGCAATCTTGGATGGGCTCATATTTGATTTTGTACGGTCCACTAAAATGGGGCTTAACGCCAATCAACTATTGAATTTCATCATTAGTTAAAATATTATTAGTTAAAGGGACAGGGATCCCATGACATTGGATTCCTATTATGGCAACAAAATCAACCGGACCGATGATCATCTCTCCAACAGGTAAGTGAAAGGTATGGGTAGTGTCCATTCATCATTCTATAAGTGCTTGGATCACACTCCTATCAAAATTCATCTTAAACTATTCTTTTTACTGGAGGTGGAGCCTAATCGTACCATTTGCAAGCTTTATGAATGTTCCCTCCACCATGAATTTCAGAACCGCCATGCTATCCAAATATAGGTGAGTCAGGCAAGGTAAGTAAACAAATTCCATTTTGCACTTTAATAAAAGTTATATTCATTCACATACCCTTTCTTTTACCAATTTTTATGGATTTTTGCCACATAAGTTCTAAAAGAAAATTTTAATGCATATTTTCGCACGATAGTAATTATTATTAAATTATGTTAATAAATCTTGTGTCAATAAATAATTAAATTGCAGCACAATGACACTTGCATTTTTTCCTTGGTACTACAGTGAAGATGCATCCCAGCTAAGAGAGGGATTTGCTCGACCCCGCTGGTATAGAGGTTGGTAAGCAGCTCATTATTTGAATGCATTCTAAACCTAGAAGAATGTTGATTAGCTACCATTTATAAAAGTGGTACCGCTTTCAAGAATTTATAATATTATAAGGATATTGAAGATGAAGAAAATTTTGAAGCTCTGAATGAAAAAAATTGCAAAAGCATCATGTGTTTATATAGGAAAAGGTAAGGCAAGTACCGGGAAAGGAACAAATTGATAAAAAAAAGAGAAAAAAGAAAAGAATGAAGTGAAGTGAAAGAAAAGAAAAGAACAAAAGTACATATGAAGTAAAGAAGGGAATAAATTTAGTGATTGATTCATCCATTAAAAAAGCACAAATAATTGATTACATGTTAACAATATATTGATATTTATTGCGACTCTAAATTTATGGGTGTTTAAAAGTATTTTTAATTATAAAAATATTTTTCCACACAGGGGGCAATGGTACATATGGTTAAAACCATTCATATATATGATTAAAAAATAACAAAATTTTTTGCGCCAAAATTTTTTGAAATCTTAACCCAAGCAAATTTTTCGGGTCCAGAACCCCAAAGCCAATTTTACGGGGCCAGAACAAAAAAAATTTTCAAGTCCAAAAGCCAAGCCAATTTTTTGAGTCCAGAACCAAAGCTAATTTTTCGGGTCCAGAAAGAAAAACCATTTTTTAGGTCCAGAACCCAAAGCCAATTTTACGGGTCTAAAACCCAAAGCCAATTTTATGGTCTAGAACCCAAGCCAATTTTTTAGGTACAAAACCCATGCCAATTTTTCTAGTCAAGAACCCAAAGCCAATTTTATGGGTCCATAATTCAAAGCCAAATTTTTAGGTCCATAACTCAAGCCAATTTTTCTAGTCTATAACTCAAGCCAATTTTTCAGGTCAAGAACCCAAACAAATATTTCAGGTCCAGAACGCAAAGTAAATTTTACGGGTTTATAACCCAAAGCCAATTTTACGAGTCCAAAACCCAAAGACAAAGACAATTGAAACACAACAACTATAAAGTCAGTAGCCATTGTCTCAGGCTTGTTTCGCTCGATCAAACACAAAGTTGATTCAGTGGCCAAATAGGCAGTTTGTTTCAACACTTTTAACTTGGAAGAGCCAACAAATAGAGGTTAGATTTTTGTGTTTAACTTATTTAAACTTATAGTAGCCACATTTATTATTATCTAGCAACTTGCAGTTCTTTAAACTTTTAACAACAATCCCTATTCTGAAAAAATAATATTTACATTCAGTAGGTTATTGTTGAGATTGATGGGCAATCAAACTCTATTTTGATCATTTACAATCAAATTGATAAAGAACTAATGATTGCAAACAAGTTTACTTTGAAGAGTTAAGATCTGAGCGGCTTTGTTCGACTGCCTTAACTGTCGATCGAGCAATTGCACAAATGCTGCATAAGCATAGAACCAAATTGTCACACAAATATGTCAAGCCAAGAAGAACCAAACAGACATACTCATCTATCGAGCAGAGAACCAAACAGGCACATAAAGTACCGAGCTAGATATAGAACTGATGAGATAAAAGCAGTCCATGGAACAACTGAGCTAAGCAAAGTAGTGGAGCTCTACACCGATTTGTACAAGCCAACTAAGGCAACTGAGCTAAGTCCATTATTTTCACATAAGAGTTTGAATTGTCAGTGAGAAGTGAAGTAAGGATGCTCGGTAGGCATATAAAAGTACACACAAACTGAGTGACTGCACCGGGTCAATGTAAAAATTCCTAATCTTACAGAAAGGATAGCAGTCTCAGTGAGCAGTGAAGTCAGGATGCCAGAACCTCGAGCTACTACCTAAGAAGCCAGAACGACTGCACGAAATAAGGAGCTAAAATACTAAAAAGAATAGAAGAGATAACGATTAGCTCTCACGGTGCTTTCTTGATGCTAAAAACGTTGTACACCCACCCTGAAGGGTCAAACGACTATACAAAGTCCAATAGATTTGAATCTTAGTGCCAAATACCTCAAACCAATGGTGATCAGACATGGATGAAGAAATTTGAACTCAACTGTAAAATTATGCCAGTGATCACACTCCGTGCCTAGATGACCACACGTCACAAAAGTATTGGCAGCTAGATTCTATCACACACCGTGATCCAACCATTGGGACTAGTCGTTACACAGAGCTTTCAAACCATGCGATTGCCTGCCTAGCTGAGTGACCGCACACCTAGCTCCGAATATAGAATTAGCAGAAGACAAGCACTAAACATGTGGGAACAACTTTAAATGGCTACTTTGAGACATATGGCTATAAAAACCACATTAAACTTCACTTATGTTGTTAGAGAATACTTTAGTTGTTATTTCAATTTCATTGAACAACATTTTTCATTATCTTGTCTAAAGATCAAAAATCAAAAGCCTTAGAGTGTTGGGTGTCAGCATTAAACACCATAAAAGTTTGAGTGTGATCTTAAAAACACTTCGGTTGTGAGAGGGAGCCTAGGAAAACTCTTGTAAGGGTTGTGAAAATTGATCTTAAACCATTGTAATAGTCTGGTGTGAGCTAGGGAAAACACCAAGTTAGAGATAAGCTTATAAAAATTCAAGACTAGTGGAACCTTAACAAGTTTTTAAAGAGTGGATGTAGGATTGAAGTAAATCCGAACCACTATAACTCTTTGTGTTCTTTCATCCCAACTTTATTCCATCTCCATATACATCTTTTTCATCTCTTAATTTTTAAGCTTTAAATTTACCATCATTCCTCAAATAAACCAACTACCCCCCTCTTATTTACTAGTTTGGGACAACAATTGGTATCAGAGCTAGAAAATTTCTTCAAACTTGATTGTGAAAATTTGATAAAAATGGCAGCCATTCCACCAACAAACAACTCCACACATGGAAACCTAAATTCATCCCTTAGGCCCTATTTTGATGGAACAGATTACTCTTATTGGAAACACAAGATGTTCTTGTTTCTAGATAGTGAAGGAATTGAGCTTTCGGATTTTGTTAAAAATGAGTGGAAACCTCCTACTCATGAAGTTGATGAAGTCAAAGATCCTCTTTCTAAATCATAATGGTCAAGTGCCAATGTGAGATATCGATTTAAGAACTACAGGGCATCCTCCATCTTGATGAATTCAATATCAAGAGATGAAAGTGGGAGAGTTCAACATCTCACTTATGCACATTGCATTCGAAAAACTCTTTAGAACTATCATAAGGGTACTACCCAAGTGAGGCTCACTAAGAAACAAATGTATGTGCATGAGTATGAGCTATTCAAGATGAAGCCCAACAAAAATATCACCGACATGACAGGCCAATTGCTTGCCATTGTCAATGAATTAACGAAATATGGCAACATATATTATCAAGATGATGTCAATAGAAAAATCTTTAGAGCACTTAAAGTAAAGAAGAACTTTGAGTCTAAAGTTTCTTCAATTAAAGAAGCTCATGACCTTAGATCTTTAAGAACCAATGAACTTGTCAAAAAATTACTCACTTTCAAATTGCACGTTGAAAGGGAAGAAGAACAAGGTGAAAAGGATAAGAGGAAAGCTATAGCTCTCAAAGCCATCAAAGAATTTGAGAGCTTAAATGATGAAGATAGTGATGATGAAGAAGAATTGGCTATCTCATCCAAAAGAAGACTATAAGCTAACAAAGGTACATTTCCTAAATCTTCCATCAAAGATAAAGATAAAAAGAATGAAGTGAAATGTTATGAGTGTGGAAAATCTGGTCACATTAATTCAGATTGCTTCAAATTGAAAACAAGAAGAAGTGGGATAAGGAAAAGAAGAGATCACTCAAAGCCACATGGGATGATGATTCCTTAAGTTAAGAAGAAGAGGAATAAGAGGAAGAAATTATAGACCTATGTCTCATGGCTATTGAAGATGATAATCACTCCAATGAGGTAAGTACTTCATCTTTAAACTCAATTGCATATGATGATGATGTAGATGATGCTTTAGATGAAAATGGTTTGACTGAGCATATAAACCTTAGGATAGAAAAGTATTTCTCCAAGATTAAATTCTATAAAGATAAATGTTCCAAGTTTGAAAAGGATATTGTGTCTTTGAAAAACTCTACATTATAATTGAAGACCTCAAATGAAAACTTGTTGAAATCAATTGATGAAATGACTAAAAACTTACATGGCTTAGAAAATGTGATTAAGGAAAATAAAACATTGAAGGATGAAATAAATGAGTTAAAAGAGTCAATTTCAAAATTTCACATGGGAAAAGAGGCCTTAGATATATTGATCAATATTTAAAGACCACCATCCTTGAAACATGGTTTGGGAGTTATTGGTTCATCTAACACTTCACCTGATGCACTAACATTTGTTAGAGCTTCTACAACACAAACATCTAGTGTTGATGTTGTAAAGAATACTAATGCACAAACCAAGCCTAAAAATCCTAAAAGGATTACTTTGTTGGGTTCACAAGGCTCTAGAACTAAAGTTCTAAGAGAAAATCAAGCATTCATGTGTATAAGGCATGTACATAAGCACAAAAAATGCATAAAACAATCTCATTTGACACACACTTGTAATTGTGCGCATGGTTCATTGAATTTCAATAAGAAGGTGCATAAGTATAGAACCTTGTATCAATGTACTTATTGTATGAAATTTAGACATAAAAGCACATTTTGCGATATTAGGAAGGCTCATCTCAAGTTAGAAGACCCTTCTATTACTAACTCCCAAGGACCCAACTTCATTTTGGTGCCTAAAAGAAGATGAACATTGTCATTTTATAGGTATTCCTAAAATCAAATATCAATGAAAATGTTTGGGCTATGGATAGTGGATGCTTAAGTCATATGATGGGCATTGCAATGCTCTTTACAACACTCACTTACAAGTATGGAGGTAATATAACTTTCGATAATACTGCTAAAGGTATAATCATTAGTATTGGTTACATTAGCATGCTTGGTAAGAATATGATTGATAATGTTTGGCTTGTTGATGGATTGAAGCATAATTTACTTAGTGTAAGTCAATTATGTGATAAAGGATATGATGTAAGTTTTGACTCTAAAGGATGCAAAATTACCAATTCAAATGTTGAACTTGTATTCAAAGGAGTTAGAATTGTCAATACATATAAAATTGACTTGCATTCCAATAATGCATTTGAATATTTGATTACCACTAGTAATGATGCTTGGCTCTGGTATAGAAGATTAGGACATGCTAGTATGGACAACTTACAATGCATTTGTAAAGAAGAACTAGTTGATGGTCTCCCTAAAGTAAAATTTGATAAAGATAGGACTTGTGAACCTTGTCAATTTGGTAAGCAATATAAAAGTTCATTTAAATCTAAAAGGTTGTAAGCACTTCTAGACCCTTAGAACTCATTCACTTAGATTTGTTTGGACCAAATAGAGTTTCTAGCTTAGGTGGCAAGTTGTATATATTTGTTGTTGTTGATGATTACTCAAGGTACACATGGGTTAATTTCTTAGCTCAAAAGAATGAAGCTTTCAATCATTTTAAAATATTTGTAAAAGGGGGTTCAAAATGAAAAAGGCTATGCAATCACATCTATTAAAAGTGATCATGGCAAAGAATTTGAAAATGAGTACTTTAAAAATTTTTGTAATAAATTTGGTATTTCACACAACGTTTTGGCTCCTATAACACCACAACGAAATGGTATAGTTGAAAGGAAAAATAGAACATTAATTGAAATGGCTAGAATAATGCTCAATGAATATGATTTACCATCTTACTTTTGAGGGGAATCCATTAATACAACATGTTACATTTCAAATCATGTTTATAAAAGGCATTTGATAAAGAAAACTTCTTTATGAGCTATGGAATGGAAGAATGTCAAAATTTTCACATCTTAGAGTGTTTGGATGCAAATGTTTTATATTGAATACCAAGGATAATCTTGGAAAATTGTTATCCAAATCGGATGAAGGGATTTTTTAGGATATTCATCATCTAGCAAAGCATATAGAGTATTTAAAAAGAGAACACTAATAGCTTAAGAATCAATGCATGTTGTTTTTTATTAATCCTCTAAACTTGATCAAAGGAAAGGTAGTGTTCTTGATAATTTTATAGGTACATTTGACCAACAAGAAACAATTAATGCTCCAAGGATCCATCTTGATGAACAAGAGGAAGAGTCTCAAGCGCTACCCAAAGATTGGCATTACAAGAAGGATCATCCAAAAGAACTAATCATTAGTGACACCTCAAAGGGAGTAACTACTATATATCAATTTAAATACTTAGATTCTAATGTTGCCTTTGTTTCTCATATTTAGCCAAGGACCATTGAGGAGGCTCTTAGTGATGAGTGTTGGGTAATTGCTATGCAAGATGAACTCAACCCATGTGAGAGGAACAAAGTATGGGAACTTGTTCCTAAACCTAAAGATCTTCCAATTATAGGATGTAAATGGTTATATAGGAATAAGCTTGATGAAAATGGTGTCATTGCTAGAAACAAAGCTAGATTGGTAGCCAAAGTCTATAGCCAAGAGGAAGATATTGACTATGATGAGACATTTGCCCCCAGTGCCAGATTAGAAGCCATTAGAATATTGCTTTCATTTGCATATCACATGAATTTTAAACCTTTTCAAATAGATATAAAAATTGTATTTCTAAATGGGTTTATTAATGAGGAAGTTAACAACCTCCCAATTTTAGAGATTAAAAATTTCCAATTCATGTTTTTAAACTTATCAAATAATTATATGGATTGAAACAAGCTCCAAGTGCTTGGTATGATAGACTTAGTGCATATTTGCTTGAAAATGGATTTTCAAAAGGCAAGGTTGACACAACTCTTTTTGTTAAGAAAAAAATGCATGACATTTTGATTGTTCAAATTTATGTTGATGACATTATATTTGGTGGTGCTAATGAATATTTGTCCAAGGAATTTTCTTCTTGTATGACTAGGGAATTTGAAATGAGTATGATTGGTGAACTCAAATTCTTGTTTGGACTACAAATCAAGCAATGTAAGGATGGGATCTTCATCAACCAATCTAAGTACACAAAGGAAGTCCTAAAGAAGTTTGGAATGGATGGTTGCAAATCAAGTAAAACTCCCATGAGCACATCCTTGAAACTTGACAAAGGTGAAAGGTGTAACGTAGTAGATGACAAGAAATATCAAGATATTATCGGATCACTACTTTACTTAACCTCTTCTAGACTGGATATAATGTACAATGCTTGTTTATGTGCTAGATTTCAATATTGTCCTAGGGAATCACATTTGAATGCAACTAAAAGAATTTTAAAATAATTGAGTGGTACATTGCATTTTGGTCTATGCTATCCTAGAAACACATCTTTTGACATATTAGGCTTTTCCAATGCTGATTTTGCCGGTAGCATACTAGATAGGAAAAGCACCATCGGAGAATGTCATTTTCTTGGTGAGTGCTTAGTTTATTGGTTTAGCAAGAAATAAATATCAGTTGCTTTATCCACCGTGGAAGCCAAATATGTTGCTGCATGTTTTTGTTACAAACAATTTCTTTGGTTGAAACAATAATTGCTTGATGGTGAAAAAATATTTGATCACATTTCTATTAAATGTGATAACACTAGTGCAATAAATTTAATTCTAGGTCTAAGCATATAGATATCAAACATCATTTCTTAAGGGATAATCACAACATAGTTTTAGAATTTGTTGAAACTCAAAATCAATTTGCGAATATTTTTACAAACCCTTAAATGAAGAAAGAATGAATTTATAAAACAAAGTATTGGCATGATTGATGGAAAATCTCTTGCATAATCATTCTTTATTTATCTCAAAATGTATTTTGATAATATGCACATAAAATTTTTAAAACCCAAAAAATGGCACCCTTTGTGCGATCACTCGGTATACTAGGGGCATCGCACATCATTTGCTCTTCCCGAGCTTGAGCCATACAAGTCATCTTCTCTTGAGTCTTAATACATTTCTCCCGAGATTTTACATTTATTTCTATTGAGCTCGAGTGTGAGCAGGGATTTTTGGCCCCCACTCCCATGTGGAATAGTTCTTGCTACTTTGGTACTATTAGGCTCAGGGCCTTAGAGAACACGGGCCTAAGCCCAGAGAAAATTGAGTTGCCACCCGGATCGACCTAGAAAATATAAAGGGGTGGATGACTCAATTCTTAAGGAATTCCAAACCCCCTATTGGGTTTGAAAAGTTAGGTACGCAAGGGAAAGGTGAGAATGATCCAGCATCCCCACAGTGTCTGGTTCATTGAAACCGGCCTCCTTTTCAAGTCTAAATATTATGAAATTCTTAATTTATTGTGGCATCATCCATACTACATGCAATCATAAAAATAGGTAATCACTATAGGCCCTTAATTTTGGCCCCAATTTGATATGGTCCTAATTAAAGGATGCCAAAATCAATTTTATCTAACTTTAAAATATTTAAACCTAATTTATAATTTTTAAAGAAGTCAGTTCAGATTAAAGAGGCTTAAATTCAATTATAAAACCCTAAAATCAAGTTGAATCGGCCCAAATTAAAACTTTTCGGTCCATGAGTTAAAAAAGGCAAGAATAATTCGAGTTAGGCCGACTGTGGAGACATGAGCAATTGTTCATGTCGACCTCGAGGGACCAGGTCAACATGAGCATGCCTCATGTCGATCTGGCAATCCAGATTGACATGAGGTTGGACTCATGTCGAACTAGGGCAACCAGGTCGACATGGTTTCAATGAGTTTCCTAATTGAACAAAAATTTATTTTAAGGACAGATTAAATTAGGGTTAAGGATTCTGAGTGACGTTTGTCTATAAATAATAACGTTTTAGAATTTAGAAAGGTGGCAATTAACATTAAAATATTAAGAGAGATTAAACAAAAAAATAGAAGAGACGGTAATAAACAGAGAAGAACAGCAGCAGCTTTTTTGGAAAACGAAGGAAACCACAAACAGAAATATCAAGACAACCAAAGAAGAAGGCAGAGTACATACTGTCTTCACATTATTCATCCAAAAATCAATTTTTTTGATGGAACCAATGACGGAGGTTTGATCCTTAATCATAAATTATTCATGCTCATAGTAGCTTCATTTTCTTTGATTAATAAGAACATGCAGTAACTTGATCTTTGAACATGCAATAACTGGATCTTTGAACGTACAGTAACTTAATCTTTGAACATGCAGTAAATTGATATTTGTTTAAAAACTTCAATTGTTTGCTTTAGTTAATACATTAATCAGTTGGTGCTCGTAACTCTACTTACATGTTTTACAAAAAAAACTTAAAACTACCCAGTAGCTTTCAAGGATTTAAATTAATTGTCAGAATCAATTTTTTACTAAAACTTTAAGAACCGAAGGTTATTTTATTAAAACTCAAAACCTTAAACTATTTTTATCCAAAAGCCTAAACCATTTCATTATTAAACTCCAAAATACTGATTATTTTTCCAAACCCTTAATTTATCAATCCAAATCCAAAATTAATTTTTAAAGGACAGTAAGTTAAAATCCTAAACATTTTTTAGTTTCAAAACCCTAATTCCAAAATGCTAATTTCAAAAACCCTAATTCCAAAACCCTAGTTTCAAAAACCCTAATTCCAAAACCCTAATTACAAAACTCCACTTTCTAAAACCCTAGTTTCCAAAACCCTAAGTTCCAAGAAACCTAAATTCTTTAAAACCCTAAACTTTTACTTTTTATTACTTTATTTAATTTTAGATTTGATTATGTAGTTTATTATATGTTTTTGATGGTTGATTTATTTAATTTCAATGCTTGATTTATTTAATTTATTATCGATGGATATTTTCTTTATTATTATGATTATTATTTGTTTATTTTGGTACTAATGTAAGAGGTATGTTTCCACTTTGTGGGTACCTCATTATTTAAACCTTATGTAATTTAATTTATTTTATATTTTGGGACCAATGTAAAGGACACGTTTCCATCTTTCGATGGGTGTCCTATTTAGTTTCAGACATGGATGATGTAAGGACATGTTTCCATCCTTGGATTGGTGTCCATTTATTTGCTTTGTCTGCACATTGTTTTGATTTTAATATAATGATGCTCTATTTTAATTGCTGCATGTAGTATGGATAATGTCATTATATTTAAAATTTTATAATATTAATGCCTAAAAAGGTGGTTGACAGATATCTTAGAAGAGAAGGTTGAAGTTGTAACACCCCTATACCCGTATACGTACACAGCATGCTTATACGATCATAATATACGTATACTGAATATAGATAATGCCACAGTTTACAAAAGACACAAATCATATCTCAAAAATAAATAAAACAAATACCAACCGTTTAAAAGAAATTCATGAAACATAATAGATAAAAACGTTTCTTAATACACAGCGGAAGTCAATACAAATGTTTATAAGTACAAATACATTAAAACCAAAATTTACAAAACATGAAATATATACATGATTGGCAGCTTGACTCTCTGATCTTTAAGCTTTAACCAACATATAAGAACCTCGCTCAACTAGGTCTAGAAGAATCCTTCCGCTCAACCCTATCACTTGCGCGATAAATCACAATCGCGCTAAGCCCACGGCTTAGTGGTACAAACCATAATGATAATATGCAATGTCAATATCAATGTCATACATTCAATAATACTAACATAAACACACATGGGCCCAACAAATATTTAATATGATATTCAAAGTTCATCATTATAGCCAACAACCATGGCTTCATATACGAAACCTTCCCCCAACCAGGTCGGTAGTCCAAGTTCGGTTGCCCACTCATTGGGTCTGCATGGTTCCGCAGGAGGCAGATAGGCACGTATAAGACTATCAGTAACGAACCTTCCCCCAACCAGGTCGGTAGTCCAAGTTCGGTTGCCCACTCATTGGGTCCGCATGGTTCCGCAGGAGGCAGATAGGTACGTAATACTGATTATATCGAACCTTCCCCCAGCCAGGTCGGTAGTCCAAGCTCGGTTGCCCAACACAATGGGTCCGCATGGTTCCGCAGGAGGCAGATAGATCCGTTCATTTACATCTTTAAACATTACTTTCTCAATTCATATTTCATATATCATCATTGATATGTATGCAAAGCCATTCACCATTTAAATGCTCATAATCAATTTCATTATCATATATTTCACATATTCATCATATCATCACAT
This sequence comes from Garcia nutans, assembly GCA_947685225.1. NCBI lineage: Eukaryota > Viridiplantae > Streptophyta > Magnoliopsida > Malpighiales > Euphorbiaceae > Garcia > Garcia nutans. Next base: position 54,753,323 of record CANTUV010000024.1, read on the forward strand.
CTTTTACCATCATAACACATACATATATCATATGCATCATCCATGTTCACATTATGTCCCACATTGTACACAACATAACACTATTTATATGCATCATTAATATCATCAAATGTATGTTCAATCTCAACATCATATGAATGAATGCAACAATGCAAGGTTTGTACTTACCTCAAAACAACTCACACCACTCTATTGACTTCCTCTTCCTAAAATCCTTCACTTCTTAAATTATGGCAAATCACCTTCTTCACAACCTATTCCAAAAGAATGTTGAGACCCACATGAGATCATAAGGTTAAGAATCAACTAGGGCAAACTCTAAACTTGACACGCTCACCCACACGGGCGTGTCCCTGACCGTGCCCTAACTCCACAACACAGAAACATTGACACGCTCAGAACCACGGGCGTGTCACTGGGCGTGTAATACATTCTGTCTCACAGAAATATTGACATGTCCAAAATCATGAGCGTGCTCATGGCCGTGTCAATTCCCAAAACTCACAGTAGCTATGACATGCTCAATAACACGGGCGTGTTACTGACCGTGTCAATCATACTGCCACAGAGAACCATCGACACGTCCACAACCCTGGCCGTGCTCATGGGCGTGTCAGGCCAAAAACCCAGATTCCGGCCACAACAACACCATAACTAACAAATTACTTCTATCCACCAACATCCACTTCAAACAACTTCACTACACATACCCAAAAACCATCTCAAACTTGCAACCATACCAAAAACAAGCCAACACACACATCAAACACAAATCACAAACATCATCAAAAACTCTAAACACAACCACAACTCAATCTATACCAACCAACTTACTCTTTCTTCAATCCAACCCCAAAACCAGAAATCAGTTTACCCAAACACTCTTAAACACATTTTAATCAAACATATTCACATACCATCCACAAACTCAACTCATAAACTCAAAGAATCAAAGAAGAAAGTGAAGAACTTACCAAGGATGAAGAAGCTCTTAACTTTCCAACTTGAACACTTGAATCTTCTTTCAATCTTGAATTTGAATGTTCAAATCTCTCACTTGCTCTCTTGTTCCTTTGATAGCCGGCCAAAAGAAAGAAAAGGAAAGAGAAGAATGAGAGCCACGGCAAAAAGGAAGAAAGAAAGAAGAAAAGAGGGAAAGCAAAAGTCAAATCTCAACCACTTTCCTCAAAATCCTCTCCTCCAAGCTTTTATATTAAAAAAAATCCAAATATCTCATTCCACTCACTTAATCTTCATTTTCTTTAATTAACTTAATTAATTAAAATAATTAATTAATCATCTTGACTTCCACCAACTTGACTTGTATATGTTGTATATATTGCTATATATACAACATATACACTCTCTCTTCTTTTCCCTTTTTCTTTCCAATACACATATACATTAAATCCAACTATAAAAATAATTATACCCAAAACTTCTAGGGCACATTTTGGGATATTACAGAAGTGGTTGCTTTTAGAGGTAAGTACAAGCTTTGAATGATTGCATACATTTACATGACATTGGATTTAACACATTTGGTTGAAAAAAAATGTGTTAAGTTACTTAATATATTGTTGATGAATGAGAAATATGTTATGATATGCATAAAGTGAATTATGTTGATGTATCAAAGTAATGTGTTGTAATTGAAAAAAAAATATGGAATAATGTGATGAGATATGTGAAAACATAATGTAATAAATTGATATTGGTATAAAAGAGAAAAATGAGAATAGTGAGAAAAAAGATGATATAATAAGGAAATGTGCCTAGTTTGATCATGAGAAAATGAGAAAGGATTTGAGAATGGAATTATGAAAGGATTTGATAATGAGAAATATGAATAAATTGTGTGCCTAGTATGTTATTCAATTTTTAGAGTTCTGGGTTTGGCGACATGCCTATGAATTGCCTATGGGCTAGATGCTGGGCTGGTGAAAAGTCCGGGTCATAAGCCAGGGCCAGCTAATAAATATGATGTTTTTGGGGTAAAAAGACCGAGTCGTAAGCCTCAAAAATAAATCCTTGAAGCTAGATTGAGTGAAAAGACCGGGTCGTAAGCTCAGATCTAGTTGGATTATCCATGGATATATTGCCTACGGGGCTAGACACAAGGTGTCATTATGGACCAAAGCAGTAACTCTGAAATTTGAATATCATATTTGATCCTTTTTGGGCCCATGCTTGTCTTTGCTTTAATGTGAATTATGATTTGAGATACAGTTGAGTAATATAATGAGATATAATGTTATTAGTTATGATATTCATATGTGTTATGCATTGACATTAAATTTGAACTATATTGTTATCAAAGTTTGTACCACTAAACTTCTGGCTTAACGCGATTATGGTTCATTGCGCAGGTGACAAGGTAGATCCGGTTGTGCCGGAGAGTTTGTCTATACCGAGTCGAGTCTAAGCTTGAGACTTTGTGAGAGCAGAGCTGGTTTGGACATGAAGATCAGAGACAAACTGCTAGCATGTATATATTTCATATTTTTGTACATATTGATTTTTGATGAATATATAAATATGTATATTTTGCTTCCGCAATCTATCAAAAATGTTTTGGATATACCTTTGGTAATGAAGTTTAATATGTTTTAACAAGTAATATATCATCTATTATTTTTATGATGTCGATTGAATGTTTTAAGATTATACAAATTTTATAAGTGATAATTTGATTGTTTAAAAAGGTTGTGACATTCTTGTATCCTCTATATGTATATTACATATAGCGAGTATATGTGGTGTACATATATTGGGTATGAGGGTGTTACATTTGTTTTGGTATCAGAGCCTAGGTTTGAGGTTCTCAACCTAGGTGAATTGTAAGAAAAATAAAATTTAGATTTTAAAATATGGTTTTTAAAATAAGATACATGTATTGGCACTAGCAGTTTTTGATCTCTGATATAGAAATTTCTGTTGTGTTTGTAGATATAGGTACTTATGGCATCTCAGACACGTTAGTCTATTGAGGGTAGTGCTGAGAGTGTGGCTCTTGTTGAGAGTAGAGATGGAAATAGAGTTGAGATAGCTGGAGTGGCACCTATTCCTGTGCCAGAGAGACCAACAGTTGATAAGATTTTGCCGGCCTGGGTACGACATATGGTGGAGTTGTTGAGGCAGGCTCCAGCTTAGCAGCCGCCTCCGTAGCCGCAAGTACCATCGAGGCAATATGATAAATTAAGGAAGTTTGGAGCTAAGGACTTTATTGGTACTACAAACCCTGTTGTAGCTGAGCAGTGGCTTGATAGAGTCTAGAGAGTGTTCATCCAGTTGCAGGCTACTCTAGAAGAAAAGTTTGATTATTCTAGATCTCTTTTGCAGAGGGGTGCATATGACTGATAGAAGACGGTTCCACATGCCCTGGATGATCCACCAAGCTTGACATATGATGATTTCTTGCGAGAGTTTGAGCACAAGTATTGTCTGAGGGAGTATAAAGATGCAAAGAGATAGAGTTTTTGAGTTTGAAGTAGGATACCGGGACTGTGTCGGAGTATGAGATTGAGTTTACCCGATTGAGTCATTATGCTGGCGGGATTATTTTGGATGAGATTGACCAGTGTAGGAGATTTGAGGAGGGGTTGAGACCCTCTATTATGTGCATTATCGCCGGCTCCTAGTATCAGGATTTTTCCCAGTTGGTTGCAGCAACCAGCAGTGTTGAGAGAGCACAAAGTCTTGCAGTAGCTGCTAGGGTTGAAGAGACTAGAGTTAGGAGACCTCAGAGTGAGGCAAGATCTCCATCTGTGAAGAGAGACCGAGGAGGATATTTTTTGAGGTTTAGTAGGAGCCAGAGGCAGTCTACTAGGTTAATACAACAGCAGAGGCAGAGGTCAAGACCTATAGTTTCTGTGGCTAGTGCACCGACCCCAGTGGTTCAGAGGTCTGCTCCACCTACATGTGTCCATTGTGGTAGGGCACATGGGGGTGTTTGTTGGAAGATAGGTGGACCAGCCATGAGTTATAGATGTGGGTCACCAGACCATTTCATCAGAGATTGTCCTGAGCTACCAGAGGATAGATAGGCTAATACTGCAACTTCTCGACCTAGCGTTAGAGGGGGTCATTGTGGCAGAGATGCTAGCAGAGGAGGTCAGACATGGTCTGGTCAAAGAGGAGGTTCTACAGTCGGAGGCAGTAGATTAGATGAAGCAGGACCATCTCAGTGGGTTTATGTTATGTAGAGGCAATCAGATGCTTCAGCCATCATTGCTGGTACATTTTCTTTATTTGGTGCTTCAGTTCTTGCTTTGATAGACCTTGGATCTACTTATTCATACATTAGTGCATCCATCTTACCTATGACTGATTTGCATTCTGAGTCCCTAGGATTTGATGTTTTGGTGACAAATCCTTTAGGGCATAGTATTATAGTTAGCGAGGTGCATCGTGATAGTCCTATTGTGGTTCAAGATGAGAAGTTCCTTGGTGATTTGATTGAGATGCCTTTTTAAGGAGTATGATTTAATTTTAGGCATGGATTGGTTATCTAAGCATGGGGCTGAGGTAGATTGTTAGCAAAAGTGTGTTACCCTTGGAACCTGTGATGGTAGGAATGTGATGCTATTTAGTGAGCAGAGAGATCTTTCATCCATGTTTGTTTCAGCTGTTTCAGCTAGGAGGATGATTGGGAAACGATGTGAAGCTTATCTTGCTCATGTTGTAGATATTAGAGTAGTGAGTTCACAGCTTAATAATATATCCACAGTTGCTAAATTTCCAAATATTTTTCCTAAGGAGTTGCCACGAATATCCCCTGAGAGAGAGGTTGAGTTTGGTATTGATTTGTTACCTGGTACCGCTCCCATCTCTATTACTCCTTATCATATGGCACCTGCTGAGTTGAGAGAGCTGATGCTGCAGTTGCAGGAATTGTTGGATAAAGGGTTTGTTCGCCCTAGTGTGTCTCCATGGGGAGCGCCTGTGTTGTTCGTGAAGAAGAAGGATGGCACCTTGAGATTGTGCATTGATTATAGGCAGTTGAATAAAGTGACCATTAAGAACAAGTATCCTTTGCCTAGGATAGATGATCTCTTTGATCAGTTGAAGGAAGCAGCAATATTCTCTAAAATTGATTTGAGATCAAGGTACCATCGGTTGAGAGTTAGAGATGAAGACATAACTAAGACAACTTTTCATGCAAGGTATGGGCATTATGAGTTCTTGGTGATGCCTTATGGTTTAAAGAATGCACCAGCAGCTTTTATGGATTTGATGAATGGGGTATTCAGACCCTATCTAGATAAATTTGTGGTGGCTTTTATTGATGATATTTTGGTGTATTCACGTAATGAGGAGGATCATAATAAGCATTTATGGATTGTATTGCAGACTTTAAGAGAGAAGCAGTTGTATGCTAAGCTGTCTAAATGTGAGTTTTGGCTTGATCAAATGACTTTTCTTGGTCATGTGGTTTCAGCAAAGGGTAATAGAGTTGATTCGAGTAAAGTTGAGACTATTTTTAATTGAAGTCCACCGAAGTCTGTGACAAAAGGTTAGAAGTTTTCTGGGTTTGGCAAGCTATTATCGAAGGCTTGTGAAAAGTTTTTCTATGATAGCTACTCCACTCACCATATTACTTCGGAAGGGAGTTAGATTCGTGTGGACAGATTGGTGTCAAGCAAGCTTTGAGCAGCTGAAGGAGATGTTGACTCAAGCTCATGTCCTTACCCTCCCTGTGGAAGGTAAACCTTATGTGATTTACAGTGATGCTTTACATAGTGGTTTAGGTTGCGTTCTGATGTAGGAGGGTAGAGTCACTGCTTATGCCTCTCGACAGTTGAAGCCGCATGAGCTAAATTACCCGATGCATGATTTGGAGTTAGCAGCCATAGTTTTTGCTTTGAAGATTTGGAGGCATTACTTGTATGTGGAGAAGTGTTTCATTTATACAGATCACAAGATTTTGAAATACCTCGGTGTTCAGAGAGAGATGAATCTTTGGCAGAGATGGTGGTTAGAGTTCATTAAAGACTATGACTATTTAATTGATTATCATCCTGGTAAGGCAAATGTAGTTGCTGATGCCTTGAGTCGAAAGTCTTTAGCATGTTTGATTGCTTATTCGCTCTTGTTGCTTGTTGAGTTGAGAACATTGCATGCTAGATTTGAGTCTTGTAATGATGGTGCATTGATAGCTCAGTTGCAATTGAGGCCGGTGTTATTGGATCAGATTAGGGAGACTCAATTGGCAGATAAGAAAATTCAGAAAGTTGTATTGGATTGCCAAAAGGGGGAGAGTCAAGAGTTTCATGTGAGAAGTGATGGCAATTTGTGTTATAGAGATAGATTGTGTGTTCCTAATGATGTAACACTGAAAAAGGTAATTTTGGAGGAAGCACATTAGTCAGCTTATGCTATGCACCCTAGGAGTACCAAGATGTATTAGGATTTGAAACAATATTATTGGTGGTCGAGTATGAAGAGGGACATAGCAGAGTTTGTATCCAAATGTCTCACTTGTTAGAGAGTGAAGGCTGAACACCAAGTTCAATCAGGATTACTTCAGCCATTGCCAGAGTGGCAATGGGAATGAGTAATGATGGATTTTGTGACTGGTTTGCCTTTGACTCAGAAGAAGCATGATGCAATCTGGGTGATTGTTGATCGGATGACAAAGATAGCTCATTTTCTTCCAGTTCGAATGGATTATTCTCTTAAGAAGTTAGCTGAGCTGTATATCAGTGAGATAGTGAGGTTACATGGAGTCCCAATTTTGTTGGTATCTAATCAAGATCCTCGGTCTACTTTGAGGTTTTAGAAGAGTTTGCATGATGCTTTGGGTTCTCGATTGCATTTTAGTACTGCTTTCCATCCTCAGACAGATGGGCAGTCAGAGAGAGTGATATAGATTTTAGAGGACATGTTGAGAAGCTGTATCATCAATTTTTCTGGGACTTGGGATAGATTTTTGCCACTGATTAAGTTTGCTTATAACAATAGTCATCAGTCCAGTATTAGAATGGCACCTTATGGGACATATGGTAGAAGATGCAGGACGCCTCTATGTTGGGATAAGGTTGGAGAAGGTAAGTTGGTCGGTCCTGATTTGATTAAGGAAACAAAAGAGAAAGTGAAGTTAATTCAGGATCATTTAAAAGTAGCTTCAGACCGACAGAAATCATATTTAGATTTAAAGAGAAGAGGCATAGAGTTCAGTGTAGGAGATAAAGTATTTTTGAAAGTTTCTCCTTGGAAGAAAATTTTGAGATTTGGCCGCAAAGGGAAGTTGAGTACTCATTTCATAAGACCTTATGAAGTATTGGAGAGAGTTGGACCAGTAGACTATAGATTAGCTTTGCCTCCTGAATTGGATCGAATTCACAATGTCTTCCATGTCTCTATGCTTCGAAGGTACAGGTTCATCCCATCTCATGTTCTGTCAGTAGAACTTATGAGGAAGAACCAATGGCTATTTTGGCACATGAAGTGAAAGAGTTGAGAAATAAGAAAGTGCCACTTGTGAAGGTTCTTTGGAAGAATCATGCTACGAAAGAGGCAACATGGGAGAGTGAGCAGTTGATGCGGAATCAGTATCCCCAGTTATTCCAGACTTGAAATTAGGTAATTTCGAGGATGAAATTTATTTGTAGAGGGGGAGAATTGTAATAATATAAAAAATTGAAAATAAATATTAATTGTTGTAAATTAATTAAAGGATTTATAAGTGTATATATTTAATTAAGTGAAAAGGAAGGAAAAAGGAAAAAGGGAAGTGTGTATATGTTGTATATATGATGGTATATACATTATATACAAGTCAACATGTTTAGTTGGTCAAATGATATTTTAAATTATTAAGATATTAATATGTTATGATAGTGGAAGATGATATTATAATATAATATTATTAATACTTGGTGGAGATTAAAAGAGGATATTTGTGTGGTTAAATAGAGAAGTGGTTGGTTTGAGTGGAGAATGACTATTTTCATCTTCTTCTTTCTTCTCCAAGAGGGCCAGCCATCACCATGTTCATCAAAGAGAAAAGAGGTTTTGTTTCTTCCTAACTCAAGTAATTGAAGGATTTCAAGTGATCAAGTTGGAGTTTTAAGGATTTTTCTTCATATTTGGTAAGTTTCCAACTTGTTTCTTTGATTTCCTTTGAGAGTGTGTTCATGAGTTTGTTGGATGTTTGATGTAGTTGTGTTTATGGTTGATTTTGGTATGTTTGAAGTTGTATTATCTTGTTGACTTTGAAATTTGGGGTTGTATTGAAGAAAACAGGTTAAGTTTGGTGAAAAGAATAAAAGTTGTGAGTTGTCTAACTTTGAGTTGAGAAGCTTTGGTTGTGATTGTGTATATTTGTGCTTTTAATTGAGTTTTGATGTTTATACAAGTTTATTGTGGTATTATGATGGTTTTGGTTGTGTTGGTTTGGAGTTGAATAAGTGTGTCACACTTATTCAGAATTGACACGTGCAGTGACACACTCATGATGCTAAGCGTGTCATAGCTACTGTGTTGTTGGAGAATTGACACGTACAATGACACTCCCATGTCACTGAGCGTGTCATAGCTACTATGTTGTTGGAGAATTGACACGTACAGTGACACGCCCATGTCACTGAGCATGCCATAACTACTGTGTTGTTGTAGTTTTTACATGTGCAGTGACACGCCCATGTCACTGAGCATGTCAAAGCTTCTGTGTTGTGGGTTTAGGGCACGGTCATGACACGCCCATGTTGTTGAGCGTGTCAAGTGTAGAGTTTGCCCTAGATAGTGCTTTTTCTTCTTTCCTATGTGTATCACTAAGTGAGTATTTATAATCACCTTTGGTTTAGGCTTTAAAGAGAATTGAGTTATCAATCCAAGTGTTGAGGGATATCTTGGAAGAGAAGGTTGAAGTGGTGTTGTTGCTTTTAGAGGTAATTACAAACTTTGAATGATTGCATACATTTGCATGAGAGTATGTTAATCTTAATCTTTCAGTCCGTTATTTATAGGCAATTAATCAAAGAGAAAACATATTCCTTGTATATTGAGGAAATATTTAAAACCATCCAAATTATATTAGGTTTCAAAAAATTAGCAAGGCTGGCACATGGGCATGGGCTGCGAGCACTACGAGCATGGGCTTGCCAGAGTGCTGCGATCATGGGCTTGCCAATTCACGCAGGATGGCCTACCACGTGTTGCTCGTCGATTCATTCATTATTTTTATTTTTTTTATTTTTTTATTTTTATTACTATCATTAAAAATAAATATAATATTTAAAATAAATAATTGTAATTTCTTTTTTTCTTTTATGTATATTATATTATTAAAATAAATAATATTTATTACAAAATTTATTTTAGACTGTTTTAAATGTTCAACCTTGACTTAATCACCTTTTAATTAGTGTCGAATTGGACTTGGTAAAAAAAATAAGAATCTACATTTTTCACCCTACTTGAGTGATATGGGACTATAACAAAAGAGAGTGAAAAGTAATATAATATTTGACTGGGTTTAGAGCTAGAATGGACTCCATACCCGAGGTTGGATTGAGTTCTAGACTCAAAAAATAATTTGGGTTTTGGACCCGTGGTGAGTGTTGGACTCAAAAATAATTTGGATTTTGTACCCGAGGTGAGTTCTGAACTAAAAAATAATTTGAGTTCTAGACCTGAGGTGAGTTTTAGACTCAAAAATAATTTGGGTTATAAACCCGAGGTAAGTTCTGGGCTAAAAAAATAATTTGATTTGGGTATTTGGACCAGAGACTGGGTTTTGGGTTCTGGATCTGAGCTGAATTTTATTTGGGTACTTGGACTCGAGATTGGGTACTTGGACCCGAGACTGAATTGGACTTGGGTACTTGGACCCGAGACTAGGTATTTAGACTTTAGACTAAATTTGATTTGGGTACTTGGAACTGAGACTGGGTGCTTATACCTGAGACTAAATTTGATTTGGGTACTTGGACTCGAGACTAAATTTAATTTGGCTACTTGGACTCAAGACTGAATTTGATTTAGGTACATGGACTCAAGACTGGGCACTTAGACCTGAGACTGAATTTGATTTGGGTACCTGGGCTCAATACTGGATTTTGACCTCTCGACCCAAAATTGGATTTTGGGTTCTCGACCCAAAACTGGATTTCGGTTCTCGAATGTAAACTTATTTTGGGTTATCGACCCAAAAATGAATTTTGGGTTCTTGACCCAAGACTAGATTTTGGGTCCTTGACCCTAAACTGGATTTGGTGACCTTCTGTCAGTTTGAGAGTTTTGGCTTTCTTCTAGCCAATAAATTTGAGCTCTTTTAGCTGATTGATCTTCTATCATGGCTTTCTTCAAGTTATTTGCTCCATTCTTCAATGGATCGACCCTAGCTCCTCTAACTAGACTGACCTTCTATCATCTGAGAATTTTGATTTTCTTCTAGCTAGTTGTTCCATTCTTTAACGGATTGTGGGTCTTCACTCTCAAAATAGATCTACTTTCTTGGACCTTGGATCTTTACCCTTAGTCATTGTCTTCACCCTTCAAAATGGATCTTCATCCTTTGGATGTTGGGTCTTCACCCTTCAAAATAGATCTTCATCCTTTGGAGATCGGGTCTTCACCCTTCAAAATGGTTCTTCATCCTTGGAAATTGGGTCTTCATCCTTGGAAATTGGATCTTCATCCTTGGAAATCGGGTCTTCACCCTTTAAAATGGATCTTCATCCTTTGAAAATTTGGTCTTCACCCTTCGAAAATGGATCTTCATCCTTGGAAATCTTGTCTTCACCCTTCGATATGGATCTTCATCCTTGGAAATTAGGTCTTCACCCTTCAAAATGGATCTTCATCCTTTGGAGATCGGGTCTTTAACCTTCAAAAATGGATCTTCATCCTTGGGAGATTGGGTCTTTACCCTTCAAAAATGGATCTTTATCCTTTGGAGATCGGATCTTTACCTTTTAAAAATGGATCTTTATCCTTGGACATTTGTCCAATATCGGCTTCAACTCTTTTAGCTAGACTGATCTTTTGTATTTTGAATCTTCATTCTTTTGGGGTCCTTACTTTTCTTCTTATTTTGTTCTTTTTATTCTTCCTTTTGCAAAAAATTTTGCTATTTTTTAGTTGGCCCTTATATCTTCTCCTTGCCCCTTGCATGGAAAAATATTGAAAGTCAGTCTGAAAATATTTTGTACATGCATAAACTCAAAAAATTGAAAGGAGAAACTTTGCCCCCTGTGTAGGCTCAAACCAATGATTTTTCCCATGCAGGCTAGTATTGATGTTTGTGTTGTCTAGTTCTTCAGACAAGCATGGATTTCTTCTTTCTTTCACAAAATAACTGGATCTTTCTCAAGTAATGGTCCTTCCATGCCCCCTAACTCCATATCTGCTTCATCTTTGCTTCATAGAGTATATATTGTTCACTTTGACAATGAATAGATAATAAAATACAACAAAATGCATTATGATATGCTCATGTATGCATGATATGCATGAATAATACTTACAGTGGTTCCATTGACTCACAGAATGAGGTGATCAGCTGAAGTATTTGTAGATCCTTAATTTTTGCCCTGACTAGTCCGTTGCCTAGGTCATAAACATTTTGATTAGATTGTATAATGGTTGAACCTTTAAAACCCTAAGGAGGTTTGTTTTGCAGGATCAATCGGGTCTAATTCGATGTTAGGGCATTCAGGGTGTGTTGAAGTCAAACCGGCCCCTCCAATTCAATATGGGATAGCCCATATCGAATTGGGATGCCCCGATTTGGATAGTCCCATATCGAATTAGGACTTTCCTAATTCGATATGGGACCTTAATTTAAGGTCCCTTATCGAATTGGAAGTCCCAATTTGATATGGGATAAGTCCTATATTGAATTGGACTTCTAATTCGATATGGGACCTTAATTAAAGGTCCCCATATCAAATTGGAAGTCCAATTCGATATGGGATAGGCTCCATATGGAATTGGAGCTTTCCCAATTCGATATGGACTTATGTTTTGACAGGTTTGCTTAGTTTGAGTCCGATATGGTCTTGGTTTACTACGTAGTTTTAATACGATATGGATCAGAGAGGATTCGTTTTTAAAACAGAAAACTCCAACGACTTTTAACCTAATGCATGCATGTTCTTATAAATAAAAACTTTAAATTGAGAAAGAGGCGGCAACAATCAGGAACTTTCAGCAGAGAGCAGCCTTCACAGACTTTTAACTTGAACAGACTTTTGAACTCCAGCAACCTTCAGCAAGAGGACTTTCAACTGGGAACTGGAGCAGACTTTTAGACTGTAACTTGAAACAGCAAGCAACAATGCAGTAAAAACGAAAGACAATCCTTAATCAAGGCAGCAAGCTGGGTCTTTTGTCTTAGTGTTATCTTGGTGTTAGCTCATCCAGAATTTTGTCTAACAATTTTGGTGGAGCCTTCAAACGTATGTAAGTTCTTTAAATTCAGTTTATTGAATAAACAATTATCCTCACGTTTCAAACTTCCATCACACTATTTATATAATCAAATTCCTTTTTCTTTTTTATTTTGACAGTAGCTAATTCTTTAATAAATAATATGATCATTTGAATATTAATTTAGTTTTCAAACCCCAATTAGTGTCATAGCAAGTGGGACCGCCTTATAGGCTTGTCGAAGGTCAATATTTATTTGTTTATTATAAGCCTTTGTGTTTAACTTCTTTTATTTTAAACCCTAATTTAGTTATTCTAAAAACCTTAATTTAAGATATAAACCTTAAATTTATATATTTATTGCTTCATTTAATTTTAAATTTAATTATGTAGCTTATTATATATTTTGATGATTGATTTATTTAATTTTTATGTTTGGTTTATTTAATTTATCATGGATGAATATTTTTCAATTATTATTTGCTTATTAAAATTTTAAGAGGTATCTTTCCATGATTGGGTGCCTCATTAATTAATTTTCAAGTAATTTAAATTATTTTTATATTTTGGCATTAATGTAAAGGACACATTTCCACCTTTTGGTAGGTGTCCTATTTAGTTTTAGACATTGAATGGTGTAAGGACACGTTTCCATCCTGGGATGGGTGTCCATTTATTTATTTTGTTTGAACATTGCTTTGATTTAATATAATGATGCTTTTTTTTATTATTATTGCATGTAGTATGGATAATATCATTAATTCTATAATATTAAGACCTAAAAAGGAGCTTGATTCCAATGAATCAGGCATTATGGGGGTGCTGGGCCATTTCTCACCATCCCCACACGTACCCAACTTTTTGAACCCATTAGGGGGTTGGGGATTCCTTAGGAATCGAGTCTTCCACCCTTTCTTTTTCTTGACCCGTTTGGGTGGTGACTCCATTTTCTCCGGGTTTAGGCCCATGTTCTCTAAGGCTTTGAGCCTATCAGTGCCAAAGTCACAAGAACCATTCCACCGGGAGTGGGGCAAAAATCCCTGCTCACAGTGTTCTCATTGGTTCCTTCCAAATGCTCATTCAGGTCTTGCATTTGAATGACAGAAGGCTTTGCATTTATGGCTTTTATCTTTAAGATGTTGAAAACATGAGTAGTGGAGGCCCCAAGTAGTAGAGAATCTACATGCCAATTGGTATCTTCTTCATAACCTTACAAATAATCCTTTATTTTACCCAATGTGTCCTTCGAGTTTCGGGAGTGCAACATATTTCCCTTAACTTGAAGGTTTATGCTACAAGAAAATAATTTTTTTAATCAAATATAGACTTTGTCAAATTAGTGTCATTGTACCTCAGGACTCGATTTTCAAAGTTAATATATCTATAACATGACAACCCTAGTTTCCGTACTAAACTTGGGAATCGTTTCCATTTAAGTAAGTACTATTGCACTTCAGATATGCACATACACATTACTTGGTCAAAAGTCTCATCAAGTTTAAATATTATTTATCTCATATGCATGCTTGTTCAAACAATCTCCACTTATAGGCCCAACCTACCAAGAGAGATCAACAAGTCTTTAATATGCTTGAAACGGGTTCTATAAGGGACACGGGTTAAATGAAGGCCATCTTTGAGCTGGAGCTGATGTGATACTATGGAAAAAACTTCACACTACAAACTTCTTGTTGGAGCCATAGGCAGTTGGGAGCAATATTGCTAGACTCCAATTTCCTTCTATATCTTTGGAAGAAATATAGAACTGATTAAAATGATCTTCATCTTTTCCTTTTGCTTTTGCACAAACTCATGACCCATTTTTTGTTATTTTTTTCTTTTTCTCTTTCTTTCTCTTTTTTATTATTTTTTTATTGTTTTTTTATTTTTTTTTGGTCCAACTCTAAGAAAATTGTTCTGTCTACACCATTCTATGCTTTTGACCATGGAAGAGTGGAGTAGAGTGAGTTTGCTTTAACAAGGATAAATCATCTGTTGCCTTGATGTCATCTTAATAAATTGGAGATATTAGGTCTAGTATCAGGTGAACTTCAACTACCCTTATAGTCATGAGAACATCAACTGTCCTTATAGTCTTGACTATGCATTCCTTTCTTTGATTTTCTCGCCTCTTCACCTTAGTGATCATTAGATTTATCATAGAAGTTACAACAACTCAGGGTAGGTTATTGGATTTACAAGCTAATAAAAAACAAGCTAAAATCTTATGAAGGATCAAAGGGACAAACTAGGGATTGATGTTAATAGGGTTGATACTAGTTGTTGGCTTATCAAACAATGCCTAGTTCATCTCTTTATTAAATAAACAGAGTTCAATTTCACCTCAAAAGTTTGTCAAAGCATGTTCTAAGATCAACTAGGACCTAGAAAAAGGTAATTATGTAGGAGCCCTCTCTAAGGAAGCATACACAACTCAATGCTTTAGAACAACTCCCTCACTTATTAAAGTCATTCGGATCATAATGCATAGATACACTAATTTATAAATATCAAGCTAGATTCATCATTGGTTGAAAACTATAATATCAAAGACCAACAAAATTATAAATTCAATAAAAGTAATTTATTCAAACAATTTTAATTTGAAAAAGAAAATGAAACAAAAACAAAACAAGCCAAGGGAAGTTTGTTGAGTTGGAACCAAAGATGCTTCATTTATTTAGACATTTGAAGGGCAAGGATTTTTCCATTATCAAGGATCATTGCTTCATCATGCACAGTTAGTCCAAGCTTACTTAGTAGCACATCCTCTTTAGCAGCTTCTCCATCCATATCATGACAAGATGATAAGATAAAACTCTCCTCCAATCCTCCCTCCTTCATAAAGGTTGCAAGTGGTGGCGCCCTTCCAGATCTAGGCAGAGGACTATTCTTAGCATTAGGCTTATCAGGCTCAGGCAGCTTTCCACTGTCAATCAAATCCTGGATCTCATGTCTTAATCGAACACATTTGTCTATCTCATCCCTTTAAGTATGATAAAATTGACAAAAGACCTTGGCATCAAAATTTGATTGTAGAGGCTTGTGTAGAGGTTGAGGTGCCAATGGTTGTAGTAACTCCATCTTCATTAGATACTCTAACATCTTTGACAAAGGTTCCCCTAAGTCTAAAAATTTATTCTTCTTTGTTGGTTCAGTTGTTGCATTTTTCTCAACACCTCTTCTTTCCCTTTGACTTACCCCATAGGGGTGGTAGCCACCCTTATTGCTCCACTTATACAACATATGGTTCAACTGGTCTTATTGGATTGACCCCTCTTTTTTCATTTGATCTCTATCAATGGTCCTGTTCCTTGTTAATGCTACCTTTCCCTTCTTTTTTATGTCAATGGGAGATGCCTCATTAGCATTGTTGATGATCTCCAGAATTTCAATCAACTGGGTCTTCATAATTTCAGCCAATTGATCTTGTAGCTTGGCCATCCTAGCTTTGACAACCTCACCGACTATATCCCTTAGCTTGTTTGCATCCATCCTCCCAATGAAACACTTGAATCAAAATAACTGTTATAGTTGGTGTTGTCGTATGCTTTGTGAAATGATGTACTCCATGTCTATGAGCCAGAAAGGATCAATGCCATGTAATGCAATGCATGAATGCATGTATGCACAAGTAACAGAAAAAGAAAGATAATTAGGATGTTTCTTCCAACCTTATATCTTCCACACACGAATGGCGAGTCTCTTTTTCTAGGTATATGGTCAACAAAATACCAACATAGGATATCTTGTTTTTGAGCAATTCCCTCGGACGATTTTGATCAATAGTTATATTTTCAAACATGGAAATCAATTCATGATAATTCCCATTAATTAGACTTTAATCCATCCAATCAATTAAAATAACTTTTATACTATATTCGATTAAAACTAAATTAAGAGGTTTATTATAAATAGATTTCTCATTTGAAAAAGTATCTAATGATTCATGCCACAAACAAGCCCATGATTAATAGTTCTTAGTATAAGCTAGGCTGACAACTGATTTTTGGTATTTCCATAATTGACCTAAATATTTCTAAGCTCTTTTGTAATCTTTAGATGAAGCAAAAAATAATTTGGTTTTAAAGCCCTTTGGCCTTAGGGTTAAAAAAGATTTTTGACTCATCTTGAAAAGACTGTCTTGAAGATTTTGAAATTTTGGAATTTGGTCTCTTGGATTTAAAGGAAAAAATTACTTTGAGCTTAAAATATAGGTAGGTCATATTAGAAAAAGAGAAAGCCAAATAAGCCATGGTTCAAACTAAGATATATCAATCATAGTCAGACAACAAGCATTTAGGGTAAAAACCTAAAGAAAGTAACTAGGCCAATTACATGATCTTTAGTCTTTGTGTTGAAAAGCTTTGGTTTCCATAGTAAGTATATACCAAAAGGTACAAGGCTATGAGTGGTTATGCCATGCTCAATCTTTATACCTAGAGTGAAAGTATGGTACACCTCACATAGCACAACATAGTTTACACGAGCGTCTTAACTCACACACACAATGCAATCTAAATGACACAATGGACAATATCCTAATAAGAAATAACAAAATAATATAAGGACCAATGGAATCAACTTCTCTTATCCCCAGTGGAGTTGCCACTGTGAGCGAGGATTTTTGTCCCACTCCCATGTGGAATGGCTCTTGCAACTTTGACATTATTAGGCTAAGGCCTTAGAGAACACAGGCCTAAGCCCGGAGAAAATGGAGTCACTACTCGAATGGGCTGGGATAATAGAAAGGGCTGAATGACTCGATTCCTAAGAAATCCCTAACCCCCTATTAGGTTCAAAAAATTTGGTACGCGTGGGGAAGGTGAGAATGACCCAACACCCCCCACAATGCCAAGTTCATTAGAACCGACCTCCTTTTCAAGTCTAAATATTATTAAAATTTTAACTTATTATAGCATCATCCATACTACATGCAATCATAAAAATGGGTAATCCCTTTATTAAATAGGACACCCACCACTTGGTGGAAACGTTCCTTTTACATTAATCCAAAACTTAAATAAATTATATTACATGAGATCTAACAAATGAGGTACCCATAACATGGAAACATACCTCTTACAATCTCTTAAGTAATTAATCAAATAAATTAAATCATTCAAGTAAGATAATTAACATAAAACATACATCATAAAATATCATAAAACATCCATCAAAATATAACGTGTATTGATAATTAATTCTATATTAAACAATAAATGTACAAACTCACATAACACAACCTTGAGTGAAAGTATGGTATACCTCACATAAGACAACACGGGTTACACGGGCATCCTATCACATGCACACAATGCAATCTAAATGTTGCAATGAACAATATCCTAATAAGAAAGAATAAAATAATTTATGGACCAACAAAATCAACTTCTCTTATCCCCAGTGGAGTCACCACTGTAAGCGAGGATTTTTGCCCCACTCCTATATGGAATGGTTCTTGTGACTTCGACACTGTTAGGTTCAGGACCTTAGAGAACACAAGCCTAAGCTCAGAGAAAATGGAGTCGCCACCCAAATGGGCTGGGAAAATAGAAAGGGAATTGGGTACCAATGGGGAAGGTGAGAATGACTCAACACCCCCACATCGCCCAGTTCATTGGAACCGGCCTCCTTTTCAAGTCTAAATATTATTAAATTTTTAACTTATTATAGCATCATTCATACTACATGCAATCATAAAAATAGGTAATCACTTTATTAAAATAGGGCACCCACTAATTGGTGGAAATGTGCCCTTTACATTAATCCAATACTTAAATAAATTATATTATATGAGATCTAACAATGAGGTACCCATAACATGGAAATATACCTCTTACAATCTCTTAAGTAATTAATCAAATAAATTAAATTATTCAAGTAAGATAATTAACATAAAACATGCATCATAAAATATCATAAAACATCCATCAAAATATAACGTATATTAATAATCAATTCTATAATAAACAATAAATGTACAAATAAAGGTTTTTTAATTTTTAAATTAATGTTTTAAGAAACAGAACTTGAATTTTGGGGTTTAGGTAAATTAGGGTTTTAAGTAAAACAATATTAGGGTTTTTGAAAAATTAAGAGAACAAATTAAGGTTTTATCAAAGAAGACTCAAAAACTATTGTAACATGGATTTTTATGAAAACTTATATATGATATGGCTATTTAATGCATAATTCCAATACTGTGGTGATTTAATGGGACGAGTTATTGATCATGCAAACAATAAAAGAAACCATTTATTCTTACTGTATATGAGTATATAAACTAAAAAAAAGAAAGAATAAACAAATACATTTTGATGGATCAAAAATAAATTAACTCACCGTGAATTTAAATGAATTAAGTTTAGAAGAACACACCTCCATTTATAGATTCCACCAATAATTAAACATTGATACGAAGTCTTTGCTTTCACCAACCTTATTATTCTTGGTCGGATCAAATCAAGACTGTGAGCCACTGCCTTGATAATATTTTCTGCCTTTGATTTTTTATTCGTTCTCCTATGTTGATAACCCTTCTCTTGATTCCTTCGCTACTAGGTTTTTTTATTGCTTTCTTTTTTTTGTGGTTCCAAAGTCCAAAATCCCAAAAGTCCCAATTTTAGAAAAAAGTCCTCTACTTAATCTTTAAATCCGTTATTTATAGGCAATTAATCAAAGAGAAAACCTAGTCCTTATTTATTAAGGAAATATTTAAAACCGTCTGAATTAAATTAGGTTTCAGCAAAGTTGGCAAGGCTGGCATATGGGCGTGGGCTATGAGCACAGGCTTGCGAGGGCGCTGGCACACTGGCATGGGAGGGTGCTGGCACATGCCAATTGGTACATGGCCAAGAGGTATGCCGCATGTCGCTCGCCGATTCGTTCATTATTTTTATTGTTTTATTATTTATTATTATTTATTTATTTTTTACTATTATTAAAAATAAATATAATATTTAAAATAAATATTTGCAATTTCTTTTTTTTTTCTTTTTTTATATATTTTATTATTAAAAAAATAATATTTATTACAAAAATTATTTTGAATTATTTTAAATGTTTAGCCTTGACTTAATCGCCTTTTAATTAGTGTTGAACTGAATTTGGTCCAAAAATAGGGGTCTACACTGAGCCTCAAAGTGTCTCTTTCAGTGAGAGCACAATAGCTCATGTGGTCGGTCAAATTTAAGATTTTCAAATTTTTTTAACCGTTACACTTCTCTAAAAGCTGTGTGAGCAGGCACTGCCAAGAGAGCTCACTAGACCGAGTTCGCCGTCCCCCAACAGCTTGGGCGACCACACAGCATGTGTAACTAATTTTTTTAACGTTGGAACTTTCAAATAATTCAAATTTTTTGTCCTCAAATGGTAAAAATGGCTAGTTTTCAAATTTTCATCTATAAATACACTTATTCAAACAATCTTTCAAAAATTTACTCATCAAGAAGAAGGTTTTGAAGCTTTTTCAACAATTTGAAGTAGTTTGTTAAAGCATCATCAACAATCTATTTCTTTCTACATTTCTTCCAATCTTCTACATTTCTATTTTCTTTTAATTTGTTTTTGATTAAGGATATGGCACCCAAAACCAAAATCACCAAAAAGAAAAACACAACCAAGGGAAAAGGGATTGTCATTAGTGAACCTCAACCTCAACCTCAACCCAAACCTAAACACTTCACTAGAAAAAGTGTCCAACCACACAGACCCAAATACAAAAATGAGGATGAGAAAACCAAGTACTATATGCTCATGAAAAAGACCCTTGAAACAACCAAAATTCTTGCGGAAGGGATGTTCCTAACCTTCAACATCCAAGGTGAAATCTATAGCTAAATAGATAAGATTGGATTGAGACAATTTGCATTTCCTAATGAGCTAGGTTACTCTAGCCTCTCAAGGGAATTCTTATTGTCTCTAAAGGTAGAGAAAAACCATAATGAACCTAAAGGATTTTATGGTTATTTTAGGCTTTTTTACCAAGATTTTGCACTTTCTTTAGAAGAATTTTCATAAGTTTAGGGATTCCAAAATCATGGAACTTTCTCCTACAATGATGTGGATTTTCCTTTAAAGAATTATTCATCATTTTAGAGTGAACTATCCATTAAAACCCAACACAATAATAGGTCATCCAAAGCTATCAATTTTAGGACCCTTCTCTTTTGGCTCTTATATAGAATCATCACTTACACCATTCACCAAAGAAGTGATGGAAATGAAAAGGTTACTCAATGTGACTTATTTTTCTTGTATGCCATTGTGCATAATGAGCCAATCCAAAGTGCTAGGCTTCTCATTGACACCTTTGTACATCATGGGAAATTTAAGGTGAGAACCTTCTTTATATCTTCCAAAATTACTCAAGTTGCTAGACAGTTAGGACTCCTAACCCCTGAAAATCTTGCAACCCTAAGTGACCCCCTTGATCCGGCCATCAACCTAGACTACCTTAAACATGCTGGATGTATCTAAAAGGTTGATAATCACTATGAGTACACATTTGGTAGCAAAGGAGTTATCCAAAGGGAAAGAAAGAGACCTAGGTATCACATTATGGAAGAAGAAAGTGAACCTATCAATGTTCAAGTTGAGCACCCCTCCTAAACCTTCCACCAAAGAAAAAGGTGAATCATCCATAACTCTCAAAACATATCCTCCAGGCCATATCTCTTCTCCAAAAATAATTTAAACATTTTAAGAAGGATTTCACAAAGAGAGTCACAAAACTCAACAAAAAGGTTGATTTCCTTTCCCATATTCATCATGACATATATGACTTCTAAGGGAAATTTGATCTTCCTCAATGTGAGTTAAGTGAATGAGATATGAGTGAGCATGTTGAAATTCCTTATGAAGGATCCTCACCATCCTCACATACCTCCTCTCCAATTCCTTCTCTTGGTGATGATGATGAAAGAATTCCAACTCCTCCACCATTAAGAAAAGGAAAAGAAAAAGTTATAAATTAATCATTTTTCTTGTATTTTCCTTCAATTGGTATTAAATTTTTTATTTCTCTTGTATTCTCATTAATTGGCATGAATGAATTTCATCACTCTTTTGCTTTAATTTTCTTTTTGCCTTTGACAAAGGGGGAGAAACATATATGTAATTGAATTTAAATGATTTAATTATCAAAGGAGGTAAGATAAACAAGAAATAAAAATAAATAGGTATCAAGAAAAGCATACATCAATTGGTATAAAAAATTGAATGCATCATTTGTGAACTTATCTAACATAGGGGGATAAAATTCATTGTCATTGCATTAATTGCTTCATGTACATGGTTATGTTTAACTTAAATTTAATTTGATTGGCAAGTCAAAAAGGTGGGTACTGTTGAGATTCATGGGCAATCAAACTCTATTTTGATCATTAACAATCAAATTGATAAAGAACTAATGATTTCAGGCAAGTCTATTTTGCAGAGTTAGGATTCGATCGGCTTTGTACGACTGCCCAAACTATCGATCAAGCAACCTAAAAAATGCAGAACAAGCATAAAACCAAACTGTCACACAGATCTATCAAGCCAAGAAGAACCAAACAGACATACTCATCTACCGAGCAGAGAACTGAACGGACACATAAAGTACTAAGCTAGATATATAAAAGTCGAGCTAAGAGAACCGAACTGATGAGCTAAAAGCAATCTGGTGGAACAATGGAGCTAGGCAAAACAATGTAGCTCCACACCAATCTAGACAAGCCAACTATGACAACTGAGCTAAGTCCGTTATTTCCACAAAAGAGTTCACGTTGTAAATGAGAGATGAAGTAAGGATGCCCAATAGGCGTATGATCAAACACGCAAATTGAGCGACCACACCAGGTCAAGGTAAAAATTCATAATCTTATAGAAACGATAACGGTCTTAGTGAGTGATGAAGTCAGGACTCTAGGACTTTGGACGACTACCCAAGAAGCTCGAGCGACCGTATGGAACAAGGAGCTAAAATACTAAAAAGAATAGAAGAGATAGTGGTTAGCTCTCATGGTGCTTCCTCGATGCTCAAAACCTTGTGCGCCTGCCCTAAAATATCGAATGACTGCACAAAGTCCAATAGATTTGAATCTTAGCTCCAAATACTTGGGACCAATGATAACTAAAAATGTGGATGAAGAAATTTGAACTCAACGGTAACTTTGTGCCGAGCGACCGGACTTCATGTTTGGACAACCAATGTTCCTCCGCACAAGCAAACCATTATGTTTTCTATCAACTTTGCTTTTTTCTCTTTTCATTTGTGTTATCACTCTTCATAGTTGTGTGGTCGTACAAGTCATGGCATTCAAGATGTCACTGCCCAAGAGACTGTGTTCTTTTCTATGCTTGGAGTAAATTTTTTCTCTAATATTTGTGCGGTCGCACAAGCTTAATGAGTGGTTGCACAATCATTTAAACCAGAAACCTACAAAGAAGCACCTATTTATTTCATTAGTACTTATCAATTTGATTGTCAATGATCAAAATAGAAGGCCAATAATCTCCCCCTTTTTGACTTTGGCAAATAAATTGAATTAAACAATTTAACTGTTTAAGAAATCAAAAGAATAAAGGCCTAACAATTTAACAATTTAACGTAAGTTTTTAAAATTAAATTCAAATTTGTCCTTCAAAATTTTTAAAGGTGCTTAAATTAAAATTAAAATCCCTCCTTCAAAATTTTCGAACATTTTTAGTTTCTACCCCTTAGTTTTAGTTTTAATTCAATTATATCTACCCCTTTGACAAAGGCAAAAACAATAAAGGCCTAACATAAAGACAAACATTTCATTTCATTAACCATAACATTGCATTACATTAATCATAACCAAAAGACATGAAGCAAAGAAAAGAAAAAAAAGAAAATCAATCTTTGGCTATTTCTTTTCACTTCCTAGAAGAAGGTTTGGAGACCTCTTGGAGTTCATCCATATCACCTTCATCAATAGGTGGAGTAGGTGAAGGAAAGGTTTCAATTTCAGATGATTCTTTATATGGACTCTCAACATATTCACTCACATCCCAATCTTCAAGGTCGCATTGAGGAAGATCAAATTTGTCTTGCATTTTATTGATGACATGGTGCACATGTGATAAAAGATCCACCTTTTTTTAAGCTTGGAGATCCTTTTGGTGACATCTTTCTAGGAATAAGTGAATTATTTTTGGAGGGATGAATTGCTTTGAGAATGAGTTTCATGGTTTGGCTAGAATTTCAGGGGTAAGCAATCCTAGATATCTAGCTATTTGTGTAATTTGGGAAGATAAAAAGAAAGTGTCATCTTTGTATTTCCCATGGTGCAGGAAGGTGACTATTAAGAAATGGGTTGTTTGCACGAGTTATCCATGAATTAATGCATACATGAAGAACAAGTCACGTTGAGTGACTTTTTCATTGTCATCATTTCTTTGATGGACATTGCATGTGATAATTCTATGGAGAAGCCAATGAATAAGGATTTTAAAGTTTATTGCTTTGGTTGACCTATTATCATACTTACTTTCTATAGAAATTTCACTCCAAAATGTTAAGAAGTTTGTTCAGGGGTAATCTTTTTTAGAGTATGAGAAAGCCCATAAAATCCCCAAACTTTCTATGGGTTAATCTTTCTATGGGGTAATCTTTCTATGGGTTTGAAATTCCCAAACTTCAGCAAGTTGATTTATGGAAAATGAAAATTCTTAGTAAAAAAGATGAAAGTAAACTCCATAAAAACCAATGGGTGCATTATGGTTATTCTCTAATCTTAAGGTCATGATGAACTGTCTTGTTAGGCTTGGGTATCCTAACTCATTTGGGAATACTAAATGTCTCCACCCTAATGTGTCTAAAAATCTATAAAGCTCTTCTTTCTTGTTTAGGTTTATGAGCATGCCTTCAACTGGGATTTTGGTTGGCTCAAGTTTCTTTTTCTTGAGCATGTAATACTTGGTTTTCTCCTCATCATCTTTGTACTTGGGTTTGTGAGGTTTTACACTACTACAGGTATGCAATTTGGTGTGTGGTTATGGTTCCTTAATCACTACCCCCTTCCCCTTTTCAGTAGTTATTGGTTTCTTCTTGGGGATTTGTAGACCTTTGATTTTGGCCCTAAGCTAGTCTGATCCTAATTAAGGAAGGCCTGGTCAAGTTCGATCAATTCTTAATGGCTTAAACATGTTTGAAAGTCTTTGATTAGATTGGTTCAATTTTATTAGACCTAGAATAAGCCGGTTTAACTTTGGATGACCTAAAATTGTTCGATTAGAAGTAAATCAATATAGACATGGTCCATATAGAATTGGTTAGCCCGTGAACACAGTCCTCGCAGCCGTGCCCCCTTTCCAATTTTACCAAAAGATTATTTAACTCAAACAGATTTTAAATATTTCCTTAACCAATAATCAATAGGTCTTTTATTGATTAATTGCCTATAACTAATAGACTTAAAGATTGAAAGAAGGATGTTTTGATGGGACTTTTTGTAATATCCCAATGCATGCCCTAAAAGTTTTGATTATGTTGTTGTTGTATATTGGATTGAATGTATATGTATGTGATAAGAAAAGAATTTGGAAAAGAATGTTTATGTATATGTGTTTTGGGAAAGAAAAGAGGGTTTAGAGAGAAGTGTATATGTTGTTTATATGATATATATATATATATATAACATATAAGTTGGTCAAATATGTGGTCAAGGGAAGAAGATATTTTTAGTTGAGATTTGTGAAATGACTTAAAAGGACAAGTGATTGTAAGGAAATCAAAACATGTGGTTAAAGGGTGTTTTGGTAATTGCTTGAATTGAAATACTTGGTGGAGATTTAAAGATGAGTTGACTTTGGGCTTCTTGATTGTTCTTTGTGTTTTCTTCTTCTTTCTCCTTCATCTTGGCCGGCTCTTCCATAGACAAAGGAAAGCAAAAGACAAAGTGAAGATCTTGAGGTGTTTAACTCAAATTGAAGGAAGATTGGAGTGATCTAGTGGATGATACAAGAAGTCTTATAACTTTGGTAAGTTCTCTTGTGATCTTTGTGCTTATTTGAAATGATATTTGAGTTTGATAGATTTTTAAGAGTGTGTTGGTTGATTTTGAGATGTGAGAAGTGTTTGAGTGATTTGATGATGGATTTTGAGTATGGATTGAAGAAAAGAGTAAGTGGTTGGAAGAGATGATGTTGTATATGTGGTGAGGGTTTTGAGATGATTTTGTGTTTTGTGTTTGATGTGTGTTTTGGCTTGTTTTGGTGTGTTGCAAGTTTGAGATGAGTTTTGAGTATGTTTTGTTAAGATTGTTTGAAGAGGATGTTAATGAATAGAAGTGTGTTGTTGAGTGTTTGGTTGTTTTGACCGGATTCTTGATTTGTGGCCGGACACGCCCATGAGCACGTCCAGGGTTTTTAGGCGTGTCAATTGTGTTGGAGGCAGTAGGTTTGACACGACCAGTAACACGCCCGTGTTATTGAGCGTGTCATAGCTACTGTGAGTTTGGAGAATTGACACGGCCAGGAGCACGTTCATGATGTTGGACGTGTTGTTATGGTTGAGAGGCAGTAGGTATTACACGCCCATGAACACGCCCGTGTGGGTGAGCGTGTCAGGGTTAGGGTTTGCCCTAATTAATTCCTAATTGGATTATCTCTTGTGTATCCCTAAGCAAGTATATGCTATTACTTTTGATTTAGGTCTTGAAGATAGTGATTGATCATTGATCTAAGAGGTAGAAGGATCTTGAACAAGGAAGTGTTAAGAGTGGTGTGATTTGCTTTTGAGGTAAGTACAAAACCTATATGATTGTATGTAAGTACAAATGTGGCATTACTACATTGTTAATTTATATGAGCAATGTGTGTTGTTATGTTTATATCAATGATGATATATATATATATATATATGAATAATGTGAATGACATGATGATGCAAATGATTGTGTATATGAAAGATTGAAATGCTATGATGTGAATTGAGATGAAATGGAATATAAAGCCATTGTGATTGGCTATGATAATTCAAATAAAATGTAGAGCCATTGTGATTGGCTATGTTGATTCATTTGAGAATGAAATTGATAACAAATTAATAAATGAGTTGCGTGGCTAATGTGTTATTCCATTTTCAGAGTTTGTTGTTGGTGGCATGCCTAATGATAGTAACAATCTCTTGAAGTTAGGTTGGGCTTGATCCTTGAAGCCAAGTTGGGTTGAAGTTTAACATGTTTTACTCCCCTTGAAGCTTGGTTGGGTCTAGTCCTTGAAGCCTAATTGAGAAGTTACAACCCTTGAAGCTAGGTTGGGTTTGGTTCTTGAAGCCAAGTTGGGTTGAGACTTATCATGCTTTGTTCCCCTTGAAGCTTGGTTGAACCTAATCCTTGAAGCCTAGTTGGGTATATGTGATAATGATAAATGTGATAAAACCAAAGCATTAACTCTGAAAATTGAATGGCATATTAGTGTGTTTTGGGCCCATGCTTGTCTTTGTTTATATGTGATTCATTGATGGTAAAATAATTGAATAATGAAATTCATGAAAGAACTTTGAGATGTGATATGTTTATATCATTATGATTTGTGAAAGGCAAAGGTTTGATGTTAGCTCTTCACTTATGATGTTGATATTAATGGAATGTGTGACATTGCATAGCATACAAGCATAATGTTAGCATGTTTTGTACTACTAAGCCGTTGGCTTAGCGCGATAGTGTTGATCGCGCAGGTGATAGAGTTGAACCCAAAAGTTCATCGAGACCGAGTGAGAGTAGATACTGAAGAGTTTGTTGTGGGACTTAAAGATCAGAGAAAAGCTGCCAATCATGTAAATTACTTTATGTTTTGTAAAGAATTGATTTTAGTGTAAATATATGTATATTTGTAAGTATGGATTTAAATGTTTTCATATATGTAAATATTTTATAAATTCCGCTGCGTATTAAGTAAAGTATAAATATATATATCTATTTTGTTTTATATTACAAGTTAATGACTTATTTTCTATAATGTATAATGAGAACGATTATGGAATCAGTTTTTTTTTTAAACGTTTTGAATGTTGAAGAAAATCCGTAGCGTCCCTATGTTCAGTGCATGTATATTACATTGTGGTGTTTGTAGTGTGCATGTACCGGAGATAGGGGTGTTACACTTTTTATGAGACATTTTGGCTGGGGACTTTAGAACTTCAATAAAACAGCAATATACAATAGAAACCCTAGCAAAGCAAAAATGAAAAAGTGAAAACAAAGAAGATGGGAAGCAGCAAAGAGACAGGAAAGAATAAATTACAAAGGCAGTGACACACCGCTTTGATCTTGCTCAGCCAGAATTTCAACGTGCAATTGTGGTGGAGCCAACAAACGATGGTACACTCTAAATTAATTCAATATATCATGATTTGATAGTTTTAAATCTTGAATTATTCTATTCTTTCTTTAGATTAATTCTAGATTAATTACAGTAGGTTATATCCTGTAGTTTTTGTTCATATGAGTTTACGTGAAGCATGACTTGATGATGTTGTTGGTTATTCATACAAAATAAATCCAATAAGCTCGAAATTTACAAATATCATCACAGTAGCTTAGCTTTATTCTTCCAACATCAAAGAACTTCAATCCTATTTTCATAAACCCTAATCCTTTTTCAGAAAATCCTAAACCCTAATATTGTTTTCAAAAAAATTCCAAACCCTAATTTATTCAAATCCTAAATCCTAATTTATCTTTTATTTATTTTTTCCAGATGCTAAATCATATTTTTAACTTATACAGTTTCCTAATCTTTTTCAAAAATATGTATAAAATGTTAGTCTTCTAAATCAAAACCCTATTTTTAAAATTAAAACCCTCTAAAACCTAATTTTATTTAAATAACCCTATTTGAAGAGTAAAATCTACATTTATATATCTATTGCTTTACTTAAGTTTGGATGTATGCTTATTATATGTTTTGGTGGATGATTTATTATATGTCTTAATGGATGATTTATTTTTATTTGATTTTATGATGAATGCTTGAATGTTTTTTCATTGATTTATTTTTAGTTTCAAGAAATTATAAGAGTTATGTTTCCATGTAATGGGTACCTCATTTATTAGATCTCATGTAATATAATTTATTTAAGTTTTGGATTAATGTAAAGGATGTGTTTCCACCAATTGGTGGGTATCCTATTTTATTTGTTTTCTTTTGGATAAAGGACAATTGTAAAGGCATGTTTCCATACATGGATGGGTGCCTATTCATTTATTTTGTTTGAACTCGTTGTGATTTTAATAAAGTGATTATCTATTCTTATGATTGCTGGTAGTAAGGATAATATCATTATAATTATGAATTTTATAATATTAAGACCTGAAAAGGAGGTTGGTTCCAATGAACCAGTCATTGTGGGGTTGCTTGGTCATTCTCATCTTTCCCACTCATACCCAACTTTCCAAACGCAATAGGGGGTTGGGGATTACTTATAAATTGAGTCATCCACCCCTTTCTTTTTCCTAGCCCATTCGAGTGGTGACTCCATTTTCTCCGTGTTTAGGCCCGTGTTTTCTAAGGCCTTGAGCCTAACAGTGCTGAAGTCACAAGATCTATTCCAAATGGGAGTGGGGGCAAAAATCTCCGCTCACAATGGCGACTCCACTAGGATAAGAGAAGTTGATTCCTTTGGTCTTTATATTATTTTATTCTTTCTTATTATGATATTGTCCATTACATCATTTAGATTGTATTGTGTACATGAATTAGGACGCCCATGTAACCCGTGTTGTATTATGTAAGGGATACCGTACTTTACTCAAGGTATGGAGATCAAGCATGGCATAACCACTCATAACCTTGTACCCTTTGGTATATACTTGTTATGGGAGCCTAAACTTTTCAACCCAAAGACTGAAGCTCATCTAATTGGCCTAGGTATTTTCCTTAGGTTTCTACCCTAAATACTTATTGCTTGACTATGATTGATATATCTTGGTTTGAACCAT
Organism: Garcia nutans; assembly: GCA_947685225.1. Classification (NCBI taxonomy): domain Eukaryota; kingdom Viridiplantae; phylum Streptophyta; class Magnoliopsida; order Malpighiales; family Euphorbiaceae; genus Garcia; species Garcia nutans. The sequence goes on from CANTUV010000024.1 coordinate 54,782,650, forward strand.
GACTTATTTGGTTTGTTTTTTTTCTAATATGACCTACCTATTTTGTAAGCTCAAAATAGTTTTATTCTTCTAAGCCCAAAAGACCAAAATTGCTTTCATAACTTTTCAAGATGGTCTTTGGATATAAAACCTTTTAAAGATGAATAAAAAATTCTTCTACCTCACTGCCAGAATACAAAGCGTAAAATTCATTTTTTTCTAAATTTTTTTTACAATGGGCTTAGAAACAAAATTATCTTCACTTCATTACAACCTTTTGAATGAGCTTACAAAATATTTGGATCAATTATGGAATACCAAAAATAAATTATGAGCCTAATATATACCAAGAATTGTTAATCGTGGGCTTGTTTGTGACATGAATCATTACTTACTTTTTCAAATGAGAAATCTATTGATGATAAACCTCTTAATTTGATTTTATTCCAATATAGCACAAAAGAGGTTTTAATTAATTGAATGGATTAAAGCCTAATTAATTGAATTTATCATGGACTAACTTCCATGTGTGAACATATAACTATTGGATAAAATCGTTCGAGGGAATTTTTTTAAAAATAAAATATCCTATGTTGATATTTTGTTGACCATGTACCTAGGAAAAGAGATTGATCATTCATGTGTGGACGTTGTAAGGTTGGAAGGATCATGTGAGCGGGGATTTTTGTCTCCACTCCCGTGTGGAATGGTTCTTGCGACTTCGGCACTATTAGGCTCAGGGTCTTAGAGAACATGGGTCTAAACCCGGAGAAAATGGAGTCGCCACCCGGATGCGCTGAAAAAAAGAAAAGGGTGGATGACTCAATTACTAAGGAATCCCCAACCCCCTAATGGGTTTAAAAAGTTGGGTACGTGTGGGGAAGGTGAGAAATGGCCCAGTATCCCCACAACGCCCGATTCATTGGAACCGACCTCCTTTTCAGGTCTTAATATTATAAAATTCTTAAATATAACAATATTATCCATAATACATGCAATCATAAAAATAAACAAATACATTATTAAAAATCATAGCAAGGTTCAAACAAAATAAATAAATGGACACCCATCCGAGGATGGAAATATGTCCTTACAATTGTCTAATGTTCAAAAGAAAATAAACAAAATAGGATACCCACCAATTGGTGGAAACGTATCCTTTACATTAATTCAAAACTTGAAATAAATTAAATTACATGATGCTTAATTAATGAGGTACCCAATCATGGAAACATACCTCTTACAATTCTTGAAACCAAAATAAATAAATAAAAATAATCGATTATTCATCATAAATAAATAATTCATTTAAGATTAAACAAAAATAAACCATTCATTAAGACATATAATAAATCATGCATCTAATTCACATAATGCAATAAATATACAAATTTAAGTTTACATCTTGAATTAGGATTTCTTGAATGAAATTAGGGTTTTGTAGGTTTAGATTTACAAAACTAATATTATTATTATTATTTTTTAAATATTAAACTACTGTGTCATTTGAGAAAAAAAGAATTAATTAGGGTTTTAGGTTTTAAGAAAATAGAATTTAGGGTTTATTGGTTTAAGTATATTGGAATGGTTTGGAATTTATGAAAATAAGATTTAAAGTTTAATGTTGGAAGAAATAATCTTGTTGTGATATTTGTAACTAAATAATCATGCATGCAAAAATATTAATTTTAACCCATCAGAGCTGCTAGAATCAAGAGTTACTAGGTTTCATCATTAAGGATAAACAATCATCATCCAAGCTTAGTACGATGTTTTAAATAGATTAATTTAGGAGACATACCTCCATTTGTTGATTCCACCAATAATCAAGCTTTGATCTAAACTCTCATTTTCACCAACCTCACACTTGTTGGTTGAATTGAGCATAAGACAATATGCTCAGCTACTGCCTTGTTTAATATTTTAGTTTCACTGCTCACTGTTTGACATTTTGTTGCTTCACTGTTTGATGTTCAAGCTTTGTTGCTCACTGTTTCTATTTTCGTTCAAAATCCCAAAAGTCCCCAAGGAAAATCTCCTCGCTATTTGAATTTATTCACTCATTTCTCTCTCCAAAATTTACTCAAAGTCCAATATGAATCAATTGCCAAAGTCCCCCACCGTTTATGTGTTTCACATAGTTGTTTATAATCAATTCAAAAAAAATAAAACCTAATTAATTAAGGAAATAGAATCTAATTATGGAATAAATTGAATCATCAGTAAAATAAGGTTTTTGGTGAAATCGGCAAAGGGAAATTGCATGCAGACCATGGGCATGGGCTACTGCAAGGGGCGGGGTGCGGGCTGCAAGCCAATTTGCCATGGGCATGCCCTGCGGTGAATTGGCATGTAATATCCCAAAGTATACCTTAAAAGTTTTGGAATATTTATTTTTGTATTTGGATTAAGTGTTATAAGTGTATATATTTAAAGAGAAAGAGAAAAGAGGTAAGGAGAAGAGTGTATATGTTGTATATATAGAGATATATATAACATATACAAGTCAATTAATGAATTGGTCAAAAGAAATATTTAATTGTAATTAAATTAATTGAAATGGAAATTGAGTTAAGTGGAAGTGAATATTTATATATTATATTATTATAATTGCTTGGTTGAGAATTAAAGGAAGTTTTAGTGGTTGAGAGAAGAGTTGAGTGTTGACTTTGCTCTTCTTTCTTTATCTTCTTCTTCTTCTTTCTTTGTTGGCTGGCTATCTCCATAGCAAGAGAGAAAGAGAGATTTTTGCTCTTCCAAACTCAAGATTGAAGGGTTTTTCAAGTGATCAAGTTGGAAATCTAAGGGTTTTCTTCACTCTTGGTAAGTTTTCCACTTGATTCTTTGGTTTTCTTTTGAGTTTGTGAATTAAGGTTGTTGATGATATGTATGGTTATTTTGATGTGTTTGAGATTATGTCGTCTATTTGGCTTTGATTTTGGGGTTGGTTTGAAGGAAAGGTTAAGTTTGGTGTTGGAAAGCAAGTGTTGTATTTTGGGTATGTGTTGAGTTGTGATGATGATTGTGATTTGTGTTTTCATGTATGTTTGAATTGTTTTGGTGTTGTTACAAGTTTATTATGGTTTATTGATTTGTTTGGTTAAGTTTGTTTGAAGTGAAAGATGGTGAAAGTAAGAACTTTGTTGTATGTGGTGTTGTTGTTGCCGGAATCAGGATTTTGACCTGACATGCACATGAGCACGACCAAGTCTTTGGGTGTGTCAATGGTTCTATTTTCTGGATGGATGACACGATCAGTGACACGCCCATGTCACTGAGCATGTCATAGCTACTGTGATTTTGGTGGATTGACATGGCTAGTGACACGCCCATGTCACTGAGCGTGTCATAGGTACTGTGTTGAGGAAGAATTAACATGGCCATGAACACGCCCGTGTTGTTGGACGAGTCAATGTTTCTGTGAGACAGAATGAATGACACATCTAGTGACACGCCCGTGTTTCTGAGCGTGTCAAACCTTCTGTGTTGTGAGTTTAGTGGACGGCCAGGTACACGCCCGTGTTGTTGAGTGTGTCAAGTGTAGAGTTTGCCCTAGTTGGTTCTTAGCCTTATTATCTCATGTGCATCTTTAAGTGAGTGTGTATTATCCCTTTTGGATTAGGTTTTGAAGAGATTGAGTTGCCCTAATCCAAGTGTTGAAGGATTCTTGGAAGAGGAGTTTGGTGTTGTGTGAGTTTCTCTTGAGGTAAGTACAAACCTACATTATTGCATACATTTACATGACATTGGGACTTAACACATTTGGTTGTAAATGTGTTAAGTAATCAATTACATTGTTGATACATTTGATTAATATTATGATTTGCATAATGTGAAAGATAGGATGATAATTCAAAATGTATGTTCAATGCAATTGGTTATATATACTCTAATGATAAGATGTTGTTGGCTATAATATTGCAAATGAAATAATTGGGGCATGGTTGCCTAGATGATTATGAAGAAATGAGAATGGAATTGATAATGAAATAATAAAAGAATTGTGTGCCTAATGTGTTAATCACTTTTCAGAGTTTTGTTGTTGGTGGCATGCCTAATAGTAACAAACCCTTGAAGCTGGGTTGGGCTTGATCCTTAAAGTCAAGTTGGGTTGAAGTTTAGCATGCTTAACTCCCCTTGAACCTTGGTTGGGTCTAGTCCTTGAAGCCTAGTTGGGATGTTACAAACCCTTGAAGCTGGGTTGGGTTTGGTCCTTGAAGCCAAGTTGGGTTGATGCTTAGCATGTTTCGCTCCCCTTGAAGCTTGGTTGGGCCTAATCCTTGAAGCCTAGTTGGGATGATAAATGTGATAATTGAACCAAAACATTAACTCTGAAAGTTGAATGGCATCTTAGTGTCTTTTGGGCCCATGCTTGTCTTTGTTTAAATGTGAATTATGAATGGTGAAGAAAATGAATAATAAGATTTAATGTAAGGTTTTGAAATACGATATTCCTATGTATTATTTATAATATTTGAATGTTGGACATTGGCATCACATTAAAGCATATTGTTATTGCGGTTTGTACCACTAAGCCATTGGCTTAGCGTGATTGTGGTTCATCGGGCAGGTGACAGGGTAGAACTGGAGAGTTCAACTAGACCGAGTCGAGTCTAGACTCTGAAGTGTTGATTGTGGACTTAAAGATCAGAGACAAACTGCCAAACATGTATAAAGAAAAAATGAAGGAGGTCCTGGCTGAGACTATGAGGAGCCAACTGGTTGCACTTTTGGGAAACACTGTTGAGGCATCTGCCAGCAAAAAGAAATCGAAGGACAAAGGAAAGGCTAAGGTTGGCAAAGTAGCCTTCGATGATGACAAGGTAGTTGTTGATGATGATGATGACTAGGCTCAATACTTTCAAGATCCTCAAGATAAGAAGAAAGAGCCAAAGTAGTACATAACTACCATGCAGTCTACCAGAGCTACTAAGGCTCAAACTCTGAGGTATTTCATGCTCTCGTTGGATCTTGTTATACAGAATTGGTTTAATACCTTGGAAGAAAGTACCCAAAAAGATTGGGATATGCTGTATAAGGCCTTCATCCAGCAGTATGGGTACAATGCTGAATGTGAAGTGACTTTGATGGAAGTGGAGACTATTAGGCAAAACCAAAATGAAAGTTTTGTAGATTATGTGAAGAGATGGAGAAATAAGGTTGTACTTCTCAAAAAGTGGTCAGATGAGTCCGACCATATTAGGATTATTATGAGAGGGGTGCTACCTAACCTTTATGAAAAGCTGTTTCACACCCTTATAAGGGATTTCAAAGATATTCTCCAAGATGATTTACAAATAGAAAATGGGAAAGAGAGAAGAGCCATTTTTCTGGAAGAAAGAATGAGAGGGGGAATTTTCAGTCTGGTGGCGATAGTGCATAAAATGCAGTCGATGTCAATACAACTGGTCAAGTAAATAGAAGATAGTTTTTAGATATAGGGAAACCTTTATCTTGGATTTTCAACAAGCTATAAAAGAAGGGACTATTACAGCCATTGGACCCTCGACCCTTGCCGAATCCTTTACCCCCAAAATTTGATACTAAAGCCTTTTGTTAATTTAATTAGACACAAGGACGTGAGACAGATAGATGCACCTGATTGAAGCATGAGATCTAAGATCTAATCGATAGTGGTAAGCTACCTGAACCTGATAAGCCCAGCACAAATGATAATCCTTTGCCTGGGTTTAACAGAATGCCATCACATGACAAATCGCTTGCTTGCTATTGTCAATGAGCTAAAGAAGTATGATAAGATATATGATCAAGGTGATGTAAACAGCAAAATCTTGAGAGCCCTAAGAGCTAGAAAGAACTTTGAATCAAAAGTATCGTCCATCGAAGAAGCTCATGATCTTAGCACATTGAGAACCAACGAGCTTGTGGGAAAACTACTCGCATTTGAGCTACATAGTGAAAAAGAAGAAGATCAAAGTAAGAAAGAAAAGAGAAAACCAATTGCTCTCAAAGCAATCAAAGAAGTTGAGAGTTCAAGCAACGAAGGTACTGATGATGAAGATGAAATGGCAATGTTCTCAAAAAGAATAAGTGAATGGAAAAGAAAGAAAAGATTACAAGCTAACAAAGGTACACTTCCTAAATCCTCCTTCAAAGATAAAGAAAAGAAAAATGAGGTAAAGTGCTATAAATGTGGAAAATCTGGTCACATCAAATTGGATTGCTTCAAAGTAAAGAACAAAAGGAAATGGGACAAAGAAAAGAAAAAGTCTCTTAAAGCCACATGGGATGACTCTTCTTCAAGTGAAGAGGAAGAAGAAGAAGAAGGAATTGCAAACCTATGTCTCATGGCTATTGAAGATGACTCCAATGAGGTATGCCTGAAATCTACTATCAATGAAAGCACATGGCTTGCGGATAGTGGGTGCTCAAGGCATATGACCAGGAACGCAAAGCTCTTTACAAGTATTACATACAAACTTTTAGGTAATGTAACTTTTGGAAATGATGCATGGTTATGGCATAGAAGACTAGGACATGCTAGTATGGATCAATTAAAATGTATTTGTAATGGAAACCTAGTTGATAGTGTAACACCCCTATACCCCGTACACGCACATTACATACTACTACACCTGTAACATACGTATGCTGAATACAGGAGTGCTACGGTTTATAATAAGCAAATCGATCTTTCAATTTAGCAATATTATAAGAAAACTTAAAACATTTAAATCGTATTATAAAGTACAATAGTAAAACATTCATTCAATACGCAGCGGAAAATATAGCGATATTTACATATATAATTACATCAAAATTCATGTTTACAAAACATAAAAATATATATACATGTTTGGCAGTTTGTCTTTGATCTTTAAGCCCTCTATCAACGCTTCAGAATCTAGACTCAACTCGGTCTAGCTGAACTCTCTGGTTCTACCCTATTATCTGTGCGATGAACCACAATCGCGCTAAGCCAACGGCTTAGTGGTACAAACCACAATAACAATATGCTATAATGAAATGCAAATGTCATACTTTCAAACATTATAAACAATTCTCAAGAACATCATATTTCATAACATTACCTTTCATTTTATCATTCAATTGTTTCATCATTCATGAATCACATTTAAGCAAAGACAAACATGGGCCAAAAAAGGATTTAATATGATATTCAAAGTTCAGAGTTACTGCTTTGGTCTATAATCACAATCATCAAGCCCATAGGCGATATATATATATATATTTATCCATGGATAATCCAACTAGATTTGAGCTTACGACTCAGTCTTTTCACTCAATCTAGCTTCAAGGATTTGTTTTTGAGGCTTACGACCTTGTCTTTTCACCCCAAAAACATCATATTTATCAGCTAGACTCGGCTTACGACCTAGTCTTTTCACCTATCCAGTGATTCATAGGCATGCCGCCAAACTCAGAACTCTGAAAATTGAATAACATATTAAGCACACAATTATTTCATTTATCTCTTTATCATTCTCTTTCTCAATTCATTTCTCATTTCATATTCCATAATCAAATAAGCAATCATGCTCCAATTATTTCATTTGTATTATCATAGCCAATAACAATGGCTTCATATCTCAATTCACATTAAGGCAATTCATCATTAAAGTATACATAATCAATTGCATTGAACATACATTTTGAAGAATCATCATAACTCTCACATTATGCAAATCATAACATTAGTCAAATGTATTAACAATGTAATAAATTACTTAACACATTTACAACCAGATGTGTTAAATCTCAAAATCATGTAAATGTATGCAACCATGTAAGTTTGTACTTACCTTAATAACAACTCATACCAATCTATACACTTCCTCTTCCAAGAATTCTTCACTACTAGGATTAGGGCAACTCAACCTCTTCACAACCTAATACAAAAGGAATAATACACACTTATTTAAAGATGCACATGAATTCCAATACAATTATTCACCTATTAGTCTCGTACTAGACCCATAGATCACAAATACAAGCCAAAACCACTATCTAGGTTCCCACGGTCGTGGCCTCACAACCCCACGGTCGTGGCCTCACAAACCCCCATGGTCGTGGGTTAGCAAACGAATATGTCCAATTTGCTTAACACCCCCACGGTCGTGGCGTCCAAGGGCCACAGGCGTGGCATCCAAAATGCTTCTGTTTCATAGCACACTCATGTATTCTATGCTTTAAACTCCATTAAACACAAACATATGGAAAATCTAAGATAAAGAATTAATCAAACTCAATATTTACATCAATCACCAAGTCACAACTCTTACTCTTCCAACACCAACCTAATTCCTTTTCTTCAATTCAATTCCAAAACCACAATCAATTAAACCCAACACACTCAAACACACCACAATCAAACATACTCATGCTCTTAATGATCCAACACCAAACTCAAACACAACTTAAAATAAAACAAGAGAATCAAGAGGAAACTTACCAAAGTTAATGAAACTTCTTAAATTTTCAACTTAATCACTTGAAATCTTCTTCAATCATAAGCTTGGAAAACTCAAAAACTCTCCTCCTCTCTTGCTTAGGTGATGCCCGGCCAACAAGGAAAAGAAAAGAAAATGAAGAAGAAAATGAAGAAACAAAGAGGCAAAGTCAAACACTCTTCTCCACTTAAACCTCCACCAAGCAAATTAAATAATATAATAATCAAATATATCCTCTTCCACTCACTTATTTTCCTTTTTATTAATTTAATTAATTTGATAAATAAATATATCTTCTTTTGACCATTTAATAATTTGACTTGTATATGTTGTATATATCTATATATATACAACATATACACTCTTCTCTTCTTCTTTTTTTTTTCTCTTCTCACTTAACATATACACTTAATCCAAAAACAACAATAATTCCAAAACTTTTAGGGTATACTTTGGGATATTACAATTCTCCCCCTCTAAAAAGAAATTTCATTCTCGAAATTACCTGATCTTAAGTCTGAAACAGTTGAGGATACTGTTCTCGCATCGCTTGTTCACTCTCCCAAGTTGGCTCTTCCTTTGCATGATTCTTCCAAAGAACTTTCAAAAGTGGCACTGTCTTATGTCTCAACTCTTTCACTCCATGTGCCAAAATAGCAATTGGTTCTTCTTCAAAAGTCAGATCTGGACTCACCTCAATAGATTCAACTGGCAAGATATGAGATGGGTCTGATCTATACCTCCGCAACATAGAAACATGGAAGACATTATGAATTCTATCCAATTCAGGTGGCAAAGCAAGTCGATAAGCAACTGGTCCAACTCTTTCTAATACTTCATAAGGTCCAATAAAATGAGAACTCAGCTTTCCTCTTCAACCAAATCTCAAAATCTTTTTCCAAGGAGACACTTTCAAAAATACTTTATCTCCAACATCAAACTCTATGTCTCTCCTCTTCAAATCTGAATAAGATTTCTGCCGATCTGAAGCTGCTTTCAACCGATCCCGAATTATCTTCACTTTCTCTTCTGTTTCTTTAATGAAATCAGGACCAACCAATTTGCCTTCTCCAATTTCATTCCAAAATAGAGGCGTCCTACATCTTCTACCATACAATGCCTCATATGGTGCCATTCCAATACTAGATTGATGACTGTTATTGTAAGCAAATTCCACAAGTGGCAAAAATCTGTCCCAACTTCCAGAAAAATCAATGACACAGCTTCTCAACATATCCTCTATAATCTGTATCTCTCTCTCTGACTGCCCATCTATCTGCGGAAGAAAAGCAGTGGTAAAATGCAATCAAGAACCCAAAGCACCATGTAAACTTTTCCAAAACCTTGAAGTAAACCGGGGATCTCGATCAGACACCAAAGAAATTGGGACTCCATGTAACTTCACTATCTCACTGATATACAGCTCAGCTAACTTCTCCAAAGAGTAGTCCATTCAAACTGGAAGAAAATGAGTTGTCTTTGTCAATCGATCAACAATCACCTAGATGACATCATGCTTCTTCTGAGTCAATGGCAAACCAGACACAAAATCCATTGTCACACGTTCCCATTTCCATTCAGGCACTGATAAAGGTTGAAGCAACCCAGTTGGAACTTGATGCTCAGCTTTCACCCTCTGACAAGTGAGACACTTGGATACAAACTCCGCTATATCTCTCTTCATACCTGACCACCAATAATGTTGCTTCAAATCCTGATACATCTTTGTACTCCCAGGGTGCATAACAAAAACCGACTGGTATGCTTCTTCTAAAATAATTTGTCTCAATCTTGCATCATCAAGAACACATAGTCTATCTTTGAACCAAAGGCTACCATCGCTTCTCACATGAAAATCTCGCCTCTTCCCATTTTGGCAATCTAAAACAATTTTTTGAATTTTCTCATCAGCCAATTGAGCCTTCTTAATTTGATCCAACAACACCGGTCTCAACTGCAATTGAGCTAACAATGCACCATCATCACATGATTCAAAACTAGCATGCAACGCTCTCAACTCAACAAGCAACGAGAGCGAATAAACAGTCAAACCTGCTAAAGACTTCCGACTCAAGGCATCTGCAACAACATTTGCCTTACCAGGATGATAATCAATCAAACAGTCATAATTTTTAATCAATTCCAACCACCATCTTTGCCGAAGATTAAGCTCTCTTTGAACTCCCAAATATTTCAAACTCTTATGATCTGTGTAGATGAAACACTTCTCCCCATACAAGTAGTGTCGCCAAATCTTCAAAGCAAAAACTATAGCTGCTAACTCCAAATCATGCGTCGGATAATTAAGCTCATGCGGCTTCAACTGCCGAGAAGCATAAGCTATAACTTTACCCTCTTGCATCAAAACACAACCTAAACCATTATGTGAAGCATCACTGTAAATCACATATGGTTTATCTTCCACAGGCAAAGTAAGAACGGGCGCTTGAGTCAACATCTCCTTCACTGCTCAAAACTAGCTTGACACTGATTTGTCCACACAAATCTAACTCCCTTCCGAAGTAATCTGGTGAGTGGAGTAGCTATCAAAGAAAAACCTTTCATAAACCTTCGATAATAGCCTGCCAAACCCAGAAAACTTCTAACTTCAGTTACAGACTTCGGTGGACTCCAATTCAAAATGGCCTCAACTTTACTCGGATCAACTCTTATACCATCTGCTGACACCACATGACCCAGAAAAGTCACTTGATCAAGCCAAAACTCACACTTCGACAATTTAGCATACAATTGCTTCTCTCTCAAGGTCTGCAATACAATCCGCATATGCTTATCATGTTCCTCTTCATTACGTGAATACACCAAAATATTATCAATAAAGACCACCTGTAACACCCCTTCCCAACCTACATGTGTAAGCTGAGTAGAGGTGCCACACTATCCTAATTGTTGCTACCAATTTATTTAGTCAAATTTTAGTTCTGATTTTTACAGAAATTTTGCCATAGTTCCGCCTAGAAATTTGGATCCCAAGTGTCGTCAAAACTTGTTTTTCTGATTTTTGAAAACATTTTACACATACCAATGTGAATAAGAATACCATCAAATTTAATGCACTCCCAATGAATCCACCTTATACCCTCAACTACAAACCTGCACGAAGAGTTCACACTTCTAATATAACATAAAGTAAAGATTTATGATTATTACATACTACTAACATACAATTATAACATAGAAAATCTCTTTTATATTTATTCATATACATGCCACAACTATCGACTCATAATGGAACTAAAAGATCTACCCCTGAGATTTGCTGTGGTCTGGTCGTTGCTTCCCCAAGATTTATCTACTGCTCCGAACCTACGAGTCAAGGAAAACTTAACTCGCTGAGCGTTGTCGCTCAGTGGGTACTTTACCAATAAAAATAAAAGTAGTACATGAAAGTATTCGAAGTAAAAAGGAAATAATAAAATCAACAATCAACCAACATTATACCAATAGAAATCGTGATACATTCAGTATGATATGTTTTCAATGATATAAAATCATAATTCAAATTCATTTGCATTATATAGTTCAACGAAAAATAATGTCTTTGATCCAGGCTCTACTGGTATATAGGGAACCATAGTGATAAGGCAGTGGCCCTCACCACTGTAACATAGGTGGCCCTCACCACCGATATCAGATCACAGGAATGGCCCTCACCATCCTGGTTATAACCAATGGGCCTCACCATTGGCTTCAGTGGCCTCACCACTGAATAACATATCATATCACAATAATGAGCAGTACTGCATGCGTTAGTATAGTGCACCATACCCTTATCTACCACTCCCACTATCCAGTAGAGCAAAAAGATTAAAATGATTCAATTTAAGTCTCAAACCTCATTTTAGAATGACTCGCGAAATCATTTTAAATTTCCATCGCACTTTGCCATTTATGCCGCGCAACACATTCTTTAGTCAAACCATTCCCATTTTTTGCATATTTAACATCCACAATAAACACATCAAACATTTCAAAGCATTTCTCAAAATATCACAAATTGACCAAATGAATAGTGTTGCGGCGAGACAAATCGGCAACGCAAAATGGCTTGACCAAATGAATAGTAAAATCTGGGTTTTCGTCAAAATTTCAGTCCACTTCAGTCATGTATTTGACCAAGTAAATGATCTTAGTTTTGGCTGAAATTTTACAGAAAACTTATTTCATATGTTGACTAATTGCATGTAAAATTTCGTTGAAAAATTCCTTCGTTTGCTGCCTCAAACAATTTCCACAAAATGGTCCAGAAAGCTGTCTTTTTGGGACCATTTCGGCCCAAACACATGAAATGCATAGGATAGTTTATTTTTCTTTTGCAAATCAATATTAAGGCTTCTTTAATGGTAAAGTGAAGATTCAAACACTTCCCTTTGACAACTTTTACATGTTTAACTCAAATCAATATATTTAAGCATCAACAACAAAACTTTCATAAACCAAAGTTTGTAAAGCATCAAACCAAAATTTATTATTCAAAAGTAAAGTACCAAACCTTATTCTTTAACTCCTCTTGGCTTTTCCTTCTTCTCCTTCTTTAATCTTTGTTTTTCCTTCAAGAAATTCAAGAACACACCCTTAAACATAAACCTTAGCAATTTAGATTAATAAGCTATCCTCCATTTCTTTTCAAACTAAACCCTAATCTAACCTTATTAAACCTTAGAAACCTTGATTCTTTCATTTAATTGATTAATATCATAACTACTTTAAATTTCCAAATCCACCATAAGAACCCTAATTTCCAATCTTCCAATAGTTATATAACTACCTAAAACTAAAAATTAAAGTCTACATACTAGAAAACCTTAAAAAAACTCACCTTAAAAATCAACTTTTGAAGAAACTTGGAAGTCTTTTGGGTGTTTCCCTTGTTGGCCGAATTTGGTGAGTGGAAAAAGAGAATTTGCTCTTCATATCACATATATTTATAGACAAAGGAAATGATGATCACCTTGCCCACTTGTCCCCTTTTTCTCTTTCTTCATTTATTACACATTTATTACATATGCTAAATGTTCTCTTTTGATTGGCCAACCTTTGATTTTTATAACTTCCTTTTTCCTTTACTTCTTTCCACTTGTCTCTCTTCCCATTGGATCTCATAAAGTTGTCCCGGGTTACTTATCCGGTCCCGACACGAAACCGAGCCACATTACGTTCCGGCGATTAATCGATCATATCTTTTAAACCGTATAGCTTCACGAGTCAAACTATATATGGTTTTGATCCTCTCGACCTCTACTTTCTATTTATAAGATCTATTTTAGGTTTCTAAGTCATTTTAAAAAAATTACCGATAAGCCCTCAACTTTTTACAAAATTCCCTTTAGGTCCTATTTTTGCTCGGGTTTTCTCCGGCTTCGTTTCTACTGACGATCATTTCATATTTAACCTCTCGCCATTCTCTACGTACTCACGTCTTTATTTCCTACCCTAAATTCATGTATAACTTTAATTGGTAATGACCAAAATGCCCTTAGGCAACATTTCTTCATTTTTTTTTAACGGGACATTTCCTGGAAAAACCGTTACACGTCGTTGCGATTCGGTTTTTCTCTACATTCCATTTTTGAAATCTATTATATGCACTATTAAGAACATCCGGTGCAACTTTCTTTGAAATTACATCTACGTCCCCAACTTTATTAAAAATTACAATTATGTCCCTTTTGTCATACAACCTTATCTAGGGTTGTTATCAAGAATTATCTTCTCCTTTTCCCTACTCTCGCTATGCACGTGTCTACACTGCATAAATGCAGTAGGCGGATGTGACAGTTCCTTCCTCGTTAATTTAAGCTTCGTCCCGAAGCTCATCAAGTGAAAACAAATATGGGTATTGCTTCTTCATAGTTTCTTCGCGTTCCCATGTAGCTTCTTCTACTTTGTGATTCCTCCAAAGCACTTTGACCAATGGAATCTTCTTATTTCGCAACTCTTTGATTTCACGTGCTAGGATCTCTACCGGCTCTTCCTCATATGTCATTTCAGGCTGAATCTCAATATCTTGAACTTGTATGACGTGGGTTGGATCTGAACGATACCTCCTTAGCATCGAAACATGGAAAACATCATGTATTTTATTTAATTCAGGTGGTAACGCCAACTGGTAAGCTACCGGACCTACCCATTTAATAATTTCATATGGTCCGATGAATCTAGGGCTTAGCTTGCCTTTTTGTTTAAATCGTAACACTTTCTTCCAAGGAGAGACTTTGAGGAACACTCTGTCACCTACCTCAAACTGTATGTCTTTCCTTTTTAGATCCGCGTATGATTTTTGCCAGTCCGCTGCTGCTTTTAATCGGTCTCGAATGATTTCTACCTTCTCTTCAGTTTCCTTAACTATGTCTGGCCCCAACATCTTTTCCTCACTCAATTCTGTCCAGCAAACTGGAGTTCTGCATTTTCGACCATACAGTGCTTCGTAAGGTGCCATTTGTATGCTGGATTGATAACTGTTGTTGTACGCGAATTCCATTAAGCTTAGGTGTTTGTCCCAACTACCTTTAAATTCTAAAACGCACGCCCTCAGCATATCTTCTAAAATTTGAATCACTCTTTCCGACTGTCCGTCTGTCTGGGGATGAAATGCTGTGCTGTGGTAAGTTCGAGTTCCAAGGGCTATTTGTAACTTCTGCCAAAAATTTGACGTAAAACGTGGGTCTCGATCGGATATGATCGAAGTTGGAACTCCGTGGAGACGTATAATCTCTTTGATATACAAGTCTGCCAACTTGTCTAGCGAGTAATCCACACGTACTGGTATGAAATGAGCGGACTTAGTAAGCCGGTCTACGATTACCCAAATCGCGTCATGTTTGTCCCTTGTCATAGGCAATCCTGTGACAAAATCCATAGTAATACGATCCCATTTCCAAGTTGGAATCGTAATAGGTTGTAGTAGCCCTGAGGGTAGTTGATGTTCCGCCTTCACTTGCTGACAGGTTAGACACTTTGTTACGTGATCAACGATATCTCTTTTCATTCCTGGCCACCAATAATACTCCTTCAAGTCCCGATACATTTTCGTTACTCCCGGATGCATTGTATAAGGACTGTTATGAGCTTCTTGCAAAATCTGCTTCTTCAGCTCCTTGGACTTAGGTACCACCATTCTCTTCTTGTAGTAGAGAATACCATCAGGACGAATTTGATAGTCTCCTAAAGAGTTCTCCTGTGCCTGTTGACTCCACTTCTTCACTTGTTCATCTTCCTTCTGAGCCTCACGTATTTGTTGATGTAAGTTAGGTCGCACGTGCATTTCTGCAAAGATAGCTCCATCTTCTGTAGGTTTTAACGTTACCCTCATAGCACTTAGCGCTTGCATTGACTTCCTACTAAGTGCATCTGCTACGACATTCGCTTTGCCCGGGTGATAATTAATCGTATAGTCGTAGTTGGCTAACCATTGCATCCATTTTCGCTGTCGCAGGTTTAAATCTTTCTGCGTGGGCAAATATTTCAGGCTTTGATGATCCGTAAAGATGTAACATTTTTCCCCGTATAAGTAATGCCTCCACGTCTTGAAAGCCAAAACAATCGCTGCTAGCTCTAAGTCATGCGTAGGATAATTCTTTTCATGTGGCTTGAGCTGTCGAGAGACATACGCAATGACTTTGCCTTCCTGCATCAATACACAACCTAACCCGATATGGGATGCATCGCTATAAATCACAAAATCTTTTCCTGATTCTGGTTGTGTAAGAATAGGTGCTTCAGTAAGTTTTTGTTTCAGCTTTTCAAAGCTCCTTTGACAAGCGTCGGTCCACTGGAATTTGGCATTCTTCTGAAGTAGCTTGGTCATAGGTACGGCGATCATGGAAAACCCTTTAACGAATCTCCGATAATATCCTGCTAATCCCAAGAAACTACGGACTTCCGTTACTGTCTTAGGTGACTTCCATTCCAATACTGCTTCTATTTTCTTGGGATCGACCCTTATTCCTTCTGCCGATACAATATGTCCCAAGAAAGCTACTTCTTCCAACCAAAATTCGCATTTGCTGAACTTAGCGTATAACTGCTTCTCACGCAGGGTTTGCAAAACAATTCTAAGGTGACGATCATGATCCTCTCGATTCTTTGAATACACCAATATGTCGTCAATAAATACCACCACGAACTGATCCAAATACGGGTGGAAGATTCTATTCATTAGATCCATGAATACTGCAGGTGCGTTCGTTAATCCGAAAGGCATAACAATGAATTCATAATGTCCATAGCGAGTTCTGAATGCGGTTTTTGATATGTCTTCATCTTTAATTCTCAATTGATGATAACCCGATCGTAGATCAATTTTTTGAAAAGACTCCGGCACCTTTGAGTTGATCAAACAGATCATCTATGCGAGGTAACGGATACTTGTTTTTGATGGTCAGCTTATTAAGTTGACGGTAATCTACACACAACCTTAAGGATCCGTCTTTCTTTTTCACGAACAATACTGGTGCTCCCCATGGTGACACACTTGGCCTTATGAACCCCTTGTCTAAAAGTTCTTGTAGCTGTACCTTTAATTCTTTTAGCTCCGCTGGCGCCATTCGGTAAGGTGCGATGGATACTGGTGCAGCTCCCGGGTACACATCTATGGTGAATTTCACCTCTCGTTTAGGTGGTAGTCCGGGTAAATCGTCGTCGGGAAAATCGCATACAGTAGGTATATCTTGTAACTTTGGTGCCTCTTCTTTCGCTACTAATGCACATACCAGGTATGCCTCGCAGCCTTTTTGCACTAACCTCTTAGCCGTCATGGCAGAAATGATGTTAGTCAGATAGTCCTTCCTTTTTCCCACTAGAGTCACTTCGTCACCGTCTGCAGTATGCAAGGTAACTCTCTTCCGTTTACAGTCAACTAGTGCATCGTGCTTGGCCAACCAATCCATCCCAAGAATAGCATCGAATTCTTGAAATGGTAGTTCAAATAAATCTCCCCAAAAAATATGTCCGTGTATCTCTACGGGGCAATCTTTCACTACCTTCCTAGTAATCACCTCATTTCCTAATGGGTTAGTAACTAATATTCCTTCTTTCTCTAGTTCTACCTTTAGGTCCTCAAGTTTTTCCTTTTTCGTGCATATATATGAGTGTGAAGAACCTGGATCTATTAAAACGTAAAGCGGAACCCCAAACATAGACAACTGACCTGCAATCACGTCTAGCGCTTCTTCGTCTTCTCGCCCCCTCATAGCATACATTCTAGCAGGAGCCCTTGCTTCTGGTCGATTCACTGTTTCAGATTGCACACGCGACGGATTTTCGCTCCTTCCTCTGCCTCGGCCTCGACCTGCTGCCGCTTGCGATCTCTCAGTATCCCTAGGTAGATTCTGTATTCGCTGGGGACACTCTCGCATAAGGTGGTCTAAAGATCCACATATATAACATGCAAATGTCCGACCCCAACATTCTCCCGTGTGACGGCGTCCGCATTGATCACAGCGTGGATTATTATTTTCGCCTTCATTACCTCTTGGACCGATAAAGAAGTTACCTTTTGAGATATGATTTGTGTCTTTTGTAAACTATGGCATTATCTATATTCAGTATACGTATATTACGATCATATAAGCATGTTGTGTATGTATACGGGTATAGGGGTGTTACATGCCGCCAAACTCAGAACTCTGAAAATTGAATAACATATTAAGAACACAATTATTTCATTTATCTCTTTATCATTCTCTTTCCCAATTCATTTCTCATTTCATATTCCATAATCAAATAAGCAATCATGCTCCAATTATTTCATTTGTATTATCATAGCCAATAACAATGGCTTCATATCTCAATTCACATTAAGGCAATTCATCATTAAAGTACACATAATCTGTAACACCCCCATATCCAATGCACACACACTACAACCACAACAATGTAGCATAAGTGCACCAAACATAGGGATGCTACGGTTTCCTTAACATTCAAAACATTTTAAAACTTGATACCATATCCATATCATTATATCTTATTAACAAAATAGATCATTTACTTATAAAACAAAACATATTAGTTATCTATATATATATATATATACATTTATATATTACACAGCGGAAGTTATAAAATATGTATATATATGAAAACATTTGAATACATATTTACTATTATACATATATTTACATTATCAACAAAACTTTACACAATATAAAAGATTTATACATGATTGGCAAGTCAGCTCTGATCTTTAAGCTTCCAAAATCAACTCTTCAATGTCTACTCTCACTCGGTCTCGAAGAGCTCTCGGGTTCGATTCTATCAGTTCTATCACCTGCGCGATTAAACACTATCGCGCTAAGCCAAGGGCTTAGTAAGATAAAACATGCAATAAACATGCTTAAATGCTATACAATGCCAATTCTAATTTATCATACATGTAACAACATAAATGCAAAGCTAACAACATACTTTTACATTTCATAACCTAACATACATATATGTATATCAGAATTCAACATCTTTGCATATATTTTATTAGTTAATCATTTAATCATTTATGAACAACACTAAGCAAAGACAAGCATGGGCCCAAGACACACTAATATGTCATTCAATTTTCAGAGTTAATGCTTTGGTTTTGTTATCACATTTATCAATATCAATATCATATACCCAACTAGGCTTCAAGGATTAAGTTCAACCAAGCTTCAAGGGGAGCAAAGCATGCTAAGCATCAACCCAACTTGGCTTCAAGAATTAACCCAACCTAGCTTCAAGGGTTGTAACATCTCAATTAGGCTTCAAGGATTCAATCCAACCTAACTTCAAGAGATTGTTACACTCATTAGGCATGCCACCAACAACAAACTCTGAAAATGGAATAACACATTAGCCACACAATTCATTTAGATTTCATTCTCAATTCTCATTATCATTTAGGCAAACATGCCTCATTTATCTCCATTAAATCACCTTAGCCAATAACAATGGCTTCACATTTCATTTCACAATATAACACTTCATTATTCAAGTGTATATTTATCTCACATAGCACCATTCATAAATATCAACATTTCATTCCATATTAATCATGAAACACATTGCCATTCAAAGTGCATAACATAACATTGTTAATTCTCAACAATGCAATTAGGGCAAAACACAATTGACATGATTCATAGCTTTAGGACCATCCACATTCATTTGATTAGATCATTCTTGTGTTTGAAACATGTTTATAATGTTCATGTTTAAGTTTAGGAACAATGGAACTTTTGAAGAATTTAAACCATGCAAAGAGAACCAAGAAATCAAACAATGTTCAAATCATTTGAAAGGCACGCCCAACTCACTTGATAGACACGCCCAACCATCTTGAGTGACACGCCCGTGTCCTTAAAAAGAAAAGAGGCAGTAGCTTCCTCAAATAAATGACACGCCCAGCACCTTTGATGGACACGCCCGTGTCACTAAAACCAAAAGAGACAGTAGCCAATCCAAATAATTGACACGCCCACTCTTCTAAGGGACACGCCCACTCCCCTAAAATTTATTTTGGCCGTGTCACCAAATCATAAAACCTTAACTAAAACCAACCCTTTCTCAATTGCACTCAAACACAATATTCATGATATAACATATTTCACATGAACATAATCAATGTTCTAAACACATATTCATCACAAGAACTACTTCACCACACATTAATATCACAATTAAACACATAGTAACTCAAAACCCTAAAATCAACATCCTTCTCCATCCATCCAAATCAATAACCATCATTTCCAACAACAACCTTCAATTAAACTCATAACTTAAAATCAATTTAACACTTGAAAACACAACCAAACACATCTCAAATCCACCAAATCACAAAATCATCAAACCCTACTTTACTTCCAACACAACTTCCAAATAAGTAAAGAAAACAAGAAAATACTTACTTGAAAAGAAGAAATTCCACAAATCCTTTGTCAAAACCTTGGATTGCTTCATCAACTTGCTTCTTGCCTCAAGAACACTTCTCTTTTCCTTTTGCTAATGGAGAGCCTGCCACTTCATGAAGAAAGAAGACAATGATCAAGATACAAAGTCAACTTTTGCTTTTAATCTCCACCAAGTGTTCTTATCCAAGCAATTACTAAAACACCCTCAATCATATAACTAACCTTTGTCTCATATAAGTCCTTATATGTAATTTCATTAACAACCAAAAATATCTTCTTCCACTTAACCATCACCTTGACTCTTCATTTGACCACTTTATATGTTATATATATCATCATATACACAACATATACATTTGTCTCTAAACCCTAATTCTTTCTCCAAAACACATATGCACAAGCATTCACTTTCCAATTTCTTTTCTTACCCAATCATATGCATACAATTCAATTAAACAATAACAACAACAACAACAACAACATAATCAAAACTTCTAAGCCACATATGAGGATATTACAATTCTCCCCCTCTAAAAAGAAAATTTCGTCCTCGAAATTACCTGAAATTAACTCTGAAACAACTGAGGATATTGCTCTCGCATCGTTTGCTCATTTTCCCAAGTTGCTTCTTCTTTCCCATGGTTCTTCCAAAGAATCTTCACCAATGGCACTCTCTTGTTTCTCAAATCTTTCACATCACGTGCCAAGATAGCAACTGGTTCCTCTTCAAAAGTCAAGTCTGGGTTCACTTCAATTGATTCAAATGGCAACACATGAGATGGATCCGACCTGTACCTCCTCAACATGGAAACATGGAATACATTATGAATACGATCCAACTCAGGTGGTAAAGCAAGTCGATAAGCAACTGGCCCAACTCTTTCTAACACTTCATATGGCCCAATGAAACGAGGACTCAATTTTCCCTTCCGACCGAACCTCAAAATCTTTTTCCAAGGAGACACTTTCAAAAATACCTTATCTCCAACATCAAACTGAATGTCTCTCCTTTTCAGATCTGCATAAGACTTCTGTCGGTCTGAAGCTGCTTTTAACCTGCCTCGAATAATTTTTACTTTCTCTTCAGTTTCTTGAATCAAATCAGGACCAACCAACTTATTATCTCCAAGCTCATTCCAGTAAAGAGGTGTCCTACACCGTCTGCCATACAATGCTTCGAATGGTGCCATACCAATGCTGGATTGGTGACTGTTGTTGTAAGCAAACTCCACAAGAGGTAAAAATCTATCCCAACTTCCAGAGAAATCGATGACACAGCTCCTTAACATGTCTTCAAGAATCTGTATCACCCTCTCTGACTGTCCATCCGTCTGTGGATGAAAAGCAGTACTGAAGTGCAGTCGAGAACCCATAGCATAATGCAAACTCTTCCAAAATCTTGAAGTAAACCTGGGATCTCGATCAGACACTAAAGAAGTTGGAACACCATGTAGTTTCACAATTTCCTGGATATACAGCTCAGCCAATCTCTCCAAAGTGTAATCCATCCGCACCGGAAGGAAATGAGCTGTCTTAGTCAATCTATCCACAATCACCCATATGGCATCATGTTTCCTTTGTGTCAATGGCAAACCAGACACAAAGTCCATTGTCACTCTTTCCCACTTCCATTCAGGCACTGACAACGGCTGAAGCAACCCGGTAGGAACTTGATGCTCTGCTTTAACTTTCTGACAAGTGAGACATTTCGATACAAACTCAGCAATGTCTCTCTTCAACCCAATCCACCAATAATGTTGTCTCAAATCATTATACATCTTCGTATTACCCGGATGCATAGCAAACACTGACTGATGAGCTTCTTCTAAAATGATTCTTTTCAAATCAGCATCATCGGGTACACACAATCTGCTCTTGAACCAGAGACTCCCATCATCTCTCACAACAAAATCTCTAGTCTTCCCAATCTTGCAATCTGAAATAATTTTCTGAATCTTCATATCAACCAACTGAGCCTCTTTGATCTGATCTAACAAAACTGGCTTCAATTGCAACCGTGCCAACAATGCACCATCATCACAAGGTACAAAACTGGCATGCAATGCTCTCAACTCAACAAGCAACGAGAGCGAGTAAACTGTTAAACCAGCTAAAGACTTCCGACTCAAAGCATCAGCAACAACATTTGCTTTACCTGGATGATAATCAATCAAGCAGTCGTAGTCTTTAATCAATTCTAACCATCTCCTCTGACGAAGATTGAGTTCTTTCTGGACACCCAAATACTTCAAACTCTTGTGATCAGTGTAGATGAAACATTTTTCCCCAAATAAATAATGGCGCCAAATCTTTAATGCAAACACAATGGCAGCCAATTCCAAATCATGGGTCGGATAGTTAAGCTCATGCGGTTTCAACTGTCGAGATGCATAAGCTATAACTTTCCCTTCCTGCATCAATACACATCCCAAACCTCTATGTGAAGCATCACTGTAGATCACATATGGTTTGCCTTCAACAGGTAAAGTTAAAACAGGCGCTTGAGTTAACATTTCTCTCAACTGCTCAAAGCTAGTCTGACACTGATCCGTCCACACAAATCTCACTCCCTTACGAAGCAATCTGGTGAGTGGAGTAGCTATTAAAGAAAACCCTTTTACAAACCGCCGGTAATAGCCTGCCAAACCCAGAAAACTTCTAATCTCTGTCACAGACTTGGGTGGACTCCAATTCAGAATAGCTTCAACTTTACTTGGATCAACTCTAATGCCTTCTGCTGAAACAATATGTCCGAGAAAAGCTACCTGATCCAACCAGAACTCACATTTCGACAATTTGGCAAACAACTGCTTCTCTCTCAAAATCTGCAACACAATCCGCAGATGCATATCATGTTCCTCTTCATTCCGCGAATACACCAGAATGTCATCGATGAAGACCACAACAAACTGATCCAGATAGGGCCTGAACACCCTATTCATCAAATCCATAAAAGCTGCAGGTGCATTCGTCAGACCAAAAGGCATAACTAAAAATTCATAGTGCCCATACCTGGTCCTGAAAGCTGTCTTCGGAACATCTTCAGCTCTGACTCTCAGCTGATGGTACCCAGATCTCAGATCAATTTTGGAAAACACAGCTGCACCCTTCAACTGATCAAAGAGATCATCGATTCTAGGCAAAGGATATTTATTCTTAATGGTCACTTTGTTCAATTGCCTATAATCAATACATAACCTCATAGTACCATCCTTCTTCTTCACAAATAGCACAGGAGCTCCCCAAGGAGAAACACTGGGGCAAATAAATCCTTTGTCCAACAACTCCTGTAACTGCACTTTCAGCTCTCTCAACTCTGCTGGTGCCATTCTATAAGGAGTAATAGAGATAGGAGTGGTACCAGGTAACAATTCAATACCAAACTCCACCTCTCTCTCTGGAGGCAATCCAGGCAACTCCTCTGGAAACACATCAGGGAACTCAGCAACTGTGGCAATGCTATCAATGGGAAAACCCTTCACTCTAGTATCTATCACATGAGCGAGATAGGCTTCACACCCCTTTCTAATCAACCTCCTGGCTGCAACAGCTGAAACAAATAAGGAGGCTAGCTGTTCCTGCTCATTAGATACTATCACCTCTCTACCATCAACAGTTTTCAAAGAAACAATTTTCTTTTTACAATCCACCACAGCTCCATGTCGAGATAGCCAATCCATACCTAAGATCACATCATATTCCTTAAATGGCATCTCAATCAAATCTCCAAAGAACTCCTCACCCTGCACCCTCACTACACTATCCCGGTGCACCTTACTCACAACCACACTATGCCCTAACGGATTTGTCACCAACACATCAAATCCTAGGGACTCAGCATGCACATCAGATACAGGCAAGACAGATACACTAACATATGAATGCGTGGAACCCGGATCAATCAAAGCAAGTACTGGAGTATTAAATAAAGAAAAAGTACCAGCTATGACTGCCGATGCATCTGGCTGCCCCTGCATAACATACATCCTCTGGGAAGAACCAACCTCCTCTGGTCTACCCTCTCTGGATGCAGCACCTCCTCTAGAACTGAACCCTGGCCTACCTCCTCGGCTGACACCTCTGCCTCCTCTACCTCCTCTCACACTAGCTCGAGAAGCAGCAGAATCAACTGGCATCTGCTCTTGCCTCTCAGGGCAATCTCTCACAAAGTGGTCTGGTGATCCACACCTGAAGCATACCCCTGCAACACCAGCCTTCCAACAAGGACCACCATGTGGCCTCCCACAATGGATGCAGATGGGAAGAGTGGATCTCCGAATCATCGGGGTCGGAGCACTTGCCACTGAAGCTACAGGTCTAAATCTCTGCCTCTGGAACTGCACTGACCTACCTGCTGGTCTCTGGCTCCTACTACTCCGAGGAACAAAACTTCCTCTACCCCTCTTCGCAGAAGAAGACCCTGCCTCGAACTGGGGCCTTCTCACTCTAACCTCCTCTTCAGAAGCAACTGCAACTATGGCCTGAGCTCTCTCTACACTCCTAGCTGCTGCAACTAGCTGGGAGAAATCCTGATACCTGGAGCCAGCCACATGACAAATAATTGAGGGCCTCAATCCCTCCTCAAATCGCCGACATCGATCAATCTCATCAGCAATGATACCCCCAGCATACTGACTCAGTCGAATAAACTCTACTTCATACTCAGTAACAGTCTTGCTGTCTTGCTTCAAGCTCAAGAACTCCATTTTCTTCATGTCCTTATACTCCCTAGGAGTATATTTCAACTCAAATTCCCTCAGAAAATCAGTGTAAGACAGTGTTGGAGGATCATCCATAGAGTGTGGCACTGTCTTCCACCAGTCATATGTGTCCTTCTGCAGTAATGACCTGGCATAATCAAACTTTTCCTCAGGGGTGGCTTGTAACTGAATAAAGATTCTCTGCACTTTGCCTAACCATTGCTCAGCCACTGCTGGATCAGTGGTTCCCATAAAATCTTCTGCCCCAAACTTCCTCAATTTATCATACTGTCTCATCTGAACCTGAGGCTGGGGTGGTGGTGGAGGTGGCTGCACTGGTGCTTGTCTCATTACTTCCATCATATGTCTAAACCAGGCTGGCGGAACCTCCTCTCCAGCTGGTCTACCCGACACCAAAGCAGGTGCCTCCTCAACACTATCAACCCTAGCTCCCTCGGCAGGAGCAATGCTCTCGGCACTACCCTCAACTGACTGTCTTGAGTGAGGATCCATCAACACCTAATACTGCAAACACAGCAGATTACATCTTATTAAAGATCAGGGACTGCCAATCTCAAACGTATATGTTATTCAAAACCACTTTTTAAGTAAAAATATTCTTTTTATTTTATTTTACCTAGATTGAGAATCTCAAACCTAGGCTCTGATACCAAAACAATTGTAACACCCCCATATCCAATGCACACACACTACAACCACAACAATGTAGCATAAGTGCACCAAACATAGGGATGCTACGGTTTCCTTAACATTCAAAACATTTTAAAACTTGATACCATATCCATATCATTATATCTTATTAACAAAATAGATCATTTACTTATAAAACAAAACATATTAGTTATCTATATATATATATATATATACATTTATATATTACACAGCGGAAGTTATAAAATATGTATATATATGAAAACATTTGAATACATATTTACTATTATACATATATTTACATTATCAACAAAACTTTACACAATATAAAAGATTTATACATGATTGGCAAGTCAGCTCTGATCTTTAAGCTTCCAAAATCAACTCTTCAATGTCTACTCTCACTCGGTCTCGAAGAGCTCTCGGGTTCGATTCTATCAGTTCTATCACCTGCGCGATTAAACACTATCGCGCTAAGCCAAGGGCTTAGTAAGATAAAACATGCAATAAACATGCTTAAATGCTATACAATGCCAATTCTAATTTATCATACATGTAACAACATAAATGCAAAGCTAACAACATACTTTTACATTTCATAACCTAACATACATATATGTATATCAGAATTCAACATCTTTGCATATATTTTATTAGTTAATCATTTAATCATTTATGAACAACACTAAGCAAAGACAAGCATGGGCCCAAGACACACTAATATGTCATTCAATTTTCAGAGTTAATGCTTTGGTTTTGTTATCACATTTATCAATATCAATATCATATACCCAACTAGGCTTCAAGGATTAAGTTCAACCAAGCTTCAAGGGGAGCAAAGCATGCTAAGCATCAACCCAACTTGGCTTCAAGAATTAACCCAACCTAGCTTCAAGGGTTGTAACATCTCAATTAGGCTTCAAGGATTCAATCCAACCTAACTTCAAGAGATTGTTACACTCATTAGGCATGCCACCAACAACAAACTCTGAAAATGGAATAACACATTAGCCACACAATTCATTTAGATTTCATTCTCAATTCTCATTATCATTTAGGCAAACATGCCTCATTTATCTCCATTAAATCACCTTAGCCAATAACAATGGCTTCACATTTCATTTCACAATATAACACTTCATTATTCAAGTGTATATTTATCTCACATAGCACCATTCATAAATATCAACATTTCATTCCATATTAATCATGAAACACATTGCCATTCAAAGTGCATAACATAACATTGTTAATTCTCAACAATGCAATTAGGGCAAAACACAATTGACATGATTCATAGCTTTAGGACCATCCACATTCATTTGATTAGATCATTCTTGTGTTTGAAACATGTTTATAATGTTCATGTTTAAGTTTAGGAACAATGGAACTTTTGAAGAATTTAAACCATGCAAAGAGAACCAAGAAATCAAACAATGTTCAAATCATTTGAAAGGCACGCCCAACTCACTTGATAGACACGCCCAACCATCTTGAGTGACACGCCCGTGTCCTTAAAAAGAAAAGAGGCAGTAGCTTCCTCAAATAAATGACACGCCCAGCACCTTTGATGGACACGCCCGTGTCACTAAAACCAAAAGAGACAGTAGCCAATCCAAATAATTGACACGCCCACTCTTCTAAGGGACACGCCCACTCCCCTAAAATTTATTTTGGCCGTGTCACCAAATCATAAAACCTTAACTAAAACCAACCCTTTCTCAATTGCACTCAAACACAATATTCATGATATAACATATTTCACATGAACATAATCAATGTTCTAAACACATATTCATCACAAGAACTACTTCACCACACATTAATATCACAATTAAACACATAGTAACTCAAAACCCTAAAATCAACATCCTTCTCCATCCATCCAAATCAACAACCATCATTTCCAACAACAACCTTCAATTAAACTCATAACTTAAAATCAATTTAACACTTGAAAACACAACCAAACACATCTCAAATCCACCAAATCACAAAATCATCAAACCCTACTTTACTTCCAACACAACTTCCAAATAAGTAAAGAAAACAAGAAAATACTTACTTGAAAAGAAGAAATTCCACAAATCCTTTGTCAAAACCTTGGATTGCTTCATCAACTTGCTTCTTGCCTCAAGAACACTTCTCTTTTCCTTTTGCTAATGGAGAGCCGGCCACTTCATGAAGAAAGAAGACAATGATCAAGATACAAAGTCAACTTTTGCTTTTAATCTCCACCAAGTGTTCTTATCCAAGCAATTACTAAAACACCCTCAATCATATAACTAACCTTTGTCTCATATAAGTCCTTATATGTAATTTCATTAACAACCAAAAATATCTTCTTCCACTTAACCATCACCTTGACTCTTCATTTGACCACTTTATATGTTATATATATCATCATATACACAACATATACATTTGTCTCTAAACCCTAATTCTTTCTCCAAAACACATATGCACAAGCATTCACTTTCCAATTTCTTTTCTTACCCAATCATATGCATACAATTCAATTAAACAATAACAACAACAACAACAACAACATAATCAAAACTTCTAAGCCACATATGAGGATATTACATAATCAATTGCATTGAACATACATTTTGAAGAATCATCATAACTCTCACATTATGCAAATCATAACATTAGTCAAATGTATTAACAATGTAATAAATTACTTAGCACATTTACAACCAAATGTGTTAAATCTCAAAATCATGTAAATGTATGCAACCATGTAAGTTTGTTCTTACCTTAATAACAACTCACACCAATCTATACACTTCCTCTTCCAAGAATTCTTCACTACTAGGATTGGGGCAACTCAACCTCTTCATAACCTAATACAAAAGGAATAATGCACACTTATTTAAAGATGCACATGAATTCCAATACAATTATTCACCTATTAGTCTCGTACTAGACCCATAGATCACAAATACAAGCCAAAACCACTATCTAGGTTCCCACAGTCGTGGCCTCACAACCCCACGGTCGTGGCCTCACAAACCCTCACGGTTGTGGCCTCACAAACCCCCACGGTCGTGGGTTAGCAAACGAATCTGTCCAATTTGCTTAACACCCCCACGGTCGTGGCATTCAAGGGCCACGGGCGTGGCATCCAAAATGCTTCTGTTTCGGACCACACTTATGTATTCTATGCTTTAAACTCAATTAAACACAAACATATGGAAAATCTAAGATAAAGAATTAATCAAACTCAATATTTACATCAATCACCAAGTCACAACTCTTACTCTTCCAACACCAACCTAATTCCTTTTCTTCAATTCAATTCCAAAACCACAATCAATTAAACCCAACACATTCAAACACACCACAATCAAACATACTCATGCTCTTAATAATCCAACACCAAACTCAAACACAACTTAAAATAAAACAAGAGAATCAAGAGGAAACTTACCAAAGTTAATGAAACTTCTTATATTTTCAACTTAATCACTTGAAATCTTCTTCAATCATAAGCTTGGAAAACTCAAAAACTCTCCTCCTCTCTTGCTTAGGTGATGCCCGGCCAACAAGGAAAAGAAAAGAAAAAAGAAGAAGAAAATGAAGAAACAAAGAGGCAAAGTCAAACACTCTTCTCCACTTAAACCTCCACCAAGCAAATTAAATAATATAATAATCAAATATATCCTCTTCCACTTACTTATTTTCCTTTTTATTAATTTAATTAATTTGATAAATAAATAAATCTTCTTTTGACCATTTAATAATTTGACTTGTATATGTTGTATATATCTATATATATACAATATATACACTCTTCTCTTCTTATTTTTTTTTCTCTTCTCACTTAACATATACACTTAATCCAAAAACAACAATAATTCCAAAACTTTTAGGGTATACTTTGGGATATTACAGATGGTGTCCCTAAAATAAAATATGACAAAGATAGAACTTATGAATCTTGTCAAATTGGTAAGCAACATAAGAGCTCATTTAAATCAAAAAATGTTGTAAGTACCTCTAGACCTTTAGATCTCATTCATTTAGATTTGTTTGGACCAAATAGAGTTGCAAGTCTAGGAGGCAAGTCATATGCATTTGTTCTTGTTGATGACTACTCTAGATTCACATGGGTTAATTTCTTAGCTCAAAAGAATAAAGCTTTTAATTACTTCAAAACATTTGCAAAAAGAGTTCAAAATGAAAAAGGATATGTGATTACATCTATTAGAAGTGATCATGGCAAAGAATTTGAAAATGAAAATTTTGAAATTTTGTAATGAACTTGGCATTTCACATAATTTTTCAGCTCCTAGAACTCCACAACAAAATGGTGTGGTTGAAAGGAAAAATAGAACCTTGGTTGAAATGGCTAGAACAATGCTCAATGAATATGAATTGCCATCTTATTTTTGGGCAGAAGCCATTAATATCGCTTGTTGCATTAAAAATCATGTTTACAAAAGACCTTTAATTAATAAAACTTCTTACGAGCTATGGAATGGAAGAATTCCCAAAATTGTGTATTTTAGAGTATTTGGATGCAAATGCTTTATATTGAACACCAAGGAAAATCATGAAAAATTTTAATCCAAATCGGATGAAGGCATATTCCTAGGATACTCATTATCTAGCAAAGCATATAGAGTATTTAATAAGAAAACTCTAGTTGTTGAAGAATCAATGCATGTTGTATTTGATGAATCATCTAAACTTGATCAAAGGAAAGGTAGTACTTCTAATGACCTTGCAGGTACTCTTGAACCTCAAGAAACTATTGATGCTCCAAGGATCAATCAGAATGAACTTAAATAAAAGAATCAAGATCTACCTAAGGATTGGCAATACAAGAAAGATCATCCACAGGAACTCATCATTGGTGAAATATCTAAGGGAGTAATTACTAGATCTAAAATTAATCATGTAATATCCCAAAATATACCCTAGATTGTAACACCCCATCTTAGCCTACGTTTATAGACCAAGGTGGACTGTTATCTCATAGTGGTTGTGTCTTAATATTTTACTTAGCCAATTTTAAGTGCAGATTTTTTAAAAAAATTTGCCATTACCTCCCCTAAAAATGGAGGTCCCAAGTGTCGACAAAACTGATTTTTTTGATTTTTGAAAAAACATTTTGTCTCACACTTCAACTCAAGCACACTCCCAATAATCCACCCTAATAACCTCAACTACAATCCTACAAGAAGAATTCACACTTCTATACTTGCATACATAAGTGCTAAATCCAAATAAGATTTATTAGATTACTAGCAGTGTACGTATTCTAGCTTTTCAGTATAATACATTTATTTGCTAGATCATACAAGCTTATGTACATGCCATATTGCTACAATCAATCATATCCAAACTCCTACCCAAAGTAGTAGTCAAGGCCAGCTGCGCAAGACATGCTGCAATCTCGTCTCCTCTTTTAACCTACGAGTTTAGAAGGAAACTAAACTCGCTAAGCAATTGCTTAGTGGGTACTTAAATCATTGCAATAAAATAATAAAATGAAAGAATGATTTGAACATACATTTATATACTTTAAATACTTGAAAGGAATCAATACAAAACACAGATGGTAAAAAGGCTTGACTGAATAATTTGAATTTAAATCATTTCTCTTGCTTTTATCATTTTGGTTGCTCTACTAGTTTAACAGAACGTCAGCGGATAAGGAAGGGTCATGATAAACATATCTCGTCATGATCATATTTCATTATCTTTCATCATATTTCTTGCACATGTGCCAATGGCCATTATCATTGCATCATTGATCATGTCATTGCAATCATCGGCCTTCAGCCGGAATATCATATCATGTCATAAGCAGTACTGCAGTAATAGTATGATGCATCATACCCTTATCTCAAGGGTTCTGATATACCAAGTAGAGCATAAATAATTTATTAAATTGCTTTGGTCATGATATTCAATAGGTCATGATTTTTCCATAAGGCATATATTACTAGGATAACTTCTCATGATGCCTTTCTGATTATTCCAAACCCCTTTCGTGTCATTTTAAATGATATAACATCAATCTATATCATAATATTCAAGTTTTAACACATTTAGAAAAATGACCAAATGAATAGTAGCGCGGTGCGTAAAATCGGCAACGCAGTGGCGCGCGACAACGAAATAGTAAAATCTGTTTTTACTGCTGAAAATAGTCAACTTTGGCAACAGTTTTGACCAAGTAAACAACCTTATTTCTGGATGAATTTTTGCAGAAAAACACTTTCATAAGTTAACTAAATGCATGTAAAATTTCGTCGAAAAATTCTTTCGTTTGCCCCTTCAACGGACTGCCCAAAATGAAAGCAGCAGAATGGTGCCCAAAAGGGACCATTCGGCCCAATTTTCAAAATTTGAGGGAAATTCATTTTTTTCTTGAAAAATTAATTTTTAGACTCCTTTTGTGATACCATTGAAGGACTAAGGGTCACTCTTTCAAAAATCAAACCAAAGGAGTGATTAAAAGTTCATCAAAGTTTATGGATATTTGAGCAAAGTTTAGCTAGTTTGTTTTGTTTTCATTCTTTTCACAATCAATTGATTACAAATGGCTCAAGAGCACTTTCCCACATATTTACGACACATAATAACATTATATCAAAACCATTTCAAAAGTCCCATAATGCAAAATATGTGAATTAATTGAAAAGGCAATGATTTAAGTACCAAACCTTAATTCTTTTCACTTGTTTCTAGTTCTTTTATGCCTTCTTTGCTTCCTTCTCTCTCACTTCTTGATTTCCTATAATTTTCATAAAATCCATGTCAAGAACATAATAAAATTTAAGTGCTTCATTCCTTATTTTGCTAACTAATACTACTAGTCATCCTTTTTATCCTTAATCTTATATGTGCAAGTCATCTCTTTCACTTTTCTTCAACTTCTTAAATTTTCTATAATCATCATATTTATTCTTTCACTTGTATCTTACAAATACTATAACCAATGAAAGAAATAGAACCATAGATGAATTTCCTTACCTTAAAATCTTATTCTCCACCCAAGTTTGCAACCTCTCTTTATTCTCCAAAATTAGCTACTTGAAAAAAAAAACAATCTCTCTCTCTTTTCCCTTTCTCTTATTTTCGGCCAAGCAAGAACAAAGAGAGTTCTTGGCTTTATTTTTGTGGTGTTCTCTCCTCCAAATGGCAGCCAAGAGGGGTTAATATGTCATGGTGTAAATGTAGATTTCCCATTGGTACACATATGTGGGAAAATGGCTAATTCTCATTGGTCCAAATGTCTCCTTCTTTTATTTATTTACAACCCAAGCCCTTGGACTTCCTTTTAATTATATTTTGGCACCTCAACCTCCTTGTGCTGAAATTTTATGGTCTAAGGTGTGAAAAGACCAAAATACCCTCCGGCGATTACTTGTTTGTAACTTTTAAACCTCGCACTTCTGCCGAATGCTATGGTACACTTTTTGACTCAGTTTTTCCTCTAATTTTCATTTTTGAGATCCATTATTACTTTTGAGACACTTTTGAAAATGACCATAATGCCCCTGGTCAAAATCCCCTATATCTTCCAAACCGTGCATTTTCGGGAAAAACTGTGTCACGCCGTTACTACCCGATTTTTCTCTACTTTCCATTTCTGGAGTCTGTTATATGCACTATTAAGGACCTCCGGAACAACTTTTGGTAATTATAGTCACCTCCCCAAAACTTTTTAGAAATTATAGTCACCTCCCTAAAACTTTGTAATCTTTTCAAATAGGTCCTTTCAGTTCTATAGAACTTCCCTTCACTTCGCGCTCTTGAGTAGCTTCTCGGGATGGTTCCTCTTACTGTACGCGGATGTACTGTACATGGATATACTGTACATATGTACAAATTGGGTCGTGACATAGATGTTTTGGGTTTTATTATTAATTTAATTGGATTTATTGTATATGTTTTATTGGAAGAGAAAAGGGTTTTTTTTAAAGAGAGTGTATATGTGATGTATATTAGAATTTATATAACATATACCTAAGTCAATGGAAAGTTAAAATGGAGTTAGTGGAAGAAGATATTTGTTGTGTTTGAATTAATAATTAATTAATAAGGAATTAGATGAGTGGAAGAGGTTGAAAGGGATTGTTTAATATTTTAATTTGCTTGGTTGGGAGGATTTTAAGGAAAAGAAGAGTTTGACTTTGGGTTTCTCTTTCTTCCTTCTTCTTTCTTTCTCATTGACGTGGACCATTTTCTTCTCCTTCCTATGCTTTTGTTTTGGCCGGCCAACTAAGGGATAAGAGAACAAAGGAGAGATTTGAACCTTTAAACTCAAGATCTAAGGAAGCATTCAAGAGATCAAGTGGAAAGTTAAGAGATTTCTTCATCCTTGGTAAGTTCTTCACTTGATCCTTTGATTTCTTTGAGCTTTGAGTTGAGTTTGTGAATGGTTTGTGATTATGTTGTTTAAGATGGGCTTAAGAGTGTTTGGGTAACTGATTTCTTGTTTTTGGGGATGTTTTGAAGGAAAGAGTAAGTTGTTGGAAGTGAATGTTTTGAGGTTGTGTTTTAGGGTTGTGTTGATGATTTTTGATTTGAGATTGGAAGAATGTTTTAGTTGTTTTGGTGTTTTTGTGAGTTTGTTATGGTTTTTGGGTATGTTGAGATGACTTTGGTTGAAGTGGTTTTTGGTGAAAGAAAGAGTTTTGTTGGTTGTGTTGTTGTTTTGGCCGGAATCTGGGTTTTTAGCCTGACACGCCCAAGGGCACGTCCACGATTTTGGGCGTGTCGATGGTTCTGTATTTTGGGTTGAGTGGCACGAGCAGTGACACGCCCAGGATACTGAGCGTGTCATAACTTCTGTGTGGCAGTAGGATTGGCACGGCCAGTAACACGCCCGTGTTATTGAGCGTGTCATAGCCACTGTGTTTTTGGGGAATTGACACGCCCATGAGCACGCTCATGATGTTGGACGTGTCAATGTTGTTGTGAGGCAGAATGTATTACACGCCCAGGAACACGCCCGTGTTGTTGAGCGTGTCAAGTATAGAGTTTGCCCTAGTTGGTTCTTAGCCTTATGATCTTATGTGGGTTTCATCTTCCTTTTGGAATAGGTTATGAAGAAGGTGAATTACCATAATTCAAGAAGTGAAAGATTATTGGAAAGAGAGGTGTTTAATATTGTGTGGGTTGCATCTAAGGTAAGTACAAACATTGCATTGTTGCATACATCCATTTGAGGTGGCATTGCTGATTATACATATATGAATAATGAGATATTTTGCACATTGTGAATCTTATGAAATGTAATGTGCTATATGAATGATGATGAATTATCTTTATGTGAATGGAGATATGTTGAAACCATTGTTGTTGGACATGGTTATGCAAATGAAATTGATGAGGCATGATTGCCTATTTGAGTATGAGATAATTGTATGTTTAATATGTTCATTCAATTTCAGAGTTCTGGTTTTGCGCGGCATGCCTATAAAATGATTAGTAACAGTCTAGCTGGGTTGAGGATCTCTTCAAATTGAGTTGAATTGAGGTCCAAGAGACTGGGTCTGTTACACTATGAATAATGTGAAATGATAAATGTGAAAATAAGTAACAGTCTAGCCGGGTTGAGGATCTCCTCGATTAGTCGGGTTGATGGTCCAAGAGACTGGGTCTGTTACAGGTAACAGTCTAGCCGGGTTGAGGATCTCCTCAAGATGTTGAGTTGATGGTCCAAGAGACTGGGTCTGTTACCCTATCCATGGATAGAGAGATATGTACATTGCCTACGGGCTTGATTATTGTGGTTATGAACCAAAGCAGCAACTCTGAATTTTGAATATCATATTAAATGCTAGTTGGGCCCATAGGTGTCTATATTGAATGGATGATGATATGATTATTGAAATAATGAAATGTAATTTTTATAAATATGATCTTTATTGGTTGAATGTATGAAATTGATATTGACATTTCATATTATCATCATGGTTTGTGCTATTGAGTTGTTGGCTCAGCGCGATTGTGGTTCATCGCGTAGGTGGTAGAGTTGATAGGGTTGAGCTGAGGATTCCTCTAGACCTAGTTGAGTTTGTGCTTGAAGAGTTGGATTAGAGCTTAAAGATCAGAGAGTCAAGCTGCCAATCATGTATATATTCTATGTTTTGTTTATTTGGATTTTATGTATTTGAACTTGTAAAAGTTTGTAATAACTTCCGCTGTGAATTTATAAATGTTTTTTTATATATAATGTCTTTTGAATTTCTTTTAAACATTTTGAGATATGATTTGTGTATTTTTAAACAGTGACATGTTCTATATTCGGTATACGTATTTTACGATCATATAAGCATGCTTGGTACGTATACGGTATATAGGGGTGTTACAATTATTTTGGTATCAGAGCCTAGGTTTGAGATTCTCAACCTAGGTCAAGTGTAAGAAAAAGAATATTTTGATTTTAAAAGTGAGTTTTGAATAAAATACATGTTTGGTGTCGGAAGTCTCTGATCTTTAATGAGGTGTATTCTGCTGTGTTTGCAGATATAGGTTATAATGGATCCTTATTCACGTCAATCCATTGAGGGTAGTGCTGAGAGTGTAGCTCCAGAGGTTGGTTTAGATGAAGCTAGAGTGGATAGAACTGGAGAGGCCCCTGTTTCTGTGTCAGGGAGACCAGCTGGTGAGGAGGTTCTGCCAGTTTGGCTTAGACATGTGGTTGAATTAATGAGGCAGGCACCAGTGCAACCGCCGCCGCCCCCACCTCAGCCAATGGTACCAGTGAGACAGTATGATAAACTAAGAAAGTATGGGGCAGAAGATTTTTTGGGTACTATTGATCCAGCGGTAGCTGAGCAGTGGCTGGATAAAGTTCAAAGAATTTTCATTCAGTTGCAAGCCACTCCAGCAGAAAAATTTGATTATGCCAGATCACTGTTGTAGAAAGATGCATATGATTGGTGGAAGACAGTTCCGCATGCTTTGGACGATCCACCTACTTTGTCCTACAGTGATTTTCTACTGGAGTTTGAGCTGAAGTATACTCCGAGGGAGTATAAGGATGTGAAGAAGATGGAGTTTCTGACCTTGAGGCAAGATCACCGGACTATAACAGAGTATGAGCTAGAGTTCATCCGGTTGAGCCACTACGCCGGGGGAATTATTTCTGATGATATTGACAGGTGTAGGAGGTTTGAGGAGGGATTGAGACCCTCAATTATGTGTCTTGTGACTGGTTCAAGATACCAGGATTTTTCCCAGCTGGTTGCAGCAGCTAGGAGTGTGGAAAGAGCTCAGATTATAGCAGCAGCTGCTACAGAGGAGGAGACCAGGGCTAGGAGACCCCATTTTGAGGCAGGGTCTTCATCTGCGAAGAGAGGTAGGGGAAGTTTTGTTCTCAAGCCTATTAGGAGTCAGAGGCAAGCTGGTAGGTCAGTTCAGTTACAGAGACCGAGATCGAGACCTACAGCTTTAGTAGCGAGTGCTCCTACTCCTGTAGTTCAGAGATCCATTCTACCTGTGTGTGCTCAGTGTGGAGGGTCGCATAGAGGTGCTTGTTGGCAGAGTAGTGGACCAGCTGTGTGCTTCAGATGTGGTTCTCCTGATCATTTTATTAGAGAGTGTCCAGAAATGCAAG
This sequence comes from Garcia nutans, assembly GCA_947685225.1. Classification (NCBI taxonomy): domain Eukaryota; kingdom Viridiplantae; phylum Streptophyta; class Magnoliopsida; order Malpighiales; family Euphorbiaceae; genus Garcia; species Garcia nutans. Next base: position 54,819,932 of record CANTUV010000024.1, read on the forward strand.
AATAGAGGCCGACAGATTTTGCAGTTTCTCGACCTAGTGTCCGAGGAGGTCGAGGGGGCAGGAGTTTCACCAGAGGGGGTAGACCTGGGTATAGTCGTAGAGGAGGATCTTCATCCAGAGATACTAGGCCAGATGAGGCTGGGCCTTCTCAACGAGTATATGTGATGCAAAGACAACCAGATGCTTCTGCAGTCATTGCTGGTACTTTCTCTTTATTTGGCATTTCAGTTCTTGCTTTAATTGATCCAGGCTCAACTCATTCATATATTAGTGCATCTATTTTGCCTGTGACTGAATTGCATTCTGAGTCCCTAGGATTTGATGTGTTGGTGACAAATCCATTAGGGCATAGTGTGATTGTTAGCAAGGTACACCGAGATAGTGCAGTTGTGGTACAAGGTGAGGAGTTTCTTGGAGACTTGATTGAAATGCCTTTTAAAGAGTATAATTTGATTTTGGGCATGGACTGGTTGTCTAGACATGGAGCTGTGGTTGATTGTCAGAAGAAATGTGTCACTTTGAGAACTAAGGATGATAGGAGTGTGATGATGTTTAGTGAGCAGAGACAGCTTGCATCCTTATTTGTATCTGCTGTATCAGCTAGAAGGATGATTAGAAAAGGGTGTGATGCTTACCTTGCTCATGTGGTGGATACTAGAGTAAGGGGTTCTCAACTTGATGTTATGGCCACAGTTGCAGATTTTCCAGACGTGTTTCCAGAGGAGTTCCCAGGGTTGCCACCTGAGAGAGAGGTTGAGTTTGGTATTGATTTGTTGCCTGGTACCACTCCCATCTCTATCACTCCTTATTGCATGGCACCTGCTGAATTGAGGGAATTGAAGGTGCAGTTACAGGAGTTGTTGGATAAAGGATTTATTCGCCCCAGTGTTTCTCCTTGGGGAGCTCCTGTATTGTTTGTGAAGAAGAAGGATGGTACCATGAGGTTATGCATTGATTATAGGCAATTGAACAAAGTGACTATTAAGAATAAATATCCTTTGCCTAGCATTGATGATCTCTTTGATCAATTGAAGGGAGCATCAGTGTTTTCCAAGATTGACTTGAGATCAGGGTACCATCAGTTGAAAGTGAGAGCTGAAGATGTTTCTAAGACAGCTTTCCGCACCAGGTATGGGCATTATGAGTTTTTAGTAATGCCTTTTGGGTTGACGAATGCACCTGCAGCTTTCATGGATTTGATGAATAGGGTGTTTAGGCCCTATTTGGATCAATTTGTGGTGGTCTTTATCGATGATATCTTGGTGTATTCGCGGAATGAGGAGGAGCATGACAAGCATTTGCGGATTGTGTTGCAGATATTGAGCGAGAAGCAGCTGTATGCTAAGTTATCAAAGTGTGAGTTTTGGCTTGACCAAGTGACTTTTCTGGGTCATATAGTTTCAGCAGATGGTATTAGAGTTGATCCAAGTAAAGTTGAAGCTATTATGAATTGGAGTCCACCAAAGTCTGTAACTGAAGTTAGAAGTTTTCTGGGTTTGGCAGGCTATTATCGACGCTTTGTAAAAGGTTTTTCTTTGATAGCCACTCCACTGACCCGATTACTTCGGAAAGGATCTAGATTTGTGTGGACGGATCAGTGTCAATCTAGCTTTGAGCAGTTGAAAGAAATGTTGATGCAAGCACCTGTTCTTACTTTACCCGTGGAAGATAAACCATATGTGATTTTCTGTGATGCTTCACATAGTGGTTTAGGGTGTGTGTTGATGCAAGAGGGTAAAGTTATAGCTTATGCTTCTCGGCAGTTGAAGCCGCATGAGCTTAACTATCCGACTCATGATTTGGAGTTGGCGGCTATAGTGTTTGCTTTGAAGATTTGGCGCCATTATTTGTATGGAGAGAAATGCTTTATCTATACAGATCATAAAAGTTTGAAATATTTGGGTGTTCAGAAGGAGCTGAATCTTCGGCAAAGACGATGGTTAGAACTGATTAAAGATTACGACTGCTTGATTGATTACCATCCTGGTAAGGCAAATGTAGTTGCTGATGCATTGAGTCGGAAATCTTTAGCAGGTTTAGCTGTTTATTCGCTCTCGTTGCTTGTTGAGTTGAGAGCGTTGCATGCTAGTTTTGAAGTATGTAATGATGGTGGATTATTAGCTCAGCTGCAGTTGAGACCAGTATTGTTGGATCAGATAAAGGAGGCTCAATTGGCGGATAAGAAAATTCAGAAGATTGTTTCAGATTGCCGAAGTGGAGAGAGCCGAGATTTTCTTGTGAAAAGTGATGGTAGCCTTTGGTTCAAGGATAGGTTGTGTGTTTCTGATGATGATAGTTTGAAAAGGATTATTTTGGAAGAAGCACATCAATCAGTTTTTGCTATACATCCGGGGAGTACAAAGATGTACCATGATTTGAGACAGTATTATTGGTGGTCTGGTATGAAGAGAGACATAGCGGAATTTGTGTCCAAATGTCTCACTTGTCAAAGGGTAAAAGCTGAGCATCAAGTTCCAACAGGGTTACTTCAACCTTTAACAGTGCCTGAATGGAAATGGGAGAGGGTAACAATGGATTTTGTATCAGGGTTGCCATTGACTCAGAGTAAGCATGATGCTATTTGGGTGATTGTGGATCGGTTAACAAAGACAGCTCATTTTCTTCCGGTTCGGATGGATTATTCCCTTGAGAAGTTAGCTGAGCTGTATATCCGTGAGATTGTGAAGTTGCATGGAGTCCCGATTTCTTTAGTGTCTGATCGAGATCCCCGGTTCACTTCAAGGTTTTGGAAGAGTTTGCATGGGGCTATGGGTTCTCGATTGCACTTTAGTACTGCATTTCATCCACAGACAGACGGGCAGTCTAAGAGAGTGATACAAATTATTGAGGATATGTTGAGAAGCTGTGTCAATGATTTCTCCGGTAGTTGGGACAGATTTTTGCCACTTGTGGAATTTGCTTACAACAACAGTCACCAATCAAGCATTGGCATGGCACCATTTGAGGCAATGTATGGTAGACGTTGTAGAACACCCTTATGTTGGAATGAAACTGGTGAAGGTAAGTTAATTGGTCCTGATTTGGTTAGAGAGACTGAAGAAAAAGTGAAAATAATTCGGGATCTATTAAAAGCAGCTTCAGATCAACAGAAATCCTATTCAGATTTGAAGAGGAGAGACATTGAGTATAATGTGGGAGATAAGGTATTTTTGAAAGTGTCTCCTTGGAAGAAAATTTTGAGATTTGGTCGTAAAGGAAAACTGAGTCCTCGTTTTGTTGGACCGTATGAGATTTTGGAAAGGATTGGACCAGTTGCTTATCGGCTTGCTTTGCCACCGGAGTTGGATAGAATCCATAATGTCTTCCATGTTTCTATGTTGAGAAGGTATAGATCGGATCCATCTCATGTTTTGCCAGTTGAATCCATAGAAGTGAGTCCGGATTTGACATTTGAAGAAGAACCAGTTGCTATTTTGGCACATGAAGTAAAAGAGTTGAGAAATAAGAGAGTGACATTGGTGAAAGTTCTTTGGAAGAATCATGGTAGAAAAGAGGCAACTTAGGAGAGTGAGCAAGCAATGCGAGATCAATACCCACAATTGTTTCAGACTTGACATCAGGTAATTTCGAGGATGAAATTTCTTTTTAGAGGGGGAGAATTGTAATATCCCAAAATATACCCTAGATGTTTTGGGTTTTATTATTAATTTAATTGGATTTATTGTATATGTTTTATTGGAAGAGAAAAGGGTTTTTTTTAAACAGAGTGTATTTGTGATGTATATTAGAATATATATAACATATACCTAAGTCAATGGAAAGTTAAAATGGAGTTAGTGGAAGAAGATATTTGTTGTGTTTGAATTAATAATTAATTAATAAGGAATTAGATGAGTGGAAGAGGTTGAAAGGGATTGTTTAATATTTTAATTTGCTTGGTTGGGAGGATTTTAAGGAAAAGAAGAGTTTGACTTTGGGTTTCTCTTTCTTCCTTCTTCTTTCTTTCTCATTGCCGTGGACCATTTTCTTCTCCTTCCTTTGCTTTTGTTTTGGCCGGCCAACTAAGGGACAAGAGAACAAATGAGAGATTTGAACCTTTAAACTCAAGATCTAAGGAAGCATTCAAGAGATCAAGTGGAAAGTTAAGAGATTTCTTCATCCTTGGTAAGTTCTTCACTTGATCCTTTGATTTCTTTGAGTTTTGAGTTGAGTTTGTGAATGGTTTGTGATTATGTTGTTTAAGATGGGCTTAAGAGTGTTTAGGTAACTGATTTCTTGTTTTTGGGGATGTTTTGAAGGAAAGAGTAAGTTGTTGGAAGTGAATGTTTTGAGGTTGTGTTTTAGGGTTGTGTTGATGATTTTTGATTTGAGATTGGAAGAATGTTTTAGTTGTTTTGGTGTTTTTGTGAGTTTGTTATGGTTTTTGGGTATGTTGAGATGACTTTGGTTGAAGTGGTTTTTGGTGAAAGAAAGAGTTTTGTTGGTTGTGTTGTTGTTTTGGCCGGAATCTGGGTTTTTAGCCTGACACGCCCAAGGGCACGTCCACGATTTTGGGCGTGTCGATGGTTCTGTATTTTGGGTTGAGTGGCACGAGCAGTGACACGCCCAGGATACTGAGCGTGTCATAACTTCTGTGTGGCAGTAGGATTGGCACGGCCAGTAACACGCCCGTGTTATTGAGCGTGTCATAGCCACTGTGTTTTTGGGGAATTGACACGCCCATGAGCACGCTCATGATGTTGGACGTGTCAATATTGTTGTGAGGCAGAATGTATTACACGCCCAGGAACACGCCCGTGTTGTTGAGCGTGTAAAAGCTTCTGTATTGTGGAGTTAGGGCACGGTCAGGGACACGCCCGTGTTGTTGAGCGTGTCAAGTATAGAGTTTGCCCTAGTTGGTTCTTAGCCTTATGATCTTATATGGGTTTCATCTTCCTTTTGGAATAGGTTATGAAGAAGGTGAATTACCATAATTCAAGAAGTGAAAGATTATTGGAAAGAGAGGTGTTTAATATTGTGTGGGTTGCATCTAAGGTAAGTACAAACATTGCATTGTTGCATACATCCATTTGAGGTGGCATTGCTGATTATACATATATGAATAATGAGATATTTTGCACATTGTGAATCTTATGAAATGTAATGTGCTATATGAATGATGATGAATTATCTTTATGTGAATGGAGATATGTTGAAACCATTGTTGTTGGACATGGTTATGCAAATGAAATTGATGAGGCATGATTGCCTATTTGAGTATGAGATAATTGTATGTTTAATATGTTCATTCAATTTCAGAGTTCTGGTTTTGGGCGGCATGCCTATAAAATGATTAGTAACAGTCTAGCTGGGTTGAGGATCTCTTCAAATTGAGTTGAATTGAGGTCCAAGAGACTGGGTCTGTTACACTATGAATAATGTGAAATGATAAATGTGAAAATAAGTAACAGTCTAGCCGGGTTGAGGATCTCCTCGATTAGTCGGGTTGATGGTCCAAGAGACTGGGTCTGTTACAGGTAACAGTCTAGCCGGGTTGAGGATCTCCTCAAGATGTTGAGTTGATGGTCCAAGAGACTGGGTCTGTTACCCTATCCATGGATAGAGAGATATGTACATTGCCTACGGGCTTGATTATTGTGGTTATGAACCAAAGCAGCAACTCTGAATTTTGAATATCATATTAAATGCTAGTTGGGCCCATAGGTGTCTATATTGAATGGATGATGATATGATTATTGAAATAATGAAATAAAATGTTTATAAATATGATCTTTATTGGTTGAATGTATGAAATTGATATTGACATTTCATATTATCATCATGGTTTGTGCTACTGAGTTGTTGGCTCAGCGCGATTGTGGTTCATCGCGCAGGTGGTAGAGTTGATAGGGTTGAGACTGAGGATTCCTCTAGACCTAGTTGAGTTTGTGCTTGAAGAGTTGGATTAGAGCTTAAAGATCAGAGAGTCAAGCTTCCAATCATGTATATATTCTATGTTTTGTTTATTTGGATTTTATGTATTTGAACTTGTAAAAGTTTGTAATAACTTCCGCTGTGAATTTATAAATGTTTTTTTATATATAGTGTCTTTTGAATTTCTTTTAAACATTTTGAGATATGATTTGTGTATTTTTAAACAGTGACATGTTCTATATTCAGTATATGTATTTTATGATCGTATAAGCATGCTTGGTACGTATACGGTATATAGGGGTGTTACAAATCATATAGATGTTAATTTTGCTTTTGTTTCTCAAATTGAGCCAAAGACCATTGAAGAGGCTCTAAACGATGAAAGTTGGATGATTGCAATGCAAGATGAACTTAATCAATTTGAAAGAAATAATGTATGGGAACTCACTCCTAAACCTAAAGATCATTCAATCATAGGATGCAAATGGGTCTATAGAAATAAGCTTGATGAAAATGGTCACATTACTAGGAATAAAGTAAGATTGGTAGCCAAAGGCTATAATCAAGAAGAAGGCATTGACTATGATGAAACATTTGCCCTTGTAGCTAGATTAGAAGCTATTAGAATTTTACTTGCTTCTGCATATCACATGAATTTTGAACTCTTTCAAATGGATATTAAAAGTGCATTTCTAAATGGATTTATAAACGAAGAAGTTTATGTAGAACAACCTCTTGCTTTTGAAAACTACAATTTTCCAAATCATGTTTTCAAACTCACCAAAGCTTTATATGGATTGAAACAAGCACCAAGAGCATGGTACGATAGACTTAGTGTATATTTACATGGAAATGGTTTTTCAAAAGGAAAAGTGGACACAACTCTTTTTGTTAAAAAGGACAAACATAACATTTTAATTGTACAAATTTATCTGGATGACATAATATTTGGAGCTACTAATGAAACCTTGTGCAAAGAATTTGCTTGTTGTATGACTAGGGAATTTGAAATGAGCATGATGGGTGAACTCAAGTTCCTCCTTGGACTGCAAATCAAGCAATGCAAAGATGGAATCTTCATTTACCAATCCAAATATACAAAGGAACTCATCAAGAAATTTGGAATGGATGGCTGCAAGACTAGCAAGACTCCTATGAGCACATCCTTGAAATTGGGTAAAGATGAAATAGTAAAGCAGTAGATGAAAAGAAATATTGAGGTATTATCAGATCACCACTTTACTTAACCGCTTCTAGACCTGATATAATGTATAGTGTATGTCTTTGTGCTAGATTTCAAACTTGTCCTAAAGAATCACACTTGAATGCTACTAAGAGAATTTTGAAATACTTAAATGGTACATTGCATTTAGGTCTTTGGTATCCTAGAAACACATCATTTTATATCTTAGGTGTAACACCCTTATACCCTATATACGTACAAAACATATTTCTAGCATATGTAAAATACGCATATACGGTACAAAAATGTCACAGACGGATTTACTATTTTTTTTTACATTTCCAATTTAAAATTTCAAATTTCAAATATTTAAAAATTAAATAGTATATAAATATTATTTACTTGTTATAAGAACCCAAAATAAATAATATATATAAAAATCTCTGGGAAAAATTCGCCAGAGTTTTGTCTGTATTTTGGATATCCCAAAATTTAGCAATTACTCAACCTGCAAAAAGAAAACACTCCCAATAATATCCAATCACCCTCTCAACCATACTTCTCAGTTTCACCAATTTTCTCAAATATTTATACATATAGATATATATAATTTAAAACACACTTACTCTCCCATTTCAAATACATTGACCCAAACATTCTTTATAATATACAATACGTAAAATTCAAAACATAATATATTACACATAAAACTCAAAATGTTCAATAACATAAAAATATATACATGTTGCTGGCAGCGTTTCTGATCTCGATAGCAACTCTACAAGCTCAACTACAAGTCTAGACCCGACCTGGTCTAGAAGAACTCTCTGGCTCAACTGGGTCTACCCTGTCACCTGCGCAATGGAAACAATCGCGCTAAGCCAAAGCCTAGTGGTACAAACTTTGATAATAACAATATAACTCAATGCAATACCAAATGCACAATGCATATAGATGTCACATCAATCCACTTTCTTACATTTTTCAAATAATTCATAAGCACAACTCATAACATTATATTACTCAATTGTATCATAATTCATAATTCACAGTAAAACAAAGACAAGCATGGGCCCAAAAAGGATCTAATATGCTATTCAAATTTCAGAGTTACTGCTTTGGTCCATAATGACACCATGTATCTAGCCCCGTAGGCAATATATATATCCATGGATAATGTAACAGCCCTAGTCTCTTGGACCTGAACCCGGCTAGTCCCTTAGGCCCTAGTATCTTGGTCCTCAACCCGGCTAGACTGCTACAATTTTTGAGGCTTACGACCCAGTCTTTTCACCCCAAAAACATCATATTTATCAGCTGGCCTGGCTTACGACCCAGTCTTTTCACCATTCCAGCATATAGCCCGTAGGCAATCATAGGCATGCCGCCAAACCCAGAACTCTGAAAATTGAATAACATACTAGGCGCACAATTTATTCATTTTTCTCATTATTAATCTCTTTCTTTTTGTCACATATTCAATTTAGGCACATTGCCATATTTTCACATTTTTTTTCTCATTTTTCACATCTTTCTCATTTTTCTCACTTTTCTCATTTTTATCAATATCAATTCATTTCATTATTACACATATCTCATTTTTGCATTCACAACACATTACCCAATTACTTTGGGTATTTTCACATAATATGCATATTTCACATGTTACACAAATTAGCCATTATCAATGGCTTTTCACAATGCATTTAACACATATATGACATTACAAATGTCATAGCATATTATTCATACACAATCAATGAACCAAGTAGCTTAAAACATTTTTCAACCAAAATGTGTTTAAGTCCAAATGTTATGCAAATATAAACATTATATTCAAAGTTTGTACATACCTCCACTAGCAACCCAAAGCAAGCTAAAAACAACCTTCAATCCAATCTTTCTAACTTGCCCTTCACCACTTGGATGAAGCAAATAAATCTCCCTCGATGCCTAAACCAAATGTGATAGCAAATAATCATTTACTATCACATTTAATGGCATTTCCAACATTAAATCATAATTACACATCACTCCTACAAATTTCCAAAAATTTAGCCTTTCCTTCAACATTAGAATTCCATTCTACTACAATTAAATTAGTGTTTTAAGTTTATTTATATTATTAAAAACATATTTTAATACATTTAAATCATTTACATTATAAAAATACACTCTTATATACAAAATCTCAAAAAATGACATAACCTTTCCCCATTGAAGGTTTTCCATTCCAACACAATCCATTACTCATTCCAAGCTTATATTCATCACTTTTAACACTAAATAATATGCTTAAACAAATAAAATCACACAATTCAACCACTTTAGAAAATCACTTTTCTGAAATCCTAAATCTCCACTTCCATTCTCAAACTCCAACCCAACACCACCAAATCCAATATTTGACTTTAAAATACTTGTTTATGAATCAAAACAACTCATTTGGAATCAATTTGCACAATTAAAATTCATGTTTTCAAAACCCCAAAAATCCATAACCCTAAATTCTCTCTCTTCACCATTCTTTAACCAAACTCCATCATCTCTTCAATCTAACCTTAGAATCATTGTTAACTACCCAAAATAACATCGTACACACCAATTTGCAACAATTATAACATCCTACATAAAAATCCAAACTCTCACATAATCTAAATTTCCAAGGAATTCAAAGAAAAGAGATGGAAACTTACTAATTTTGGTGGAAATCACCAAAAATCCACTTGAAACTTGTTAATTCCTTCAATTTATGGAGTATGGAAGATCAAAAATCCTTGGTCTTCAATCATCCATGGAAGCCACATTCTTGAGAAAAAAGAAGAAGAAGAAGAAGACTTTTAAATATTCTTTACTTTTCATCTTTTTTTAACCACATATATATATATATATATTAAAATAATTTAATATTTAATTATTTAATTATTTGTTTAATAAATTAAAAGTCCTAATTTCCCTCTTCCATTCAAAATTAATTTGTTTTTGAATTATTTTATAAATTTTAAATTTATAAGATTTAATTATGAAAATACCATTTTCTTTTAAAAAGTGTTGACTTTTATATATGTTATATATATTTTGCATATATATCACATATATATTCCACTTTTTCATTTAAAATCCCTTCATTTTTCATTTAAAACCATTAATTTAATTTATCCTTTTAAATTATAATTTATTTTATCCAATTTTCCAAAAATTAGAAAATTTTAAAAAATTTTGGATGATACAATTATCTCCCCCTAAAATAAATTTCGTCCCCGAAATTACCTATCCTCAAGTCGGGAACAAATGGGGAAACTGACTCTGCATCGCCTGCTCACTTTCCCATGTCGCCTCCTCAGTGGCATGATTCCTCCAAAGGACTTTCACAAGTGGCACCCTCTTATTCCTCAATTCTTTAACCTCTCGTGTCAAAATCGTCACTGGTTCTTCCTCGTCAGTCAGATCTGGGCTCACCTCAATGGACTCCACTGACAAGATATGAGATGGGTCAGACCTATATCTCTGAAGCATCGAGACATGGAAAACATTATGTATTCGATCCAACTCAGGCGACAAAGCTAGTCTATAAGCCACTGGACCAACTCTCTCCAACATCTCATATGGTCCTATGAAACGAGGACTCAACTTCCCTTTGCGGCCAAATCTCAAAATCTTGTTCCATGGAGACACCTTAAGAAATACTTTATCTCCCACACTAAACTCTATGTCTCTTCTCTTTAAATTTGAATAAGATTTTTGTCGGTCTGAAGCTGCTTTCAAACGACCCCGAATCACCTTCACTTTCTCCTCTGTTTCCTTAATCAAATCGGGACCAACCAGTTTACCTTCTCCAACTTCATCCCAACACAAAGGTGTCCTGCATCTTCTGCCATATAAAGCCTCATAAGGAGTCATCCCAATACTTGACTGATGACTATTGTTATAAGCAAATTCAATTAATGGCAAAAATCTGTCCCAATTCCCGGCAAAATCAATGATATAGCTCCTCAACATATCCTCTAGAATCTGTATCACTCTCTCCGACTGTCCATCTGTCTGAGGATGGAAAGCAGTACTAAAATGCAATCAAGACCCTAGAATCTCAAAGTAAACCAATGATCTCGATCTGACACCAAAGAAACTGGGACTCCATGCAACCTGACTATCTCATTGATATACAGCTCAGCCAACCTCTAAAGAGAATAAACCATCCGATCAACTATCACCTAGATTTCATCATGCTTCTTCTGAGTTAAAGGTACTCCAGTCACAAAATCCATTGTCACTCGCTCCCATTTCCACTCTGGCACTAATAAAGGTTGGAGCAATCCTGAAGGAACTTGGTGCTCAGCCTTCACTTTCTGGCAAGTGAGACATCTGGATACAAACTCTGCTATGTCCCTCTTCATACCAGACCACCAATAATGTTGCTTCAAGTCCTAATACATCTTGGTACTCCCAGGGTGCATAGCAAAAAGTGACTGATGTGCTTCCTCTAATATCATTCTTTTCAATTCTGCATCATCAGGAATACACAATCTATCTCTGTACCATAGACTGCCATCATCCCTCACATAAAAGTCTCGACTTTCCCCTTTCTGACAAACCAATACAATTTTTTGAATTCTCTCATCTGCTAATTGAGCCTCCCTAATATGATCCAACAAGATTGGCCTCAACTACAATTGAGCCATCAAAGCACCATCATCAGAAGACTCAAATCTAGCATGCAATGCTCTCAACTGAACAAGCAACAAGAGCGAATAAGCAGTCAAACCTGCCAAAGATTTCCATCTCAAGGCATCAACAACAACATTTGCCTTATCAGGATGATAATCAATCAAATAGTCGTAGTCTTTAATCAACTCTAACCACCGTCTCTGCTGAAGATTCAGCTCTCTTTGAACACCTAAGTATTTCAAACTCTTGTGATCTGTATAAATGAAACACTTTTCCCCATACAAATAATGACGCCAAATCTTCAAGGCAAAGACTATTGCTGCTAATTCAAAATCATGCGTTGAATAATTCAGCTCATGTGGTTTCAACTGTCGAGAGGCATAAGCAATGACTCTACCCTCCTGCATCAAAACACAACCTAAACCATTATGTGAAGCATCACTGTATATCACATATGGTTTACCTTCCACAGGCAGGGTAAGGACAGGAGCTTGAGTTAACATCTCTCTCAGCTGCTCAAAACTCGCCTGACACTAATCTGTCCACACAAATTTAACTCCTTTCCGAAGTAATCTGGTGAGTGGTGTAGCTATTATAGAAAAACCCTTCACAAACCGACGATAATAGCCTGCCAATCCCAGAAAACTTCTAACCTCTATCACAGTCTTTGGTGGACTCCAATTCAAGATAGCCTCAATTTTACTCGGATCAACTCTAATACCCTCTGCTGAAACCACATGACCAAGAAAAGCTACCTGATTGAGCCAGAACTCACACTTAGACAGTTTAGCATACAATTGCTTCTCTCTCAGAGTCTGTAATACGATCTGCAAATGTCTATCATGATCCTCCTCATTACGCGAATACACCAAAATGTCATCAATGAAGACCACCACAAACTGATCTAAATATGGTCTGAATACCCTATTCATCAAATCCATAAAAGCTGCTGGTGCATTCGTCAATCCAAAGGGCATCACCAGAAACTCATAATGCCCATACCTCGTATGAAAAGCTGTCTTGGGTACATCCACATCTCTGACTCTCAACTGATGGTACCCTGATCTCAGATCAATCTTAGAGAATACTACTGCTCCCTTCAACTGATCAAAGAGATCATCTATTCGAGGCAAAGGATACTTGTTCTTAATGGTCACCTTATTCAACTGCCTATAATCAATACACAATCTCATGGTGCCATTCTTCTTCTTCACAAACAACACAGGTGCTCCCCATGGGGACACACTAGGATGGATAAAACCTTTATCCAATAACTCCTGCAACTGCACCTTCAACTCTCTCAACTCAGCAGGTGCCATCCGATAAGGGGTAATAGAGATAGGAGTGGTACCAGAAAACAAATCGATACCAAATTCCACTTCTGTCTCAGGAGGTACCCCTGGCAACTCATCAGGGAAAACATCTGGAAACTCGGCAACTGTGGGTATACTTTCAAGCAGGGATCCCACTACTCTAGTAACTACAACATGAGCAACATAAGCCTCACATCCCTTCCGAATCATTCTCCCAGCTGAAACAAACATAGATGAAAGATACCTCTGCTCACTAGATACTATAACATCCCTACCATCCCGTGTTCTCAAAGTAACACATTTCTTCTGACAGTCTACCATAGCCCCATGCTTGGATAACCAATCCATGCATAAAATCAGATCATATTCCCTAAAAGGCATCTCAATCAGGTCACCGAGAAACTCCTCATCTTGAACAACAAGTGGACTATCTCGATGCACCCTGCTCACCACAACACTATGCCCTAAAGGATTTGTCACCAAGACATCAAATCCTAGGGACTCATAATGCAATTCAGACACAGGCAAGATGGATGAACTTATGTATGAATGCATAGATCCAGGATCTAATAGAGCAAGGACTGAAATACCAAATAAAGAAAATGTACCCGCAATGACGGCTGAAGCATCCGGCTGCCTCTGCATCACATAAACCCGCTGAGATGGCCTAACCTCATCTGACCTACTGCCTCCGGATGTATAGCCTCCTCTCTGACTAAACCCAGGGCGACCACCTCTACTAAAACCTCTGCCACCACGACCCCCTTTGACACTGGGTCGAGAAGATGCAGTATCTGCCTGCCTAACCTCTGGTGGCTCGGGACAATCTCTGATAAAATGGTCTGATGACCCACATCTAAAACACACTCCTGAAGCTCCTCTCCACCAGCAGACACCTCCGTGTACTTTACCACAATGAACTCAAGTAGTGGAGTAGGTCTCTGAGCCACTGGAGTCGGAGCACTAGCCACTGAAATTGCAGGTCTCTGTCTCTATCTCTGCTACTGTACTGACCTGCCAAACAGCCCCTGACTCCTACTAAACCTTTGAAAATGTCCCCCTTGGCCTCTCTTCACTGATGAAGACCCTGCCTCACTATGGGGTCTCCTAACTCTGGTCTCCTCAACCCTGGCAGCTGCTGCAAGACTCTGGGCCCTCTCAACACTCCTGGCAGCTGCAACTAACTGGGAGAAATCCTGATACCGAGAGCCTGCGATGATGTACATGATAGAGGGTCTCAGTCTGTCCTCAAACCTCTTGTACCTATCAAACTCGTCAGAAATGATCCCACCAGCATAGTGACTAAACCGGATAAACTCGATCTCATATTCGGTCACTGTCCTAGTATCCTGTCTCAAACTCAGGAACTCCATCTTCTTTGCATCTTTATACTCTCTTGGAGTATACTTCTGCTCAAATTCTCGCAAGAAATCATCATAGGTCAGAACTGGTGGATCATCCAGAGCATGTGGAACCGTCTTCCACCAATCATATGCATCTCTCTACAGAAGAGATCCGGCATAATCAAACTTCTCTTCTGGACTGGCCTGTAACTTAATAAATATCCTTTGAACCGGTCTAGCCACTGCTCTGCTATAGCAGGGTCTGTAGTACCAAAAAAGTCCTCAACCCCATACTTTCTCAATTTGTCATACTGCCTCACCGGTAACTGCAGCTGCGGCTGCGACTGTGGCGGCTGCTGAACTGGAGCCTGCCTCAACAACTCTACCATATGCCATACCCAGCCAGGCGGAACCTCATCAGCTGCTGGTCTCACAGGCACAGAAACAGACGCCTCACCAGCAGATACAACTCTAGCTACATCTCTACCCTCATCTGGAGCGACATTCTCTGCACTACCCTCAGCAGCCTGACGCGGCCGAGACGCCATAACTACCTATATCTACAAACAAAGCAGAAAATACTATATCAGAGATCAGAAACTGCCAGTGCCAATGCATGTATTACAATTAAAAACTATTTTTCAAATCCCCCATTTTCTCTCTCTATTATCCCCACCTAGGTCGAGAACCTCAAACCTAGGCTCTGATACCAAAACAAATGTAACACCCTTATACCCTATATACGTACCAAACATATTTCTATCATATATAAAATACGCATATACGGTACAAAAATGTCACAGACGGATTTACTAATTTTTTTTTACATTTCCAATTTAAAATTTCAAATTCTAAATATATAAAAATTAAATAGAATATAAATATTATTTACTTGTTATAAGACCCAAAATAAATAATATATATAAAAATCTCTGGAAAAAATTCGCCAGAGTTTTGTCTGTATTTTGGATATCCCACAATTTAGCAATTACTCAACCTGCAAAGAGAAAACACTCCCAATAATTTCCAATCACCCTCTCAACCATACTTCTCAGTTTCACCAATTTTCTCAAACATTTATACATATAGATATATATAATTTAAAACACACTTACTCTCCCATTTCAAATACATTGACCCAAACATTTTTTATAATATACAATACGTAAAATTCAAAACATAATATATTATACATAAAACTCAAAATTTACAATAACATAAAAATATATACATGTTGCTGGTAGCGTTTCTGATCTCGATAGCAACTCTACAAGCTCAATTACAAGTCTAGACCCAACCTGTTCTAGAAGCACTCTCTGGCTCAACTGGGTCTACCCTGTCACCTGCGCGATGGAAACAATCGCACTAAGCCAAAGCCTAGTGGTACAAACTTTGATAATAACAATATAACTCAATGCAATACTAAATGCACAATGCATATAGATGTCACATCAATCCACTTTCTTATATTTTTCAAATAATTCATAAGCACAACTCATAACATTATATTACTCAATTGTATCATAATTCATAATTCATAGTAAAACAAAGACAAGCATGGGCCCAAAAAGGATCTAATATGCTATTCAAATTTCAGAGTTACTGCTTTGGTCCATAATGACACCATGTATCTAGCCCCGAAGGCAATATATATATATCCATGGATAATGTAACAGCCCCAGTCTCTTGGACCTCAACCCGGCTAGAAACTTAGGCCCCAGTATCTTGGTCCTCAACTCGGCTAGACTGCTATAGTTTTTGAGGCTTACGACCCAGTCTTTTCACCCCAAAAACATCATATTTATCAGCTGGCCTGGCTTACGACCCAGTCTTTTCACCATTCCAGCGTATAGCCCGCAGGCAATTATAGGCATGCCGCCAAACCCAGAACTCTGAAAATTGAATAACATACTAGGCGCACAATTTATTCATTTTTCTCATTATTAATCTCTTTCTTTTCGTCACATATTCAATCTAGGCACATTGCCTTATTTTCACATTTTTTTTCTCAATTTTCTCATTTTTCACATCTTTCTCATTTTTCTCACTTTTCTTAGTTTTATCAATATCAATTCATTTCATTATTACACATATCTCATTTTTGCATTCACAACACATTACCCAATTACTTTGGGTATTTTCACATAATATGCATATTTCACATGTTACACAAATTAGCCATTATCAATGGCTTTTCACAATGCATTTAACACATATATGACATTACAAATGTCATAGCATATTATTCATACACAATCAATGAACCAAGTAGCTTAACAAATTTTTCAACCAAAATGTGTTAAGTCCAAATGTTATGCAAATATAAACATTATATTCAAAGTTTGTACATACCTCCACTAGCAACCCAAAGCAAGCTAAAAACAACCTTCAATCCAATCTTTCTAACTTGCCCTTCACCACTTGGATGAAGCAAATAAATCTCCCTCGATGCCTAAACCAAATGTGATACTAAATGAATGTGATAGCAAATAATCATTTAGTATCACATTTAATGGCATTTCCAACATTAAACCATAATTACACATCACTCCTACAAATTTCCAAAAATTTAGCCTTTCCTTACTTCAACATTAGAATTCCATTCTACTACAATTAAATTAGTGTTTTAAGTTTATTTATATTATTAAAAACATATTTTAATACATTTAAATCATTTACATTATAAAAATACACTCTTATATACAAAATCTCAAAAAATGGCATAACCTTCCCCCATTGAAGGTTTTCCATTCCAACACAATCCATTACTCATTCCAAGTTTATATTCATCACTTTTAACACTAAACAACGTGCTTAAACAAATAAAATCACACAATTCAACCACTTTGGAAAATCACATTTCCAAAACCCTAAATCTCCACTTCCATTCTCAAAGTCCAACCCAACACCACCAAATCCAATATTTGACTTTAAAATACTTGTTTATGAATCAAAACAACTCATTTGGAATCAATTTGCACAATTAAAATTCATGTTTTCAAAACCCCAAAAATCCATAACCCTAAATTCTCTCTCTTCACCATTCTTTAACCAAACTCCATCATCTCTTCAATCTAACCTTAGAATCATTGTTAACTACCCAAAATAACATCATACACACCAATTCCAACAATTATAACATCCTACATAAAAATCCAAACTCTCACATAATCTAAATTTCCAAGGAATTCAAAGAAAAGAGATGGAAACATACTAATTTTGGTGGAAATCACCAAAAATCCACTTGAAACTTGTTAATTCCTTCAATTTATGGAGTATGGAAGATCAAAAATCCTTGGTCTTCAATCATCCATGGAAGCCACATTCTTGAGAAAAAGAAGAAGAAGAAGAAGACTTTTAAATATTCTTTCCTTTTCATCTTTTTTTTAACCACATATATATATATATTAAAATAATTTAATATTTAATTATTTAATTATTTTTTTAATAAATTAAAAGTCCTAATTTCCCTCTTCCATTCAAAATTAATTTGTTATTGAATTATTTTATAAATTTTAAATTTATAAGATTTAATTACGAAAATACCATTTTCTTTTAAAAAGTGTTGACTTTTATATATGTTATATATATTTTGCATATATATCACATATATATTCCATTTTTTCATTTAAAATCCCTTCATTTTTCTTTTAAAACCATTAATTTAATTTTTTTCCTTTTAAATTATAATTTATTTTATCCAATTTTCCAAAAATTAGAAAATTTTAAAAAATTTTGGATGTTACAATTCTCTCCCCCTAAAATAAATTTCGTCCCCGAAATTACCTATCCTCAAGTCGGGAACAAATGGGGAAACTGACTCTGCATCGCCTGCTCACTTTCCCATGTCGCCTCCTCAGTGGCATGATTCATCCAAAGGACTTTCACAAGTGGCACCTTCTTATTCCTCAATTCTTTAACCTCTCGTGCCAAAATCGCCACTGGTTCTTCCTCGTTAGTCAGATCTGGACTCACCTCAATGGAATCCACTGACAAGATATGAGATGGGTCAGACCTATATCTCTGAAGCATCGAGACATGGAAAACATTATTTATTCGATCCAACTCAGGCGGCAAAGCTAGTCTATAAGCCACTAGACCAACTCTCTCCAACATCTCATATGGTCCTATGAAACGAGGACTCAACTTCCCTTTGCGGCCAAATCTCAAAATCTTTTTCCATGGAGACACCTTCAGAAATACTTTATCTCCCACACTAAATTCTATGTCTCTTCTCTTTAAATTTGAATAAGATTTTTGTCGGTCTGAAGCTGCTTTCAAACGACCCTGAATCACCTTCACTTTCTCCTATGTTTCCTTAATCAAATCGAGACCAACCAGTTTACCTTCTCCAACTTCATCCCAACACAAAGGTGTCCTGCATCTCCTGCCATATAAAGCCTCATAAGGAGTCATCCCAATACTTGACTGATGACTATTGTTATAAGCAAATTCAATTAATGGCAAAAATCTGTCCCAATTCCCGACAAAATCAATGATATCGCTCCTCAACATATCCTCTAGAATCTGTATCACTCTCTCTGACTGTCCATCTGTCTGAGGATGGAAAGCAGTACTAAAATGCAATCGAGACCCTAGAATCTCAAAGTAAACCGATGATCTCGATCTGACACCAAAGAAACTGGGACTCCATGTAACCTGACTATCTCATTGATATACAGCTCAGCCAACCTCTAAAGAGAATAAACCATCCGAACTGGAAGAAATTGAGCTGTCTTCGTCATCCGATCAACTATCACCTAGATTTCATCATGCTTCTTCTGAGTTAAAGGTACTCCAGTCACAAAATCCATTGTCACTCGCTCCCATTTCCACTCTGGCACTGATAAAGGTTGGAGCAATCCTGAAGGAACTTGGTGCTCAGCCTTCACTTTCTGGCAAGTGAGACATCTGGATACAAACTCTGCTATGTCCCTCTTTATACCTGACCACCAATAATGTCGCTTCAAGTCCTGATACATCTTGGTACTCCCAGGGTGCATAGCAAAAAGTGACTGATGTGCTTCCTCTAATATCATTCTTTTCAATTCTGCATCATCAGGAATACACAATCTATCTCTGTACCATAGACTGCCATCATCCCTCACATAAAAGTCTCGACTTTCCCCTTTCTGACAAACCAATACAATTTTTTGAATTCTCTCATCTGCTAATTGAGCCTCCCTAATATGATCCAATAAGATTGGCCTCAACTGCAATTGAGCCATCAAAGCACCATCATCAGAAGACTCAAATCTAGCATGCAATGCTCTCAACTCAACAAGCAACAAGAGCAAATAAGCAGTCAAACCTGCCAAAGATTTCCGTCTCAAGGCATCAGCAACAACATTTGCCTTATCAGGATGATAATCAATCAAATAGTCGTAGTCTTTAATCAACTCTAACCACCGTCTCTGCTGAAGATTCAGCTCTCTCTGAACACCCAAGTATTTCAAACTCTTGTGATCTATATAAATGAAACACTTTTCCCCATACAAATAATGACGCCAAATCTTCAAGGCAAAGACTATTGTTGCTAATTCCAAATCATGCGTTGAATAATTCAGCTCATGCGGTTTCAACTGTCGAGAGGCATAAGCAATGACTCTACCCTCCTGCATCAAAACACAACCTAAACCATTGTGTGAAGCATCACTGCATATCACATATGGTTTACCTTCCACAGGCAGGGTAAGGACAGGAGCTTGAGTTAACATCTCTCTCAGCTGCTCAAAACTCGCCTGACACTGATCTGTCCACACAAATTTAACTCCTTTCCGAAGTAATCTGGTGAGTGGTGTAGCTATTATAGAAAAACCCTTCACAAACTGACGATAATAGCCTGCCAATCCCAGAAAACTTCTAACCTCTGTCACAGTCTTTGGTGGACTCCAATTCAAGATAGCCTCAATTTTACTCGGATCAACTCTAATACCCTCTGCTGAAACCACATGACCAAGAAAAGCTACCTGATTGAGCCAGAACTCACACTTAGACAGTTTAGCATACAACTGCTTCTCTCTCAGAGTCTGTAATACGATCCGCAAATGTGTATCATGATCCTCCTCATTACGCGAATACACCAAAATGTCATCAATGAAGACCACCACAAACTGATCTAAATATGGTCTGAGTACCCTATTCATCAAATCCATAAAAGCTGCTGGTGCATTCGTCAATCCAAAGGGCATCACCAGAAGAAGAAGAAGACTTTTAAATATTCTTTCCTTTTCATCTTTTTTTTTAACCACATCTATATATATATATATTAAAATAATTTAATATTTAATTATTTAATTATTTTTTTAATAAATTAAAAGTCTTGATTTTCCTCTTCCATTCAAAATTAATTTTTTTTTGAATTATTTTATAAATTTTGAATTTATAAGATTTAATTACCAAAATACCCTTTTCTTTTAAAAAGTGTTGACTTTTATATATGTTATATATATTTTGCATATATATCACATATATATTCCACTTTTTCATTTAAAATCCCTTCATTTTTCATTTAAAACCATTAATTTAATTTATCCTTTTAAATTTAATTTATTTTATCCAATTTTTCAAAAATTAGAAATTTTTAAAAGATTTTGGATGTTACTTTAGGTTTTTCGGATGCGGATTATGCTGGTAGTATCTTGGATAGAAAAAGCACAACAGAAGCATGTCACTTTCTTGGAAATTGTTTAGTTTCTTGGCATAGTAAGAAACAAGTATCAGTAGCCTTGTCTACGGTGGAAGCAGAATATGTTGCAGCATGTTTTTGTTGCACACAAGTGTTATGGATGAAGCAACAATTGCTTAACTATGGTAAAGTGTTTAATAACATTTCCATTAAATGTGATAACACTAGTGCTATCAACTTGTCTAAAAATCCTATCCAACACTCTAGATCTAAACATATTGACATTAGACATCATTTTCTAAGGGATAATGTACAAAACCAAAATATTATTTTAGAGTTCATAGATACACATAATCAACTTGCTGATATCTTTACAAAACTTTTGAATGAAGATAGGCTTAACTTCATTAAGAATAATTTACGTATGATTGATGGAACTTCCATGAATGATTCAAAGATTGCCTATTAACAAAAATTTCTTAAACATCTCAAGGCATCAACTTTGGTCACTTTGCTTAAAACTATAAAAATCCATCATTTTTCTGCCCCTTTCATTTTTGAGATATTCGCGGTCATTCCAATGCTTCTAGCGGTCACAATCTTGCCAGATAGATTCATCTGTATTACCCTTCAGCGAGCGTGCCTATACAAATAGGCGACCGCACTCTGTACACTCTGCTCAAAATTTTATAACCGTTGGCAATATGACAGGTCGCGATTTTCCAACCTTCAACAGTCATAAACAACTACTTTCTTAATTTCTTCTATTTAAGACCATCATACATTAGTTACATGGATCTTTTACCACTTATAACATGCAAACTTCCCTCCAAATCTCTAAATCCTCTCAAGATCAACTCCTTCTCAAACACTCTCTATTTTCTAGTTTTCTTCTGCTTCTTCAACCCTTATGGCCCCCAAAAAGAAAATTACTTCCAAAGGGAAAGGGAAAGGAAAGAAACCTTTAGGAATCACCATAAGTGAACCTCTAGATGCTCCTCCATCTCCTCCATAGTCTTGGAGAGGTGAGAAAATTCATAAACCTCATGACCAAACCCCTGAGGAAGATGTGAGATATGCCATGCTGAAAAGAAAGAAATTTGAAGGAACCAAATCTCCATTTAGTGGGATGCTCTCTGCCCTAAACATTAAAGAAGAGATTGAGAGTCTACTTGATGTTCTTGGCTGGAGGAAATTTGTTTTCCCTGATGAGGTAGGCTACTCTAGTCTAAGTAAGGAATTTCTCATGTCCTTTCAAATCGAAAAGAGTGCAAATTCTGCACTAGGGTGGTATGGGGTTAGATTTAAGTTATTTAACCAATACCTAGCCTTAACATTAGAGGACTTTGGAAAAATTTGGGACTTTCCTATTGATGGAGTCACCTCCTACAATGATTTAGCCTTCTCCAACCAAACCCTCTCTACCTTTTGGCAAGAAATTTTTGTAGAGACCTCATTTGAAAAAGAGTCAAAAGCTAGACACATCAAGTCCCTCACCCACTGGATGCTTCATAGGATCATAACCTACACCATTCATCAAAGGGCTGATGGGAATGAAAAGGTAACAAAGAGAGATCTCATCTTCCTATATGCTTTCACCCACAATATCCAAATGAACACAACAAAATTCTTGATTGACACATTGTATCACCATGCTATCACAAGAACTGGAACCTTTTTCTTATCCTCCCAAACAACTCAAATAGCTAGGCACCTGAACTTACTCAATGATCTTAACTTAGCTACTTTGAGAAACCCTTTCAATCTTGCCTCAAGTGCCATCACCATTGACTGTTTAGAACATGCTGGCTATGTTAGGAAGATTGAAGGAACATATGTGTACCACTTTGGCAAATGAGGAGTTGTTGATAGACACAAGAAAAGACCAAGGTACACCATTGAGGAAGAAGGAGACTCCTTGGAAGTTGCTATTGAACTACCTCCCAGGTCATCCACATATAAACCTACCCAAACCAACTTTCCTACAAAACTCATTTTGAGAGCCATCAAATCCCTCTCCAGGAAACTCTCTCATTTTAAGAAAAGTGTCTCCAAGAGATTCCATCACTTGAACAAAAGGATTGATCTTATATCTCATATGCATCATGATCTCTATGACATGCAAGGCAAAATGAATTTGCCTCAATGCAATCTTGAAGATTGGGACATAAGTGATCATACATAGTGTAGACCCTTAATTTTTGACCCAGTCCGGTCCAATATGTTTTATTTAGACCTAAATAATTTTTGTTGTCTAATTGGTCCAAAATAATTTTTATTAAATAATTTTTGCTTTAGTATCTAATTTTTATTAATAAAAAATAAAAATAAACAAATAAAAATAAAAATAAAAATAAAAATCGGAGTCAAAAAAATCGATGACGAAAAAATCATTGCGCTGGCCCGTGGGCATTTCGCCCGCTCCCCGCCCACTATCGCAATTTCCTGCGGCAGATTTTTTTGCCAGTGCATTTTTTCCTCCGGCAATTTTTTTCGGCAACACAAATTTTTCGACTCAAATTTTTCAAAACCTAATTCAATTAGGTTTCGGTTTCCTTTTCTTATTAATATTACTTGCTGTGATTAATTAGGAATAAACCATATCAAACTACTATAAATAAGGACCAAAGACAATGAAATTGGGGAGGCCAAAAAATCAAACAGTAGTTTGAAAATTTTAAAACCAAATCAGTGAAGGAAAAGGAACAATTCAATTTCTTTTTTTTTCTAGAATAGCAGGGACATGATTTAAGTAATTCAAAGGCAGCAACTGTCTTTGTTCTTGTTCATCCAAGAAGAATTATTTTTGGAGAATCAACAAAGGAGGTATGTATTAAATTCTTTTTGTTTTATTTTTTCACAGTAGCATAAACTATGAAATTTTGTTTTTTAAATCAAAAACCTTAGAACTTTAATTTAGTTTTTCCAAAGTTAAAAACACTAATACGTTACTTTATTTTCCAAAAAGACTTAAAATTGTTATTTTTACCTCTTCAAAATCTTAAAACCTTAAATAAACATATTTTTCAACAAAACCAAAACTTGATTCTGTTTCTTTCAAAATTTTAAACTTGGTTCTGTTTCTTCCAAAAAGCCATGAAAAACATCTTTTCTATTCATAAAAACTTTAATCCGTTTGTTTAAATTCATAAAACTTCATAAAATCATAAAATTGTCTTTCTAAACCCTAATTCAAATTCATCACCCGAGACCTTAATTTTAAATCCTAAAACCTTAATTCAACTTCTAAACCTAAAATAGTAAACTTTAACCCCTTTAAAACCTTAAACCCTAACTTTTTCTAAACCTTAATCCTTTAAAATTTAAAAAACCATAAAATATAAATACTTTAAATTTTACACAGTAGCTTGAAATCACCATTTAAAACCATGAATCAAAAGTATTTTAAAGTGTCTAAAACCCTAGTTTCATGATTTCAACATTCAAACCTTAATTTGTTTAATCAAAGAGTCTTACCAACCTTTTAAAACATAAAACCACAATCTATTTTAATTCCATAAAAAGTCACAGTAGCCTAATTTTATGAATTTCAAAACCTTAACATATGAGATAAAGAACCCTAAATGGAAAAAGTAGCTATAATTTGGATTTTTATTTACCTTATTCAATTCCATATTTGATCATGCTTGGTTTTATTTCTTTTGCTTTAATTCATTTAAATTCAATGCTTGGTTTATTTTATTTATCATGGATGAACGTTTACTTTTTATTGATATTTGGTACCTTTGATGAATGATTTATTTATTATGAATGGTTATTTACTTTTATCAATTTATTTAGATTTCCAAATGTTGTAAGAGGTATGTTTCCATTTGGTGGGTAGCTCATTAGTAAAATATCATGTAATTTAATTTGCTTTTCTATCTTAGAACTTATGTAAAGGGCATGTTTCTACCTTTCGGTGGGTGTCCTATTTAGGCATGTGACGTAAGGACATGTTTCCATCCTCGGATGGGTGTCCATTTATTTGCTTTGTTTGGACATTGCTTTGATTTTAATATAACGATGCTTTCTTTTAATTCTTGTGTGTAATATGGATAATGTTGTTATATTTAAGAATTTTATAATATTAAGACCTATAAAGGAGGTCGGTTCCAATGAACCAGGCGTTGTGGGGGTGCTGGGCCATTTCTCACCTTCCCCACACGTACCCAACTTTTCAAACCCATTAGGGGGTTGGAGATTCCTTAGGAATTGAGTCATCCACCCTTTCTTTTTCCCGGCCGTCCGGGTGGTGACTCCATTTTCTCCGGACTTAGGTCCGTGTTCTCTAAGGCCCCGAGCCTAAACAGTGCTGAAGTTGCAAGAACCATTCCACCGGGAGTGGGGGCAAAAATCCCCGCTCACAGTGGCAACTCCACTGGGGATAAGAGAAGTTGATTTCGTTGGTCTTTATATTATTCTATTCTTTCTTATAATGATATTATCCATTGCATCATCTTAGATTGCATTGTGTGCGTGAGTTAGGACGCCTGTGTTACCCGTGTTATGTTATGTAAGGGATACCATACTTTCACTCAAGGTATGGAGATCGAGCATGGCATAACCACTCATAGCCTCGTACCGTTTGGTATATACTTGCTATGGGAACCTAAGCCTTTTAACCCAAAGACTAAAGCTCATGTAATTGGCCTAGTTGCTTTCCTTAGATTTTACCCCAAATGCATGTTGTTTGACTATGGTTCATTTATCTTGGCTTAAATCATGGCTTATTTGGTTTTTTCTTTTTCTAATATGACCTAAGTATATTGTAAGCTCAAAAGAAATTTTTCTTTAAAGTCCAAAAGACCAAAGCTATTTTCAAAATTTTTTCAAAATGGTCTTTGGACATAAGACTTTTCTAAAAACAAATCAAAAGTTCTTTGGCCCATGGCCCAAATACTAAGCCCAAAATCCATTTTTTCTAAAATCTTTTTACAATGGGCTTAGAAATAAAATTACTTTTATTCAATCTTTTCTTACAAAGAGCTTGCAAAATATTTAGGTCAATTATGAAATACCAAAAATCAATTGTGGGCCTAGTTTACACTAAGAATAAATTAACCGTGGGCTTGTTTTTTGGCATGAACCATTAGTTACCTTTTTTTCAAGTGAGAAATCTATCTATAATAAACCTCTTAATTTCGATTTAATCCAACATAGCATAAAAGCTACTATAGTTGGTTGAATGGATTAAAACCTAATTAATGGGAATTACTATGAATGGATTTCCATTTTCAAAAATATAACTATTGGTTGAAACATTCGAGGGAATTATTCGAAAGCAAAGTACCCCATACCTAGGAAAAGAGACTCGCCATTAGTGTGTGGATGTTATAAGGTTGGAAGGAACGTCCTATTTGTCCTTATTTGTTAATTGTTCGTGCATACATACATACATGCATACATTTGCATCTCATTAATCCTTTCTGGCTCACAGCCCTGCATTACAACAGTTCAAAAGCTTACAACAATTCGACCTACGCTGGAGACGAAGTATCTAGCAACAACTCAATCACTTGCTCACCAAAAACAATGGAGCCTGAACAAATTCAAAGAATGGTGGATGAAGCCCTCAATGCCAAGATGGAAGAAATAAAAGAGGCCATGGCCGAGACCATAAAAAATCAACTGGCTGCAATTTTAGGAAACAATGCTGAAGCATCTACTAGCACCAAGAAAGTCAAGGGGAAGGCTAAAATTGATGAAGTAGCTTTTGATGATGATAAGGTGATCATTGATGATGATGATTGGGCTCAATAGTACCAAGATCTTCAAGACAAAAAGGAGCCAAAGGTTGTTAAGAAGGCAACTATTGAAAAGACCGAGACTTCTGATGTTGAAAAGATGATTGCTGATTTAGAAAAGAAATTTGAGAAGAAGCTGAAAACCGAAGAGATGTCTGAGATCGACAAACTATTTGAACAAGATGAAGAGGTCCCTTATAAATTCAAGATGCCTTCCTTTGCTAAGTACAATGGCACCGGAAATCCTCATCTTCATGTGAAGCAGTACATCACTGCTATGCAGTCTGCCCGAGCTACTAAGGCTCAAACCTTAAGGTACTTTATGCTCTCATTGGACCCTATTGTCCAAAATTGGTTCAATACCTTAGATGATGGAACACAAAAGAGTTGGGATCTACTTTACAAAGCCTTCATCCAACAATATGAATATAATGTTGAGTTAGAAGTTACCTTAATGGTAATGGAGTCCATTAGGCAAAGGCCAAATGAGAATTTTGTGGACTATGTGAAGAGATGGAGAAATAAGGCTGCTTTGCTCAAGAAAAGGCCCGATGAATCTGATCAAATAAGGATGATCGTGAGAGGCGTCCTGCCCAATCTCCGTGAAAGAATGTCTCACACCCTTATAAGGGACTTCAAAGATCTTCTCCAAGCTGGCCTACAAATTGAAGAGTGGGAAAGGGAGAAGAATCGCTTTTCAATAAAAAGGAATGAGAAAGGGAACTACCAGTCAGGCAATCAAAGTACACAAAAAGAAGTTGATGTTAATGTAACCGGTCAAGGGAATAAAAGACAATTCTCAGAATTGGGGAAACCTCTATCTTGTATTTTTAGCAAGCCGCAAAAGAAAGGGTTATTACAACCGTTAGCTCCTCGACCACTACATAATCCACTGCCACCAAACTTCAATGCCGAGGCCTTCTATCAATTTCATCAAATGTGAGGGCATGAAACAGATAAATGTGCTCGTTTAAGGCATGAGATCCAAGATTTGATTGATAGTGGCAAGCTACCTGAGCTGGATAAGCCCAATACCAAGAACAACCCTTTGCCTAAGTTTGGAAGAGTGCCACCACCGGCAACCTTTATAGTGGGAAAAGGATTGGAAGAAGATTTTGTTTTATCTTCTTTTCAAGATGGGGATATTGAAGATGTGAAAGGAAAAGAAGCCTAACTCAATGAACTTTCCTTAGCTTGAATGTTGCTTTTCAATTTTACTGTCTTTAATTGGAACTATCGTGTTTTTCAAATTTAAAGTTGCTTGAATAAATTACTTTCATCAAAATTTTGTTGGTCTTTGTTTATTTTGGTGCTCAACCAATGAGGAATCTAGCTTGATAATTCATGAATTAATATATATTTATACATCATGACTTGAATGACTTTACTAGATGAGGGAATTGCTCTATAGCATTGAGTTGTGTATGCTTACTTAGAGAGGGCTCCTACATAATTACCTTTGTCTAGGTCCTAGTCAGTCTTAGAACATGCTTTGACAAACTTTTGAGGCGAAATTGAACCCTACTTATTTAAGAGAGAAATGATCTAGGCATTGTTTGGTTAGCCAACAACTAGTATCCACCTTATTAAATATCAATCCCTAGTTGTCCCTTTGAGCCTTCATAAAATTTTAGCTTTCTTTTCATTGGCTTAAAAACCCCAATAATCTACCCTGAGCTGTTGTGATACTTTTGACAAGTCTTATGCTCACTAAGATGAAGAGGCAAAAAGATCAAAGAAAGAAATGAATACAATAAAGATAGTTGAAGTTCTCAAGACCATAAGGGTAGTTGATGTTTTTAAGACCATAAGGGTAGTTGAAGTTTTCTAATATCTCCAATATATCAGGACAACATCAAAGAAACAAATGATTTATCCTTGTTAAAGGAGATTTATGTTACTCCATTCATCCATTATTGGAAGCCCAAGTTGGTACAAATAAGACAACTCTTTTAGAGCTAGAACCAAAAAAAAAAAAGAAGAAGAAGAACAAAAAAGAAAAAAAAAGAAAAAAGAAGAAAAAAAAAGAAAAGAAACCCCAAAATGGTTAAAAAACCCAACTAAAGATTAGATCAAAATCAAAGAAAAAGGAGAAAGACCATTCAGTTCTTGAAAGTTATGTATTTGACGGTCCTACAAGGAAGAAGGACGAAATGATAAAATGCTCAAAGAAAGGGAAGATTAAGAAAAAGAAAGAGAAAGAGAAAAGAAAAATGATGATGAATATGGGTACCAAACTTTTTGCAAGGCCAAAGGCTGTCCTAATCAAGATCCAGATTAATGCCAAGAAGACAGAAGGAATTTGGAGTCTAGCAAGATTGCTCCCAATTATCTAAAGTTCCAACAAGAAATTTGTAGTGTGAAGGTTTGTCCATTGTGTCACATCAGCTCCTATCTCAAAATGGCCTTCATTTAACCCATGTCCCTCATAGACCCCATTCATGCCTATCAAAGACCTGTTGATCTCTCTTGATAGGTAGAGTCTATTAGTGGAGATAGTTTGGATAAGCATGCATATGAGATAGATAATATTTAAATTCAAATGAGACCTTTGACCAAGTAATGTGTATGTGCCTATCTGAAGTTCAACAGTTGTTGCTTAAATAGAAATAATTCCTGAGTTTAGTATGGTAACTAGGGTTGTCATGTTATAGATATGTTAATTTGGAAAAATTAAGTCCTGAGGTACATTGACATTAATTTGGCAAAGCAAACATTTAATTTCAAAATCAAAGTTTGAAATAAAATTAAAAAAAAGTGTTTTGTCATACAAAGCCTTCAAGTTAAGGGAAGTATGTTGAACCTCCAAAGGATACATTGGGCAAAGAAAATGATTATTGGCAAGGTCATGAAGAAGCCATCAGCCGACATGCTATGGATGTATCCCTGACTCTGCTGCTTGGGGATTTCCACCACTCATGTTTTCATCATCTTGAAGATAAAAGCCACAAATGCAAAGCTTTCGATCATTCCGATGCAAGACCTGAACGAGCATCAAAAAGGAACCAATGAGAACACTTCTGCTAATCACCTAAGTCTGTGAGTCAATGGAATGACTGTAAGTATTATTCATGCATATCATGCATACATAAGCATATTACATCGCACTTTCTTGCCTTAATGAACAGCAAACACCCTGCGAATTAAAGAATCAAAAGAAGATATTGAATCAAGGGGGCATGGAAAGCCTATTCACTTGTGGAAGCCCCAGTCACTTTGCAAAGAGAAGAAATGGGTGCTTATGCAAAGAACTAGACAAGAAAAACATCAATCAAAACTTGCATAAAAAAAATCCTTTGGGGGCAAGGAGAGGATATAAGATCCAATCAAAATTGGATAAGCAGTTGCAAGGGAAAAGTGGTTAAAGTGCAAAAACTCCCTTGGAAGATCAAAACAAGGAAAGAAGAACATGGATCAAGCAAGACATGGCGAAGCCAAATTAAGCTTGGTCGTGTCACCTCAAAGGAAATCTTGGCAGAACATGATACGGGCAGGAGACACGGCCAAGCCACTAGCCGTGTCTCACCTAAAGGGCAAAGCCAAGAAGGACCAAGTAAAGAGAGAAAAGAAACAGTAGAACACTGGCAGGCAACACGGCCAAGCCACTGGCCGTGTCCCATCCTAAGCCAAGAACAAAGAAGAACCAAAGAAAAGACACAGAAGCTGACACACCTAGGAGACACGGCCAAGCCACTGGTTGTGTCACTCCCATCTTCAAAGAACAAAGAAGACCCAATCTCCAAGAATGAAGATCCATTTTCAAGGGTGAAGACCTGATCTCAAAGAAGGAAGATCCATTTTCAAAGGTAAAGATCTGTTTTGAGGCTAAAGAACCACAATGCATAGAACGGCCGGAGCAGTCAGACTTCTCAACTGATAAAAGGTTAGTCAAACTCATTCTCGGGTCCAAGTACCCAAATTAAATCAAAATCAATTCAAGCTCGGGTAAAAAATACTCAAATTAAATTCAAATCTTGGGTCCAAGTACCCAATCTCGGGCCCAAGTACCCAAATCCGATTTAGGATCGAGTATCTAAATCCAGTTAGGATCGAGTATCCAAATCAAGTTTAGGATCGAGTATCCAAATTTAGTTAAGATCGAGTATCCCAATCCAGTTTAGGATCGAGTATCCAAATCCAGTTAGGATTGAGTATCCAAGTCCAACTTAGGATCGAGTATCCCAACCCAGTTAGGATCGAGTATCCGAATCCAGTTTAGGATCGAGTATCCCAATCCAATTTAGGGTCGAGTATCCAAATCAAGTTTAGGATCTGTGAACCTTGGTTTCCACCCGAAAAGGATTCGGATGAACGTTCACTTGTTGTTAGGAGTCGCCACTCAGTTTTTTCTGTTCAAAGGGAAAAACTAAGAAAACCCTTGTTTGACTCCAATAATGCATCCAATGTAAAGGTTTCTAATCTACGAACCCAAGGAGGATTCGGGGACTATGTCATGTATTTGACTAATTTTCCAGAGAAGAAATGAACCTAAGAGGAACACAAAAAGGAAGACAAACAGATTGTTAGTAGATTGTGGACTTGCTATTTGGGGTGAATCCCAAATATGCCTACATACTCTCATTTTTTAGGAGAGATCAAAGCCCATGTAGTTCGGAAAAGCCTATTTAAAGGAAATTATGAATTATGCATGCGTGTGTATATGCTTCGTGCATTGTCGGGCTTTTTGCCAAAATTATGAGATTTTGAGCACTTAGTGCTAAATTTGATGAAATTTGGGTACTTGGTACCAAAAGAAAATGCAATTTAGACTCCGTGCCAAACTATTGATTTTAATTGTGATGGGCTTCATGCCAAAAATTGATTGATTACTTAATTAGGCCTTAGACCTAAAAGGATTAGGTCTTTGACCAAAAATATTGATTGATTCAGGGCTTAATGCCGAAAGATTGATTCATTACTTAACTAGGCCTTAGACCAAAAAAGATTAGGTCTTTGACCAAAAAGAAATTAAGAAGAAGATGGAATGCTTATGACATGCTTGAATTGACAAAGGATGAATTAGGATATTACCTTGCTTAGGATTTTCCCACTTCGAAGTTCCAGATCTCGTTTTCTTGAACCTTAGATTATGATTCTTGATTATTGATTAATTCCTGCAGCACAAGGTTAGATTTATACAAAGAAAAGTCCAAGAGAAGTTCTTAAGCGTGAAAATAGAGAGTTCGTCAGCACGAGGTTCCGGGATCCGAAAAGCCAACCATTTTTCTGAAAATTTGGAGGCTTTTATAGACAAAATTTAGACTGGACGGCGGTCAGACCGCCGTGGAAGTGACAGCCTGGGAAAACGGAAAAAAGCAAAACGGTTGGCGGTCGGACCGCTGCCCTCGGTTTTTGAGCCCTCCAAAAAAGTACGCACGATTTTCGTTCAAATTGATTTTTCGGGAGCTACGAACCTCCAAAAATTATTCCGGGGCCATATCCGTGATCCTTGCGTCGCTTCGGATATTTCAAGTACCATGAAGACATACTTTCGGTGAGCTTTACTGTGGTCGTCCGGTCTGGCTTGGTCTTCTCCTGTCTGAGAAAATCAGCTTTCCGAGCCTCAAAATTCGAGTATTCACAGTTGCCCCCCACTGGGGTCCATAAAAATGATTTATGGGGCCCAGTGGTTGTTAGAAACGAGAATTTTGAGCAAGGTGCAATATGGACCCACAACAATGAACCTTTTTTTTTAACCATGTGATGCATGAATGGACCAAGAGCCTCCATAATGTTGAAAGGATCAATATGGGAAGATATGGATTGAAAACTGTTGCTACTCTTAGAGGCGTAGTTATAGATTGGGATTTCTTGCATGCTTGTATCAGATTTTGGGATCCCCAAGCTCACGTTTTCAGATTTGGTGCCCGGATGGAGATGTGTCCTCTTTTTGAGGAATTATGCTCAATTATTGGATGTGACCCAAATGCCCCTCTTGTAAGGCATGAGGTTCAAGTTGGCTATGTGGGGTCTTTTCAGAGGCTTTTCAACTTTACAAGGCCTCAAGCTCAAGCTATGATTGTGGATGGGAATAAGGCGATGTTGCTTCCTTTGATTGATGCATTCCTGACTGCTAATTTTGAAGATGAGATTCAACTGAAGCATAGGATGCGAGCTTTTATTTTCTGCCTGTTAGCTGGGTTTCTTTTCAATCGTGACCCTGGCTTTGGAGATTTAAAGCTTTGCCCCATGATCAGGCAGATGGGGATTGATCAGAGGGTTCCTCTTCCTGTTGGGCTTACCATTGCTTCCCCTATTACTCCCGGAGTTACTCGAGCTGTTCTACAAACTTGGGTTAGGAACCATCAGATGATCAGGCCTTTTGCAGAGCCTTCCCTTGTTCAGCCTACTCCAAAGTATAGAACTTGGTTTATAGCCGAAGTTTGGCCAATTGAAAAGCCAAGGAGGCATGCATTGCTGCAGGAGTTGGAGGGAGAGGATGTGGTTCCTCTTAACGAGGGGAAGATAGATGCTGCAGAGAGCTCCAGAGCTAAGGAAGATACCGAAGACTCTGCCCCCACGTAGGAGGCGTAGGATTTAGATCCTAGGGTTGACTCTATTGTCTGCTTTTTTTTGGATTGCTTCTACCTTTTGGTTCATTGGATGTTTAGGACTTATGATTTGACTCTTTTCATGGAATGAATGACACTTTTTGTAATGAATGATTATTTTTTGGAATGAATGACTCTTTTTGGAATGAATGACTCTTTCATTTGCTTTCCAACCATTTACTTTATTTACTTGCTCTAATTTTTGCCTAAGCTATCCTTTCGGATTTTCAACTTAGCGAGCTCTTACCCATTCTTGCCTAAGCCGCCCTTTGCGGGTTTTCAACTTAGCGGGATTTTTTTTTATTATGTTGGCAAAAGAAAAATGAATCAATGGTTTTCATTAAAATTTAGACCGTGCTCAAGGAGAGCTGCCTACATATCTCGAATTAGTTTGCAAGAATCAAGTCTAATGTAGTTCCTTACAATGCATGATTATACATAATATTTCTTTAATTGATCCAGATTGCATGGGTTTGTGAACTCCAGACCATCCAAATCAGACAAGATGACGGCTCCGCCGGAAAGTATTTTCTTTACAATGTAGGTCCAACCCAATGAGGATGAAACTTCCCACGAGGATCTGTAACGGGTGTTCTGATCTCTTTCAGAACCAAATAACCTTCTTCCAACTTTTGATCTTTGACCTTTTTGTTGAAATGTCTGGCCATTCGCCTCTGATACCCTTGAATCTGATGGAGAGCTTGAAGTCTTTTTTCATCCAAACCCAACAACTGATGATGATAATTGCTAATCCATTCAGCTTCATTTATCTGACTTTCTCGAATTATCCTTGCCGATTGACCTTCCAGTTCAATAGGGAGTACTGCTTCCATTCCGTACACCAGTGAATACGGGGTTGCCCCAGTAGGAGTTCTAATTGATGTTCTATATCCCCACAAGGCCAGTGGTAACTTCTCATGCCAGCCCCTATGTTCCTTGATCATTTTTTGTATGATCACCTTTATAGACTTATTTGCTGCTTCTACAGCTCCATTTGTTTGAGGTCTATAAGGAGAGGACTTATGATGCTGGACCTTCTTATCCTTCAAGAGTTTAGCAAATTCTGCTTGGAAATGAGTTCCATTATCAGTGATAATCTCGAATGGTGTTCCGTACCGACAAAGGATGTTGGTTCGGACAAACTTTGCTGCCTTTTTGGCGTCTAATTCTGCATAGGAGGCTGCTTCAACCCACTTCGTGAAGTAATCCACTGCTACCAAGATAAACTGATGTCCATTCGAGGCTTTTGGATGTATTTTTCCAATTATATCTATTCCCCAAGTAGCGAAGGGCCACAGAGAGGTGATTGGATTCAGAGCAACGGGAGGTTGCTTCTGCAGCTTAGCAAATATCTGGCACTGATGGCATTCTTGCACAAATGTCACACAGTCTGTATTCATGGTGGACCAATAATATCCTAGATTGGCTATTTTTTGAGCCAAGGTGATCCCATATATATGCGGTCCTGATTCGCCACCATGCACCATTTCCATTATCCGCTTAGCCTCTGCTTCATTCACACACCTTAGGTGCATTCCATTCCAACTTCTTTTGTAGAGGATATCTCCATTAAGAATGTAACCTGTGGCTAGCTGCCTTATTGCTCTCTGATCAACCCTTGATGATCCCTCCGGATAACTTCCGTCCTTGAGATAACTCTTGATATCCCAGAACCATGGTTTACCATCGGCCAAATGCATTACGTGGGCGGGTTGTTTCTGAAGCTGAACTTTCAATGGACGAATGGCTTTCCCCCCCTTGATATTGATCATGGAAGCTAAAGTAGCCAGGGCATCAGCAAACTGATTCTTTGCTCTTGGGAGATATTCGAAGGACAGATCATCGAATTGTTGTGCCAAATGATCAAGGCATGTAGGTAAGGAACCAAACGCTCTTCTCTTATCTTCCATTTTCTTAAAACTTGTGATACTATTAAAATAGAATTACCGTAGACCTTTAGGTTCTTAATCCCTAATTCCAGAGCGGCTTCAAGCCCATTGATGCAAGCTTCATATTCTGCTTCATTGTTTGTGCAGCTAAAGTCAAGTTTAACTGCAAAGGGAATGTATTCTCCACAAGGAGTTTTGAACACAATCCCAATTCCATTTCCATGATAATTGGATGCCCCATCAAAATACATCTCCCAAACACTTCTTTCCACATTCAAGAGGTCTTCGTCTGGGAAATTCATTTCTCACATCTCGTCTTTTACGGGTAATTCTGCTAACTGGTCAGCTATTGCCCCACCTTTCACAGCTTTCCTATGAATGAATTTTAAATCAAAAGCTGCCAATGTTGACACCCACTTTGACAGTTTGCTGTCCAAAACAGGCCTCTCCATAAGGAATTTCAAGGGACTCTATTCTGCGATGACACAAGTAGTGTAAGAAGACAAGTAGTGTTGTAACTTCGTGCAGGTCCAATACAACGCTAAACACAACTTCTCAATCTTGTTATACTTTAACTCATAGTCCAGCATCCTTTTGCTGAGGTAGTAAATTGCATTTTCTACCTTTGTGCCTTCGGCCTCTTGAGCTAGCATTGCACCCATGGCTTCATCTGTTACAGACAAATACAAGAGCAGAGGTTTTCCCATTCTGGGAGGTTGCAGAATTGGCAGACTTAACAAGTATTCTTTGATCTTGTCGAAGGCCTTCTGGCAGTCTTCATTCCATTCTTGTGAAGCACCTTTCCTTAGTAGCTTAAAGATAGGACCACAAGTCTCTGCCAACTGCGATATGAATCGACTGATATACTGTAATCTACCTAGCAGGCCTCGAACCTCCTTTTCTATTCTTGGTGGAGGCATTTTTAGAATAGCCTTTGACTTTGCTGGATCAACTTCTATTCCTTTCTTGCTAACCAAATATCCCAAAAATAAGCCTGATGTTGCTCCAAATAGGCACTTTGCAGGATTAAGCTTCAAATTGTACTTGCAAAGTCTAAGGAAGAACTTCTCAAGTGCTTCAACGTGCTCTTATGGAGATTTTGACTTGACAATCATATCGTCAACATACACTTCTACTTCTTTGTGAATCATGTCATGAAAGACTGTTGTCGCCATCCTTTGGTAGGTAGCCCCTGTATTTATCAATCCAAAAGGCATAACCCTGTAGCAGAAAGTGTCCCATTCTGTAATGAAAGCTGTCTTTTCTTTGTCCGGTGGATGCACCATGATCTGATTGTACCCAACCGCAAGGTCAGTCATGGAAACCATCATATGCCCAGCCATCCTGTCTATTAGCAAATCGATGTGTGGTAGCGGGAAATCGTCCTTGGGACAAGCCTTATTCAAATCTCTATAGTCAACACAAATCCTGACCTTTTCGTCTTTCTTCGGGACAGGCACAATGTTTGCTAACTAGGAAGGGTAGACAATTGGTTCTATGAACTTATTATCTAGTTGCTTGGCAATCTCATCTTTAATTTTCAAAGACCATTCTGGCTTCATTCTTCTCAACTTCTGCCTAACCGGCTTTGCATCGGGGTATAGCGGAATCTTATGAACTGCTATTGCTGGGTCTATTCCCGTGACATCACTTGTCTTCCACATGAAGCAGTCGACACATCTTCTGATGCACTCAACAACCTGTTCCTTATTCACACAATCATATGCAATGTATGTATATTCATTTTCTTTGCCAATTATTATCTTTTCATTCATTTCTTTTATTTCATTTACTTCATTTTTGCTAGATAATACTTGGAAAGCAAAAGACACAGGGTAACCAAGAACTTGAACAGTTTCATTAATAATGTCGGAGTCATCCTCCAGAGTTACATTACATTCGACATCAGGGTTTTCTATTCTTGAAGCTAAGGAAGACTCAGAACTAAACTTTGACTCGGTGTTTGACTCAAGATTTGACTCAGTACAAGATTCAGGTTTGGGGTGTGACACAGGACTAGGTTTGACTATAGCCACTTGTCCCTCCTCGGCATACCAGTTCATTAGTGGTCCATCTGTTGTCTTGATCAGCTTCGTGAAGTCCCTTTTGTCTTCGAAATTGGTTATCATAGCAACCTCATCAAAGAGACTAGGCCGCATGAAATCTTCCACTTGTGGGTCAGTTATAGGTTCTGGCTCTTCTTCCTTTATGACTAAAACATCAGCGAACATCTCAAAACCCGGTAGCTTCTTTCCAGTCATAGGAGAATAGAATGGCTCCTGAAAACCATAGTAAGGAATTGCTTTTCCAGGTCTGCAAAAGTGACCATTCAGAGTTCTAAAGTAAGGGCGCATTTTGAGGCTTTTTGCCCCCCAAGTCTTCTTTCTCTTCTTCCCATGCTCAAATTCTTCTATCTCCTCGTCTGTGGGTTTGTACCCCAAGCCAAAAGTTCCCTTATTCTCAGGTTCTTCCCATGGCCGCACTATGGATGATTTCCTCCCAGATCTTATCATTTCCATCCCGGGTAGCAGACCTACCCTTAGCATCATTCCCACCAGGCAATTGACTTGGACCTCCCTAAAGTCATATAGGATAAATGGCCCTTTGGGCTTTTCTCCTTCAATGCATTGAATAGTGTCATAATGGAATCCAGTCAAGGCCATAGCAGTTTCACCAGGAACAATCTCAAAGAGAGACTGATCCGTGGTTTTCTTGTTGATTTCACATGTGTCTCCTTTAATAGTGATGATTTTTTCTTCAAAAGGGAACTTAAGTTTTTGATGTAATGAAGAAGGTATAGCATTATTCTGATGAATACACGGCCTTCCAAGGAGGAGATTAAAGCTCGCGGGTACATCAATGACCTAGAATGGCACTCCCATTTTTACTGGTCCAATAGCAATTTCCAGAGTAGCAACACCCAAAATTTCTCTTCGAGTGTTATCATATGCTCTAACAATTTGATCAGAAGGTGTAAGATCTGTAGCCTCCAATCCTAGGCAGCTTGCTACTTTTAAGGGACATACATTTAAGGCTGACCCATTATCAATGAGAACCATGGGCACAGTCTTTCCCCCAGTTTGTATGGTGATGTATAGAGCATCATTGTGTTTCATGCCATATTCTGGTAGGTCTACATCAGAAAACCGGATACTCAATGCCTTGGTTGATTGGGTCAAAGTGGCCACCAAAGCTTCTGAGCTTGTGTCTACTGATGTATCAAGTTGACTCAAAGCTTTACTGAGAGCCTGACGGTGTGGGAATGAGGAAGCAAGGAGCTCCCAAATTGACACCTTAGCTTGAGTTTTTTTAAGCTAAGAGAGGACAGGGTCTTCTTTTGGTTCGGGCGCCTTCTTATAGGGGTGATTTGGGGTTTTTGGGGCTTTTTCCAAGTCAAGTGGCTGATATTGCCTTCCACTCCTTGTCAAAGCATCGACCTCTTCAGCGAGGTCATTTAGATCCAGCACACATACTTCATTCATTTCCAAGAGAAGTTTGAAAGGATCAAACAACTCTTCTTCCGCAGTGATGGTATGGATGGAATGATTGGGCAAAGGGTTAGTATTAATGTTTGGTTTACTCCTGAGAGGAATGATGTCACCACTATCCACCAGATCTTGGATGCGGTTTTTCAGAGTACAGCTAGCATCTGTTCTATGCCCATTTCCTTGATGGTATTCACAGTACTCATTGGCCCTATAATTGGAGGGTAATGGGTTTGGAGGAGGCCTTGGGTCCAAAGGCTTCAGGTACTTTCCTTCCACAACCTTTTTGAACACCAGATGAAGGGGCATCCCAAGGTCGGTATATTGCCTTCTTGGCTGATTTCTCTGCCCAAGATTGCCCACACGTAAAGGATTCGCAGGGGCAATATTGGCCACTTCATTAACCTTGCTTGAGGAAGCAGCTTGGCTCTGTTTCTTATACTTTGAAGTAGCTCCCTCATCCACTATCTTACCCAATTGTATCAAATCTTCTACCTTAGTTGTAGTCGCAATGAGCGATTTGAAAGTAGGTAGGTATTGGGTTTGCAGTTGAGCTTGATATGTAGGCCTTAGGTTCTTGATTATAATATCAATCTGTTCCTGTTCTGAAGGGCGATTGATCATTTGGGCAGCCTTCGCCCTCCACCTCGTAAGGAATGAGGAGAAGGGTTCATTGTTGTTTTGCTTGGTAGTCTCAAGCTCCCTTCTAGTGACATCTACCTCAATATTGTAGTGGTATTGAGTGTTAAATGCATTGCAGATGTCTTTCCAGGTCTTAATCTTGGCACGATCCAGTCTTACAAACCATTTAAGGGCAGCACCAGTCAAGGATTGTTGGAAGAGTTGAGCAAAGAGCTCGTCATTTAAACCCCAAGGGCTTAAGGCCCCCACATACATTTTCAGGTGAGTTTTAGGGCAAGTAGTCCCATCAAATCTGTCCATCCCCGGCATCTTGAATTTTGGAGGCAATCTAGCTTGGGGAAACAAGGATAAGGAATCCATGTCTACCACCTCTTTATGAGTTTTCATGGCAGTGATTGACCTTTCAAGCAATTCAAGTTTCTTTTTCAATTCATCAGTTTCAGTAGCATTCTTAGAGGGTGAATCCTCCAAATTGATGACAGGGGTATTATTCTGAGCAGTCATGGGGGTACTAGTTTGTCCCACAATAGGTTCCTTCCCTAGATTTCCAGGAGTAGTGGCTGTCTTTGGTGCCCTTCCCAATTCGGCCAAGATGGCTACCCTTTGGGCGGTCAAGGCTTCATCAATTCTTTCTTGCATCCTAGCTTCAATCTCCTTAACTTGTCCATCTAGCAAGGCCTTAATCTATTCAATAGTAGCCATTTCAGTAATTGGAGTAGTTGGTGAAGTTGGGGTAGTAGGACTTGTGGGTGATTGCACAGTTGGAGTTGGTGTAGCTTGTGTAGGTGAAGGCACACGGATAGTGGGTACCTGCAAAGGTTAAGGGTGAAGGATCAGGGTAATGTGTAGGGTGGGAAGACTCTTGGTCCACTTGCATATATCAAAAGGTTTTCCCCAAAACAATGTTGTTATGTTGCATGAATGCACCTCATCACATCATAATTCATTTTAATGGAATGTGGCACTATTATTGGGTACATACAACCTAAGGGAGGGTTCTATTGTTACATGAAAAATAGAGAATAGGCTTATAATAGGGACCCTTGAGTCTTGAGTAAGATATACCTAACCACATGCGAAACAAAGAGTTTCGCGTGGGTCCAACAGTACGTTTACTCATAGGCCACTCCAAAAGGATTGGAATGGTTTGCGACAACAGGGAGGACGCTTTGGCTGTCCGCCGGCATAATCAAGGAGACCTGCCGGTCAGCGCTACTTGCTATCCAGACTCAGAATTTTGAACAGAGAGAGAAGAAATTCATTTGAAAATAATTTTTTTTATGCAATGGAGGAAAATGATTCCCCCATATAATGCAAGAGAAAAAGATTCTCTAAATGACAACACAACTGCACAATTAATCAAACAAGGGGTCCATCAAAGGAAAAAGATTCCTTTTGTCAATTTTATTCCAATATCCTTAAGGAAAGGATATATATTGCTAAGGTACCCTGTAAAATAAATAAAAGTACCCTAAAGAAGGGCAATTTAGTCAAATAAACAATTGTAGTCCACTAAGATCCCACAAATCATTTTTATGGTCCCCAGTGGAGTCGCCAAATTGTGAACCTCGGTTTCCACCCGAAAAGGATTCGGATGAACGTTCACTTGTTGTTAGGAGTCGCCACTCAGTTTTTTCTGTTCAAAGGGAAAAACTAAGAAAACCCTTGTTTGACTCCAATAATGCATCCAATGTAAAGGTTTCTAATCTACGAACCCAAGGAGGATTCGGGGACTATGTCATGTATTTGACTAATTTGCCAGAGAAGAAATGAACCTAAGAGGAACACAAAAAGGAAGACAAACAGATTGTTAGTAGATTGTGGACTTGCTATTTGGGGTGAATCCCAAATATGCCTACATACTCTCGTTTTTTAGGAGAGATCAAAGCCCATGTAGTTCGGAAAAGCCTATTTAAAGGCAATTATGCATTATGCATGCGTGTGTATATGCTTCGTGCATTATCGGGCTTTTTGCCAAAATTATGAGATTTTGAGCACTTAGTGCTAAATTTGATGAAATTTGGGTACTTGGTACCAAAAGAAAATGCAATTTAGACTCCGTGCCAAACTATTGATTTTAACTGTGATGGGCTTCATGCCAAAAATTGATTGATTACTTAATTAGGCCTTAGACCTAAAAGGATTAGGTCTTTGACCAAAAATATTGATTGATTCAGGGCTTAATGCCGAAAGATTGATTGATTACTTAACTAGGCCTTAGACCTAAAAATATTAGGTCTTTGACCAAAAAGAAATTAAGAAGAAGATGGAATGCTTATGACATGCTTGAATTGACAAAGGATGAATTAGGATATTACCTTGCTTAGGATTTTCCCACTTCAAAGTTCCAGATCTCGTTTTCTTGAACCTTAGATTATGATTCTTGATTACGGATTAATTCCTGTAGCACAAGGTAAGATTTATGCAAAGAAAAGTCCAAGAGAAGTTCTTAAGCGTGAAAATAGAGAGTTCGTCAGCACGAGGTTCCGGGATACAAAAAGCCAACCATTTTTCTGAAAATTTGGAGGCTTTTATAGACAAAATTCGGACTGGACGGCGATCGGACAGCCGTGGAAGTGACAGCCTAGGAAAACAGAAAAAAGCAAAACGGTGCCCTCGATTTTCTAGCCCTCCAAAAAAGTACGCACGATTTTCATTCAAACTGATTTTCCGGGAGCTACGGACCTCCAAAAATTATTCCGGGGCCATATCCTTGATCCTTGCATCGCTCCGGACATTTCAAGTACCATGAAGACATACTTTCGGTGAGCTTTACTGTGGTCGTCCGGTCTGGCTTGGTCTTCTGCAGTCTGAGAAAATCGGCTTTCCGAGCCTCAAAATTCGAGTATTCACAGGATCGAGTATCCGAATCCAGTTAGGATTGAGTATCCCAATCTAGTTTAGGATCGAGTATCCAAATCCAGTTAGGATCGAGTATCCCAATCCAACTTAGGATCGAGTATCCCAACCCAGTTAGGATCAAGTATAAGAATCCAGTTTAGGATCGAGTATCCCAATCCAATTTAGGATCGAGTATCCAAATCAAGTTTAGGATCGAGTATCCAAACCCTATTTAAGATTGAGTATCCAAATCTCCCGGGTCCAGAACCCAAATATTTCTTAGGTCCAAAACCTAGAATCATTCTTGAGTCCAAAGCTCGAACCGGGTCCAGAACCCAAATTTTTCTTTAGGTCTAGAACCTAGAATTAACCTTGAGTCTAGAACTCGAACCGGGTTCAGAACCCAAATTTTCCTTCGGTCTAGAACCTAGAATCATTCTTGAGTCAAGAACTCGAACCGAGTCTGGAACCCAAATTTTTCTTTAGGTCCAGAACTTAGAATTATCCTTGAGTCCAGAACTCGAACCAGGTCCAGAACCCAAATTTTCCTTGAGTCCAGAACTCGAACCGGGTCTAGAACCCAAATTTTTCTTAGGTCGAGAACCTAGAATTATCCTTGAGTCTAGAACTCAAACCAGGTCCAGAACCCAAATTTTCATATGGTTGAGAACCTAGAATTATCCTTGAGTCCAGAACTCGAACCGAGTCCAGAACCCAAATTTTCCTTAGGTCAAGAACATAGAATTACCCAAATTGTATTATGGTTCTTTTAGGTGTTTGGAAGACCAGTCAAAAAATCCATGGTGATTCTATCCCACTTCCATTCTGGTATTGCTATGGGTTGCAACCCGATGGAACTTGATGTTCTGCTTTGACTTGTTGACACACTAAATACCGAGTGACATATTCGGTAATATCTCTTTTCATTCCAGGCCACCAATAATGAGACTTTAAATTCTAATAAATCTTATTGGTTCTGGGGGATGTACAATATACGTAGTAGTATGAGCTTCACCAAGTATACACTCCTTTAGTTCATTCACGCCAGGTACACACAATCGACCTCTATAATACAATCCACCATCTTCTAACACGACATAGTTTGGCTTTTCACCTTTATGCACTTATTTCAAAATTTCTAGCAACTTCTGATTTTGTTTATGAGCTTCTATCACCTTTTGCTTCATGGTTGGTTCAACCCTCAATTCTACTTAAGTCTTTCGACTTAAAGCATCGGCTACCAAGTTAGCTTTTCCAGGATGATATTCAATGATACAATCATAATCTTTAATCAATTCCATCCACCTTCTTTGACTTAAATTTAGTTCTTTTTGCGTTGGCAAGTATTTCAAACTTTTATGGTCAGTGAAAATATAGCACCTTTCACCATATAAATAATGTCGCCAAATTTTTAGAGAAAATACAATAGTAGCTAACTCTAAATAATGTGTAGGGTAATTCAATTCATGAGATTTTAATTTCCTAGAAGCATAAGCATTTACATTACCCTCTTGAATCAATACACAACTAAGTCCCTGATGAGAAGCTGTTTTATTGGTTTTTGT
Organism: Garcia nutans; assembly: GCA_947685225.1. Lineage (NCBI taxonomy): Eukaryota > Viridiplantae > Streptophyta > Magnoliopsida > Malpighiales > Euphorbiaceae > Garcia > Garcia nutans. Next base: position 54,863,658 of record CANTUV010000024.1, read on the forward strand.
TATAGATTTGTGTCTTGTTTATTATGGTAATTATTGTTTTATTTAGGTATTTTTTTTAGTTTTTATCGGTTTGTTTAGTGTTTTCATTAATTTTGGTAGTTTTAGTTTATTTCAGTGTTTATGTCGTTTTTGATCTAGTTTTTAGTATGGTGTTTATGTTTTTGTTGGTTATTGTTTATTTACTTTTTGTTTAAAGTTTGTTTGAAGTTTTGTTTTAGGTTAAAAAGCCAAGGAACCAAGACTGAAGGAAAAATGGACAGTAGCTGACACATGCAGAGGACACGGCCAAGTCACTAGCCGTGTCCCATACCAAGTTAAAGAAGAAGAGCAAGTCACAGAGAAGGACACAAGCAAGGGACACGGCCAAGCTTGTGGCCGTGTCCCTCCAAAAAGGCTCCAACACGGCCAAGTCACTCCAACTTGGCCGTGTCTCACTTAGTTCCAAAGGCAAAAAGAAGCAACTCACACAGAAGCAAACACAGGCAAGGGACACGGCCAAGTCAGTGGCCGTGTCCCTCCAAAATGATCCAACACGGCCAAGTCACTTCCAAGACTTGGCCGTGTCACTCAACCAAAGAAGAAAAGAAGGAAAACAAGCAGAAGTGAACACATGCAAGGGACACGGCCAAGTCACTGGCCGTGTCCCTCCAAACACCACCAACATGGCCAAGTCACATCCAACTTGGCCGTGTCTCTCATGAACCAAAGCCGTAGTGGATTTTTTAAAGCAGACTTTTCATATAAAAGGAAAAAAGAAGCTAGGGTTTAGTGTGGCGATTTTGAGAAAAGAATTGAGCCGTCAAAGAGAAGAACTTAGGGTTTCACATTTGTTTTCTTTGATTTTGATTATACTTTGATTAAACTAGCCTAGATTAGATTGTTCTAGCCATTGATACATCCTTCTTGCAAGATTTGAACAAGATATTTTTCAGAAGCTTCAAGGAGTTTGTAATTTGGTTTTGTTCTTGAACTTTATCTCTTTATTTTCATTGGAATTGTATTTATGGATATTATCATGTCTGAATTGATTTCTTTGAATATTAATGAGATGAGTATGATTGATAGCATTATGAACTAATTTGATCTAGTCTAGGGTTTGTATGGATCTACTATGATTGTATGAATTGGTTATTCTCTGAGCTAATAATTTCTTTAGCCTTGATTGAATGGAATATTGTTAATATATAATTGATTGGCCACCAATTATGTGTTTTAGGTATTAGATGATGGATTGAGAGATGAAGTCTAATGCTGGAACAATTCAATTAGGGACTTAGGTGAATTAGAGATATAACCTATTAAAAAGATTATTTCAATCATAACAAGATTAGTTGAAAGAGGTTTGAATGCGAGAGCTTATTTCCTTGACTCGATTAATTAAGTTGCTTGAGATTTAATCTTTGAAATTAAATTAGATAAGAGGAATAACCGTTCATACATATAAGTAGTAGAGAAGTGCAAACCCTAGACCTTTCTATCAAGTGAATCAAAACATCAGCTTAATTTACTTTTATTCATTTTAAACTTAAATCAATCATATTAATTAGTTAGCAATTTAAATTTTCTTCATTACTTGTTATTCATAATCTGATAATCAATTAGCCACTTTAGCTTCCTTGTGAGATGACCTTGGGGCGATCACCTTTGCTGCAGCTACCTCGTATACTTGCGAGTGACGCTTTGTGGTAGAGTTAATTCGAGCACAACAGAAGCATCAATATAAATCACATAGTCTATACCTAGAATCGCTTGTGTCAATATAGGCGCTTTAGTCAATATAGCCTTCAATTGTTCAAAACTAGCTTGACACTGGGCATTCCACTCAAATTTATTTTTTTTCTAAGGAGCTTAGTTAAAGGAAGTGCTATCTTCGAAAACCCTTGTACAAATCTTCCATAGTAACCAGCTAACCCAAGAAAACTTTGGACTTCTATCATATTCTTTTGTCACTGCCAATTCAAAATAGTCTCAATTTTACTAGGATTCACACAAATACCATTACCTGATGCTACATGACCCAAAAATGCCACTTCCATCAACCAAAAGTCACATTTTGATAGTTTAGCATACAATTGATTCTCCTTTAGTGTCTATAGTACAATTCTCAAATGCTTATTATGCTCCTCTTTATTTCTAGAATAAACCAATATTTCATCAATGAAAACAACTACAAACTTGTCTAAATAGGGTTTAAAGACTCAAATCATTAAGTCCATAAAAGTTATTGGAGCATTAGTTAAACCAAAGGGCATAACCAAAAATTCATAATGTCCATATCGAGTTCTGAAAGCTATCTTTGGAATATCTACTTCTTTAATTTTCATCAAATAATAACTTGATTTAAGATCAATCTTAGAGAAAATACCTACTCCCCTCAATTGATCAAACAAGTCATGAATCCTATGTAACGGGTACTTATTCTTAATAGTCACTTTATTCAATTGTCAATAATCAATACACAATCTTAAAGTACCATCCTTATTTTTCATAAATAAAATTGGTGCACCCAGGGAGATACACTAGGTCTAATAAAAGCCCTTATCAAGTAATTCTTGAAGTTGCACTTTTAACTCTTTTAATTCCAAAGGTGCCATTCTATAAGGTGGAATAGAAATTGGTGTTGTACCCGAAACTACATCAATATCAAATTCAACCTCCCTCTCTGGTAGTATTCCAGGTAATTCCTCCAAAAAAAATCCAAAACTCACTCACTGTAGGTATGTCTCCCAAAGCCTTGAAATATCACAAAATTTTGAAAATTTTAATTTTTGAAAATTAAATAAATGATATATATATATATATATTTAAGTGAAAAAAATAAAATGTGTATATGATATATATATTTAGATATGCATAACATATACAAGTTAATATTTTAAAATGATCAAATGTTATTTTAAATTATTGAAAAATTAATTGTTTAGTTAGTGGAAGATGATTTTTTTATATTAATTAGGTAATATATATATATATATATATTACTTGGTGGAGATTTAAAGTGGAAATTTTGTGTGGTTAAAAAAAAGGTAATAGTTGGATAGAGATGAGTGGGAGATCATCATCTTCTTCTTCTTTCTCCATTGAAGACCGGCTATCTTCATTAAAGGAAAGGAGGAAGTTTCTTTTTGCAAACTCAAGTAATTGAAGGATTTCAAGTATTCAAGTTGGAGTTTTGGGGATTTTCTCCATATTTGGTAAGTTTCCAACTTGTTTCCTTGATTTTCTATGAAAGTTTGTATATGTGTAAATTGGATGTTTGGTGTAGTATGTGTTAATGGTTGGTATTAGTATGTATGAAGTTCTTCTAAGTAGTTAACTATGAAATTAGGGTTGGAATGAAGAAATGGTTAAGTTTGGTGAAGAGAATAAGAGTTTTGGGATATGTAACTTTTGAGTTGTGAAGTCATGGTTTTAAATTGTGTATTTTGCTTTTAATTCAATTGTTTTGTTGTTTATAAAAGTAGTTTATGGTAAAATGATGGATTTGGGTGAGTTTGAATAGAGTTGGAAAGGGTATGGAAAGATAATTTTGATGTGACAATTATGTGTTGATATCAGGATTTTGGCCTGACATGCCCGGTGACACGACCATGTCTTTAGGCATGTTGATGGTTCTATTTTCAGTGTTGGTGACATGTGAAGTGACATGCCCATGTCATTGAGTGTGTCACAACTTCTGTAATATTATAGTATTGACACGTGCAGTGACACGCCCATGTCATTGAGAGTGTCAGACCTACTATGTTGTAGGAGTTTTGGCTCGGGCAGAGACACGACCATGTCTCTGGATGTGTCTTATCTGCTATAATACAGAGCTTAGGACACGATCATTAACACGCCCATGTCACTGAGCGTGTCAAAGCTACTATGTTGTGGGTTTAGGGCACGATCATTGACACACCCTTGTCATTGAGCGTGTCATGTGTAGATTCACTACAAGGAAAACTGAATCAGACAACGCTTTCTGGCCGTTGTCTGATGAAGACAAACACCGTTGTCTATTGAAGCGATGTCTGATAGCATTTCAGACAGCGGTTTTAAAACCGTTGTCTTATGTAGGTTTGCACAACGGTTTCTAATTTACTAGACAACAGTTTTTGGCCGTTGTCTGATTGTTTCCACAACATTTTTGAAATTATTAGACAACAGTTTCTAAAATTTCAGACAATAGTTTTTAACCGTTGTCTGACGAAGGTTTAGACGACGCTTTTTGACCGTTGTCTGATGAAGACAAAAACCGTTGTCTATTGAGACGATGTCTGATAGCATTTCAAACAACGGTTTTTAACCGTTGTTTGATGAAGGTTTAGACAACGATTTTTGACCGTTGTCTGATGAAGAAAAAAAACCGTTGTCTATTGAGGTGATGTCTGATTAAGGTTTATACAATGCTTTCTTATTATAAACTGTTGTCTGATTAAGGTTTACACAACGCTTTCTTATTAAAAACCCGTTGTCTGATGAATGTTTATACAACGCTTTTCTTATTAAAAACTGTTGTCTGATTAAGGTTTACACAACGCTTTCTTATTAAATACCGTTATATAATGAAAGTTTACACAACGCTTTTTAATTTTTCAGACAATGTTTAATTAATCTAAAACCGTTGTAGAAGGACGCTAAATACAACAGTTAATTAATGTGCACATTGAATATTAGACAATAGTTTCAATGCTCATTTTCATTTCACCACCATTGTCTATTAAACTATAAATTATACATATAAGACAACACTTTACAATGGAGGATTGCAAATTTGGGAATAAAAAAACCTCCACAAATTCAACCATTCAACATATTAACAAACTAAAAAAAAAATAACACTATACATATATCACTGAATTATACTATTAACTTCAACTTGAATGACGCTTCATGAAATATTTGGTGAAGTCAATCCTAATCTCGTTGATGTCAGCATCACTATACTCCAAGTTGCCTCTGCGTAGCCACTGAAAAATGAATCAAATTTTGGTTAGCCACATGTGATAAATACAAAACTATTATATAAAAAATGAAAATAATTAAAATTCTCACCTTAGCTGCAAACTGAAGCTCCTTGTCATAACAGATTTCCTTCATGTACCTCATGACAAAGAGGCCGCAGTCCGTGGCCTCTTTCTGCACAGGAACCCCCTGAAATAGCAAATGAAAACAAAAATGAAGTACCACATGTTACATCCATATGTAAACCCATATGCAAACCAACACATCAACCTAATCACACAATCTAACCTGAAAAAATGCAATCCAAATATATACGAGCAAGTATACAAGTAATGCCAGCAGTACTGCAATTGGAAATTAAAAAATGCAGACCAACTGAAAATGCTTTGTGGACTCCAAGTTTGTACTCAAATGAAAAAATGCAGTCCAAATTTTGCAATATTTCTTTCATAGAACAAGCAATTAACATATTGTATAAATTTTATAAATCAGAAATGATGAGAAAAACAATACCGCCATGTTCTCCCATAAAATTTTCCTCCTCACATTCTTGTTGACACTCTCTTTGTATAACTTTATGGCACTACAAGAAACACAATATAAGTTAACAAAATTGCATTTTCCCCAAATTTTATATCTTAAGACTAAATAGGTAGACTTTAGAAGCGCAACTTACTTGTCAACAACCTCTATCCATTCCTGGCTAGCAATGCGACGTTTAAGAGGGTCCATGTGGTAGACTACCTCTCCCGTCGGATTTACAACAGTCAATACCCAGAACATAACGCCAAACAATTCATTGAACAAAAAGATCTGAATAAATACAGAACCGACAATGAAACAGTGATTTCAATCACCAAAATAGCAAACACAAAGGCTCAATTCATAACATCAATCACAATCACATACAGAAGCAGCGTTATTTAGCTACTAACTCTCATTAGCTACGATAGCGGATAAAAAAGAAAGGTAAAGAAATACTCACACATCGTTGAAAGGAAAGAGAAAGTATTGCCCTTCTTTAGCCCCCTTAAATCGACTCGCAAGTGTACGTGACCGCCCCCCTGAATTACCACATCCAATGGCACCAATCATGCTGGGATCCACAAATCCAATCATATCAACCATTTTATGCCTTTTGACAGATTCATACAAGTAGCTCCATACAAAATGAAGTAATAGTTGGTACATATTATCAGTTTAATTCCAGCACAATTAACAAAGAAAATAAAAAGCTATTGTACTTGGAAACTTACTGAATAAATATGGTAAGTATGGATCCGGACATTTCACCTCCGGCGCACACAGCTTGTAGATCTTGTATGAACACAACTTGCTTTTTGCTCACACCAAATGCTTCTTCACTTAGGGCAAAACTAACTGTTCGATCATCGCTTAAGGCATCCTTCGCCCACAGCCTCAAACGTTTCAAAGACGCTGGATAATCAGCACCCATCTGAACATTGCAACTCCCCCTCAAACATATCAGCTTCTATAACAACAGGCTTCTTTAATTTCTTGGAGGCTTTTTTCTTCACACAAGCTTTTTTAAAACTCTGAAAATAAAGGGGGGCACGTGAACACAGTAAATAGCAAAAAAAAAAAAGCAATTATGCAAAGTTTCATTTCTCAAAACTTAACCTTTGGATTAGACACCCCATCCAGCACAATCAAATTTCTCGGCCATGCTATAAAAGTACCCACGGCTTGGTCCACAGTAACAATTTCATCGCCGACTGGGAATGGGATATTGACGTCTGTAAATATAAAAAACATGGAAAAATTACATTTATTTATATGTTTGAATATAATCATTAGAAGTTTGAATAAATATTAAGTAGTATCCTCAAACCTTGAATTGTACGAGTGATCGACACTCTTGCATTCTCTTGTGCAATCTTAACTCCATGGAGAGATGGCTCATGTCCTTCAACAAGTGGAACTTCAACAACCTTTGCATAAGCAACAATATTGCTTGGTGATCCTATGGCCAGCTTCGCCAATTTCACTTGATTGTCAAACCCATCATCATAAATTTTTTTAACAATGTCATCATTTTGTATTTCATCCTCCTCATTATTGGGACCTTTGACATCAGCAGAAACCTCAATACCTTCTGCCTCCTCAGCATCAGCAACCGTAGCAACAACTTCGATACGTTCTGCCTCCTCAGCAGCAGCAACCTCATCAACATCTGCAACAACCTCAGCAGCAACCTCATGAACATCATCCTTATCAAGCACCTCCACTTTCTCCAAAGCAAGGACCTTCTCATCATCAACAGAATTGGGGCTCCTTTTTGCTTCATCTGAATTGAGACTCCTTTTTGCTTCAACAAAATTTGCATCAAATTGAGGACTCAAATTCTTCCTCACAACCGGCACTTGCGCCTCTTGATCCTTCACAATAGGAATGGAATTGGAGCAACTTGCTTGTTGGGAAGGCATGTTTGGACTAGACACAGGCTTTGAAAAAAATTCTGCTCTAATCTTGGCAATTTCAGCAGCCCAAAATGCATCTCTCTGCGCTATAATTTTCTTGGTCTCCTCCTCCATGACCATTTGAACCCCCTCCCGTATCTTTTCATCAAAATTCTTTGCTTTTCTCTGTCTTGGGAGACCAAAATAGACAGATTGCTTCACGTGCCTTCCCTGGCCACGTACTCTTCCAGAATGCTCCGGTTTACCAAGCGCCTTTGATAACACATCATCAGCGCCTTGTTCAACTACTTCACCTGAACTAACTTGCTCCTTTAATGACTCCTAAAAAATAGACCCAAAATGGATGTAGTTAATAAATTAGGAAACAATAAAAGCTGATGAATTGAGTTGAAACTTGAATCGAAAATCAGAACTTACGATTTCCTCAGCTTTGTGCTTCACTCTCTCATCTTTAAACTTTCCTTGTCTGTCCTGCCTTGCAAGGATCCAAGCCTTCGATCGATCGATCTCTGAAATCCCTTCAGGATGAGATTTAGTCTGCATGTATATATATAGAGGATGACCTTATTAGTAATATAAACATGTTTTAAGAAGCATTATAAATCGATATTGACGATACACAAGTCGTAGAAAGCAAAATTAAATACACAAGTCAACACTAACCCATTCACTTTCCAAGTTCGCGTATCCTTTTCGAGACAAACGATGAGGATACTCGTTCTGCATACTTCTCTTGTGTTGTTCTTCATGAATTTTCTAAGACAAAAAGGAACAAAACATCATAAGTATGAAAAAGGAATCCAGATTACCATTTGGAACTAAATTAAGAAACAAGAAAATTGAAGATTTCCTTACGCTAAACTCAACTCCCAGACGATCAGCAACGAAAATGTCCCAGTGCGACTGCTCAATGAATGTGAAGTCAGCTGGAGGAAACCGCAACTTCTCTGGTTCATCACGGTGTGGAAGAACATAGAGTCTCATCAACCGACATTTGAATTCCCTCCATTTTTTACCAGCAGACTGCAGTACCATTTTCTTGGAAGTCAGTGGTACAACGAAAGCCATCTACATACATAAACCACAAAAAGAAAATTAGATGAATAAGTTACTGAAAACCCAACGTGTATAAAGCAATTGAAAAACTAATGTATATAAATTAATTGTGTGGGAAGGATTTTGCATAACCTGGACACAATCCCAAATCTTTGTTTTGACGTCTTCAGCAACTTCCTTCCAGGAATCATGCCATATCAGGGCTTTAGACCTTGCTAAAACTCCGATATATGATTGCATCTCTGAAGCAGCCCTGCCAAATGGTGCTCCCTTTGCATTAAATGAAACTGTAGGCTTTTGGCTACTGATCTTCCGTCTAACAATTCGGTGCATGGAGACACACCCTCGTTTCAGCAGTTTTAATCCTGCAACATCGTCCTCGTTTGATTTCGGCTTAACCTTATCCACTCACTTTCTTTTCTTGGACAATTTTTTTCCAAGTTTTCAGAGATCGACTTCCTCTTCAAAGAAACGGGGGAAGAAGTCGACGGCTTTTCTGGTTGCATTGTCCGTGTCCTAGAGATAGCCTTCACCACTCTCATTGTGGCTGGATTTGGGGAAGACTGGGCTTGTTGTTTACATACACGGGGAGAAGAACGGGTGGGTAGTTGATACGATTGTATCTTCTTTGAAGGAGCCATAATCAGCACCTGCATTCACAAATTAAAAGTTACATTTTGTACAAAATCATCCAGTTTAAACATTGGAAATCACAGGAAACAGGTGCAGGTTTGATAAGCATCAGCCAACAGGTAAGAATTATATGTGAAAATGCATTTTTGTAGAATGTTGATGTAAGCCTGCATTTTATCACGTTGCTAAGCAAATAACTCATAATTTAATTGGGACACGGCTAAACTAAAATCCTACTACGAGACAAAAACAAAATAGAATTAGTAAAAACTAAACTATAGCTTGCACAACAGACAAGATAGCTACAAGTTCTTTAGTCGATTAGATTAATGAAAGTGGTTAAGGACTTATTTCAGGTGCATTTGAAATGACACCTATTCTAAAGCCACATTCAACAAGACCTGTGTCCACAACCATGAACCTGAACTGTATCAAATCAAAGAAAACCTATGCATTATTTAAGTCAAATCTCAATATTTCAAATTCCTCTGTCCAAACCAGTGAAAGGCTTATCTATCTCTTCCAGTAAAAAAATATTCGCATGGCTAAAATTTAGTCAAAGATTAACAAACAGTACATGGGCTGTATTTCGGAGCAGGAAAAAATATTAACAGTGACATTTGCAGTATTCTACTCATTGCAGCCGGAAAAAAAAAAGAAGCAGCATATACAACAGCAACTAAGTCTCATGAAAATGGTTTATAAAACAAACTTCTAAGAACTAAGAAGAGGAAGAAAAATATTATACAATAACATAATAACAGATAAAATTAAAAAAAAAATTGCAGAGCGACAAAAGTATATAACGAACCTCGAAGGCTGGAACTGAGGGAGTGAATGCAGAGCCGCAGTGAGTGGCGGGCGGGTTAGAGAGAAAGGTATAAGAGGAAGAAGAAATATGGATGTGCCGTGCGTTTTTAGGTCAAGACTGAAGATTTCGAAAGAGGGAAGGAAGAGAACAAAGTTAGGTCTAGCAATGGAAAGAGGGAAGGAGGAGAACAAATTTGGGTTTAGTTTCTGAAGCTTTCTACCCGTGAAAATGGAAACAAATTAGGTATACACAGAGAAATCGAAAGAGGGAAGGAGGAGATAGGACAGAGAAATCGAAAGAGGGTTTGTTTAGGTTTATTGTTAAATTTCAAAACGACCGTGTTTTGGGCAAAATGGGGGCAAATGAAAATTTTTTTGGGAAATAAAGGGGGGAATTTAAGTGTTCAAAATATTGCTCAAGTTTTGACATCCCTCTTTTGAAACAAAATGAATTTTTCAAATTTTTGTTAAATTAACTTTACAAATTCACTTATATAGATGACTCATAAAATTCAATTTATAATTCATCCATAAGTGCTTAAGGCAATACAATTTAAATAATTAGTAGTGATAAATTTCTATGAACCCTATATAATTATAAAATTTAGTGTTAATGTAAATTAGATTGAGCAAAAACTAAATAATTCTAACATTGAAAAATTTTAACGAATACTTGTATATACTAATATATATACTTGTATATATGAATAAGCAAGTCCACAAGATTACTTGTATATATACTAACATATACTAATATATATACTTGTATATATACTAATATATACTTGTATATACTTATATATATATACTAATATATATACTTGTATATATACTAATATATACTTAAATCGATACTTGTATATTTGTATATACTAATATATATACTTGTATATACTTGTATAGCCTTTAATATATACTTGTATATACTAATATATACTTGTATATACTTGTATATATACTAATATATATACTTGTATATATACTTGTATATATGAATAAGCAAGTCCACAATAATACTTGTATATACAAAAATATACTAATATATATACTTGTATATATACTAATATATACTTAAATCGATACTTGTATATTTGTATATACTAATATATATACTTGTATATACTTGTATATATACTAATATATATACTTGTATATATACTTGTATATATGAATAAGCAAGTCCACAATAATACTTGTATATACTAATATATACTTGTATATACTAATATATATACTTGTATATATACTAATATATACTTATATATATACTTGTATATTTGTATATACTAATATATATACTTGTATATACTTGTATATATACTAATATATACTTGTATATTTACTAATATATACTTGTATATACTAATATATATACTTGTTAATACTTGTATATATACTAATATATTAGTATATACTTGTATATATTAGTATATATACAAGCAAGTCCACACGAATACTTGTATATACTAATATATATATACTAATATATATACTTGTATATTTACTAAGATATACTTGTATATACTAATATATAATTGTATATACATGTATATATACTAATATATATACTTGTATATATACTAATATATACTTGTATATATTTGTATATACTAATATATATACTTGTATATACTTGTATATTTACTAATATATATTTGTATATACTAATATATATACTTGTATATACTAATATATAATTGTATATACTTGTATATATACTAACATATACTAATATATATTCTTGTATATATACTAATATATACTTGTATATACTTATATATATACTTCTATATACATGTATATACTTGTAATATTCTCATATATGCCCTAGAAGTTGTGATTATGTTGTTGTTGTTGTTATATAATTGGATTGAATATATGTGTTAAATTACAAGAGAAAAGAAATAGAGAAAAGAATGTTTATGTATATGTGATTTGGGAAAGAATTTAGGGTTTAGAGAGAATGGTATATGTTGTGTATATGATGATATATGTAACATATAAGTTGGTCAAAATGAAGAGTCAAGGAAAGAAGATATTTATTTTTGTTAAGTGTGAAGTTACTATAAAGGGCATGTAATGAATGGTAATCAAGACAAATGGTATAAGGGTGTTTAGGTAATTACTCTTGTTGAATCACTTGGTGGAGATTTAAAGAGGTGATATTTTGTCTTTTCTTCATTTCCTTCTTCTTCTTCTTCTCTTCTCCACGTTGGTTGGCTCCTCCTTAGACAAGAGAGAGCAAAGTGAGATTTGTTTAATTCTAACATCAAATTGAAGGGAGAATCAAAGGATTTAATTGAAGATTTGTGGAATTCAACAACTTAGGTAAGTTCTTTCTCTTGATTTTCCTTTGTTCTTTTGAAATTGTGTTTGGGATTGGTGAGTTGATATGGATGGTTGATGGAGTGTGTTTGTGTATGGTGTGTGTAAAAGTGTTGAAATGGAATTAAAGATAAGAAGCTAGGTTGGTGTTGGTGATGGAAGAGTAAGAGTTGTGTTTAGTGAATTTTTTTTCTGTTTTACAATTAGTAAAGGCTGTGACTTGTATGATTTTTAATTAATTATAGAAAAATGTTCTTGAAGTGAATTTTTGATATGTTGTGCCTCTATGAGTCTAGAATGACTGAAAAATATGTTGATTCGATTTTGGAATGGTTATGAGTTTAGAAAGATTATTTTTATTAGACCTGTTCCAGCAGGTACCTTAACTGAGACAGCTATATTTCGGGATTTTTAATAGAATGTAGAAAAATCATATCCAATTGAATTTTGGATATGTTGTTGCTTAGTGAGTCTAGTATTTGAGAAAAATAATTTGGAACCACATTGATTGAATTTGATTTATGGAATTCACAAAGTTCAGAACTGCTGCCAGGATGCAGGGCAATTGGGGCAGTCTGGTTAGGTGAACTATTTGACCAAGATTTTGTGTTCAGTTTGATCTGAAATTTTAAAGGAATGATTTTAAGATACAAAACTAAATTCTGTAAAAATTTTAGAATTTTTAGTCAAGTAGATTATTTTATACAATTTTTCAAAATAAGGATAAAATGGAGTCTTAAACCAGAATGTACTATTCATATGGTCATTTTGCTAATATTCCTTTGGATTAGGTTTTGAAGAGATTGGGTTGCATTAACCTAAATGTGGAGAATTCTTGGAAAGAAAAGAAATGTATAGATTGATGGGACTAGTTCTTGAGGTAAGTACCAATACATATGATTGTATTTAATTACATAATTTGAGGCTTAACACATTTGTTTGCAAATGTGTTAAGTGATCTATTATATTGTTAACATAATTGGACTAAGGTGATGATTGAATGATGTGAAGGATGTGAAGATCATTAACAAGGTAAGCATAAACCCTATTTGATTGTATATCCTTATATGTCTTTGAACATTAACACATTGGGATGAAAGTGTTAAATAAGCTATTATATTGTGAATGTAAATGAAGAATATATATAAAGGATGAAATATGAAATGGGAAAGGTAGGAAGAAATGAGGATCATTCTTAAGGTATGTGCAATTTGTTATGATAAATGCTCTAGTAATGAATGATGTTAATGTGTTTTGAGAAGTGAGAAAATGTTATGTTATATGCATTGTGAATCTTGTGTATGGCAATGTATTATATGAATAATATACTTTGAAATGTGATATCAATGATGCTATATGTATCATATGGATTGAGATATGATATGATATGAAGCCATTGTGATTGGCTATGATAATTCAATTGAAAGAGATAAGGCATGTTGGCCTAGTTGATGATGAGATTGATAATGAAATAATAAATGAATTGTTTGTTTAATATGTTATTCAGTTTCAGAGTTCTGGATTTGGGTGGCATGCCTAAGAAATGATGAAAGGTAACAGTCTTGCCGGGTTGAGGATCTCCTCATATGTGTTGAGTTGATGGTCCAAGAGACTGGGTCTGTTACACTATGAGAATTGTGAATATGAGATATATGATTTGTAACAGTCTTGCCGGGTTGAGGATCTCCTCATATGTGTTGAGTTGATGGTCCAAGAGACTGGGTCTGTTACACTATCCATGGATAGAGATACATGTATATACATTGCCTACGGGCGTGATGATTATGACTATGAACCAAAGCAGTAACTCTGAACTTTGAATAACATATTAGTGTTTTGGGCCCGAGTCTGTCTTTATTGTCAATGTGAATTGCAAGTATTGAAATATTGATTGTGAGTATTAATAATGAATTATGCTTGGTGAATTGTGAATAATATAATGTTATTAAGTGTAATATGTAAATGAATTGTGGTTGATGATAAAGGTTGTCTTTATTGTAAATGTGATTTATGATTTGTATGATATGTAATTTGTGTATTGCAATAATGATTGGTATGGTATATATAATGTAGGGGTATTAATATATTGGTTTTGAGTATTGGTGATGCATTGGGGTTGGTGATAATATTATGTATATATGTACATCATATTTGAAATTAGCTAGGATATATTAAAGATGAAATTAAAAAGAAAAGAAGATATGATAAGAACTAATTATATATTGAATTGATGTATCATTATATGTCAATACTTCTATACTATATGTTTATATTTAATAGTTGGACTACTAAGCTCTCGGGCTTAGCGCGGGTGTTTATTCGCGCAGGTATATAGATGGAAGATATGAAGTCTTTTGTTATGCCACAAGAAGAGTAAAGTTTGTCGAGACCAACTAGAGGGTAATGCATACATGTATAAATTTTAATTATGATGTATTTCTGACGAGAGAGTATTTATATGTATAAATGAAGTTTTAATAAAGATAATGATTTTGTAAATGTTATTTAAATTAAGGTATTATGGTTTGAACTCTGTTACAGGTTTTTAAAAGGTAACGAAAAGTGACATCCTTATACTTTATATATTTACTGTATGTATACTAGGTATACGCATAGTACTTATATAGGGTATCGGGGTGTTACAATACTTGTATATATATACTAATATATACTTGTATTCCTACTTATATAATATCATATTATATCTAAATCATTATTTAACGGTGGACTTTAAAATTTCTAATGAGTTTATGAAATATTTATAAATCCAAACCTTAGGTTTTAATACTTAGTCAAGTTTGTTTGGCTTATGAAACTTGCCTAAATTCCATACATTGCAAATAGCCACTGGATCCTTAGCATGTTTTTATTCTAAGAAAATCTAACTTCCATAAAACGTCCAAGCTTCTGATTCTGCTTCATCTCTCATTCCTCTTTCAGCTTCATTAGTCGTGGTTCTCTCGCTGCCAAACCCTAAGCACCACTCTCCTAAGCACCACTCTCCTTGCTGCGGTCTTCATTAATGCCGGCCGTCTCCTTGCTACCGGCCGTCTCCTTGCTGCCGGCCGTCTCCTTTTTGTCAGTAACTGCATTGTCCCAATTAAGTCGAAAGAAGATTATTTTTTTTCTTATGAGCCGTAAGTAATCGTCCCATAGAATTCATTCCTCTGTTTAATCTAATTGAATTATTGCATTGTATTTTCAGATTACTATAATGTTGCATTGATATTTTCAGGTTACTATAATGTTGTTCTGTCCCTTCAATTTTCTGCTTAAATTTCAAGATCTACAGTATGTCTCCATGCTTCTGATTTCTCTGCTTGTTTATAAGTCTTTGGCTAAAATTTGATGCCTATCAGTTGAAATGGTATGTTGAGTTGTGTCAGTGAATTGAGGATTATTTGTGGATTCAGGTTGTTGTGAATGAAGTTGAATGTCTGTTAAAACGTCTGTTGTGTGAACTGGTATTTGTTTAGTTTTACAGGTAAAGTACTGCTCATGAAACTGTAAATAAATGCTGACTAAAATTTATTTTGTTGTGAGATCTATAAACATAAAACCTTTCACTCCTGACTTGTAACCAAGAAATACCCCTTTCCTTGCTCTTGGTGCTAGTTTTTCTTTTCAATGACAACTTTTAAGTTCTATATGTGAACCCTTTTTCTTTCTCCTTCAGGTTGAACAATTACATAACAATCCAAGCTTCCTCATGCAACTTTATACAAACCACAACAACCATATGATAGCTGTCCTCGAGAAACCTTCATAGAAGTTAGCTGCAACATCTGCTCTCGCATCTGAGGTGATTATACTTCCCTTCCAGGTTCTATTTGACTTTTGGGCATTATTCAGTGGTCCAACTAACTGAATTATTGCTCAAATTGCAGAACTGGTCCAACTCAAAGATGGATAGATCTTGGTTGAAGGCTGATAGAAGAACAAGAGAGTTTCAAATAGGTGTGGAAGAGTTGTTAATGTTTGCATTTGAGAATGGGTTTGATGAAACAAAAATTAGTTGTCCATGCTTAAGATGCGCTCACAGTAAATCGTGGAAGGCTCAAACTGTTAGGGATCATCTTTTCCAATATGGTATTGATCAGACCTATACTTGCTGGATATGGCACGGAGAGTCAAATCCAGAAGGGAGTCCTTTAGTTGCTGAAACTGATTGTTTCTCAGAATCAGTTGATCAAACTAACATAAGAACGGGGCATGATAATGTCGACGATGATGATATTTCATTAGATTCCTCTGATTTCATTAACCATGTTGAAGGTGAACCAGAACCCCTTTATCTAGGATGCAAGGGTTATACTAAGATGAAAGCTTTAGTCAAGTTATATAACTTGAAAGCAAAGCATGGCATTTCTGATACATGCTTCTCTGATATTCTTCTTTTGCTTGGGTCAATGCTTCCAGAAGGCAATAGTATCCCTTCTTCCTTCAGTGAAGCCAAGAAAACCTTATGTGCTATGGGTATGGAGTATGAAAAAATACACGTGTGCCCGAATGATTGTCTCTTATATCGTGGTGAGAGAGATGAAGATGAGACAATTTGCCATATGTGGAGCCTCATGATGGAAGCTGGACAAGAAAGGAAAAGAATTGGAAGGGGTCCCTGCTAAGGTTCTATGGTATTTTCCATTAATACCAAGGTTGAGGAATTTGTTCAATACAGCTCAAATTGCAAAGGAAATGACTTGGCATGACACCAGGCGACAAAAGGATGGTAAAATTAGACATCCGGCAGACTCACAAACATGGAAGGTTGTCGACCAAAAGTGGCCTGAGTTCGCTTCGGAGACAAGAAACCTTCGGTTAGCTTTATCTACCGATGGATTCAATCCCTTTCGTGGATTATCAACTGATTACTCATGTTGGCCTGTTTTGCTATGTATTTATAACTTACCACCTTGGCTTTGTATGAAGAGAAAGTATATTATGTTAAGTTTGTTGATATCCGGACCGAATCAGCCCAGAAATTATATTGATGTGTTCCTTCAGCCACTTATAGAAGATCTTCAAGTGTTATGGAATGGGAAACAAGTGTATGATGCATATAAGAAAGAGTTCTTCATACTAAGGGGAATTTTGTTGTGGACAATTAGTGAATATCCAGCCTTAGGCAACTTGTCGGGCAACATCATTAAAGGGTATAATGGTTGTACTGTCTGTGTTCATAAAACAAAAGCTACCAGGTTGGCAAATTATCGTAAGACGGTGGTTATGAGGCATCGTAGGTGGTTGCCCCGTTATCATCCATATCGAAGGCAAAAATTAGCCTTTGATAACACCGTGGAGAAGTTGTCGGCTCCTACTCTGTTAACTGGAGAGGAGGTCTTTGAAAGGGTACAACCACAGAGGGGCCATGTCTATGGTAAGACACAACGCCAACCTCGATTGAATAAATGTGAACCTCGACCTATTTGGAAGAAGATGTCTATATTTTTTCAACTTGAGTATTGGAAATTTTTGCCGGTTAGGCATGTCCTTGATGTGATGCATATCGAGAAAAATATATGTGAAGCTTTGACTGGTACCTTGCTAAATATACCAGGGAAGTCAAAAGATAAGGAGTCTGTCCGTCTTGATATGGCTGAAATGGGAATAAGAACGGAGCTGAGGCCAAAAACTCCCGAAAAAAAAGAGAAGTTACCGACGGCATCTTGGAACTTATTGCATAAAGAAAAGAAGATTGTCTGCTCCTCCTTGGTTGGCATGAAGTTACCTGATGGTTTTTGTTCAAATATTAAGGGTCTAGTATCAATGGAAAATCTGCGACTTGTTGGAATGAAATCTCATGACTGCCATACAATATTGCATCACTTACTCCCCATCGCAATTTGGTCAGTACTACAAAAACAGGTTAGGTGCACTATTATTAGGTTTTGCCTCTTCTTCAAGGCAATTTGCAGTAAAGTCATCGAGGTGGATAAACTGGAAAAAATGCAAGCTCAGTTGGTGGAGACCATATGCTTGCTAGAAAAGTACTTCCCCCCTTCCTTCTTTGATATAATGATCCATCTCTCAATTCATCTTGTGAGAGAGGTTGAGCTCTGTGGGCCAATCTTCCTTCGTTGGATGTACCCTTTCGAGAGATATATGAAGAAGACATTCAAGGGTTATGTACGGAATCGGGCTCGTCCGGAAGGCTGCATTGCTGAGGCCTATGTTGCAGAAGAGGTCATTGAGTGTTTGGTCAACTTTGAAGAAGCAACTGTTGGATTGCCGAAAAATAGTAGGGATAAGAATGGTGCAAAATACAGACCCTTATCTGGTGCAACAGTGATAACGCCAAGTAAGAAGGATTTGCACCTAGCACATTTGTGTCTTCTCCAAAATTGTAATGACGTTCGCCCATATTTTGAGTAAGTTACTTCAATTTGTTTTTGTTATTTCCTTATTTTCTGCATTTTGTTTCAAAAATTAATAAAGTTGATTTTACTTGCAGTGAACATATGGCTTCTTTGGTGACAAGATATCCACAACATGAAAATGATGAAGAGTGGCTAAAGAACATGCAAAATGAAACATTGCCTAAGTGGTTTCATAAAAAGGTAAAATCTTATAGCCCAAGTATTTTGCTGCAATTTGCAGCAAAAATAGGCCTGTTTCTTTATATATTTTACTGAAAAATAATGAATGCCCTGTACTTGTGAATTCTTTTGAAATACTACAATATTTATCTTCTCTCAAAGGTTATATCATACTTATGGCCAATTTAATTTTTTGGACAGATTGAATCAGAATTACTTGATGAGAAGAATACAGTAACTAAGGATATAATGTGGATTGCAGCAGGGCCTAACAAGGATGTAGCTACATTCAGTGGCTATAGAATCAACGGTGTTACCTTCAGCACCAAAGAACGTGATGATACGCGGCAAGTTCAGTGCAGCGGTGTTTGTGTAGATGCCGATACAATGCTTGTGAAGGGTAAGGATAAAAACATCGAGCATACTTCACATACATTTTATGGAGTTATTACAAGTATTTGGGAGTTGGACTATAACCACTTTAGGGTTCCTATCTTTCGTTGTAATTGGGTAGATATGAACAAAGGGGTTAAAGTAGATGACTTGGGATATACATTGGTTAATTTGAACAAATTAGGTTTTCTAAACGATCCTTTTGTGTTAGGAAAACATGTCAAGCAAGTTTGTTACATAGACGACCCTCTTGAAAAATTATGGTCAGTTGTATTAAAATTACCTGACAAGTACTATGATGAAAGTGATGATGAAAATGAGGGATATGTAGAAATAGAACTTGAGAATGAGCTACATTTGCCAACGTTCCCATATGTTGATGAACTCGATGAAGAAAACAGTAGGTACATGCGGGAGGAAGAAGAATTGATTCAGCTGTCATGATGGTAATAATTTCATTTGTTTTAAGTTCTATTTTGAAATTATGTCCTGCCATTAATTTTTCCATCGTTTATACTTGCAGGTCCAACATCCTTAATGCCTGTCACAACTCTCTGCTGCATGTAGAATAAATTGTTTATATCATTCACAATTTAATGAAAGATTGGTTGGACGCTTTGTTGAAAGTTTTGTGTTTCTTATTTAAATTTGTTGAAAGTTTCATTTGTACCTATCATTCGATTTGTATCTTTATTTGACACTTTGTTCAAAGATTTGGTTATATAATTTATTGAATCATGTGGTTTTTGCTCTGACACCTTGCTGGTGGATTTGGTTTAACACTTGTCAGTGGAGGATTTCATTTGATTTGTGTTTTTGGTTTCATTTGTGTATAGGGATTACTTTCATTTAAGACAATTTTTTTTCACACTCAGTTAATCAGACAACGGTTTCTTACAAAAAGCCATTGTCTGAACATATATTATACAATGGTATGAACAGTTAATCAGACAACTTTTTAAATAACCGTTGTCTGAAACATCTTATCAGACAATGGTTTTTTTTTTACCAAAAAAACACTTGTCTGAACATATATTACACAACGATTTTAAAACCGTTGTCTGTATGCTTAATTCAGACAACGGTTTTTTAAAACCGTTGTCTGAAATGCTGAATTATACAACACTTTCAAAAAAACCGTTGTCTGAAATATCTTATCAGACAACGGTTTTGTATTACCAGAAAAACAGTTGTCTGAACATATATTACACAATGGTCCCTAAAAAACCGTTGTTTGGTGTGACCAAAATGACAGCTAATAGACAACGCTTAAAAAAAAAAACCAAAAACAGTTGTCTGAAAACTAATCAGACAATGCTTTTTTGGAAAAAAAATAAAACCGTTGACTGTTTTTTTCAGACAATGGTTTTTTCCTTAACCGTTGTCTGATTCAGTTTTTCTTGTAGTGATTTTGTCCTACATAGTTCTTTTCTTTATTTTGCTTTGTATTTCTTATCCTTGTGTTGAGAGGTTTTGTATATGCCTATAAGTGTGTTACTAAGTGATTATTTATAAAATTCTAGTTCCATTTTTGTTGTTACAATCAACCATTTAACTTCTAAAATTCCATATTTTAAGGCAAACATAAATACCTTCCTTTTCTCACAAAATAAACCCTTCCACCTTACATTCATCCTAATTTTCTTACAACACTACAAACCATCCATAAAGTATCATTTTCTCCCATTTCTTTCATTCACAAACAACCATCTAAACACCACCATGCCATCAGTTGGTATCAGAGACAAATTTATCCCACATCATTTCCATTCCCCATGTCTAATCCCCAAAACAAAGACAAACACGTCATGACTGACCCACAAGTTTAGAGGAAGAGGCCCCCTAAATGAAGTTAGAAAAAAAATGAGGCCCTTGAAACAATTATTCAAAATTCCCCTTTGAATACATGAAATCCAAATGAGGAGGAGCCATTTGATGAAGAACCTAATGAAGATGAACAACCAATTGATTTTGGCCGAGGCAGGTTTAGAGGAAGAGGGAGAGGCCCTTTTCATGGAGGTCTTGGATGAGGAGAATGAAACATGCCCCCACCTATCTGTGGTGAAAGACAGGGGGAATTCTTCAATTACAAGGTTGAGTTGCCTGAATTTCATGTAAAAATTGATGCTGATGCCTATCTAGAATGTTATATTCCATTGAAAGAGCCTTTGAATTGAAGGAGATTTCTGAGGAAAAGAAGATGAAACTTGCTGCCGTGAGGTTGAAAGGTTATGTTGCCGTTTGGTGGGAAAAATTGCAAAAGCAAAGGGTTAGAGAAGGTAGACTAAGAATCACCCAATGGGACCGGATGAAGGAGGAAATGGATGTGGTGTTTTTACCACCCCATTATAGACAAAAGATGATTGAGAAGATGTTGAGCCTTAAACATGGCACCACATCCGTGGAACAATATACCATGGAGTTTGATGAGTTTTTAATGAAATGTGAAGTGGAGGAGACTGAAGAACTACTCATGGGGCATTTTCTCCAAGGACTACGTCTTGATATTCAAGACATGGTGAGTTTTTATCCTTATGATTCTCTTATTGAATTGAAAAAATTGGCTCTAAGAAGTGAGGCTAGTTTATCTCATGCTCACCCAACCCGAAGTTTTTCTAAATCTTCAAACTTTCCTTTACCTTACAAATCAAGTCCCAACACCTCACAATCCGCCTCTATAAAGGCTTCCACTACACCACCACCAAAAATCCCATCACACACCCAAAACACCTCCATCCTAATCAAGAATGTTTAATCTGCCCCACTAACCAAAAGTGTCCCTAAAAATGTCTTGAAATGTTTTAAATGCCAAGGTTATGGTCATTTTGCTTCTGAATGCCCCACAATAAAGATAATGACCATAAGGGAAATAGAAGAGGTAGAGGAAGGTTTGTTACTTGCTGACTCCAATGAGGGAGATTTGGTTTTGTATGATGGTGAGGAAGGGGTCCTTGAATGTGAAGACATGGAGGATGGAGAATGTTTAGTTGTGATGAGAGTTCTGAACTTAGAAAGGAGTTAGGAGGATTGGAGGAATCTTTTTTCCACACTATATGTTTGACAAATAACAAGCTTTATGAAGTTGTTATTGATAGTGGGGAGTGTGAGAATGTTGTTTCCAATGAGATAGCCACCAAGTTGGGACTGAAAACTGAGCCAATCGACACCCATTACAAGTTGACTTGGCTGGATTCTACACATGAGATAAGAGTGACTAAGAAATGCCTTGTCCCATTTTCTATAGGAAAATACGTTGATGAGGTGAGTTGCCATGTTATTCCTATGACAATTTGTCATTTGTTACTTGGAAGGCCTTGGTTGTATGATAAAGATGTTCAACACCAAGGGAGAGATAATACTTATACATTGCTTCATAATGGGAAAAAGATATTACTCAAGCCTATGCTGCCAGAAAAGAAAAAGAAGAAGAAAGAGGTTGGAGTTGTTGGGTTTTTGTTCGATGATGAGAAGAGTGAAATCATTGAGGAGTTGCCTAGCTTTGTCCCTATGGATGTGGAGGATGAGCCCAAACAGAATCATATTATCCCAAATGAGGTACAATCTTTGATTAGTGAGTTTAAGAGAGTATTCCCAAACATATTACCCTCAGTTTTACCCCCTCTAAGAACCATACAACACGAGATAAGCTTTGTTTTAGAAGCCCAAATTCCTCACAAACAGTCATATAGAATAAGCCCTAAAGAGAGTGATGAGTTACAAAAGCAGGTTGATGAATTGTTGAAAAGGGGATTTATAAGGGAGAGTGTATCTCCATGTGTTGTGCTAGCATTTGTAGTACCCAAAAAAATGGAAAATGGAGAATGGTGATTGATTCTAAAGCTGTTAATAAGATCACAATCAAGTACAAATTTCCAATTCCAAGGCTTGATGACATGCTTGATAGATTGCATGGAGCTTCGGTGTTCTTAAGGATTGATCTTGCAAATGGATTCTATCAAATTCGTGTTAAAAGAAGGTGATGAGTGGAAAACAGCCTTCAAAACCAATGCAGGACTGTATGAATGGTTGGTTATGCCAATAGGGCTTTCAAATTCACCTTCCACCTTCATGCAGCTTATGAATGAGGTACTCAAGCATTTTCTCAACAAATTTGTGGTGGTATACTTTGATGATATTCTGATTTTTAGTCATAGTTTACATGAGCATTGTTTGCATTTGAGACTTATCTTTGAGGTTTTGGACCGTGAATCATTATATGCTAATGTGGAGAAGTGTCATTTTTGTGATAGCACCATTAGTTTCTTGGGGTATGTTATGTCTAAAGATGGGATTAGTATGGATCCAGAAAAGGTAAAAGCTATAATTGAATGGCCAATTCCTAGCAATTTGTTTCAAGTTAGAAGCTTTCATGGATTTTGTTCTTTCTATAGAAGATTCATTAAGAATTTCAGCACTATAACAAGCCCAATTACAGATTGCATGAAGAAGGGATTGTTTAAATGGACCCCCCAAGCCACCATTGCCTTTAACACACTAAAGAATGCCATGACAAAAGCTTCTATTTTATCCTTACCCAATTTTACCTTGCCTTTTGAATTGGAGTGTGATGCTAGTGGGGTAGGGATTGGGGCTGTTTTGAGTCAAGAAGGAAAGCCTATTGCATTTTTTAGTGAAAAGTTGAATGAAGTTAGGAGAAAGTATTATGCCTATGACCTTGAGTTTTATGCTTTGGTGCGTGCACTTAGACATTGGAGTGCATATTTGTTGGCAAATTCATTCATTCTGTATACTGACCACCAAGCACTTAAATATATTTAAAGCCAAGCTAAGTTGAGTAAAAGACATGCATCTTGGGTTGAATATATGCAATCCTTTGATTTGTTGTGAAGTATAGAGATGGTCCAAGTAATGTTGTGGCTGATGCATTGTCTAGGAGATTTGAGGTTCTTAGTACCATGCATGCTCATTTAATAGGATTTGATGATGTGAGAACTTTGTATGAGAATGACGGGGATTTCGGTCAGATTTGGGAAAGAGTTAGGAAAGATGGTGCATTTAGAGATTTCACTATTCATGATGGTTATCTTTTCAAGCTTGATGCTGTTTGTGTTCCTCAAAGTTCTTTAAGGGAAGCAATTCTAAAAGAAGTCTATGGTGGAGGCCTAGCTGCACACTTTGGACGATACAAGACCTATGAATTGGTTAGTAGGGATTTCTATTGGCCAAAGATGTGGAAAGACGTTTCAAGGCTTGTTGAGGGCTATCATACATGTAAACAATCCAAAATGACATAACAAGCCCATGGTCCATACATGCCTTTACCAGTTCCAAATGCTCCATGGGAGGATGTAAGTATTGATTTCATAGTTAGGTTGCCACGAACAAGGAGAAATCATGATTCTATTATGGTTGTTGTAGATAGATTTTCTAAAATGGCTCATTTTGTTGCTTGTACCAAAACTAATGATGCATCACATATTCTGAACTTGTATTTTGAAAACATTGTAAAACTCCACGGAATTCCAAGAAGTATTATAAGTGATAGGGATGTAAAGTTTTTGAGTCATTTTTGGAGACATTTATGGGCAAGACTTGGCACGACTCTAAAATTTAGCACGGTATTTCATCCTCAAACTGATGGACAAACTGAGGTGGTCAATCGAAGCCTTGGTAACTGTGAGCAGGGATTTTTGCCCCCACTCCCGGTGGAATGGTTCTTACGTCTTCGGCACTATTTAGGCTTGGGGCCTTAGAGAACACGGACCTAAGTCCGGAGAAAATGAAGTAACCACCCGAACAGGTCGGGAAAAAAGAAAGGGGTGGAGGACACGATTCCTAAGGAATCCCCAACCCCCTAATGGGTTCGAAAAGTTGGGTACGTGTAGGGAAGGTGAGAAATGGCCCAGCACCCCCACAACGCCCGGTTCATTGGAACCGGCCTCCTTTACAGGTCTTAATATTATAAAATTCTTAAATATAACAATATTATCCATATTACACACAATAATTAAAAGAAAGCATCATTATATTAAAATCAAAGCAATGTCCAAACAAAGCAAATAAATGGACACCCATCTAAGGATGGAAACATGTCGTTGCATCACATGCCTAAATAGGACACCCACCAAAAGGTAGAAACATGCCCTTTACATTGGTTCTAAAATAGAAAAGCAATTTAAATTACATGATATTCAACTAATGAGGTACCCACCATGTGGAAACATATCTCTTACAACATTTGGAAATCTAAATAAATTGATAAAAGTAAATAACCATTCATAATAAATAAATCATTCATCAAAGATATTAAATAACAATAAAAAGTAAACATCCACCCATGATAAATAAAATAAACCAAGTATTGAATTTAAATAAATTAAAGCATAAGAAATAAAACCAAGCATAATCAAATATTGAATTAAATAAGGCAAATAAAACTCCAAATTATAGCTAGTATTTCCATTTAAGGTTCTTTATCTCATGTGTTAAGGTTTTGGAATTCATAAAATTAAGCTACTATGACTTTTTTATGGAATTGAAATAGATTAGGGTTTTATGTTTTAAAAGGTTGGTAAGACTCTTTGATTAACTAAATTAATATTTGAATGGTGAAATCATGAAACTAGGGTTTGAACACTTTAAAATACATTTGATTATGGTTTTAAATGATGATTTTCAAGCTACTGTGTAAAATTTAAAGTATTTATGTTTTTATGGTTTTTAATGTTTTAAAGGATTAGGGCTTAGAAAAACTTAAGGTTTAAGGTTTTAAAGGAGTTAGAGTTTATTATTTTAGGTTTAGAAGTTGAATTAGGGTTTTAGGATTTAAAATTAGGGTCTCGGGTGATGAATTTGAATTAGGATTTAGAAAGACAATTTGATGATTTCATGAGATTTTATGAATTTAAACAAACAGATTGAAGTTTTTATAAATGCAAAAGATGTTTTTTATGGCTTTTTGGAAGAAACAGAACCTAGTTTAAACTTTTGAAGAAAAAAGAATCAAATTTTATTTTTCTTGAAAAATATGTTTATTTAAGGTTTTAAGATTTTGAAGAGGTAAAAATAACAATTTTAAGTCTTTTTGGAAAATAAAGTAATGTATTAGTGTTTTTAACTTTGGAAAAACTAAATTAAAGTTCTAAGGTTTTTGATTTAAAAAACAAAATTTCATAGTTTATGCTACTACGAAAAAATAAAACAAAAAAAGAATTTAATACATACCTCCTTTTGTTGATTCTCCAAAAATAATTCTTCTTGGATGAACAAGAACAAAGACAATTGCTGCCTTTGAATTGCTTAAATCGTGTCCCTGCTATTCCAGAAAAAAAAAAAGAAATTGAATTGCTCCTTTTCCTTCCTTGATTTGGTTTCAAATTTTCCAAGCTACTGCCAATTTTCGGTCTCCTTTAAATTTAATTGCCTTTGGTCCTTATTTATAGTGGTTTATTCCTAATTAGTCAAGGCAAGTAATATTAATAAAAAAAAGAAACCGAAACCTAATTGAATTAGGTTTCAAAAATATTTGCGTTGGAAATATTGCACTGCCGAAAATATTGCCGCAGGAAAAAATGCGCTGGCGAAAAAAATCTACCGCAGATTTTGCGGCAGTAGGCGGGCTGCGGGCGAAATGGAAAAGCTATTTCGCCGGCAAATTTTTTCTGCGGGCGAAATAGATTGGGCCATTTCGCCTACAGGAAATTCCTACGGGTGAAATGCCCACGGGCCCGCGAGACGATATTTCCGTCGCCGATTTTTTCGACTCCAATTTTTATTTTTATTTTTATTTTTGATTTTTATTTGTTTATTTTTATTTTTTATTAATAAAAATTAGATACTAAAGCAAAAAATTATTTAACAAAAATTATTTTGGACCAAATAGACAACAAAAATCATTTTGGACTAAATAAAACATATTGGACCGGATTGGGTCAAACATTAAGGGTCTACAGTTTGCCCCCTACTTGAAAAATCTGAAACTTTAGTGAAAGAGAGTGAAAAACAATAAGACTTAATTTTTGAGATGGTTGAGGTTTTAGGTTCTGGACCCGGTTCGAGTTCTGGACTCAAGGATAATTCTAGGTTCTAGACCTAAGGAAAATTTGGGTTCTGGACCCGATTCGAGTTCTGGACATAAGAATAATTCTAGGTTCTGGACCTAAGGAAAATTTGGGTTCTGGACCCGAGCTAAGTTCTGGACTTAGAAGAGATTCTAGGTTCTGGATCTAATGGTAAACTTGGATTCTGGACCCGATTCGAGTTTTGGACTCAAGGATAATTCTAGGTTCTGGACCTAAGGAAAATTTGGGTTCTGGACCTGATTTGAGTTATGGACTCTAGGTTTTCGACCTAAGGAAAATTTGGGTTCTGGACCCGGAAGGTTTGGATACTTGATCCTAAACTGGATTGGGATACTCGATCCTAACTGGATTTGGATACTCGATCCTAAATTAGATTGGGATACTCGATCTAAAATTGGGTTCGGATACTCGATCCTAACTAGATTTGGACACTTGATCCTAAGCTGGATTTGGATACTCGATCTTAAATTGGGTTCGGATACTCTATCCTAACTTGATTTGGGTACTTGGATCCGAGCTTAGGTACTTGGACCCGAGATTGGGTACTTGGACCCGGGATTAAATTGATTTGGGTACTTGGACCCAGGATTGGATTGAATTTGGGTACTTGGACCCGGGATTGGGTACTTGGACCTGAGATTGATTTTATTTGGGTACTTGGACCTGAGATTGATTTGATTTGGGTACTTGGACCCTAGAATGGGTGCTTAGACCCGAGAATGGGTGCTTGGACCTGAGAATGGGTGCTTGGACCCGAAAATGGGTACTTGGACCCGAGAATGGGTGCTTGGACCCGAGAATGGGTGCTTGGACCCGAGAATGGGTGCTTGGACCCGAGATTGAGTTTGATTGACCTTTTATCATTTGAGAAATCTGACTGCTGTGGTTATTCTATGCATTGTGGTTTTTCACCCTTAAATGGATCTTCATCCTTTGAGATCGGGTCTTCATCCTTGAAAATGAATCTTCATCTTTTGACATCGGGTCTTTACCCTTGAAAAATGGATCTTCATCCTTTGAGATCAGTTCTTCACCCTTGCAAATGGATCTTCATCCTTTAAGATCGGGTCTTCACCCTTGCAAATGGATCTTCATCCTTGGAGATCAGGTCTTCACCCTTGAAAATACGAATCTTCATCCTTTGAGATCGGGTCTTCACCCTTGTAAGTGGAAGATTAGGTCTTCACCCTTGAAAACATGGATCTTCATCCTTTGAGATCGGGTCTTCACCCTGGCTTCAGTTCTTTAGCTGAATTGATCTTTTGTCTTTTGCAAAAAATTCAGCCCTTTTTATCTAGCCTTCGTATCCTCTCCTTGCCCCCTGCGTGGTGAGATATTTGCAAGTGAGTTTGAAAATATTTTATATATAAACTCAAAAAATTGAAAAGGAGAAACTTTGCCCCCTGTGTGGGCTCAAACCCATGATTTTTCTATGCGGACTATGATTGATATTGTTGTTGTCTAGTTCTTCGCACAAGCACGTATTTCTTCTCTTTGCAAGATTACTGGAGCTTTCTCAAGCAATGGGCTTTCTAAGCCCCCCTGATTTGATTTTGATTCTTTACTTCGTAGGGTGTTTGCTATTCATTTTGCCAAAGAATAGACAAGAAAGTGTGATGTGTTATACTCATGTATGCATGAATGATACTTACAATTTTTTTATTGGCTCACAGACCGAGGTGATCGGCAGAAATGTTCTCATTGGTTCCATTTTGATGCTTGCTCAAATCCTGCATTGGAATGATCAAAAGCTTTTGCATTTGTGGCTTTTATCTTCGAGATGTTGAAAACATGAGTGGTGGAGATCCCAAGTAGCAGAGTCAGGGATTCATCTATTTCGAACTACATCTCAACATGTCAGTTGGTAGTTTCTTCATAACTTTGCCAATAATAATTTCCTTTGCCCAATGTGTCCTTTGGAGGTTCAACATACTTCCCTTAACTTGAAGGCTTTGTATGACAAAACATTTTTTTTTTAATTGAATTTTGATTTTGAAATCAAATGTTGGCTTTGCCAAATTAATGTCAATATACCTCAGGACTTGATTTTCTAAATTAACATATCTATAACATGACAACCCTAGTTACCATACTAAACTCGGGAATTATTTCTATTTAAGCAAGAATTGTTGCACTTCATATAGGCACATACACATTACTTGGCCAAAGGTCTCATTTGAGTTTAAATATTGTCTATCTTATATGCATGCTTATTCAAACTATCTCCACTAATAGACTCTACCTACCAAGAGAGATCAATAGGTCTTTGATAGGCTTGAAATGGGGTCTATGAGGGACATGGGTTTAAGTGAAGACCATTTTGAGATTGGAGCTGGTGTGACACAATGGACAAACCCTCTCACTATAAATTTCTTGTTGGAACTTTAGACAGTTGGGAGCAATCTTTCTAGACTCCAAATTCCTTCTGTCTTCTTGGCATTAATCTGGATCTTGATAAGGACAATCTTTGCCCTTGCAAAAAGTTTAAGACCCAAATTCATTTCTTTCCTTATTTTCCCTTTTCTTTCCTCTTTATTTTTCTTACTCTTCCCTTTTCTTTCTCTTCCTTACTCTTCTCTTTCTTTTATCATTTTGTCCTTCTTTCTTGTAGGACTATCAAGTAAAGAACTTTCAAGAACTGGATGGTCTTTCTCATTTCCTTTGATTTTGATCGAATCTTTGGTTGGGTTGGACCAATTCAAGTCAATCCGTCCTTATAAACCAAATGGAAGCCTTTTGTTGTCTTAGGTAAAAGAGAACTCAGTTGGCTTTTTGAACCGCCTTTTTAGGTTTTCTTTTCTTTTTTCTTTTCTTTTCTTTTTTTTTCTTTTTTTGTTTTCTTTTCTCCTCTCTCTTTTTTTTTCTTTTTTTGTTAGGTTTGTTTGTTGTTTTTTTTTTTGGTTCTAGCTCTAAAAGAGTTGTCTTGTTTGCACTAACTTGAGCTTCCAATAATGGATAAGTGGATGCCAATGAAAAGAAAGCTAAAATTTTATGAAGGCTCAAGGGGATAACTAGGGATTGATATTTAATTAGGTGGATACTAGTTGTTGGCTAACCAAACAATGCCTAGATCATTTCTCCCTTAAATAAGTAGAGTTCAATTTCGCCTCGAAAGTTTTTCAAAGCATGTTCTAAGACTGACTAGGACCTAGACAAAGATAATTATGTAGGAGCCCTCTCTAAGTAAGCATACACAACTCAATGTTATAAAGCAATTCCCTCACCTAATAAAGTCATTCAAGTCATGATGCCTAGATATATTAATTCATGAATTATCAAGCTAGATTCCTCATTGGTTGAGCACCAAAATGAACAAATACCAACAAAAATTTTGATGAAAGTAATTTATTCAAGCAACTTTAAATTTGAAAAACACAATAGTTCCAAAATATTGAAGAAAGTAAGATTGAAAAGCAATATTCAAGCTAAGAAAAGTTCATTGAGTTTAAGCTTCTTTTCCTTTCACATCTTCAATATTTCCATCTTGAAAGGATGATAAAACAAAATCTTCTTCCTATCCTTTTCCCACCATGAAGGTTGCCGGTGGAGGTACTCTGTTGAACCTTGGAAATGGATTACATTTGGTATTGGGCTTATCCGGCTCATGTAACTTTCCATTATCAATTAAATTCTGGATCTCATGCCTCAACATCATACAATTATTAAATAACAATAAAAAGTAAACATCCACCCATGATAAATAAAATAAACCAAGTATTGAATTTAAATAAATTAAAGCATTAGAAATAAAACCAAGCATAATCAAATATTGAATTAAATAAGGCAAATAAAACTCCAAATTATAGCTAGTATTTCAATTTAGGGTTCTTTATCTCATGTGTTAAGGTTTTGGAATTCATAAAATTAAGCTACTGTGACTTTTTTTATGGAATTAAAATAGATTAGGGTTTTATGTTTTAAAAGGTTGGTAAGACTCTTTGATTAACTAAATTAATATTTGAATGGTGAAATCATGAAACTAGGGTTTGAACACTTTAAAATACTTTTGATTCATGGTTTTAAATAATGATTTTCAAGCTACTGTGTAAAATTTAAAGTATTTATGTTTTTATGGTTTTTAATATTTTAAAGGATTAGGGCTTAGAAAAAATTAAGGTTTAAGGTTTTAAAGGAGTTAGAGTTTATTATTTTAGGTTTAGAAGTTGAATTAGGGTTTTAGGATTTGAAATTAGGGTCTCGGGTGATGAATTTGAATTAGGATTTAGAAAGACAATTTGATAATTTCATGAGGTTTTATGAATTTAAACAAACGGATTGAAGTTTTTATAAATAGAAAAGATGTTTTTTATGGCTTTTTGGAAGAAACAGAACCTAGTTTAAACTTTTGATGAAAAAAGAATCAAATTTTGTTTTTGTTGAAAAATATGTTTATTTAAGGTTTTAAGATTTTGAAGAGGTAAAAATAACAATTTTAAGTCTTTTTGGAAAATAAAGTAATGTATTAGTGTTTTTAACTTTGGAAAAACTAAATTAAAGTTCTAAGGTTTTTGATTTAAAAAACAAAATTTCATAGTTTATGCTACTGTGAAAAAATAAAACAAAAAAAGAATTTAATACATACCTCCTTTTGTTGATTCTCCAAAAATAATTCTTCTTGGATGAACAAGAACAAAGACAATTGCTGCCTTTGAATTGCTTAAATCGTGTCAGTGCTATTCCAGAAAAAAAGAAATTGAATTGCTCCTTTTCCTTCCCTGATTTGGTTTCAAAATTTCCAAGCTACTGCCAATTTTCAGTCTCCTTTAAATTTAATTGCCTTTGGTCCTTATTTATAGTGGTTTGATGTGGTTTATTCCTAATTAGTCAAGGCAAGTAATATTAATAAAAAAAGAAACCGAAACCTAATTGAATTAGGTTTCAAAAATTTTGCATCGGAAAAATTGCGCTGCCGAAAAAAATTGCTGCAGGAAAAAATGGACTGGCGAAATAGCTTGGGCCATTTCTCCCGCAGGAATTTCCTGCGGGCGAAATACCCACGGGCCCTCGCGACAATTTTTTCGTCACCGATTTTTTTGACTCTGATTTTTATTTTTATTTTATTTTTTGACTTGTATTTGTTTATTTTTTTATTAATAAAAATTAGATACTAAAGCAAAAAATTATTTAACAAAAATTATTTTGGACCAATTAGACATCAAAAATCATTTTGGACTCAATAAAACATATTGGACCGGATTGGGTCAAAAATTAAGGGTCTACAATAACATTTTGAGAAGTTTGCTGAAGGGAAAGGTGAAGAATTGGGATACTGTGTTGGCACATGCAGAGTTTGCTTACAACAGTTCCAAGAGTAAGACTACAAATTTTACTCCTTTTGAATTAGTTTATGGTGCTAACCCTCTTATTCCAATTGATTTGAGCAAAGCACATGCTAGTGTCCCATCCAACCTAAAAGCTGAAGAAAGGGCTGCTAAAATAGTCAAACTTCATACTAAGGCAAAAGAACATATTCAGAGGAAGAATGATGCCTACAAGCATCAATCCAAGCTGAAATCTATTGTTGAATACAAAGAAGGTGATCTTGTGTGGGTGTACTTGAGGAAGGCGAGATTCCCTTCAAAAAGGAAGAATAAGCTAATGCCCAAAGTGGAGGGTCCTTATAAAGTCCTAAAGAAGATAAATCAGAATGCCTACAAGATTGAGCTTCCACCATCTTACAAGATTTCCAACACATTCAATGTAAGCGACCTCTCTAAATTTGTTGAAGATTCAATGCAACCTTCTATGCAAGAGGAGACTTCCCAAGAAGGGGAGAATGATGGAGGTCCATCAGTCCTTGCCATTCAAGACACTCTTGATATGGGCCTTCACACTCTTTTGGAAGATGATGAAGATGATGTTGTTGATCCTAATGGAGAACTCTACTTTGAACCCATACATAACATGAAGATTCAACTCATTTTGAAGCCTTTTGGGCTATTCCAAGCCCTTATATTTGAAGACCAATTTAAAGCCCAACATAATGCACTTAAAGATTGATTTTAGCACATGTTTCCAGCTCATACATGTGGGGGACATTTGAAGACTTCAATTTCTGTTTTTCAGTTTCATTTTCCATTATTATTCAATTTCTATTTTTCAGTTTCATTTTCCATTATTATCTTGCTTTTAATACGTGTTTGATGTTGATTTAATGTAGGAAGTTTTCTTTGGCTTTAATTGCATTTATTTAGCTTGTAACTCTTCTTTATTTCCTTATTTAAAAAGGGAAACAAATTTGGCATATGGGCAGATTATCTTTTGAGTGAATTGAAGTGTTTTAACACATTTGGGTTTTGTTAGTTTCCAAAAACTAATAGGGTATTGTATGTGATCCAAAAACATTCAACTAGTTCCATTTTCGTTGTTACAATCAACCATTTAACTTCTGAAATTCCAGATTTTAAAGCAAACATAAATACCTTCCTTTTCTCACAAAATAAGCCCTTACATCTTACATTCATCCTAATTTTTGTACAACACTACAAACCATCCATAAAGTATCATTTTCTCCCATTTCTTTCATTCACAAACAACCATCTAAACACTACCACGCCATCATTTTGGATGGAAAATGAGTTAAGTTACTTACTACATTGTTTGTGCATGAGTAATATGCTATAATTTGTATAATGTCATAAATGCATTATATGTAATGTGAAATATGTGCAAGATATGATAATAACCCAAAACGTTTGGGTATTGCAATTTGTTATGTATACATTAAAGATGTTATGTAAAGCCATTGGTGATGGCTATATTGATATAAATGAGATAATTGAGGCATTGTACCTAGCTTGATCATGAGAAAATGAGAAAGATATTGATAATGGAATTATGAAAGAATTGTGTGCCTAGTATGTTATTTAATTTTCAGAGTTCTGTGTCTGGATAGTATCGGACCCGAAGCCAAGTGACGTCCAACGTCTAGCCCAAAGGCAAACCATAGGCATGCCGCCAAATATAGAAACTCTAAAAATTGAATAACATACTAAGCACACAATTTATTCACATTTCTCATTATCAATATATTTCTCATTGTCACATAATCAAGCTAGGCACATTGCCTTATTTTCTCACTTTTCTCATTTTTCTCATTTATATCGATATCAATTCATTTCATTATGTTTTCACATATCTCATTACATTATACCACATTTTTGCATTTACAACACATTACCCAATTAATTTGGGTATTTCCACATAATTCACATATTAATCACATTTAATGTAATCTAGCCAATACCAATGGCTTTTTAACAATGAACTTATTGCATACACAACAAATGATATTACCCAAACACTTTGGGTCATTTTCACATTTTACACAATTTAGCCATTATCAATGGCTTTTCACAATGCAATTAACACATATATGACATTACAAATGTCATAGCACATTACTCATACATAACCAATGTATCAAGTAGCTTAACACATTTTCCAACCAAAATGTGTTAAGCCCAAATGTCATGCAAACATAACCAATGTATTCAAAGTTTGTACTTAGCTCAAATGGCAACCAAAACAAGCTTAAAACAACCTCCATCATGTGTATCATAGTAGGCTCTCGGTATTACTCGATCTCATACTCTATCACTGTTCTGGTATCCTGTCTCTAACTCAGGAACTCCATCTTCTTTGCATCCTTATACTCCCTCAGAGTATACTTCTACTCAAATTCTCATAGGAAATCATCATAAGTAAGAATTGGTGGATTAGCTAAAGCATGTGGAACCGTCTTCCACCACTCATAGGCACCCTCTGCAACAGAGATCTAGCATAATCAAACTTCTCCTCTGGACTGGCCTGTAGCTAGATAAACACTCTTTGGACCCTGTCTAGCCACTGCTCTGCTATAGCAGGGACTGTAGTACCAACGAAGTCCTTGCTCCAAATTTTCTCAGCTTATCAAACTTCCTCATCGGCAGCTGCGGTGGCAGCTGCTGAACTAGAGCTTGCCTCAACAGCTCTACCATATGCCGTATCCAACCAGGCGAGATCTCATCAGCTGCTGGTCTCACAGGCACATAAATAGATGCCTCACCAGTAGACACAACTCTAGCTCCATCTCTACCCTCATTAGGAGCCATATTCTCCACACTACCCTCTGTAGATTGATGGGTCTAAGATGCCATAACTACCTATATCTGCAAACACAATAGAAATTACTATATCAGATATCATAAACTGCCAGTGCCAATGCATGTATTACAATTGAAAACTATTTTCAAATCTCCCATTTTCTCTCCCTATCAACCCACCTAGGTCGAAAACATCAAACCTAGGCTCCGATACCAAAATAAATATAACACCCTTATACCCTATATACGTACAATACATATTCCCAGCATATGTAAAATACACATATACAGTGCAAAAATATCACAGACCGATTTAATAAAAAAATTTCATTTTTCAAATTTAAAATCTTAAATACTTTAAAATGTACATTTAAATAACAAATAAAATATTATTATAAATTATAGATTATAAAATAAGCATTTTTCATAAAAATCTTTGAAAAAAAATCGCCAGAGTTTTCTTTATAATTTGGACATTCCTAAAATTCAGCAAAACACAACCTGCATCAGAAAATACTCCCAAATAATTTCAAATCACCATTTCACCCATACTCTTCAATTTCACCAAGTTTCTCAAACATTTATATATATATATATAATTTAAAACACATTTAACCCCCATTTCAAATAACTTAACCCAAACATTCTTTATAGTTTACAATACAGAAAATCCAAAAAAATGATATAATATGCATAATACCTAAAATATACAATAACATAAAATATATACATGCTGCTGACAGTGTTTCTGATTTTGATATCAACTCTAAAAGCACAACCACAAGTCTAGACTCGATATGGTCTAGAAGAACTCTTCGGCTCAGCCGAATCTACCCTGTCACCTGCTCTATGTAAAGAATCGCGCTAAGCCAAAAGCCTAGCGATACAAACTTGATAACAATAAAACTCAAATGCAATGCCAATGCACAATGTAACATCCTTATACCCAATATACGTACACTACATATATCCGTTGTATGTAATATACGTATAGAGGATACAAGAATGTCACAGCCTTTTTAAATACATCAAATAATCATTTATAAAATCTGTATAATCTTAAATCATTCAATTGATATCATAGTAATAATAAATAAAACATTACTTGTTAAAACACATATGTATCTTCATTGCCCAAAAGTTTATCAAAAATATTTTTAATAAGCATCGGAATGTGCAGCGGAATATCCACATATAATACTTCAAAATCAATATGAACAAAAATATAAGATTTATACATGCTGGCAGATTGTCTCTGATCTCGATGTCCAATAATCAACTCTTCAAAAGAGATCACAAGCCTAGACTCAACTCGGTCTAGCTGAACTCTCCGGCTCAACCGGATCTACCCTGTCACCTACGCAATGAATCACAATCGCGCTAAGCCAAAAGCTTAGTGGTACAAACTTTGATAATAGTATGGTTCAAATGTAATGCCAATGTCAAACTTTCAAGAACTAGAAACAATACACAAGGATATCATATTTCATAACATTAAATCTCATAATATTGTTCAATTATTCCATCATTTATAATTCACATTAAAGCAAAGACAAGTATGGAGCCAAAAGAATCTAATATGCCATTCAAATTCCAGAGTTACTGCTTTGGTCTAATATAGCAACATTTGTCTAGCCCGAAGGTGAATCATAATCACAATGAGAATTACCTCATATGTAACATCCCAACTAGGCTTCAAGGACTAGGCCCAACCCAGCTTCAAGGGTCTGCTACATCATGTAACACCCAAGTAGGCTTCAAGGACCAAGCCCAACCTAGCTTCAAGGGATTGTTACTTTTTAGGCATGGCACCAACAACAAAACTCTGAAAATTGAATAACATACTAGGCACACAATTCTTTCATAATTTCATTATCAAATCCTTTCTCATTTTCTCATAATCATCTAGGCACAATGCCTCAAATATCTCATTTATTTAGCCATCACCAATGGCTTTACATACCATCTTTAGTGTATACCTAACAAATTGCATTATCCATACATTTTGAATCATCATCATACATTTCAAATAGTTCACATTATGCAAATTATAGCATTATTCTCATGCATCAACAATATAGTAAGTAACTTCACACATTTTCCAACCAAATGTGTTAAGTCCCAATGTCATGTAAATATAAACTATTGTTCAAAGTTTGTACTTACCTCTAAGAGTAATAAACACCAATTCCAATCTCCTCTTCCAAGATATCCTTCAACACTTGGATTGGGGTAACTCAAATCTCTTCAAAACCTAATCCAAATGTGATTATACATACTCACTTAGTGATACACATAAGAAAATAAGGAAGAGAACTATCTAGGGCAAACTCTACACATGACACGCTCAACAACACAGGCGTGTCCTTGATTGTGCCCTAAACCCACAACACAGAAGCTATGACATTCTCAGTGACATGGGCGTGTCACTGCACGTGTCAATTCTCCAACAACACAGTAGCTATGACATGCTCAGTGACATGGTCGTGTCACTTCACGTGTCAAAACTCCTCCAATGCAGTAACTATGACATGCTCACCCACACTAAAAATAGAACAGAACTAACGACATGCCCAAAGACATGGTCGTGCCACTGGGCGTGTCAGGATAAAAACCTGATATCGCCACAAAAATAACCACATCCAATTATCATCTTTCATCACCTCCTTTCAACTCCACACAACTCAACCAAAACCATCATTATACCACAATAAACTTGTATGAACATCAAAACAACTCAATTACAAGCAATGAACACAATCACGACCATATCTCAAAACTCAAAACTTACATAATCCACAGCTCTTATTCTTTTCACCAAACTTAACCCTTTCTCTTCAATCCAACCCCAAATTCAAAGTTAACAAGACAAAACAACTTCAAACATACCAAAATAATCCATAAACACAACTAAACCAAACAATCCAACAAACTCAAATACACAAACTCAAAGGGAATCAAATAAACAAGTTGGAAACTTACCAAATATGAAGAAAATCCTTAAAACTCCAACTTGATCACTTGAAATCCTTCAATTGCTTGAGTTAGGAAGCAACAATTTCTCTCTTTCCTTTGCTAATGGTGGTGGCCGGCCCTCTTGGAGAAAAAAGAAGAAGATGAAGATTGTTATCAACAAGTTAAACCAACCACTACTCTTAACCACTTAAATTCCCTCTTTTAATCACCACCAAGCATTAATATATTATTATAATATAATAAACAAAAATCATCTTCCACTATTAATATTTAATATTTAATTAATTAAAATATCTATTCACCATATTATTAAGATGTTGACTTGTATATGTTATATATATCTTCATATATACAACATATACACACTTCCCTTTCTCCTTTCTTTCCACTTAATCATATATACACTTTAAATCATTTAATTCAATTTCAACAATTAGCATTTCCAAAATTTTAGGATATCATTTGGGATATTACACACAATGCATATGGATATCACATCATTCCATTTTCTCATATTTGAAATATTTCACAATCCACAATTCATATAAAAACAAACACAAGCATGGGCCCAAAGATAACTAATATGTTATTAAAATTTCAGAGTTACTATTTTGGTCTATAATGACACCATGTGTCTAACCTCGAAGGCAAAATATCAATGTAATAGTCTAACTAGGTTAAGCTTATGACCCGGTCTTTTCACCTAGCCCAATTCAAGGACTTATTTTTGAGGATCGCGACCCGGTCTTTTCACCTCAAAAACATTTTCACAGTGACGCCCAGCGTCTAGCCCAAAGGCCAATCATAGTGATGCCCAACATCTAGCTCGAAGGCAAGTGACGTCCAACATCTAGCCCGAAGGCAAATCATAGGCATGCTGCCAAACACAGAACTCTGAAAATTGAATAACATACTAAGCACACAATTTATTCACATTTCTCATTATCAATCTCTTTCTCATTGGCACATAATCAAGCTAGGCACATTGCCTTATTTTCTCATCTTTTTCTCACTTTTTCTCATTTATATCGATATCAATTCATTTCATTATGTTTCCACATATCTCATTACATTATACCACGTTTACAACACATATTAATCACATTTAATGTAATCTAGCCAATACCAATGGCTTTTTTAACAATGCACTTAATGCATACACAACAAATGGCATTACCCAAACACTTTGGGTCATTTTCACATTTTATACAATTTAGCCATTATCAATGGCTTTTCACAATGCATTTAACACATATATGACATTACAAATGTCATAGCACATTATTCATACATAACCAATGTATCAAGTTTCTTAACACATTTTACAACCAAAATGTGTTAAGCCAAAATGTCATGCAAACATAACCAATGTATTCAAAGTTTGTACTTACCTCAAATAGCAACCAAAACAAGCTTAAAACAATCTCCAATCCTATCCTTCCATCTTGCACTTCACCACTTGGATGAAGCAAATCAACCTTCCTCAATGCCTAAACCAAATGTGATAACAAATAATCATTTAGTATCACATTTAATGGTATTTTCAATATTAAACCATAATTAATCCCCATCCAAGCAAAAATCCAAAAGTTAAGGCTAACCTCACTTTAACTTTGGATTCTCATACTAGGCCATTCATTTTAATATATTAAGTTTATTTATATTATTAGAAACATATTTTAATACATTTAAATCATTTACATTACAAAAACACACACTTGTACACAAAACCCTAAAATGACATAAACTTCCCCCATTGAACGTTTTCTATTCCAACACAATCCATTAATCATTTTAAGCTTATATTCATCACTTATATAACCAAATAACAAGATTAAACCAATAAAATTATACAATTCAACAACTTTGGAAAAATCATTTTCGAAAACCCTAAATCACACTTCCATTCTCAAACTCCAACCAAACATAACCAAATCCAATATTTGTCTTTAAAATACTTGTTTAAGCACCAAAACAACTCATTTAGAACCAATTTTCACAATTAAAAATCATGATTTCTCAAACCCTAAAAGTCCATAACCCTAAATTCTCTCTCTTCA
The DNA here is from genome assembly GCA_947685225.1 of Garcia nutans. Lineage (NCBI taxonomy): Eukaryota > Viridiplantae > Streptophyta > Magnoliopsida > Malpighiales > Euphorbiaceae > Garcia > Garcia nutans. The sequence goes on from CANTUV010000024.1 coordinate 54,903,961, forward strand.
CCATTCTTTATCCAAATTCAACCATTTCTTTAATCCATCCTTAAAATCATTAATAACTACCCAAAATAACTTCATACGCACCAATTCCAACAATTATAACATACTACTTAAAAATCCAACATGTCATCACATATTCAAAATTTTCATGGAAATCCAAAGAAAAAACTAAAGAACTTACTTTATCAATTGGAAATCACTAAAAATCCTCTTTGAACCTTTGAAATCCTTCCATTCTTGGAGCTAAGAAGAAGAAAAATCCTTGAGCTTTCTCCTATGGTGGTTCGGCCAAGAAGAAGAAGAAGAAGACTATTTTTTTAATTTCTCTTTCCTTTCATCTTTTAATTATAATTATATATATATATTATAATAATTTAATAATAATTTATTTAATTATTTATTAAAAAAATTAAAAGACTAAAAATCCATCATCCATTGAAAAATAATTTATTTTTCAATTATTTTATTAATTTTAAATTTCTAAAATTTATTTACAGAATGCCACAGGACTTTGACTTTTTTAAAAAGTGTTGACTTTATATGTTATGTATATTTTATATCACATATATATTCCTCTTTTTCATTTAAAATCTCTTCATTTTTTATTTAAAATCATTAATTGAATTTATCCTATTAAATTATAATTTATTTTATCAAATTTCCAAAAATTAAAAATTTTCAAAAATTGGGATATTACAATATCCATAGTTACCGAGTTTCCAGATGTTTTTCCTGAGGAGTTGCCAGGGATACCCTCTGAAAAAGAGGTTGAGTTTGGTACTGATTTGTTGTCTGGTATCACTCCCATCTCTATTACTCCTTATCATATGGCACCTACTGAGTTGAGAGAGTTGAAGGTGAAGTTGTAGGAGTTGTTGGATAAAGGGTTCAGTCACCCTAGTGTGTCCCCGTGGGGAGCGCCCATTTTGTATGTGAAGAAGAAGGATGGTACCTTAAGATTGTGTAGTGATTACTGGTAGTTGAATAAGGTGACCATCAAGAACATGTATTCATTGCCTCGAATAGATGATCTCTTTGATCAGTTGAAAGGAGCAACAATATTCTCTAAGATTGACTTGAGATCAGGGTACCATCAGTTAAGAGTTAGAGGTGAAGATGTGCCTAAGACAACTTTTTGCATGAGGTATGGGCATTATGAGTTCTTAGTGATGCCCTTTGGATTGACGAATGCACCAATAGCATTTATGGATTTAATGAATAGGGTCTAGATCAGTTTGTCGTGGTTTTCATTGATGATATTTTGGTGTATTCATGTAATGTGGAGGATCATGATAAGTATTTGCGGATTGTATTGTAGACTCTGAGAGAGAAGCAGTTCCATACTAAGCTATCTAAATGTGATTTTTGGCTTGATCAACTAACTTTTCTCGGTCATGTGGTATCAGCAAAGGGTATTAGAGTTGATTTGAGTAAAGTTGAGGCTATTTTGAATTGGAGTTCATCGAAGACTATGACAGAGGTAGAAGTTTTATGGGTTTGGCAGGTTATTATCATTGGTTTGTGAAAGGTTTTTCTATGATAGTTACTCCACTCACCAGATTACTTCGTAAGGGAGTTAGATTTATGTGGACAGATCGGTGTCAAGCGAGTTTTGAGCAGTTGAGGGAGATGTTGACTCAGGCTCCTATCCTTACCCTGCCTGTGGAAGGTAAACCTTATGTGATTTACAGTGATGCTTCACATAGTGGTTTAGGTTGTATTCTAAAGGAGGATAGAGTCATTGCTTATGCCTCTCGATAGTTGAATCCGCATGAGCTGAATTACCCAATGCATGATTTGGAATTAGCAGCTATAGTTTTTGCCTTGAAGATTTGGCGACATTACTTGTATGGGAGAAGTGTTTCATTTATTTGAAATATCTGAGTGTTCAAAGAGAATTGAATCTTTGGCAGAGACGATGGTTATAATTGATTAAAGACTACAATTGTTTAATTGATTATCATCCTGGCAAGGCAAATGTTATTGCTAATGCCTTGAGTCAATGATCTTTGGCAAGTTTGGCTGCTTATTCGCTCTTGTTGCTTGTTGAGTTGAGAGCGTTGTGTGCTAGATTTGAGTCTTGTGATGATGGTGCTTTAATGGCTCAGTTGTAGTTGAGGCCAGTGTTATTGGATCATATTAGGGAGACTCAGTTGGTAGATGAGAAAATCTAGAAGATTATATTGGATTACCAAAAGGGAGAGAGTCAAGACTTTCATGTGATAAGTGATGGCAGTTTGTGGTACAGAGATAGGTTGTGTGTTCCTAATGATGTAGGACTAAAAAGGGTAATTTTGGAGGAAGCACATTAGTCAGCTTATGCTATGCATCCTGGGAGTATCAAGATGTATCATGATTTGAAATAGTATTATTGGTGGTTAGGTATGAAGAGGGACATAGCAGAGTTTGTATCTAGATGTCTCACTTGTTAGACAGTGAAGGCTGAGCACCAGATTCCTTCAGGATTACTTCAGCCATTATCAGTGCAAGAGTGGAAATGGGAGTGAGTGATGATGGATTTTGTGACTGGATTGCCTTTGACTCAGAAGAAGCATGATGTGATTTGGGTAATAGTTGATCGGATGATGAAGGAAGCTCATTTTCTTCCAGTTCTGATGGATTTTTCTCTTTAGAGATTGGCTGAGCTATATATCAGTGATATAGTGAGGTTACATGGAGTCCCAGTTTCTTTGGTATCTGACTGAGATCCCCGATTTACATTGTGATTATGGAGAAGTTTGCAGGATGCTTTAGGCTCTCGGTTACATTTTAGCACTATTTTCCATCCTCAGACAGTTGGGTAGTCAGAGAGAGTGATAAAGATTTTAAAGGACATGTTGAGGAGCTATATCATTGATTTCACTGAGAGCTAGGACAGATTCTTACCACTAGTTGAGTTTTCTTATAATAACAATCATCAGTCCAGCATTGGGATGGCACCTTATGAGGCATTGTATGGTAGGAGATGCAGGACACCTCCATGTTGGGATGAAGTTAGAGAAGGTAAGTTGATTGGTCCTGATTTGATTAAGGAAACAGAAGAGAAAGTAAAGATGATTAGGAATTGTTTCAAAGCAGCCTCAGACTGACAAAAATCATATTCAGATTTAAAAAGAAGAGACATAGAGTTTAGTGTGGGAGATAACATGTTTTTGAAGGTGTCTCCTTGGAAGAAAATTTTGAGATTTGGCCGTAAAGGGAAGTTGAGTCCTCATTTCATAGGACCTTATAAGGTACTGGAGAGAGTTGGACCAGTGGCCTATAGACTAGCTTTGCCGCCTGAGTTGGATCAAATTCACAATGTCTTCCATGTCTCTATGCTTTGGAGGTACAGGTCAGACCCATCTCACATTTTGTCAATAGAGTCAATTGAGGTGAGTTCAGATCTAACTTATGAGAAAGAACTAGTGGCTATTTTAGCACAGGAAGTGAAAGAGTTGAGAAATAAGAAGGTGCCACTTGTGAAAGTTGTTTGGAAGAATCATGCCACTGAGGAGGCAACATGGGAGAGTGAGCAGATGATGTGGAATCAGTATTCCCAGTTATTCCAGACTTGAAAGCAGGTAATTTCGAGGACGAAATTTATTTTTAGAGGGGGAGAATTTTAATATCCTAAAATTTTGAAAATTTTAATTTTTTAAAATTAAATAAATGATTTATATATATTTAAGTGAAAAAAATAAAATGTGTATATGATATATATATTTAGATATACATGACATATATAAGTCAATATTTTAAAATGGTCAAATGTTATTTTAAATTATTGAAAAATTAATTGTGTAGTTAGTGGAAGATGATTTTTTTTATATTAATATATATATATATATATTACTTGGAAGAGATTTAAAGTGGGAAACTTGTGTGGTTAAAAAAAAGGTATTAGTTGGATAGAGATGAGTAGGAGATCATCATCTTCTTCTTCTTTCTCCATTAAAGGCCGGCTATCTCCATTAAAGGAAAGGAGGAAGTTGCTTCTTGCAAGCTCAAGTAATTGAAGGATTTCAAGTGTTCAAGTTGGAGTTTTGGGGATTTTCTCCATATTTGGTAAGTTTCCAACTTGTTTCCTTGATTTTCTATGAAAGTTTGTATATGTGCGAATTGGATGTTTGGTGTAACATGTGTTAATGGTTGGTATTGGTATGTATGAAGTTCTTTTGAGTAGTTAAATATGAAATTATTGTTGGATTGAAGAAATGGTTAAGTTTGGTGAAGAGAATAAGAGTCTTGGGTTATGTAACTTTTGAGTTGTGAAGTCATGGTTTTAAATTATGTATTTTACTTTTTACTTGAGTTGTTTTGATGTTTATACAAGTATTTTACGGTAAAATGATGGATTTGGGTGAGTTTGAATAGATATGGAAAGGGTATAGAAAGATAATTTTGGATGTGACAATTATGTGTTGATATCAGGATTTTGGCCTGACACACCCGATGACACGGCCATGTCTTTAGGCGTGTCAATGGTTCTTTTTTCAATTTTGGTGACATGTGAAGTGACACACCCATGTCATTGAGTGTGTCACAACTTCTGTAATGTTATAGTATTGACACATGTAGTGACACACCCATGTCACTGAGCGTGTCACAGCTACTGTTGTAGGAATTTTTGCACAGGCAGGGACACACTCATGTCACTGAGCATGTCACAACTACTGTGTTGTAGGAGTTTTCGCATAGGCATGGACATGCCCATGTCTCTGGACATGTCTTATCTACTGTAATACAGAGCTTAGGACACGGTCATTGACACGCCCATGTCACTGAGCATGTCAAAGCTTCTGTGTTATGGGTTTAGGGCACAGTCATTGACACGCCCGTGTTGTTGAGCATGTTATGTGTAGATTTTATCCTAGATAGTTCTTTTCTTTTTTTTTTCCTTTATATTTCATATCCTTGTGTTGAGAGGTTTTGTATATGCCTATAAGTACATTACTAAGTGATTATTTATAATCACATTTGGTTTAGGCTTTGAGGAGACTTGAGTTAGCCAATCCAAGTGTAGAGGGATATATTGGAAGAGGAGGTTGAAAATGGTGTTTGAGCTTGTTTTGTTGCTTTTAGAGGTAAGTACAAACTTTGAATAATTGATTATATTTGCATGACATTTGGACTTAACACATTTTGGTTAGAAAATGTGTTAAGTTACTTACTACATTGTTTGTGCATGAGTAATATGCTATGATTTGTATAATGTCATAAATGCATTATATGTAATGTGAACTATGTGCCATCTGTATCGGAGCTTCAGTTACAGAGGCATTGTGCCTAGCTTGATCATGAGAAAATGAGAAAGATATTGATAATGGAATTATGAAAGAATTATGTGCCTAGTATGTTATTTAATTTTCAGAGTTCTATGTTTGGCGGCAAGCCTAAGACATAGCAGTCCCTTGAAACTGGATTGGGCTTAATCCTTAAAGCCTAGTTGGGATGTTACATGATGTAACAGTCCCTTGAAACTGGGTTGGGCCTAGTCCTTGAAGCCTAGTTGAGATGTTGCATACGAGGTTATCCTCATTGTGACATGATTTGCCTTGGGGCTAGACACATGGTGTCAATTTGGACCAAAACAATAACTCTGGGATTTTAATAGCATATTAGATCCTTTGGGCCCATGTTTGTGTTTATTTTTATGTGAGTTATGAATTGTGGAACAATTGAGCAATATGTTACGATATAGTGTTATGAGATATAATATCCTTATGCATTGTGCATTGGCATTGCATTTGAACTTTATTGTTATCAAAGTTTGTATTGCTAGGCTTTTGGCTTAGCGCTATTGTGATTCATCGCACAGGAGACAGGGTGATCCGGTTGAGCCAGAGAGTTCATCTAGACCAAGTCGGGTCTAGGCTTGAGATCTTGAGTGCAGAGTTGATTGTTGGACATTAAGATCAGAGATAAACTGCTAGCATGTACATATTTTATATTTTTGTATATTTTGACTTCATGTATATTATGTTATATTTTGATGTGTATATATATATGTATATATTGCAAACTATCAAAAATGTTTTGGATAATCATTTGGTAATGAAGTTGTGTATGTGTTTTAGCAAGTAATATTTTATCTATTATTTACATTATATCAGTTAAATAATTTAAGTTTATACAGATTCAAAAAGTAAGGGTTTATTTTATTAAAATGGGTTTTGGCATTCTTGTATCATATATTCATATATTACATATGTTGGGTGTATGGATTATATGTGTATAGGGTATAAGGGTATTACAAGCCTTGCTTGAATGTCGTGTATCATTAACATATGCAAGGTAAGCTTCACACCTCTTCCTAATCAACCTTTTAGCTTTACCTGCAGAAATCAAACTAGAAGGGTAAATTTTTTTTCCTCGAACTACAATTTCACCATAACCCGAAAATCTTAAAAGGCACAACTTTACTACAACAGTCCATAACTGCTTGATGTCAGGACAAACAATCCATTCCCAAGATTACATCAAAGTCATGGAATGGAAGTTTAATCAAATCAGCATGAAGTTCTACCTCATGAACTCTAAGTGGACAATTTTGATATACTTTGTTTACCTTCACACTATGGCCTAAGGGATTTGTAACTTTTATCTCATAATCAAGTGTATCAACACACATTCTCTTCTTTGAAGCTATAATTGTACAAATATAAGAATGTGTAAAACCAAGATCTAATAATGCATACAAGCTCAAGTAAAGAAAATTTACCAACTACAACATTAGGAGCATCCTGGTCCTCCACAACTTTCATGGCATAAGCCTTAGCTGGAGCACTACCTCGAGTCTGAGGTTTATCCACTGTTTCAGATCCTCTCTGTTACTAACACTGGGTCAACCACCTCTACCCGCCCTATGGCCTGACTGAGACCTCTGTAGAGAACTTTGTCCTTCAATAACTTTTAGTTCTTTTATCATTGGACTATCTCTAATTTTGTGTTCCAAAGAACCACATTTCAAACAAGCCTCTTTTTGATACCAATAATCTTCACTTGCATAGCCCTTACCACAATATTGACAAGGTGTAGTAACAGTCCTTACCCCTGAGTTTGAGCTTGAATATTTTTCTGTCTTTTTTGGCCACCTTATATTTGTTCACTAGAAAATCCCTTCTTTGATTGTTGTATTCTTCCCTGCTCTGGTTTAATCTTATATTCTTTGGAAACTGTCACATTAACAACAGTGGAAAAATCTTTAATCCTCATCGCTACTAAATACACCTAGATCCGACTGTTCAAACCCTGTTCAAAATATCTGCACTTCTCTTTCTCAGATGAAACTAACTTTGGAAAATATTAGCTAAGGCAAACAAACTGCCTTTCATATTCAGACACAGATGACTGCCTTTGCTCAAGATACAAAAACTCCTGATGCTTCTCCTCTAAATAAATCTCACTAATATATTTCTTTTTAAATTCTTCTGGAAAAATACCCAAGTGAGTCTACTTACGGGTACACCTTTTTACTTTGTATCCCACCAAGCATAAGATTGTTCCTGCAACAAGGAAACTGCACACTCTAATCTTTCCTCAATAGTACAATGCAGAATATCAAAAACTCTAACAATTCTCTCTATCCAATACTCTGTTACTGAAGACTTATCAGTATCACTTGCTTTTTAAAATCTTTTGCTCCCAATTTTATAATTCTCTCCAATAGAATTTTGAGCGGGGATTTTTGCCCCCACTCCTGGTGGAATGGTTCTTGCGACTTTGATACTGTTTAGGCTCAGGGACTTAGAGAACACAGGCTTGAGCCCGGAGAAAATAGAGTCACCACTCGGATGGGCAAGAAAAAAGAAAGGGGTGGATGACTCAGTTCCTAAGGAATCCCCAATGCCCTAATGGGTTTGGAAACTTGGGTACGTGTGGGGAAGGTGAGAAATGGCCCAGCACCCCCACAACGCCCGGTTCATTGGAACCGGCCTCCTTTGCAGGTCTTAATATTATAAAATTCTTAAATATAACAATATTATCCATACTATATGCAACAATTAAAATAAAGCATCATTATATTAAAATTAAAGCAATGTCCAAACAAAATAAATAAATGGACACCCATCCAAGGATGGAAACATGTCCTTATATCGTTCATGTCTAAAACTAAATAGGACACCCACCGAAAGGTGGAAACATGTCCTTAACATTGGTCCAAATTATAAAAGCAATTTAAATTACATAAAATTTAACTAATGAGGTACCCACAAAGTGGAAACATGCCTCTTACAATTTTAATACCAAAACAAATAAAAAATAATCATAATAATAAAGAAAATATCCATCCATGATAAATTAAATAAATCAAGCATTGAAATTAAATAAATCAACCATCAAAACATAAAATAAACTACATAATCAAATCTAAAATTAAATAAAGCAATAAATATATAAATTTAGAGTTCACATCTTAAAATAGGGTTTTAGAATTTCAATTACTAAATTAGGGCTTTGGAAAAAGGAAAGTTAAATACACGGACTCATAATACACAAATGAATATTGACCCCTTCGATGAGCCCATATGGCGATCCCGGAACTCAGATTTTGGAAACTGACTTTTAGGGTTCTAGGTTTTGGTGTTGAAAAATTAAGATTTTAGGGTTTAGGAATTAGAAAATAGGGTTTTGGGATTTTGAGGAACGAATATTATTTTTTAAAAGAATAATGCTACTGGATGTTTTAAAGATTTAGGGGTTTTAGATTTGAAAAACATGTTTTGAGGCTATTAAGGGTTTAGGGTTTTAACTTACTGCCTTTGAAAAATAATTTTGGATTTGGAGAAATAAATTAAAGTTTTGGAAGAATAATTAAGATTTTGAAAAACAATCAGGGTTTTGAGACTTTAATGGAATAATTTAGGGTTTAAAGTTTTGTGAAAAATAGTTTAGGGTTTTAAAGTTTTGGAAACAAAAGAACGATTTAGGGTTTTGATAATTTAATCAATGACTTAGGCTACTGGATGGTTTTAAGTTTTTAGTTTTTATAAAACATGCAAGTGGAGTTTTGAAAACCAGCTGATTAATATATTAACTAAAGTAAACAATTAAAGTTATTAAAACAAAGATCAAGTTACTGCATATTCTTATTAATCAAAGAAAACAAAGCTACTGTGAACATATAATTTATGATTAAAGATCAAACCTGGGTAGTCGGATCCACCAAAAAATTGATTTCTAATGAACAATAACAAAGGCAATGTTGCTACCTTTGATGGATTGATGATTGATGAATGCTTACTTGCTGCTAATTCCTTTTTATCATCTCTTGCTTTGCTGTTTAATCCTCTTAATGTTAATTGTCGCTCTCTGCTTTGCTATTTTTTTCTCTTAATATTAATTGCCACTCTCTTAATGTTAATTGCCGACCCTCTTAATGTTTATTGCCGACTTATTAGAAGTGTTTTTGTGGACTGGACCATCTAAAAAAAACTTGGTTTAGGGTTTTGTAGTTGAGTTTGTGACTTTTAAAATTAGACCGACTTATTAGAAGTTGTAAATTGGATAGATTTTATTTTGGCATTCTTTAATTAAGGCCATACCAACTTAGGGCCAAAATTAAGGGTCTACAGGGATCCTTAGGACACTAGCGATAGAGGTTATGCAGGAGGAGCAACTCCTACAATTTTTCTGAGAACTTTCCCCATATTTCTCATAAATTAGGGATCTAAGGGAATTTGTTCCACATAAGGTTTCGATGGCTGCTGATTCCCCACACTAGCTTGACTGTGCAAGAATGTAGCTTGTTCCTCCGCACCTTGATGGGATTCATACCTTTAAACATTATAAATCAACAACATCAAACATATATTCAATTATATAGTTCACATAGCAATGACAGTTGTACTTCTCTTTGCTTTTAACCCACAACTTAGGACCTCCTAAACCTGCTCTGATACCACTAAATGTAACACCCCCTGCATAGTCTATACACTTAACTGCATAGGTGATGTCACCTAAATACTCACACTTGTTTATTTATGTGTTATAGACATAAAATAAAAAATACTTCAATGTATTAATGCAATTATTAAACTGTCAAAAGAACTACTATAATCATGCCTATATTACAAACATATATTTGCTAATTTACAAAGAACTCCTATTGTTAACTTACATTATTATAATTCTCAAACTACTCTCAAACTTATACAACTGTCATACAAAATCATAAAGTTTTTCCAAATGAACTATACATAATACAATATTTACAATATTATTCTTTGAACCTTTGTGATGCAGTTGACTAGGAACGTGTATCTCTCACTCTGCAGTCTCAACTCTTCTTGTTTGATATACGCATTAGAAAACAATTTTAACATTCTAAGCAAAGCCTAGTGGTGCTTATGTATTTACAATATGCAAGAAAATTTAAAGGAAAGAGAACTATACATAAAATGATTTAGAATTAATAGAAATTATTGCTTTTAGAATGTTAAATACAGAAATTAATAAATTCATTTAAACTTGAAATACTAAACATGATTAAATTTAGAATGGGTTAATTTAACAATAACAATAACCATATAACATATTATTTTCAATGTAGGTAACTTCTTTAATTATGCCCATACACATTGAACTCAGATCCTAGGTTTGGATAATGGGTCACTATTGGCAATTTAATGCCCACTGTATAAAATTTGGCCAATGGCCTACTATGGCATGAATGCCCACTGAATATGGTGACACAGAGTGTCCATTGATGGCATAGAGTGCCCACTATCACTTTGGATATCCTCCCTTTGTCTAGCCATTAAATCCGAAGCTAGATCTAAAATCAGTATGATTTAGGCAATTCAATAGTTTTTAATTAACATTAAATTATGTATATCACTTCAATGGAATAATTCTTTGATCAACACATGGTATCACAGATATTTATCATATATTCAAAATAAATTCGTTAAACTACTAGTTAGGGTTGATTTCAAAAATCCTTTACACTTTGAGGCCTTATAATCTTGTAGGCCGGAACTACAGTTGAAAGACAAAGAAAAGAGTTATTTTGGGCAATTTCTTCAAGTGACACACCCAATGACATTAACATGTCAATGACCATAACATTTGCTCATTCTTATAGAAGCTTTGACATGCCTAATGACACAGGCGTGTCATTGGCCGTGTCATTTAACTTGTATTATAGTAGCAACAATAGGCCCAGAGACATGGCTGTGTCACTAGTCGTGTCATTTATCTTTTGTCACAATAGCTATAACACGGGCATGTTATTCGTTGTGTCATCAATGTTGAAATAGAACATTATTGTCATGCCCAGTGACATGGCCGTGTCTCTAGTTGTGAAGGCAAAATTCTGTGTTTTGTACACTCAACCACTTAAACAGAATATATCCTAATCTATGGTAAAAATGAATCAAATACTAGTTTCTTTGACATAGAAAGAGTCTATATCAAATACTTTTTAATAATAACTCATTAAAGATAACTCAATAAACCAATTCAAACAATAAAATTCATAGAAATTCAAATAGTTGCAAATTAAAATACATAAGCACATACCTCTTTCAAAATCCCTTTACTTCTTTAATTACTTGTTGATAATCTCAACGTTTCTAGCTTATTATTCTAAAACTTATAACTGGATGTAATTTCCTCTTAAATTCTGGCTAGTGTTTTGAAAAGAGTGAAGAAAGGAGGAGTTTTGGGTTGTGATGGTGATAATAGGCATGGAAAGAAGAAGAGAGAAGAAGAAGATTCCACACATACACACACCTGTCCACATATATATATAGTTTAATCTAGTATGGCACTCTCATTGTAGTTATAGTGCACCCTCTTTCTTATCCTTTGATTCTAATTCAATTTTTAGTCTCATAAAACCATAAAAATAATTTCTTTAATAAATTTTAAGATCCACTATCTACATCATTTATGCATGCCACTTTTATCACTATTTAATCTCGATTACCAATATTAAATTAAAAGTTTAGTATTTAAAATTTTAAACATTACATCTTTGAAGAACAAACCACAACTATAAAGGTCTTTTCAATGATACTATACTTAACCTCATAAAGTAGGAGCTTTCTACTCAAATAATAGATTGTGTGCTCAACCCCTGATTCATCTACTTGGGCTAGCATAGCTCCTATTGACTCTTCCTCTATTGCCAAGTATAGTAATAAAGGTTTACAGGGTTTAGGTGTTTTCAAAATAGGTGGATTTAGCATATACTCTTTTATACATATAAAGGCCTTTTGACACTCTTCATTCCACTTGACTGGCTAGTTCTTTTTATGCAATTTGAAGATAGGTTTACAGATTGTGGTAAGCTTTGCTATGAACCTACTAATGTACTTGTGAGGGGGGATTTTTGCCCCCACTCCCATGTGGAATGGTTATTGTGACTTCGGAACTGTTAGGCTCATGGATGTGGAGAAGACGGGCCTAAACCATGAGAAAATGGAGTCGCCACCCGAATGGGCCGGGAAAAAAAAGGGGTGGATGACTCGATTCCTAAGGAATCCCAACTGCTAATGGGTTCAAAAAGTTGGCTACGAGTGGGGAAGGTGAGAATAACCCAGCACCCCCATATTGCCCGGTTTGTTGGAACCGGCCTCCTTCTTAGGTCTAAATATTATTAAATTCTTAACTTATTATAGCATTATCCATATTACACACATATTAAAGTAAATAAATATTTATTATATTAACATCAAAGAATGTCCAAACAAAATAATAAATGGGCACCCATATAATATGGAAACATGCCCTTATAATATCCAAAATCCAGAATAGATTAAATTACATTGAACCTAATTAATGAGGTATCCATAATGTGAAAACATATCGTTTACATAATGAAACCAAAATAATCAACATTAAAATAGTTAATGAAGTGAATTAAATCATTCACAATAATTAATAACAAGTCATCAAAATAAATAGAACATTGATAAATCACTCATCATAAGTATATAATAAATTAAATAACCAAAATTAGGGTTTTGAAGTTGGTGTTTGGTAAATTAGGTTTTAGTGTTTGGAACTAGGGTTTTGGTATTTAGATTAAGCTTTAAACAAATTGGTTTTAGATTTTGTCTACTGGATTAGGGTTTTGGAAACTATAAACTAATTAGTTTTTTATGGTATAAGGAGCTACTTTGACTATTTTTGTAAACCTTAGAATTTTAGAATATTTACTTATAACGAATAATTACACAATACTCTTTGTGGAAGGCTTCTGTAAGAAGCAAATTCAACCTTTTATGAATTATTAAGCTAACCTTGATTGATCATGCTTCAAATAAACTATTATGAATCAAAACTAGTGGATGTAACCTACCGGAACTAATTTAGACAAAGAGTAAATGCATTCAATATTCATAAACCATCATCAGATCATCTGGTGTTGAATTAAAATGGATTAAATTTAGAATTTACCTCCGTTTTTTTGCTCCACCATAATTAAATGTTGATTAAACTTCTATGCAATGATGAAACTCTAGTTGTGCAAAAATTAAGATAGTATGTCACTACTTGATAATTTTGATTCCTTTGGTGTTAATTGTTCATTCAAAATCGCCAGTTACTCTTTTCTTATTATTAATTGCCAACTCGTTTGTCTCTCTCCTTTTAGTTATCCACTTTCATTTTAATTGTTGCCACCCTCTCTTTGTGTATTAATCATGTATTTATAGAAAATGAAACCCTTAACCCTAAACCTTATTTGAGGCTTAAAAGAATCATAACTTAATTAGGAAATCAAATAGTCAGTTTTAGAGGGGCTCATATCGATTTAGAGGTTCCAAATTGATATGGAGCCAACCCATATCGATTTGAAAGGTCAAAATTGAAATGAGATTAGCTTATATCAATTTGGACATCCCAAATGGATATGAGCCATGGCTCATGCTCATGTTGATTTTGGCATGTCCTGACTTAAACCGGTCGAATAATTTCCAATTTCAGGACCAAAAACTTCTAATTTGGGTCGAATAGATTTAATATAGGGTTTCTATGAATTGGACCTTCCAATATTTAAGTCATAAATTAGGTTTAGGTTTAAAATTATAATAGAACAAGGTAAGTTTCCTAAACCTAATATGTGCCAAAATTAAGGGTTTGCAGTACTGCAATCGTCCGATAACCCCCGAACTTTTTTCTCCATCTTAGGGGCTGGCATATCTCTGATTGCCTTAACCTTGTCAGGGTCAATCTTAATGCCTTTTGGGCCAATCACATGCCCCAACATTTTGCCTAAAGTAACTAAATACACACACTTCTTTGGATTCAACCTGAGATTATACTTCACTTCTCTCTCAAAGAATATCTCTAGGTTTTTAAAATGTTGATCACTTGTATCAGACTTCACCATCATATCATCAACGTAAATCTCAACTTCCTTATGCATCATATCATGAAACAAATTAGTAGCCATCCTTTGGTAGAATGCTCCAGCATTCTTTAAATCGAACGACATCACCCTATAGCAAAATATACTCCATGTTGTAATGAAGGCAATTTTAGCTTTATCCTCTTGGGCTATTAACACTTGGTTGTATCCAGAAAATCTATCTATGAATGAGTGTAGCACACTAGAGGTTGCACTATCAATAAGGACATCTATATGAGGTAAAGGAAAGTCATCCTTAGGGGAAGCCTTGTTCAAGTCTCTATAGACCACATAGACCCTAATTCTTCCATCTTTCTTCGGCATGGGAACTATGTTGGCTAGCCAATCTAGATAATCTATCACTTCAAGGAACTTCACTTATATTTGTTTAGCGACTTCTTCTTTGATCAATTCTGCCCATTCGGGTCTTAACCTTCTAAGCTTTTGTTTGATAGGTTTTATGTGAGTGTAAGTAGGAATCAGGTACTTGGCTATATCTCAATCTATTCCAGACATATCCTCATAAGACCAAGCAAAAACCTCTTCATATTTTTAAATATTTTTTCTAATCTCTCTCTCTTATCAGGAGTAAGGTCGGATGCTATGCTAATATTTTTATGATTATCGGTTGTTCCCAAATTTAATGATTGTATATCAGCAGAGTTAATATTAAAGATGCTCATGTAACCACTATTTGAATGTATGCAACCATCAGGAAAAACATCACACAAGTAAGCAAACATCCTCATACAAAACAGAAAAATTAAAATCAAAATTGGAATCAACTTCAATGTTCTCATCATCATAAACTAAAAGGTCTTCAAACTATCCTTTGATAAAAGTAGCAATTTCCTCTGGAGTCTTCCGAATCTTCAAGGTAGCTTTTTTCTTCTCTTCTAGGTTAGGCTCTTTGTCAATTGGCAGGAAAAGCTTTTTCTCTTCATGTTCCACCAATTCAGCAACATCAGCAAAGATCTTAAACCCGAGGATCGTCTTTCCCATAAACATGATTGCTTTCGGCTTTCCTTGGAGTGGTCCCAATTCTGGTGCTTTGACAAATACTTCTTTATTTGGAGGAAAATTCATCCTCTCATTCTTTTTTAGCAGAGCACCTCCATTTGATTCATTATATCCCAATGCTTTCTTAGAAGTTTGAGTCTTTAAATCTGGAAGCCCTATTAGACCTGCTTTCCCCTTTCCAAGGCCAGTACTAGGTAGATAGTTCATTTCTTCATCATAGTCAGGACCTTAGGGTCTACTACTTCATCATCAAAAATTACAACTACTTGGAAACCATTGAGAGACCTCTCAATCATCAAAGCATTCACCACTTCATTATCCTCGACCTCGATGACCACTGTCTCATCCCCATTTGGGTTCTTGATCTTTTAGATAGAAGGAAATTCGGTAAGAGGATAAAACTAGGGCCGTCCCAATAGTAGTGAGAAAGTGATAGGGATATCTAAAACCACAAACTCTACCATAGATTCAATAGGACTAGCTTTCACAATAGCTTTGAAAGTTCCCTCAGCATGCCTCTTTGAATTATCATATGCTCTAATGGTCACTTCATTTGGGCTCAAATCCCTTATTGACATAACAAGCTTTGGCAAGATCATCAACCATTACACATGGAGTCCTTTTCCCTTTGACCTCTATCTTGATAAAGAGAGGGTGGATGTGATCTCTCCACTCTTTCAAAAAATCTGCATCCAAAAATGATACCATCCCCACATCAACCTTGTTCTTCTGTTGAATATCTTCACACTTCATTACTCTTTTATCCATCATGAAATTAACCAGCTCATCTGGTGTTATAGAAGTTGAAATTGGTATGCTAGCCAAAGCTTTGACCATAGTTTCACGGTGCTTCTTGGATGTAGCCAGTAGACCCAAGATACTAACACTTGCTTGGGTCCTTTTCAATTACTTAAAGACTGTGTCATCTTCATCTTCTTTTGCTTCTTTTTTAGCATCCTTTCTGTGAGCGGGGATTTTTGCCGCCACTCCCACATGGAATGGTTCTTGCGACTTTAGCACTGTTAGGCTCAGGGCCTTAGAGAACACGGGCTAAGTTCGGAGAAAATGGAGCAGCCACCCGGATGGGCCTGGAAAATAGAAAGGGCTGGATAACTCGATTCCTAAGGAATCCCTAACCCTCTAATGAGTTTGAAAAGTTGGGTATGTGTGAGAAAGGTGAAAAATGGCCCAGCATCCCCACTTAATAATTGGAATCGACCTCCTTTTCAAGTCTTAATATTATATAATTCCTAAATATAATGATATTATCCATATTACATGCAATCATAAGAATAAACAAATACTTTATTAAAAATCATAGCAATGTTTAAACAAAACAAATAAATGGACACCCACCCAAGGATGGAAATGTGTCCTTCATCTAATATCTAAAACTAAATAGGACACCCACCAAAAGATGGAAACATGTCCTTTACATTAATCCCAAAATGTGAAAATAATTTAAATTACATGAAGCTTAATTAATGAGGTATCCGATCATGGAAACATACCTCTTAAAATTTTAATAAATAAATAATAATTGAAAAAATATTCATACATGATAAATTAAATAAACCAAACATCAAAATTAAATAAATCAATCATCAAAATATATAATAAACTATATAATCAAATCTAAAATTAAATAAAGCAATAAATATATAAATTTAGGGTTTATATCTTAAATTAAGGTTTTTAGAATGTTAATAACTAAATTAGGATTTAAAATAAAGGAAGTTAAACACAAAGACTTATATTACACAAACAAATATTGACCCTTTCAACGAGCCATACGAAGGTCAAGGGGGCAGTGCCCCTTGAGGGGTCAGGGGCCACGCCCCCAAAAATTTTGAAAACTAGTTTTTAGGGTTGTAGGTTTTGGTGTTAAAAATTAAGATTTTAGAGTTTAAGATTTAAAAAATAGGGTTTTAGTATTTTTATGAAAATAACAATAGGATTTGAGTAAATTAGATTAGTGTTTTGATGATTATGTTATTGATTTAAATTAAAACTTATGCTCGCTATATGAAAGAAATCAAGAAGAAGTTGAGTAATCAAAATGTGGTGGTGATAGTTTTGAAAAGTGAAGGCAATTATTGATTTAATAAATTGAATTTAGAAGAACATACCTGCATGTGAAGACTCCACCAAATTGAAGAAATTAAAACAAGCTACTGCCTGCTTTAATGCAAGATTTATAGCAGAGTAAGATTAAGGCAATGCGTTCATTGCCTTTGTGTAATTTTGTTTCCTTTATTGCTTTCTTTTCTTCCCTGTTTTGATATGGTTTCAGCCTCAAACCTTAAGAAAAATTAAAAGTCCAAAGATTCTTGAAATAATTGCTACCAAAGTCCGAGAGCCAAAAGTCCTTGCCTCCTTTTTATTTTTATGTTTCTACCCGAATCAAGGAAAAAGCCAAAAGTCCAGTCCTGAATAATTTTTTCTATCCAAAAAATTCTCCCAAGTCAAAATAAAAATTTTTCTCCCGTCCCTCTTTTTTGCTTCTGTGTTTTAATGTGGTATTTATGAGAGAAATAAAAACATATACAAATTAGTTAAGAAAATAAAACTGTTTTGGAAATAAAATTAAAAACCACAATTAAAAAGTTTTATCAAAAAATTGTGCGAGCCCGGGCGAGACTGGCATTGGACGCCGCTACATGAGGATCGGGCTGCTGGGTGTGCGAGACTAGGCCTACTACGCGAGACTCCCTGTTGCTACGTGAGAATCTGTTGCGAATGTCATGCGAGAATGGGCCAACTGCTGTGCGAGAATGCCTACGACGCCTGGGAGCTCCTCGATTCGCCGCAGGCAAAGCCTATGGCGAATTGGCCTGCGGCAGGCCAATTGGCAGCGCTGCCACGCATCGCTCGCTGATCCGTCCAATTTTTTTATTTTTATTTTTTATTTTATCATGTATCAAAAATAAATATTATTATATTAGTAAAAATAAATAAAATAATTATTATAAATAATTATTAAAATAAATATTATATTATTAAAATAAATATTAAAATAAATCATAAATATTAAAATAAATATAAATATTTAAATAAATAAAAAATACCACAAAAATTATTTTGGACTATTTTAAAATATCGGACTGGACTTGTTCAAAAATTAGGGGTCTATAGTTTACCCTCTGCTTGAACGATCTGAGACTTTCAGTAGAAGAGAGTGAAAAGCAACATGACTTTGAGCAGATTTTGGATTAGGATGGGTTCTTGACCCGAGATTGGAGATGGTTGGGTTTGGACCTTAAATGAGTTATGGACCTGAAAATGCTTTAGGTTCTAGACTCGGATAGATTTGATTGGGTTCTCGACTCAAGATTAGATTTTTTGGGCACTTGACCCAAAACTGGATTTTTGGGTGCTCGACCCGAAATTGAATTTTGGGTGCTCAACTGATACTAGATTTAGATACTCGATCAGAAATTGGAATGTGTACTTAACTCAAAATTGGATTTTGGGTGCTCGACTCGAGACTGGATTTTGGGTTCTTGACCCAACCTGATTTGGAGGCTCGACCCAAGAATGGATTCAGGTTCTCGACCTGAGATTGGATTTTGGGTTCTCGAGCTGAGACTAATTTGGATGCTCTATCTAAGACTGAATTTGGGTTCTCGATCCGAAACTGGATTTTTAGGTGCTAGACCCAAAACTGGATTTTGGGTGCTCGACCTAATACTAGATTTGGATACTCCATCTGGACTGGACTGGATACTCGACCCGAAACTAGATTTTGGGTGCTCGACCCAAAACTGAATTTTTTAGTGCTCAACATGAAATTAGATTTTTAGGTGCTCGACCCAAGATTGGATTTGGATACTTGGACCAAGACAGGAGTTGGGTGCGCGACCCAAAACTGGATTTAGGTGCTTGACACGCTAGATAAGAGTTAGGTGCTCAACCCGAGACAAGAGTTGGGTGCTCGACATAAAACTAGATTTGGGTGCTTGACACAAAATAGGAGTTGGGTGCTCGACCTGAAATTGAATTTTGGATACTCGACCCGAAACTGGATTGGGTACTTACACTGGAGATAGGATTTGGGTGCTCAACCAAAAACTAGATTTTGGGTGCTCGACCTGAAATTTAGAGTTGGGTGCTCGACTCAAAACTGGATTTGGATACTCGATCCTAAACTGAATTTGGGTGCTCAACCCAAAACTGGATTTTGGGTACTCGACCCAAAATTGGATTGGGCACTTGGACCTGAGACAGGATTTGGGTGCTCGACCCGAAATTGGATTTGGATACTTGATCCTAAACTGGATGTGGATGCTCGATCCTAAATTGGATTCTCATCCTTTTGAGAGTTCTAATGTTCCATTCTTTTTGTTCTTCCTTTTGCAAAAAATTTCAGCTATTTTTTAGCTGACCCTTATATCTTCTCCTTGCCCCCTGCGTGGCAAAATATTTAAAGTGAGTCTGAAAATATTTTGTACACTCATAAACTCAAAAATTAAAAAGGAGAAACTTTGCCTCATGTGTAGGCTCAAACCAATGATTTTTCTCATGCATGTTTATATTGATGTTTGTATTGTCTAGTTCTTCGTACAAGCATGCATTTCTTCTTTTGCAATTTACTGGAGCTTCCTCCATCAATGGGCTTTCTATGCCCCCTAATTCAATATCTTCTTTTGATTCTTTACTTCACAGGGTGTTTGTTGTTCACTTTGACAAATAATAGGTAACACATGATAACAAAATGCAATGTGATATGCTCATGTATGAATGATATGCATGAATAATACTTATAGTGGTTCTGTCGACTCATATACTAAGGTGATCAGCTAAAGTGTTCTCATTGACTCCTTCCAGATGCATGTTTAGGTCTTGCATTAGAATGACAGAAAGCTTTGCATTTATGGCTTTTATCTTCAAGATGTTGAAAACATGAGTGGTGAGGCCTAAGCAACAGAGATACATCCATTTCAAATTAGGAATCAGCATGCCAGTTGCAACTTTTTCACAACCATGCCAATAATTATTTACTTTGCCTAATGTGTCCTTCAAGGTTCGATAGTTCAACAAACTTCCCTTAACTTGAAGGCTTTGTATGACAAAAATATTTTTTTTATTTTAAATCAAATGTTGACTTTGTCACATCAATGTCATTGTACCTCAGGACTCGATTTTGCAAATTAACATATCTATAACATTACAACCCTAGCTACCATACTAAACTCGAGAATCACTTCTATTTGAGCAAGAACTGCTGCACTTCAGATAGGCACATACACATTACTTAGCGAAAGGTCTCATTGAGTTTAAATATTATCTACCTCATATGCATGCTTATTCAAACTATCTCCACTAATAGACTCTACCTACCAAGAGAGATCAACAAGTCTTTGAAAGGCTTGAAATGGGGTCTATAAGGGACATGGGTTAAGCGGAGGCCAATTGTAAATTGGAGTTGATGTGACAATATGGACAAACCCTCACACTATAATTTTCCTATTTAGATAGTTGGAAACATAAAAAGCTAGAGCTTTGAACATTCTTCTTTCTTTTTGACGTTAATCTGAATCTCGATTGGGACAGTCTTTGTCTTTGTAAAAAGTTTGGCACCCATGTTCATTTCTTTTCTTCTTTTCCCTTTTCTTTCTCTTTCTTTTTCTTACTCTTCCCTTTCGTTGAGCATTTTATCATTTTTTCCTTCTTCTCTGTAGGATTGTTAAGTACATGACTTCAAAAACAAGATGGTCTTTCTCATTTTTCTCTGATTTTGATCGAATCTTTGGTTGGGTTGGACCAATTCCAGTCAAACTATCTTTATAAATCAAATGGAAGTCTTTTGCTACTTTAGGTAAAAGAGAACTTAGTTGGATTTTTGAACCATTTTGGGTTTTATTTTCTTATCTTTTTCTTCTTTTTTTCCTCTTCTCTTTTTTTTTTCTTTTTCCTTTCTTTTCTTTTTTTTTCCCTTTTTTTTTCTTTTTTATCCTTTATGGTTTTGACTAGTCATTCCTTTCTTTTTGATCTTCTTGCCTCTTCCCCTTAGTGATCATCAGATTTGTCATAAGTATCACAATAACTCAAGGTAGGTTATTGGGGTGTACAAGCCAATGAAAAGCTAGCTAAAATCTTATGAAGGCTCAAAGGGACAACTAAGGATTGGTGTCAATAGGGTTGATATTAGTTGTTGGCTTACTAAATAATGCCTAGATCATTTCTCCCTTAAATAAGTAGAGTTCAATTTCGCCTCGAAAGTCCTTGAAAGCATGTTCTAAGATTGACTAGGACCTAGACAAAGGTCATTATGTAGGAGCCCTCCTAAGTAAGCATACACAACTCAATGCTATAGAGCAATTCCCTCACCTAGTAAAGTCATTCAAATCATGATGCATAGATATGCTAATTTATAAATATCAAGCTAGATTCATTATCGGTTGAGCATCAAAATGAACAAAGACCAACAAAAATTTTAATAAAAGTAATTTATTCAAATAATCTTAATTTAAAAAATATAATTATTCCAATTAAATATTTAAAGAAAGCAAAATAGAAGAGTAACATTCAAGTTAAGGGAAGTTTATTGAGTTAATCCTTATTCCACGTCTTTGATACTCTCATCTAGAAAGAAGGATAAGATAAAATCTTCCTCCAATCCTCTTCCTTCCGTGAAAGTTGCCGGTGGAGTCACTCTTTCAAATTTAGGCAAAGGATTGCTTTTAGTATTGGGCTTATCCGGCTCGGGTAGTGTAAGAGGGGATTTTTGCCCTCATTTCCAGTTGAATGGTTCTTGTGACTTCGGCACTGTTTAGGCTCGGGCCTTAGAGAACACGGGCCTAAGCCCTGAGAAAATGGAGTCGCCACTCGAACGGGTTGGGAAAAAGAAAGGGGTGGATGACTCAATTCCTAAGGAATCCCCAACCCCCTAATGGGTTCAAAAAGTTGGGTATGTGTGGAGAAGGTGAGAAATGGCCCAGCACCCCCACAATGCCCGATTCATTGGAACCGGCCTTCTTTGCAGGTCTTAATATTATAAAATTCTTAAATATAACAATATTATCCATATTACATGCAATAATTAAAATAAAGCATCATTATATTAAAATCAAAGCAATGTCCAAACAAAGCAAATAAAAGGACACCCATCTGAGGATGGAAACCTGTCCTTACATTGTCCATGTCTAAAACTAAATAGGACACCCAACGAAAGGTGGAAACATGTCCTTTACATTGGTCCAAAATCTTTAGAATAAAATAAATTACATGATGCTCACAACATGAGGTACCCAAAATATGGAAACATACCTCTTACAATGTTTTGAAATCAAAATAAATCAATAAAAGTAAACAATCATTCATCAAAAATAAATCAATCATCAAAGACATCAAACATCAATCAAAATCTATAATAAACATTCATCCAATTTAAATAAAATAGTAAGCATATAATTTTAGGGTTCATGCATCAATTAGGATTTCTAGGGTTTTATGTTTAATAACTAGGATTTTGCATATACTAGTTTAATTAGTTGAGAAATATTTTAAAGAAATAACATAGCTACTGGATATTTTAAAGATTTAGGATTTTGGATGTTTTCATGAAAATAATGCTACTATGATTTTAAAACAATAGGTTTAGTTAGGGTTTTAAGCAAATAGATTGTAGTTTTGGTTTTTAGAAAGGTGTAATTAGGATTTTAGATTTGAAAAACACATTTTAAGGCTATTAAAGTTTTAGGGTTTTACGGTTAATATATTAGGGTTTTATGGTTTAAAAATTTGATTCTATAGATTATGATTTTGAATTTAGAATTTGATGCTTCACCGTAATCAAAGTTGAGTGTGCTTTTAATATTGACTATATCAACTACTTTTGTATTTTTAGGTAAAACTAATATAGAAAGCCAAATTTATTATTGAAAGATTAAAATAGCTCACTAAATAAAATTATAACAAAATAGCTACTATGAAGGTTTGAAAACAAAGTTAATTAAGATTTAGGGTTTGAATAACTTAGGGTTTATGAAATTAGATTTGTGTTGAATGATTATATTATTTATTTTTAATTAAGATCTTAAGTATTGTATGAGTTAATTTATGCTACTGCCTAAACTAAATTGAAGGAAGAATTAAATAACTAAGGAGTGTGATGTGGCTTAAAAGATGAAGATGATTAATGATTGAATAAACTGAAGTTAGAGCAATTTATCTATGTTTGAATGCTCCACCAAATTTGAATAAATTGAACCAAGTTGTTGCCTGCTTTAGATTTGATTTTGGTTGAGCAAAGCAATCTGGAGACAACTGATTGCCTCCTTTGGTTGCTGTCTCTTGAATTTCTCCTTGCTTGCTAGGGTTTTCTTTTGGCCCAAAGAATTCAAAGGTCCAAGTTTGGTTCAAAATTTCTTTTTTTTTTGTTGAAAGATCTAAGTTCCGTCTCCCAAAGTCCAGATCCCTTTCTGAAGTGTTTTAATGTGGTATTTATAGGAAAAAATCCAAACCTAATTCTAATTGTCTAAGGAAATAAAAACCATTTAGGAAAAGTAATCAAAACCAAATAGAATTCAGTTTCGAAAAAAATTGCGCTGGAAAAAACTGCACTAGCAAAAAAATTGTTGCGGGCTAGCAAAAAAATTGCGAGCGAACTTGGGCGCAGGCCAGCCAATTTGTCGTAGGAATTTCCGACAGCGAATTGGCTTATGGAGAATTCATCGTAGGAATTTCCTGCAGCGAATTGGCCAAGCCAATTCACTTTCGGCGATGAAAAATTTTCGTCGCCAATTTTTATTTATTTATTAATTATTTTTTAACTTTACTAATATTACCTTTTTTATTTTAATTAAAAATAAAAAATAAATAATATTAAAATAAATAATATTTAATTAAAATACCACAAAAATTATTTTAGACTATAAAAAATATTGGACCAGACTGGGTCAAAAATTAAGGGTCTATAGTTTGCCCCCTACTTGAGCGATCTGAGACTACAGCAAAAGAAAGTAAAATGCAATGTGATTTTTTTCTGGGTTTTGAGCCATACTGGACTCCCAAGGTTGGTTTAAGCTTTGAACTCAAAAATAATTTGGGTTCTGGACCCAAGCTAGGATTTGGGTTCTGGACCCGGAGTAAGTTTTGGACTTAAGGGTAATTTGGGTTTTGAACCTGAGCTAAGTCCTAGACTTAAGAGAGATTTGGGTTTTGGACCCGAGCTAAGTTCTGGAATTAAGAGAGATTTAGGTTTTGGACCCAAGCTAATTTCTGGACTTAAGAGTAATTTGGGTTTTGGACCCGAGCTAAGTTCTGGACTTAAGGGTAATTTGGGTTCTGGACCCGAGCTAAGTTCTGGACTTAAAAATAATTTGGGTTCTGAACCCGAGCTAGATTTAGGATTTGGGTTTTGGACCTAGGGTAAGTTCTGGACTTAATAAAGATTTTAGGTTCTTGAACTAAGCTAAGTTCCGGACTTAAAAATAATTTGATTATCTGTAAAAAATAATTGTAGTTAGTAGGATACTAAAGAAATTTATAAAAAATTTAGCTATTTTTTATCATGCATATATTTTCTTGCCACCTGCGTGTAAAAATATTTTAAAAGTGGAAAAATATTTATATACACGCAAGTATCTGAATGATTTAATTAAATAATCGAGTTTCCTATTTATTCACTGTGTAGTTACTATTTATTCACTATTCATTTACTATTTATAAATAGTAATATTTACTTTTTTTCACGAGAATACTATTTTCCTCTTTTTCCTTTGCAATTTATCTATATAAACCTCGACTCATTTCTTCATTTCATCCATACTCATACAAATTTTGAAATTAGAGGGTTTAGCAAAGAGATAAGGAGAAAATGCATTCTTCAAGATCAGGAACTCGATCTAATGCTGAGTTATTGGAGTTTATTCGGCAGCATCAAAATGGAAATATAAGTCTACTAGCCGGAATGTAGCTTCATCGCAGTTCAAATCAAAAGACCAAAGTAATAATTCAATTATTTATTTTAACAGCAAATCATTTTTCGTTTTTATGTTTTTTTTTCTTTTTGTTTTGTTTTGTTTTTGTTTTGTTTTTTTTAAGATTTAGGAAAAATAAATAAATTAGATGAATATATTTAAGAATTTAACAAACAAGTAAATAGATAGACTAAAAATAGAACATAAATAAATTTAGCCTAAAAATCAGTGGTATTGATATGATGATATACTGAACTTGTGTTAACTTACCTGGCTCCGTGTTAGAGGGATCGTTGCATTATTCGGGGCGAAGGGTGTGTCTATAAAGCTCGACAATGGTATGATGTAGCACCTTCTCGGGTAAAACGGATTATCCGAGATTGCAATTCTGAAAGCTTTATCTTGCAATTATCCTCCAAGGAGTGTCCGATAGACAGAAGTGTAGTTCAAGCATTGTCAGAATGGTGGATGGACACAACCCATACTTTCCGCCTACCTAAAGGAGATATGACCATTGGCCCAGTCGATTATATAGCTATAACTGGTATCTGGAACTATGGCCTTCCAGTCCCTCTTACTAATGATATTCTAACATTCGAAGTAGTCCAACAGCTAATCAGAATGGAAACATCATTTAAAGGTCCTTTCAAGATAAAAATTGAGCCAATTCAGAGTTATCGGATAAACTACGAAGGACGAGTTCATAGGGAAACAACCAAACAATATGCTCGAGGTTTTTTACTGTATTTTCTCAGGTCGACCAT
The DNA here is from genome assembly GCA_947685225.1 of Garcia nutans. Lineage (NCBI taxonomy): Eukaryota > Viridiplantae > Streptophyta > Magnoliopsida > Malpighiales > Euphorbiaceae > Garcia > Garcia nutans. Next base: position 54,930,006 of record CANTUV010000024.1, read on the forward strand.
TTTAGGTAGCACCGAATCTGCCATCCATTTGTTGGTGTTGAGGGCCCTTACTGATATGAGTATGGTACCACTTTACGGCTGGGGTGAAGCTGCCCTTGCCTGTCTTTATCATGGACTTCATAAGATTTGCCAAAATAAGAAGTCTTCTGTTGGCTTTATGGCACCAATGTCAATTCCATTCTTATTCTTGAATGAATTTGATTTTTATTATTGTTGTATATGAGCATAATCTTGTGAGGGTGCCTGGCATTTCCTGAGAGAGAGTCGGGTATCCGAGATGGAATTTTTGGTTGTCAGATCATGTAGAAGTTCTCGGCTCTCACCATGTGCACACCCAGTGCTATCTCTTAAGTTGCTTAACCTAGGACCAGGTAAAATAGCATTAGTATACTTTCAAATTTATATAAAATTTCACTTACCTTATGTCATTTTGTAGGTCAATTTGGCCTGGTGGAACATAAAAGAGTGGATGAACTGGACTTCTTCCATGAATGCCGCATTGCCTTTTCAACATACTCGTCGAGTCATTGCCAGCCTTGTGTTTAGTGGCTAGTTTCTCTGGGAGAGAGTGTATGAGTGGTTTCTTGGTCTCGAGCGGTGGAGGATCCTGATGAGTTGCTCGAAGTATACTTTAAATATCACATCAATGCCGGAGAATGCATGGTGGTTGGCTCGGCATGGTTATGATGTTGAAACCTTTCTCTATCCACCGGGTGCATCTTATACCCAGTTTATTCAAATAGGGCTCTTGAACTTTGATGTATCTCCTGTTGGTATATGGGAGATTCCCAAGGAAAATGAGGATAGAGATGAAGAGGAGTATCATGGAGAGGGAAGAGAGTCTGTCTCACATCTCAGGGCTAGCACTTCTCAGGTAAACTTTTACCACTTTTCCATTGCAATTGCTTCTTTCTTAACTTGTTTTGACTTTTTTAATGATTTTTGCAGGCTGCTAGCTCATTTGGTCATGAGGCTGGACCTTCTTTTACTGCTCCTCCATTTGCTCATTCTAATTAACCGGAGATCCCATCTCATCCACAGGGCGTTGATATGAATTACATGGTAGGTTTTCTTATTCCATGATAATTTATGCTATATGTATGCATGATTATGTATGCTCTTACTCTTTTTCTTTCTGGCTCACAGCGGATGCTTAAAGAGCAAAATAAGAAACTTCAAGAAGAGTTGGCTGCTAATCATCAATAGGTTTCCCATTTTGAAAAATTGTACCACCAGTCAGAGTAAGATTTTTGAGACTTCCGGCTTCAGGGGATGAGAGATCCTGGTGCTTCATCATCTAGAGGCCCCCAAGCTGATGACCATGAGATCCTTTCATCTACTTTGGATAAGGACCGTTACAGATCTGAATTCCAAGGTAATAGAGATTCAGGTGCTTCTACTTCGGGTAGACTCGGGATGGGTGATATGCCTCCTTCTTCAATAGGCGATGACTTTCTTAAGGCTTTGTTTGATCATGATCCACCACCTCATTCTTAGTGATCTATTAGTATTGTATCAAATGAGGAAATATTGTATAATAAGTATAATGATAAAAATAATAATGATGATATATAATTTGCATCTTTATTGCATCTCTTTTTTTTTTGGTTTCTATCATCATTATTACTATGATACAATTATTGGCCTTTCCTCTTCGCATTTAATATTTCCACAGTATCACTAACCTTCAAAACCAAAGGCAACGTGGCAATTCAAGATCCTTTCATTGCCAATTCCCCATCCTCGTGCATCTTGGTCTCACACCTTTCCTTGTCAATTTTGGAATAGCACAATCATCCCATATAAATCTCTTTTCACGCCATGATTTCATACAGAAGCCAAGAGATTTTCTACTTCAACGTAAAAATTCCTTTTAACAATTCCAATTTTCCTTCAGTTGTCAACAATGATCGAACTCAATTTGAAGAAAATAAAAGTTCTATTTAAAAATATGAATGTCATTCATTTGAACAAATATCTTGGTAAAAAATTGATACTTTGAAGTATTTTCAAAATGTTAAATTGGACCATTCTTTTTTACATGCCATGGCTTCTTTTTGGAATGTGAATTCTAGGACATTTAAAATTAATGGCTTTGAAATTATGTCCCTTGATTGAAGAATTTGAGGCTATCCTTGGATATCCAAGCAATCAATAAATGGCATTACCTATATTGATTTCCAGGACTCAACAAAAGATGCAAATGTTATTTCAACTTTCAAAGCCCGAAGTTCTACAGTTGATGAGAGGTGAGAAAATTCTGCTTGGTCCCTTAATTGACTTTTGCCTTTCTCATTTGGCTCCTACTAAGGCATGGGGATGTATGCTTTGTCTATGCTTGCTTGGCCAATTCTTGCTTGTTTCTTCTTATGGAAATATTGATCCACGAGTATTGGATATCATAGACCAAATGGAAGGAGGCTTGTTGCCGATACCCATGATCTTTGCTGAGACTTTAGTTGGACTAGACCAACTTAAATCGAGATTATTGAAGAAATTGATCGGAATCCATTATTGCTTCAGGTAATTACCTAAACTGCCCTTTCAGATTTTCAATTTAGGTTTTTCTTCTTTTTATTATTATTATTTTTTTATTGCTCCAATTTTTGCCTAGTCCGCCCTTGTGGGTTTTCTGAACTAGCGAGCTGTCCTAATTTTTTACTAAGCTGCCCTTGCGGGTTTTCATCTTAGTGGACCCTTTTTTTTATTGCTCTAATTTTTGCCTAGTCAGCCCATGCGGGTTTTCAGAACTAGCGAGTTGTCCTAATTTTTGCCTAAGATGCCCTTGCGGGTCTGCAGCTTAGCGGACCTTCCTTTTTAATTAATTTTTTTCTTACAGATTTGGCTTCAGAAGCATCTATTCTTGCTCGATACTCCATCTATGAATTTTGCCAGATATCTACCATGACATCATTCTGCTAGAAAATTACTCCATCCTGCTTCTTCATATGTTGACTGGGTTGACTGGATCCACTTACACGCTGAAGTCAACATTCATTGGTTAGTACCTTAGTGGAAGATTTCTCATATCACCATGCAGACATACTTGATATATGTTCCTCTTACTGCTCTTCGTCAAGGTACTTGCTATGATCCTTGCCGGCTTGACCGTCAATAAGGAGCTGAGCCTCGAGGTTCTGAATTCACTCCCGATTTAGACATGCCTTGCCTGACTAAAGCCTACTTAGATTGGCTAAAGTAAAGCTGGCCTGTACGTTACACTTATTGTCTACCATAGATTTTATATTTGTCAATTTCTTTAGAAAGTATATTGTTAGGACAAAAAAATAATAAAAGTAATAAGAGATGCTTCTTTTCCTTTTATAATTTGTCATCACCTTTTGCTATTGTGTTTATTTATTTCAGCCATATCTAGTTAAATACTTATAATAGTGCACATATGATATGTCTGAGGGTTTGGAGGGTTGTGGATCAGGTTCGATAAAGGTGGCAGTGAGCCCATGTTTGATCCAAATAAAGGAAATGGGTGCGCCTCTGCTGACAGCTTAAGCTTTTAGTAGAAATGGTTAGCATTCTTTCTGGTTAAGCGTGCTGGTGCAGGGTCAGTACCAGGATGGGTGACCTTCTGGGAAGTGCTTGGCCTAGCCGTGTTGGTGCAGGGTCAGTACCAGGAGGGGTGACCTTCTGGGAAGTGCTTGGCCCAGCCGTGCTGGTGCAAGGTCAGTACCAGAATGGGTGTCCACCTGGGAAGTGCTTGGCCCGGCCACATCATTTGGTATCATAGCCTATTATCGGGTCTGGTCCCACTGCTCCAAGTTTGAGGATGAACTTCCTTAAAGAGGGAGGGAATGATATGTCCGAGAGTTTGGAGGGTTGTGGATCAGGTTCGATAAAGGTGGCAGTGAGCCCATGTTTGATCCAAATAAAGGAAATGGGTGCGCCTCTACTGACAGCTTAAGCTTTTGGTAAAAATGGTTAGCGTTCTTTCTAGTTAAGCGTGCTGGTGCAGGGTCAGTACCAGGATGGGTGACCTTTTGGGAAGTGCTTGGCCTAGCCGTGTTGGTTCAAGGTCAGTACCAGGAGGGTGACCTTCTGGGAAGTGCTTGGCCCAGCCGTGCTGGTGCAGGGTCAGTTCCATAATGGGTGTCCACCTAGGAAGTGCTTGGCCCGGCCGCATCAACATAGAACAATTTTAATATTAATTTTATTTTATTAAATTGGGGAACAACCAAATATAAAGCCAGCATACATAAGATCACTCCTATTGCCAACTAGCCCTTTTGAGTTTTCTAATTGATGATTTTCTCTCATTTAGCCCTAATTGTTGCCTAGCCCGCCCTTTCGGGTTTTCAAAACTAGCGGATTACTCTAACTTTTGCCTAGGCAGCCCTTTTTGGGTTTTCAATCTAGCGAGCTTTTTTTTTTCTTTCTTTTTTTTATAAAGCATCTTCAGCCTGTCAATGTTCACTGGCTCACTAAACTCGTTCCCGTCCATGTCTGATAACTTCACTGCACCCTTGTTCATGACTTGTTTTACAACATATGGCCCTTCCTAGCTAGGACTAAATTTTTTTCTTGGATCAGATACATTAGGCTTACATTGTTTCAACACAAAATCCCCGATTCTGAGTTTTCAGATCTTAACCCTTCTATTGTAAGCCTGAGCTATCCTCCTTTGATACAGTTGATGATGATACAGTGCTTTTAACCTTCTCTCCTCTAGTAAAGCTAACTGTGTATATTTGCTCACTACCCATTTTGTTTCAGGCAGTTCAGCTTCCAAGACCACTTTTGACGACTTGATCTCAATTTCAATTGGCAACACTGCTTCCATTCCATAAACCAAAGAGAACGGTGTCATTCCAGTCGGAGTTCGCACACTTGTTCTGTATCCCCATAAAGCAAAAGGAAGCATCTCTGACTAATCTCTGTATGTCTTGGTCATCTTCAATAGAATTTGCATAATTTTCTTGTTTGCTGGTTTTACTGCACCATTAGCCTTTGGTCTATAAGGAGAGGATCGGTGATAATGGATTTCATACTTCAAGAATAAGTCCTAAACTGCTCCTTGAAATTGTACCCCATTGTCTGATATCACACTGTGCGGGACCCTATATCTACAGATGAGGTTCTTTTCAATAAATGTAGCCATTTGACTTGCCCCTAGTTTGTTGAAGGATTCGGCTTTGACCCATTTCCAAAAATAATATACCACTACTACAATAAAACGGTGACCGTTTGAGGCTGTCAGATGTATCTCTCCTATAATGTCGATCCCCCAAGTGACGAAGGGCTAGGGTGAAGACATAGAATGTAATTCTTCAGGAGGCATGTGATTCAAATTACCATACATCTGACATTCCTGGCACTTCTTTACAAACTCAATACAATCTCTCTCCATGGTCAACCAGTAGTAACCTTGTCGAATTATCTTCTTAACTAGGGCTAAACCACTCATGTGTGGACCGCAACTTCCCGCGTGTATTTCTTACATGATATGCTTCACTTCAGGCTTCCTTAAACATCTCAAATGCACCCCATCAGGCCATCATGGAAGGTGATGTATTGCAAGGACCATCACCTTATGGCTCTTCATTCTTTCTTTGTTGTCCCCAACGTGTATTCTCTTTCCTCTAAAATTCATCTTATAGTATCATACCACGCATCATGGTCTGTATCATTTCCATGATTGTCTCATATTCAAAGTAAGCAGTTGACGAATTGGTCAAAATTAGAGGCTTGAGGAATAAGTTGATAGGGTTTTCCCATACCGAAGCCAATATGGCTAGGGCATCAGCCATCTGGTTTTCTTCTCTTGGTAAGTGTATAAACCTGCACTCCTTAAAGTTCTTCTTCATCATGGTCAAGTAATGGTGGTATGGTTTTAATTTCTCTTATTTCAACTCCCATTCTCCATTTACTTGGGATACTACTAGCAATGAATCACCAAAAACTTTCACCTTATCCACCTTCATAATCATTAGGGTTTTCAAACCAAAGATACACTCTTCGTACTCCACCATATTATTGGTTGCCCTGAATTTCAATTTTTTGGCTAAAGGGATAAGTTCCCTTTCAGGCGATTCTAGTATGACTCCCAAACTTGCTCCTTTCCTATTCACTGCACCGTCAAAATACATTTTCCATCCTTGTACTTTAATGGCCTCTAAATGTTCATCCGAAAATTCCAGGACTACCTCTTCTCTATCCGGTAATGGTTGTTGGGCCAGGAATTCTGCCACAGCTCTACCTTTGATTGTTTTCCTGGTTACATACTTAATCTCAAATTCTTCCAATATTATCAACCATCGCCTATACTTCCCAATCAAAGAGGGTGTCTCCCTTAAGTACTTCATTGGATCCAACCTGGAAATTGCTTGCACACTATAAGAATGAAAGTAATGTTGCAACTTCTTAGAAGACCAAACCACAGCTATACAGGTTTTTTCAATGATACTATACTTAATTTCATAAGGTAGGAGCTTTCTACTCAAATAGTAAACTGCATGCTCAATCCCTGACTCATCTGCTTGGGCTAGCATGGCTCCTATTGACTCTTCTTCTACTGCTAAGTATAGTAACAAGGGTTTACCAGGTTTAGGTGGTTTAAAAATAGGTGGATTTAGTAGATACTCCTTTATTCGCTCAAAGGCCTGTTGACACTCTTCATTCCACAGGACCGGCTAATTCTTTTTAAACAACTTGAAGATAGACTCACAGATTGTTGTGAGCTTTGCTATAAACCTGCTAATGTATTGTAATTTACCAATGAATCCCCGAACTTCTCTCTCCGTCTTAGGGGCTATCATATTCCTGACTGCTTTAACTTTATCAGGGTCAATCTCAATGCCATTTGGACCAATCACATGTCCCAATAATTTGCCTGAGGTAACCCTGATCACACACTTGGGTTTAATCTTAGCTTATATTTCAATGCTCTATTGAAGAATAATTCTAAGTTTTGGAAGTGTTATTCCCTAATATTTGATTTCAACATCATATCATAAACATATACTTCGACTTCTTTGTGCATCATGTCATGAAATAATGTGGTGCCCATCCTTTGGTAGGTTGCTCCAGCATTCTTTAATCCTAACGGCATCACCCTATAACAAAATATACCTCATGTAGCAATGAAAGCAGTTTTAGCTTTATCCTCTCGGGACATTAACACTTGGTTGTATCCGAAAAATCCATCTACAAATGAATGTAGCACACTAGAGGCTGCACTATCAATGAGGACATCTATATGGGGTAAAGGTAAATCAACTTTAGGGGAAGCCTTGTTTAAATCTCTATAGTCAACACAAATCCTAATTCTTCCATCTTTCTTTGGCACGGGTACTATGTTGGCTAGCCAATCTAGATATTCTATCACTTCAAGGAACTTTACTTGTATCTGTTTAGTGACCTCTTCTTTAACCAATTCAGCCCATTCTAGCCTCAAATGCCTCTTCTTCCAGGCATATCCTCATAAGACCAAGCAAATACTTCTTCATATTTTTTGAATATTTTTTCAAATCTCTCTCTCTCATCAGGAGTAAAGTTGGATACTACGCTAATGTTTTTAGGATTTTTGGTTGTTCCCAAATTTAATGATTATGTATCAACAGAGTTAATATTAAAGATTCTCATGTAACCGCTATTTGAATGCATGCAACCATCAGGAGAAACATCACACAAGTAAGCAAAATCGGACTTTATTTCATTCATCTTGGAAAAGAAAACACCATCATCCTTATACAAAGCAGACAAATTAAAATCAAAATCAAAATAATTGTTCTCAAAATCATAAAGCAGAATATCTTCAAACTTCTCTTCAACCAGGGCAGCGATCTCCTCTGGAGTCTTCTCGGCTTTTAAGACAGCTCCCTTCTTTTCTTCCAGATTGGACTCCTTGTTGGCTGGCAGGGTGAGCTCTTATTTTACTTATTCCACTAACTCGGCAACATCAGTAAAAATTTCAAAACCTGGGATCAACTTTCCCATGAACATGATTGTCTCGGGCTTTCCTTGGAGTGGTCTCATGTCTGGAGCTTTGACAAAGATTTTTTTCAAGTGGCTGAAAGCTTATCTTCTCATTCTTGTTTGGCTGGACATCTTTGTTGGCTTCTTCATACCCTAACCCTTTCTTGGAAGTTTGAGTTTTGAAATCTGGAAGCTTTGTCAAACCGGCCTTGCCCTTTGCAAGACCAACTTCAGGAAGGTAGCTCATGTTCTTCATGAAGTTCAAGACCTTAGAATCCACTACTTCATCATCAGAAATTGCAGCTACTTGGAAACCATTGAGAGGCCTCTCAATCATTAGAGCATTAACAACCTCATTATCTTCTGCCTCAATGACCACTGTCTCATCTCCGTTAGGGAACTTGATCTTTTGATGGAGGGTGGAAGGAACTCCACCAAGAGGATGAAACCATGGTCATCCCAAGAGTAAGGCAAAGGTAACAGGTATGTCTAAAACAACAAATTCAACAATATATTCAATTGGACCAACCTTGACAGCAGCTTTGAAAGTTCCTTCGGCATGTCTCTTGGTGTTGTCATAAGCCCGAATGGTTACCTCGGTTGGATTTAGATCCCTTGTTGACATGGCTAGTTTTAGCAATATTTTAAGTGGATAAACATTTATGGTGGACCCATCATCAACCATTACACATGGAGTCCTTTTCCTTTGATTTCCACTTTGATAAAGAGAGGACGGATGTGATCTCTCCCTTCTTTCGGTAAATCCACATTTGAGAAAGATACCGCTCCCATATTAACTTCACTCTTCTCTTGAATATCTTCACATTTCATTACTCCTTCAATTTTTATGAAGTTGATCAGTTCCCCCGGTGTTATAGAGGTGGAAATTGGCATGCTAGCCAAGGCCTTGGCCATAGTTTCTCGGTGCTTTTTAGAAGGAACCAATAAGCTAATAAGTCCCAAATGCTAACACTTGCTTAGGTTCTTTTCAATTGCTTGAGCATAGTATCATCTTCCTCTTCTTTGTTCCCTACTTCAGCTTCCTTTCCTTTATTAACTTCTACCTCCTTAGGCGGTGGCCTTGCATAAGGCTTACCGGATCTAGTGTTCATTACTTCATCTTCTTTAGGCTCGGACCAAGTCCATTCCTCCTTCTTGGGTACAAGATCATCATCACTATCGCTTGAATCCCAAAACTCATTCACAACACAAATTGCTACTTCTTTACCCACCATAGATTGTTCAATTTTGCTAAATACCTCTTCTTCTTTGGTTGCTTCTCTACCCATATCTTGGAAAGAAGACATGACAAAACTTTCATGTAAACCTCCTCCAATCATGAAGGTTGCCGGTGGTGGTACTCTATTGAACCTTGGTAATGGATTGTCTTTGGTGTTCGGTTTGTTGGGCTTGGGCAGCTTTCCACTATCAATCAAATTTTGGATTTCATGCCTCAACCTCACATATTTATCCATTTCGTGCCCTTGCATTTGATGAAATTGACAAAATGCCTTAGTGTCAAAATTAGGTGGGAGAGGGTTAGGCAAAGGACGAGGATTTAAGGGTTGTAACAATCCCTTTTTTTTGTAGCTTATTGAGAACCCAAGACAGCAGTTTCCCTAATTCTGAAAACTATCTTCTTGTTCCTTGGCTAGTAGCATTAACACCAACTACCTTTTGCATGCCTTGGTTAACAGACTGATAGTTTCCTTTCTCGTTCCTTCTTGTTGAAAAATGGTTCTTCTATCTTTACCATTCTTCAATTTATAGACCAGCTTGGAGAAGATCTTTGAAATCCCAGATGAGTGTATGTTCCTCTCACAATCATTCTAATTTGATTGGATTCATCAGACCTTCTCTTGAGCAAAGCAGCCTTATTCCTCCATCTTTTCATATAGTCCATAAAATTCTCGTTTGGCCTTTGTCTAATGGACTCAACTTCCATTAAGGTAACTTCCATCTCGACATTGTATCCATATTGTTGAATGAAGGCCTTGTATAGCAGATCCCAATTCTTTTATGTGCTTTCCTCTAAGGTGTTGAACCAATTTTGGATAACATGGTCCAATGAGAGCATGAAGTACCTTAGAGTTTGAGCCTTAGTAGCTGGGGCAGACTGCATAGCAGTGATATACGACTTTACATGGAGGTGAAGATTTTCGGTTCCATCAAACTTTGCAAAGAATGGCATCTTTAACTTTTACGGAACTTCTTTATCTAGCTCAAATAATTTATCAACTTTGGACATTTCTTCGGTTTTCATCTTCTTCTCAAATTTCTTTTCGAAATCCGCAATCATCTTTTCAACATCAGAAGTTTCAGTTTTCTCCATAGCTGATCTTTAAATAATCTTCGGTTCTTTATTCTTATCTTGAGGATCTTGGAAGTATTGAGCCCAATCATCATCATCATCAATGATCACCTTATCATCATCAAAAACCACTTTACCAACTTTAGCCTTCCTCTTGTCCTTTGGCTTCTTAGTGCTAGCAAATGCTTCTGCATTATTTCCTAAAATTGTAGCCAATTGGTTCTTCATGGTCTCAGCCAGGGCCTCTTCTATTTCTTCCATCTTGGCATTGAGGGCGTCATCCACCATTCTTTGAATTTGTTCGGGCTCCATTGCTTTTGGTGAAAAACAGATTGAGTCATTGCTAGATTCTTCATCTCTGGCGTAGGTCAGATTGTCGTAAGGTTTTGAACTATCATAATCTAGGGCTGTGAGTCAGAGAGGATCAATGATATGAGATGCAAATGTATGTATGCATGTATGCACAAACAATAGACAAGGAAAGATAATTAGGGCGTTCCTTCCAACCTTATAACTTCCACACACAAATGGCAAGTCTCTTTTCCTAGGTATATGGTTAACAAAATACCAACATGGGGTATCTTGTTTTTCAAATAATTCCCTCGGACGTTTCAACCAATAGTTATATTTTCAAAAATGAAAATCAGTTCATGATAATTCCCATTAATTAGGTTTTAATGCATTTAACCAACTAAAGTAGCTTTTATAATATATTGGATTAAAACTAAATTAAGAGGTTTATTATAAATAGATTTCTCATTTAAAAAAAAAGTAACTAATGATTCATGCAAAAAACAGGCCCATGATTAATAACTCTTGGTATAAACTTGGCTCACAATTAATTTTTGGTATTTCATAATTGACCTAAATAATTTGTAAGATCTTTCAAGAGGTTATAAAAATAATTTTGTTTCTATGCCCATTTTAGAAAAAACATATTTTGGGCTTTGTAGTTGGATCATGAGAAAAGCATTTTTGAATTGTTTTTTAGAAAAGTTTTATGTCCAAAGACCATTTTGAAAAATTTTGAAAATTGCTTTGGTCTTTTGGATTTAGAGAAAATTTTATTTTGAGCTTACAAATGTACTTAGGTCATATTAGAAAAAGAATAAACCAAATAAGCCATGATTTAAGTCAAGATAAATTAACCATAGTCAAACAACAAGCATTTGGGGTAAAACCTAAGGAAATTAACTAGGCCAATTACATGAGCTTTAGTTTTTGGGTTAAAAGGCTTAGGTTCCCATAGCAAATATATACCAAATGGTACAAGGCTATGAGTGGTTATGCCATGCTCGATTTCCATACCTTGAGTGAAAGTATGGTATCCCTTACATAACACAACATGGGTAACACGGGCGTCTTAACTCACGCACACAATGCAATCTAATATGATGCAGTGGATAATATCATGATAAGAAAGAATAGAATAATATAAAGACCAACGGAATCAACTTCTCTTATCCCCGGTGGAGTCGCCACTGTAAGCAGAGATTTTTGCCCCCACTCCTGGTGGAATGGTTCTTGCGACTTTGATACTGTTTCGGCTCGGGGCTTTAGAGAACACAGGCCTAAGCCCTGAGAAATTGGAGTCACCACCCGGATGGGCCGGGAAAAAGAAAGGGATGGATGACTTGATTCCTAAGGAATCACCAACTCCCTAATGGGTTCGAAAAGTTGGGTATGTGTGGGGAAGGTGAGAACTGACCTAGCACCCCCACAATGCCCGATTCATTGGAACTGGTCTCCTTTGCAGGTCTTAATATTATAAAATTCTTAAATATAACAATATTATCCATATTACATGCAACAATTAAAATAAAGCATCATTATATTAAAATCAAAGCAATGTCCAAACAAAGCAAATAAATGGACACCCATCTGAGGATGGAAACATGTCCTTACATTGTCCATGTCTAAAACTAAATAGGACACCCACTGAAAGGTGAAAACATGTCCTTTACATTGGTCCAAAAGCTTTAAAATAAAATATATTACATGATACTCACAACATAAGGTACCCAAAATATGGAAACATACCTCTTACAATGTTTTAAAATCAAAATAAATCAATAAAAGTAAACAACCATTCATCATAAATAAATCATTCATCAAAGACATCAAACCTCAATCAAAATATATAATATAATAAACATTCATCCAATTTAAATAAAACAGTAAGCATATAATTTTGGAGTTCATGCATCAATTAGGGTTTCTAGGGTTTTATGTTTAATAACTAGGGTTTTGCATATACTAGTTTAATTAGTTGAGAAATATTTTAAAGAAATAACATAGCTACTGGATGTTTTAAAGATTTAGGGTTTTGGATGTTTTTAATTAAAATAATGCTACTATGATTTTAAAATAATAGGTTTAGTTAGAGTTTTAAGCAAACAAATTGTAGTTTTGATTTTTAGACAAGTGTAATTAGGATTTTAGATTTGAAAAACACATTTTAAGGCTATTAAAGTTTTAGGGTTTTACGGTTAAGATATTAGGGTTTTATGGTTTAAAATCTTGATTCTATAGATTATGATTTTGAATTTAGAATTTGATGCTTCACCGTAATCAAAGTTGAGTGTGCTTTTAATATTGACTATATCAACTACTTATGTATTTTTAGGTGAAACTAATATAGAAAGCCAAATTTATTGTTGAAAGATTAAAATATTTCACTGAATAAAATTATAACAAAATAGCTACTATGAAGGTTTGAAAACAAAGTTAATTAAGATTTAGGGTTTGAATAACTTAGGGTTTATGAAATTAGATTTGTGTTGAATGATTATATTATTTATTTTTAATTAAGATCTTAAGTATTGTATGAATTAATTTATGCTACTGCCTAAACTAAATTGAAGGAAGAATTAAATAACTAAGGCAGTGTGATGTGGCTTAAAAGATGAAGATGATTGATGATTGAATAAACTGAAGTTAGTGCAATTTACCTACATTTGAAGGCTCCACCAAATTTGAAGAAATTAAACCAAGTTGTTGCCTGCTTCAGATTTGATTTTGGTTGAGCAAAGCAATCTGGACACGACTGATTGCCTCCTTTGGTTGTTGTCTCTTGAATTTCTCCTTGTTTGCTAGGGTTTTCTTTTGGCTGAAAGAATTCAAAGGTCCCATGTTTGGTTCAAAATTTCATATTTTTTTTGTTGAAAGATCTAAGTTTCAACTCCCAAAGTCCAGATCCCTTTCTGAAGTATTTTAATGTGGTATTTATAGGAAAAAATCCAAACCTAATTCTAATTGTCTAAGAAAATAAAAACCATTTAGGAAAAGAAATCAAAACCAAATAGAATTTAGTTTCGTAAAAAACTGCGCTGGAAAAAATTACGCTGGCAAAAAAATTACTGCGGGCCAGCATGAAAATTGCTAGTAGGAAATTCCTGCGGCGAATTGGCCCAAGCCAATTCACTTTTGGCGATCAAAATTTTTCGTCGCTGATTTTTATTTATTTATTTATTATTTTTTTAACTTTCCTAATATTACCTTTTTTATTTTAATTAAAAATTATAAATAATAAATACTAAAATAAATATTATTTAATTAAAATACCACAAAAATTATTTGGGATTATAAAAAATATTGGACCAGACTGGGTCAAAAATTAAGTGTCTACAGGTAGCTTACCACTATCAATCAAATCTTGGATCTCATGCCTTAGAAGAGCACATTTATCCATTTCATGCCTTTGCATTTGATGAAATTAACAGAAGGTCTCGGCATCGGAGCAGTTTAGGAGCCAATGGTTGTAACAATCCTTTCTTTTGTAGCTCATTGTAAACCCAAGATAGAGGTTTCCCCAACTCTGAGAACTGCCTTCTATTTCTTTGACTAGTTGTATTAACATCAACTTCCTTTTTAGTGCTTTGATTACCCGACTAGTAGTTCCCTTTCTCATTCATTCTTGCCGAAAAGCAGTTCTTCTCCCTTTTCCATTCTTCAATTTGCAGACTAGCTTAGAGAAGATCTTTGAAATCCCAGATGAGTGTATGAGAAATCCTTTCACAAAGACTAGGTAATACCCCTCTCACAATCATTCTTATTTGATCATATTCATCGGGCCTCTTCTTGAGCAAAGCGGCCTTATTCCTCCATCTCTTCACATAGCCCACGAAGTTCTCATTCAGCCTTTGTCTAATGGACTCTACCTCCATTAGAGTAACTTCCAATTCAACATTGTCTCCATATTTTTGAATGAAGGCCTTGTATAGCAGATCTAAACTTTTTTAAGTGCCATCATCTAAGGTATTGAACTAATTTTGGATAACAGGATCCAATGAGAGCATCAAGTACCTTAGGGATTGAGCCTTAGTAGCTCAGGCGGACTGCATAGCAGTGATATACTGCTTCACATGGAGGTGAGGATTTCCAGTTCCATCAAACTTTGCAAAGGACGGCATCTTGAACTTGTATGGAACTTCTTCATCTAGCTCAAATAACTTTTCAACTTTCGACATCTCCTTGGTTTTCAGCTTCTTTTCAAACTTCTTTTCCAGGTTAGTAATCAACTTCTCAACATCTGAAGTTTTAATTTTCTCCACAGCTGATCTTTCAACAACCTTTGGCTCCTTCTTCTTATCTTGAGGCTCTTAGAAGTATTGAGCCCAGTAGTCATCATCATCAACGACTACCTTATCATCATCAAAAGCCACTTCACCAACTTTAGCATTCCCCTTGTCTTTCTTGGTGCTTGCGGATGCTTCAGCAGTGCTCCCAAAAGTTGCAGCCATTTGACTTTTCATGATCTCAGCTAGGGTCCCCTTTAATTCTTCCATCTTGACTTCAAGGGCATCATCCAACATCTTTTGAATCTGCTCAGGTTTCATTGCTTTTGGTGAGAAGCTAACTGAGTTATTGTTGGATTCTCCATCACTGGCATAAGTTCGATTGTCATAGGCTTTTGAATTGTTGTAATCCAGGGCTGTGAGATAGAAAGGATCAATGATATGCAATGCAAATGTATGTATGCATGTATGCACAAACAACAAACAAACAAAGATAATTAGGACGTCCCTTCCAACCTTATAACTTCCACACATGAATGGCAAGTCTCTTTTCCTAGGTATATGGTCAACAAAATACCAACATGGGATATTTTGTTTTCAAAAAGTTCCCTCGGACGGTTTAACTAATAGTTACATTTTCTAACATGGAAGTCGTTTCATGATAACTCCCATTAATTAGGCTTTAATCCATTGAATCTCAAATAAAATAGCTTTTATGCTCTATTGAATTAAAGTAAAATTAATAGGTTTATCATAAATATATTTCTTTATTTGAAAAAGTAACTAGTGATTCATGCCAAAAAAAACATGCCCATGGTTAATAATTCTTAGTATAAGCTAGGCTCACAATTGATTTTTGGTATTTCATAATTGACCTAAATATTTGTAAGCTCTTTTAGATGAAGTGGAAAATAATTTTGTTTGTTTGGGCCATAAGGTGTAAAAATATTTTTGACCCATCTTGAAAGGTTTCATCATCCAAAGACCTTTTTGAAAATTTTGAAAATGATTTTGGTCCTTTTGATCTTAAAGGAAAAGAATTATTTTTGAGCTTACAATATAGGTAGGTCATATTAGAAAAAAGAACAAACCAAATAAGCCATGATTTAAACCAAGAGAAATTAACCATAGTCAAACAACAAGAATTTGGGGTAAAAACCTAAGGAAACTAACTAGGCCAATTACATGAGCTTTAGTCTTTGGGTTGAAAAGTTTAGGCTCCCATAGTAAGTATATACCAAAAGGTATAAGGCTATGAGTGGTTATGCCATGCTCGATCTCCATACCTTGAGTGAAAGTATGGTATCCCTTACATAACACAACACGGGTTATATGGACATCCTAATTCATGCACACGATGCAATCTAATATGATGCAATGGATAATATCATGACAAGAAAGAATAGAATAATATAAAGACCAATGAAATCAACTTCTCTTATTCCAAGTAGAGTCGCCACTGTGAGCGGGGATTTTTCCCCCACTCCCACATGGAATGGTTCTTCCGACTTTGACAGTGTTAGGCTCGAAGCCTTAGAGAACATGGGCCTAAGCCTGGAGAAAATGGAGTCACCACCCGAACGGACTGAAAAAATGGAAAGGGGGTGGATAACTTGATTTCTAAGGAATCCGCAATCCCCTAATGGGTTCGAAAAGTTGGGTACATGTGGAGAAGATGAGAAATGGCCCAACACCCCCACAACGCCCAGTTCATTGGAATCAACCTCCTTTTCAGGTCTTAATATTATATAATTCTTAAATATAATGATATTATCCATATTACATGCAATCATAAGAATAAACAAATAGTTTATTAAAAATTATAGCAATGTTTAAACAAAACAAATAAATGGACACCCACCCGAGGATGGAAATGTGTCCTTACATCGTCTAATGTCTAAAACTAAATAGGACACCCACCAAAAGATGGAAACGTGTCCTTTACATTAATCCCAAAATGTGAAAATAATTTAAATTACATGAAGCTTAATTAATGAGGTACCAGATCACGGAAACATACCTCTTACAATTTTAATAAATAAATAATAATTGAAAAAATATTCATCCATGATAAATTAAATAAACCAAACATCAAATTAAATAAATCAATCATCAAAAAATATAATAAACTACATAATCAAATCTAAAATTAAATAAAGCAATAAATATATAAATTTAGGATTTATATCTTAAATTAAGGTTTTTAGAATTTTAATAACTAAATTAGGATTTAAAATAAAGGAAGTTAAAAACAAAGACTTATAATACACAAATAAATATTTGATCCTTTCGATGAGCCCATACTGTGGTCAAGGGGGCAGTGCCCCTTGCGAGGTTGAGGGTTGTGCCCCGAAAAATTTTGAAAAGTAGTTTTTAGTGTTATAGGTTTTGGTGTTGAAAATTAAGGTTTTACTTTTTTTTTTATGAAAATAACAATATGGTTTGATTAAATTAGATTAGTGTTTTGATGATTATGTTATTGATTTAAATTAAAACTTATGCTCACTGTATGAAAGAAATCAAGAAGAAGTTGAGTAATCAAAATGTTGTGATGATAGTTTTGAAAAGTGGAGGTGATTATTGATTTAATAAATTTAATTTAGAAGAACATACCTGCATGTGAAGCTCCACCAAATTGAAGAAATTAAAATAAGCTACTGCCTACTTTAATGCAAGATTTTTGGTAGAGCAAGATCAAGGCAATGCGTTCACTGCCTTTGTATAATTCTGTTTCCTTTATTGCTTTCGTCTTCCTTGCTTTCTTTTCTTTTTATTCCCTCTTTTGCTATGGTTTCTGCCTCAAATCTCAGGAAAAATTAAAAGTCCAAAGTTTCTTGAAATAATTGCTACCAAAGTCCAAGAGCCAAAAGTCCCTGCCTCCTTTTTATTTTTATGTTTCTGCCTGAATTAAGGAAAAATCCAAAAGTCCAGTCCTGAATAATTTTTTCTGTCCAAAAAATTCTCCCAAGTCCAAATAAAAATTTTATCCACATCCCTCTTTTTTTGCTTTTGTGTTTTAATGTGCTATTTATAAGAGAAATAAAAACCTAATACAAATTGGTTAAAGAAATAAAACTATTTTGGAAATAAATTAAAAACCACGATTAAAAAGGTTTTGTCAAAAAATTGCACAACCCCGGGCGAGACTGGCGCTGGGTGCTGCTATGTGAGGATCGGGTTGTTGGGCGTGTGAGATTGGGCCTGCTACACGAGACTGCCTGCTACTATGTGAGAATCTACTATGAGCGTCATGCAAGAATGGGCTAGCTGCGACGCGAGAATGCCTACGACACTAGGGAGCTCCTTCATTCGCCGCAGGCAAAGCCTGCAGCATGCCAATTGGCAGCGCTACCATCCGATTTTTGATTTTGATTTTTTATTTTATCTTGTATTAAAAACAAATATTATTATTTTATTAAAAATAAATAAAATAAATATTATAAATAATAAATATTATATTATTAAAATAAATAGTAAAATAAATAGAAAATATTAAAATAAATAAATAATAAATAATAAATACCATAAAAATTATTTTGAATTGTTTTAAAATATCATACTAGACTTGGTCAAAAATTAAGGGTCTACACTTTCCCTTGCCAGCTTCTACTTCCTTTGGTGATGGCTTTGTATAAGGGTTACCAGAGTATGCGTTCATTACCTCTTCCTCTTCGAGCTCGGACTAAGTCCACTCCTCCTTCTTTAACTTAGAATCATCATCGCTATCAGTTGAGTCCCAAAACTCGCTCACAACACAAATGGCCACTTCCTTTTCAACCACAACAGCATCCTAATTTGATCTAATTCATCAGGTCACTTCTTGAGTAATGGGGCCTTCTCCACCTCTTCAAATAGTCAACAAAGTTTTCATTTGATTTTTGCCTTATCGTTGGATGAGTTTCTCCACCTCTTTGCCTCTCCACCTCTTACACTTTCATTTGCTTGCATAGTCAATAAAGTTTTCATTTTATTCTATCAAAGTGACCTCCAACTCTGCATTGTACCCGTATTGTTGGATGAAAGCCTTATATAACAAGTTCCAACTCTTTTAGGTACTATCCTCTAAGGTGTTGAACCAATTATGTATAACTAGATCCAATGAAAGCATAAAATACCTTAGAGTTTGAGCCTTGGTATCTCAAGCAGACTTCATAGCAATGATGTATTCATTCACATGGAGATAAGGATTCCCAGTTCCATCGAACTTTGCAAAGGAGGGCATCTTGAACTTGTATGAGACCTCTTCATCTTATTCAAACAACTTATTGACTTCCGACATTTCTTCAGTTTTTAGCTTCTTTTCCAATTCGGCAATCAGCTTCTCATCATATGAAGTTTCAGTCTTTTCCATGGCTGATCTTTCAATAACTTTGGCTCTTTCTTCTTATATTGAGGATCTTGAAAATATTGAGCCAAGTCATCATCATCATCAATGACAACTTTATCATCATCAAAGGCTACTTCACCGACCTCAGCCTTCCCTTTGTCCTTCAATTTCTTAGTGTTGGCAGATGCCTTAGTAGTGTTCCCTAAAATCGTAGCCAATTGGCTCTTCATAGTCTCAGCTAGGGCCTCCTTCAATTCTTCCATCTTTGCATTGAGAGTGTTGTCCATCATCCTTTGAATATGTTCGAACTCCATTGCTTTTGGTGAGAAGTTAACTGAGTTGCTACTGGTTTCTACATTACTAGCATAGGTTGGGTTGTCATACACTCTTGAACTGCTATACTCCAGGTCTTTGAGCCAAAAATGATCAATGACATGTAATGCAATGCTTTTATGCATGTATGCACAAATAACAAGCAAACAAAGATAATTAAGACGTTCCTTCCAACCTTATGACTTCCACACATGAATGGCGAGTCTTTTTCCCTAGGTATATGGTTAACAAAATATCAACAAGGGATACTCTATTTTTGAAAAATTCCCTCGTACGATTTTAATCAATAGTTATATTTTCAAACATAGAAGTTAGTCAATGATAATTCCCATTAATTATGCTTTAATCCATTGAATCTCAACTAAAACAGCTTTATGTTATATTCGATTAAAACTAAATTAAGAGGTTTATCATAAATAGGTTTCCCATTTGAAAGAGTAACTAATGATTCATGCCAAAAATAAGCCAATGATTAATGATTCTTGGTATAAATTAGGCCCACAATTGATTTTTGGTTTTCTATAATTAACCTAATGTAGACCCTTGATTTTGGCCCTAAGCTAGTCTGATCCTAATTAAGAAAGGCCTAATTAAGGAAGGCCTAATCAAGTTCAGTCAATTCTTAATGGCTTAAATCTATTTTAAAGTTTATTATTAGATTGGTTTAATTTGATTAGGCCCAAAATAAGTCTGGTTCAATTTTTAAAGCTCTGAAGTGGTCCGATTCGAAATTTGATTAGGTTTATTTGGGTTTGGGCCAGGCCAGGCAGCAACCATATCAAATTGGAGCCACTCAATTCGATATGGATGACTCAATATCAAATTGGACACCATCCGATTTGATATGGAGGCCTTATATTGGATATCATATCGAATTAAATTAATTTTAATTCAATATGGGTTCGGTTTCATGTCAGACTTAGAACGTATCCTTAATCCGAGGCTGTGATTAATCATGGATATTGAAATTATTTGAATCCATGCTTAATCAGGAAGCAAAGACCTTTTTACGATGTTTGACCTAATTTTCTCCATATAAATAAAAAGCTTAAGTAAGTTAAACAGAAGAAGGGAGTGGCAGTAATGAAAAGAAATGAGCCAGCAACCTTGATGAATGAACAAGCAGGACTGGTATCAAATAGCAAAGGAGTGGCAATTTTGAGGAATGAACTGGGAGTAAAGAAAAGAGACAGTATAAGTTTTATCAAACCCTAATTATCAAAAAATAATTGAAGGGCAAACTTTGATTAACGAACTGACAGAGAAACAAAAACAAAGAATAAAGAGAGAGACAGTAGCCAAAGGTTGATCTACGAATCATTGAACCTCCAATCGAAAACCAAGGTGATTCAGATAGTAGCTTGGATCAATATTTCATCAATTTGATGGAGCTGGCACAAAAGTTAAGTTTTCTATTTAATTCATCTAATTTAACAGTAGCTCCTTTTGATCATAACTTTTAACATTGATATTTCATTCATCTCGTAGCTATTTATTTTCAAATACCATCATGCAATAAGGTAGATTTAGTTTATAATGATTATGCCAATCCTTTAAATAAACCATTATATTTGCACAATAACTTGTTAGGATGCTCAGTATCTAAGCCATTAATAATATTAAAATTGATAGCTCATTAAAGCTCCAATCTTAGGGGCAACTTATACAAAACCCTAATTTACCTAAACCCTAGTTTTCAAAACCATAAAATCCTAATTTTTTTCTTAAAATCCTAGTTTAAAAAAACCATAATTTCTATAAGCATAAAATCCTAGTTTACATAGACACCCTAATTGCCCAACAAAACCATATTATGGGAACCGTTTATCTTTCGGGGGCACTGCCCCCGATCCTCCGCAAGGGGCGCTGCCCCCTTGACCACCGCCCGCTAACCGGCCATAAGTGTGACTTGTGTCATCGCGCACTATATTTCCTTAATGGGATAATATTAAGATGTGTTTATTTTCTTTTTAATTATTTGATTATTTTTATACATGTTGTATTATGACTTGTAAAAGTCATGTTTCCACTCATGGGTGCATTATTCTTTGAATTTATTTATTTTCTATAGTTTATTTTGTTTAAAGACTATGGGATTAATGTAAAGGGCATGTTTTCACCAAATGGTGGTTGTCCTATTTTATTTAGTTTTGGACATTGGTCATTGTAAGGGCATGTTTCCATCCAGTATGGGTGCCCATTTATTTTGTTTGAACTTTCTTTGATTTTAATGCAATGATGATTTATTTTGATAATTGCATGTAGTATGGATGATTTTTTAATATTTAAGAATGTAATAATACATGGACCTAAAAAGGGGGCTGGTTCCAATTAATCAGGCGCTGTGAGGGTGCTGGGTCATTCTCACCATCCCTAAGTATACCCAACTTTTTGAACCCATTAGGGGGTTGGGGATTCCTTAGGAATTGAGTCATCCACCCATATCTTTTTCCTAGCCCATCTGGGTGGCGACTCCATTTTTTCTCAGTTTAGGCACGTGCTCTCTAAAGCCCTGAGCCTAAACAGTACCAAAGTCGCAAGAACTATTGCATATGGGAGTGAGGGTGAAAATTTCCGCTCATAGTGGTGACTCCTGTAATATCCCAAATTTTTGAAAATTTGATAAAATAAATTATAATTTAAATGCATAAATTAAATTAATGGTTTTAAATGAAAAATGAGGAAATTTTAAATGGAAAAAGTGGAATATATATATACAACATATAAAAGTCAATATTTTAAAAGAAAAGTCAAAAGTAAAAAGTAAAAGGGTATTTTGGTAATTAAATCTTACAAATTCAAAATTATTAAATTAATTCAAAAATAAATAATTTTTGAATAGAAGATGGATTTTTGGACTTTTAATTTATTAAATAATTAATTAAATAATTAATTATTATAATATTATAATATATATATGGTTTAAAATGAAAGATGAAAGGAAAGAGAAATTAAAGTTGTCTTCATTTCTTCTTCTTCTTCACCAAGGCCGAACCACCATGGGAGCATAGACCAAGGTTTTGATACTTCCATACTCCACAAATTGAAGCATTTAACAAGTTTAAAGTGGATTTTTGATGATTTCCATCAAATTTGGTAAGTTTCCAACTCCTTTCTTTGAATTCCATGGAAATTTGGATTATGTGTGAATTTGGATTTTTAAGTAGTATGTTATAATTATTGGAATTGGTGTGTATGATGTTATTTTGGATAGTTAACAATGAATTTAAGGTTGGATAGAAGAGATGATGGTGTTTGGATAAAGAATGGTGAAGAGAGAGAATTTAGGGTTATGGATTTTTAGTGTTTGAGAAATTATGGTTTTTATTTGTGCAAATTGGTTCTAAATGAGTTGTTTTGGTGCATAAACAAGTATTTTAAAATCAAATATTAGATTTTGGTTGTGTTTGGTTGGAGTTTGAGAATGGAAGTGGAGATTTAGGGTTTTGGAAAAGTGATTTTCCAAAGTTGTTTAATTGTTTGATTTTATTTGTTTAAGCGTGTTGTTTAGTGTTAAAAGTGATGAATATAATCTTGAAATGATTAATGGATTGTGTTGGAATGGAAAACCTTCAATGGGGGAAGGTTATGCCATTTTAGGGTTTTGTGTATAAGAGTGTGTTTTTGTAATGTAAATAGTTTAAATGTATTAAAATATGTTTTTAATAATATAAATAAACTTAAAACACTAATTTAAATGGAATAGAATGTGCGAGCTGGGATTTTCGCCCCACTCCCGGTGGAATAGTTCTTACGACTTCTGCATTGTTTAGGCTCGGGGCCTTAGAGAACACGGACCTAAGCCCGGAGAAAATGGAGTCACCACCCGGACAGGCTGGGAAAAAGAAAGCGGTGGATGACTCGATTCCTAAGGAATCCCCAACCCCTTAAATGGGTTCGAAAAGTTGGGTATGTATTGGGAAGGTGAGAAATGGCCCAGCACCCCCACAATGCCCGGTTCATTGGAACCGACCTCCTTTGCAGGTCTTAATATTATAAAATTTTTAAGTATAACAATATTATCCATATACATGCAACAACTAAAATAAAGAATCGTTATATTAAAATTAAAGGAATGTCCAAACAAAACAAATAAACGGACACCCATCCGAGGATGGAAACATGTCCTTACATCGCCCATGTCTAAAACTAAATGGGACAGCCACTGAATGGTGGAAACATGTCCTTTACATTGGTCCAAAAGCTTTAAAATAATTTAAATTACATAATATTTAACTAATGAGGTACCCACAAAGTAGAAACATACCTCTTACAATTTTAGAACCAAGGCAAATAAAAGAATATTTGATTATCTTAAAATAAAATAAACCATTCATCATTAACATATAACAAATCACATAATCAAAAAAATAAATAAAATTAGAATTCAATCCATTAAATAAACAAAGTTAAGGTTTAAGATTTAGGATTTAAGAAATTAGGGTTTTGGGATTTACAGTTTTAGAGTTTTTTATTTTATTTATGGTTTTAGGCTAACGGGGGCACTAGATGTTGTTTTTATGATTTCTAAATTTTAGTTTTGAAGAATTAAGGTTTTGGCATTTAGAATTAGTGTTTTAAAGAATTAGGGTTAGGGAAAAAGGATTTAGGGTTTTTGTCAAAACATGATTATTATAAAACTCTAAGACTATTTTAACATGGATGTCTGATAAATACTTACTTATATGTAATATAACTACTGGATCTTTAAAACATTATTTGAATAATCTAATACTATAGTGATTCAATGGAATAGGCTACTGTGATGATAATAAATAATAATTGATTAAGGTTTTAACTAAATAAGTTAGGGTGTAATTTAAATTAGAATTAGAGTTTCTAAGAAAACTATCACTATCATATTCAATTTTGAAAGAGGAGGCTACTGTGAAGATTTTGGAAAATTGATTTGATTAGAGTTTTTAAGGAAACAGATTATTATAGTTTTTAGAAAGGTGTAATTAGGGTTTGTGATTTCAAAAATATGTGTTATGGGCATTAAGGCATTAGGGTTTTGGAAAACTCTTTCTAGGGTTTTTAAATAAAGTTTGGATATAACTATTGATCAAGTAACAAAAATATGCATGCTTGAACAATTTATAAAATTGTATAATGAAGTTACTGTGAATATAAGCAAAGAAATAAAGATTCAAACCTTCGTTGTTGGTTCCACCATAATCTTTGAATTCTAGTTGAACAATAATAAAGACAGTGTAGGCTACCTTTGATGGATTGGTGTTGCTTCCTTACTACCTCTTGCTTCTTAAGGATTTTCTTTTGGTTGAAAGAATTCAAGAGTCCCAAGTCCAGTTAAAATTTCAGTTCTAGAATTTCCTTCCTTTTTTAAGAAATCAAAAAGTCCCTTTCTGTGTGTTTTAATGTGGTATTTATAGGAAAAAAATAATCAAAACCTAATTCCAATTGTCTAAGGAAATAAAAACCATTTAGGAAAAGAAATAAAAACCAAATAGAATTTGGTTTCGAAAAAAACTACGCCTGCAAAAATTACCCTGGCGAAAGTTGTTGCGGGCTACGGGCGGGCCAGCTGTGAGAATTGCTTGCGAGTGGGCGCGGGCCAGCCAATTCGCCGCAGATTTTTCCTGCGGCGAATTGGCCCAACCCAATTCATCTTCAGCGATGAAATTTTTTTGTCGCCGATTCTTCCGTTGCCGATTTTTATTTATTTATTTTTTATCTTTTTTTATTGTTACCTTTTTTATTTTTATTAAAAATAAATATTATAAGTAACGAATATTAAAATAAACATTATTTAATTATAATACCACAAAATTTTTTGGACTGTTTTAAAAAATATTGGACTGAACTAGATCAAAAATTAAGGGTCTACAGTTTGCCCCCTACTTGAGCGATCTGAGACTACAACAAAAGAGAGCGAAAAGCAATGTGATTTTTGACTGGGTTTAGAGCCATACTGGACTCCATACCTAAGGTTGGTTTGAGCTCTGGACTAAAAAATAATTTGGGTTTTAGACCCAAGATGAACTTAGGATTTGGGTTCTGGACCCGAGGTAAGTTCTAGACTTAAAAATAATTTGGGTTCTGGACCCTAGGTAAGTTTTGGACTTAATTTGGATTATGGACCCAAGGTAAGTTCTATGCTTAATTGGGATTTTGGACCCGAGGTAAGTTTTGGACTTAAAAAAATAATTTAGATTCTGGACCCGAGGTAAGTTCTGGACTTAATTTAGGTTCTGGACTCAAGGTAAGTTCTCGACTTAAAAAATAATTTGGGTTTTGGACCCAAGGTAAGTTCTGGATTTAATTTGGGTTCTAGACTCAAGGTAAGTTCTGGACTTAAAAAATAATTTGGGTTTTGGACCCAAGGTGAATTTAAGATTCGGGTTCTCGACCCATGGTGAATTTAAGATTTGGATTCTGGACCCAAGGTGAATTTAAGATTTGGGTTCTAGACCCAAGGTGAATTTAAGATTCGGGTTCTGGACCCAAGGTGAATTTAAGATTCAGGTTCTGGACCCAAGGTGAATTTACGATTTGGGTTCTAGACCCAAGATAAGTTCTAGACTTAAAAAATAATTTGATTGTCTGTAAAAAATAATTGTAGTCAGTAGGATACTAAAGAAATTTGCAAAAAAATTTAGCTATTTTATGCCTATTTCTTCTTGCCCCCTGCGTGTAAAAATATTTTAAAGGTGCAAAAATATTTATATACACTCAAATAGTTGAATAATTGAATTGAATAGTTGAGTTTACTATTTATTTATTGTGTAGTTACTATTTATGCACTATTCACTAACTATTCATTTACTATTCATCAACAGTAATATTTACTTTTTTTCCTTTTTTTTCTTTATGAGAATACTATTTTTTATTTTTTATTTTGTCTTTTTCCTTTGCAATTTTTCTATATAAACCTCGGCTCATCTGTTCTTTTCATCCACACTCACACATATTTTAATAGTGAAATCAGAGAGTTTAGCATAGTGTTGAGAAGAAAATGTATCATGAACTCGATCTAATGCTGAGTTATTGGAATTTATTTGACGGCATGAAAATGGAACTATAAGTCTTCTAGCTGGGATGCAGCTTCATCGTAGTTCAAGTAAAAAAACTAAGGAAACAATGCAATTTAATATTTATTATTTTAACAGCACAAATATGTATATACTTTTTATTTTTGTTTTGTTTTCCTTAAGATTTAGGAAAAATAAATTAATTAGAGTACTATTTTTAAGGATTTAATAGACAAATAAATAGATAGACTAAAAATAAAACATAACGAATAAATTTAGTCTATAAATTAGTGGTATTGATATGATGATATACTTACCTTGTGTTAACTTACCTGGCTCCGTGTTAGCATGATTGTTGTGTTATCCGAGGTGGAGGGTGTGTCTATAAAGCCTGACAATGGTATGATGTAACACCTTCTTGGGTAAAATAGATTATTTGAGATTGCGGTTTTGAAAGCTTTATCTTGTAATTACCATCCGAGGAGTGTCTGATAGACAAGAGTGTAGTTTAGGCATTATTAGAGCGGTGGATGGACACGACCCATACTTTTCACCTACCTATAGGAGAGATGACCATTGGCCCAGTCGATTATACAGCCATAACTGGTATCCGGTACTATGGCCATCTGGTCCCTCTTACCAATGATATTCTGACATTCAAAGAAGTCCAACAGTTAATCGGTATAGAACCATCATTAAAAGGGCCTTTCAAGATAAAAATTGAGCTGATTTGGAGTTATTGGATGAACTATAAAGGACGGGTTTGTAGGGAAACAACCAAACAATATGCTAGAGGATTTTTACTATATTTGCTCAGGTCAACCATTTTATGCAGCACCGAATCTGCTATCAATTTGTTGGTGTTAAGGGCCCTTATTTATATGAGTATGGTACTGCTTTACGCCTGGGGTGAAGCTGGCCTTGCTTGTCTCTATCATGGACTATACAAGATTTGCATAAATAAGAAGTCTTTCATTGGTTTCATGGTGGTTGTCGAGGTACTCTTCTTCCACCATTGTCAATTGCATTCTTATTCTTGCATAAATTTGATTTTTATTATTGTTGTAGGTATGGGCATATGAGCATAATCTTGTGAGGGTGCCTGGCATTTCCCGAGAGAGAGTCAGGTATCCAAGATTGAATTTTTAGTTGTCCGATCGTGTAGCAGTTCCCGGCTCTCACCATGTGCACACCCAGCGCTATCTCTTGAGTTGCTTAACCTGGGGCCAGGTAAAATAGTATTAGTATACTTTAAATTTTATATAAAAGTTCACTTACCTTATGTCATTTTGTAGGTCAATTTGGCTTGGTGGAACACAGAAGAGCGGACGAACTTGACTTCTTCCATGAATCCCGCATTGTCTTTTCAGCATACCCGCCTAGTCATTGCCGGCCCTGTGTCTAGTGGTTGGTTTCTCGGAGAGAGAGTGTGTGAGTGGTTCCTTAGTCCTGAGTGATAGAGGATCCCGATGAGTTGCCCAGAGTATACTTTAAACATCACATCAATGCCGAAGAATGCATGGTGGTTAGCTCAGCACGACTATGATGTTGAAACCTTTCTCTATCCACCGGGTGCATCTTATACCCAGTTTATTCGAGTAGGACTCTTAAACTTTGATGTATCTCCTATTGGTGTGTGGGAGATTCCTGAGGAAAATGAGGATAGTGATGAAGAGGAGAATCATGAAGAAGGAGGAGAGTCCATCCTGCATCTCGGGGCTAGCACCTCTTAGGTAAACTTTTATCATTTTTCCATTGCAATTACTTCTTTCTTAACTTATTTTGACTTTTTTAATGATTGTTACAGGCTACTGACTCATTTGGTCATGAGGCTGGACCTTCTTTTACCACTCCTTCATTTGCTCATTCTATTCATCCAGAGATGCCATCTCATCCACAGGGCATTGATATGAACTACTTGGTAGGTTTTCCTATTCCATTATAATTTACGCTACATGTATGCATGAATATGTATTCTCTTACCTTTTTCTTTCTGGCTCACAGTGGATGTTTGAGGAACAAAATAAGAAACTTCAAGAAGAGTTAGTTGCTAGTCATCAATATAGGTTGCCCATTTTGAAAAACTGTATCACAAGGCAGAGCAAGATTTTCGAGACTTTCAGTTTCAGGGGATGAGAGATTTTGGTGCTTCATCGTCTAGAGGACCCCAAACTGATGACCATGAGATCCTTTCATCTACTTCGGATGAGGACTGCTACAGATCTAAATTTCAAGGTAATAGAGATTTAGGTGTTCCTGCTTCAGGCAGACTCGGGATAGATGATATGCCTCATCCTTAAATAGACGATGACTTTTTCAAGGCTTTGTTTGATCATGATCTACCACCTCCTTCTCAGTGATCTATCAGTATTGTATTAGTTAAGCAAATATTGTGTAATGATAAAAATAATAATGATGATATATAATTTGCACTTTTACAATAACTTTTGACTTCTTTTTTTTTACATTACAATTATTTGTCTTTCCTTTTCACATTCGAAATTTCCACAGTAGCACTAAAATACAAAACCAAAGACAACGCAGCAACTCAAAACCTTTTTGTCACCAATTTCCTATCCCTGAGCATCTCGGTCTCAAGCTACTGCTTGTCAATTTTGGAATAGCCAATCATCCCATATAAATCACTTTTCATGCCATGATCTCATACAGAAGCCAGGAAATTTTCCACTTGAGCATCAAAATTCCTTTTAATCAATTCTAATTTTCCTTCAATTGTCAACAATGACCAAATTCAATTTGAAGAAAATAAAAGATCTATTTAAAATTATGAATGCCATTCATTAGAAACAAATATCTTAGTCTAAAATTGATACTTTAAAGTGTTTTCAAAATATTAAATTGGACCATTCTTTTTTACATGCCATGGCTTCTTTTTGGAATGTAAATTCTAGGACATTTGAGATTAATGGCTTTGAGATATGTCCCATGATTGAAGAATTTGAGGCCATCCTTGGATATCCAAGTAATCAACCAATAGCATTACCTATATTAATTTCCAAAACTCAACAAAAGATGCAAATGTTATTTCAACTTTCAAAGTCCGAAGTTCTATAGTTGATGAGAAGTGAGAAAATTCTGCTTGGTCCCTTAATTGACTTTGGCCTTTCTCACTTGGCTCCTACTAAGGCATGGGGATGTATGCTTTGTTTATGCTTAGTTGACCAATTTGTGCTTATTTCTTCTGATGGCAATATTGATCCACGAGTATTGGATATCATAGACCAAATGGAAGGAGGCTTGTTACCGATACCCGTGATCTTAGCCAAGACTTTAATGGATTAGACCAACTTAAATTAGGATTGTCAAAAAGATTGGTCGGGAGTCCATTGCTGCTTCAAGTAATTACCTGAACTACCCTCTTGGGTTTTCAATTTAGGTTTCCTTTTTTCTTTTTTCTTTTTTTCTATTGCTCTAATTTTTGCCTAGTCCGCCCTTGTGGGTTTCGGAACTAGTGAGTTGTCCTAATTTTTGCCTAAACCGCCCTTGCAGGTTTTCAACTTAGCGGACCTTCTTTTTTTTTAAATTATTTTATTGTACTTATAGATTTGGCTTTAGGAGCATCTTTGCTTACTCGATACTCCATTTATGGATTTTGCCAATTATCTGCCGCGACATCACTCTACTAGGAAACTACTCCACCCTCCTTCTTCATATGCCGACTGGGTTGACTGGATCCATTCTCATGCTGAAGTCAGCATCCATTGGTTAGTAACTTAGTGGAAGATTTCTCGTATCACCATTCGAACATACTTGATGTATGTTCCTCTTGCTGCTCTTCGTCGAGATACTTGCTATGATCCTCGCCGGCTTGACCGTCAGCATGGAGCTCAGCCACGAAGTTTTGATTTTAATCCTGATTTGGGCATGCCTTGTCTGACTGAAGCCTACTTGGATCGACTGAAGTAAAGCTGGCCTGCACGTTACACTTATCGTCTGCCATAGATTTTACATTTGTCAATTTCTTTAGAAAGAGTTTTATTATGATGAAAAAATAATAAAAGTAATAATAAGAGATGTTTCTTTTCCTTTTATAATTTTTCATCACCTTTTGCTATTGTGTTTATTTATTTTATCCATATCTGGTCAAATACTTACAACAGTGCTCATAGAACAATTTTAATATTAATTCTATTTTATTAAATTGGGGAACAACCAAATATAAAGCCAGCATACACAAGATCACTCTTGTTACCAACTAGCCCTTTCGGGTTTTCTAATTGGTGATTTTCTCTCGTTTAGCCCTAATTTTTGCTTAGCCAGCCCTTTTAGGTTTTTGGAACTAGCGAACTACTCTAACTTTTTCCTAGGTTGCCCTTTTTGGGTTTTCAACCTAGCGAGCTCCTTTTCTTTTTCTCTTTTTCTATACATAAAACCTCTTTATGCTGTCAATGTTCACTGGCTCACTAAACTCGTTTCCGTCCATGTCTAATAACTTCACTGCACCCTTGTTCATGACTTGTTTCACAACGTATGGCCCTTCCCAGCTAGGCCTAAATTTCCCTCTTGGATCAAATACGTTAGGCTTACATTGTTTGAACAGTAAATCACCAACTTTGAGCTTTTTGATTTTTACCCTTCTATTGTAGGCCCGAGCTATCCTCCTTTGATACAGTTGATGATGATACAATGCTTTTAACCTTCTCTCCTCTAGTATAGCTAACTGTATGTATCTGCTCACTACCCACTCCATCTCAGGTAGTTTAGCTTCGAAGACCACTCTTAATGACTTGATCTCAATTTCAATTGGCAACACTGCTTGCATCCCGTAAACCAAAGAGAACGATGTCATTCCAGTCGGTGTTCGTACACTTGTTCTATATCCCCACAAAGCAAAAGGAAGCATCTTTGACCAATCCCTATATGTCTTGGTCATTTTGGATAAAATTTACTAATTGTTTTGTTTGTTGCTTCTATTGCACCATTAGACTTTGGTCTATAAGGAGAGGATCAGTGATAATGAATTTCGTACTTCGAGAATAAGTCCTTAACTGCTCCTTGAAACTGTACCCCATTATCTGATATCACATTGTGTAGGACCCCAATACCTGTAGATAAGGTTCTTTTCAATAAATCTAGCCATTTGACTTGCCCCCAATTTGTTGAAGGATTCGGCTTTGATCCATTTTGAAAAATAATCTACCGCTACTATAATAAAATAGTGATTGTTTGAGGCTTTTGGATGTATCTCTCCTATAATGTCGATCCCCCAAATGGCAAAGGGCCAGGGTGAAGAAATAGAATGCAGTTCTTTAGGAGGCATGTGATTCAAATTACCATACATCTGACATTACTGGCACTTCTTTACAAGCTCAATACAATCTGTCTCCATGGTCAACCAGTAGTAACCTTGCTGAATTATCTTTTTAACTAGGGCTAAACCACTCATGTGTGAACCGTAACTTCCCGCATCTATTTTTGACATGATATGCTCCACTTCAGGTTCCTCAAGCATCTCAAGTGCACCCCATCAGACCATCTTTGATATAACTCTCAATGGAAGGTGATGTATTGCAAGGACCACCACCTTATGCCTCTTCTTTTTTTCTTTGTTGCCCCCAATGGATATTCCCTTTCCTCCAAAAACTGTCTTATAGTATCATACCATGCATCATGGTTTGTATTAGTTTCCATGATTGTCTCATATTCATAGCAAGGAGTTGATGAATTGGTCAAAATCAGAGGCTTGAGGAATAAATTGATAGGATTTTCCCATATCGAAGCCAATGTGGCTAGGGCATCAGCCATCTGGTTTTATTCTCTTGGTAGGTGTATAAACTTGCACTCCTTAAAGTTCTTCTTCATCATGGTCAAGTAATGGTGGTATGGTTTTAATTTCTCTTCTTTCAACTCCCACTCCCTATTTACTTGGGATACTACTAGCAATGAATCGCCAAAAACTTCCACCTTATCCACCTTTATAATCATTAGGGCTTCCAAACCAATGATACATGCTTCACACTCCACCCTATTATTGGTTGCCCTGAATTTCAACTTTTTGGCTAAAGGGATAAGTTCCCCTTCAGGCGATTCTAGTATGACTCCCAAACCTGCTCCTTTCCTATTCACTACTCCATCAAAATACATTTTCCATTCTTGTACTTCAATGGCCTCTAAATGTTCATCCAGAATTCCAAGACTACCTCTTCACTATCTGGTAATGGTTGTTGGGCCAGGAATTCTACCACTGCTCTACCTTTGATTATTTTCTTGGTTACATACTCAATCTCAAATTCTTCCAATATTATCAACCATTGCCCATACCTCCCAATTAAAGAGGGTGTCTCCCTTAAGTACTTCATTGGATCCAACCTGGAAATTGCTTATACACTATAAGATTGGAAATAATGTCGCAACTTCTTAGAAGACCAAACCACAGCTATACAAGTCTTTTCAATGATACTATACTTAATTTTGTAAGGTAGGAGCTTTTGTCACATCCGCCTACTGCATTTATGCAGTGTAGACACGTGCATAGCAAGAGTAGGGAAAAAGAGAAGATAATTCTTGATAACAGCCCTAGATAAGGTTGTATGACAAAAGGGACATAATTGTAATTTTTAATAAAGTTGGGGACGTAGATGTAATTTCAAAGAAAGTTGCACCGGATGTTTTTAATAGTGCATATAACAGATTTCAAAAATGGAATGTAGAGAAAAACCGGATCGCAACGACGTGTAACGGTTTTTCCAGGAAATGTTCCGTTAAAGAAAAATGAAGAAATGTTGACTAAGGGCATTTTGGTCATTACCAATTAAAGTTATACATGAATTTAGGGTAGGAAATAAAGACGTGAGTACGTAGAGAATGGCGAGAGGTTAAATATGAAATGATCGTCAGTAGAAACGAAGCCGGAGAAAACCCGAGCAAAAATAGGACCAAAAGGGAATTTTGTAAAAAGTTGAGGGCTTACCGGTAATTTTTCAAAATGACTTAGAAACCTAAAATAGATCTTATAAATAGAAAGTAGAGGTCGAGAGGATCAAAACTATATATAGTTTGACTCATGGAACTATACGGTTTAAAAGATATGATCGATTAATCGCCGGAACGTAATGTGGCTCGGTTTCGTGTCGGGACCGGATGGGTAACCCGGGACAACTTTATGAGATCCAATGGGAAGAGAGACAAGTGGAAAGAAGTAAAGGAAAAAGGAAGTTATAAAAATCAAAGGTTGGCCAATCAAAAGAAAACATTTAGCATGTGTAATAAATGTGTAATAAATGAAGAAAGAGAAAAAGTGGACAAGTGGGCAAGGTGATCATCATTTCTTTTGTATATAAATATATGTGATATGAAGAACCAATTTCTCTCTTTTCCACTTGCAAATTTCGGCCAACAAAGGGAAACACCAAAGGACTTCTAAGTTTCTCCAAATTTGATTTTTAAGGTATGTTTTTAAGGTTTTCTAGTAAGTAGACTTTGATTTTAGTATTAATTTTAGGTAGTTATATATTTATTAGAAGATTGGAAATTAGAGTCTTTATGTGGAATTGGAAAAATATTAAGTAAGTGAGGATATTAATTGATTAAATGGAAGAATCAAGATGTAGAAAGATTAATAAGGTTGGATTAGGGGTTTCGGTTGGAAAAGAAATAGAGGATAATTTATTATTTTGAAATTCTAAGGTTTATGTTGTATCTTGAATTGATTGAAGGAGAAATAAAGAATTAAAGAAGGAGAAGAAGGAAAAGCCAAGAGGAGTTAAAGAAATAAGGTTTGGTACTTTACTTTTGAATAATAAATTTTGGTTTGATGCTTTACAAACTTTGGTTTATGAAAGTTTTGTTGTTGATGCTTAAATATATTGATTTGAGTTAAACATGTAAAAGTTGTCAAAGGGAAGTGTTTGAATCTTCACTTTACCATTAAAGAAGCCTTAATATTGATTTGCAAAAGAAAAATAAACTATCCTATGCATTTTATGTGTTTGGGCCGAAATGGTCCCAAAAAGACAGCTTTCTGGACCTTTTTGTGGAAATCGTTTGAGGCAGCAAATGAATGAATTTTTCAACGAAATTTTACATGCAATTAGTCAACATATGAAATAAGTTTTCTGTAAAATTTCAGCTAAAAATAAGATCATTTACTTGGTCAAATGCATGACTGAAGTGGACTGAAATTTTGACGAAAACCAAGATTTTACTATTCATTTGGTCATGCCATTTTGCGTTGCCGATTTGTCTCGCCGCAACACTATTCATTTGGTCAATTTGTGATATTTTGAGAAATGCTTTGAAATGTTTGATGTGTTTATTGTGGATGTTAAATATGCGAATAAGGGGAATGGTTTGACTAAAGAATGTGTTGCGCGGCATGAATGGCAAAGTGCGATTAAATTTAAAATGATTTCGCGAGTCATTCTAAAATGAGGTTTGAGACTTAAATTGAATCATTTTAATCTTTTTGCTCTACTGGATAGTGGGAGTGGTAGATAAGGGTATGGTGCACTATACTAACTTATGCAGTACTGCTTGATATTGTGATTGAATTGATATGATCTGAACTCAATGGTGAGGGCCATTGGGGGCCAATGGTGAGGGCCATTGGTTATAACCAGGATGGTGAGGGCCATTCCTGTGATCTGATATCGGTGGTGAGGGCCACCTATGTTACAGTGGTGAGGGCCACTGCCTTATCACTATGGTTCCCTATATCCCAGTAGAGCCTGGATCAAAGACATATTATTTTTCGTTGAACTATATAATGCAAATGAATTTGAATTATGATTTTACATTATTGAAAACATATCATACTGAATGTATCACGATTTCTATTGGTATAATGTTGGTTGATTGTTGATTTTATTATTTCCTTTTTACTTCAAATACTTTCATGTACTACTTTTATTTTTATTGGTAAAGTACCCACTGAGCGACAACGCTCAGCGAGTTAAGTTTTCCTTGACTCGTAGGTTCGGAGCAGTAGATAAATCTTGGGGAAGCAACGACCAGACCACAGCAAATCTCAGGGGTAGATCTTTTAGTTTCATTATGAGTCGATAGTTGTGGCATGTATATGAATAAATATAAAAGAGATTTTCTATGTTATAATTGTATGTTAGTAGTATGTAATAATCATAAATCTTTACTTTATGTTATATTAGAAGTGTGAACTCTTCATGCAGGTTTGTAGTTGAGGGTATAAGGTGGATTCATTGGGAGTGCATTAAATTTGATGGTATTCTTATTCACATTGGTATGTGTAAAATGTTTTCAAAAATCAGAAAAACAAGTTTTGACAACACTTGGGATCCAAATTTCTAGGCGGAACTATGGCAAAATTTCTGTAAAAATCAGAACTAAAATTTGACTAAGTAAATTGGTAGCAACAATTAGGATAGTGTGGCACCTCTACTCAGCTTACACATGTAGGTTGGGAAGGGGTGTTACAATTAGTGGTATCAGAGCTAAGGTTTAGCCGCTTCTGGGTAATCCAACATAGGAGGATGTACGTTTTATGTTGGGAGTGGCAATTACCGACGTAAAACGAGATATCCTGTAGTAAATAAGAGATTGTACGATTTCATGGAGTCCTAAATTTTGCAATGTATATAAGGGCTTCCTAATATTGTAAAACTTTGTGTTTGGAAATAAATAAAAGTTGTGTTGTATATGTGTTAATTAAGAATTTTATATTTATATACATGCCACCTAGGGTAAGATAATGTTGTTGGTCTGGGTCGTTAATAATGATGGGATGGTATATGTTTACTCTTTAGATGTCGCAAGCAGCGCAGCGTGATATAGAGGAGGAGGTCGAGTCTCAGGCCTCCCGAGTTGTAGAAATGCGTGTATCTGAGACATCAGCGTCGGAGCAACCACCCGCTGATGCTCCTATTCCCAATGATATGTTGCAACAAATGGCTGCCGTATTTCGGCAGATAGCCGGCGTTGCCCCAGCACCACCCCCAGCGCCAGCACCCGTACCAGTACCTGCTGTAGGAGGGGAAAGGAAACCCCCAATAGAAAAGATAAGAAAGTATGGTGCGAAGGAGTTTAAGGCTCGAAGGGACGATGATTCTTCAACAGCCGAGTATTGGCTGGAAGGAACAATACGAGCCTTAGATCAGTTACAGTGTACGCCAGAAGAGCGAGTGATATGTGCTACTTCCTTATTAGTGGAAGAAGCATATATATGGTGGGACACAGTTCACCAACGAGTTTCACCGGAACAGAGAACATGGGATTTCTTTGTGAATGAGTTCAAGAGGAAGTTTATATCGGAGGCATATCTAGATGCCAAGAAAAAGGAGTTTCTACACTTAAAGACAGTGTAGGCTGCCTTTGATGGATTGGTGTTGCTTCCTCACTACCTCTTGCTTCTTAAGGGTTTTCTTTTGGCCGAAAGAATTCAAGAGTCCTAAGTCCAGTTAAAATTTCAGTTCCAGAATTTCCTTCCTTTTTTAAAAAATCAAAAAGTCCTTTTTCTGTGTGTTTTAATGTGGTATTTATAGGAAAAATCAAAACATAATTCTAATTGTCTAAGGAAATAAAAAACCATTTAGGAAAAGAAATAAAAACCAAATAGAATTCGTTTTTGAAAAAAAACTGCGCTGGCGAAAGTTGCTGTGGGCTATGAGAGAGCCAACTGTGAGAATTGCGTGTGAGTGGGAGCGGGCCAGCCAATTCGCCGTAGGTTTTTCCTGTGGTGAATTGGCCCAAGCCAATTCATCTTCGGCTATGAAAATCTTTCATCGCCAATTCTTCCGTCGCCAATTTTTATTTATTTATTTTTTATCTTTTTTTACTGCTATCTTTTTTATTTTTATTAAAAGTAAATGTTATAAGTAATGAATATTAAAAATATTATTTAATTAAAATATCATAAAAATTATTTTGGACTATTTTAAAAAATATTGGACTGGACTGAGTCAAAAATTAAGAGTCTGTGGAATGGAATTCTAATGTTAAAGTAAGAAAAGGCTAAATTTTTGGAATTTGTAGGAGTGATGTTTAATTATGATTTAATATTGGAAATACCATTAAATGAGATACTAAATGATTATTTACTATCACATTTGGTTTAAGCATTGAGGGAGGTTGATTTGCTTCATCCAAGTGGTGAAGGGCAAGTTGGAAGGATAGGATTAGAGGTTGTTTTAAGCTTGTTTTGGCTGCAATTTGAGATAAGTACAAACTTTGAATACATTGGTTATGTTTACATGACATTTGGGCTTAACACATTTTGGTTGGAAAATGTGTTAAGCTACTTGATACATTGGTTATGTGTGAATAATGTGCTATGACATTTGTAATGTCATTTATGAGTTAAATGCATCATGAAAAGCCATTGATAATGGCTAAATTGTGTAAAATGTGAAAAATGTGTATTATGTAAAAATCACCCAAAGTGTTTGGGTAATGCCATTTGTTGTGTATGCATTAAGTGCATTGTTAAAAAGTCATTGGGATTGGCTAGATTACATTAAATGTGATTAATATGAGAAGTATATTGAAATACCCAAGATAATTGGGTAATGTGGTATAATGTAATGAGATATGGGGAAACATAATGAAGAGAATTGATATCGATATAAATGAGAAATATTAATAAATTGTGTGCCTAGTATGTTATTCAATTTTCGGTGTATTCGCATAATGAGGAAGATCATGATAGTCATTTACGGATTGTATTACAGACTCTAAGAGAGAAGCAGTTTATCTAAGTGTGAGTTCTGGCTCGATTAGGTAGCATTTCTTGGTCATGTGGTTTCAGCAGAGGGTATTAGAGTTAATCCGAGTAAGGTTAAGGCTATCTTGAATTGGAGTCCACCAAAGACAGTGACAAAGGTTAAAAGTTTTCTGGGATTGGCAGATTATTATCGTCGATTTGTGAAGGGTTTTTCTATGATAGCTGCACCACTCACCAAATTACTTCAGAAAGGAGTCAAATTTGTGTGGACAAATTGGTGTTAGGTGAGTTTTGAGCAGCTGAGGGAGATGTTAACTCAGGCTCCTGTCCTTACCTTGCCTGTGGAAGGTAAACCATATGTGATATACAGTGATGCTTCACATAGTGGTTTAGGTTGTGTTCTGATGCAGAAGGGTAGAGTCATTGCTTATGCTTCTCGATAGTTGAAGCCACATGAGCTGAATTACCCGACGCATGATTTGAAATTAGCATCCATACTTTTTGCCTTGAAGATTTGGCAGCATTACTT
This sequence comes from Garcia nutans, assembly GCA_947685225.1. Classification (NCBI taxonomy): domain Eukaryota; kingdom Viridiplantae; phylum Streptophyta; class Magnoliopsida; order Malpighiales; family Euphorbiaceae; genus Garcia; species Garcia nutans. The sequence goes on from CANTUV010000024.1 coordinate 54,968,597, forward strand.
ATATGGGGAAAAGTGTTTCATTTATATGGATCACAAGAGTTTGAAATACCTGGGAATTCACAGAGAGTTGAATCTTCGGCAAAGATGATGGTTATAGTTGATTAAAGACTACGACTGTTTGATTGATTATCATCCTGGTAAGGCAAATGTTGTTGCTGATGCCTTGAGTCGGAAGTCTTTGGCAGGTTTGACTACTTATTTGCTCTCATTGCTTGTTAAGTTGAGAGCATTGCATGCTAGATTTCAGTCTTGTGATGATGGTGCTTTGATGGCTCAGTTGCAGTTGAGGCAAATCTTGTTGGATTATATTAGGGAGGCTCAGTTGGCAGATGAGAGAATTTAAAAAATTGTGTTGGTTTGTCAGAAGGGGGAGAGTCGAGGCTTTTTTGTGAGGGATGATGGCAGTCTATGGTACAAAGATAGATTGTGTATTCCTAATGATGTAGAATTGAAAAGGATGATATTAGAGGAAGCACATCAGTCAATTTATGCTATGCATCCTAGGAGTACCAAGATGTATCAGGACTTGAAGCGACATTATTGGTTGTCAGGTGTGGAGAGGGACATAGCAGAGTTTGTATCCAGATATCTCACTTGCTAGAGAGTGAAAGCTGAGCATCAGGTTCCTTTAGGGTTGCTCCAACCTTTATCGGTGCCAGAGTGGAAATGGGAGCGAGTGATAATGGATTTTGTGACTGGACTGCCTTTGACCCAAAAGAAGCATGATGCAATCTGGGTGATAGTTGATGGGATGACGAAGACAACTCATTTTCTTCCAGTTCAGCCAGTTCGGATGGATTATTCTCTTGGGAGGTTGGCTGAGCTGTATATTAGTGAGATAGTGAGGTTGCATGGAGTCCCAGTTTCTTTTGTGTCGGATCGAGATCCTCGGTTTACTTTAAAATTTTGGAAGAGTTTGCATGATGTTTTGGGTTCTTGGTTGTATTTTAGTACTGCTTTCCATCCTCAATCAGATGGGTGAGAGAGAGTGATACAGATTCTAGAGGATATGTTGAGGAGGTGTATCATTGATTTTATCAGGAATTGGGATAGATTTTTGCCACTAATTGAGTTTACTTATAACAATAGTCATTAGTCCAGTATTGGGATGGCTCCTTATGAGGCCTTGTCTGCCAGGAGATGCAGGACACCTTTGTATTGGGATGAGATTGGAGAAGGTAAACTGGTCGGTCCCGATTTGATTAAGGAAACAGAAGAGAATGCGAAGGTGATTCGAGGTCATTTGAAAGTAGCTTCAGACCAATAAAAATCCTATTCGAATTTGAAGAGAAGAGACATAGAGTTCAGTGTGGGAGATAAAGTGTTTCTGAAGGTGTCTCCATAGAAGAAGATTATGAGGTTTGGTCAAAAAGGGAAGTTGAGTCCTCGTTTCATAGGACCATATGAGGTGTTGAAGAGAGTTGGTCCAGTGGCTTATAGACTAGCTTTGCCACCTAAGTTGGATCGATTTCATAATGTCTTCCATGTCTCAATGCTTCGGAGATATAGGTCTGACCCATCTCATATCATATCAGTGGAGTCTATTGAGTTGAGTCCAGATCTGACTTACGAGGAAGAACCAGTGGTGATTTTGGCACGAAAGATTAAAGAATTGAGGAATAAGAGGGTGCCACTTGTGAAAGTCCTTTGGAGGAATCATGCCACTAAGGAGACGACATGGGAGAGTGAGCAGGCGATGTAGAGTCAGTTTTCCCAATTGTTCCAGACTTGAAATCAAGTAATTTCGAGGACGAAATTTATTTTAGGGGGAGAGAATTGTAATATCCAAAATTTTTGAAAATTTTTAATTTTTGGAAATTTGATAAAATAAATTATAATTTAAATGCATAAATTAAATTAATGGTTTTAAATGAAAAATGAAAGAATTTTAAATGGAAAAAGTGGAATATATATACAACATATAAAAGTCAACATTTTAAAAGAAAAGTCAAAAGTAAAAATTAAAAGGGTATTTTGGTAATTAAATCTTATAAATTCAAAATTATTAAATTAATTCAAAAATAAATAATTTTTGAATGGAAGATGGATTTTTGTACTTTTAATTTATCAAATAAATAATTAAATAATTAATTATTATAATATTATAATATATATATATATATGGTTTAAAATGAAAGATGAAAGGAAAGAGAAATTAAAGTTGTCTTCATTTCTTCTTCTTCTTCACCTAGGCCTAACCATCATGGGAGCATAGACCAAGGTTTTAATTCTTCCATACTCCACAAATTGAAGGATTTAACAAGTTTAAAGTGGATTTTTGATGATTTCCATCAAATTTGGTAAGTTTCCAACTCCTTTCTTTGAATTCCATGGAAATTTGGATTATGTGTGATTTTGGATTTTTAAGTAGAATGTTATAATTATTGGAATTGGTGTGTATGATCTGATTTTGGATAGTTAACAATGATTTTAAGGTTGGATTGAAGAGATGATGGAGTTTGGATAAAGAATAGTGAAGAGAGAGAATTTAAGGTTATGGATTTTTAGGGTTTAAGAAATCATGGTTTTTAATTGTGTAAATTGGTTCTAAATAAGTTTTTTTGGTGCATAAACAAGTATTTTAAAGTCAAATATTGGATTTGGTTGTGTTTGGTTGGAGTTTGGGAATGGAAGTGGAGATTTAGGGTTTTGGAAAAGTGATTTTTCAAAGTTGTTGAACTGTTTGATTTTATTTGTTTAAGCAAGTTGTTTAGTGTTAAAACTGATGAATATAAGCTTGAAGTGATTAGTGGATTGTGTTGAAATGGAAAACCTTCAATGGGGGAAGGTTATGCCATTTTAGGGTTTTGTGTATAAGAGTGTGTTTTTGTAATGTAAATGGTTTAAATGTATTAAAATATGTTTTTAATAATATAAATAAACTTATAACACTAATTTAAATGGAATAGAATGGAATTCTAATGTTAAAGTAAGGAAACGCTAAATTTTTGGAATTTGTAGGAGTGATGTTTAATTATGGTTTAATATTGGAAATGCCATTAAATGTGATACTAAATGATTATTTGCTATCACATTTGGTTTAGACATTGAGGGAGGTTGATTCGCTTCATGCAAGTGGTGAAGGGCAAGTTGGAAGAATAGGATTGGAGGTTGTTTTAAGCTTGTTTTGGTTGCTATTTGAGGTAAGTACAAACTTTGAATACATTGGTTATGTTGGCATGACATTTGGGCTTAACACATTTTGGTTGAAAAATGTGTTAAGCTACTTGATACATTGATTATGTATGAATAATGTGCTATGACATTTGTGATGTCATATATGAGCTAAATGCATTGTGAAAAGCCATTGATAATGGCTAAATTGTGTAAAATGTGAAATATGTATATTATGTGAAAATGCCCAAAGTGTTTGGGTAATGCCATTTGTTGTGTATGCATTAAGTGCATTATTAAAAAGCCATTGGTATTGGCTAGATTATATTAAATGTGATTAATATGTGAATTATGTTGAAATACCCAAGATAATTGGGTAATGTGGCATAATGTGATGAGATATGTGGAAACATAATGAAGTGAATTGATATCGATATAAATGAGAGATATGAATAACTTGTGTTCCTATTATGTTATTTAATTTTCAGAGTTTTGTGTTTGGCAGCATGCCTATGATTTTCTTATGGGCTAGACACTGGGCGTCACTGTGAAAATATTTTTGAGGTGAAATAACTGGGTCGTAAGCCTTAAAAATAATTCCTTGAAGCTAGGCTGGGTGAAATTACTGGGTCGTAAGCTCAGACCTAGTTGGATTATTACATTGATTTATTGCCTACGGGGCTAGACACATGGTATCATTATAGACCAAAATAGTAACTTTAGGATTTGAATAGCATATTAGTTATCTTTGGGCCCATGTTTGTGTTTGTTTTATGAGAATTGTGAATTTTGAAATATTTGAAAAGTATGAAGAAATGGAATGATGTGATTTCCATATGCATTGTGCATTGGCATTGCATTTTATTTTTATTATTATCAAAGTTTGTATTACTAGGCTTTTGGCTTAGCGCGATTGTTTACATTGCGCAGGTGACAGGGTAGATTCGCCTTAGCCGGAGAGTTCTTCTAGACCAGATCGGGTCTAGACTTGTGTTTATGCTTGTAGAGTTGATATCAAGATCAGAAACACTGTCAATAGCATGTATATATTTTACTTTATTGTATATTTTGGGTATTATGCATAGTATATTATGTTTTTGGATTTTATGTATTGTAAACTATAAACAATGTTTGAGAAACTTGGTGAAATTGAGAAGTATGATTAAGACGGTGATATGAAATTATTTGGGAGTGTCTTCTATTTGTAGGTTGTGTAATTGATAAATTTTGGAATGTCCAAATTACAGACAAAACTCTGACGAATTTTTCCCAGAGATTTTCATATAAAATGTTTATTTTGGGTTCCTATAACAAGTGAAGAATATTTATATACTATTTAAACTTTATATATTTAGTATTTAAAATTTTAAATCAGAAATGTGAAATTTTTTATCAAATCGGTCTGTGATATTTTTGTACCATATATGTATATTTTACATATGCTAAAAATATATATTATACGTATTTAGGATATAAGGGTGTTACATTTATTTTGGTATCAGAGCCTAGGTTTGAGGTTCTTGACCTAGGTGGGTTGATAGAGAGAGAAAATGAGAGATTTGAAAATGGTTTTTAATTATAATACATGCATTGGCATTGGCAGTTTTTGATCTTTGATATAGTAATTTTTGATGAATTTGTAGATATAGGTAGTTATAGCGTCTTGAATGCATCAGGCTTCTAAGGGTAGTGCTGAGAGTGTGGCTCCGGATGAGGGTAGAGATGGAGCATGAGTTGTGCCTACTGGTGAGGCATCTATTTCTATGCCTGTGAGACCAGCAGCTGATGAGATTTTGCCTGGCTGGGTACGGCATATGGTAGAGTTGTTGAGGCAGGCTCCAGTTCAGCAGCCGCGACAGCCACAGTCGCAGCCATAGTTGCCGATGAGGAAGTATGATAAGCTGAGAAAGTTCAGAGCTGGGGACTTCCTTGGTACTACAGACCCTATTGTAGCAGAGTAGTGGCTAGATAGGGTTCAGAGAGTGTTTATTCAGTTGCAGGCTAGTCTGAAAGAGAAGTTTGATTATGCTAGATCTCTTCTGCAGAGGGATGCATATGATTGGTGGAAGATGGTTCCACATGCTTTGGCTGATCCAACAGTCTTGACTTATGATGATTTCTTGTGAAAATTTGAGCAGAAGTATACTCCGAGAGAGTATAAGGATACAAAGAAGATGGAGTTCCTGAGTCTGAGATAGGATACTAGGACAGTGACAAAGTATGAGATCGAGTTTATCCGATTGAGTCATTATGCTGGTGGGATCATTTCTGACGAGTTTGACAGGTGCAGAATATTTAAGGAGGGACTGTGACCCTCTATCATGTGTATCATAGTAGGCTCTCGGTATTAAGATTTTTCTAAGTTGGTTGCAGCTGCCAAGAGTGTAGAGAGAGCATAGAGTCTTGCAACAGCTGCCAGGGTTGAGGAGACCGAGCTAGGAGACCCCAGAGTGAGACAGGGTCTTCATCAGTGAAGAGAGGTCGAGGGGGATATTTTCAGAGGTTCAGTAGGAGCCAGGAGCAGTTTAGCAGGTCAGTACAGCAGCAGAGACAGAGATAGAGACCTGCAGTTTCAGTGGCTAGTGCACCGACCCTAGTGGCTCAAAGGCCTGCTCCACCTACTTGTGTTCATTATGGTAAAGCACACTGAGGTGCCTGCTGGTGGATAGGTGCTTCGGGGGTGTGTTTTAGATGTGGGTCATCAAACCATTTTATCAGAGATTGTCCAGAGCCAGCAGAGGATAGACAGGCAGATACTGCAGCTTCTCGACCTAGTGTCAAGGGAGGTCATGGTGGCAGAGGTTTTGGTAGAGGTGGTCAATCTTGGACTAGTCGAGAGGAGGTTCTACAGTAGGAGGTAGTAGAATAGATGAGGCAGGGCCGTCACAGCGGGTTTATGTGATGCAGAGGTAGCCAAATGCTTCAGCTATTATTGCTGGTACTTTTACTTTATTTGGTACTTTAGTTATTGCATTATTAGACCCTCGGTCAACTCATTCTTATATCAGTGCATCCATCTTGCCTTTGAGTGATTTGCATTCTGAGTCCTTAGGATTTGATGTTTTGGTCACAAATCCTTTAGGGTATGGTTTTGTGGTGAGCAGGATGCACCGAGATAGTCTAGTTGTTGTTCAGGATGAGGAGTTTCTGACTTGATTGAGATGCCTTTTAGGGAGTATGATCTAATTTTAGGCATGGATTGGTTATCCAAGCATGGGGCTGTGGTAGACTATCAGAAGAAATGTGTTACATTGAGAACATGTGAAGGTAGGGATGTGATGGTATCTAGTGAGCAGACGTATCTTTCATCCATGTTTGTTTCGACTGTTTCAGATGGAAGGATGATTCATAAGGGATGTGAGGCTTATCTTGCTCATGTTGTAGATACTAGATTAGTGGGGTCCTAGCTTGACAGTATACCCACAGTTGTTGAGTTTCCAAATGTTTTCCCTGATGAGTTACCCGGGGTACCTCCTAAGAGAGAAGTGGAGTTTGGTATCGATTTGTTGCCTGGTACCACTCCTATCTCTATTACTCCTTATCGGATGGCACATGCTGAGTTTAGAGAGTTGAAGGTGCAGTTGTAGGAGTTCTTGGATAAAGGGTTCATCCACCCTAGTGTGTCCCCATGGGGAGTGCCTGTGTTGTTTGTGAAGAAGGTGTATTAATTATAGGCAGTTGAATAAGGTGACCATCAAGAGCAAGTATCCTTTGCCTCAGATAGATGATCTCTTTAATCAGTTGAAGGGAGCAGCGTTATTCTCTAAGATTGATCTGAGATCAGGATACCATCAGTTGAGAGTCAAAGATATGGATATACCCAAGACAGCTTTTCGCACGAGGTATGGGCATTATGAGTTTCTGGTGATGCACTTTGGATTGATGAATGCACTGGCAGCTTTTATGGATTTGATGAACATGGTGTTCAGACCATATTCAGATCAGTTTGTGGTGGTCTTCATTGATGATATTTTGGTGTATTCGCATAATGGGGAGGATCATGATAGGCATTTACGGATTGTATTACAGACTCTAAGAGAGATGCAGTTATAAGCTAAGCTGTCTAAGTGTGAGTTCTAGCTCGATCAGGTAGCTTTCTTGGTCATGTGGTTTGAGCAGAGGGTATTAGAGTTGTTTCGAGTAAGGTTGAGGCTATCTTGATTTGGAGTCCACCAAAGACAGTGACAGAGGTTAGAAGTTTTCTGGGATTGGCAGGTTATTATGGTCGATTTGTGAAGGGTTTTTCTATGATAGCTACACCACTCACCAGATTACTTCGCAAAGGAGTCAGATTTGTGTGGATAAATCGGTGTCAGCGAGTTTTGAGCAACTGAGGGAGATGTTGACTCAGGCTCCTGTCCTTACCCTACCTATGGAAGGTAAACCATATGTGATATATAGTGATGCTTCACATAGTGGTTTAGGTTGTGTTCTAATGTAGGAGGGTAGAGTCATTGCTTATGCCTCTCGACAGTTGAAGCCACATGAGTTGAATTGCCTGACGAATGATTTGAAATTAGCAGCCACACTTTTTGCCTTGACGATTTGGAGGCATTACTTGTATGGGGAAAAGTGTTTTATTTATATGGATCACAAGAGTTTGAAATACCTGGGTGTTCAAAGAGAGCTAAATCTTCAGCAAAGATGATGGTTAGAGTTGATTAAAGACTACGACTGTTTGATTGATTATCATATTGGTAAGACAAATGTTGTTGCTAATGCCTTAAGTCAAAAGTCTTTGGCAGGTTTGACTGCTTTTTCGCTCTCATTGCTTGTTGAGTTGAGAGCATTGCATGCTAGATTTGAGTCTTGTGATGATGATGCTTTGATGGCCCAGTTCCAGTTGAGGCCAGTCTTGTTGGATTATATTAGGGAGGCTCGGATTGCAGATGAGAGAATTTAGAAAATTGTGTTAGTTTGTCAAAAGAGGGAGAGTCGAGACTTTTTTTGTGAGGGATGATGGCAGTCTATGGTACAAAGATAGATTTTGTATTCCTAATGATGTATAATTGAAAAGGATGATATTAGAGGAAGCACGTCAGTCACTTTATGCTATGCACCCTGGGAGTACCAAGATGTATCAGGACTTGAAGTGACATTATTGGTGGTCAGATATGGAGAGGGACATAGCAGAGTTTGTATCCAGATGTCTCACTTGCCAGAGAGTGAAAGCTGAGCATCAGGTTCTTTCAGGGTTGCTCCAACCTTAATCAGTGCCAAAGTGGAAATGGGAGCGAGTGACAATGGATTTTGTGACTGGACTGCCTTTGACCCAAAAGAAGCATGATGAAATTTGGGTGATAGTTGATGGGATGATGAAGACAACTCATTTTCTTCTAGTTCGGATGGATTATTCTCTTGAGAGGTTGGCTGAGCTGTATATCAGTGAGATAGTGTGGTTGCATGGAGTCCCAGTTTCTTTGGTATCGTATCGAGATCCCTGGTTTACTTCAAGATTTTGGAAGAGTTTGCATGATGCTTTGGGTTCTCGATTGCATTTTATAACTACTTTCTATCCTCAGTCAGATGGGTAGTCAAAGAGAGTGATACAGATTCTAGAGGATATGTTCAGGAGCTATATCATTGATTTTATCGGGAATTGGGACAAATTTTTGCCACTAATTGAGTTTGCTTATAACAACAGTCATCAGTCCGGTATTGGGATGGCTTCTTATGAGGCCTTGCTTGCCAGGAGATACAGGACACCTTTGTGTTGGGATGAGGTTGGAGAAGGTAAACTGGTCGGTCCCGATTTGATTAAGGAAACAGAAGAGAAAGCGAAGGTGATTCTAGGTCGTTTGAAAGCAGCTTCAGACCAACAAAAATCCTATTCATATTGAAGAGAAGAGACATAGAGTTTAGTGTGGGAGATAAAGTGTTTCTGAAGGTGTCTCCATGGAAGAAGATTCTGAGGTTTGGTCGAAAAGGGAAGTTGAGTCCTCATTTCATAGGACCATATGAGGTGTTAGAGAGAGTTGGTCCAGTGGCTTATAGACTATCTTTGCCGCCTAAGTTGGATTGATTTCATAATGTCTTCCATGTCTCAATGCTTTGGAGATACAGGTCTGACCCATCTCATATCATATCAGTGGAGTCTATTGATGTGAGTCCAGATATGACTTACGAGAAAGAACCAGTGTCGATCTTGGTACGAGAGGTTAAAGAATTGAGGAATAAGAGGGTGCCACTTGTGAAAGTCCTTTGGAGGAATCATGCCACTAAGAAGGTGACATGAGAGAGTGAGCAGGCGATGTAGAATCAGTTTCCCCAATTGTTCCAGACTTGAGATTAGGTAATTTCGAGGATGAAATTTATTTTAGGGGGAGAGAATTGTAATATACCAAAGTTTTGAAAATTTCTAATTTTTGGAAATTTGATAAAATAAATTATAATTTAAATAGATAAATTAAATTAATAGTTTTAAATGAAAAATGAAAGAATTTTAAATAGAAAAAGTGAAATATATATGTGATATATATATACAACATATAAAAGTCAACATTTTAAAAGAAAAGTCAAAGTAAAAAGTAAAAGGGTATTTTGGTAATTAAATCTTACAAATTCAAAATTATTAAATTAATTCAAAAATAAATAATTTTTTCAATGTAATATGGATTTTTGGACTTTTAATTTATTAAATAAATAAATAAATAATTAATTATTATAATATTATAATATATATATGGTTTAAAATGAAAGATGAAAGGAAAGAGAAATTAATGTTGTCTTCATTTCTTCTTCTTTTTCACCAAGGCTGAACCACCATGGGAGCATAGACCAAGGTTTTGATTCTTTCATACTCCACAAATTGAATGATTTAACAAGTTTAAAGTGGATTTTTGATGATTTCAATCAAATTTGGTAAGTTTCCAACTCCTTTCTTTGAATTCCATGGAAATTTGGATTATGTGTGAATTTGGATTTTTAAGTAGCATGTTATAATTATTGGAATTGGTGTGTACGATGTTATTTTGGATATTTAACAATGATTTTAAGGTTGGATTGAAGAGATGATGGAGTTTGGATAAAGAATGGTGAAGAGAGAGAATTTAGGGTTATGAATTTTTAGGGTTTTAGAAATCATGGTTTTTAATTGTGCAAATTGGTTCTAAATGAGTTGTTTTGGTGCATAAATAAGTATTTTAAAGTCAAATATTGGAATTGGTTGTGTTTGGTTGGAGTTTGAGAATGGAAGTGGATATTTAGGGTTTTGGAAAAGTGATTTTCCAAAGTTGTTGAATTGTTTGATTTTATTTGTTTAAGCATGTTATTTAGTGTTAAACATGATGAATATAAGCTTTAAATGATTAATGGATTGTGTTGGAATGAAAAACCATCAATGGGGGAAGGTTATGCCATTTTAGGGTTTTGTGTATAAGAGTGTGTTTTTGTAATGTAAATGGTTTAAATGTATTAAAATATGTTTTTAATAATATAAATAAACTTAAAACACTAATTTAAATGGAATAGAATGGAATTGTAATGTTAAAGTAAGGAAAGGCTAAATTTTTGAAATTTGTAGGAGTGATGTTTAATTATGGTTTAATATTGGAAATGCCATTAAATGTGATACTAAATTATTATTTGCTATCACATTTGGTTTAGGCATTGAGGGAGGTTGTTTTTCTTCATCCAAGTGGTGAGGGGCAAGTTGGAAGGATAGGATTGGAGGTTGTTTTAAGCTTGTTTTGGTTGCTATTTGAGGTAAGTACAAACTTTGAATACATTGGTTATGTTTGCATGACATTTGGGCTTAAAACATTTTGTTTGGAAAATGTGTTAAGCTACTTGATACATTGGTTATGTATGAATAATGTGCTATGTCATTTGTAATGTCATATATGAGTTAAATGCATTGTGAAAAGCCATTGATAATGGCTAAACTGTGTAAAATGTGAATTATGTATATTATGTGAAAATAACCCAAAGTGTTTGGGTAATGCCATTTGTTGTGTAAGCATTAACTGCATTGTTAAAAACCCATTGGTATTGGCTAGATTACATTAAATTTGATATGTGAATTATGTTGAAATACCCAAGATAATTGGGTAATGTGGTATAATGTAATGAGATATATGGAAACATAATGAAGAGAATTGATATCGATATAAATGAGAAATATGAATAAATTGTGTGTCTAGTATGTTATTCAATTTTCAGAGTTCTGTGTTTGGCGGCATGCCTATGATTTGCCTACAGGCTAGACGCTAGGCATCACTGTGAAAATGTTTTTGAGGTGAAATGACTGGGTCGTAAGCCTTAAAAACAAGTCCTTAAAGCTAGGCTAGGTGAAATGACCGGGTCGTAAGCTCAGACCTAGTTGTATTATTACATTGATATATTGCCTATGGGGCTAGGCACATGGTGTCATTATAGACCAAAATAATAACTCTAGGATTTGAATAGCATATTAGTTATCTTTGGGCCCTTGTTTGTGTTTGTTTTATGAGAATTGTGAATTGTGGAATATTTGAAAAGTATGAGGAAATGGAATGATGTGATATCCATATGCATTATGAATTGGCATTGCATTTGATTTTTATTATTATCAAAGTTTGTATTACTAGGCTTTTGGCTTAGCGTGATTGTTTACATCGCTCAGGTGATAGGGTAGATTCGCCTGAGCCGGAGAGTTCTTCTAGACCAAGTCAGGTCTAGACTTGTATTTGTGCTTGTAGAGTTGATATCAAGATCAGAAACACTGTCAACAACATGTATATATTTTATTTTATTGTATATTTTGGGTATTATGCATAGTATATTATGTTTTTGGATTTTATGTTTTGTAAACTATAAAGAATGTTTGAGGAACTTGGTGAAATTGAAAAGTATGGTTGAGATGGTGATATGAAATTATTTGGGAGTGTTTTCTTTTTGCAGGTTGTGTAATTGATAAATTTTGGGGTGTCCAAATTACAGACAAAACTCTTGCGAATTTTTCCCAGAGATTTTCATATAAAATGTTTATTTTGGGTTCCTATAACAAGTAAAGAATATTTATATACTTTATTAAATTTTATATATTTAGTATTTGAAATTTTAAATCAGAAATGTGAAATTTTTTTTATCAAATCGGTCTATGATATTTTTGTACCATATATGCATATTTTACATATGCTGGAAATATGTATTGTACATATTATGGGTATAAGGGTGTTTACTTATTTTGGTATCAGAACCTAAGTTTGAGGTTCTCGACCTAGGTGTGTTGATAGAAAGAAAACTCATTGCTTTAGGTAAAAGAAAACTCAGTTGGCTTTCTGAACCGCCTTTTTAGGTTTTATTTTTTTTTATTTTTTTTATTTTTTTCTTTTCTTTTATTTTATTTTCTTTCTTTTTTCTTTCTTTTCTCTTTTTTCTTTCTTTTTTCTTTCTTTCTTTCCTTTTCTGGTTCTAGCTCAAACAGAGTTGTCTTGTTTATACCAACTTGGGCTTCCAATAATGGATGAGTGGAGTAACATAAATCTTCTTTAACAGGGATAAATCATTTGTTACTTTGATGTTAATGTTGTCTTGATATATTGGAGATATTAAGGGAACTTCAACTACCCTTATGGTTTTGAGAACATCAACTATTCTTATGGTCTTGAAAACATCAACTACCCTTATGGTGTTGAGAAGTTCAACTATCTTCATCATCTTGACTAATCATTGCTTTCTTTGATCTTCTTGCCTCTTTATCTTAGTGATCATAAGACTTGTCAAAAGTATCACAATAGCTCAGGGTAGGTTATTGAGGTTTATAAGCTAATGAAAAGAAAGCTAAAATTTTATGAAGGCTCAAAGGGACAACTAGGGATTGATATTTAATAGGGTGGATACTAGTTGTTGGCTAATCAAACAATGCCTAGATCATTTCTCTCTTAAATAAGCAGAGTTCAATTTCGCCTCGAAAGTTTGTCAAAGCATGTTCTAAGACTGACTAGGACCTAGAAAAATGTAATTATGTAGGAGCCCTCTCTAAGTAAGCATACACAACTCAATGCTATAGAGCAATTCCTTTATCTAGTAAAGTCATTCAAGTCATGATGCATAAATATATTAGTTTTTGAACATCAAGCTAGATTCCTCATTGGTTGAGCACCAAAATGAACAAAGACCAACAAAAATTTTGATGAAAGTAATTTATTCAAGCAATTTTAAATTTGAAAAACATAATAGTTCCAAAATATTAAAGAAAGTAAAATTAAAAAGCAACATTCAAGTTAAGGAAGGTTCGTTGAGTTTAAGCTTCTTTTCCTTTCACATCATCAATGTTTCCATCTTGAAAGGATGATAAAACAAAATCTTCTTCCAATCCTTTTCCTACCATGAAGGTTGCCAGTGGAGGTGCTCTATTGAACCTTGGTAATGGATTGTCTTTGGTGTTGGGCTTATCTGGCTCGGGTAGCTTACCACTATCAATTAAATCTTGGATCTTATGCCTTAGATGAGCACATTTATCTGTTTCATGCCCTCGCATTTGATGAAATTGACAGAAAGCCTCAGCATTGAAGTTTGGTGGCAGTGGATTATGTAGTGGTCGAGGAGCTAACGGTTGCAACAAGCCTTTCTTTTGCAGCTTGCTAAAAACCCAAGATAGAGGTTTCCCCAATTCTGAGAATTGTCTTTTATTTCCTTGACCAGTCGTATTAACATCAACTTCTTTTTGTGTGCTTTGATTGCTAGACTGATAATTCCCTTTCTCATTCCTTCTTAATGAAAAGTGATTTTTCTCCCTTTCCCACTCTTCAATTTGCAGACCAGCTTGGAGAAGATCTTTGAAATCCCTTATAAGGGTGTGAGACATCCTTTTATGGAGATTGGGCAGGACACCTCTCATGATCATCCTTATTTGATCAGATTCATCGGGCCTCTTCTTGAGTAAAGCAGCCTTATTTCTCCACCTTTTCATATAGTCCACAAAATTCTCATTTGGCCTTTGTCTAATGGACTCAACTTCCATTAAGGTAACTTCCAACTCGACATTGTACCTATATTGCTGGATGAAGGCCTTGTATAGCAAATCCCAATTCTTTTGTGTTCCATCATCTAAGGTATTGAACCAATTTTGGACAACAGGGTCCAATGAGAGCATGAAGTACCTTAGAGTTTGAGCCTTAGTAGCTCGAGCAGACTGCATAGCAGTGATATACTGCTTCATATGGAGATGAGGATTTCTAGTACCATTGAATCTAGCAAAGGATGACATCTTGAACTTATAAGGGATCTCCTCATCTTGTTCAAATAGTTTATCGATCTCGGACATCTCTTCGGTTTTTAGCTTCTTCTCAAATTTCTTTTCTAAATCAGCAATCATCTTTTCAACATCAGATGTCTTGGTCTTTTCAATAGTTGCCTTCTCAACAACCTTCGGCTCCTTTTTGTCTTGAGGATCTTGGTAGTATTGAGCCCAATCATCATCATCAATGATTACCTTATCATCATCAAAAACTACTTCACCAATTTTAGCTTTCCCATTGTCCTTTGGCTTCTTGGAGCTAGCAAATGCTTTGGCATGATTTTCTAAAATTGCAATCAATTGATTCTTCATGGTCTCATCTAGGGCCTCTTTTATTTCTTCCATTTTGGCATTGAGGGCTTCATCCACCATTATTTGAATTTGTTCGGGATCCATTATTTTTGGTGAGTAAGTGATTGAGTCGTTGCTAGATACTTCATCTCCGGCATAGGTCGGATTGTTGTAAGCTTTTGAACTGTCGTAATCCAGGGCTGTGAGCCAGAGAGGATCAATGATATGGGATGCAAATGTATGCATGTATGCATGTATGCACAAACAATCAACAAACAAGGATAATTAGGACGTTCCTTCCAACCTTATAACATCAACACACGAATGGCGAGTCTCTTTTCCTAGGTATATGGTTAACAAAATACCAACATGGGGTACCTTGCTTTCGAATAATTCCCTCAGAAGTTTCAACCAATAGTTATATTTTCAAAAATGGAAATCAACTCATAATAATTCCCATTAATTAGGTTTTAATCCATCCAACCAACTATAGTAGCTATATTGGATTAAAACTAAATTAAGAGGTTTATTGTGAATAGATTTCTCACTTGAAAAAGGTAACTAATGATTCATGCCAAAAACAATCCCATGGTTGATTTATTCTTAGTATAAACTAGGCCCATAATTGATTTTTGGTATTTCTTAATTGACCTAAATAATTTGTAAGCTCTTTGTCAGAAAAGGTTGAATGAAAATAATTTTGTTTCTAAGCCCATTGTAAAAATATTTTAGAAAAAATGGATTTTGGGCTTAGTATTTGGGCCATGAGCAAAAGAATTTTTGATTTATTTTTAGAAAAGTATTATGTCCAAAGACCATCTTAAAAATTTTGAAAAATAGCTTTGGTCTTTTGGATTTTAAAGAAAAATTTATTTTGAGCTTACAATATACTTAGGTCATATTAGAAAAGAACAAACCAAATAAGCCATGATTTAAGCCAAGATAAATTAACCATAGTAAAAAAACATGCATTTAGGGTAAAACTTAAGGAAAGTAACTAGGCCAATTACATGAGCTTTAGTCTTTGGGTAAAAAGGCTTAGGTTCCCATAGCAAGTATATACCAAATGGTACGAGGCTATGAGTGGTTATGCAATGCTCGATCTCCATAACTTGAGTGAAAGTATGGTATCCCTTACATGACACAACACGGGTAACATTGGCGCCTAACTCACGCACACAATGCAATCTAAGATGATGCAATGGATAATATCATTATAAGAAAGAATAGAATAATATAAAGACAAATAGAATCAACTTCTCTTATGCCCAGTGGAGTCGCCACTATGAGCGGGGA
The DNA here is from genome assembly GCA_947685225.1 of Garcia nutans. Lineage (NCBI taxonomy): Eukaryota > Viridiplantae > Streptophyta > Magnoliopsida > Malpighiales > Euphorbiaceae > Garcia > Garcia nutans. The sequence continues at coordinate 54,984,519 of CANTUV010000024.1, forward strand.
TTTTTACCCCCACTCCCGGTGGAATGGTTCTTGCGACTTCGATACTATTTAGGCTCGGGGCCTTAGAGAACACGGACCTAAGTCCAGAGAAAATGGAGTCACCACCCGGACAGGCCGGGAAAAAGAAAGGGGTGGATGACTCGATTCCTAAGGAATCCCCAACCCCCTAATGGGTTCGAAAAGTTAGGTACGTATGGGGAAGGTGAGAAATGGCCCAGCACCACCACAACTTACAGATCTTAATATTATAAAATTCTTAAATATAACAACAATATCCATATTACACACAATAATTAAAAGAAAGCAACAATATATTAAAATTAAAGTAAGGTCCAAGCAAAACAAATAAATGGACACCCATCCAAAGATGGGAACATGTCCTTACATCACATGCCTAAATAGGACACCCACCGAAAGGTAGAAATATGCCCTTTACATTGGTTCTAAAATAGAAAAGCAATTTAAATTACATGATATTTAATTAATGAGGTACCCACCAAGTGGAAACATACCTCTTACAACCTTTGAAAATCTAAATAAATTGATAAAAGTAAATAATCATTCATCATAAATAAATCATTCATCAAAGGTATTAAACATCAATAGAAAGTAAACATCCATCCATGATAAATTAAATAAACCAAGTATGAACTTAAATAAATTAAAGCACATAAAATAAATCAAAGCATAATCAAATATGGAATTGAATAAGGCAAATAAAAATCCAAATTATACCTACTGTTTCCATTTAGGGTTCTTTACTTCATGTGTTAGTGTTTTGGAATTTATTGAATTTAGGCCACTATGACTTTAAAGGAATTAAAATGGATTTATGTTTTATGATTTAAAAGGTTGATAAAGTTCTTTGATTAACCAAATTAGTGTTTGAATGGTGAAATCATGAAACTAGAATTTGAACACTTTAAAATACTTTTGATTTGTGGTTTCAAGCTTACTGTGTGAAATTAAAATATTTATGGTTTTATGGTTTTTAAAGTTTTAAAGGATTAGGGTTTAGAAAAAATTAGGGTTTAAGGTTTTAAAGGGGTTAGGGTTTACTATTTTGAGTTTTGGAAGTTGAATTAGGGTTTTAGGATTTTTGATTTAAAGTTTCGGGGAATGCATTATTTTTTAGAGTTTGGAAAAATCAATTTATAATTTTATGAAGGTAGACCAACGATTTAAGGTTTATATAAATAGAAAAGGTGTTTTTACAGTTTTTGGAAGGAAACATAACACAAATTAAAGTTTTGATAATTTGGAAAGCAAATCTTAGTTTTGGGGTTTTGAAGAAATAAAACTAATATCTTTAAACTTTTGGAAAAATAAAGCAACGATTTAAGATTTTCATACTTTAGAAAAGGTGAATTGAGGTGATGAGGCTTTTAATATAAAAGAAACAATTATGTGATCTAGCTACTGTGACAAAATAAAAGAAATTAAGAATTCAAACCTTATTTTGTAAGTTTCACCAAAAATTGCTTCTTGGATGAACAAGGTCAAAGACAAGCCTTTTTGTCTTTGAATTGCTTGAATTGTTTTTCTAAATCAGCTTGGTTCAAGGTTTTCCTTCACAGTCTCGGTGTCCACTTTTGCTCCAAGTTTCTATCCAATTTCTCCTATTTTTCCCTCATTTTTGTGTTGTTTTAGTCCTTATTTATAGAAGACTTCTATTGTTAATTCTAATTATTCATGGAACATAACATTTATTAAGAAAAGAAAACCGAAACCTAATTGTATTAGGTTTCAGAAAATTTGTGTCGGAAAAATTTTGCTGGCGAAAAAAAACTGCTGCTAAAAAATTGCCCTGGCAAAAAAGCTGCCGCAGCCAGCGAATTGGCCTGCGGGCAAAATGCCCACGGGCCCGCTGTAATATCCCAAAGTGTGCCCTAGGAGTTTTGATATAATTGTTGTTTTATTTGAATTAAAATGTATATATGTAATTGGAAAGAGAAAAGAATTTAAAAGAGAGTGTATATGTTGTATATATGGAAATATATATAACATATATACAAGTCAAATGGATGGTCAAAGGAAGAAGATATTTATTTTGTTAATTATGAAATTACTAAAAAGGGCATGTAAGTGAAAGGAAGTTAAAATAAATAGATGAGGGTATTTAAGTAATTTTCTTTTTGAAATGCTTGGTGGAGGTTTAAAGAGATGAGAAGTTTGACTTTGTCTCTTTCACTTGTTCATTTTCTTCTCTTTCCCTTTTGTTGGCCGGCCATCCAAAGCAAGAGAGCAAGAGTGAGTTTTGTTTGTTCCAAACTCAAAATTGAAGGAGTTTTCAAGAGATTAAGTTGGAAATTCAAGAAGTTCATCATTTTTGGTAAGTTTTCTCTTGATTTCTCTTGTTCTATTTAGAATTTTGTTTGAGTTTGATGGAGTGTTGTTGATGGTTGGAGTGTGTTTGTGTATGGTGTGTGTAAAAGTTTTGAAATGGAATTAAAGATAAGAAGTTAGGTTGGTGTTGGTGATGGAAGAGTAAGAGTTGTGTTTAGTGAAGTTGGAATTTTTCTGTTTTACAATTAGTAAATGCTGTGACTTGTATGATTTTTAATTAAATATAGAAAAATTTTCTTGAAGTGAATTTTTGATATGTTGTGCCTCTATGAGTCTAGAATGACTGAAAAATATGTTGATTCGATTTTGGAATGGTTATGATTTTGGAAAGCTTATTTTTATTAGACCTATTCCAGCAGGTTTTTAACTGAGACAGCTATCTTTCGGGATTTTTAATAAAATGTAGAAAAATAATATCCTATTGAATTTTGCTTATGTTGTTGCTTAGTGAGTCTAGTATTTGAGAAAAATAATTTGGAACCACGTTGATTGAATTTAATTTATGGAATTTACAAAGTTCAAAACTGCTGCCAGGATGCAGGGCAATTGGGGCAGTCTGGTTGGGTGAACTATTTGACCAAGATTTTGTGCTCAGTTTGATCTGAAATTTTAAAGGAATGATTTTAAGATGTAAAATTAAGTTCTATAAAAAAAATTTTGAGTTTTTAGTCAAGTAGATTATTTTATACAATTTTTCAAAATAAGGATAAAGTTGAGTCTAAAACCAGAATTTACTATTCATATGGTCATTTTGCTAATATTCCTTTTGGATTAGGTTGTGAAGAGGTTGAGTTGCCCTAACCTAAGTGTTGAGGATTCTTGGAAGAGTAAGTGTATAGATTGGTGTGAGTTGGTTTTAAGGTAAGTACAAACTACACTATTGCATACATTCATGTGATGTTGAGACTTGACACACATTTGATTGTAAATGTGATAAGGAACCTAATGCATTGTTGATGGATATTAAAAATCACATTATGTTTGGTAATATGTGAATGTTGTGATGAGGATGTAAAATATGTGTTAATGCCATTGATTATATCCATTTGAATAATGAACTGATTAATGTGATTTGAAATATAATATGAGATGGTTGAAACATATTTGCTTATATGATGATGAAATAAAATATGGAAATGAAATGTGAAAGATATGATGTTATGAAGAATTGTTTTATTGTGATTTGAGATCATATGAGATATGATGCCATGGTTATTGGCTATGATGATGCAAATGAGATATATAATGGAGGCATGGTTGCCTAATTAATTATGAGAAATGAAATGAAAAGAGATTGAAAAAAAAAGATAAATAAAATGATTGTGTGCCTAATATGTTTATTCAATTTTCATAGTTCTGGTTTTGGCGGCATGCCTATGAATCACTAGATAGGTGAAATGACCATGTCGTAAGCCGATTCCAGTTAGAAAATATGAAATGTGATGTTTTTGAGGTGAAATGACCGGGTCGTAAACCTCAAAAACAAATTATTGAAACTAGATTGAGTGAAATGACTGGGTCGTAAGCTCAAATCTAGTTGATTATCCATGGATAAATGTATTGATGATTGTGATTATGGACCAAAGCAGTAACTCTGAACTTTGAATAACATATTAGTGTATTTTTGGGCCCATGCTTGTCTTTGTTTTCAATGTGAATCATGAATGTTTTGATTAATTATTAAATAATGTAAGATTGTGAAATATAATATTCTTTTGAATTGTTTATGAAACTTGATTGTGTGACATTGGCATTGCATTAAGGCATAATATTATGGTTGTTTGTATCACTAAGCCATGGGCTTAGCGCGATTGTGGTTCATCGCGCAGGTGACAGGGAAGAACCAGAGAGTTCCTCTAGGCCGAGTCGAGTCTAGATTTTGAAGTGTGAATAGTGGGCTTAAAGATCGAAGACTGACTGCCAAACATGTATAAATTTTATGTTTTGTAAAACTGAATTTTTGATGTATATGAATTTGTAAATATTGTTACTTTCCGCTGCATAGTGAACAAATATTTTATCTACTATGTTTCATAATAAACCTTTACTTTATTTTGTACTAGAAGTGTAAATCCTTTTTGCAGGTTGTAGTTGAGGTTATAAGGGGGATTTATTGGGAGTGTACTGAGAATGATTTTGTTTGCATTGGTTTGTGTAAAAATGTTTTAAAAATTAGAAAAAAACCAGTTTTGTCAACACTTGGGATTCAATTTCTAGGCGAAACTATGGCAAAAGTTCTGTAAAAATCGGAACTAAAATTTGATTAAGTAAAATTGGTAGAAACATTAGGATAGTGTGGCGCCTCTACTCAGCTTACACACGTAGGTCGGGAAGGGGTGTTACACCCGCGCTGCCTTTCAGCGATGATTTTTTTGTCTCCGATTTTTTTTTATTCACTTCACCATTTTTTACTAAAATAAATATTAAAATTAATCAAGATACCATAAAAATTAGTTTGGACTAACTAAAATATATTGGACCGGACTGGGTCAAAATTAAGGGTCTACACCTGCACCACCTACTTGTGTTCATTGTGGTAAAGCACACGGAGGTGTCTGCTGGTGGAAAGGTGCTTTGGGGGTTTGTTTTAGAAGTGGGTTGTCAGACCATTTTATCAGAGATTATCCAGAGCCAGCAGAGGATAGACAGACAGATATTGTAGCTTCTCGACCCAGTGTCAGAGGAGGTCATGGTGCAAAGGTTTTGGTAGAGGTGGTTGATCTGGGACTAGTCAGAGAGGAGGTTCTACAGCAAGAGATAGTAGAACAGATGAGGCAGGGCCATCACAGTGGGTTTATGTGATGCAGAGGTAGCCAGATGCTTTAGTTGTTATTGCTGGTATTTTTACTTTATGTGGTACTTCAGTTCTTGCATTATTAGACGCTGACTCATTCTTATATCTGTGCATCCATCTTGCCTGTGAGTGATTTGCATTATGAGGTCTTAGGATTTGATGTTTTGGTCACAAATACTTTAGGGCATAGTGTTGTGGTGAGCAGGGTGTACCGAGATAGTCCAGTTGTTGTTCAGGATGAGGAGTTTCTCGGTGACCTAATTGAGATGCCTTTCAGGGAGTGTGATCTGATTTTAGGCATGGATTGGTTATCCAAGCATAGGGCTGTGGTAGACTGTTAGAAGAAATGTATTACTTTGAGAATACGTGAAGGTAGGGATGTGATGGTATCTAGTAAGCAGAGATATCTTTCATCCATGTTTATTTCTGTTGTTTAAGCTGGAAGGATGATTCAGAAGGGATGTGAGGCTTATCTTGCTCATGTTGTAGATACTAGAGTAGTGGGGTCCCAGCTTGACAGTATACCCACAGTTGTAGAGTTTCCAGATGTTTTCCCTGATGAGTTGCCAGGGATACCTCCTGAGAGAGAAGTGGAGTTTGGTATAGATTTATTGCCCGGTACCACTCCTATCTCTATTACTCCTTATCGGATGGCACCTACTAAGTTGAGAGAGTTGAAGGTGCAGTTGCAGAAGTTATTGGATAAAGGGTTCGTCCACCCTAGTGTGTCCCCATGGGGAGCGCCTATGTTGTTTGTGAAGAAGAAGGATAGCATCTTGAGATTGTGTATTAATTATAGGCAGTTGAATAAGGTGACCATCAAGATCAAGTATCCTTTGCCTCGGATAGATGATCTCCTTGATCAGTTGAAGGAAGTAGTGTTATTCTCTAAGATTGATCTGAGATTAGGATACCATCAGTTGAGAGTCATAGATGTGGATGTACCCAAGACAGCTTTTTGCACGAGGTATGGGCATTATGAGTTTCTGGTGATGCCCTTTGGATTGACGAATGCACCGGCAGCTTTTATGGATTTCATGAATAAGGTGTTCAGACCATATTTAGATCATTTTGTGGTGGTCTTCATTGATGATATTTTGGTGTATTCACATAATGAGGAGGATCATGATAGGCATTTTATGGATTGTATTACAGACTCTAAGAGAGAAGCAGTTGTATGCTAAGCTGTCTAAGTGTGAGTTCTAGCTCAATCAGGTAGCTTTTCTTGGTCATGTGGTTTCAACAGAGGGTATTAGAGTTGATCCGAGTAAGGTTGAGGCTATCTTGAATTGGAGTCCACCAAAGGCAGTGATAGAGGTTAGAAGTTTTCTGGGATTGGCAGGTTATTATCGTAGGTTTGTGAAGGGTTTTTCTATGATAGCTACACCACTCACCAGATTACTTTGGAAAGGAGTTAGATTTGTGTGGACAGATTGGTGTCAGGTGAGTTTTGAGTAGCTGAGGGAGATGTTGACTCAGGCTCCTGTCCTTACCCTACCTGTGGGAGGTAAACCATATGTGATACACAGTGATGCTTCACATGGTGGTTTAGGTTGTGTTCTAATGCGGGAGGGTAGAGTCATTGCTTATGCCTCTCGATAGTTAAAGCCACATGAGCTGAATTACCCGATGCATAATTTGGAATTAGCAGCCATAGAATGATGAAAAGCATGAGACACGACCAAGAAACTTCATGGCTTAGCCATGTCCCTCATCCAAGGAAAGAGGCAGGAAAATTTGGCAAAGCTTGACATAAGCACATGACACGGCTAAGCCACTGGCCGTGTCTCACCAAGAGAACAACATAAAGAAGAAAGGGATCTTGTTACAGAAATGAATACACTCAAGAGACACGGCAAAGGCCTAGGCCATGTCCCATCTAAAGATTAAAGCAAAGATAGCAAACAGTGGAGAACACACTCAGGAGACACAGCCAAGCCACTGGCTATGTCATATGAAATGGCCAAGGCCTTGGTCATGTCCCACTTGGAAAAGAAGGAAAATTTGGGCAGCCATGTACACGGCCACATGGCTTGGCCGTGTCCACAAGAAAATGAGTGACACGGCCAAGTCACTTATGACTTAGCCGTGTCTCGTGAGAATTCTTTCAATTATTTTACATGAAATGGGGAATAAGTGGGAGACAAGAAGTGCCATCTTTTAAAATGAAATATTAAAGAATGAAAAAGGGTGCCTAATTCATGGGATGAAGACTTAAATAATGAGAAAGTGGGATACAAAGTGGATTGTGTGAGTTGGAAAGAATGCTTTGTGTCTTGAAAAATTAAAAAGAATGGGAGGAAGAGATATACATATACACGTTGGAGCTGGAAGAAGAGAAGTTCTCTCTTGGTTCATCATCTTGTTCTTGGTCTTGAGAGAGACCAAGAACATCACCTTCATCTTCATCTTCCATTTCTTCCATAAACAAGATCTTTGACATTTTTTGGGATAAAATTGGGTGAGCAGACTCTTGTGAAGTTTAGGGTTTGAAGAAAGCTTAATTGAGGAGTTGGATGCTTGAGAGAGTGACCATTCCATCTTTCAAGAGGAGAGCCATTGATTGAAGAAGGCTTGTTTATTCTTCATCACATTCAAATTGGAGCTAGGAGGAAGACTAGAAGTTCAACTCTTAGCATCTTCAAAGGGGTTTTTATATTCTCTCTTTTGATTCATTTCTAGATTGTTATTGTTTGTTAAGAACATTAATATTTCAATGTACAATTGTGATTTGATTTATATTGAGATGAATATTTATTTTAAATTGATGATGATGAGCAAACTTACTCATGCCTAGGGTTTGTAGTAGATTTGATTGAATGACTTGATTTGATATTTCCATTTAGGGCTGTAAATGAGCCAAGCTACTTGAGCTCGGCTTGGGTCTCGGCTCGGTAAAAGCTCGTTCAGGCTCGAGCTCGAACTGCTCATTTGTTAAATGAGCCAAGCTCAAGCTATGAAATACTCGGCTCGTTAGCTCGCGAGCTAGCTCATTTAAAAAGCTCGCGAGCTAAGCTCGCGAGCTAGCTCATTTAGTGTATTTGATTAAAAATATATATAATTTAATTTATATATATTAAACTATGTATGTGAATATATTAATTTTTTAACTAACATAATTTATATAATTTATTAATATATGGTATATGTGATAAATAAAGTAAATAATAGACAATATAAAATAGCTTAGTAATTTATAGTAAAATATAAAATTATAGTAATATAATATTTTATTTTTGTTAATATATAATTATATTATTCATCTTTCATAAAAATATAAATTTTAGTATATCTTTTATGAAAATTTAGAAAAAATGAATGAAAAATAAAAATTAAAATAAGTTTATTGAGCTCGTTAAACTTATTTAAATCAAGCTCGAGTTTAAGCTCGAGATACATAATATATGAGCTGGCTCGATACAAGCTCGGGCTCGGCTCGGGCTCGATTCGAGTTCGAGTTCGAACTCGACTATTTTCTAATGAACAGAGCTTGAGCTTTACAAAGCTCGGCTCGGCTCGGCTCGATTACAGCCCTATTTCCATTAATATACCTTGTTACTAGTTGATTGTATTGGATTGAATGTTAGGTTGATAGATTAGCTACCTATTGATCTCTAGATATTGAATGAAGGACCGAGAGGTGAAATTTGATATTAGAATTATGCAATCAACTACCCTAAGAATGAATTAGAAATATAAGTTCTAGGCTTTATTAATTTGCAAATTCAAAATAATTGGTTATTGTTAATTCATGAATGTGAAAACTAATGAATTGGTAATTACTAATTAAACTCAAGGAACAAATTAAAATACAAGGTCATGTTAATGAATAATTTGAGAATTAAACTTTGATTAAATTGATCTACAACCCTAGGCACCATTCCTAGAATTTTATTAATCTTGCACAACCATTACGCACGCTACTTTTATATTTAAATTGTTCTTTCACCATTCTAACACATCACACTCTTATTTCTTTTAAATTTCTTGCTAATCAAACTATTACAAAATAATCTCATCCTTGTGAGATGACCTTGGGGCTATCAGCGTTGCTTTAATTACCTTGTATACTTGCGAGTGTCGCTTGTAGCAGTAATAAATTGAGCACAACAAGTTTTACAGTACCACTTCCCCTCATGGTTTCATGGCAGGATTTGTTTATTTGGCCCAAGTCAAGGGTCGCCTCCCTCATTTCGAGCCCAAGCCCTCCTTAAGAGAGTCTTTATCCTGAAATGAGTACCACTAGAAGAAATGGTACTCATTTCAGGATAAAGACTCTCTTAAGGAGGTCTTGGGATCGAAACAAGGGAGGGGACCCTTGACATGGGCCAAATAAACAAATCCTGCTATGAAACCGTGAGGGGAAGTGGTACTGTGACATGCCCAGTGCTTGGTTGGGCATATGGCCCTTGAAGCCTGAAGGCTTGGGTGTTATAGTTAAAAAGGCACCTTTTTAACTGTAACATCCCAACGGCCCTGGGCTTATAGCCCGGCCTTTTCACCCAGCCCGCTTCAAGGGACTGCTACAGTATAGCTTCCCCTCATGGTTCCACAGCAGGATGTGTTAGTTTTCTTAGTAATCCAAGCCCTAATTGAAATTAAACCCTAACTTATTTTGTTAAAACCTTAATTAAATTTGTTTATTTTATTATCACAGTAGCTATTTCTTTTTAATATATTTAAGTTTTAATCTTATTTTCATAGGCTTGTACCTTATTCACTTCAATTTCAAATTATAAATTTTAATCACACAGTAGCATAATCTTTCTAAAATAATAAACCTAACAATAATACTAGTTCTTTAAGATTCCAAAATCGTAAATCATTTTTACCGAATCTAAAATTCTTTAAAACCCTAATTCTAAATACCAAAAACCCTATTTCCTCAAACTTTAAATCCCAGAACCCTAATTTCTTAAATCTTAAATCTTAAACCTTATCTTTATTTATTTAATGGATTTAATTCTAATTTTATTTATTTATTTGATTATGTGATTTGTTATATGTTAATGATGAATGGTTTATTTTATTTTATGAAAGGTTTGCTTTTATTTATAACTAGATGATTCAATATTCTTTTATTTGTCGTAGTTTTAAAATTGTAAGAGGTATTTTTCATTTTGTGGGTACCTCATTAGTTAAATTTTTTGTAATTTATTTATTTTAAAGTTTTTAGACCAATGTAAAGGATACGTTTCCACCTTTCAGTGGGTGTCCTATTTAGTTTTAGACATGGACGATGTAAGGACATGTTTCCATCCTCGGATGGGGGTCCATTTTTTTGTTTTGTTTGGACATTTCTTTGATTTTAATATAATGATGCTTTATTTTAATTATTACATGTAGTATGGATAATATTGTTATATTTAAAAGTTTTATAATATTAAGACATGCAAAGGAGGCCGGTTCCAATGAAACGGGCGTTGTGGGGGTGCTGGGCTATTTCTCACCTTCCCCATACGTACCCAACTTTTCGAACCCATTAGGGGGTTGGGGATTCCTTAGGAATTGAGTCATCCACCCCTTTCTTTTTCCTGGCCCGTCCGAATGGAGACTCCATTTTTTCCAGGCTTAGGCCCATGTTCTTTAAAGGCCCAAGCCTAAACAGTGCCGAAGTCTCAAGAACCATTCCACCGGGAGTGGGAGCAAAAATCCTTGCTCATACATAGTCAGAAGCATATAATGGTGCAAGCAGAACAATCTTCTTATAGTTAAACCCAAAAAAAGCAAAAAATACAAAAAAAAAGAGAAAGAAAAAGAGAAAGAAAGAAAAAAAAATAAAAAAATGGGTCCTAAGTTTGTGCAAAAGTAAAAGGAAAAGATGAAGATCATTTTAATCAGTTCTGTATTTCTTCCAAGGAGATAAAAGGAAATTGGAGTCTAGCAAGATCGATTCTAGCTACCTTTGGCTCTAAAAGAATATTTTGATGTGAAGGTTTATCAGCAGTGTCATATCAACGCCAATCTCAAAATAGCCTTCACTTAAACCATGTCCCTTATAAACCCCATTTCAAGCCCATTAAAAACCTGTTGATCTCTCTTTGTAAGTAGAGTCTATTAGTGCAGATAGTTTGAATGAGCATGCATATGAGATAGATAATATTCAAACTCATTGAGACCTTTGGCCAAGTAATGTGTATGTGCTTATATGAAATGCAATAGTTCTTGCTCAAATAGAAATGATTTCCGAGTTTAGTACGGTAACTAGGGTTGTCATATTATAGATATGTTAATTTGGAAAATTGAGTCTTGAGATATAATGACGTTGATTTGACAAAGCCAAAATATGATTTTAAGATTAAAAAAAATGTGTTTTTGTCATACAAAAGCAGCAAGTTAAGGGAAGTATGTTGAACTGTCGAACCTCGAAGGACACATTGGGCAAAGTAAATGATTATCGGCAAGGTTATGAAGAAGCTACCAATTGACGTGCTGAATCATAGTTTGAAATGGATGTATCTCTGACTATGCTACTTAGGCCTCGCCACTCATGTTTTCAACATCTTAGAAATATAAGCCATAAATGTGAATTTTTCTGCCATTCCAATGCAAGATCTGAACGAGCATCTAGAAGGAATCCGTGAGAGAACTTTAGCTTATGACCTCAATCTATGAGTCAATAGAACCACTATAAGTATCATCCACGCATATCATGCATACATAAGCATATCACACTCCAATTTTGTCTTTATTTTCCTATTCTTTATGAAAGTGAACAACAGATATTCTATGAAGCAAACATGAAGTAGATAATACACAAACATCAATCAGATCCTGCATGAAAGGCCCATTACTTGAGAAAGATCCAATCACTTTACAAAAATGGAAATGCATGCTTATGCAAGGAACCAAATAATACATAAAAATCAATTAGATCTTGCATGGAAAAAAGAAATCATTGGTTTGATCATACACAGGGGCAAAACTTTCTCTTTTCAATTTTTGAGTTTATGCATGTATAAAATATTTTCAGACTCATTTCAAAATTTTGCCACACAGGGGGCAAAGAGAGGATATAAGGGCTAGCTAAAAAAAATAGCTAGATTTTTTTCAAAAGGAAGAACAAAAAGAGCAAAACAATAAGAAAGTAAGAACCCTAAAAGAAATGAAGATTGAACAACAAATGATCAACCCAGCAAGAAGAACTAAAGTCAAAGCATGTCAGTTGTCCAAGGATGAAGATCCATCTTGAAGGGTGAAGACCCGATGTCCAAATGATGAAGATCCATTTTAAAGGGTGAAGACTTGATGTCCAAGGATGAAGATCCATTTTGAAGGGTGAAGACCCGATCTCCAAAGGATGAAGATCCATTTTTTGAATGTTAAAGACCCGATCCCCAAGGATGAAGATCCATTGTGAAGGGTGAAGACCCAATGTCCAAGGATGAAGATCCGAGGTCCAAGGATGAAGAACCATTTTGAGGGCGAAGACCCACAATCCATTAAAGAATAGAACAACTGGCTAGAAGAAATCCAAAATTCTCAAATAACAGAAGGTCAGCATAATCCATTGAAGAATGGAATAACCGGCTACAAGAAAGCCAAAATTCCCAGATGACAAAATGTTAGTCCAACTAGAGGAGCTGGAGTCAATCCATTAAAGAATGGAGCAAGTGGCTAGAAGAGCTATAATTAATTGGCTAGAAGAAAGTCAGAATTATCAAATTGATAGAAGAATAATCAAATCTAGTATGGGGTCAAAGTACCTAGTCTCGAGTCCAAGTATCCAAACCCAAACCAATCTGGGTCCAGAACCCAAATCAAATCACATCTCGGGTCCAGAACCCAATCAATGAACCTCGGGCCTAGAACCCAACCTCATCAAAAATCAGCTCAAAGTCATGTTACTTTTCACTCTCTTCTACCGAAGTCTTAGATCGTTCAAGCAGGGGGCAAATTGTAGACCCTTGATTTTGGTCCTAAGCTAGTCCGATCCTAATTGAGGAAGGCATAGTCAAGTTTGATCAATTCTTAATGGCTTAAACCTGTTTTAAAGCCTCTAAATTAGGTTGGTTAAATTTTATTAGGCCCAAAATAAGTCCGGTTCAATTTTTAAAGCCTTAAAATTGGTTGATTCAGAATTTGATTGGGTTTATTTTGGTTTGGGCAAGGCTAGGCAGCATCCATATCGAATTGGAGCCACCTAATTCGATATGGATGGCTCCATATCAAATTGGAGGCCATCCAATTCAATATGGAGGCCCCCATATCGAATTGGAAGGCTTCCAATTCGATATGGAGGCTTTATATTGGAAACCATATCAAATTAAATTAATTTTAATTCTATATGGGTTCGGTTTCATGTTAGACTTAGAATGTATCTTTAATTCAAAGCCGTGCTTAATCAGGAAAATTGAAAATATCTGAAGCAATGCTTAATCAGGAAGCAAAGACTGGTTTATTATAACATCCGTTATTTTGGAGATATAAAATTGTATATACTCAATATATATATCTAGAGTATATATAACATATACATATAATATATTAATTGTATATGTTGGATTAATACATTACATACTTAAAATTTAATACACATATAAGGTACATTTGATGTGTATATAAGATACACATTACTTGTGCATATGTGTAATATCCCAAATTTTTTAAAAGTTCAATTTTTAGAAATTTGATAAAATAAATTATAATTTAAATGAATAAATTAAATTAATGGTTTTAAATGAAAAATGAAGGGGCTTTAAATGAAAAAGTGGAACATATATGTAATATATATGTAAAATATACATAACATATAAAAGTCAACACTTTTTAAAAGAAAAGTCAAAGTAAAAGGGTATTTTGGTAATTAAATCTTAGAAATTCAAAATTAATAAAATAATTCAAAAATAAATTATTTTTGAATGGAAGAGGGAATTTATGACTTTTAATTTATTGAATAAATAATTAATTATTAATAATTATTTTAATATATATATATATGGTTTAAAATAAAAGATGAAAAGAAAAAGAAAATTAAAAGTCTTCATCTTCATTCTTCTTCTTCTCCAAGCCAAATTCTCCATAGCCAAAAAGGGTGATTTTTAGCTTCTTCCATCATCAAATTCTTCAAGCTTTCAAGGGAATAAGAGTAGTTTTGGTGATTTTCCAACAAGTAAGCTTTATTTCCAAAATTATGAAGTTCTTTAAAGCTTATGAATATGTATGAATTGAGTTTTTGAAAGAGCATGTTATAATTATTGGAATGGGTATGGAAGATGTTCTTTTGATGAGTAAATAATGGTTTTAAGTTTGGATTAAAGAAATGGTTGAGTTTGGGTATGATTGGTGAAGAGAGAGAATTTAGGGTTATGGAACATTTGAGTTTTTGAAATCATCATTTTTAATTGTGCAAATTGATTCCAAATGAGTTGTTTTGATGCATAAACAAGTATTTTAAAGTCAAATATTGGATTTGGTTGTGTTTCGTTAGAGTTTGAAGAGGGTAGTATTGATTTAGGGTTTTGAAACGGTGAATTTTCAAAGAATGATTAATTGTTTGATTTTAATGCTTAAATCATGTTATTTAAGGATATAAGTGGTGGAAATAAGATTGAAATGATAATTGAATTGAGTTGGAATGGAGATCCTTCAATGGTGAAGGTTATGTTATTTTAGGGTTTTGAGCATAAGCATGTGGTTAATTAATGTAATTGGTTTAAACATGCTAAAACATGTTTCTAATGATATTAATAAACTTAAAACACTAATTTAAATGGCTTGATATGGTTTTTCAAAGTTAAAGTGAGGTGAAGCTTAATTTTGGGATTTGGTTTAGAGTGATGTTTAATTATGGTTTGATGTTGAGAATACCTTAGAATGTGATATTAAATGATTATGTATGATCACATTTGGTATAGGCACTGAGGGAGGTTGATTTGCTTCATCCAAGTGGTGAAGGGCAAGATGGAAGGATAGGATTGGAGGTTGTGTTAAGCATGCTTTGGGTTGCTAATGGAGGTATGTACAAACTTTAAATATATTGTTTATTTTTGCATGACATTTGGGCTTAACAAATTTTGGTTGAAAAATGTGTGAAGTTACTTGGTTCATTGATTGAGTATGAATAATGTGCTATGACATTTGTAATGTCATATATGTGTTAAATGCATTGTGAAAAGCCATTGATAATGGCTAAATTATGTAGAATGTGAAATATGTATATTATGCGAAAATACTAAAAGTAATTGGGTAATGTGTTGTGAATGCAAAAATGAGATATGTGGAATAATGAAATGAATTGAAATTGATAAAAATGAGAAAAATGAGAAAGTTGTGAAAAATGAAAAAAATGAGAAAAAAAATATAAAAATATGGCAATGTGCCTAGATTGAATATGTGACAA